>CM033470.1:288900721-290202970 GCA_019447015.1 Hymenochirus boettgeri | reverse complement strand
ACCCGCCAGCCCTCAAGTTCAGCAGACACTTTAAGGTCAGCCCTCCAGTTCGAGAGACACTGTTAGGTCAGCCTACCAGTTTGACTGGTACAT
This sequence comes from Hymenochirus boettgeri, assembly GCA_019447015.1. Classification (NCBI taxonomy): domain Eukaryota; kingdom Metazoa; phylum Chordata; class Amphibia; order Anura; family Pipidae; genus Hymenochirus; species Hymenochirus boettgeri. Next base: position 290,202,877 of record CM033470.1, on the reverse strand, counting down.
ACAAGTTTGTCCTCTGTGACTGGCACATACAAGTTTGCCCACTGTGACTGGCTAAAGGAGGGCTGACAGTCACCCTGGCTGGCTATAAGAAGGAGAATCAACGGGTCTGTGTGAGTTAATAAGCTGACCAGAAGGTACAACTGTGGAGGGGAACAAGGGGGCAGAACAACTTTAGAACAAGCTGCAGTTGAGTGCATTCAGTTACTGCTCCAAAGCACAGGCACCTAGTATCTCTGGGCCCCATAGCAGCCTCTGTGGCTCTCCCACATGCACACACACACGCTGCCCCGGCACTGTATCAGTTTCTCACACACACGCTGTCTTGGATGCGCGGTCTCCTAACCAAAAAGAAAGTTATTACAGACATAAACATTAGAGGGAATGTTATTTTAAAGACACAGCTGGTGTTAATGCATCACAATGCTTTCCATTGGTGAAACTATTGTCTATACAAACACAATCTGATTTTCCTTACTGTTCTCGATACACGACTGGATCTCCTTCCTGATGCTTTCATAGTCCTGGTGATCCGTGAAGAATGGGTGCTGTACGAGCTGCTTGGCGGTGATTCCCTCTTGAATGGAGCAGTTAAGAAAATCCTCTAAATTCTTTGACCTGGAGAGTTTAAATTTAAAGTAGAATGAGATTTATTATGACGTCAGAGGCTACAGGCACAATCGGCCAATCAAAATGTCCCCACTGTGCGTACCAGCCTTTAAGGACAAATCAGGAGACAGACACCTTTACAGTTACACTTAATGCCTTAAGTGTTAAGGAATAATTAGCCAGTAAAATTAATTAAATCCACATTTCTGTAATAGGGTATTAGATTATATTTATATTATATATACACTATGAAAACCTGTCAGTAACAGATGGGAATAAATATAGCAAAAGGGAATCGTATTGGGAGAGTCACTTACAATTTTGTTGGCTCTGATTTGTTTCTTCCTAAAAGGGAAAAATACAAATGACTTGTTATTACTTGGCAGTTCTGGGGTCTGGATATTGTATGTCTAGGATAACTATTAGAACTATTTCTATTAACTGTAGGTGGTTAATTAGTTTATGTGAGACTGTACATGATAATGGGATAATAACCAGACAGGAATCCAGGTACTAAAGGAGCCCAGTTGTTTGCCACCTGGCACTGTACCACAAAAACTTTCCACCCTAATGCAGAAAAAGACAAACAAGGAGATTCAATAAAAGTTTTTATCCTTAAAAATGGTGTTAATTTTGCCCCAACCAATCAGATCTTAACATTTGAAAGCTAACATGTGATTGGTTGGGGCAAAAGTAGCACCATATTTAACTTTTATTTAATAACCTGAAATGTTTTCCTTTATTTGGATATCCAACAATACATAGGAAAGGAAGCACATGGTTATCGTGGTATGTTATTATATTGAATATCAAATCCAGACACTAGTTGAGTTTTGCAGTTCAGGTCTTTCCTGGGCTGGACCATTAAGATTTTGAAGTAGGGTAGGGCGCTGATAGTCCCCACCCATAGCCTTCTTCTCTTCTGGATGACTTCGTAGTGGCATTCTTCCTCTGCTGCTGCACCTTGGTTTTCAGGATTTTTATACTTCTAAAAAAAAAAAAAGAAAAGATTTAAAAAAAAAATCTCATGAAATCAGAACATATTCACTGCTACCGTATTAATATGGAGTCATATTATATTATCTTTATTATTATACCACAATGCTGCCCATAAATAGGTCTCCAAATACAGTCAAAAGGAACACTCCAGCACACCGCTGCTGGCTTGTATGCCAGACAGGTGAGTAGGTGCGATCCCCCTGGCCCTCCACTCCCAGGGACAACCGAATTTTCAACACAAGAAAAGTATGGGGGAGCACACTACATAAAGGTGAATTCACAAAAGTTTATTGGAACCACGCATACAACGTTTCAGGACGCCCTGTGCCTTCCTCAGGAACGTCCTGAAACGTTGTATGCGTGGTTCCAATAAACTTTTGTGAATTCACCATAAATAGGTCCCATAATGTATCAAAGAGGAAGTAATATGGGGAAATAGGAAGATTTACTGCAGATCTGTTCTAACAGGAATGATCCAACTTTCTTAAACTATGACTGTTATTTATTCATATATCTGTATATGTCATGAAATGGGCAACTTTACCTGTTTCCTGAAAATATTCCTTACAGCATTCTGCAGACGTCTGAGCAAGCCCATTTTCACTAAAAAGATAAAATGTATTCTCTATTAAGGTTTTATAATCTAGAAAATAATATGCAAGTAAGTTTCTGTAATGGATAATGTAAATATAATATGTGTAGGTTTGCGAGTGATGTCATTTTGATGTCATCATAGGCAGAGCAAATAAGAGTGTGTCCACTCACCACGATGTCCTGAGTAAAAATTACCATCCTCTGCCTTACTGAAATATAACTACACTGTGAGTGATGTCATCAAAGGCGGAGCTAATAAGAGTGTGTCCACTCACCACAAAATCTGAAATGTAACTGTGAGTTTAAATGGCCCTAAAGCAAAAATAAAAAGATAAATAATCAAGAATCATCCATTAAAATAGCCTAAGGGCTTGTTAATACATCATATCATCGGAAGGAGAAATCAAACTGCACACACACACTGCTACTATCCTTAACGGGTATGTACACTGGAAAATTCCCATTAGTGGAAACTATAATTCATCCCAACTATAACTGTACCATTTTTTTTTAATTGGTCTACCCCTTATTTCATTAGATATTCATATATCTGAAACATCTTATGTTTTAGCGTTTCTGTAAGCAGTTTTGCTGTAGCTGGAATGGTTTGACAGTTGCTGTGTTACATGCAGTATTGACAGTTGGTGTGGGGGGAATTAGTCAGGTCAGCGGTTAGAGCCTGCACAAAACAAGTATTTTATTGAAACACACACACACCTCAGAGTAAGTGCTACTTACATGTATTTATTTAAACATTAAGATGACCCAAAGTCATTTTTTCAGTATACATAGACTTAACACTTTATCATGACACCATATTTAACTTTTATTTAATAACCTGAAATGTTTTCCTTTATTTGGATATCCAACAATACATAGGAAAGGAAGCACATGGTTATCGTGGTATCTTATTATATTGAATATCAAATCCAGACACTAGTTGAGTTTTGCAGTTTCAGCAACCAGGTCTGTTTTGGTGTGCTAATGAATGTCTGATATTGATTTCCTTAAATAAGTAGGTATATGGAGTTTTCAGGTACTGCAGGGAGGTAAGTATAACAATCTTAATGTTAGGGTTTGCAGGTAGGCGAAGGAAGTAAGATTTTAGTGACATGACTTTATGCGCGTTATCACAGGGTTAAACAAAATGTCTGATATACCCTTTACCGATGAAAGTTTTAATGGTCAAAAGATAAAGAAAGATTATATTACAGGTTGTATCTCATACTTTAATGCGCACATCGCCTTTCTCCAAATCGTTGTCCCTGTAATGCAGTATAAGAAACCACCGATTAAAGGGTTGTCCACCCTTATTTCTATTTTTTAATATTGCCTTCCCCGTGGTCCCCCAGCCCCAACCGCATGGTTTTTTTTTAGAAAGCCCCCAAAAACTTTTACTTACCTCCCCTCTTTCCTTCGCCGCGCTGCCAGCCCTCTGCTTGCGAGAAAGCAAGCAGAGGGGCGGGACCGCAGTCGCGTCTGGTGATTGGCTAGCGGTCAGCCAATCACGGACGCGGGCTGTTGTCATTCAGTGGCAGCGGAGGAAAGAGGAGAGGTAAGTAGATTTGAGGAGCTTTCTTAAAATTAAAAACCATGCGTGGGGCGGAGACCAGGGGGATTACTATATTACAGGGGTTTTATGCTAGGGGGAGGGATAGTAGAACGGGAGGGAGAGGGAGGGGAGGGGGAGGGAGGGGAGAAGAGCTGCAGTACGCATGGCAAAAAATCTACCTGAGGCAAGGTAGGAGAGAGCCCTGCTAGCCTCCTGGTGGCAGTTTTTGGGACTTTGGGGGGGACTACAGGAGAACCCTATGGAGCTGGATGGAGGTAGATTACACTACACTACATGATGGGGCCAGTAGTTGGGGGGATTATAGTTTTGGGGGTGGACATGCCCTTTAATATAATATAATCCTTAACCAACGATAAAACAAAATCTTTATTCCCATATCCCACTTACCCCTCTCCCAATGGGACAGACATGCTCAGTCTGTATTGCCCAGTGAGAGAGGGAGAAACTACAATTTGCTACACCCAACTATAGAGACACCCAAGATAGTAACTTACATGGTAGACTTGGGCAAGGCGCCACTTCCAACTTTTTTGTGAAGGGTCAGAATTTCAGGGGACTGAAAAATAAAGAGAGATTACATGTTAATATTTAGGACATCACATGGTAAAGGAAAATCTATTTTAATAAACTAGGGGAAACACAAAGAGCTATTAGTTTTTAGGGTAGAAGGTTCCTCTGGTATTTATATCAATCTTTTATTCAGTGTGGAAAAGCTTACCTTTAAGTATCTGGATGCTCAAACCATTTACATCGTGTTACTCGGAATTGTGGTGCCATGTAGTGAACTGGTTTGGCCTAGGCAGAATATTGTCGGTCTTTGGCGGTCTGGACAATAAAGACTATGAAGTTGGAAAGTGAACTGGTAGTCCCCACCCACAGCCTGCTTCTCTTCTGGAAGTTCAGAGGGGCACTGATAGTCCCCACATCCACCTGCTTCTCTTCTGGAAGTTCGGAGGGCCACTGATGTCCCCACTCACATCCTGCTTCTCTTCTGGAAGTTGGGAGGGGCCTGATAGTCCCCACCCACAGCCTGCTTCTCTTCTGGAAGTTCGGAGGGGTGCTGATAGTCCCCACCCACATCCTGCTTCTCTTCTGGAAGTTTGGTGGGCCCTCTTTATCAGCAGCTGCAGTATCTTGTTTATTAGGTTCTTCAAAAGTCTAAAAAAAAGGAAAAAAAGATTATAAAAAGCAAGCTCAGGAAATCGAACATATTCACTGCTACCGGATTAACATGAAGTCCTATTTAATAATCTTTATTATTAACCACAACGCTGCCCATAACTAGGTCCCTCAATGTAACACAGAGGGAAATGAAAGGTGGAAGGTTTTACTGCAGCTCTGTTATAGGATAGTATCATTGTGCATTCAGGCTAAACCTCTTAAGCTCCCTCTCTCTACACGTGCAGACTTTCTTCCGATTGGATATATGACCATTGGATATATGTAAATCAGATCAGAAGAGCTCAATGTTCCCTAACTTGAGCCCTCAATCTTTCTGCAGATTTTAGTTTAAAACCCAGGGAGATAGGGACAGAAGATTGGGTCGTCGGAAAAAAAATCAGAAAAACAAAAGCGGGATTTGACTTTTCTACGATCGATGAAATGTCGAATCGCACGAAAAGTTGACCTGTGTAAGGTACCTTTAATTATATTTACATATCATCCATTTGAGTTAGGGCACATAGAGCTATTAGACTATTGGTAGGAAGGTTTCTCTGGTCATTATATTAATCTTTTATTCATTATGAGAAGTTTACCTTTAATGCATCTGGATTCTCAACAATGTACATTGTGCTACCCTGAATTGTGGCGCCATGTAATGGAACGGGTTTGGCCTAGGCAGACTATTTCAGTCTTCCCGGGCTGGACCATTAAGATTTTGAAGTGGGTAGGGCTGATAGTCCCCACCCATAGCCTTCTTCTCTTCTGGATGACTTTCGGAGGGGCATTCTTCATCTGCTGCTGCACCTTGGTTTTCAGGATTTTTATACGTCTAAAAAAAAAAAAGAAAAGATTAAAAAAAAAAAATCTCATGAAATCAGAACATATTCACTGCTACCGTTTAATATGGAGTCATATTATATTATCTTTATTATTATACACAATGCTGCCCATAAATAGGTCTCCAAATACAGTCAAAGGAACACTCCAGCACACCGCTGGGGCTGGTATGCCAGACAGGTGAGTAGGTGCGATCCCCCTGGCCCTCCACTCCCAGGACAACCGAATTTTCAACACAAGAAAAGTATGGGGGAGCACACTACATAAAGGTGAATTCACAAAAGTTTATTGGAACCGCACATACAACGTTTCAGGACGTTCCTGAGGAGGCACAGGGCGTCCTGAAACGTTGTATCGTGGTTCCAATAAACTTTTGTGAATTCACCATAAATAGGTCCCATAATGTATCAAAGAGGAAGTAATATGGGGAAATAGGAAGATTTACTGCGATCTGTTCTAACAGGAATGATCCACTTTCTTAAACTATGACTGTTATTTATTCATTATCTGTATTGTCATGAAATGGGCAACTTTACCTGTTTCCTGAAAATATTCCTTACAGCATTCTGCAGACGTCTGAGAAACCCATTTTCACTAAAAAGATAAAATGTATTCTCTATTAAGGTTTTATAATCTAGAAAATAATATGCAAGTAAGTTTCTGTAATGGATAATTTAAATATAATGTGTAGGTTTGCGAGTGATGTCATTTTGATGTCATCATAGGCAGAGCAAATAAGAGTGTGTCCACTCACCAGATGTCCTGAGTAAAATGAACCATCCTCTGCCTTACTGAATATAACTACACTGTGAGTGATGTCATCAAGGCGGAGCTAATAAGAGTGTGTCCACTCACCACAATACTGAAATGTAACTGTGAGTTTAAATGGCCCTAAAGCAAAAATAAAAAGATAAATAATCGAATCATCCATTAAATAGCCTAAGGGCTTGTTAACCATATCATCGGAAGGAGAAATCAAACTGCACACACACACTGCTACTATCCTTAACGGGTATGTACACTGGAAAATTCCCATTAGTGGAAACTATAATTCATCCCAACTATAACTGTACCATTTTTTTTTAATTGGTCTACCCCTTATTTCATTAGATATTCATATTCTGAAACATCTTATGTTTTAGCGTTTCTGTAAGCAGTTTGTCTGTAGCTGGAATGGTTTGACAGTTGCTGTGTTACATGCATTATTGACAGTTGGTGTGGGGGGAATAGTCAGGTCAGCGGTTAGAGCCTGCCAAACAAGTATTTTATTGAAACACACACACACCTCAGAGTAAGTGCTACTTACATGTATTTATTTAAACATTAAGATGACCCAAAGTCATTTTTTTCAGTATACTTAGCTAAACACTTTATCATGATCCTTAAGAGAAGATAGTGGTGCAAACCATTCAGAGAGGATATAATTTGGTTGGGGAGATATATATATGATCTCCCTGCAGATTTGGAGGGGTTATAAAGAAGATCCAGAATTCCTCATTATGTTAATCAAAGACATCAATTTACAGTTCACAGCTAATATACATCCCAATACTGTACAGTTTTTAGATTTGACTTTATATGGAAATATAAAGACGGGAAGTACGGGTCCAGCCTTTTAAGGAACACTAACTTAAAAAACAATGTATTTGGCTCTGTCCCGACCACGCGCCTTAGGCGTATGCGCGCTAATACAAATGATAGGGTCGCGATCGGGACAGAACAGCTTTTCTGTGCAGAGCGCTTGCAGTGCTTGTGGTAACATCGGCCACCGCAAGGAATCAGGAAAATCATGACAAGCCCTACATGTTTTCGGAACTGGAGGGATGATTACCAGGGTCTCTGAGCCAGAAGGGTGACCTACCAGTGTCGCTGAAACTGGAGGGCGACCTTAAAGTGTCGCTCCAACTTGAGGGCGGCAGGTTCAGCAACAACTTGTTTCTGACCTCCATTTCACAGACACCATAAAGTCAACACACGGTGGACTTAAATGAAGGCTGAATTAACAGGTCTGTGTACTGGAGAGCGACAACAAGTTGCTGGTGAAACAGGAGGGCTGACCTAAACACAACAGTCTTGTATCCTGGAGGGCTTACCTACCAGTGTCTGGTAAACGGCGGGTTGACTAGGCACGCCCCTAATATGAAGCAGCATTGAAACATTTGCTGAGGTTTGCACCCTTAGGAAAAATCTAAAGGAGCCGGAAAGCCTGCCCCTTTTTCTCGAGTGTTGTAGGCTGGGCCTACCTGTTGTTTCTGTGCTTCTCTCTTGTGTGCTGGGCTATTTGTGTGCTCACAAGTGGAAGCTGTGTGTTTGGGAGCAGCTGTCTGGGGGATCTGAATGAGAGTTATTACCCAAGGATAACCGAGGACAACTGAGCGACATCTGGAAAGGAGCCTGCACAATTATCTTTGATTCTGATTGGAAGAAAACTTGACTGGTATGGATTTATATATGATTTTAATAATTTATTATGTCCTAAACTGCCTAAAGGATATGCAATAGTAACATAGTAATGAAGTTGTATAAGACATACGTCTATCTAGTCCAACTTTTCTACCCTACAACATAATGATGTCTAAAAGTGACATGGTAAAAATAGTATTGGACGGTTTTATAAAGACATACATCCTCTAGTCCAACTTTATACCCTACACATAAGTCTGTCTACAGTTACATGAAACAGGGGACTAATTGAGGTGCTTAAAGACATATGTCCATCTAATCCAACTTATATACTGTAATGTCTGGATAACAGGACCATAGAACATAGTTAGGAGGTTGTTATATAAAGACATTACAATCCATTAGTCTAACCTTTGTACCCTACCCATAATATCTGTATAAACAGGTTATGTAATATAGTATTGGAGGTTTGAATAAAGACATAGTCCATATGTCCAAACCTGTATACCCTTCTAATAAGTTCTGTATGACAGAGTTAATTAGTAACATAGTATGGAAGTTGAATAAAGACATATTTCCACTAATTAAACAATTTATACCCTACCCATAATGTCAGTATACAGTTACATAGTGACATAGTATTGGAGGCTGCATACAGACACGTTCATCAAGTCCAACCTTTATACCCACCCAATAATGTCTGTATAACAGTACATAGTAACATATTATTGGAGGTTGTATATAAAGGACATTTGTCCATCAGTCCAACCTTTGATTACCCTGACCCATTAAGTCTGTATAACAGTACATTAGCTCACATTTAGTATTGGATGTTGAATTAATATAAAGACATACGTCAATCAAGTCCAACCTTATACCCTACCATGAGGTCTTGCTTTAAAACAGTTAACATGAACATAGTATTGGAGGTTGTATAAAGACATTTGTCCATCTAGTCAACCTTTATACCCTACCCATATGTTCTGTATAACAGTTACATAGTCTTTTAGGTGTATAAAGACATGACTTCGATCTAGCCAACCTTTACATCCTCCGCCATAATACCCTTGAATTTTCATTCTCTATTTAGGTGTACCTTATCAGGAACATTGTTTCGTACCATATGACAATAGAGTAAAAAGAAATACTAAAGCATTGCAATGTTTGGTCCCAGACGACTTGTTTTCATTCTCTCCGTGCAGATGCTTTAATTTGGAATGCAGAAAAGCAAAAAGACAAGGGACAGAATAAAAGACCACAATTATCAGCATCTGAAAAAATATTGTGTTTTTAACTTGACTTTTTAGCATTTTTTATAGTTTTAACATTATGGTTTCCACTTTGTTAACTTCTGACAAATTTAAAAGCCAAACGTAACTAATTGACTAAAAAATGTTGTTTTTTTTAATCTAGCCTCCTGTGCAAAGGAAGAAATGTTATAGTTTATTAAAGTAAATAAAACAGCGGCTGCAGAGATTGAATTACACATTTTATATATTATATATGTGAATATGTACGGCTCCTCAACAATGGTTGGGTAATTCAGGAAGAAATATCTGGTTGGATGAGAATTAACCTAAAGGGTCCTGTTTGGAACAATTTCCTTCATTAATAAGACATAATAAAGATGCTGAAGGAGGGGGACCACTAAACAGCCAATGGAAAGGGTTCTGGCCCCTGAAATGAATGTAATGATTGGGGAACGATCTCGATATTAGACAAACTACACCACCCAATTCATAAGAATAAAGTTTGAACTTGTAAGGAGGAAACTGTTGTAGGGGCTTTTCTTATTTCTTGGGAATATCACTCAGTAAAATGTAGTTACCCTTATAAAAGGTGATGAGAGATCTCTGCATGAGGTTAGGTTCATCTTTTACAGCCAATATTAATATATTATGGGGGTACTCAGTCTCCTCCAGGATCTTGGCATAAGGCATTGGAACTCGGCAACCGGTTAACCACAAGAATATGGAGATGCTAGGAAAAGTGAAGGGCCCGTCATGGGAAATCAGGCATTTATCCTAAATGTATCGAAAATTCTATTAGATATAGATTGGATTCCTTCCAATCTTCCTTGTTCATTTTGTTTTTTTTTTGATCAGTAATCAAAAAAGGTTGATGCAATAAAGGGGAAATTCCAGCACAAAACAGAGCCTTGCTATCAGTGCCCCTTCTAAGTCATTTATAAACGATAAAAAGAAGGTGGTCCCAGTACAGAACCCTGAGGCACTTCAACTTAAAAACCCACCATTGATGTAGTGTTAGTTCCACTTTACCAATTGCCCAATTATCATCCATGTACAAAGTTTTTTCGAGGCCAACAGTCTCATTTAGCTGAGGTACACATGGAGGTAAATTGTGTTCTGGCCAACGTTCGATCCGAGCGATCGCGCTCGGCCGGGACAAATGTCCGTACGGTGGCAGAAAATTGACCGCGGCCGCCGAATTTGCGAACGATCGACCGTGCGGCTCCATCAGGGAACACAGCACGATAATCGTGATTTTCAGACATGTCCGATCGACGAATGCGACAATCGAAGGTCAGTTTGGCCGCGCCCACCCAACACACCCCCCACACCACCAAGCCATATTTTTCGTCCGATCGACCCTGAAAGTGCCGAATTAGTATAAAGTAGCATGATGTGGCACACTAGCAAAGCTTTTAGGCAAAAATCCAAGTATACCACATCCACTGCTGGGACTGTATCTAAATATACACTTTTACTTCTTCATAAACAATAGACAAAGTAAATTTGTCTTGCATGATTGATTTCTCATAAATCCATTGCTTGACTACTACGAATAAGACAGTTATGGAGGACCAGTTTGAAGTCAAGGATATGATCCCGTAACAAGTTTCCAGCACCTTCCCCTTATACCTGGATGGAAGTCCTTTGAGTACTGCTCTATTTTGACGTGGATATATATAAGATAACATAAAATATATCCAAGATGGCGAAACGCTAGGTGATCGGGACCTACTGTAATTAAAACACTGTGTTTGATTTGGAATCCGGAGTGCTCTGGCTCAACTTATTATTATCAGTATGACTACACAGTAGCACCCGGGACGTGGTTTCTAAGAGCACAGATACGAGGATCCGTACATGATATAGGTTAGATAGCTTTATCAATAGGTTTACAATTGTCCTTGCTTATGTAATTGTTGCGTAGTGTGTGGGAGGGGTATAGGGGATATGGGGGCACTCTGTGTTGCTCGGGGAAGATGCTCTAAATGTTGGTAGATAGAATGCTGTTTTTTGCATAAACATCTCATTCTGTTGATTCGAATTCTAAATCTAAAATTAATTGATATCATTTAAAAAATGTTTTTTTTAGTGATAATTCAACACCAAAAAAGCCATAGTCCCTTTTAAACTAATTAAGTTGTACACATAACTAACAGGTTACATGGAAGGTGCTGCTTGAGGTCTGAGGGCGGCAGTGCCAACAGACAATGCGAATTTTGGCAAAAATCTAAACATTTAAATTGCAAACACCAGATACTGACGAGTTGTATACACTGACGAGAATTCCAAGTAGGACGTGTTCAGTTATTCTTATGGGGAATAGAAAATGAAAAAAAATACAAATGTCCCCTGACTACTTGTAGCTTACGTGTTGGGCTTTCTATATGCAAGGTATTGAATTTAAAATATACTTGGTTGTTGGTTTTAATAGTTTATTTCTAGATCTGTCTGGAGATATCCATGTCCATACAATCTGAACTACACTGCAATATTAACAGTGAACGTTGGCCTCCGACCACCAGAATTCCAGACTTATCTTTTTTTACATTTATTTCCAAAGGTTATTAATTTAGAAGTGTATGGCTTAAATCGCCTCTTGAAAAAGAGTCCACTTCTGTGCAGTTACATATTACCGATAATACCTTATCCAGTTGACATGATGAGAGCCTTTTAACCTAGAAATTTGCTTCTTCAATTACAAGATGTTTTGTTAACCCAGCGCACGTTTATCTTCCCTTTTGATAACGATACACTAAGGCAAGCTAAAGTTTTAGAAATTCTATTGGATTTATTCTGGTACCTTACAGTGCCCAGTGCGCATTACAGGTAATAGGAGACTGTGTGTACCATCTGCCTCGCAGTTTGGCACTGGTAATCCTGTGTGACAGTTTTTCGTTATAGCATTGAAAGATTAAGAAGGTAAATAAACGAAAAAAGCCCCCCATGCAATGAACTCAATAATTCGATTAAGACGAAGCATCAAAGTCCAGCCATGTTGGCTGGCGTAAAGAGTCTGGTAAAGTATATCGCTTGTGGTGATGTGTGTCACGGTTTTTGCGCTGTCACAGCAGTTAATGCGTCTTAAAGTTATATTAACACTTTGTACAGGGTTAACGTGACTTTAAGATGGAAAAATATGAAATGGCTCTCCCATACATAGCCCTTTAAGTCTACTCTGTGGTAGAATTGTAACCTCCAAGTAAAAAGAGACAAAACACCAGAGTGCAATGGAACGTAATGACATGTTTTTTAAAAAAGGTCAATTTATATTAATTATGTTAACACTTTATCTGGTTTTATGGTCTCCTAATTTTGTAATTACATTCACTGCCAGGAGGAGTTTCATTTTTTGTGCGTTAAGCAAGAAGGACATTTCAGGATTTTGTCCTTAATCGCTTTAGACTAATTTTACAGTAGGAAACCTGCAGTAAAATCAGGAATATATACATGTGTTTTTTCAGCCACAAAGGAACTTTAATATGGTAACAAAATTTTGTAACTTTTCTGGAAATGTACTGGAAATATGGGTAAATATGTAAAAAAAAATGAAAAAAATTTGCCAATTTTCATGGATTTTTCCACATTTTTAAGTATGGGATCTTAAGGTAAACACAAAAATCTTACTGTTTCTAAAAGCTCAGATTTACTCCCGAGTACAACGATACCAGATTATATGTAGGTACCCGCGTTTCCTGTACAGAGCCCCCCCCAAAACTAAAATGCACCTCCTAGAATATCTACACCAAATTAAAATGTGTCAACCATACTGGACAGTTAACATAGAATATCTACCAAATTAAATTCAAAACTATGCCCCCAAGTGAGATATTGTTAGAAAAATACACACTTGCAGGAGTTTAGAGTGAGGTAGTTGCGATCAAAATTGCAGATACCGGACGGCAGATCTTCGTCCAAAAATTGTAAGTTACTTCTCACATTTTCATTTTTTCCTCACCTGTAAAATCAGAGACAAAATCAAATGCGAAATTCGCTAAAAACTGTGGAGGAAAGTTCAACGCATCTCCAATATGAAAGCCTAACCCCCTCCCGAATAAAACGGGTATGCACATTCATGGGTTGTACCCAGGAGACATGGCTACCAAACTAACCCAGCGCGGGACCAGTGCCAATGTTCAGTAGCAGCAAAAAAAAATTAGCAGTTTTGTATTAACAGTCTGCAGTTTTTCCACAAAAACACCCCCCCCAACTCTCAAAAATACCCCCACAAAACTATCTTCCTGAAATCTACACCCTTAGCTATGAACGCTGTAGTTCGTTAATTTTCATACATCACTGGGTGGGCCGCCGTCCCTCGCTAGAAGTTTGCACCACCCAGATTTTTTTAAAAAAAATGAACATCAAAAAAGTTTCAAAAAGGTCGCAAATCATGTCAAAACCCGATGCATGTAAAAAAAAGGTACCAAATATCAATCTCCCCAAATGTCCTGAATCAAACGTATGCCATATGTGTGGTTACACACGCGGACGTGGATGGAAGCCCCGAAAAGCCACAAGTGAGACAATGCACGATGGTCAGAAAACAGCGAAATATTTAGCCAACCCGAATTGGACAGTCAGTCTGCAGTTGTTTCCACAAAAACACCCCGTAAAAATTAGAAATAACCCCACAAACTTATATCCTGAAATCTACAACCTTAGCATGTATGTAACGCTTTTTTGTAGTTTGTTCATCATACCATCATGGTGTGGGCGCAGTTCTTCGTAGAGAAGAGAAGTTAGAAGTTAGCACTTTTCTGAAAAAAAATGAACAAAAAAAAACTTCAAAAAGGTAGAATAGAATCATGCCAAACCTTGAATGGAATCTAAAAAAAGTTATAAATATCAATCTCCAAATGTTCCTGAATCAAACGGTATGCCATATGTGTGACGTTACACACGCGGACGGGGAAGCGAAAGCACAAAGTGAGGCAATGACGATTGGTCTCAGAACAGCGACAATATTTAGCCAACCCGAATTTGGGACAGTCTGACAGTTTGTCAACAAAACCCCCCGTAACTTAGAAAAAACCCCCACAAATATCTTCCTGAAATCTAAACACCTGCGCTATGTAAAGACTGTAGTTTGTTCGATTCATCCATTCATGGTGGGGCGCAGAGTTCTTTTGTAGAAGTTCGCACTGTGTCTGAAAAAACTGAACAAAAAACAACTTCAAAAAGTAGAATAATGCCAAACCGATGGAATCTAAAAAAAAGTTACTAATATCAATCTCCCCAAATGTCCTGAATCAACCGGTTATGCCATATGTGTGGTTTTACACATGCGGAGTAGGAAGCGAAAAGCCACAAAGGGAAGACAATGACGATGGATCAGCAACAGCCGAAAATATTTAGCCAATCCGAATTTGGACCGTCTGCAGTTTTGTCCACAAAAAACCCTGATTGAACTCAGAAATACCCCCACAAACTTATATTATTCCTGAAATCTCAACACCTTCAGCTATGTAGCACTGTAGTTCGTTCCTGCATACAATCAATTGGTGTTGGGCGCAGTTCTTCGTAGAATTCGCAAGTTCTACACAATTTTCTGGGAAAAAAAAATAGAGAAAATACATTTCAAAAGTTAAAAATCACACAAAACCCCATGTAATGTAAAAAAAACTTACCCAAATATCAATCTCCTTAAAAGTCCTGAATAAAACAGGGATTGCCAATGTGTGGTTACACACAGCGTTGGAAGCGACCTAGGCAAAATGTAAAACAATGCGCAGGAGCCAATACAGCATTTTCCAGGATTTCCAAACTGAACACCCCTCTACTTGGAAAAATACCCCGCAAAACTATATATTCTCAGAATCTGACATACCTTCAGTACGTTAACGTGTAGTTTGTTCATTCATACAATCAATTGGTGTGGGCGAGTTCTGTAGAAATTCGCATTTGTCTGAAAAAAAAATGAACAAAACAACTTCAAGGTAGAAATCATGCCAAAAACCCAAGGAATGTAAAAAAAAGTTAACAAATATCAATCTCCCCAAAGTTCTGAATTCAAACGGTATGCCTATGTATGGTTACACACGCAGAGTGGAATCAACTAGCCACAAAGGTGAGCCAATGAACACGTGGCCCAATTACAGCAACTTTTCAGATTTGTCAGACTAACACCTCTATATTAGAATTACCCCCCAAAAATATATATTCTTGGACTCTACACACCTTCAGCTTTACCAAGGTGTGATTCTTTTATGCATACACCAATGGTGTGGGTGCAGTTTTGTGTAACAAGTTCGCTTCTTACCAGATTTCACGGAAAAATTTATTTAAAAAACAATTCAAAGTAAAAAATCTGGCAAATTTCCATGTCATTGTAAAAAAAATTGCAATTATCAATCTTCCAAATGCCCTGAATCAAAACGGTATGCATATGCGGGATTCACACAGGACGGGCCACCACCTAGCTCACATGGGAGCATGCCCACCAGTGTCTAATTACAAGAAAAATATCAACAGTGCTCTGTAATTTCAAACAGCCCCAAAACTTTGAAATTGCACCCCGAAATAAACCCCCCACTAATATCCAATCTCCACATTTCTGAAATCAAACGGTATGCCAATGCGGGGATGCACACAGAGACGTGGCCACCAACTAGCTCAATGGGACGCATGCCACAATGCAATTACAAGAAAAAATCAAAGTGACTCTGTAATTGAACCAGCCCTACATTTTGCTAAGGAAAAACAGTCCCGAAACTGGAATTCCCTCCACAAACTAAAGTTTTGGAATCTACACGCATTCAGCTACGTTACGAGTGTGCCATGCTTTATTACCACATGCATGAAGAATTCCAGACCCAGCGATCCAAAGAATCGGTTTGTTTTTACGATGATTTTGTTGTGAAAAATACAAATGAGATTGATTCAAGGGTGAAATCCTACTCTAACCCAATTGACCAGCAAAAAAAAACACACCTAAATAGCAATCTACCACATGTCATGAATCAAAACGTGTGTGCCATTTCGTGGGTGCAAACAGAGACGAGGCCACCAACTAGCTCAAATGGGAAGCATTTAGAAAGTGCAGTAGTTACAAAGAAAATTTTTACCAACGCCCACAACCCACCCCCCACACACACACTCTCCCCTTTAGTGGATTTTAGTGACGAAAGCGGTTAGTATTGGAGGAGTACACACGTTTTGGCAACTGTAACTGATACTCAACATTCAATACGGTCTTTTATTGGTACCTCTGCAAAATTTCTTATAAATATAGGACTTAGTTTCCTTGAAATCGAACAAATAAGATCCGCGTTTCTTTAAAGATATCACTGGGGAGGGACATTGGGGAGCGTGGAGAAGACAACTTTTTTTTCAATTATAGTTTTAGTGGTTAAAAAAAGAAAAAAAAAGGGTGTTTGTGTGTATACAATTTTAAGAATTTTTTTGGTGTATTTCCCCCTTTTTCCCGCTCATCCCAAAGATAATCATCCGATCATCTTAGGGATGATAACGAAACTTGGAATACGGGCGATAACTTGCCCGTTTTCCAATTCGATATTCCGATCGGACAAAAATCACTTCCCGGAAGGAAATCATTTTCCAGGAAGTGATGTTTATTCATTGGCAAAGATCAATAATTTGGTGATCAGGTGATCACCAAAGATTGATGTGTCCCAATTTTTTTTCGAAAGTCTTCGCTAAGTAGCAAAGACTTAGAAAAAATGCCTATTTGGGAATGGAACTTTGAGTTCCATCACAAAATGTATAGAAAAGACTGGCAGTTGACAGCTTTTCTAACTAGGGTACTGCAGAATGATTCAAATGAGATCAAGTGCTGAGTACCTCAACTAGACCACCAGGGGCAGTCTCCTACCACTTCAAGGGAGACCCCGGTGAAGGAGGAAGCTCCGTGACGTCACCGGGGTCTCCTTTCCGCTTCCTCCTTGGAACTCCACGTGGGACCGGCTGCTGCTATACGGCCGCAGAAAAGTAAGATAACTCCGATCCCCCCTCGGATTTGGACCACCGAGGGGGGGTCGAGGGGGTGGGGATGAGGGGATAGGGGGGCAGCTGAAATGCTGCCCCGGGTCGCCCTAGCGCGCGGTGGTGTTTTTTCATTTTTAAAGGGGGAGGAGGAAGCACAGATCGTATATTCACGATCTGTTGGAAGTTTTAAAGCTATTCTCTGCCACAGACGTGAATATACGATCTGTGGCCTGGAAAGGGGTAAGAAACATTTCTTCATGTGAGGTTGCAGGGTTGGTGTAAAGTAATGTTCCAGCTACAGAAATGTTACTTTTATCCAACGGGAGGAGGTAGGGATATACCGGCTCCTACCTTCAGTAAAATTGGAAAACTCAGATACAATGGGGCTGATGCGATTTATTATATATAAATAAATTATTTTATTTGCAGGTTATGTCTGGAAAGGGGTGTCCAATTGAATTTGTTTTTCATGTTTGAAAAACCTTTTTTATTCTTTTTAAAAGGTTCGGTACCTAGGTCAGCTGTATGCACCAAAACATGGCACCGGCAACATTGGATTGGTCAAGGAGGCGGGCATACTGGGTTAATGATGGCTTGAGTTTCTTTTGATTGGCTGGTATATATGTAAGGTGAAGGTTGCAGTGCAAGCAACCCTTATGTTGGCTGTTATCGTTGAAGAGCGGGTTTTTAGGGGTAGGCCACACTAGGGCCGTTTTAGATGTGATTTGCAATCCAACTGCACTAGTGGGATTGCAGGAAAGGAATGTATAAGCCTATGGGACTGGGGCCCCACTCATTCTTACAGCTTCAGTGTTGCTATTGGAGGCACATTTTTGGTCCATATTGCAATGCACCTCTGGAAGAAGCACATTTCGACCTGGCGTGCTTTGTGCACTATAATTGGGCCACAGCCTTTACCTAATGTATTGATGGTATTAAAATGGAACCGGGCAGCTCTGATGGTTCTGCATTGTCAAGTGATGCTTGCCAATACAAAAATACAGTCAGGGTCTTTCTTCATAAAAAGTTCTATCGTGAAAATGTGCTAATTTTGCCAACAATCAGATGTTGCGCTTTCAAATGTTAACTAATATCTGATGTTGGGGCAAAAATTAGCCTCATTTTTAATGATAAGAACTTATTGAATTTTATTGAATAAGGGTAATCTTCTTATACAACAGAGATTAATGGGGGACAGTGAACTGATTACAGTATTTCTGAAGTTCGGATTATATGTAAATGTTAATGTAACCTAAAAGACAACATTAGACATTAATCGCCAATTAATCGAGCAAATGTATGGTACATCTATGTGGAGTGAAGTCCGAACACTCTTATCGGCAGGCCTTTTAGCTGCAGGTTGAAGGGGAGCGGAGAAAGAGCGGAAGACTCAATTTCGGTCAGCATGGCCAGGCAAACTTTTGTAGTGTATTGGTCGCAGAAAATGTTTCTATAGGTCTGATCTTGTTTACCGGGTGGGTAAACGTATCCAATGTTTTATCAAGAATTTGGATTGATTTGAATGAACCAATGACCTAGCCCCATTATACACAGTAATCTGATTGGTTTTAATAACACAACATGGTATTGAACAATATTCCTCTAATTAAAACTGGTGGTTTACTTCTTCGAACATTAAACAGTAAAATGTTATTAGTTTTTAATGGTCATTAACTAAACAAAGAAATATATAGAGATAGAAAAAGCGCAGACACCAAATACGTTTGTGTTGTAATTTTCTATTTACATTTTTATTTAATCATTTACATGTTTTTTATTTTAGAGAGCTTCTAGTTTTTGATCTATGTATGGTCTACCGTCAGTATAATATTTTTACCTACCAGAGGAGGCGAAAAACCCAATCGGAAGACAATGGCTCCAAAGGAGGAAAAATTAACTTCCATCACTGGCGATCGGATTACTCCCTAGGTTCAGTCTATACCTAAAGCTTAAAAGGATGCTCATGTGCACGTAACCAATGGCCACCTACCAGATGATAATCATATGTGTGTGGCTTCTTGGTCTGTCCACACCTATTACAAATGTGTCTAGTTTTTTGTCCGGTATGGTCCGTTTGTCTCACTTTCGTTTTAATGCGGTCTGTGCGTGGAATCTCCTGTACACGTTGTAAAAATTAATAGCTCCTAGACATAATGTTAGTATGATTCTGTTTCGCACCATCTATCACGATCTCGCGTCCTGTCAGAAAATCTTTGGGATTTTCATTTGTTCATCATTGTTGAGTTTTCAGCGAAAACAATGCTTATGTATTTGGAGTGCCCAGTTTTCTATGGACCATTGTAGAACACACGAATCCATGCCGGGAACCGACTTATCAATGGATATGGGACACGGCTGATCACTGGATCTGGGACACGTGCTGAACAATGAAATTGGCACGGCTGATACAATGGATATGTGACAAACGGCTGCTATACAGATGGATATGGGACAAGGCTGATACAATGGATATGGGAACGGCTGATACAATGAAGGACTGAACATGAGGGGACACGGTGATTACCATGGATAGGGACACGGCTGATACAATGGATATGACGGTGATACGAGACACGCTGATATATAGGTCAAGTGCATGATAGGGGCACGCGAACAGTATGGATGATACAATGGATAGGAATAACGTGATCAATAGACACGGCTGATCAATGTATATGGCAACCCTATAATGATAGACGGCGACATGGATAGGACAGGCAACAGGTAGGACACGGCTGTACAAGATAGGAGATCAATGATTGGAACAGGAACTGATGACACGCGATCATCAATGTCACTATTAGAATGTGAATACGATACTGGTTTTTGAATATTGATACCTGTATGACTGCGTTAACAATTTCTTGCGTTGGAAGACATGATAACTACTGTATCCCTCAGTGTTTCAACTTGGTTGAACTCAGAAAACCTTCCGGGTGATTATCGATGCCCTTCAAGATGCATTTATTATATGGTATAGGGTGTTCCCGTCTGAAACATAGGCCGTGTGGTATGCGCGTTGGGCGCACAGTGATTACGCTCATTACCCGAAACAGTAATACCACCCCATTTTATAAAGTGAATTTCAATGTTGATTGTCCCAAGTGGTGGCCACGGAAAAATAAGCGTATGTCTGGTGTTGTGGTTGCACTGAAGTGCGACCTCGAGGCCTATTTAAGTGCCATTGAATGATGATAGTCCTCGCATGTAAGAGTTCCGCTGAGGACGACAAAAGCGCCTTCTGGTGTTCCCCCATTTGCTTTATGTGCTGCTCCTGCCTTACCTGGTAACTTTTTCATATATTGTTGAGTGGTTCTGTGCCGGTCCTGATATTCTTTGGAGATTTTGTCATAGAATGTATTTACACTTTGTATAATTCAGTCATGTTTATTATCAGGTGAAAATCGACTGGGTATAGGATTAGAATTTACTCTGGTATTGATTATTAATAATAATTACATGTATATATACTCCAGCAGTGTTTCCTAGGAGGGGAATTCATTTGTGTACATCACTATGGGATTGGTTATATCAGTGTGTTCTGATAATAAAGTAATTGCATTGTTTTTTCACAAACCTGCTGTGTTGCCTATAGCTTTCACCGCCTGCTGTGCTCCTGGTATTTGTATTAGGTGGTTGGTAGGTAGTGGGTAGCAGTAAGTTATTAAAGGAAGTGTTCTCTCAGAACGGCAAGAAAGACAATATTTTAAAGCTTCTGTATAATAAACTCCCATGTGCCCCCCAGGCTCCAGCGGATCCCTGACATAAGGGCATGGCTAAGTCTTACCTCTATTATAATAATGGACACCACACAGATTTGTGGTAAATACTGGCACGCTTTATTAATTAATAAAATAGCAATAACATATACTTTTGTTTATAAAATATATATCTATTTGAAAAACTTTAACATTACAAATACATATGCAACAAATACGAAACTTTTTTAAAGACATTGTATTTAAAGAACACATGTGATTTAAAAAACCATTTGGTTTCAAACAAGCAATTTTGATTAGTGTTGTAAAGATAATCCCTGTCAGCCCGACCGAAATTAATTTGAGTTAAACGTACTCCCGCTGAAACGCTGCATGCTTCAGCAGGCCTGTGTCAATAAATGGCGCCATATTTGCCAATGTCACCACTGGCCACCCACCTGAGGGTTAGACATACCACCTTGTCTCCATAATTCTTCATCCATATTAATTTCCATGGACGACGAAGGGACCCGCCCCACAGCCGCATGGTTGGATTCTACAACCAGCGAGCGACCCCCACACCCACCCAGCATCCTCCAGAAACGATTGGCAATCTGATTAAATAAATCGAGACCCACCTCTGACAGGTGGAACCATCCGGAGCGGAACATAGAGCAGTCATATTCAATGTCTACAGCTTACAATTAAAACCCCCGTTGATTTGAACTAAAATTTGGGACATAGCGTTATCATTTTTTGGTATTTGACGATAGCCGCCTGTGACTGCGCCCCCCGCCAAAAGAAACGAGAGGAGTGATTATATTTGACCATATGATTAAGAGGCCTGGAAAAAATAGACCAGCCTCAAGCCAAATCTCGTTCATGGTCTTGATAAGGTGTCGAATAGGTGTTGACTCCCAAGTCATTGCCCCTACGTGTTATAATTAATATGCTCGGGGGGACATAGTCGTTTTGCTAAGGAGATGGCTTTGGGGGACCAGCTCTTGCCATAGCATGCCTCCTGTATCCAAAAACAATATTAACGGTATGGGTGATCTGGTAAACATTAAATAATGCCCATTAATGCCGAAGCCTGCTCTCTGCTCCGTCCAGAAAACAACATGATGTCCCATAAAACCATACCATGAACGTGCTGAAACGGTAAAGGTAAAAACATTTTTAATTAAAAACGTTATTGGTGTCTCACGCAAATCTTCTACTCTTGAGGTTAATGTAGGCTGCGATATCGTTGGATGCCCATAGGCCTAGGATTATTTTGCCTACACTAAGTCCACACGCGCAGCTTCTGTAGCTGCTCCTATCCGAAAAGTGTGTCCTTCTAGTTCTTGTCGCCAGGCCTACTGAACTAGTGAGGAGCTGAAAGACTGATGAGAATTGGAAATTGATGATAAGTTGGCGCAGTCGTTGTGGATGAAGGAGGGATATACTACCTGATGGGACGAACTTATTAAATAGTTCCTACAATTAAATATGGACATGTAAACAGCCCGTAATGGCTTTAAGTACTATCTTGAAGTATTCCCCTTTGAGAGGTTTAGGATTACGGAGCACAATCCTAACTCTGTCGTTGTACACGTTCACGTCAGTGCATAGTAAGCCCACGGGGTTTTTGGCCTTGCTTATTAATTTCGATACTCTCTGAGCGCTCCGTTAAAAAGGCACCCATGAAAATGCTAGTTGAAAATAAAGTGAACTCGTATGGTGAATTAGCTCATTAAGGGAAGGTGGTGTTGTTTGTTGTTGTAATTAGTTTGGTCAAGATCTGAAAGGTTATGGGGCATTTAGTGTCAGTCCTCTTGTTGGCCCTTTTTTTTGTATCCCTTAATTGATGTTTAAATAGAACATGTTTAGTGGGTCTAGTCACCTCTGGCTTTAATACGAAGCTTATGGGCTGCCGTTATCGTTTAGTTATCACACTACTGAAGACATTGTGGTGGGAAATAACGGCTATATGATGTTCCCACAGTGTGTTGAGACATTCGACATCCCCTGGACTGCTGCTCCTGTGCCAAGAGAATGATGAATCGATCCACTGTGGCGAGAAGAAGAGATGCATCAGTATGTCATTTTTATTCTGGAATGATGAAAAGCTGTAAACATAACATTTATTGCCAAACATTCATAAAACAAGGGTGTCTTAACAGACTCAAACGGTAAAGAGGAGGAAGTCAGTTGTGGACTGCTAAAACCACAGCATGTTATCGACATGAAAGATAGATAAACTTTTTTGTCTCTAAATGTGTGGACCCAAAAGTCAACAGCCACATTATGGGAAATAATTATAGACTGTTTAAAATTCTTAATAAAGGCGTTTGGAATGCCATTCTGTTGGCCAAGACTGTGCACACAAGGCTCCATCAAAATATGCGCCGAAGCCTATTCTCCCCGCTGGTCCAGAAACATATGTAGCTGTGTGTGGTGCTAGGTTTCCGACATAAAATAAGATTCTACCGTTAAAGTGAGTATAGAAAGATTGCCAAACATTGATGTCTGTTTGAGTGGTCGTGTGATTCTGATTAATGGTGAAAGACGGCCGTAACTCCTGCTGTAGCTAACGCCAACGGCGGAGAAAAAAAACCTAGGCCCATCGGCATCACACTACAAGCTAAAATTTAGTCTCCCTATCAAGGATGGCATCTATTCAATTGTGATTTTATTTGAGGATAATGCTGCTGGAATTGCCTGTGCTAGAACGGTAATTTTGTCTTATTGGATGCGACATTCTTGAGCGTTTGTGGCGATTGACAATAACTAGAAATTTATTGAAGTACAGGGGCATTTCTGTTTTTTTCAGGAGCCAAAGGAACGCCAAATTGTCACACACTTTTGCATAATTTGCAGCAAAAGAACACCGCAAAGGTAGAGTTACCTGGGCGCCTACAAAATAAAAAATAACGAGAAGGGGACGACTTTGATTGACTCCCAGGTTGTCTCATAACCCATTCAAAAATGGCGAATGCCTCGAAATAGTGCACGATATCGAGCAGCCATTGACAAGTATTGGTTGATCGAATGACATCCTAAGTAAAGGAATGGATTCGGGAGTGAACAGGACAATAGGCCAAAAAGGCTGACTCTATATCGGTTTTTGGCCATCAAGGCACCTTGACCTGCTGCATGCACTATCGAGAGCCTCGTAAAAGGAAGTGTAGGAAAACCCTGGCTAATCTTTATTATGTCATCACACAGAGTCATGCGGGAACGGAAATGACAAATGATGAATAAGCCGGAAACGGCCAGGGTCCCAAAGAGGAGACACGCAGATTAGCAAATGGCGGGTCTTGAAAGGACCCGCACATTGCATAAATAGAATTTCTTTTAAAGTTGTCTGGAACTATTGTGTGTGAAACTGTGTACCGATTGTAAATTTTGTGAGGATTTTTGGTTTGTAACGCCTTGGGTGGGATTCTTGAACCCATAATGAAACCCTCCCGTACGAACAATGCTTTTCCTATTTGGGTATCCTCTAGCCAGGGACCAAAAAGCTTCACCTTCACTGGGTCTCCCCCTTTTCCACCGAATCCTGCCTTTTCCGTGATCGCAACGACCCAAAAAAAATCTTTACTGTGGATGCGAGCCGGAACACAGGGCGGCCATTCGGGCGAAATGCCAAGCCTGACCCCATTGCCATTGTCTTTTCCTTCATTAACTGGGCCCAACATAAATCCTTCTTTTGTGTGCCATGCTGTTGTGGCATCGCCAACCCGGTGCTATGAACAGTGTGGTATGGGACTTTGCGTTCATTACTCTGAGCCACAAACTAATGTCTTGTGGTCCAGCGAAGCCCATGCGAACTGATTTTGTTTGACGAATTGTTCGTCATAGCGGAAGCCAGGGGCTGATGAGCTATAAAACCCCCCTATGTGCTTCCCAAATACTGTCAATGTAGCAAAAAAAGCGAGGAGGCATTGATTGGGGGAATTTTCCCACGATCACACTGGACCATTATAGAATAGGCCTTGCAGCCAGTGCCGAATGATCGAGGATAAGACGGGGAGCCATGTTCTAATCCTCGTCCTCTTACCTTCGGTGCTCCCTTACCTTTTTCCCACTTTCAAAAAATTTATTTTGAACCTTCTAATGGTAATAAGGTTAAAAGAGGTCTATAAATTCCCCCCGCCATATGGCCTCTTTTGTGTCTGCTTTTAAATGTGCGCCCAGCGGGCCCCGAAACATACGTAATGATGCCTTTAGCAAAGTCAGAAATGGGGGGGTTGAGGGCTGTAAATGCCGGGGTGATGTTTTGTTGTGTGATGTCTGGTCTTAGCCGGGTTTGTGGATCTATGAGAACGGATAGTATCCGGTTTTGCTGACCTTCCGTTCTGAAGGGCCTTGCTCTATAAATGCGTTAGATGGGCCTGTGGCCGCGTTCCCTATTGGGGTAGTTTGTGTAGCCTGTGTGTGGTCCAATTAAATATAAGTGTCTTAAACTAGTCATAAATTATTGCGTCCCGTAAATTTGTTCCCTGGCCCACTTCGGTTTGTGAGTTGTTTGCTGAGCAGAGGGAAAAGTACCGTGTTATCTGCGCTGTTTTTTTTGACTATCCGGTTGTGTGCAAATGGTGATGGGGATATCGTACTGCGTGGGTCCAGGGGATCCTGTTTTGTGCTGATGTGCGCTGTTAGATCCATGGCCTGTGTAGACAGATAATGAGGGCCTGGGGGGTTCCCGTGCAAAGTGCCCCATGTCCTCCCCCCCCGTCATGCACGCGTGGAGGGGATGTGTTGGAGGGGCGTTTATAAGCATGGCCTGACGACCGGCCGCACTATTCTGTACCCTGGAGGGTCGTACTGTACCTGGGCCTGGGGACCAGGCCACACTCTTTGTACCCTGGAGTGCTCTGTATGGACCCTGGCCTAAGGTACAAGGCTGCTATGCTTGTGCCTGGCCTGAGTATCAGCAGCACATTGTTGGGGGTGTGTTGGTTTGTGTTGGGATGTTAAGTTACCCGCTTGCACCGCAAAATAATTACTCACCAGCTGCTGCTGTAGTTTTCGATTGTGTTGTAGCCTCGCCTGCTCCCTGACGGTACGTTCTGTGGAACCTGCGTCCTGCACGATGTGACCGATGTTCCCGAGCGATGTTTTTTTGGGCTGCTGTGTGCGGCCCCCCGTGTGGAGAATGGATACCCTGGTTTGTATGGCGGTATTGGGTGAGTTGCGGGAATGGAGGGAACGAAAAGTATGAATGTGTTCCTCTCGGCCCCCACCCCCCCCCCCCGGTCGGACTTAGGCTCCGCCTACGGGTCTGTGGTTCGGAGGAGGGGTAAAGCGCTCCAGGGACGGGATTCGCCTGGCTCATAGGCGGTGATACTTTCCCTGACGCTTGACACCAGTTCGATTGGCATGTTGGATGTTCTTGCACGGTTTCTTCATGTGGAAGTAGCTGCCGCAGCATCCTTCGCCTTCAGCATTGCATATTTCTTCAGTTCCTTTAGCAGGTTATCGAGTGGTGAGCCATGTTTTTTCTGTTTTTTCCTTGTAAAAAAATGCTTTACTTTTTATCCCTTCTCCTTTTAAGACTACCTTTACCTACCACTTTTGTTTCCCGCCAATTTTACCCAAATCCCTGTCTACCTGGACTTAGACTACTCCCCTAGCAACCCATCCCTTCCTATCTGAACCCCGATTCCTTATTCAATCCATTCTTTCTTACCTTAAACTTACCCCCTTAGTAACACGTTCCATCCTATCCGCCCTGTCATGAAAACCCCAGCTGTTAAACCTTTGGGTGTCCATCAGGTTACTTTCTGTGAAATAAATTTGCTTGTAGCCTCTGCAATCAGCTTGCAAAGTTCTGCTCGTTTTGGGGGGGTGTCCTTCACTCTGCACTGCTTTAGCATGTTATAACCCCGCCCCTTTTTACCCCATGACAATAAACTTTCCCTCTCTTTCACGTGCACTGTTTTTGCCTGCATCAGATAGAGTTTACTGTACATAGAGAGGGGAATATTAACACGCCTCAGCTACTGAACTGGGGGATCACTGAGACAACAACTACACCTACTTGGTACTGATTAATGGAAAAAAGTATTAATGTTTATGATTTCTGTCTTGATATATACAGTGTGTGTGTGACAGTGTGTTTGGTGACTGTCTATATCAGTATGTTTGTGGAATGTCAGTGTATTTGTTTGGACGACAGTGTGTGTTATGGTGACTAACAGTATGTTTGTGTATGTTTGAGAGACTTATTGTCATAGTACGTTTGGGGATGTGTGTGTTTGTGTGAGTCTATTCACTATCCCCTTTGTATTGTGTATACCCTATTCAGAATTTGAAGATTTATTTTATATTTCAAATATGGGAACTCACTATGCAACAGTTCTGGTAATTTACATGGAACCTGTATATATTGTCTGAGGATATCGTTTTGGTAGACCCTAAGGAGTTCTGTGTTAAATAAAGGTACAACCACACAAGCTGAGTTATACAGGTTAGAAATCTGGATACCACTCATATATTACAAAGGTATGTAGTGTAGATAGGAGAGAGACAGCCACCCCATGGTGCACTTTCCTCTTCCCATAGTGGCTGTGCCATGGCTTTCAGGTTAGAAGATTGTATTGTAGAAAGGAGATAGACAGTCATCCGTCACCACAGCCCTTTCCCCTGCCCTAGTGCCTGTGCATCGCTTTCTGCAGGCATAGTAGTGTAGCTAGGAGAGAGACAGCCATCATCATGCACAGCCCTTCCCCTTCCCATAGTGCATGGCATCGTTCACTATTGTGTTTTGTTTATACCAAAAAATCTAACATTCGAAGGAGGAATGCCAGGAGTTAGTTTTGACAGTAGGGTATACTGTATGGCCAGTAGGATGCCGAACCTTGGCACTTAGATGTCTGGAAATGCAACTTTCAATCATGACTTGATTGCAGAATGCACCAAAGATGCTGGGAGTTTTAGTTTCTACCAGCTGGAGTGCCAAGGTTCAACATTACTGGAATATGCAATGGAATTCTACCAACACACCAACATCTGTGTATCCAGAGAAGGAAACCAGTCACAGCATAGAAGAAAACACTGGAAGTATATTGGCATGTATAGGACTTCCTTTCTGGTATGTATATTACTATAATCACTAAAAATCCTAAAAATAATAATATCAATACTAATATAACATTACTAATACATACGATCAGTACTAATAAACCATTATACTATCATCTGTAACTTTGTCACCATACCAGGCACAGATTAAAGGGTATGTTAAACTTACGTAGCTGGAAAAGCTGCTCTTAAAGTAATAGGGTCAGGGTCATAGAGCAACTCACTTACTATGATTAAGGAAGATACTTCTATCCCCCCACCCTACAAATGTATTAGTGCCATCTAGGTCATCCCTTGGCACTTAGAAATAAAACTCCCAAATGCCACTGGTTGAATTCAGCACAAAAGACTTGCTGGGAGCTGTAGTTTCCAAAACATATGGAGAGTGACAAGGTTTGACATGACTGATCAAAGTCTCCAAACTTCTGTCAAATATGGTAGGTTACTAATTGGTCTCTGACAGTCCTGCTCCTTTATGGGCCCCTGAGGAGGCTTTTCAGACTGACCATTCCGGCCCTTTGCCCCAAAGGGAGTGTAGGGTGGAGAGTGGCCCTGCGCTTCCCATTACAGCCAGTGACAGTTTGCCAAGGAGATAGAAGACTACGTACAATACTGATCGTTCAAGCCCCGACATTCAACACTTAGTAGTGCCATACATGCCGCGCACTGACATCCAGCACTTGATGTAGTGCTTGTACGCACATCCCGCATTATCATGTTGGGCACAATTCGGGGTTACAGATCGCGACTGCATCAGCGTGCATTGCGCATGCGCAAAGCTTTGTGGACGGTCGCAAATCTTGGCAGAGGCAAAGTTATCAGGAAGCAGAAGGGGGGTCCCCTTATGGGGGAGATTACTGGGGGACTGCATTCATGCAGATAGAGGGAGCTGAAAAGAGTATGGAAGCACTATATGAACTGTTCCTGTAACTAATTGACTATCAAACAACACGATAGCTCACAATGAACATACATTCATAAAAATATAATAAAGCAACAAATTTGCATTGCATATAGAAAAGCTTGCTGCTACACACATGCATGCATGATTTGTGATTGGTTCGCGACCAATTACACATTCAAAATGGGCCAATCGTGAGAGTGAAATCACATGAGATCAATGCACAATAGTCCGCTCTCTGACAGAGGACTTTTAGTTAACGTCTGAAAGATCATCATTGTGGGTGGCTACAAACGCTCTAAAATATCATTATAGTCATGCATTAATGGTGTTAAAAATTTGGTACAATACTTGCGTTGTCTTAGACGCGCAAAGTTAACGAGATAACGCATGCATAGGAACTTACGTCTCTAATGTCACTTAAGTGTTGATAAATCCCCGTTAAGACATTAACGGAATTTCAAGACACAATTTCGCGATAGCGGCTCTCGGGACATAGCCCTAATAGTGTCTTGGTCACAGTATCCCACAGTATCCCATTCAAAGTCTGCACACTCACATTGAACTGCAATAAAAAAATCCTTTTTACAAACTGGTAAAATAGATACAACACGCTAGGATTAAAATGTTTATACAAAAGTATTGTGTGCCTGTAACAGATTATAGCTGTATGTATATAGGGAATACCAGTGTATAATAGGGAAAAGCAGTTCCGTTCAGTAAATGGCTATTTATCTCAGTCCACTGTCTAGGTCAGAGGGCAGGCAGATACAGCTTAGCAAAAAACAGGTATGGCGGCTCGCGCTCTCCAAAATCCTTCCTCCATTCAGGTCTCGGCCGTATCACATGCTCGCGGCTGTGGGTTGTCCCTTCCACTCCAAATATAGACAAAAAAAGAGAAAAGATTCGGCCGTGCATAGCCAGACAGCTCTTTATAGCAAATCAGCACGCATTCCATCTCTTCACATTGTTATTGAATATCATTAATATTCAGTCAGGGTATGGTGTCAGTATTCCATAATCAATAGACTGAATGTACACAGATAGATACTCCCTTTTAAGCACAAACAACCAGGAGCGAACTGCAGAGGCCCGGGACTCCGCCGGATATTGGAGGCTGGGCCACACCCTCTCAGCGAGAGGTGTTATGGGAAACATAAACTCAGCTGTTTAAAGGAACACTAACACTTAAACAAACAAGTATTTGCCATCCGTTTCTATTATTCACAGGGAGGCGAGAACGCTTATTCCCACCTCCGTGAAAATAGTTTGCTCAGGGGACCTGGGATTTACCTCTCGGGTCTCTGCAAGCCGTCTTGCAGAAAAGTGTTACTGTCGATCGCGCCATCTGTATTTGTATTAGCGCGCTACGCCTAAGGCGCGTGGTGGGACAGAGCACATGGTTTTGGGTCCAGCCTTTTAAAGGAACACTAAACTTAAAAAACAAGTATTTGGGTCTGTCCCGACCACGCGCCTTAGGCGTATGCGCGCTAATACAAATACAGATCGGGACAGAACAGCTTTTCTGTGCAGGAGCGGCTTGCAAGAGGAGCGCGGTAAGGTAAGTCCCAGGTCCCCTGAGCAAACTATTATTCACAGGGAGGTGGGAATAAGCGTTCTCACCTCCCTTTGAAATAAGAGAAACGTGATGGCAAATACTTTGTTTTGTTTACGTTAGTGTCCTTTAAACCGCTGAGTTTATGTTTCCCATAACACCTGATCGCTGAGAGGGTAGGGGCCCAGCCTCCAATATCGCGGGAGTCCCCGGGCCTCTGCAGTTACGCTCCTGGTTGTTTGTGCTTTAAAAGGGAGTAGTCTGAGTGGTCCACGCACCTGCAGCAGTGGGAGGTGCTTATGCACCCATTGGTGGGTGGGGCTTGGTGCATGTTGTGAGGTGGCGGGGCTATGCATTTGCAGGGTGGGTGGGGGTATAGGCACCCACAATGGGAGGGCTAGGCACCCGTGGGTGTGCGGTGCCACATGGGCGGAAAGAGAATAGGCCAGGAGGGCCGGCAACTGAAGACCCATAGGTCATGAGTGGGAGGGACCAGGGGGGGCTGCAAGGGGGAGGAGGAACACAGGGAGCATTGGACTGACATGGATTTCAAGCAAGGAAGCGCAGGGGACCTGGTATGTTGCTGCCATACACACACAAAAAATGTAAATATCTTCAAACTATTGCAAAAAAACATATGAAAATAAATTGCAAAAAATTCTCAGGAGAGCAATTCCTAGCCAATTACCTAAGTACTTTTTGGACCACGTTCCCCTTAAACTTTAGTAATAAAGAAACTATATATCATGTGATGAAAGTTTTCCACTGACATTCGCTTTGTGGCAGACTTTCAAAAATACACAACAATACATGTGGCCAATTAATGTGTTACATGAGATAAATAGGCAGCCTTTGCCCCTCAAAACATACTGCAAAACTAAAAACTTTCAGCATAGGCTCCGTTGCACAAAAGCTGCAGTAGTAACGAAGTAAGAAAGACTGCCGTACCTAAACAATACAACAGATAATTCATTCCAGTCTTCTCATTTCCTGGTAATATAAATTTTCAATCATTAAACAAAACAAACAAACAAAGTATATAGAGCAAATGCAGTAATTATTTTAGTGGGTCAGTAACTCCAGCAGATATCAGACAAAAGTGCAACATTCAAGATTCTTGTAAGAAAATACAGATCTGAGAACTTTTTCCTAGTTATTTAAGCTTATGATTAATTGCTTTGTCAATGAAACGTATTACCAAGAGATAGGTGATTAAATAGAAAAATACACAAAGTTGCTAATTGGTCACTAAGTGTAGGCTCATGGGAAAAATAATGTCTAGAAAGCGCAATCACTTGGGGAAAACCAGTAACCTACAACTTTAAAGGGTATTCAAGAGAAAGAATGTTCACAAGTGCAAGCCATCAATCTTATTACAAATTCCCTGCATCCATCAAGTTGTACAGTCAATGGCAACAAATGTGGACGGACTTCCAGGCATTTGCTTAGAAAACTTATTATCATTTGCAACGTGTGAGAAAACATCTGCCTAACAAGAAGTGCAAACACGTGTACAACTAAAAAGGTTATAGTTGGGATGGGGAAAAAGTTTTACTATTTTTTATAATACTGCGCTAACTTAACCTTGTTGAAACAAACAAGCATGTCTACATAGGTTGATGAATATTAAACACACGACTACACGGCAGGGAGACTGATTACCTGGACTAAATTATTTTGATTGGAGAGGTATCCACTCCACATTCAAACATCACCAGAGATATTCTATATGTAATATACTTTTTCTGGTTCTGCCAGGTCCTTCTCCCCCTGGGCGATGACGGCTCTATGGGCTGAAACGCGTAACATGAGTGTGAATAAAATTTGAGACTGATCTGATACAACTGGAAGTCCCCCAATGAGTGCTTTCATAAATTAATGAATCAAGAGACTTCATGAGCATCAAATGTAACAATTTAATAAGGACAGGTTCAAAATACATAGGATTGTACTGTATTTTACAACTGTTTCCAGTGATAGATTCTTAACTTCCGCATTCCAGTTCTGTACCATTAACATTCTTAAATCCTCAATTTTTTTAAATGTGATTGGTGTACAAATGTTCTATACTATTAAAAATCTAGCGAGCTGTCTCGCATGGATGAGATCGAGCTATGACCATCAGGATGGGACGTAAATCTGGGGCTATAGCTGAATGGATTTAATTTCTATTTTCCCGCTAGTGTGGGGGCAGATAGCTTGTGTTTAAACGCCATCCTTAATTCCTCTCCTTGAGCAGGCGGTGGCCGGTGTTCTATTATACAATAATCAAGCACCGCGAGAAGGAACGTGCAGGACTACAGGAAGGACTGGTGATGGTTATTAGTATGGGTGCAGTCCTGGGAAAAGTGCCTGAGCATGTAGGCCAAGAAAGACTGCAGAAAGTCGTCATAATGAATCATCAAAAGTACACCAACATGCGTCTTTCTTTCTTCTATTTTAAGCGGGTTGTGTTAAAGACCAGCCGTGACTGGTTGTCAAAGCCCAATATATTCGTATGTATAATCAGATTAACATAAAACTGGTCACAATATGAAATGGCCCAGGACTGCATCAGCACAATTATGCATTAAGCCTCTCTATCTTGGTGCAACATAGGCTTATTTTGAAAATAATTCTCACTTAGCAACTAGGATAATAACAGATTGGCATACAATGTACAGATCAATTCCTATGTTGTCCAGAATTTTTGCATATGGTGTGCCACAAATTCTTTCTTTCTTAAGGCTCTAGGTGGAAATGAGTGCTGTAAATGTAGCATCCTTCCAATCTCAGTGTGGTCTTAATAAACAAACATTGCAGAGAGAAGCTTGGTAAAACCTAATAATCATTGGTTCCCGACTAACCGGATTCAAGTGTTTTTGGTGTGTCGTACGAAATATTGTATGGTACTATGACGATCCCGGCCGAGGGTCCTTTCTAAAATTGGACGGTTAGCCACGATCGGGGGCAGGTCGCGTGCGGAGGAAAGTCTCGCATGACCGATTGGCGGGTCCTCTATGACATGGGCCCAATGGTCATGTCATGCTAATGTCGGATGGCGGCTCTGCTGTGGGGTGGGTTTTCCGTGACCGACTAGTCCTTCCTCCTGGCCGACCCCGGTGGAAAGGTCTCGAACAATGAGTCGGTCAGGAGGAAACAGTTGTAATGTTTGTACCTCTGGCCTTAATTTGCATTGGTAAAAAAACAATGCAAGGCATTACTAATTAACTGCACGAAAACGACCTGGCAACACTCATCTGGCACAATGTTAAATAACAAGCGAGTGTGATCTGTACAAAAAGCATACAATGATCGGTTACAATAATGTCACTTAAAGGGAATGAATATGGAATACACATTCTCATGCATGAAGAAGCTACATAGAAAATCGTCCAGTACGTTTATAGCTTTACTGCCTACACAGCATGGTTTAAATTATTTAGACAGAGCCGATTCCCTGTTTTCCTCACTATTTTAATTTGAAATCACTGAAACATCTAGCTTTCTAATCTGCGTGTAAGGAAATGTGTACTACTTCCTTTACAGCCTTCTCAAATGGCTATCTGTCTTACATCTACTGTGTGTACAGATGGCTATAACTACTGTATGTAATAAGAAAAACACTCTTCCTTTAACATGTAGCCAAATTTCATGTAGGATGACATTCCACTAAGAGTTTTTTATTAGTTATAGAACCCACAAATAGTTTATGGACAAGGGACACTTCTGCGTTTATTCTTCTTACTTAGCTAAAGAATAACATCAGTTAGAATAAACTATCAACCGACTCACAAACCATATACTGTCCATTTTCTCTTTTTAAAACTGAGCTCCTACTGAATCAAACCATCCGATGAAGGTGCCCGATACGCGTCCTGTAAATGAAAGTGCATTATAGATTATGTGTTACCGGTTTATCGTTTATGTTGACCTCAAAAAAATTCATTCAGCGCGTGCACATTGCATGGACGATGACAGCATTTTTTATAGACCACTTGGAGAATATTGCCAACAATAACAACACTGAAACACAGAGATGGATTGGTGTATACTCCTGCTAGTACTATAAGGTAACAAGTCAATGGTAATACTGGACAACTTGTAGAAATACACTTTTTCGAGTCATATTACCATTCAAGGAGGACCATTTAGAAATTACAGTTTTTGCGTCTAGCTAAAAGGTGAAAAAAAGTCCAATGTTCTGGTATCTAGAATAGTTAATAATATTATAAGCTGCTTATTTATAGGATCAAATGGAATAAGGTAGTTTGGGCCAGTATTTATAAAGCTTCCATAATCGCAAATTATAATACGATCCCATCATTACTTTACAATTATTATTTTAATATTTCAGAATGTTCATTTTGTACATGTTATTTTTACTATTGTTAATTAACTATATCACTCATATATTTGATGATTATTGTTTAAGGGAAGGGGATCTTCCAATGCTACAAGAAATAGTTTTTCAGTTTTATTGAAACCGGGGAGTAAAGGAGCTTGTGTCGTCCTCCCGTTCTTCCATACAACATGTGGTGGGGAACGAGAGGTATGACGGTACTTACATGATCGAACAAGATAAACCAATGGTGGGGTCACTCTATCCACTGTGGGTGCAGACACCTCGTAGGTTTCCCTTTGGACCCAGCACTTTTCACAGGAAAAAAGATAACTGAGGTCGCCTCCAAATCTTAGAAAACTTTATTGTGAACCACACATCACACGTCACAATGTTTGGGGAGGGATACCCCTTCTTCAGTGATGATGAAGAGGGGTATCCCACCGAAACGTTTGTGACATGTGATGCGTGGTCACAATTAAAAGTTTGCTAAGATTTGGGGTGCGACCCTCCAGTTATCTTTTTTCCTACTCTTACATGATCGCTCGCGTCCTCCTCTCTGCTTAGTCGTGACAGATCCCGGCAGACTTTTATTCCACGAACATTGCACAAGTGTGATCGCATTAAATACAGATCCGTTCGGACGTCACGACTACGTGGCGAGGCAAGCAATTTGAAAGTGTTATAAATACTGTTTGTTTGCCAGAAAAGACGGAGGAATTGTTGTCTATAAAAAAAACTATTTGTGACAACATTTAAGGACAGATGGTAATTGGATAGACAATTAGTTTCATTATGAAGTCAGTATTATTATGAATGCATCAGTATCATTTCATGGTGCATTAAAAATTATTTTGGTACATAAAAGTCTGCTCATTACTAAAAAAAATCTGTTACTCTGTTCAAAAACCTATTTTGTATTTCAGGCACATACAGTATTAGACATATCTGATGGACTTTCCAGTGACTATCTAGCCGGTTATTTGTCTGAACATTGCTCTAAATCAATCTCAAATATTGATCAGGGCTGGGGATTGTCAAGGATATTTGTCAAGTAGAACTTGAGGCCAAATATTAAGGGATATGCCCACCCCTTCTAAACATTTTTTATATATAATCCCCTGTCCCCCCAGCCCCAACCGCTTTATTTTTATTATCAGAAAGTGCCCCAAACGTTTACTTACCTTCCCTCTTTCCCCGCCGCGCTGCCAGGCCCTCTGCTTGCGAGAAAATGCAAGCAGAGGGGCGGGACTGGCAGTCCGTGTCTGTGATTGGTGAGCGGCAGCCAATCACGGACGCGGCTGCCGGGAGTTCAGTGCGGCAGAGGAAAGAGGAAAGTTAAGTAATGTTTGGGGGCACTTTTGATATAAAAAAATAGCGTTGGGGCTGGGGGACAGGGGGAATATTACATAAAAAGGTTTTACAATAGACAGAGGTAGGAATGGGGAGGAACCTCTTAATCGGAGGGATCGGAAGGGAGAGGAGGGGGGGGGGGAGGGGCTCTTCTGTGGCATGGAAAATTCTCCTGGAGGAGGAGACAGGAGTCGAGTCCTATATGGACTCTGCCGTACTCCTGGTGGGCATTTTTTTGGACTTTAGGGGGGGGATAGCCGAAAGAACAGATGGAGCTGGGATGTAAGGTGAGGGGCTAGGAGTGGGGGGATATGTTTTGGGGGTGGACATGCCCTTTAAGAGAGATGAACATTCATGTTGAAAAACAACATCAAACATTTATTTTGTCAGTGTATGGCCGCATTAGATTTTGTGCAACTCTTTGACCCCAATTGGCCAGCTAAGGCTGGCCATACATGTGTGGATATTTTTGACTGATTTGTCCTAATTGGCAAGGAGCAACAATTGATAGTGTGTGTACCTTTTAAAGACAGCAAGAAGCCGATCAGATCTATGGAAAATGTATGATAATTCCATCCAACACATTGAATCTAATTGCTGGTGCAAGGTGGTTTAATTTAATTTAAGAGCAACTGTGGTTCCAGAACAAGTTAGGGTTAACTAGGGGTTAGGGTTAATACAAGCCTACAATCTTTCCTTTTAAAATGAGCTATGGTCATATCTCGTGGCGCAAAAGACGTAGAGAATTATATTGTGATAAATGTTCGAATCCTGTTTACCAGTTGGTTGAGTGGCATCCCTGACCTCTGCTCCTCCCTACGCCCCAGGGGCAGAGATGCTCGGTTAAGACTTAATGCTGGGGAAACAGGAAGAACCTCAACAAACAATAAAAACAAAAATTTAAAGTTCAGGAAAAGGGAGCCTATTAATGCTGGCAGAGGCTGGTCACATGGCTGGAAAACAGGAAGCGTTCAATGAGCCTTTACAGCAATAACTTCTCACAAATTTCACCTAGAGATGTGATTCCGGGTTCATTTTGAAGGTATAATGAGAGGCTTTTTCTATAATCCCACTAGTTTTGAAATATTTGAGACTATACATTTTGGACTTACATGCTTGAGTAACATTGTGCGCCATCGACAAGTATGGAGTCCATAAGAGCTCCATGGAACTTTTGGCACTGTATTACATATAGTACTAGATTACATAAGCTTAACCTATAAGTTTAAATGCAAAAAAGTAAATTATAGTACAGTAAAAATTTACACCAGAACCCCATAAGCTAGGGCAAGAGATTACCAGAGCCTGTGTGCGTCTGGTGAATCTCACCCTCACGTAAGTGAAGGTCAACGCCGTTAAAATCTAGTGTGCCACAACTGCCTCTGGTAAATAGGTTTGCAAGCTAAGCAAGTGTCTCTGCGATACTTGGGCAGCCACGCCAAAATTAAGGGTTCAGTTGTAATAACGATCGTAAATTGGGCATATTTATAAGGTATGGTATGCTTTTAGGATATCAACACCTTTAAGGGTATGTCCACCCTTGAAATTTTTTTTTTGATATATCACTCCTCTGTCCCCCCAGCCCCAACCGCCTATATTTTTTATTTTGAAAGTGCCCAAACTTCTTACCTCCCTCTTACCTCCGCCGCACTGCCATGTTCCCTCTGCTTGCGAGAAAATGTAAGGGGAGGGGCAAGACGGCTAGTCACGTCTGTGATTGGAGGAGCGCAGCCAATCACGGACGCGGCTGCCGGGAGTTCAGTGGCGGCGGAGGAAAGTAAACTTTGGGACACTTCTAAAATAAAGATATAGCGGTTGGGGCTGGGGTACAGGGGGAATGATATATGGAAAGGGTTTTTGGTAGGGGAGGGAATCCTAATCGGGGGAGAGGGAGGGAGGGAGGGGGAGAAGGGCTGCAGTACGCATGCCAAACGTCTCCCGGTATGGTATTCTACGAACGAACATTTTTTAGATTTACGTATGTTACCAGAAATGTATGATCAGGGCTGAACGTAACATAACCGCAATATCGCAAACTTCTGATACCCTGAGTTTTTAATATGGCCCCTAATGTGTAATATTTTTTAACTGACAGAATGGGAACCATTTTTTGTTTTGTTTTGGCAACATGACTATAAACTACCAACACAAAAGAGGGTGAAGTGGGGCTGTGGGAGCACTCCTATGGTAAAATTACTATAACATAGTGGAAGTTGCTAATGATCTGACCAACATTAGAACAAACAGAAAAGAGATGATCAATGCACACTCCGGCCCCATATATCATAATATCTGTGGCTAGTGCAAACAGCAAAAACAATTTTATGCATAAAAGCTAAGCTAAGAGAAAAACTGACCAGAGAAAGAAAAAAAAAAGAAAAAAGAAAAAGAAGGGCATCTTAAATGAATTAATAAATGGTGTCTATCTAGTCAATGTTTAATATGGCCAGTCTAGATCATACAAGTCTATGCACAACTTTTGGCATCTAACATGCACAAAAGGTATGCATTAGAGATGTTCGAAACCTGTCTAAATTTGTCCGTTTTCGAAACTTCCAATTTTCAGAAAGTTCGAAATTCGTCTACTTTCGATTTTCGATAAAAATCTAAAAACGCAGGTTCCGTGAAATTCAGGAGTTTCCGAAAGTTTTGTTGGGACTTCGAAACCCTCAGATTCGATTTGAAACTTGGTTCTATTGAACCCAATTACATCTCTAGTAGCATGTGTATCTAAATTGAGCTGGATTTTACATAATGAAAACTGAGCAGAATATTGAGCTTGATTCAATATGCACATCTCTACTAAGGGGCAGGAGAAAAGTTGACTACATAAGGCAGAAAGTAATGTCAAAAATTATTTCTCAAAACTTTTAAGATCATAATAATAGAGTACATTAAAGAAAGTCATTTATGCTGGGGGCACCCAGACTGATTATTATTCCAATCCTGATTACATTTCAACATGCATATCATACAACAACCCAACATAAAAGTCTACAAGAGGATCATTTGGCCTCAAATGAAGTAGGTTGGATAAAACACCTTTCCAAGAATAAAAATGGAGAGAAAAAAAACCTGGTTTGAAAAAAAAATGTGTGTTCTTTAATAAAGGCACAGATTTTTCCCTGACAGCTCCTGTTGCTAAGAACCTGAAAGATAACAGAATTCAAATAATATTTCATTTTATAATGAGCTAATGATAGCATGTTCTACGGACATTGTGGTTTCAACCTGAAAGAAGTTTTTGAAAGAAGATTATGCTTATGTTTGCTTTACGTTTTAATAGCATTTGAATGAAAATTCAGCAAATTTGAAATGGCCTATAATGAAATTCTGCCTTAGGCTTCATCCCTAGTTGCACAAGTGTACAAGGTTGTCTTAACAATGCGCTCACTATTTCTTATGTGCCTCGGGCATGTGTCGCAAGATAATTTTCCTCTATCGTGGGGTCCCTTTATAAGATATACAATTTGTATACAACTGTATGAAATAACTAAAATTGCCCAATGAGACAGGCATGCTCAGTATGCTTTCTCATAGAAAAAGTAGCTGGTTAATGAGCTACTCTTTCTCCTGGGCTAAAGAGTTAAGATAAAAGTATATAAAACTGCCCAAATCGCTGTATTGGATCATTTATATCACACAGGTATACTTGGTTGCAACTTGCAATTAGAAAGGCAAGTTATATATCATTTAATTAGTGTTGCCTGACCTATAAAACAAAACAATAAACGTTTTTTTTTTCTTTCAAGTTGACATGAGCGTTTCAATAGAATATTGATTACCATACTGCACTGAGTGCTTTGAATACAGCTGGTGTGGATGCGTTTTAAACTGATGTTCGTTTTTATAGACAATCAAGGTTTACAAAACGTATTGAGTAAAACAAGCCCACCAATAAGAATAAATTCTAATACTGAAACCACTGTGGTTTGAATGGGGTATTAGGAAGACCTAGGTTACACATTCTTGCATAGTACTAAACAGTTGCTAAGTCGTACATAACACCCAATAATACTTCTTTGACACACATATGGTCCTTTAGAGTTCCAATGATGTGCTAAACACTTCACCAGATTTGGAGTCATGTAAGCAGTGTGTGCTTGAGCCGCAATGAGATCCGTTATGTTACTTACCTAAAAAAAGGTGTTTGCTTCATGCGCCTTGCGCAAAGTCCAACAGGCCTATGTAATGAAAGTACCGTTAACAAATGGTGTGCTAATTTGGCCCAACAATTAGATGTATGCACCTAGAAACTAACATATGATTGGTTGGGGCAAAATTAGCACTATTTTTAACAAAAAATATTATACATAGGCCGCAAAGTGTTACCTGATAGTCAGGTAGGTGGTGTTTACACTACTTATACA
The DNA here is from genome assembly GCA_019447015.1 of Hymenochirus boettgeri. Taxonomy (NCBI): domain Eukaryota; kingdom Metazoa; phylum Chordata; class Amphibia; order Anura; family Pipidae; genus Hymenochirus; species Hymenochirus boettgeri. Next base: position 290,162,238 of record CM033470.1, on the reverse strand, counting down.
ATAAGAAAAATAATTGCATCTACCTGTAGGGCTGGTACACAAGAACTGATGTGTCAGTCAGATTGACTAGGTACATATAATTTAATGTTTTCTGATAGATTTTTTGCTCAATCAGTTTGAAAAATCGAATGTTTGAAATAGTTACAGTCTTCAATAGCCTAAAATATAATCCATGTCACTTAATTCAGGATGACAGACTACCGCTATACTGTATGTATCTGTCAGGCCAGAATACCAGCCCTGTGAGTACCAGGCCTTATGGACATATATAAAAGCATGGCATTCGGGGGAGGGGGGACAAGGACTGTGCTCATAATAGAATTATTTGTACTTGTTTGTTATATATATTTTTAATAAGTGGTTAAAAAAAATCCTGTAAATATGAATGAAAATTGAAAGGAGAAGTCATGATAACTGTCAGCATGTTCCTACATCCATCCTTTTCTAATTCGACTAAAACATGATATTTTCAGAGTAATGTTCAAGGTACATACATGAAAGAATTTTTCTAATGTACGTAAGTAAGGATTTATTTCTTTAAATTTACATTGGGGGGGGGGGAATTAACTGGTCAAGGCAGGAATAGCTGTCAACATCAAATCAGAGATTATATTGTATCTTATGAGTATGGCAAATTACAGTGTTCTGCATGGTCCCCACTGCGGGATGGAAACCCAGGGAAAAGCGTGTGTGCATACTCGCGAGGAAAGAGGGAATGATTCCATACCTGTATCTAGATTTAAAAAAGATTTATTTTTGATGTGGTGGGGCTTCTGAGTGTCTGTTACAGCAGGAGAGCGACAGGATGATTCCAGATTCCAGTTATCTTGAGATTACTTTTCTTATTATAAAAGGTTTTGTGTGTACATTATTTTTTTAATATTAAAAAGTACCCAGGGCTAGGATAAATCTTTCGGTCCTCATCCCTGGGTTTGAATGGATCCCCTGTCACATCTTAAGATGTGATTCTGGTCCTGTGGTCTTGGCACTGCCCCTACTATAGTCAATGTCTCTGTTCTTCTTTTTCCATGTCAGTCTAGAAAGTCCAGAATACGTTAGGAAGCTTTAAACAGGTTGATACAAGGGATCTAGTAAAACCTAGGGGTGAGGATCTGTCAGTTTAGGTCCTCACCCTGGATACTTTTAGGGAAGGGGGAGGTTGTTGGATTTAATTGCACTTGAAGCTTAAATAATAAGCTCTTAAAGAGTAAACCTTATTTAAATATCTACGTAACAATTTAAACTCCAATTGTCTTCATAATGATAGGGACTGACGCTATTCAACACACATTGTATATTTAGCAATAACAGAGAGTAAACACCAGCACATATTCGACCAACAACTAACAAGTTAAAATCAGTATTGACTCTGGCTATTTGAGGGGAAGAACAGAAACAAATAATTAAAATAAAAATTCATGTTTGAACATCATTTTAGTGTGTTTGAAATGACCATTTTATTTTAGCACAAAAATACTATTTTATGCCCCTAAAATTGCCATAAAATAAAACAATTATAGGAGAGAGAAGGATAGCATATTGTTCATTAAAAATGATAATTTAAAACCCCCTAATAGATATGTCTAAATAAATAAACATATGCCTTCCACAATGTGTCCCTGCAACATTTTATAAGAAATATTAATGTGCTTTGTTTTCTAATTCTGTTTGAACTGTAGGCACCATGCTGTTATGTACCTAGAGTGATTATATTTCAGCAAGGAAAATGCAATTGCCAGGTTTGTGGTTACGAAGATGGGTTGCTAGGGGAAACACAGATAATGGTCAAAAAGGCATTTATGCAACTGTGTCTGTAGGGTAGAAATATTAAACACTTCTAAGTTCTCCACAGATCACTGTATGTAATGAGCACAGAAAGGTACAGGTCAAAATTCCCACCTAAGACACCACTACACCACTGTCCAAGATAAGGCCAATAAAGGTATTATTTTACAAATATGGGTACAATGCAAACATTCCCAAATTCTGACCTACGATTTGAATTTGTTGCATTTTTGACATATTATTTATAGTCAACCATAATTCTAACGTTTTCATTTTGTAAATGGACAAGTGATGATTCGCAAAGTAACTAAATTAGCCCTGGTACATTTTTACATACATTACAGCAAATGTAAACCTGATTTGGCTGAGCTAATATTTATATGACATCATTTTTGCATGTTAAGAAGAAGTTAATCTTTGACATTCACATTCCAAGCCATCTTGCTAAAGGAATATTCTGATGCGCTCTACTTTAAACCTAATCCACTTAAACTGTTTCTTTCATTGACAATTAATATTTAAAGTTTGATGTTAGGAAGACAAAAGAAGAAAATCATGGTGTCCAGTTTTTATGCATTTGACTGTTGTCATTGAAATCCATTAGGTTTCTTCACCAGAAATTAAATGTGGTTAATATTTATAAGTAACTTGCACATTTACAAAGGTCAAGAAAAAGCATTGTTTGGGATAGTCTGGTTTCATGCTTTTCTGGATCACCTCATTACTACATAAAGGGCTAAAGTGGAGTGTTAAGAAGTGCTGAGAATGGCTAAGAGAGAACACGCTGCATATATTGAAGCATGGAGGGAAGAAGACTTGTTCCTGGTCATTGCACATGCGGGGGAAGGAAGCAAATGGGAGGAGGAAAAATTTCAAACGGGGTATACTGAAGAACAGTTTTTATGAACAACAGTTCAAACTGACTAAAAGAAATCGTAGGGTACAGCAGGTCGTACAATGCTAAAGGAAAGTTAAACTAATGGTTGGAGTCATTCCTGCCGCTTCTTTTAAAGATGTGACCGGGGTGGCTTTGGCTGACTAGGTAGATGAAGAATCTCTTTATATATTTAGTGGCGTGAATCCATGTAATGTAGATCATAAAATATAAAGCGGCCAATCCTTTTAAATCCATATCTTAGGCCTATAAAATGTGCGTGATTGCCATGATTTGTATGACACTTAATAAGGATTTTCTTAGGTTACAGCCAATGGCCCCTTCTCCTCACAGGAGAGCGTCAAAATGAGACTTTGCACCAAATTATTTCATTGTTCACATTGTTGCAGTTAAGTATTAGGATTCATGGATTCTTAAACTCAAGGGAAGTTCTTAGCTTGTATATATTTGTAGTACTTTGTCCGAATTGAGGAGCGGGGATTATACATTAGTCTCCATTTTCAATTTTTTAAATGCAATTTTAGATTTTTACATTTTCGATAGGTTTGTGCAACACTTGAATCCATCAAAATTAAATAAATGACTGTCATTAACATATATTGTGTTTGTAATCTACAATTAAGGCTTAAAACACATACATATTAATGATTTATATCTAAAAAACTGACTCGCAAATGATATGTTTCTTTCCTTTTAAGGAAAGACTTCACACAAATAGCAAGCAATGAACAACTAATATCAAAATATAACAGATCAAGTGAAATATGTTCACTCCTGTTAGAATACTACACCTCGGGTTATATAGGTTCACTTAAAACAAGGCATGGAGGCTTGGAGGAGAGGAGGGGATATATAAGTTCCTATTTTAATGTCATTTACTGGAGTGGCATATTACAGTTATTGTAATTGTTTTCAGATTGTGGAGTATAAAATGTTGGGGTTAGATCCCCTTTTATTAAAGCAAAACTGAATCTGGGTTTTGGAAAATTAAAAAGAAATGTATTATTGCATATAAGCTGTAGTTGGCCCATTTAAGGCTTTAAGCTGTAGTTGGCCCCATTAAGGAATTTAAGCTGTAGTTGGCCCATTTGAGGAATTAAGTGCATGTATAGACAACATAAATGAAGTAACATAAATATGAGTAAATCTAAAAATGTGATTTCATATCTTTGAAATACTATTACTACACCAAGATATGATTACCTAAAGCAGACAAGAAGAGGATACAGAAGTCATGAATATCCTTGTACAGAAGGATAAAGACAAGCCCCCCTTTCCTGTAACTGCCAGGGTTACCCTTAAAATGGCTGCTAAAAATCATATGTTCCTGTATTACATGTTTTTGAGCAGTTACAGATATTAGTCACCTTTCTGTGTCATTTTTTTCTATCAGGACAAATACTTTTGTTGATTGTACTCTTTGTACACAGGGAGATTAATAAAAGTTCTTTTGTTAAAAATGGTGCTAATTTTGCCCAACCATTCGGATGTTATTTAACATTTGGAACCAAACATCTGATTGGTTGGGGCACAATAGCACCATTTTTAACGATAAGAACTTTTATTGAATAACCCTGATATTTGAACATTACGGTAATTTATAAAAAAAAAATTAAGTTTTATTTAAATGCACTCATACATACAATAATCCAGTAAACTATTCCAACTTCCCAAATGCATGTCAGGCATTAGGAATAGCTGTAATGACAAATTATTGTTAACTACAAATATCCTAAACAAAATGCAAACTATGATACTGTTTGGTTTGAAACTTATAGTTGTTGTTAACATTAAGTATCTTTTTTGAGATATCAAGGATTTAATACTGGGGGATATTAAAACAGTGAGGTGATGGCACAATGTGGCTGAAATGTGTAGCTCTCCCCTGTTTTGATAAATCATTGAATTGAAGTCCACTCCAGGTATGTTTATGAAAATATGAAAGCATCCAGGCTTCTGTGAGCGAGGAAGAAACAGTGCGGCTATCTGTCCTGTGGTATAAATCTACCACTATAAATAAAACATTACACAAATACAAATAACCTGTAGTTGAATGGATATTCAACTCCCCATTAATAAGAACCAACAAGACAACAATTGGCCAGAAGACACACATACAGCTGTCTACTGAAAGAACTTTTATGTTTAGACACATTCTTTTTAACTGAGAACGTGCATCCTTTGTACAGACTACAGCAGGTCACAACCAGCTCAGCTTAGTTACATATATACAATCGGACTAATCTCCCAGGTCTCAAAGTTTGGCCTTAAATGTGTTTTGTAGTTGAAGTGATCTGTAAGCAGATTTTAATTTTTGTCTGGTAAAGAGTTAAGAATAGGTTGAGAGGCTACACAGAAACTATAATTGCAACAAATTTTTTTTTTAAATAATAGAGCAGAATTATTTTTACAAAAATAAGTACAAGTGCCATTAATAAATATTCAAATCCTGGCAAGTGGCCATGTTGTTTTATTCTTTTGGCAGACTCCAGTAGTTACTTCTAGTGTAAATGATTTATCTAAAGATAAAGTATCTAAAGGTAAAAACCAAACCACCCCACCCCATGTATTATAAATAAGCTTTTTATTCCTTGTGTACTTAAACTCTATAGGGAAAACCATAAACCCTGCAGATATGCTTGTGAAGTTCTCATTCACCAGGTCATGGTATATCTGTTGTATTCAATTAGATCAACTAGATCAGGTCAGGACTCAGCCGTGGTACTTGCATCTTAAGGATAAAGGACATACCTTTGAAGATTGTAATGTTAACATATTGGCAAAGGAACGTGATGGGTTCAAGAGAGGTGTTAAGGAGGCCATTTATGTGAAAATAAAGAAACCAAGCCTAAATAGAGGTTGGGGGGGTTTGACACCAACTGTCTGCCATGTACAATGCTGTTTTGACACCTTACTCGGGCGTTCTTATAACACCTCTTAGCCACTATCCAATCACGCCCTAAACACTCTGTGGCTGTGACATGCTAAATGGGATTTTCCAGGGTACATAATTGCCAAAGTTCTTGTACAAGTCATCTGAATTGAGAAGCCGTCGGATGAATAGCGAAACACCTAAGAACTAAACTTCAAGTCCAATTGATCTAATTGAATACAAAAGATATAACCCTGCAGAGTAATTTAGAATAGAGGAAGTCTTAACGCAGTCTTTCAGACACATTTCCAGAAAAAGCTCCTTTCCAGAGTTGTAGGACATCCAATGAAAAAAGGAACTACGCATCTAACGCATGTCATGATTGGGCTAAACAGAGGGCTAAAGTACACTAACAAGTACACACCCCCTCTACTCCGTGACAAATACAGAGAATGTAACTGAAGGTGGGTTACTGCATAAGCTGAAGATCAAAGACTGCCTGCCTTAGGACTTCTATTCTAAATTACTTTGCAGGGTTATGGTTTGCCCTATTTAGTTTAGTCACAGGAATAAAATGTTATTAATAAATAACACTATTCTGTTACAACTGGCTGAGAAAAAATAATGCAGCACCAAATAACATCTTGTATAACTCTAAAAGAAAGGAGAATGCATGAGAAATGAAAGGGGCCCCAATGTGTATGCATGTGAATACACAATGAAAATAGGATAGAGACATTGTAATGCTACTATTAATCAGCATACACTGTCTTTATGTATTTCTTTTTTCAGTTGACAGACTATTGGAAGTTCATAACACCGTTGAAAACATGCATTGTATGATACCTACCTATCAGTTAACACTTTAAGATACAGTCTAAAAATATAATATATATTGAGTAAAAACAGCCACATATAATTTTTTATGCAAGGAGAGAAGCAATTTACATGGATTTATTATTGGTTCACAGTTTATAAATAGTTCATAAAAGGGAAACTGTTAAAATGTGTGCCTCAACAGTAGAGCAACTTATATTTTAGCGTTCCTGTCCCTTACATTTCTTAGGTTATTACTTTGTTTAGGTTTTATGTAAACAAACATCAGTTGAGTGAAGTTGACTAGAGAGTAAACTAAGTAATTGAAGCCATCCTTTTCTCTCCAATACAGTACATTTCTGACTGACATAACTGTGACAGATGTAAAGCATCGGACTTGCATTCAGATGAGCAGAACTAACAGTCACTTGCAATGTCTTTAAATTAGCAAGAAGAAGAATATGAATAAAAATAATGTGGTAACCTCTGTTATCTCTAGGCTCCCCGGACTGGTCGGTGATGGACTTGGAGACTTTCCGGAGCAAGGTGTTGAGAGCTGACTCCCTGGGGTCCCATTAACTGGAAGAAAATGAATAAAACATATAAACCAATGGTAAAACTAAAACTTTCTTTTTTTAGATTTTATTTAGTGAGATGGAATATGGCACACAAATAATGAATATACCAAAATATAAATATCCATGAATATAATCCATAACAATAAATATACCACCATAACAAGCATACAGTATACTATAAATATACTATAACAACGAAATATACCAAACAAGAATATACCATAACACTAAATATAACATAGCACTAAATATACCATAACAATAAATATACCATAGCAATGAATTACCATAACAATGAATATACCATTAATTACCATAACAATCTATATACCATCATAAGCAAATACCATAAAAAAATGAATATGCCATAACAATAAATATAACCATAACAATAATGAATATACCATAACAATAAATATACCATAACATAATAAATATATATCATAACAATAAAGTATCCATACTAATGAATATACCATAACAATAAACATGCCCATACCAATGAATTTACTATACCAATGTATATATCATACCAATGAATATACCATAACAAATAAATTTACCATAACAATAAATTACCATAACAATATTCGTACAATGAATATACCAAACAATGAATATTTCCATATCAATAAATATACCATAACAATAAATATACCATAACAAATATACCAATAATAATAAATATACAATAAAAATGAAATACAATAACTATAAATAAACCAGAACAATGAATATACCATAAAATAAATATACAATAACAATAGATATACCATAACATGCATATACCATAAAAAAGAATAAACCATGAATATACCATAACAATGGGTATACCATAAACATGAATAAACCATTAATATGCCATAATAACGGATATACCATAACAATGGATAAACCATGAATATACCATAACAATGGGTATACCATAACAACGAATAAAACCATAAATATGCCAACACATGGGTATAACAAAACAAATGAATATACCATAACAATGAACAAACCATGAATAAACCATAGCAATCAATATACAATAAATGCAGCATAAAGTTCCCTAGCTAATTACTGAAGATAGGGTAACCTTTCCATTGTGATAGAGGTTAACAGGATGCAGGACATTGCATTGGCACAGGTGTTGCACTATTGAGCTAAAACATTTTGCTGTAAAAATAAAATCCCCCTCAGTGCCAAGGGTAAATATTTAAAAGCAAACTCCTAAAAATAATAGTAATTATAAATAAGATCAATTAAAGGGGAATTTGACCCCGATTTTAATTGCATAATATGTCAGGGGGAGTTAGTAAGATTATAATATATTTATACATATATTTCTAATAATATATAAAATGAGGTCAGAAATTTTTATTTATTTCTTTAATTGCCAAAATACTGACAATATACTAAATAAACTGAGCATGTGGAGTGGTATATGATTTCCCCATTCATTTTTCCCCTAAGATATTAGTAGTATTACCACATAAATATGTAAATATACACATCAATGCAGTTCCAACATACACATCAATGGAAACACACACCTCTTCCATACATGTAGGCAAATATGATGAAGGGTTCCTTGTGTTGAAGAGTTGCAATCTATTTATGAAGCACAAGGAAACCTAACTGTGATGTAAAAGGGATTGATGAGATTATCCCGTCCAGACAGCAGGCACATTGCACTGTGTAATACATAGGTACAAGATAAAATAAATGGGTTTTACTACTAATTTAATTCTCCATAAAATATAAAATGTCACCTGGAATAGGATTTCATTGCTGTAACAAATAACCAACAGTATTACACACATAACCAATAGTATATCCACAAATACAGAACAGTATATACACAAATAACAACAGTAAGCAACTCCGTCTAATATTCTAATTGAAAAATGCAATGAAATTCATTACAATAATCCCTACATTGCATCTTATTAAAACAGCCAATGAACAGGTTTTTAAGTTCACAGTATTCTAACAAGTGACAAATGTCCTGTAGAATATGTGCAAACCAGCAGCAAAGACAATTATTAAAGGACACATTCTATTTAGCCTAAAACAATAAGACAGTTCAGGATCATTACTAAATCCCACTGAAAACCATTGCTTAAAAACCTGCCTACCTTACAAACAGTTGTTACCTTACCAGTATAAAGGCATTGACTTACTCTATCAGCTCATAACATGGTCAGAGTTTGGTAATATTTAGGTAATAAGGAAAACAACAATTCTGCTATGTGTTCAATACGTCTCAGCACTGAGCTAGGAGAGTAAAGTTGGAACCAGCACAGAACGAACGAGAAGCTGGATTCATAAGCAGATGCCTTTTTGCGTAGCTTGACGTCTTTTAGCAGCAGTGGGAGGTGCAGGTGCTGTCTTAAGGCTACATCAAAGGTGTCAGAAAGAAAATGCTACTGTCATACAGAAAAATAAAATAAAAAAAAAACAAAGATTTCAAACCCAAAGCCTCAGTAACTGAATATACCAAGTTGTGAATCATTTAAGCATCTTTAGGGACAGCGGACATCAATGAATCATCAGAAAATAAAGACAATACAGTACACTATGCTTAACGATCCTCTAGTAACTGCTGGAAACCCAAAAACAAAAATCCTGCAGCAAGGGCTAAGTCTGCAATACAAATTGATTTATACAAAAGGGCAAGTAAAGAAGTGACATTCCCAATGCTACCAGATTACATGAAAGCAAACCCTATGACAACATCTAAACATCTGAAGTTGTTGTTAGGGATCCCCATTTACTCCATTAGCCAATGAATTAAGAAAAAAATACCTGAGAAGCGTATGTAAAATGAATTCATTGTCATACCTACATAACCCCAGATATTATTATACAAAACTAGTTTTTGTTTAGGTGTCTAGGTATGGTATGGAAAGGACTAAAAACACAACTGTCTCAGAATTCCATACGAAGAGGAAGTTTGTTTCAGTCAGTGCTGGAGAGAGACCTCATACTTTTCCATTAAACGACTAGACAGTTGATAATAAGCATGGGAGAACTGGGTCGTGGACTAGGGGACAAACACAGCAACGTGTCCCTTTAACATTAGGCCAGAGATACACACATGCCTTTTTTGTGTGCAAATGTGCCAGTGCTTTGGATAGCCATATTTTGTAGCTTTATTTATGAATATAAATATATATATTTTATAATGTAATAATATAATCTTTGACAAATACATTTTATTGCAGAAACTTTGTCAATTCTGCCACCCCTACCAACTGTCAGGACCCATACGTTTCAGTACATTGCCACCACTGCTAGCATGAAATGGGACCTTTAATTCAGCATTGGGTCCCCACCTTGAGTGAACATGGAGCTTCCATCATTTGTTTGCACTCACAGTTGTGTAATTATAACAAAAATACTGGAGAGCAGAGAGAGTTGAATCTCTGTGAGCAAGGGAAGGAATCTCACTGTACATACATTGGGAGCATTGGATACAAAGGCGGCAGCCAAGAAAACTTTGAAATTATAAGAACCAATGGCAGTCTAGTCCAAATCTGTAAATCTACTCCGTGGCATATCACACCAGTAGCCATGCCTAAATAGTTTAGCAAACAGTGGCCCAGGGGGAAATTGCCTATGATTAAGCCTATTTAAGGGCCTCTTGGCCCCAAACACGTCAGGCAGAGTAGTCTATGTTGCTTCCTTTCATTTAATAAAGAAGCTTTTATCCACTTGTGAGCGTCCAGAAGTTGATGTGTTTCCTGTGCCCTTCGGTGTGTGCTACCACTTGTAAACATATTCATTTGAGGTGAATCGAGCTATAGCGAAGAGTACTCGGGCAGCTAGCACTAATGGCTGGTCTTAAGTGGCGCTGGGGTAAAATCCCTTTTGGGATTTGCCACCAGGTGCAAATCGAGTATTAAATACCAGAAGCACATTATTTGCCTGGAGCAATTCTTCCAGTTTTATCTGCAAGGAATCAGTGGAGATTCTGGGATATATGACACCCTGATACCTCACTCTAGAAGTGAGTTTGACAATTTAGCTCATATACAATGTATTGAATATGTTTTTATGTACATAAATGTTCTTACATGATATAAATATATGCATTATTAAGGGGCTGTGAGCACACAGTGCGAACAGTTTGGCCTAATTAAGGTTACTATCTTCAGCTGCATTACCAGGGGAAATTGCCCCTCTGTCTACCAACACAATCCTCCCCTGGTATATGTAGGAGAACAATTGTGGTTTATTTTACAATGGAAATAGTTTAAAAACCCACTGGACGCTTATTAGTATTGAGAAACACTCCACAATGTACTGACACCTCCCAAGTGGTTCGGGGGATCAGTCTAAACACTCGTCAAAGTAAAACTGCATAATTTTTTTGCCAAAAGTAGCTCGACGGTGTGAATAGTTCTGCTTTAAAATTCAACAAAAGCCCTGGAAGATCCCGTATGTTCAACGCTGCATTAAAAAAAAAATCCATACATATGTTTAATGTAATGAATCTCAGTTTCAAAAAAAGGACATTACTTACATATCATACTATGCACTGTGTGTTATTATGTAATATTCCATATGACTACTGCAGAGAAACATCCTGTAAACAACTGATAGCTCATTGTGTGAGTCAGATACCTTTTGTACAGCATTTGTAAGACTGAGGTACAGCCTTGTTAAAAGTCAATTTAATAAACAAATGAAGTAATGATCAGAACAGGTACGTATATAACTCGAGTATAAACCAAGTTTTTCAGGCTGTAAAATCAGACTGAAAACTTGGACTCGTTTATAACTCGAGTCACTAAGTGCCATTGAAGATCAGCGTCCTCTCCATTCCGGCCGCAGCGTCCCTTCCATTCCGGCAGCCGCACGATCATTCCATGTACTGGCGCACTGGCCGACGTCAGGCCGGGTGCCAAGCCCGGCGGCATTAGTGACGTCAGCCGGCGCGTCAGTACATGGAATGATGTGCGGCTGCGGAATGGAGAGGACGCTGCTGCCGGAAGGAGAGGACCTGCTGCCGGAATGGAGAGGACCTTCCCTTCAATGCCAGCACACAGTCCCAGGAAGCCCTTGGATTTAGGAGAGCCCACAGCCCTGGATGAAGGAGAGGCCCACAGTACAAACTGAACTGGGTGGGAGGGTGAGGGTGGCATTCATGATCATGATGTTTGGAAACTACAACTCCCGGCATGCTTTATTAGCTGGGAGTTGTAGTTTCCAAACATCTTGAATGCCAAGTGAGGTGGCATTCAAGATGTTTGGAAACTACAACTCCCAGCTAATAAAGATGTTGGGAGTTGTAGTTTCCAAACATCTTGAATGCCACCTCACTTGGCATTCAAGATGTTTGGAAACTACAACTCCCAGCTAATAAAGCATGCTGGGAGTTGTAGTTTCCAAAATATCTTGAATGCCAAGTGAGGGGGCATCAAGATGTTTGGAAACTACAACTCCAGATGCTTTATTAGCTGGGAGTTGTAGTTTCCAAAACTCTTGAATGCCAAGTTTCTACCCTCGGTTTATACTCGAGTCAGCAACTTTTATTAGAATTTTTAGTAGGTGAAATTGGGTACCTCGGTTTACTACGGACGGTTTATACTCGAGTAATTACGGTACTTAAAACTCTGTGGTTTTATCTTCGAAACATTTAAACAAGTAAAAATTTTCTAGATTTTAATGGTCAGTAACTAAACAAAGAAAATATTATAGAGATAGAAAAAAGCGCAGACACCAAATACGTTTGTTTGTTGTAATTTCTATTTAAAATTTTTATTTAATTCAATTACATTTTTTTAATTTTATAGACTTCTATTTAGATCTATTTGTTTTCCTATATAATATTTTTTACCTACCAGGAAAGGCGAAAACCCATCTGAAGACAATGGGCTCCAAGGAGGAAAATTCCTTCCTGATGGCGATCGGATTACTCCCTGGGTCAGCTTATAACTAAAAGCTAAACAGAGTGTCATGTGCACGTGACCAATGGCCATCCGGATGATAATCATATGTGTGTGGCTGCTTGGTCTGTCCACACACTTACAATTGTCAGTTTTGTCCGGTATGGCCGTTTGTATCGTTTGTTTTAGTGGCGGTCTCGTGCGGAATCCTACATGTGTACAAACTTAAAGGCTCCTAGACATAATGTGTAATGATGTCTGTTTCGCCCACACATTATACGATCATCGGCTGTCCTGTCAGAATCTTTGGGATTTTTCATTGTTCATCATTGTTGAGTTTTCCAGCTGAAACATGCTTATGTATTTGGAGTGGCCAGTTTTCTATGGACATTGATATGGAACACAGCTCATACATTGGATACGGGACACAGCGATTCAATGGATATGGACAAGCTGAACAATGGTATGGGACACGGCTGATACAATGAATATGGGACCGGCTGATACAATGGATATGAGACACGGGTGTTACAATGGATATGGGACACGCGCTGATACAATGGATATGGGAAACGGCTGATACCAATGGATAAGGACACGGCTGATACATGGATATGGGACACGGCTGTGATACAATGGATAAGGGACAAGGCTGTAGACAGAATGATATGGGACACGGCTGATACAATGGATAAGGGACCACGGCTGTGATACAATGGATATGGGACACGGCTGATACAATGGATAGGGAACAGGCGCTGATCATGATATGGGACACGGATCATGGACGGGACAAGGGTGATACAAGGATAAGGACACGGTGATAAATGGATATGGGACAGCGATACAATGGATAAGGGACAAGGCTGATACAATGATATAAGGGACACGGCTGATACAATGGATAAGGGACAAGGCGGATACAATGGATGAATGGGACACGGCTGATACAAATGGATATGGAACAAGGGCGCTGATACAATGGCTATGGGACACGGCTGATAACATGGAATATGGGACAAGGTGATGCAATCTAATGAGAAATGTGAATACCGATACTTGGTTGAATATTGATACCTGTATTGACTGGTTACAAATTTCTTGCGTTGATGAAGACAATGATAACTACTGTATCCCTCCAGTGTTTTCAACTTTGGAACATCAGAAACTTTCCGGTTGTGATTATCGTGCCCTTACAATGATGCCATTTAATTATATGGTTATAGGGTGTTCCGTCCTGAAACATAGGCACGTGTGGTATGCGCGTTTTGGACGCGCAGTTGTTACGTCATACCACGGACCAGGTATACACCCCCATATAGAAGTGAATTTCAATGGTGATTGTCCATCAATGGCACGGAAAGTAAGCGTAATGTCTTTTGGTTGCACATGAGGTGCGACTCGGAGGCCTATTTAAGCTGCCATGTGAATGATAGTTCCTCGCCATTTAAGAGTCCGCTGAGGACGAAAGGCGTCTGGTGTTCGCCCATACCATTGCTTTATGTGCGCTCCTGCCTTACCCTGGTAACTTTTTTCATATTATTGTGAGTGGGCTGCCGGTTCTGATTATTTTGTATAAATATATATTACACTTTGTATTTCATGTAATGTTTATTATCATGTAAATTACTGGGTATAGGATTAGAATTAGTACCTGGTTATTGATATTAATAATATATACTGGTAATATTACCCATGCAGTTTCCTAGGAGGGGAATTTATTTGTGACTATGCACTTGGTTATATCAGTGTGTCATGATAATAAAGTATTGATGTTTTTTTCACAAACCTGTTGTTTGCCTATCTTTACCCACTGCTGTGCTCCTGTTATTGTTTATGGTAGTAGGTAGTGGCAGCTAAGTAGTTAAAGGAAGTGTCTCTCAGAAACGACATATTTTAAAGACTTCTGTATAATAAACTCCATGTGCCACGGCTCCAAGGATCCTTTCTTGTGAAATAATTCTGCTTGTAGCCTCTGCAATCAGCTTGCAAAGTTCTGCTCGTTTTTGGGGGGGTGTCCTTCACTTGCACTGCTTTTAGCATGTTATAAACCCGCCCCTTTTGACCCCATGACTAATAAACTTTCCCTCTCTTCAAGTGCACTGTTTTTGCTGCATCAGTAGAGTTTACTGTACATAGAGAGGGGAATATTAACACAGCTCAGCTACTGAACGGGGGATCACTGAGACACAACTTACACCTCACTTGGTACTGATTAATGGAAATAAAGTATTAATGTTTTATATTGTTGTCTTTGTATATAGCAGTGTGTGTGACAGTGTGTGTTTGTGACTGTCTATATCAGTATGTTTGTGTGAATGTCAGTGTATTTGTTTTGGACTGACAGTGTGTGTTTATGACAACAGTATGTTTGTGTATGTTTGAGAGACTTATTGTCATAGTACGTTTGTGGGACTGTGTGTGTGTTTGTGTGAGTCTATTACTATCCCCTTTTGTATTGTGTATACCCTATTCGAATTTGAAGGATTTTATTTTATATTTCAAATCTCTGGAACTCACTATGCAACAGTTCTGGTATAATTACATGGAACACTGTATATATTGTATGAGGATATCGGTAGACCCTAAGGAGTTCTGTGTTAAAATAAAGTACAACCACACAAAGCTGAGTTATACAGGTTATGGAAATCTGGATACCACTCATATATTACAAAGGATATGTATGTAGTGTAGATAGGAGAGAGACAGCCACCAATGATGCACTTTCCTCTTCCCATAGTGCCTGTGCATCGCTTTCGAGTTAGAAGATTGTATTGTAGAAAGGAGATAGACAGTCATCCGTCACGCACAGCCCTTTCCCGTGCTAGTGGCTGTGCATCGCTTTCTGATGGCATAGTAGTGTAGCTAGGAGAGAGACAGCCATCCATCATGCACAGCCTTTCCCCTTCCATAGTGCGTGCATCGCTTTCACTATTGTGTTTTCTGTATACCAAAAACATTAACATTCGAAGGAGGAATGCAGGAGTTAGTTTGACAGTAGGGTATACTGTACATGCCAGTGAATGCCGAACCTTGGCATTAGATGTTGGAAAAATGCAACTTCAATCATGACTTGATTGCAATACAACCAAAGAATGCTGGGAGTTTTAGTTTCTACACAGTGGAGTGCCAAGGTTCAACATTACTGGAATATGCAATGGAATTCTACCAACACACCCAATCTGTGTATCCCAGGGATGAAGGAAACCAGTCACAGCATAGAAAGAAACACTGGAAGTATATTGGCATGTATAGGACTTCCTTTCTGTTATCATATTATATTACTATAATCACTAAAAATCCTAAAAATAAAATATCAATACTAAATAACATACAAAAATACGATCAGTACAATAAACCATTATACTATCATCTGTAACTTTTGCACCATACCAGGCACAGATTAAAGGGGTATGTTAAACTACAGTAGCTGGAAATAGCTGTCTTAAAGTAATAGGGTCAGGGTCATAGAGCCATCTCACTTTACTATGATTGGTAAGTCTTTCATTATAATTACTTCTATCCCCCCACCCTCCAAAATGATTAGTGCCATCTAGGTCATCCCTTGGCAATTAGAAACTACAACTCCCAAATGCCACGGTTGAATTCAGCAAAAAAGACCTGCTGGGAGCTGTAGTTTCCAAAACATCTGGAGGAGTGACAAGGTTTGACATGACTGATCAAGTTCTCCAACTTCTGTCAAAATGTGTACTTACTATTGGCTTGAAGTCCTGCTCCTTTAGGGCCCCTGTAGGAGGTTTCAGACTGACCATTCCGGTCCCTTTGCCCCAAATGGGAGGTGTAGGGTGCAGATGCTGGCCCTGCCGCTTCCCATTACCAGCCAGCTGGACAGTTTGCCAGAAGAAGACTACAGTACAATACAATCGTTCAGCCCGACATTCAACACTTAGTAGTGCTAATACATGCACGCGCACCTGACACATAGCACTTTGCATTGGTAGTGCTGGCACACTATCAGGGGTTACAGATTCGCGACTGCATCAGCCGTGCATTGCGGATGCGCAAAGCTTTGTGGACGGTCGCAAATCTGGCAGAGGCAAAGTATCAGGAAGAGCAGAAGGGGGGTCCCCCTATGGGGGAGATTACTGGGGGACTGCATTCAGATGGAGGAGCTGAAAAGAGGTTATGGAAGCACTTAGAATTATGTTTTCAAACAAGCCTAAGTTGTTTGAACGTTCCTTTAACTAATTGATTATCAACACAACGATAGCTCAACATGAACATACATTCATAAATATAAATAAAGCAACAATTATTTGCATTGCATATAGAAAAGCTTGCTGCTACACACATGCAGCATGATTGTGATTGGTCTGCGTTGACCAATTAACATTCAAAATGGGCCAAAAGTGAGAGTGAATCACATGAGATCAATGCACACATATACTGTTCTCTTGTACAGGACTTTTTCAGTTAACGTCTGATTAAGATCATCATTGTGGTGGCATTACAAACGCTCTCTAAAATATCAAATTATAGTCATGCATTAATGGTGTTAAAATTTGTACAATACTTGCGTTGTCAGACGCGCAAGTTAACGAGAATAACGCATGCATAGGAACTTAAGTCTAAATGTCACATTAAGATGTTGATAAATCCCCGTTAAGGACATAACGGAATTTCAAAGACACAATTTTGCGATAGCGGCTCTCGGTACATAGCCTAATAGTGTCTTGGTCACAGTATCCCACAGTATCCCATTCAAAGTCTGCACACTCCACATTGAACTGCAATAAAAAAAATCCTTTTACAAACTGGAATAAATAGATACAACACGCTAAGGATTAAAATGTTTATACAAAATGTCATTGTGTGCCTGTAACAGTATATAGCTGTATGTATATAGGGAATACCAGTGTATAATAGGGAAAAGCAGTTCCGCTTTCAGTAAATGGCTATTTATCTCTCGTCCACTGTCTAGGTCAGCTGGCAGGCAGATACAGCTTAGCAAAAAACAGGTATGGCGGCTGCGTCCTCCAAAAACTCCTTCCTTCCACAGGTCTCTCGCCGTTTCACAATGCTCGCGGCTGTGGGGTGTCCCTTCCCCACTCAAACATATAGACAAAAAAAGAGAAAAGATTCCGCTGCATAGCCAGACAGCTCTTTATAGCAAATCAGCACGCATTCCATTCTCTCTTCACATGTTATTGAATATATATTAATTTATTCGTCAGGGTATGTGTCAGTATTCCAATCATAGACTGAATGTTACACGATAGATATTCAGTCTATGATTAGGAATACTGACACCATACCCTGACTGAATAATTTAAATGATATTCAATAAACATGTGAAGAGAGAATGGAATGCGTGCTGATTTGCTATAAAGAGCTGTCTGGCTATGCAGCGGAATCTTTTCTCTTTTTTTGTCTATATGTTTGAGTGGGGAAGGGACAACCCCACAGCCGCGAGCATGTGATACGGCCGAGAGACCTGAATGGAGGAAGGAGTTTTGGGAGGACGCGAGCCGCCATACCTGTTTTTTGCTAAGCTGTATCTGCCTGCCAGCTGACCTAGACAGTGGACTGAGAGATAAATAGCCATTTACTGAAAGCGGAACTGCTTTTCCCTATTACACTGGTATTCCCTATATACATACAGCTATACTGTTACAGGCACACAATGACATTTTGTATAAACATTTTAATCCTTAGCGTGTTGTATCTATTTATTCCAGTTTGTAAAAAGGATTTTTTTTATTGCAGTTCAAGGAGTGTGCAGACTTTGAATGGGATACTGTGGGATACTGTGACCAAGACACTATTAGGGCTATGTACCGAGAGCCGCTATCGCAAAATTGTGTCTTGAAATTCCGTTAATGTCTTAACGGGGATTTATCAACACTTAATGTGACATTTAGACGTAAGTTCCTATGCATGCGTTATTCTCGTTAACTTTGCGCGTCTAGACAACGCAAGTATTGTACCAAATTTTAACACCATTAATGCATGACTATAATGTGATATTTTAGAGCGTTTGTAATGCCACCACAATGATGATCTTAATCAGACGTTAACTGAAAAAGTCCTGTACAGAGAGACAGTATATGTGTGCATTGATCTCATGTGATTTCACTCTCACGATTGGCCCATTTTGGAATGTGTAATTGGTCAACGCAGACCAATCACAAATCATGCATGCATGTGTGTAGCAAGCAAGCTTTTCTATATGCAATGCAAATAATTGTTGCTTTATTTATATTTATGAATGTATGTTCATTGTGAGCTATCGTGTGTGTTGATAAGTCAATTAGTTAAAGGAACAGTTCAATACAACTTAGGCTTGTTTGAAAACATAATTCTAAGTGCTTCCATACCTCTTTTCAGCTCCTCCATCTGAAATGCAGTCCCCCAGTAATCTCCCCCATAAGGGGGACCCCCCTTCTGCTTCCTGATAACTTTGCCTCTGCCAAGATTTGCGACCGTCCACAAAGCTTTGCGCATGCGCAATGCACGGCTGATGCAGTCGCGAATCTGTAACCCCTGATAGTGTGCCAGCACTACCAATGCAAAGTGCTGGATGTCAGGTGCGCGTGCATGTATTAGCACTACTAAGTGTTGAATGTCGGGCTGAACGATTGTATTGTACTGTAGTCTTCTTCTGGCAAACTGTCCAGCTGGCTGGTAATGGGAAGCGGCAGGGCCAGCATCTGCACCCTACACCTCCCATTTGGGGCAAAGGGACCGGAATGGTCAGTCTGAAAAGCCTCCTGCAGGGGCCCATAAAGGAGCAGGACTTCAGAGCCAATAGTAAGTACACATTTTGACAGAAGTTGGAGAACTTTGATCAGTCATGTCAAACCTTGTCACTCCAGATGTTTTGGAAACTACAGCTCCCAGCAAGTCTTTTTTGCTGAATTCAACCGTGGCATTTGGGAGTTGTAGTTTCTAAGTGCCAAGGGATGACCTAGATGGCACTAATACATTTTGGAGGGTGGGGGGGATAGAAGTAATTATAATGAAAGACTTTACCAATCATAGTAAAGTGAGATGGCTCTATGACCCTGACCCTATTACTTTAAGACAGCTATTTCCAGCTACTGTAGTTTAACATACCCTTTAATCTGTGCCTGGTATGGTGACAAAGTTACAGATGATAGTATAATGGTTTATTAGTACTGATCGTATTATTATGTAATGTTATATTAGTATTGATATTATTATTATATTAGGATTTTTAGTGATTATAGTAATATAATATGATAACAGAAAGGAAGTCCTATACATGCCAATATACTTCCAGTGTTTCTTTCTATGCTGTGACTGGTTTCCTTCTCCCTGGGATACACAGATGTGCGGGTGTAGTTGGTAGAATTCCATTGCATATTCCAGTAATGTTGAACCTTGGCACTCCAGCTGTGTAGAAACTAAAACTCCCAGCATTCTTTGGTTGTATTCTGCAATCAAGTCATGATTGAAGTTGCATTTTCCAAACATTTAAAGTGCCAAGGTTCGGCATCACTGGCATGTACAGTATACCCTACTGTCAAAACTAACTCCTGGCATTCCTCCTTCGAATGTTAGATGTTTTTGGTATAACAGAAACACAATAGTGAAAGCGATGCACAGGCACTATGGGAAGGGGAAAGGGCTGTGCATGATGGATGGCTGTCTCTCTCCTAGCTACACTACTATGCCATGCAGAAAGCGATGCACAGGCACTAGGGCACGGGGAAAGGGCTGTGCGTGACGGATGACTGTCTATCTCCTTTCTACAATACAATCTTCTAACTGAAAGCGATGCACAGGCACTATGGGAAGAGGAAAGTGCATCATGGGTGGCTGTCTCTCTCCTATCTACACTACATTATCCTTTGTAATATATGAGTGGTATCCAGATTTCCATAACCTGTATAACTCAGCTTGTGTGGTTGTACCTTTATTTTAACACAGAACTCCTTAGGGTCTACCGATATCCTCATACAATATATACAGTGTTCCATGTAAATTACCAGAACTGTTGCATAGTGAGTTCCCAGAGTTGAAATATAAAATAAAATCCTTCAAATTCTGAATAGGGTATACACAATACAAAAGGGGATAGTGAATAGACTCACACAAACACACACAGTCCCACAAACGTACTATGACAATAAGTCTCTCAAACATACACAAACATACTGTTAGTCACATAAACACACACTGTCAGTCCAAAACAAATACACTGACATTCACACAAACATACTGATATAGACAGTCACAAACACACTGTCACACACACTGCTATATACAAAGACAGAAATCAATATAAACATTAATACTTTATTCCATTAATCAGTACCAAGTGAGGTGTAAGTTGTGTCTCAGTGATCCCCCAGTTCAGTAGCTGAGCTGTGTTAATATTCCCCTCTCTATGTACAGTAAACTCTATCTGATGCAGCAAAAACAGTGCACGTGAAGAGAGGGAAAGTTTATTAGTCATGGGGTCAAAAGGGGCGGGGTTATAACATGCTAAAAGCAGTGCAGAGTGAAGGACACCCCCCCAAAAACGAGCAGAACTTTGCAAGCTGATTGCAGAGGCTACAAGCAGAATTATTTCACAAGAAAGGGATCCTTGGAGCCGTGGCACATGGGAGTTTATTATACAGAAGTCTTTAAAATATGTCGTTTCTGAGAGAACACTTCCTTTAACTACTTAGCTAGCCACTACCTACTACCATAAACAATAACAGGAGCACAGCAGTGGGTAAAGATAGGCAACACAGCAGGTTTGTGAAAAAAACAATGCAATACTTTATTATCATGACACACTGATATAACCAAGTGCATAGTACACAAATAAATTCCCCTCCTAGGAAACTGCATGGAGTATATATACCGGTATATATTATTAATAATCAATAATGAGGTACTAATTCTAATCCTATACCCAGTAGATTTTACATGATAATAAACATTACATGAATATACAAAGTGTAATATATATTTATACAAAAATAATCAGACCGGCAGACCACTCACAATAATATGAGAAAAATTACCAGGGTAAGGCAGGAGCAGCACATAAAGCAAATGGGGCGAACACCAGACGCCTTTCGTCCTCAGCGGACTTCTTAAATGGCGAGGAACTATCATTCACATGGCAGCTTAAATAGGCCTCCGAGGTCGCACTCATGTGCAACCAAAAGACATTACGCTTAGTTTTCCGTGCCATTGATGGACAATCAACATTGAAATTCACTTCTATATGGGGGTGTATACCTGGTCCGTGGTATAACGTAACAACTGCGCGTCCAAAACGCGCATACCACACGCGCCTATGTTTCATGGATGGGAACACCCTATAACCATATAATTAAATGGCATCATTATAAGGGCATCGATAATCACACCGGAAAGTTTCTGATGTTCCAAAGTTGAAAGCACTGGAGGGATACAGTAGTTATCATTGTCTTCATCAACGCAAGAAATTTGTAACCAGTCAATATAGGTATCAATATTCAAAACCAAGTATCGGTATTCACTTTTATCATTAGATTGTATCAGATGTGTCCCATATCCATTGTATCAGCCGTGTCCCATATCCATTGTATCAGCTGTGTCCCATATCCATTGTATCAGCTGTGTCCCATATCCATTGTATCAGCCGTGTCCCATATTCATTGTATCAGCTGTGTCCCATATCCATTGTATCAGCCGTGTCCCTTATCCATTGTATCAGCCGTGTCCCATATCCATTGTATCAGCCGTCTGTCCATATCCATTGTATCAGCCGGTCCTATCATTGTATCAGCGTGTCCATTTCATTTGTAATCAGCGTGTCCCATTCCATTGTATCAGCCGTGTCCCATATCCATTGTATCAACTGCTTCATTGTTCCGTGTCCATATCCATTGTATCAGCCGTTGTCCCATATCCATTGTATCAGCCGTGTCCATATCCATTGTATCAGCGTTGTTCCCATATCCATTGTATCAGCCGTGTCCCATATCCATTGTATCAGACCGTGTCCCTATATCCATTGTATCAGCTGTGTCCCATATCCATGTATCAGCCGTGTCCTATTATCCATTGTATCAGCGTGTCCCATTCCTGTTCAGCCGTGTCCATATCCATTGTATCAGCCGTGTCCCTATCCATTGTATCAGCCGTGTCCCATCTCATTGTATCAGCCTGTCCCATATCCATTGTATCAGCCGTTGTCCCTATATCCATTGTATCAGCCGTGTCCCAATCCATTGATCAGCTTGTGTCCCATATCCATTGTATCAGCCGTTGTCCATATCATTGTATCAGCCGTGTCCCTTATCCCCATTGTATCAGCCGTGCCCATATCCATTGTACGCAAGCCTGTGTCCATATCCATTGTATCAGCCGGTGTCGTATCCATTTGTATCAGCCGTTTCCCTAATCCATTGTATCAGCAGGTTTTGTCCCTTATCCATTGTATCAGCCGTTTCCCATATCATGTATCAGCCGTGTCCCTTATCCATTGTATCAGCCGTTCCCATATCCATTGTATCAGCGCGTGTCCCATATCCATTGTAACAGCCGTGTCTCAATCCATTGTATCAGCCGGTCCCATATTCATTGTATCAGCCGTGTCCCAACCATTGTATCAGCTGTGTCCCATATCCATTGAATCAGCTGTGTCCCGTATCCAATGTATGAGCTGTGTTCCATATCAATGTCCATAGAAAACTGGCCAACTCCAAATACATAAGCATGTTTCAGCTGGAAAACTCAACAATGATGAACAATGAAAAATCCCAAAGATTCTGACAGGACAGCCGATGATCGTATAAGTGTGGGCGAAACAGACATCATTACACATTATGTCTAGGAGCCTTTAAGTTTGTACACATGTAGGATTCCGCACGAGACCGCCACTAAAACAAACGATACAAACGGCCATACCGGACAAAAACTGACAATTGTAAGTGGTGGACAGACCAAGCAGCCACACACATATGATTATCATCCGGATGGCCATTGGTCACGTGCACATGACACTCTGTTTTAGCTTTTAGTTATAGCTGACCCAGGGAGTAATCCGATCGCCATCAGGAAGGAATTTTTCCTCCTTGGAGCCCATTGTCTTCAGATGGGTTTTTCGCCTTTCCTGGTAGGTAAAAAATATTAATAGGAAAACAAATAGATCTAAAATAGAAGTCTATAAAATTAAAAAAATGTAATGAATTAAATAAAAATTTTAAATAGAAATTAAACAAACTAAAACGTATTTGGTGTCTGCGCTTTTTTCTATCTCTATATATTTTCTTTGTTTAGTTACTGACCATTAAAATCTAGAAAATTTTTACTTGTTTAAATGTTTCGAAGATAAAACCACAAGTTTTAAGTACCGTAATTACTCGAGTATAAACCGATCCGAGATAAACCGAGGTACCCAATTTCACCTAAAAAATTCTAATAAAAGTTGCTGACTCGAGTATAAACCGAGGGTAGAAACTTGGCATTCAAGAGTTTTGGAAACTACAACTCCCAGCTAATAAAGCATGCTGGAGTTGTAGTTTCCAAACATCTTGATGCCACCCTCACTTGGCATTCAAGATATTTTGGAAACTACAACTCCCAGCATGCTTTATTAGCTGGGAGTTGTAGTTTCCAAACATCTTGAATGCCAAGTGAGGGTGGCATTCAAGATTTTGGAAACTACAACTCCCAACATGCTTTATTAGCTGGGAGTTGTAGTTTCCAAACTCTTGAATGCCACCTCACTTGGCATTCAAGATGTTTGGAAACTACAACTCCCAGCTAATAAAGCATGCCGGGAGTTGTAGTTTCCAAACATCATGATCATGAATGCCACCCTCACCCTCCCACCCAGTTCAGTTTGTACCTGTGGGCCCTCCTTCATCCAGGGCTGTGGGCTCTCCTAAATCCAAGGGCTTCCTGGGACTGTGTGCTGGCATTGAAGGAAGGTCCTCTCCATTCCGGCAGCAGTCCTCTCCTTCCGGCAGCAGCGTCCTCTCCATTCCGCAGCCGCACATCATTCCATGTACTGACGCGCCGGCTGACGTCACTAATGCCGCCGGGCTTGGCACCGGCTGACGTCGGCCAGTGCGCCAGTACATGGAATGATCGTGCGGCTGCCGGAATGGAAGGGACGCTGCGGCCGGAATGGAGAGGACGCTGATCTTCAATGGCACTTAGTGACTCGAGTATAAACCGAGTCCAAGTTTTCAGCTGATTTTACAGCCTGAAAAACTTGGTTTATACTCGATGTATACGTACCTGTTCTGATCATTACTTCATTTGTTTATTAAATTGACTTTTATCAAGGCTGTACCTTCAGTCTTACAAATGCTGTACAAAAGGTATCTGACTCACACAATGAGCTATCAGTTGTTTACAGGAATGTTTCTCTGCAGTAGTCATATGAATATTACATAATAACACACAGTGCATAGTATGATATTAAGTAATGTCCTTTTTTGAAACTGAGATTCATTACATTAAACATATGTATGGATTTATTTTTTTAATGCAGCGTTGAACATACGGGATCTTCCAGGGCTTTTGTTGAATTTTAAAGCAGAACTATTCACACCGTCGAGCTACTTTTGGCAAAAAAATTATGCAGTTTTACTTTGGAACGAGTGTTTAGACTGATCCCCCGAACCACTTGGGAGGTGTCAGTACATTGTGGAGTGTTTCTCAATACTAATAAGCGTCCAGTGGGGTTTGTTAAACTATTTCCATTGTAAAATAAACCACAATTGTTCTCCATACATATAACCAGGGGAGGATTGTGTTGGTAGACAGAGGGGCAATTTCCCCTGGTAATGCAGCTGAAGATAGTAACCCTTAATTAGGCCAAACTGTTCGCACTGTGTGCTCACACCCCTTAATAATGCATATATTTATATCAATGTAAGAACATTTATGTACATAAAAACATATTCAATACATTTGTATATGAGCTAAATTGTCAAACTCACTTCTAGAGTGAGGTATCAGGGTGATCATATATCCCAGATCTCCACTGATCCTTGCAGATAAAACTGGAAAGAATTGCTCCAGGCAAATAATGTGCTTCTGGTATTTAATACTCGATTTGCACCTGGTGGCAAATCCCAAAAGGGATTTTACCCCAGCGCCACTTTAAGACCAGCCATTAGTGCTAGCTGCCCCGAGTACTTATCGCTATAGCTCGATTCACTCAAAATGAATATGTTTACAAGGTAGCACACACCGAAGGGCACAGGAAACACATCAACTTCTGGACGCTCACAAGTGGATAAAAGCTTCTTTATTAAATGAAAGGAAGCAACATAGACTATCTGCCTGACGTGTTTGGGGCCAAGAGGCCCTTAAACATAGGCTTAATCATAGCAATTTCCCCCTGGGCCACTGTTTGCTAAACTATTTAGGCCATGGCTACTGGTGTGATATGCCACGGAGTAGATTTACAGATTTGGACTAGACTGCCATTGGTTCTTATAATTTCAAAGTTTTCTGGCTGCCCCTTTGTATCCAATGCTCCCAATGTAATGTACAGTGAGATTCCTTCCCTTGCTCACAGAGATTCAACTCTCTCTCGCTCTCCAGTATTTTTGTTATAATTACACAACTGTGAGTGCAAACAAATGATGGAAGCTCCATGTTCACTCAAGGTGGGGACCCAATGCTGAATTAAAGGTCCCATTTCATGCTAGCAGTGGTGGCAATGTACTGAAACTGTATGGGTCCTGACAGTTGGTAGGAGGTGCGAATTGACAATAGTTCTGCAATAAAATGTATTTTGTCAAAGATTATATTATATACATTATAAATATATATATTTATATTCATAAATAAAGCTACAAAATATGGCTATCCAAAGCACTGGCACATTTGCACACAAAAAAGGCATGTGTGTATCCTCGGCCTAATGTTAAAGGGACACGTTGCTGTGTTGTCCCCTAGTCCACGACCCAGTTCTCCCATGCTTATTATCAACTGTCTAGTCGTTTAATGGAAAATGTATGAGGTCTCTCTCCAGCACTGACTGAAACAAACTTCCTCTTCGTATGGAATTCTGAGACAGTTGTGTTATTAGTCCTTCCATACCATACCTAGACACCTAAACAAAACTAGTTTTGTATAATAATATCTGGGGTTATGTAGGTTATGACTGAATTCATTTTACATACGCTTCTCAGGTAATTTTTTTCTTAATTCATTGGCTAATGGAGTAAATGGGGATCCCTAACAACAACTTCAGATGTTTAGATGTTGTCATAGGGTTTGCTTTCCATGTAATCTGGTAGCATTGGGAATGTCACTTCTTTACTTGCCCTTTTGTATAAATCAATTTGTATTGCAGACTTAGCCCTTTGCTGCAGGATTTTTTTTTTGGTGTTCCAGCAGTTACTAGAGGATCGTTAAGCATAGTTACTGTATTGTCTTTATTTTCTGATGATTCATGATGTCCGCTGTCCCTAAAGATGCTTAAATGATTCACAACTTGGTATATTCAGTTACTGAGGCTTTGGGTTTGAAATCTTTGTTTTTTTTTTATTTTATTTTTCTGTATGACAGTAGCATTTTTCTTTTGACACCTTTGATGTAGCCTTAAGACAGCACCTGCACCTCCCACTGCTGCTAAAAGACGTCAAGCTTACGCAAAAAGGCATCTGCTTATGAATCCAGCTTCTCGTTCGTTCTGTGCTGGTTCCAACTTTACTCTCCTAGCTCAGTGCTGAGACGTATTGAACACATAGCAGAATTGTTGTTTTCCTTATTACCTAAATATTACCAAACTCTGACCCATGTTAGAGCTGATAGAGTAAGTCAATGCCTTTATTACTGGTAAGGTAACAACTGTTTGTAAGGTAGGCAGGTTTTTAAGCAATGGTTTTCAGTGGGATTTAGTAATGATCCTGAACTGTCTTTATTGTTTTAGGCTAAATAGAATGTGTCCTTTAATAATTGTCTTTGCTGCTGGTTTGCACATATTCTACAGGACATTGTCACTTGTTAGAATACTGTGAACTTAAAAACCTGTTCATTGCTGTTTTAAATAAGATGCAATGTAGGGATTATTGTAATGAATTTCATTGCATTTTTCAATTAGAATATTAGACGGAGTTGCTTACTGTTTGTATTTGTGTATATACTGTTCTGTATTTGTGGATATACTATTGGTTATGTGTGTAATACTGTTGGTTATTTGTACAGCAATGAAATCCTATTCCAGGTGACATTTTATATTTTATGGAGAATTAAATTAGTAGTAAAACCCATTTATTTATCTTGTACCTATGTTATTACACAGTGCAATGTGCCTGCTGTCTGGACGGGATAATCTCATCAATCCCTTTTACATCACAGTTTAGGTTTTCCTTGTGCTTCATAAATAGATTGCAACTCTTCAACACAAGGAACCCTTCATTCATATTTGCCTACATGTATGGAAGAGGTGGTGTTTCCATTGATGTGTATGTTGGAACTGCATTGATGTGTATATTTACATATTTATGTGGTAATTACTACTAATATCTTAGGGGAAAAATGAATGGGGAAATCATATACCACTCCACATGCTCAGTTTATTTAGTATATTGTCAGTATTTTGGCAATTAAAGAAATAAATAAAAATTTCTGACCTCATTTTTATATATTATTAGAAATATATGTATAAATATATATATTATAATCACTCCCTGACATATTATGCAATTAAAATCGGGGTCAAATTCCCCTTTAATTGATCTTATTTATAATTACTATTATTTTTAGGAGTTTGCTTTTAAATATTTACCCTTGGCACTGAGGGGTGATTTTATTTTTACAGCAAAATGTTTTAGCTCAATAGTGCCAACACCTGTGCCAATGCAATGTCTGCATCCTGTTAACCTCTATCACAATGGAAAGGTTACCCATCTTCAGTAATTAGCTAGGGAACTTTATGCTGCATTTATTGTATATTGATTGCTATGGTTTATTCATGGTTTGTTCATTGTTATGGTATATTCATTTGTTTTGTTATACCCATTGTTTGGCATATTTATGGTTTATTCGTTGTTATGGTATAACCCATTGTTATGGTATATTCATGGTTTATCCATTGTTATGGTATATCCGTTATTATGGCATATTAATGGTTTATTCATGTTTATGGTATACCCATTGTTATGGTATATTCATGGTTTATTCTTTTTTATGTATATGCATTGTTATGGTATATCTATTGTTATTGTATATTTATTTTTTATGGTATATTCATTGTTCTGGTTTATTTATAGTTATTGTATTTCATTTTATTGTATATTTATTATTATTGGTATATGTTGTTATGGTATATTTATTGTTATGGTATATTTATTGATATGGAATATTCATTGTTATGGTATATTCATTGTACGAATATTGTTATGGTAATATTATTGTTATGGTAAATTTATTTGTTATGGTAT
Source organism: Hymenochirus boettgeri (assembly GCA_019447015.1). Taxonomy (NCBI): domain Eukaryota; kingdom Metazoa; phylum Chordata; class Amphibia; order Anura; family Pipidae; genus Hymenochirus; species Hymenochirus boettgeri. The sequence continues at coordinate 290,133,031 of CM033470.1, read as the reverse complement.
ATTCATTGGTATGATATATACATTGGTATAGTAAATTCATTGGTATGGCATGTTTATTGTTATGGTATATTCATTAGTATGGATTTTATTGTTATGATATATATTTATTATGTTATGGTATATTTATTGTTATGGTATATTCATTATTGTTATGGTATATTTATTGTTATGGCATATTCATTTTTTTATGGTATTTGCATTATGATGGTATATAGATTGTTATGGTATATTAATGGTATATTCATTGTTATGGTATTCATTGCTATGGTATATTTATTGTTATGGTATATTTAGTGCTATGTTATATTTAGTGTTATGGTATATTCATTGTTTGGTATATTCGTTGTTATAGTATATTTATAGTATACTGTATGCTTGTTATGGTGGTATATTTATTGTTATGGATTATATTCATGTATATGTTATATTTTGGTATATTCATTATTTGTGTGCCATATTCCATCTCACTAAATAAAATCTAAAAAAAGAAAGTTTAGTTTTACCATTGGTTTATATGTTTTATTATCATTTTCTTCCAGTTAATGGGACCCCAGGGAGTCAGCTCTCAACACCTGCTCCGAAAGTCTCCAAGTCCATCACCGACCAGTCCGGGGAGCCTTAGAGAAACAGAGGTACACATTATTTTTATTCATATTCTTCTTCTTGCTATTTAAAGGACATTGCAAGTGACTGTTAGTTCTGCTCATCTGAATGCAAGTCCGATGCTTTACATCTTGTCACAGTTATGTCAGTCAGAAATGTACTGTATTGGAGAGAAAAAGGATGGCTTCAATTACTTAGTTTACTCTCTAGTCAACTTCATCAACTGATGTTTGTTTACATAAACTAAACAAAGTATAACCTAAGAAATGTAAGGGACAGGAACGCTAAAATATAAGTTGCTCTACTGTTGAGGCACACATTTTAACAGTTTCCCTTTTATGAACTATTTATAATACTGTGAACCAATAATATCCATGTAAATTGCTTCTCTCCTTGCATAAAAAATTTATGTGCTGTTTTACTCATATATATATATATATATATTTAGACTGTATCTTAAAGTGGTAACTGAAGGTAGGTATCATACAATGCATGTTTCAACGGTGTTATGACTTCCAATAGTCTGTCAACTGAAAAAAGAAATACATAAAGACAGTGTATGCTGATTAATAGTAGCATTACAATGTCTCTATCCTATTTTCATTTGTATTCACATGCATACACATTGGGGCCCCTTTATTTCTCATGCATTCTCCTTTCTTTAGAGTTATACAAGATGTTATTTGGTGCTGCATTATTTTTTTCAGCCAGTTGTAACAGAATAGTGTTATTTATTAATAACATTTTATTCCTGTGTACTAAACTAAATAGGGCAAACCATAACCCTGCAAAGTAATTTAGAATAGAAGTCCTAAGGCAGGCAGTCTTGATCTTCAAGCTTATGCAGTAACCCACCTTCAGTTACATTCTCTGTATTTGTCACGGAGTAGAGGGGGTGTGTACTTGTTAGTGTACTTTAGCCCTCTGTTTAGCCCAATCATGACATGCGTTAGATGCGTAGTTCCTTTTTTCATTGGATGTCCTACAACTCTGGAAAGGAGGCTTTTTCTGGAAATGTGTCTGAAAGACTGCGTTAAGACTTCCTTCTATTCTAAATTACTCTGCAGGGTTATATCTTTTGTATTCAATTAGATCAATTGGACTTGAAGTTTAGTTCTTAGGTGTTTCGCTATTCATCCGACTGGCTTCTATTCAGAATGACTTGTACAAGAATCTTTGGCAATTATGTACCCTGGAAAATCCCATTTAGCATGTCACAGCCAAGAGTGTTAGGGCGTGATTGGATAGTGGCTAAGAGGTGTTATAAGAACGCCCAGAGTAAGGTGTCAAAACAGCATTGTACATGGCAGACAGTTGGTGTCAAACCCCCCCACCTCTATTTAGGCTTGGTTTCTTTATTTTCACATAAATGGCCTCCTTAACACCTCTCTTGAACCCATCCGTTCCTTTGCCAATATGTTAACATTACAATCTTCAAAGGTATTCCTTTATCCTTAAGATGCAAGTACCCGGCTGAGTCCTGAACCTGATCTAGTTGATCTAATTGAATACAACAGATATACCATGACCTGGTGAATGAGAACCTTCACAAGCATATCTGCAGGGTTATGGTTTTCCCTATAGAGTTTAAGTACACAAGGATAAAAAGCTTTTATAAATACATGGGGTGGGGTGGTTATGGTTTTTACCTTTAGATTACTTTATCTTTAGATAAAATCATTTACACTAGAAGTAACTACTGGACTGCCAAAAGAATAAACAACATGGCCACTTGGCCAGGATTTGAATATTTATTAATGGCACTTGTACTTATTTTTGTAAAAATAATTCTGCTCTATTATTTAAAAAAAAAATTTGTTGCAATTATTAGTTTCTGTGTAGCCTCTCAACCTATTCTTAACTCTTTACCAGACAAAAATTAAAATCTGCTTTACAGATCAACTTCAACTACAAAACACATTTAAGGCCAAACTTTGAGACCTGGGAGGATTAGTCCGATTGTATATATGTAACTAAGCTGAGCTGGTTGTGACCTGCTGTAGTCTGTACAAAGGATGCACGTTCTCAGTTAAAAAGAATGTGTCTAAACAGTTAAAAGTTCTTTCAGTAGACAGCTGTATGTGTGTCTTCTGGCCAATTGTTGGTCTTGTTGGTTCTTATTAATGGGAGTTGAATATCCATTCAACTACAGGTTATTTGTATTTGTGTAATGTTTTATTTATAGTGGTAGATTTATACCACAGCAGATAGCCGCACTGTTTCTTCTCTCGCTCACAGAAGCCTGGATGCTTTCATATTTTCATAAACATACCTTGGAGTGGACTTCAATTCAATGATTTATCAAAACAGGTGAGAGCTACACATTTCAGCCACATTGGCCATCACCTCACTGTTTTAATATCCCCCAGTATTAAATCCTATGATATCTCAAAAAAGATACTTAATGTTAACACACTATAAGTTTCAAACCCAAACAGTATCATAGTTTGCATTTTGTTAGGATATTTGTAGTTAACAATAATTTGTCATTACAGCTATTCCTAATGCCTGACATGCATTTGGGAAAGTTGGAATAGTTTACTGGATTATTGTATGTATGAGTGCATTTAAATAAAACTTAATTTTTTTTTATAAATTACCGTAATGTTCAATATCAGGGTTATTCAATAAAAGTTCTTATCGTTAAAAATGGTGCTATTGTGCCCCAACCAATCAGATGTTTGGTTCCAAATGTTAAATAACATCCGAATGGTTGGGGCAAAATTAGCACCATTTTTAACAATAAGAACTTTTATTAATCTCCCTGTGTACAAAGAGTACAATCAACAAAAGTATTTGTCCTGATAGAAAAAAATGCACAGAAAGGTGACTAATATCTGTAACTGCTCAAAAACATTAAACAGGAACAGATGATTTTTAGCAGCCATTTAAGGGTACCCTGGCAGTGTTACAGGAAAGGGGGAGCTTGTCTTTAATCCTTCTGTACAAGGATATTCATGACTTCTGTACTTCCTCTTCTTTCTGCTTTAGGTAATCATATCTTGGTGTAGTAATAGTTTTCAAAGATATGAAATCACTTTTTAGATTTTACTCATATTTATGTTACTTACATTTAATGTTGTCTATACATGCACTTAAATTCCTCAATGGGCCAACTACAGCTTAAATTCCTTAATGGGCCAACTACAGCTTAAATCCTTAAATGGGCCAACTACAGCTTATATGCAATAATACATTCTTTTTAATTTTCCAAAACCCAGAAATTCAGTTTTGCTTTAATAAAAGGGGATCTAACCCCAACATTTTATACTCCACAATCTGAAAACAATTACAATAAACTGTAATATGCCACTCCAGTAAATGACATTAAAATAGGAACTTATATATCCCCTCCATCTCCTCCAAGGCCTCCATGCCTTGTTTTAAGTGAACCTAATAACCCGAGGTGTAGTATTCTACAGGAGTGAACATATTTCACTTGATCTGTTATATTTTGATATTAGTTGCATTGCTTGCTATTTGTGTGAAGTCTTTCCTTAAAAGGAAAGAAACATATCATTTGCGAGTCAGTTTTTAGTATATAAATCAGTAATATGTATGTGTTTTAGCCTTTAATTGTAGATTACAAACCACAATATTATGTTAATGACAGTCATTTATTTAATTTTGATGGATTCAAGTGTTGCAACAAACCTATCGAAAATGTAAAAATCTAAAATTGCATTTAAAAATTAGAAAATGGAGACTAATGTATAATCCCCAGCTCTCAATTCGGACAAAGTACTACAAATATACAAGCTAAGAACTTCCCTTGAGCTTATAAAATCCATGAATCCTAAATACTTAACTGCAGACAAATGTGACATGAATAATTAAAGTCATTTTGAGCTCTCCTGTGAGGAGAAGGGGCCATTGGCTTGTAACTAAGTAAAATTCCTTATATAAGTGTCATACAAATCATGGCATCACGCACATTTTTATAGCCTAAGATATGGATTTAAAAGGATTGGCCGCTTTATATTTTAGATCTACATTACATGGATTCACTGCCACTAAATATATAAAGAGATTTTCATCTCCTGAGCAGCCAAACCACCGGTCACATCTTAAAGAGAAGGGCAGAGAATGACTCCAACCATTAGTTTAACTTTCCCTTTAGCATTGTAGGACCTGCTGTACACCTAGATTTCTTTTAGTCATTTGAATGTTGTTCATAAAAATGTTCTTCAGATAACCCCGTTTGAAATTTTCCTCCTCCCATTTGCTTCCTTCCCCCGATGTGCAATGACCAGGAACAAGTCATTCTCTCCAGCTTCAATATATGCAGCTGTTCTCTCTTAGCACTTCTCAGCACTTCTTAACACTCCACTTTAGCCCTTTATGTAGTAATGAGGTGATCCAAAAGCATGAACCAGAACTCATCCACAAACAATGCTTTTTTCTTTGACCTTTGTAGAATTGCAAGTTACTTATATAATATTAACACACATTTATTTCTGGTGAAGAAAACCTAAATGGATTTTTTCAATGACAACAATCAATGCATAAAAATGGACACATGATTTTCTTCTTTTGTCTTCTAACATCAAACTTTTAAATATTAATTGTCAATGAAAGAAACAAGTTTAATGTGGATTAGGTTTAAAGTAAGACGCATCAGAATATTCCTTTTAGCAAGATGGCTTGGAATGTGAATGCAAAGATTAACTTCATTCTTAACATGCAAAAATGATGTCATATAAATATAGCTCAGCCAAATCAGGTTTACATTTGCTGTATGTATGTAAAAATGTACAGGGCTAATTTAGTTACTTTTGGCATATCATCACTTGTCATTTACAAAATGAAAACGTTAAAATTATGGTGACTATAAATAAATATGTCAAAAAATGCAACAAATTCAAATCGTAGGTCAGAATATTGGGAATGTTTGCATTGTACCCATATTTGTAAAATAATACCTTTATTGGCCTTATCTTGGACAGTGTGTAGGTGGTGTCTAGGTGGGGAATTTTGACCTGTACCTTTCTGTGCTCATTACATACAGTGATCTGTGGAGAACTTAGAAGTGTTAATGATTTTCTACCCTAACAGACACAAGTTGGCAAAATGCCTTTTTTGACCATTAATCTGTGTTCCCCTAGCAACCCATCTTCGTAACCACTAAACCTGGCAATTGCATTTTCCTTGCTGAAGATATAATCAACTCTAGGTACATACAGCATGGTGCCTACAGTTCAAACAGAATTAGAAGAACAAAGACATCTAATATTTCTTATAAAATGTGCAGGGACAGCATTTGGAAGGCATATGTTTTATTTATTTAGACATATCTATTAGGGGGTTTTAAATTATCATTTTTAATGAACAATATGCTATCCTTCTCTTCTCCTATAATTGTTTTATTTTATGGCAATTTTAGGGGCATAAAATAGTATTTTTGTGCTAAAATAAAATGGTCATTTCAAACAACTAAAATGATTGTTCAAACATGAATTTTTATTTTAATTATTTGTTTCTGCCCCCTCAAATAGCCAGATCAATACTGATTTTAACTTGTTAGTTGTTGGGTCGAATATGTGCTGGTGTTTACTCTCTGTTATTGCTAAATATACAATGTGTGTTGTAGCGTCAGTCCCTATCATTTATGAAGACAATTGGAGTTTAAATGGTTACGTTAATATTTAAATAAGGTTTACTCTTTAAGAGCTTATTATTTAAGCTTCAAGTGCAATTAAATTCCAACAACCTCCCCCTTCCCTTAAAAGTATCCAGGGTGAGGACCTAAACTGACAGATCCTCACCCCTAGGTTTTACCTAGATCCCTTGTATCAACCTGTTTAAAGCTTCCTAACGTATTCTGGACTTTTCTAGACTGACATGGAAAAAGAAGAACAGAGACATTGACTATATAGGGGGCAGTGCCAAGACCAGGACCAGAATCACATCTTTAAGATGTGGACAGGGGATCCATTCAAACCCAGGGATGAGGACCAAAGATTTATTCCTAGCCCTGGGTACTTTTTAATATTAAAAAAATAATTACAACAAAACCTTTTTAATATAAGAAAAGTAATCTCAAGATAACTGAATCTGGAATCATCATGTCTCTCTCCTGCTGTAACAGACACATCAGAAGCCCCACCACATCAAAAAATCAAATCTTTTTTAAATCTAGATACAGGTATGGAATCATTCCCTCTTTCCTCTGCGAGTAATGCACACACGCTTTTCCCTGGGTTTCCATCCCGACAGTGGGGACCATGCAGAAACACTGTAATTTGCCATACTCATAAGATACAATATAATCTCTGATTTGATGTTGACAGCTATTCCTGCCTTGCCAGTTAATGCCCCCCCCCCAATGTAATTTAAAGAAATAAATCCTTACTTACTGTACATTAGAAAAATTCTTTCATGTATGTACCTTGAACATTACTCTGAAAATATGTTTTATCTGAATTAGAAAAGGATGGATGTAGGAACATGCTGACAGTTATCATGACTTCTCCTTTCAATTTCATTCATATTTACAGGATTTTTTTAACCACTTAATTAAAAATATATATAACAAACAAGTACAAATAAATTCTATTATGAGCACAGTCATTGTCCCCCTCCCCCGAATGCCATGCTTTTATAATATGTCCATAAGGCCTGGTACTCACAGGGCTGGTATTCTGGCCTGACAGATACATACAGTATACGGTAGTCTGTCAGTCCTGAATAAGTGACATGGATTATATTTTAGGCTATTGAAGACTGTACTATTTACAAACATTTCTGATTTTTCAAACTGATTGAGCAAAAAATCTATCAGAAACATTAAATTTATACCTAGTCAATCTGACTGACACATCAGTCTTGTGTACCAGCCCTACAGGTAGATGCAATTATTTTTCTTATTGTATAAGTAAGTGTAAACACCACCTACCTGACTATCAGGTAACACTTTGCGGCCTATGTATAATATTTTTGTTAAAATAGTGCTAATTTTGCCCACAACCAATCATATGTTAGTTTTCTAATGGTGCATAATCTAATTGGTTGGGCCAAATTAGCACACCATTTTTAACGGTACTTTCATTACATAGGCCTGTTGGACTTTGCGCAAGGCGCATGAAGCAAACACCTTTTTTTAGGTAAGTAACATAACGGATCTCATTGCGGCTCAAGCCACACACTGCTTAATGACTCCAAATCTGGTGAAGTGTTTAGCACATCATTGGAACTCTAAGGACCATATGTTGTGTCAAAGAAGTATTATTGGGTGTTATGGTACGACTTAGCACTGTTAGTACTATGCAAGAATGTGTAACCTTAGGTCTTCCTAATACCCCATTCAAACCACAGTGGTTTCAGTATTAGAATTTATTCTTATTGGTGGGCTTGTTTTAACTCAATACGTTGTAAACCTTGATTGTCTATAAAAACGAACATCAGTTTAAAACGCATCCACACAGCTGTATTCAAAGCACTCAGTGCAGTATGGTAATCAATATTCTATTGAAAAGCTCATGTCAACTTGAAAGAAAAAAAAAACGTTTATTATTTTGTTTTATAGGTCAGCAACAACTAATTAAATGATATATAACTTGCCTTTCTAATTGCAAGTTGCAACCAAGGTATACCTGTGTGAAGTAAAATGATCCAATACAGCGATTTGGGCAGTTTTATATACTTTTATCTTAACTCTTTAGCCCAGGGAGAAAGAGTAGCTCATTAACCAGCTACTTTTTCTATGGAGAAAGCATACTGAGCATGCCTGTCTCATTGGGCAGATTTTAGTTATTTCATACAGTTGTATACAAATTGTATATCATTATAAAGGGACCCCACGATAGAGGGAAAATTATCTTGCGACACAATGCCCGAGGCACATAAGAAATAGTTGAGCGCATTGTTAAGACAACCTTGTACACTGTGCAACTAGGGATGAAGCCTAAGGCAGAATTTCATTATAGGCATTTCAAATTTGCTGAATTTTCATTCAAAATAGCTATTAAAACGTAAGCAAACATAAGCATAATCTTCTTTCAGAAAACTTCTTTCAGGTTGAAACCACAATGTCCGTAGAACATGCTATCATTAGCTCATTATAAAATGAAATATTATTTGAATTCTGTTATCTTTCAGGTTTCTTAGCAACAGGAGCTGTCAGGAAGAAATCTGTGCCCTTTATTAAAGAACACACATTTTTTTTTCAAACCAGGTTTTTTTTCTCTCCATTTTTATTCTTGGAAAGGTGTGTTTATCCAACCTACTTCATTTGAGGCAAATGAATCCTCTTGTAGACTTTTATGTTGGGTTGTTTGTATGATATGCATGTTGAAATGTAATCAGGATTGGAATAATAATCAGTCTGGGTGCCCTCCAGCATAAATTGACTTTCTTTAATGTACTCTATTATTATGATCTTAAAAGTTTTTGAGAAATAATAATTATTGACATTACTTTATGCCTTATGTAGTCAACTTTCTCCTGCCCCTTAGTAGAGATGTGCATATTGAATCAAGCTCAATATTCTGCTCAGTTTTCATTATGTAAAATCCAGCTCAATTTAGATACACATGCTACTAGAGATGTAATGTGGGTTCGAATAGAACCAAGTTTCAAATCGAATCTGAGGGTTTCGAAGTCCCAACAAAACTTTCGGAACTCCTGAATTTCACGGAACCTGCGTTTTTAGATTTTTATCGAAAATCGAAAGTAGACGAATTTTCGAACTTTCTGAAAATTTGGAAGGTTTCGAAAACGGACAAATTTAGACAGTTTCGAACATCTCTAATGCATACCTTTTGTGCATGTTAGATGCCAAAAGTTGTGCATAGACTTTATGATCTAGACTGCCATATTAAACATTGACTAGATAGACACCATTTTATTAATTCATTTAAGATGCCCTTCTTTTTTTTCTTTTTTTTTTCTTTTGGTGTTTTTCTCTTAGCTTAGCTTTTATGCATAAAATTGTTTTTGCTGTTTGCACTAGCACAGATATTATGATATATGGGGCCCGGAGTGTGCATTGATCATCTCTTTTCTTGTTTGTTCTAATGTTGGTCAGATCATTAGCAACTTCCACTATGTTATAGTAATTTTACCATAGGAGTGCTCCCACAGCCCCACTTCAACCCTCTTTTGTGCTTGGTAGTTTATGAGTCATGGTTGCCAAAACAAAACAAAAAATGGTTTCCCATTCTGTCAGTTAAAAAATATTACACATTAGGGGCCATATTAAAAACTCAGGGTATCAGAAGTTTGCGATATTGCAGGTTATGTTACTGTTCAGCCCTGATCATACATTTCTGGTAACATACGTAAATCTAAAAATGTTCGTTCGTAGAATACCATACCGGGAGACGTTTGGCATGCGTACTGCAGCCCTTCTCCCCCTCCCTCCCTCCTCTCCTCCCGATTAGGATTCCCTCCCCTACAAAAACCCTTTCCATATATCATTCCCCCTGTACCCCAGCCCCAACCGCTATATCTTTTTTTAGAAAGTGTCCCAAAGTTTACTTTCCTCCGCCGCCACTGAACTCCCGGCAGCCGCGTCCGTGATTGGCTGCCGCTCCCCAATCACAGACGTGACTGCCGGTCTTGCCCCTCCACTTACATTTTCTCGCAAGCAGAGGGACTGGCAGTGCGGCGGAGGTAAGAGGGAGGTAAGTAAGTTTGGGGCACTTTCAAAATAAAAAATATAGCGGTTGGGGCTGGGGGGACAGAGGAGTGATATATCAAAAAAAATTTCAAGGGTGGACATACCCTTTAAAGGTGTGATATCCTAAAAAGCAATACCATACCTTTAATAATGGCCCAATTTACGATCGTTATTACAACTGAACCCTTAATTTGCGGTGGCTGCCCAAGTATCGCAGAGACACTTGCTTAGCTGTGCAAACCTATTTACCAGAGGCAGTTGTGCACACGTAGATTTTTAACGGCGTTGACCTCACTTACGTGAGGGTGAGATTCACCAAGCACACAGGCTCTGGTAAATCTCCTTGCCTAGCTTATGGCGGTTCTGGTGTAATTTTTACTGTACCTATAATTTACTTTTTTGCATTTTAAACTTATAGGTTAAGCTTAATGTAATCTAGTACTATATGTAATACAGTGCCAAAAGTTCCATTGGAGCTCTTATGGACTCCATACTTGTCCGATGGCTGCACAATGTTACTCAAGCATGTAGTCTCAAAATGTATAGTCTCAAATATTTCAAAACTAGTTGGGATTATAGAAAAAAGCCTCTCATTATACCTTCAAAATGAACCCGAATCACATCTCTAGGTGAAATTTGTGAGAAGTTATTGCTGTAAAGGCTCATTGAACGCTTCCTGTTTTCAGCCATGTGACCAGCCTCTGCCAGCATTAATAGGCTCCCTTTTCTGAACTTTAAATTTTTGTTTTTATTTTTGTTGAGGTTCTTCCTGTTTTCCCCAGCATTAAGTCTTAACCGAGCATCTCTGCCCCTGGGGCGTAGGGAGGAGCAGAGGTCAGGGGATGCCACTCAACCAACTGGAAACAGGATTCGAACATTTATCACAATATAATTTCTACGTCTGCGCCAGAGATTGACCAAGCTCATTTTAAAGGAAAGATTGTAGGCTTGTATTAACCCTAACCCCTAAGTTTAACCCTAACTTGTTCTGGAACCACAGTTGCTCTTAAATTAAATTAAACCACCTTGCACCAGCAATTAGATTCAATGTGTTGGATAGGATTATCATACATTTTCCATAGATCTGATCGGCTTCTTGCTGTCTTTAAAAGGTACACACATATCAATTGTTTGCTCCTTGCCAATTAGGACAAATCAGTCAAAAATATCCACACATGTATGGCCAGCCTTAGCTGGGCCAATTGGGGTAAAGAGTTGCACAAAATCTAATGCTGGCCATACACTGACAAAATTAAATGATTTGATGTTTTTTTCAACATGAATGTCAATCTCTCTTAAAGGGCATGTCCACCCCCAAAACTATATCCCCCCCACTCCTAGCCCCTCACCTTACATCCCAGCTCCATCTGGTTCTTTCGGCTATCCCCCCCCTAAAGTCCAAAAAAATGCCCACCAGGAGTACGGCAGAGTCCATATAGGACTCGACTCCTGTTCTCCTCCAGGAGAATTTTCCATGCACAGAAGAGCCCCTCCCCCCCCCCCTCCCTCTCCTCAGTCCGATTAAGAGGTTCCCTCCCCTCCCTATTGTATTAAAACCTTTTCCTATGTAATATTCCCCCTGTCCCCCCCAGCCCCAACGCTATTTTTTTATATCAAAAGTGCCCCAAACATTACTTAACTTTCCTCTTTCCTCTGCCGCACTGAACTCCCGGCAGCCGCGTCCGTGATTGGCTGCCGCTCAGCCAATCACAGACACGACTGCCAGTCCCGCCCCTCTGCTTGCATTTTCTCGCAAGCAGAGGGCCTGGCAGCGCGGCGGGGAAAGAGGGAAGGTAAGTAACGTTTGGGGCACTTTCTGATAATAAAAATAAAGCGGTTGGGGCTGGGGGGACAGGGGGATTATATATAAAAAATTTTTAGAAGGGTGGGCAATGCCCTTAATATTTGGCCTCAAGTTCTACTTGACAAATATACCTTGACAATCCCCAGCCCTGATCAATATTTGAGATTGACTTTAGAGCATAATGTTCATGACAAAATAACCGGCCTAGATAGTCTGGAAATGTCATCAGATATGTCTAATATGTATGCCTGAAATACAAAGAGGTAGTTTTTGAACAGTAACAGATTTTTTTTAAAGAGCAGACATTTTATGTACCAAAATCATTTTATGCACATGAAAATGATTACTGATGCATTATAATAATACTGTACTTCATAATGAAATAATGTCTTATCCAATTACATCTGTCCTTAAATGTGGTCCAAATAGTTTTTTTTTATAACAACAAATTCTCCTCCTTTTCATTGCAAACAAACAGTATTTATAAAACTTCAAATGCTCTCCTCCGCCACGTAGTCTGACAGGTCCAGACGGACTCTGTATTCTATGCGCATCACACTTGTGCATGTGCGTGGAATAAAGTCTGCCGGGATCTGTCAGACTAAGCAGAGGAGGAGCGAGCGATCATGTAAGGTAGGAAAAAAGATAACTGAGGGTCGCACTCCCAAATCTTAGAAACTTTTATTGTGAACCACGCATCACATGTCACAAACGTTTCGGGGGATACCCCCTTCTTCATCACACCTGAGAGGGGTATCCCCCCCAAACATTGTGACGTGTGATGTGTGGTTCACATAAAAGTTTTCTAAGATTTGGAGTGCGACCCTCAGTTATCTTTTTTCCTGTGAAGCTGCTGGTTCCAAAGGAAGAACCTACGAGGTGTCTGCACCCAGTTGGATAGAGTGCACCCCACCATTGTTTATCTTGTTTCGATCATGTAAGTACCTTAACCTTCGTTCCCAGCACACACATGTTTTATGGAAGAACGGGAGGACAGACACAGCTCCTTTACCTCCCGTTCTTCAATAAAACTGAAAAAACTATTTCTTTAGCAGTGGAGATCCCCTTCACGTTAAAAATAATCATCAAATACTGAGTGATATAGTAATTAACAATAGTAAAATAACAATTATCAAAATGAACATTACTGTAAATATTAAAAAATAATTGTAAAGTAATGATGGGATCGTATTAATAATTTGCGATATGGAAGCTTTATAAATACTGCCCAAAATACCTTATTCCATTTGATCCTATAAATAAGCAGGTTATCAATATAATTAACTATTCTAGATACCAGAACATTGGACTTTTTTCATTCTTTTCCTAGACGCAAAAAACTGTATTTCTAAAATGTCCTCTGAATGGTAATAGACTCGAAAAGTGTATTTCTCAATGTCCAGTATTTACCATTGACTGTTACCATATAGTACCAGCAGATATACACAATCCATCTCTGTGTTTCAGTTGTTGTTATTGTGTGTGCAATATTCTCCAATGTCTATAAAATGTCTGTCCGTCCAATGCAATGTGCACGCGCTGAATGAATTTTTGAGTGTCAACATAAACGAAAACAGGTAACAAAATCTATAATGCACTTTCATCTTACAGGACCTGTATCGGCACCTCTCATCGGATGGTTTGGATTCAGTAGGAGACTCAGTTTAAAAGAGAAAATGGAGCAGTATTTTGGTTTGTGAGTCGGTGATAGTTTATTCTAACTGATTTATTCTTTAGCTAAAAGAAATAACGCAGAAGGTCCCTTTGGTCCATAAACTATTTGTGGGTTCATAACTTATATAAACTCTTAGTGGAAAGTTCATCCTACATGAAATTTGATATTATGTTTAAAGGAAAGAGTGTTTTTCTTATGTACATACAGTAGTTATAGCCATCTGTCCACAGTATGATGTTAAGACAGATGCACATTTGAAAGCGTAAAGGAAGTAGTAACACATTTCCTTACACGCAGATGTAGAAAGCTAGATGTTTCAGCTGATTTCAAATTAAAATAGTGTAGAAAACAGAGGAATCGGCTTGTCTAATATATTTAAACCATGCTTGGTAGGCAGTTAAATGCTATCAGTATGGAGATATTTTATGTAGCCTTCTTAGCATGTAGAATGTGTATTCCATATTCATTTCCCCTTTAAGTAGACATTATTGTAACGATCATTGTATGTCTTTTTGTACAGATCACACTGCTTGTTATTTACATTTGTGCAGATGAGTGTTGCAGTCTGTTATGTGCAGTTATATTAGTATGCCTTGCATGTTTTTTTCCAATGAGAATTAAGGCTGTACAAACATTACAATCTTCCTCCTGACCGAATGTTCGAGACTTTCCACCGGTCGGCCAGGAGGAAGGACTGTCGGTCACGGAAAAAGCAGCTGCATCCGACATTAGCCATGACCATGACCATGGCCATGTCCATAGAGGACCGCAAACTCGGTCATGGTTTTCCCGACCTGCCCGATCGTGCTAACGTCCAATTTAGACAAAGGACGGTCGGCGATCGGTCATAGTAACCATACAATATTTCGTCCGACACACCAAAAACATGAAATCTCGGTTAGTCGGGCCAATGATTATTGGTTTTACCCAGCTTTGTCTGCAATGTTTGTTTATTAAGACTCACACTTGTAGATTGGAAGGATGCTATTTACAGCTATTTACAGAGCCTTTATGAAAGAAAGAATGTGTGGCACACATATGCAAAAATTTGGACAACATAGGAATGATCGTACCATTGTAATGCCAAGTTCTGTTATTTTTATTGTCAAGTGAGAATTATTTCAAAATAAGCCTTGTTGCAAGATAGAGTAGGCTTAAATGCATAATTGTGCTGATGCAGCTCCTGTGCCATTTTCATATTGTGAACCAGGTTTTATGTTAATTATGTATACATACTGAATATATTTGGCTTTGACATCAGTGTTGTGTTTTAAAGATAAAAATAGAATGAAAGAAAAGCGCATGTTTGTGTACTTTTGATGATCTCATTATGACGACATTTCTGCAGTCTTTCTTGGTAATGATCAGGCACTTTTCCCGGGACTGTCACCATACTAATAAACTCAGTTTCCTGTAGTCCTGCAGTATTTCTGGTGCTTGATTATTGGTATAATATGAATCAGGCTGTCAAGGAGAGAATTAAAGGATGTGCGTTAAAAAAGCTATCTGCCAACTACTGGGCAAAATAGAAATATAAGATACATTCAGCTATATGGCCCAATTAGTCATCCTGATGGTATAGCTCGATCTCCATCCATGGAGAAGGTAGTATTTGTTAATAGTAATAGAACATTTGTACCCAATCACTTTTAAAAATTGGAGGATTTAGGAATGTTATGTACAGTACTGGAATGGAAGGTATAAGAATCTATCACTTGGAAACAGTTGTTAAAATACATACAATCCTATAGTATTTTGACCCCTTATTAAATTGTTACATTTGATGCTCATGGAAGTTCATTGATTCATTAATTATATGAAAGCACTCATGGGGGACTTCAGTTATCAACATCTCAAATTTTATTCACACATCATGTCTACGCGTTTCAGCCCAATAGAGCCGTCATCAGCCCAGGGGGGAAAGGACCTGGCAGAACCAGAATAAGTATATTACATACTAGAATATGCTGTGATTTTAGAATGTGGAGTGGATTACTCTCTCCATCAAAATAATTTAGTCCATGTTACAGTCTCCCTGCCTGTAGTCGTTGTTTAATACTTCATCAACTGATGTAGACATGCTTGTTTGTTGTCAACAAGTAATTAGCCTCAGTATATTAAAAAATATAAACTTTTTCCCATCCCAACTATACCTTTTATTAGTTGTACAGTGTTTGCTTCTTGTTAGGCAGATGTTTTCTCACACAGTGCAAATATAATAATTTTCTAAGCAAATGCCTGAAGTCCTCCAACATTTGTTGGCCATGACTGTACTACTTGATGAGGATGCGGGAAGTTGTAATTAAGATTGATGGCTTGCAATTGTGACATTCTTCTCTGAAAACCCTTTAATTGTAGGTTACGGTTTTCCAAGTGATGGACTTTCTAAGACACTTATTTTCCCATGAGCCTACACTTTATGGACCAATTAGGCAACTTTGTTTCTTTTTCTATTTAACTAACCTCTCTGGTAATACTTTTCATTGACAAAGCAATTAATCATAAGCTAAATACTAGAAAATAGTTCTCAGATCGTGTATTTCTTAAAGAATCTTGAATGTTGCACTTTTGTCTGATATCTGCTGAGTTACTGACCCACTAAAATAATTACTGCATTTGCTCTATATCTTTTTTGTTTGTTATTGTTTAATTGATGTGAAAATTTATATACCAGGAATGAGAAGATGGCAATGTAATTATTGTTGTATGTTAGGTATCGGCAGTCTTTCCTTACTTCAGTTACTACTGCAGCTTTTTTGCAAGGGCATATGCTGAAAGTTTTAGTTTTGCAGTATGTTTTGGAGGGGCAAAGGCGCCTATTTTATCTCAGTGTACACATAACTTGGCCACATTGTTATTGTTGTGTTTTTTTGAAAGTCTGCCACAAAGCGAATGTCAGGGAACTTTCATCACATGATATATATGTTTCTTTTATTACTAAAGTTTAAGGGGTACGTGGTCCAAAAAGGACTTTAGGTAAATTGCTAGGAATTGCTCTCCTGAGAATTTTTGCAATTTATTTTCATGTTTATTTTGCATAGTTTTGAAGATATTTACATTTTTGTGTGTGATATGGCAGCAGCATCACCAGGTCCCCTGCGCTTCCTGCTCTGAAACCATGTCAGTCAATCTGCCCTGTGTCTCCTCCTCCCCTTTGCAGCCCCCCCCTGGGTCCCTCCCACTCATGGACCCTATGGGTCTTCCAGTTGCCGGCCCCCTTGGCCTATTCTCTTCCAGCCCATGGGCCCGCACACCCACGGGTGCCTAAGCCCTCCATTGTGGGTGCCTAACCCCCACCCACCTGCAAATGCATAAGCCCGCCACCTCACACATGCACAAGCCCCACCCACCACACTGGTGCATAAGCCCTCCCACTTGCAGGTGCCGTGGACCACTCACCCATATCCATTGTATCAGCCGTGTCCCATATCCATTGTATCAGCCGTGTCCCATATCCATTGTATCAGCCGTGTCCCATATCCATTGTATCAGCTGTGTCCCATATCCATTGTATCAGCCGTGTCCCATATCCATTGTATCAGCCGTGTCCCATATCCATTGTATCAGCCGTGTCCCATATCCATTGTATCAGCCGTGTCCCATATCCATTATATCAGCCGTGTCCCATATTCATTGTATCAGCCGTGTCCCATATCCATTGTATCAGCCATGTCCCATATCCATTGTATCAGCTGTGTCCCATATCCATTATATCAGCTGTGTCCCATATCCATTGTATCAGCTTTGTCCCATATCCATTGAATCAGCTGTGTCCCGTATCCAATGTATCAGCTGTGTTCCATATTCAATGTCCATAGAAAACTGGGCCAACTCCAAATACATAAGCATGTTTCAGCTGGAAAACTCAACAATGATGAACAATAAAGGATCCCAAAGATTCTGACAGGACAGCCGATGATCATATAATGTGTGGCCGAAACAGACATCATTACACATTATGTCTAGGAGCCTTTAAGTTTGTACACATGTAGGATTCCGCACGAGACCGCCACTAAAACAAGCTGATGACAAACGACCATACCGGACAAAAACTAGACAATTGTAAGTGTGTGGACAGACCAAGAAGCCACACACATATGATTATCATCCGGTAGGGCCATTGGTTACGTGCACATGGCACATCTGTATAAGCTTTTAGTTATAAGCTGACCCAGGGAGTAATCCAAGCAATTCGGCAGCCTGCATCACTCATTCCCTGTACTGGCGCGCCGCTGAAGTCACTGCCCGCGCCGATAAGTGACGTCAGCCGCGCGCCAGTACAGGGATGAGTGTGCGGCTGCCGAATTGTAAGTAATGTACAGGATTCAATTTGTATGCGGGCATACATAATGGTTAGTGTCCAACAGGAACCCGATGCACACTGGAGAGCCCACAGATGGATGCACACAGAAGGTACCCTTTGAATTAGGTGGGAGGGTGAGGGTGTAGAGTTTGGAAACTACAACTCCCAGCTAATAAGCATGCTGGGAGTTGTAGTTTCCAAACATCAGGATTGCCAAGGAATGAGAATTAGAATGTCTTTTAAATAACACAGTATTCCCATACAATAATATCCATATCCAGTATGCTATTACTGTATGGGATCTGCTGTCCATTTAAAGGGCACTAAAGCCTCAAAAAAATACAGAATAAGAGCAGCATTGTTATATCTTCTACCCTCAGTTTATACTCGATCAATTAATTTTATTAGTTTTTTCCTGTAAAATTGGGTACCTCGGTTTATACTCGGGTCAGTTTATACTCGAGTATATACCGTAATAATGGTCTATAGAATTTTTTAATAGGAACTTTTGGTTTTCAATACAATTTTTCTAAATTTCAATTCCTTAAGATTTGTTTTCGGATCTTCAGATTTTCCAAATCAAAACCAGGTTAATTTCAAACCCAGTCTCATCGCTTCTCACTTTCATATCTATATCATTAATAAAATGATCGTAGTTTCTAAATTAACCCGGTTTCATTTTAGTACTGGCCGATTTTGAATTTGAGAAATTTGGAAATTGTTTTTGAAACTTAAAAAAACGAAAGTCAAAAATTACATTGAGTTTCCTAACATGGCGATTGAATATTCAAAACAGTGATAGAAAAATCTAGCAATTCTGTTGCATTGGATTCAATCAGATTTTCAGAATTTCAATAAGTTCCACTGAACCGTTGGCCAAACCAATCTTGTTTTCTCTCTAATCATTAATAGCATTCCAGATATTCTTCTCTACAATAAAAAGATTTATCCCCTGTTATATAATAAGATGTGCAACCGGTATATGGTTTTGAAATTAAAGATCCCTTTATCTATTTTCAGGGACTTATCACTAGAATGCTTCAGGTGATGTCGACCACCGATATTCTGCTCCACAAGTTCTTGAACATCCATGGGTCAATGTAAGTAGTCAGTTGACTCAATTATTAATGACCGTCTTATTTGTTAACTGTATCTGCTGTATTCATTTAGATCAACTGGACTTAAGTTTACTTTGTGAAGACATTTCGCTATTCATCCGACTGGCTTTCTCAATTCAGAATGACTTGTACACCAACTGTTGGCAATTAAGTACCCTGGAAAGTCCCAATTAGCATATGACTGCCAGGTGTTGAATGCATTGAGGCTAAGAGGTGTTATCGAAACTGCAGAGAGTAAGATTTCAAAACAGCATTGCATTGTACATGACAGACATGTTGTGTCGAACCCCCCTACATCTATTCAGCTTAGTTACTTTATTTTCACATAAATGGCCTCCTTGATACCTCTCTTAACCATCAAGTTCCTTTGCCAAGATGTTGACATTACAATCTTAAAGGTATGTCCTTTTTCCTTAAGATGCAGTACACGGCTGTGTCCTGACCCAAGGAATTGCCTCTTCTATCCTGAGCCATACGTTGGTGCAGTTGCTGTTTGGTCTCCCCCACATACAAATCAGAGCACTCTTCACTGCACTGTGTATATGATGTCACTTTTCTTGTGTTTCCGTACTGGGTATTTCAAATGTACCAATTCGCTGCCTCGGTGTGTTGTTTGGTTTACAGCAGACCGGGATACAGTGTTTTTTTTAAATTCTTTTAACACCTGACAAAACACTCATGCACCTGCACGCGTCGGGAGCGTCCACCCGTACATAACTCCAGTGCTGCAATCACCTCCTTCTAACTTCCGTCTCTCCAACGGCTCCAAACACATCTGACCACGGTTTTCCGTAAGTTTAGGTTAAACTTCCAACACTTTATTGAACAGTATTAAAAGCATGTAGCAGCTAACACAACATCGGGCCATATCAGGTATCACACACAGAGCTCTTTTAACACCGGCTGCCAATGCTTATTGGAACTTTTTCAGGGTACTTATTGCCAAAAAGTAAAGTCTTCTGAATTGAGAACCCAGTCGGATAGCTAGCGAAACGTCTTCAAGAATCAAACTTTAAGTCCAGTTGATCTAACTGAATACTTCCTAATCTAGTATTGTGCTTTGTTCTCAAAAGATTTGAATCTGACCCATAATATGTATTAGAGTGTCAGTGCTTAGCCATTCAATTTAAAGGGACACTAATACTGAAAAAATGACTTTGCGCTCATCTTAATCTATAATTGAATACATGTAAGTAGCACTTACACTGATTTGTGTGTGTTGCTGCATGCTCAATCCAGCACAAATTTTTGTTTAGGAGCAGTATCCCCCCTCCCTCTTTTAACCACTTCCATCCGACCTGACTTTTTTCCCACAAACCAACTGTCAAGCCTGCACACAGTGTAAAGCATTCCAACTGTTAAAACTCTGTCCCCATTCCAGCTACAGTAAAACTACTCCCAGAACAATGTTTTTGGGAGCAAGGAACTGATTGCCACTTAAATATAGAATTTTAGATTGGATATCAAAGGAATAAGGGCAGATAACAAAAAATGATACATGGTGGTTGGAAGAATTATAGTTTCCAGTTATGGTCAATTTAAAATAACCTATTTTTCGGTATAGGTGCCCTTTAACGAAATTAATGATAGATATTACACAGTTTTACCAGACATATAGCACAGAGACTGCTTTAAATTATTTATCAATTGCATTTCTGTGTGATTTTTGGCAAAATATCATTATAGAGACTTGAAATATTTGACTTAATAGTTCAAGCACCTTCCCTTCCCCCTCCCTATAGCACACAGAAAACTAGCTCAATAATAGTGCAAAATGGGCAAGCCTATGCCATTCAACAGCAGAGGGGACAAAAAACAGGGGCTTAGTGTATTGGGGAGGAGGGGGAAAAATTTAGAATTGCTACATCTACCAGTAGCATATTAATTGGATTGAAAAAAGCCATACTCATCTAGTCCAACCTTTATACGCTCCTCTTTTAACCCTCAGCCAATCACAGGATACCAGCAGCTCTCCTGTGATTGGCTGAGACATCGCATCTCAGCCTAAAGGGCAGGCAGAGGTGGCATAAACTTCAAAAGATGTTAAACTCTTTAATGACAGTGGGGGTAGATGTTTCTACCTCAAGCCACAATTATAGATCCGGGGGTATGGGGACTTTAAATCAAGTACATTTTGGAGGCAACTGCATTGGAAATTTTGTTGTTTGAAGTGTTTAAAGGAAACTATCAGGTGATTTTTTTTTTAAAATACAGTTAGATTAAAGTACTTGGGACAGGAATACAGGACTGGTAATTCTTACATCTCAATATGTTTTCTGTTAGGAGCACCAGCCCAAAGAAAACGGATTCTGCCAGTCTTCCTCCTGGCTTAAGCACTATCTTTAATACAGGTCTAGTCCAGGACTAACCTGGTAATGGAAAACTGTTAGTGCTGTAGCCCCTCAATGAAACAATATTGAGGTAGGAATAATCAATCCTACCTCCTGCAGCAGGTTCTTTCTATTTTTTAAAATATAATATATTTTAGTTTTTAATTCAGTTTTAATTTAGTTCAACAGGAATCCCAGCTATAATATCCATCTACACCCAACTTATAAATATAATGTATTCCTTAAGGTTATGAAAAAGAGTTAATTGTTACTAGAAGTTATGAGTAAAAATGTATTATTTCACTTCTCTAATCAATGTGTCTTGTGCTTAAGAATGTTCTTTTTCTGACTTACAGGATGATGGGCTTCCCGAGAATGAGTATCCCCTTTCATGGCAGGAAAAATTAAAAAGCATTTCAATACGGGCCCAAACCCACTGCACATCTCGCCGGCGTGTCTGTTATAGCAGTAAGCATATGGTTTATTATCCCTATAAACCCTGGCCTGTGACAAATCTTACTAACCTATTATTCTAACCGTTTAGCTATAAATATGAAATATCAGAGATTATGGCATGTTTTCTAACCGGCTATAGGGTACAGTATACTTACTGTAAGAGGGTTTTAATAGAGGCATGATCAGTTAGCATAACAAATACAAAATAATAGCAATTGTCAATAATTCAATTAACAAATTGTAATTGGGAATTTATTAGATGTTAAGCCGTAATAATCTGTACAGTGATTATAAAGTGGATAATGTACCTTACCTCCTTAAATTATAAGAATATTAAAGGTTGTGTGACCACTATATATAAGCATGGAATTTCGAGGTGACTTCTAATATTCTACTAATTTATAGAAAGGGTACCGTATATACAAAAGTTTTCAGACTGTAAAATCAGCCTGAAAACTTGAAATCGGTTTATACTCGAGTCAGTACTTAATTAAACAATTAGGCAGCCACACACTCATTCCCTGTACTGGCGCGCCAGCTGACGTCACTGCCCGGCGCCGATAAATGACATCAGCCGGCACGCCAGTACAGGGACTGAGCACGCGGCTGCCGAATTGGTTAAGTAATGTACAGGATTCAATTTGTATGCTGGCACATACATAACGGTATAGTGTCCAGACAGGAAGCCCGGATGCACACTGGAGAACTGGATGCACACTGGAGAGCCTACAGATGGATGCACACAGAAGGTACCCTTTGAATTAGGTGGGAGGGTGAGGGTGTAGATGTTTGGAAACTACAACTCCCAGCTAATAAAGCATGCTGGGAGTTGTAGTTTCCAAACATCAGGAGTGCCAAGGAATGATCGCCATCAGGAAGGAATTTTTCCTCCTTTGGAGCCCATTGTCTTCAGATGGGTTTTTCGCCCTTCTCTGGGTAGGTAAAAAATATTAATAGGTAGAAACAAATAGATCTAAAATAAAGTCTATAAAATTAAAAAAAATGTAAATGAATTAAATAAAATTTTAAATAGAAATTAACAAACTAAAACGTATTTGGTGTCTGCGCTTTTTCTATCTCTATATTTTTCTTTGTTTAGTTACGGACCATTAAAATCAGAAAATTTTTACTTGTTTAAATGTTTCGAAGATAAAACCACAGAGTTTTAAGTACCGTATATACTCGATATAAACCGATCCGAGTATACCGAGGTACCCAATTTCACCTAAAAATTCTAATAAAAGTTGCGGACTCGAGTATAAACCAGGGTAGAAACTTGGCATTCAAGATGTTTGGAAACTACAACTCCCAGCTAATAAAGCATGCTGGGAGTTGTAGTTTCCAAACATCTTGAATGCCACCCTCACTTGGCATTCAAGATATTTTGGAAACTACAACTCCCAGCATGCTTTATTAGCTGGGAGTTGTAGTTTCCAAACATCTTGAATGCCAAGTGAGGGTGGCATTCAAGATGTTTGGAAACTACAACTCCCCCAACATGCTTTATTGCTGGGAGTTGTATTTTCCAAACATCTTGAATGCCACCCTCACTTGGCATTCAAGATGTTTGGAAACTACACTCCCAGCTAATAAAGCATGCCGGAGTTGTAGTTTCCAAACATCATGATCATGAATGCCACCCCCTCACCCTCCCACCCAGTTCAGTTTTGTACCTGTGGGCTCTCCTTCATCCAGGAGCTGTGGGCTCTCCTAAATCCAAGGGCTTCCTGGGACTGTGTGCTGGCATTGAAGGTAAGGTCCTCTCCATCCGCGCAGCGTCCTCTCCATTCCGGCAGCAGCGTCCCCTCCATTCCGCAGCCGCACGATCATCCTGTACTGACGCGCCGGCTGACGTCACTAATTGCCGCCGGGCTTGGCACCGGGCGTGACGTCGGCCAGTGCGCCAGTACATGGAATGATCGTGCGGCTGCCGGAATGGAGAGGACGCTGCTGCCGATGAGAGGACGCTGATCTTCAATGGCACTTTGACTCGAGTATAAACCGAGTCCAAGTTTTCAGGCTGATTTTACAGCCTGAAAAACTGGTGTTATACTCGAGTATATACGGTACCTGTTCTGATCATTACTTCATTTGTTTATTAAATTGACTTTTATACAAGGCTGTACCTTCAGTCTTACAAATGCTGTACAAAGGTATCTGACTCACACAATGAGCTATCAGTTGTTTATCAATGTTTCTGCAGTAGTCATGGAATATTACATAATAACACACAGTGCAGATATGATATGAAGTAATGTCCTTTTTTTTGAAACTGAGATTCATTACATTAAACATATGTATGGATTTATTTTTTTAATGCAGCGTTGAACATACGGGATCTTCCAGGGCTTTTAGTTGGAATTTTAAGCAGAACTATTCAACCGTCGACTCTTTTGGCAAAAAAATTAGCAGTTTTACTTTGAACGAGTGTTTAGACTGATCCCCCGAACCACTTGGGAGGTGTCAGTACATTGTGGAGTGTTTCTCAATACTAATAAGCGTCCAGTGGGGTTGTTTCTATTTTCCATTGAATAAACCACAATTGTTCTCCATACATATTACCAGGGAGGATTGTGTTGGTAGACAGAGGGGCAATTTCCCCTGGTAATGCAGCTGAAGATGTAACCTCTAATTAGGCCAAACTGTTCGCACTGTGTGCTCACACCCCCCTTTAAATGCATATATTTATATCAATGTAAGAACATTTATGTACATAAAAACATATTCAATACATTGTATATGAGCATAATTGTCAAACTCACTTCTAGAGTGAGGTGATCAGGGTGATCATATATCCCAGATCCTTCACTGATTCCTTGCAGATAAACTGGAAAGAATTGCTCCAGGCAAATAATGTGGCTTCTGGTATTTAATACTCGATTTGCACCTGGTGGCAAATCCCAAAAGGGATTTTACCCCAGCGCCACTTTAAGACCACCATTAGCTGCAGCTGCCCAGTACTTCGCTATAGCTCGATTCACTCAAAATGAATATGTTTACAAGGTAGGTAGCACACACCGAAGGGCACAGGAAACACATCAACTTCTGACGCTCACAAGTGGAAAAAAGCTTCTTTATTAAATGAAAGGAAGCAACAAGACTACTCTGCCTGACTTGTTGGGGGCCAAGAAGGGCCCTTAAACATAGGCTTAATCATAGGCAATTTCCCCCTGGGCCACTGTTTGCTAAACTATTTAGGCCATGGCTACTGGTGTGTATGCCACGGAGTAGATTTACAGATTTGGACTAACTGCCATTGGTTCTTATAATTTCAAAGTTTCTCTGGCTGCCCTTTGTATCCAGATGCTCCCCAATGTAATGTACAGTGAGATTCCTTCCCTTGCTCACAGAGATTCAACTCCTCTCTGCTCTCTCCAGTATTTTTGTTATAATTGACACAACTGTGAGTGCAAACAAATGATGGAAGCTCCATGTTCACTCAGGGGGACCCAATGCTGAATTAAAGGTCCCATTTCATGCTAGCGTGGTGGCAAGGTTACTGAGAACTGTATGGGTCCTGACAGTTGGTAGGAGTGGCAGATTGACAAATAGTTCTGCAATAAATGTATTTTGTCAAAGATTATTTATATTACATTATAAATATATATATTTATATTCAAAATAAAGCTACAAATATAGGCTATCCAAAGCACTGGCACATTTGCACACAAAAAAAGGCATGTGTGTATCCTCGGCCTAATGTTAAAGGGACACGTTGCTGTGTTTGTCCCCTAGTCCACAGGACCCAGTTCTCCCATGCTTATTACAACTGTCTAGTCGTTTAATGGAAAATGTATGAGGTCTCTCTCCAGCACTGACTGAAACAACTTCCTCTTCGTATGGAATTCTGAGACAGGGTGTATTTAGTCCTTCCATACCATACCTAGACACCTAAACAAACTAGTTTTGTATAATATATCTGGGGTTATGTAGGTTATGACATTGAATTCATTTTACATACGCTTCTCAGGATATTTTTTTCTTAATTCATTGGCTAATGGAGTGAATGGGGATCCCTAACAACAACTTCAGATGTTTAGATGTTGTCATAGGGTTTGCTTTCCATGTAATCTGGTAGCATTGGGAATGTCACTTCTTTACTTGCCCTTTTGTATAAATCAATTTGTATTGCAGACTTAGCCCTTTGCTGCAGGATTTTTTGTTTGGTGTTCCACAGTCATTCTAGAGGATCGTTAAGCATAGTACTGTATTGTCTTTATTTTCTGATGATTCATTTGATGTCCGCTGTCCCTAAAATGCTTATAATGATTCACAACTTGGTATATTCGAGTACTGAGGCTTTGGATTTGAAATCTTTTGTTTTTTTTATTTTATTTCTGTATGACAGTAGCATTTTTCTTTACTACACTTTGATGTAGCCTTAAGACAGCACCTGCACCTCCCACTGCTGCTAAAAAGACGTCAAGCTTACGCATAAAGGCATCTGCTTATGAATCCAGCTTCTCGTTCGTTCTGTGCTGGTTCCAAGCTTTACTCTCTAGCTCAGTGCTGAGACTTATTGAATCACATAGCAGAATTGTTGTTTTCCTTATTACCTAAATAATTACCAAACTCTGACCCATGTTAGAGCTGATAGAAGGTAAGTCAATGCCTTTATTACTGTAAGGTAACAACTGTTTGTAAGTAGGCAGGTTTTAAGCAATAGGTTTTCAGTGGGATTTAGTAATGATCCTGACTGTCTTTATTGTTTTAGGCTAAATAGAATGTGTCCTTTAATAATTGTCTTTGCGTGCTGGTTTGCACATATTCTACAGGACATTGTCACTTGTTAGAATACTGTGAACTTAAACCTGTTCATTGCTGTTTTTAATAAGATGCAATGTAGGTATATTGTAATGAATTCATTGCATTTTTCAATTAGAATATTAGACGGAGTTGCTTACTGTTGTGTTATTTGTGTATATACTGTTCTGTATTTGTGGATATACTATTGGTTATGTGTGTAAATACTGTTGGTTATTTGTACAGCAATGAAATCCTTATTCCAGGTGACATTTTATATTTTATGGAGAATTAAATTAGTAGTAAAACCCATTTATTTATCTTGTACCTATTGTTTACACAGTGCAATGTGCCTGCTGTCTGGACGGGATAATCTCATCAATCCCTTTTACATCCACAGGTTAGGTTTTCCTTGTGCTTCATAAATAGATTGCAAGCTCTTCAACACAAGGAACCCTTCATTCTATGCCTACATGTATGGAAAGGGTGTGTTTCCATTGATGTGTATGTTGGAACTGCATTGATGTGTATATTTACATATTTATGTGAATTACTACTAATATCTTAGGGGAAAAATGAATGGGGAAACATATACCACTCCACATGCTCAGTTTATTTAGTATATTGTCAGTATTTGTGGCAATTAAAAGAAATAAAATAAAAATATTCTGACCATTTTTATATATTATTAGAAATATATGTGTATAATATATATTATAAATCTACTCCCTGACATATTATGCAATTAAAATCGGGGTCAAAATTCCCCCTTTAATTGATCTTAATTGTTATAATTACTTATATTTTTAAGGAGTTTGCTTTTAAATATTTCCCTTGGCACTGAGGGGTGGATTTTATTTTACAGCAAAATGTTTAGCTCAATAGTGCACACACCTGTGCCAATGCAATGCTGCATCCTGTTACCCTCTATCTACATGGAAAGGTTACCCATCTTCAGTAATTAGCTAGGGAACTTTATGCTGCATTGTTATGGATATGATTGCATGGTTTTATTCATGGTTTGTTCATTGTTATGGTATATTCTTGTTTTGTTATCCCCATGTTTTGGCATATTTATGGTTTATTCGTTGTTATGGTATACCCATTGTTATGGTATATTCATGTTTATCATTGTTATGGTATATCCGTTATTATGGCATATTAATGTTTATTCATTGTTTATGGTATACCCATTGTTATGGTATATTCATGTTTATTCTTTTTTATGGTATATGCATTGTTATGGTATATCTATTGTTATTGTATATTTTTATTGTTATGGTATATTCATTGTTCTGGTTTATTTATAGTTATTGTATATTCATTGTTATGTATATTATTATTATGGTTATAGCATTGTTATGGTATATTTATTGTTATGGTATATTTATTGATATGGAATATTCATTGTTATGGTATATCTTGTACGAATATTGTTATGGTATATTTATTGTTATGGTAAATTTATTTGTTATGGTATATTCATTGTTATGATATACATTGGTATAGAAATTCATTGGTATGGGCATGTTTATTGTTATGGTATATTCATTAGTATGGTTATTTATTGTTTAGATATATTTTATTATTGTTATGGTATATTTATTGTTATGGTATATTCATTATTGTTATGGTATATTTATTATGGCATTTCATTTTTTATGGTATTTGCATTATATGGTATATAGATTGTTATGGTATATTAATGGTATATTCTTGTTATGGTATATTCATTGCTATGGTATATTTATTGTTATGGTATATTTATGCTATTTTATATTTAGTTATGGTATATTCATTGTTATGGTATATTCGTTGTTATAGTATATTTATATAGTTACTGTATGCATTGTTATGGTGGTATATTTATTGTTATGGATTATATCATTGATATGTATATTATGGTATATTCATTATTTGTGTGCCATATTCCATCTCCACTAATAAAATCTAAAAAAGAAAGTTTTAGTTTTACCATTGGTTTATATGTTTTATTCATTTTCTTCCGTTAATGGGACCCCAGGGAGTCAGCTCTCAACACCTGCTCCGGAAAGTCTCCAAGTCCATCACCGACCAGTCCGGGGAGCCTTAGGGACAGAGGGTACACATTATTTTTTATTCATATTCTCTTCTTGCTATATTTAAAGGGACATTGCAAGTGACTGTTAGTTCTGCTCATCTGAATGCAGTCCGATGCTTTACATCTTGTCACAGTTATGTCAGTCAGAAATGTACTGTATTGGAGAGAAAAAGGATGGCTTCAATTACTTAGTTTACTCCTAGTCAACTTCAACTGATGTTTGTTTACATAAAACTAAACAAAGTATAAACTAAGAAATGTAAAGGGACAGGAACGCTAAAATATAAGTTGCTCTACTGTTGAGGCACACATTTTAACAGTTTCCCTTTTATGAACTATTAATAATACTGTGAACCAATATCCAATGTAAATTGCTTTCTCTTGCATAAAAAATTATGTGCTGTTTTACTCATATATATATTTATATATATTTATAACTGTATCTTAAAAGTGGTAACTGTAGGTAGGTATCATACAATGCATGTTCTAACGGTGTTATACTTCCAATAGTCTGTCAACTGAAAAAAGAAATACTAAAGACGGTATGCTGTATTAATAGTAGCAATTACAATGTCTCTATCCTATTTTCATTTGTATTCACATGCATACACATTTGGCCCCTTTATTTCTCATGCATTCTCCTTTCTTTAGAGTGTATACAAGATTTTATTTGGTGCTGCATATATTTTTCTCAGCAGTTGTAACAGAATAGTGTTATTTATTAATAATCATTTTATTCCTGTGTACTAAACTAAATAGGGCAAACCATAACCCTGCAAAGTAATTTAGAATAGAAGTCCTAAGGCAGGCATCTTGATCTTCAAGCTATGCAGTAACTCCACCTTCAGTTACATTCTCTGTATTTGTCACGGAGTAGAGGGGGGTGTACTTGTTTAGTGTACTTTAGCCCCTCGGTTTAGCCCAATCAGACATGCGTTAGATGCGTATTTCCTTTTTTCATTGGATGTCCTACAACTCTGGAAGGAGGCTTTTTCTGAAATGTGTCTGAAAGACTGCGTTAAGACTTCCTTCTATTCTAAATTACTCTGCAGGGTTATATCTGTTGTATTCAATTAGATCAACTTGGACTTGAAGTTTAGTTCTTGAAGGTGTTTCGCTAGTCATACCGACTGGCTTTCTTAATTCAGAATGACTTGTACAAGAATCTTTGGCAATTATGTACCCTGGAAAATCCCATTTAGCATGTCACAGCCAAGTGTTAAGGGTGGTGATTGGATAGTGGCTAAGAGGTGTTATAAGAACGCCCAGAGTAAGGGTCAAACAGCATTGTACATGGCAGACAGTTGGTGTCAAACCCCCCCACCTCTATTTAGCTTGGTTTCTTTATTTTCACATAAATGGCCTCCTTAACACCTCTCTTGAACCATCACGTTCCTTTGCCAATATGTTAACATTACAATCTTCAAAGGTATGTCCTTTATCCTTAAGATGCAAGTACACACGGCTAGTCCTGACCTGATCAGTTGATCTAATTGAATACAACAGATATACCATGACCTGGATAATGAGAACCTTCACAAGCATATCTGCAGGTTATGGTTTTCCCTATAGAGTTTAAGTACACAAGGATAAAAAGCTTATTAATAAATACATGGGGTGGGGGTGGTTATGGTTTTACCTTTAGATTACTTTATCTTTAGATAAAATCATTTACACTAGAAGTAACTACTAGAGCTGCCAAAAGAATAAACAACATGGCCACTTGGCCAGATTGAATATTTATTAATGGCACTTGTCTTATTTTTGTAAAAATAATTCTGCTCTATTATTTAAAAAAAAAATTTGTTGCAATTATAGTTTCTGTGTAGCCTCTCAACCTATTCTTAAACTCTTTACCAGACAAAAATTAAAATCTGCTTACAGATAACATTCAACTACAAAACACATTTAAGGCCAAACTTTGAGACCTGGGAGGATTGTCCGATTGTATATATGTAACTAAGCTGAGCTGGTTGTGACCTGCTGTAGTCTGTACTAAAGGATGCACAGTTCTCATTATAAAAGAATGTGTCTAAACAGTAAAAGTTCTTTCAGTAGACAGCTTATGTGTGTCTTCTGGCCAATTGTTGGTCTTGTTGGTTCTTATTAATGGGAGTTGAATATCCTTCAACACACAGGTATTTGTATTTGTGTAATGTTTTTTATGTGGTAGATTTATACCACAGCAGATAGCCGCACTGTTTCTTCTCTCGCTCACAGAAGCCTGGATGCTTTCATATTTTCATAAACAATACCTTGGAGTGGACTTTCATTCAATGATTTATCAAAACAGTGAGAGCTACACATTTCAGCCACATGTGGCCATCACCTCACTGTTTTAATATCCCCCAGTTATTTATCCTATAATCTCAAAAAATACTTAATGTTAACACACTATTAAGTTTCAAACCCAAACAGTATCATAGTTTGCATTTTGTTAGGATATTTGTAGTTAACAATAATTTGTCATTACAGCTATTCCTAATGCCTGACTGCATTTGGGAAGTTGGAATAGTTTACTGGTTATTGTATGTATGATGGCATTTAAAATAAAACTTAATTTTTTTTTATAAATTACCGTAATGTTCAAATATCAGGGTTATTCAATAAAAGTTCTTATCGTTAAAAATGGTGCTAATTGTGCCCCAACCAATCAGATGTTTGGTTCCAAATGTTAAATAATCCAATGTTGGGCAATTAGCACCATTTTAACAAATAGAACTTTTATTGAATCTCCCTTGTGTACAAAGAGTACAATCAACAAAAGTATTTGTCCTGATAGAAAAAATGCACAGAAAGGTGACTAATATCTGTAACTGCTCAAAAACAGTAAGAACAGGAACAGATGATTTTAGCAGCCATTTAAGGTACCTGGCAGTAAGTTACAGGAAAGGGGCTTGTCTTTAATACCTTCTGTACAAGGATATTCATGACTCTGTACTTCCTCTTCTTTCTGCTTTAGGTAATCAATCTTGGTGTAGTAATAGATTTCAAAGATATGAAATACATTTTTAGATTTTACTCATATTTATGTTACTATACATTTTAATGTTTGTCTATCATGCACTTAATTCCTCAATGGGCCAACTACAGCTTAAATTCCTTAAATGGGCCAACTACAGCTTAAATCCTTAAATGGGCCAACTACAGCTTATATGCAATAAGACATTCTTTTAATTTCCAAAACCCAGAAATTCAGTTTTGCTTTAATAAAAGGGGATCTAACCCCAACATTTTATACTCCACAATCTGAAAACAATTACAATAAACTGTAATATGCCACTCCATTAAATGACATTAAAATAGGATAACTTATATATCCCCTCCTCCCTCCAAGGCCTCCATGCCTTGTTTTAAGTGAACCTAAATACCCGAGTGTAGTATTCAAGGAGTGAACATATTTCACTTGAATCTGTTATATTTTGTAATTAGTTGCATTGCTTGCTATTGTGTGGAAGTCTTTCCTTAAAAGGAAAGAAACATATCATTCTGCGAGTCAGTTTTTAGATATAAATCAGTAATACTGTATGTGTTTTAGCCTTAATGTGATTACAACCACAATATTATGTTAATGACAGTCTTTATTCAATTTTGATGGATTCAAGTGTTGCACAACCTATCGAAAATGTAAAAATCTAAAATTGCATTAAATTAAATGGAGACTAATGTATAAGTCCCCCGCTCTCAATTAGACTAATAAAACATATCTATATATCATATTGTACTTTGATACTTTAAACAAATAGTAATAAGTTGCTAGTAATTCCTGGTTTTTCTGCTTATGCGCTGTGGTTTGTCTTGGCTCTCCTGTGGGAGAGGCCAGTTGGCTTGTCCTTTTTATTTCAGTGTCTTACTCATGGCTCGCTTTTTGCCTGTTGGTTTAGGATGTGCCGCTTTATTTTTTTGTCTCTTCTGGTTCACGCCACCTTTTAGGTTTTCTTCATCTCCTGGCAGCCACACGGTCTCTTTAGGCAGGGTCAGTGCCTCCCCTTGTTTCCTTTCCTTGCTTGTTGCCTGCTGTCACCTGATTTCTTTTGTCTTTGTGATTGTCTCTGTTTCTTCAGTACCCGTTTGTTTTCCTGCTCCCTTTGCTTCCTTCCCGCGCGGCAGCCAGGACCTGTCATCCTGCTTCCTTTCGCTGTTTCTTCTCTTGCCCTTCTCGCCTTCTCCCCTCCTTTCCCTTTTGTGTTAGGGTGCCGCTGCGGCTCTCCCCACCCTTGCTTTTTCTTTGCCCTTTGTGATTTGCAAGTCTAAATAAATAAAAAACACCATTTATTCTGGTGGACCAAGTTTTGTGACTGCCTCACTGCTAAATGGACCATGTTTCTTTCTTGTTTCTAACATCAAACTTTTAAATATTAATTGTCAATGAAAGAAACAAGTTTAATGTGGATTAAGTTTAAGTATAGACGCCATCGAATATTCCTTTTAGCAAGATGGCTTGGAATGTGAATGCAAAGATTAACTTCATTCTTAACATGCAAAAATGATGTCATATATAAATATAGCTCAGCCCAATCAGGTTTACATTTGCTGTATGTATGTAAAAATGTACAGGGCTAAATTTAGTTACTTTGCGAGATCAATCACATTGTCATTTACAAAATGAAAACGTTAAATTATGGTGACTATAAATATATGTCAAAAAATGCACAAATTCAAATCGTAGGTCAGAATATTGGGAATGTTTGCATTGTACTCATATTTGTAAAATAATACCTTTATTGGCCTTATCTGGACAGTGTGTAGGTGGTGTCTAGGTGGGGAATTTTGACCTGTACCTTCTGTGCTCATTACATACAGTGATCTGTGGAGAACTTAGAAGTGTTGAATTTTTCTACTCTAACAACACAGTTGCTAGGAGAATGCCTTTTTTGACCATTAACTGTGTTTCCCCTAGCAACCCATCTTCGTAACCACTAATACCTGGCAATTGCATTTTCCTTGCTGAAGATATACATTCAACTCTAGGTACATAACGCATGGTGCCTACAGTTCAAACAGAATTAGAAAGAACAGACATCAAATATTCTTATAAAAATGTGCAGGGACAGCATTTTGGAAGGCATATGTTGTTTATTTAAGACATATCTATTAGGGGTGTTAAATTATCATTTTTAATGAACAATATGCTATCCTTCTCTTCTCCTATAATTGTTTTATTTTATGGCAATTTTAGGGGCATAAAATAGTATTTTTGTGCTAAAATAAAATGGTCATTTCAAACAACTAAAATGATTGTATCAAACATGAATGTTATTTTAATATATTTGTTTCTGCCCCCTCAATAGCCAGATCAATACTGATTTATTACTTGTTAGTTGTTGGTCGAAATATGTGCTGGTGTTTACTCTCTGTTATTGCTAAATATACAATGTGTGTTGTGTAAGCGTCAGTCCCTATCATTTATGAAGACAATTGGAGTTTAAATGTTACGTATATTTTAATAGGTTTACTCTTAAAGCTTATTATTTAAGCTTCAAGTGCAATTATATTCTACACACCTCCCCTTCCCTTAAAAGTATCCAGGGTGAGGACCTAAACTGACAGATCCTCACCCCTAGGTTTTACCTAGATCCCTTGTATCAACCTGTTAAGCTTCCTAACGTATTCTGGACTGTTCTAGGACTGACATGGAAAAAGAAGAACAGAGACATTGACTATAGTAGGGGGCATGCCAGACCAGGACCAGAATCACATCTTAAGATGTTGTACAGGGATCCATTCAAAACCCAGGGATGAGGACCAAGATTTAGGCCTAGCCCGGGGTACTTTTAATATAAAAAAAATACACAAAACCTTAATAAAAAAAGTAATCTCAAGAAGACTGAACGGGAATCACATGTCTCTCCCGCGAACAGACACATCATAAGCCCCACCACATCAAAAAACAATCTAAAATCTAGAACAGGTATGGAATCATTCCCTCCCCTGCGAGTAATGCACACACGCTTTTCCCGTGGGTTTCCATCCCGACCAGTGGGGACCAGTGCAGAAACACTGTAATTTGCCATTACTCATAGATACAGATAATCTCTGATTTGATGTTGACAGCTATTCCTGCCTTGCCAGTTAATGCCCCCCCCCAATGTAATTTAAAGAAATAAATCCATTACTTACTGTACATTAGAAAAATTCTTTCATGTATGTACCTTGAACTTACTCTGAAATATGTTTTATCTGAATTAGAAAAGGATGGATGTAGGAACATGCTGAACAGTTATCATGACATTCTCTCTTCAATTTTCATTCATATTTACAGGATTTTTTTTAACCACTTAATTAAAAAATATATATAAACAAACAGTACAAATAAATTCTATTATGAGCACAGTCCATTGTCCCCTCCCCCGAATGCCATGCTTTTATAATATGTCCATAAGGCCTGGTACTCACAGGGCTGGTATTCTGGCCTGACAGATACATACAGTATATCGGTAGTCTGTCAGTCTGAATTAATGACATGGATTATATTTTAGCTATTGAAGACTGTAACTATTTACAACATTCTGATTTTCAAAACTGATTGAGCAAAAAATCTATCAAACATTATTGACTAATTGACCTAGTCAATCTGACTGACACATCAGGTCCTTGTGTACACCCTACAGGTAGATGCAATTATTTTTCTTATGTATAAGTAGTGTAAAACCCACCACCTGACTATCAGGTAAAACATTTGCAGCCTATGTAATAATATTTTTGTTAAAAAAGTGCTAATTTTGCCCCACCAATCATATGTTAGTTTTCTAATGGTGCATACATCTAATTGGTTGGGGCAAATTGCACCATTTTAACGGTACTTTCATTACATAGGCCTGTTGGACTTTGCGCAAGGCGCATGAAGCAAACACCTTTTTTAAGGTAAGTAACATACGGATCTCATTGCGGCTCAAGCCACCCACTGCTTAAATGACTCCAAATCTGGTGAAGTGTTTAGCACATCATTGGAACTCTCAAGGACCATATGTTGTGTCAAAGAAGTATTATTGGGTGTTATGGTACGACTTAGCACTGTTGAGTACTATGCAAGAATGTTGTAACCTTAGGTCTTCCAATACCCCATTCAAACCACAGTGGTTTCAGTATTAGAATTTATTCTTATTGGTGGGCTTGTTTTAAACTCAATACTGTTGTAAACCTTGATATGTCTATAAAAACGAACATCAGTTTAAAACGCATCACCACAAGCTGTATTCAAAGCACTCAGTGCAGTAATGGTAATCAATATTCTATTGAAAACTCATGTCAACTTGAAGAAAAAAAAAAACGTTTTATTTTGGTTTATAGGTACGCAACAACTAATAAATGATATATAACTTGCCTTTCTAATTGGCAAGTTGCAACCAAAGTATACCTGTGTGTATAAAATGATCCAATACAGCGATTTGGGCAGTTTTTATTACTTTATCTTAACTCTTTAGCCCAGGGAAACGAGTAGCTCATTAACCAGCTACTTTTTCTATGGAGAAAGCATACTGAGCATGCCTGTCTCATTGGGCAGATTTTAGTTTTTCATACAGTTGTATACAAATTGTATATCATTATAAAGGAACCCCACGATAGAGGGAAAATTATCTTGCGACACAATGCCCGAGGCACATAGAAAATAGTTGAGCGCATTGACAACACTTGTACACTGGTGCAACTGGATGAAGCCTAAGGCAGAATTTCATTATAGGACATTTCAAATTTGCTGAATTTTCATTCAAAATGCTTTAAAACGAAAAGCAAACATAAGCATAATCTTCTTTCAGAAAACTTCTTTCAGGTTGAAACCACAATGTCCGTGTAGAACATGCTATCATTAGCTCATTATAAAATGAAAATATTATTTGAATTCTGTTATCTTTCAGGTTTCTTAGCAACAGGAGCTGTCAGGAAAATCTGTGCCCTTTATTAAGAAACACATTTTTTTTTCAAACCAGGTTTTTTTTCTC
The DNA here is from genome assembly GCA_019447015.1 of Hymenochirus boettgeri. NCBI lineage: Eukaryota > Metazoa > Chordata > Amphibia > Anura > Pipidae > Hymenochirus > Hymenochirus boettgeri. Next base: position 290,096,360 of record CM033470.1, on the reverse strand, counting down.
TCCTATTTTATTCTTGGAAAGGTGTGTTTATCCAACCTACTTCATTTGAGGCAAATGAATCCTCTTTGTAGACTTTTATGTTGGGTTGTTTGTATGATATGCATGTTTGAAATGTAATCAGGATTGGAATAATAATCAGTCTGGGTGCCCTCCAGCATAAATTGACTTTCTTTAATGTACTCTAGTATTATGATCTTAAAAGTTTTTGAGAATAATTAATTTGACATTACTTTATGCCTTATGTAGTCAACTTTCTCCTGCCCCTTAGTAATGATGTGGCATATTGAATCAAGCTCAATATTCTGCTCAGTTTTCTTATGTAAAATCCAGCTCTAATTTAGATACACATGCATACTAGAGATGTAATGTGGGTTCGAATAGAACCAAGTTTCAAATCGAATCTGAGGGTTCGAAGTCCCAACAAAACTTTCGGAACTCCTGAATTTCACGGAACCTGCTTTTTTAGATTTTTATCGAAAATCGAAAGTAGACGAATTTTCGAACTTTCTGAAATTTGGAAGGTTCGAAAACGGAACAAATTTAGACAGTTTCGAACATCTCTATGTCATACCTTTTGTGCATGTTAGATGCCAAAAGTTTGTGCATAGACTTTATGATCTAGCCTGCCATATTAAACATTGACTAGATAGACACATTTTATTAATTCATTTAAGATGCCCTTCTTTTTTCTTTTTTTTTTTCTCTTGGTAGTTTTTCTCTAGCTTAGCTTTTATGCATAAAATTGTTTTTGCTGTTTGCACTAGCACAGATATATGATATATGGGGCCAGGAGTGTGCATTGATCATCTCTTTTCTTGTTTGTTCTAATGTTGGCCAGATCATTAGCAACTTCCACTATGTTATAGTAATTTTACCATAGGAGTGCTCCCACAGCCCCACTTCACCCTCTTTTGTGCTTGGTAGTTTATGAGTCATGGTTGCCAAAACAAAACAAAAATGGTTTCCCATTCTGTCAGTTATAAAATATTACACATTAGGGGCCATATTAAAAAACTCAGGGTATCAGAAGTTCGGATATTGCAGGTTATTGTTACTGTTCAGCCCTGATCATACATTTCTGGTGAACTACGTAAATCTAACAAATGTTCGTTCGTAGAATACCATACCGGGAGACGTTTGGCATGCGTACTGCAGCCCTTCTCCCCCTCCCTCCTCCTCTCCCTCCGATTAGGATTCCTCCCCCTACCATAAAACCCTTTCCATATATCATTCCCCCTGTACCCCAGCCCCAACCGCTATATCTTTTATTTAGAAAGTGTCCCAAAGTTTACTTTCCTCCGCCCACTGAACTCCCGGCGCCGCGTCCGTGATTGGCTGCCGCTCAGCCAATCACAGACGGACTCCGGTCTTGCCCCTCCACTTACATTTTCTCGCAACAGAGGGCCTGGCAGTGCGGCGGAGGTAAGAGGAAGGTAAGTAAGTTTGGGGCACTTCTAAAATAAAAAATATAGCGGTTGGGGCTGGGGGGACAGAGGAGTGATTATCAAAAAAAAAATTTCAAGGGTGGACATACCCTTTAAAGGTTGTGATATCTCTAAAGCATACCATACCTTATAAATATGGCCCAATTTACGATCGGTTATTACAACTTGAACCCTTAATTTGCGGTGGCTGCACAAGTATCGCAAGAGACACTTGCTTAGCTGTTGCAAACCTATTTACCAGAGGCAGTTTGCACACTAGATTTTTAACGGCAGTTGACCTTCACTTACGTGAGGGTGAGATTCACCATAGCCACACAGGCTCTGGTAATCTCCTTTGCCCATAGCTTATGCGGTTCTGGGTGAATTTTTACTGTACCTATAATTTACTTTTTTGCATATTTAAACTTATAGTTAAGCTTAATGAAATCTAGTACTATATGTAATACAGTGCCAAAAGTTCCATTGGAGCTCTTATGGACTCCATACTTGTCCGATGGCGCACAATGTTACTCAAGCATGTAGTCTCAAAATGTATAGTCTCAAATATTTCAAAACTAGTGGGATTATAGAAAAAACCTCTCATTTACCTTCAAAATGAACCCTGAATCACATCTCTAGGTGAAATTTGTGAGAAGTTATTGCTGTAAAGGCTCATTGAACGCTTCCTGTTTTCAGCCATGTGACCAGCCTCTGCCAGCATTAATAGGCTCCCTCCCTTTCTGAACTTTAAATTTTTGTTTTTATTTTTGTTGAGGTTCTTCCTGTTTTCCCCAGCATTAAGTCTTAACCGAGCATCTCTGCCCCTGGGGCGTAGGGAGGAGCAGAGGTCAGGGGATGCCACTCAACCAACTGAAACAGGAAATTCGAACATTTATCACATATAATTTCTCTACAGGCTGCAGCCAAGTGTTATCCAGCTCATTTAAGGAAAGATTGTAGGCTTGTATTAACCCTAACCCCTAAGTTTAACCCTAACTTGTTCTGGAACCACAGTTGCTCTTTAATTAATTAAACCACCTTGCACCAGCAATTAGTTTCAATGTGTTGGATAGGATTATCATACATTTTCCATAGATCTGATCGGCTTCTTGCTGTCTTTAAAAGGTACACACATATCAATTGTGTGCTCCTTGGCCAATTAGGACAAATCAGTCAAAATATCCACACATGTATGGCCAGCCTTAGCTGGGCCAATTGGGGTAAAAGAGTTGCACAAAATCTAATGCTGGCCTACACTGAATCAAATTAAATGATTTGATGTTGTTTCAACATGAATGTCAATCTCTCTTAAAGGGCATGTCCACCCCCAAAACTATAACCCCCCCACTACAGCCCCTCACCTTACATCCCAGCTCCATCTGGTTCTTCGCTATCCCCCCCCTAAAGTCCAAAAAAATGCCCACCAGGAGTACTGCAGAGTCCATATAGGACTCTGACTCCTGTCTCTCCTCCAGGAGAATTTTCCATGCACAGAAGAGCCCTCCCCCCCCCTCCCTCCCCTCCCGATTAGATTCCCTCCCCTATTGTAAAAACCTTTTTATGTAATATTCCCCCTGTCCCCCAGCCCCAACGCTATATTTTTATATCAGAAAGTGCCCCAAACATTACTTAACTTTCCTCTTTCCTCTGCCGCACTGAACTCCCGGCAGCCGCTCCGTGATTGGCTGCCGCTCAGCCAATCACAGACACACTGCCAGTCCCGCCCCTCTGCTTGCATTTCTCGGCAAGCAGAGGCCTGGCACGCGCGGAGAAAGAGGGAAGGTAAGTAACGTTTGGGGCACTTTCTGATATAAAAATAAAGCGGTTGGGGCTGGGGGGACAGGGGGATTATTATATAAAAAATTTTAGAAGGGTGGGCATGTCCCTTTAATATTTGGCCTCAAGTTCTACTTGACAAATATACCTTGACAATCCCCAGCCCTGATCAATAATTTATTGTATCAGCCGTGTCCCTTATCCATTGTATCAGCCGTGTCCCATATCCATTGTATCAGCCGTGTCCCTTATCCATTGTATCAGCCGTGTCCCTTATCCATTGTATCAGCCGTGTCCCTTATCCATTGTATCAGCCGTGTCCCATATCCATTGTATCAGCCGTGTCCCTTATCCATTGTATCAGCCGTGTCCCATATCCATTGTATCAGCCGTGTCCCATATCCATTGTATCAGCCGTTTCCCATATCCATTGTATCAGCCGTGTCCCATATCCATTGTAACAGCCGTGTCTCATATCCATTGTATCAGCCGTGTCCCATATTCATTGTATCAGCCGTGTCCCATATCCATTGTATCAGCCGTGTCCCATATCCATTGAATCAGCTGTGTCCCGTATCCAATGTATGAGCTGTGTTCCATATTCAATGTCCATAGAAAACTGGGCCAACTCCAAATACATAAGCATGTTTCAGCTGGAAAACTCAACAATGATGAACAATGAAAAATCCCAAAGATTCTGACAGGACAGCCGATGATCGTATAATGTGTGGCCGAAACAGACATCATTACACATTATGTCTAGGAGCCTTTAAGTTTGTACACATGTAGGATTCCGCACGAGACCGCCACTAAAACAAACGGATGACAAACGGCCATACCGGACAAAAACTAGACAATTGTAAGTGTGTGGACAGACCAAGCAGCCACACACATATGATTATCATCCGGTAGGGCCATTGGTCACGTGCACATGGCACATCTGTTTAAGCTTTTAGTTATAAGCTGACCCAGGGAGTAATCCGATCGCCATCAGGAAGGAATTTTTCCTCCTTTGGAGCCCATTGTCTTCAGATGGGTTTTTCGCCTTTCTCTGGGTAGGTAAAAAATATTAAATAGGTAGAAACAAATAGATCTAAAAATAGAAGTCTATAAAATTAAAAAAAATGTAAATGAATTAAATAAAAATTTTAAAATAGAAATTAACAAACTAAAACGTATTTGGTGTCTGCGCTTTTTTCTATCTCTATATATTTTCTTTGTTTAGTTACTGACCATTAAAATCTAGAAAATTTTTACTTGTTTAAATGTTTCGAAGATAAAACCACAGAGTTTTAAGTACCGTATATACTCGAGTATAAACCGATCCGAGTATAAACCGAGGTACCCAATTTCACCTAAAAATTCTAATAAAAGTTGCTGACTCGAGTATAAACCGAGGGTAGAAACTTGGCATTCAAGATGTTTGGAAACTACAACTCCCAGCTAATAAAGCATGCTGGGAGTTGTAGTTTCCAAACATCTTGAATGCCACCCTCACTTGGCATTCAAGATATTTTGGAAACTACAACTCCCAGCATGCTTTATTAGCTGGGAGTTGTAGTTTCCAAACATCTTTGAATGCCAAGTGAGGGTGGCATTCAAGATGTTTGGAAACTACAACTCCCAACATGCTTTATTGCTGGGAGTTGTAGTTTCCAAACATCTTGAATGCCACCCTCACTTGGCATTCAAAATGTTTGGAAACTACAACTCCCAGCTAATAAAGCATGCCGGGAGTTGTAGTTTCCAAACATCATGATCATGAATGCCACCCTCACCCTCCCACCCAGTTCAGTTTGTACCTGTGGGCTCTCCTTCATCCAGGAGCTGTGGGCTCTCCTAAATCCAAGGGCTTCCTGGGACTGTGTGCTGGCATTGAAGGTAAGGTCCTCTCCATCCGCAGCAGCGTCCTCTCCATTCCGGCAGCAGCGTCCTCTCCATTCCGCAGCCGCACGATCATTCCATGTACTGACGCGCCGGCTGACGTCACTAATTGCCGCCGGGCTTGGCACCGGGCAGTGACGTCGCCAGTGCGCCAGTACATGGAATGATCGTGCGGCTGCCGGAATGGAGAGGACGCTGCTGCCGATGGAGAGGACGCTGATCTTCAATGGCACTTTGACTCGAGTATAAACCGAGTCCAAGTTTTCAGGCTGATTTTACAGCCTAAAAACTGGGGTTATACTCGAGTATATACGGTACCTGTTCTGATCATTACTTCATTTGTTTATTAAATTGACTTTTATACAAGGCTGTACCTTCAGTCTTACAAATGCTGTACAAAAGGTATCTGACTCACACAATGAGCTATCAGTTGTTTATCAGGAATGTTTCTGCAGTAGTCATATGGAATATTACATAATAACACACAGTGCATAGTATGATATGTAAGTAATGTCCTGTTTTTGAAACTGAGATTCATTACATTAAACATATGTATGGATTTATTTTTTTAATGCAGCGTTGAACATACGGGATCTTCCAGGGCTTTTAGTTGGAATTTTAAAGCAGAACTATTCACACCGTCGAGCTACTTTTGGCAAAAAAATTATGCAGTTTTACTTTGGAACGAGTGTTTAGACTGATCCCCCGAACCACTTGGGAGGTGTCAGTACATTGTGGAGTGTTTCTCAATACTAATAAGCGTCCAGTGGGGTTGTTAAACTATTTTCCATTGTAAAATAAAACCACAATTGTTCTCCATACATATTACCAGGGGAGGATTGTGTTGGTAGACAGAGGGGCAATTTCCCCCTGGTAATGCAGCTGAAGATAGTAACCCTTAATTAGGCCAAACTGTTCGCACTGTGTGCTCACACCCCTTTAAATGCATATATTTATATCAATGTAAGAACATTTATGTACATAAAAACATATTCAATACATTTGTATATGAGCATAATTGTCAAACTCACTTCTAGAGTGAGGTGATCAGGGTGTCATATATCCCAGATCCTTCACTGATTCCTTGCAGATAAAACTGGAAAGAATTGCTCCAGGCAAATAATGTGGCTTCTGGTATTTAATACTCGATTTGCACCTGGTGGCAAATCCCAAAAGGGATTTTACCCCAGCGCCACTTTAAGACCAGCCATTAGCTGCAGCTGCCCCGAGTACTTCGCTATAGCTCGATTCACTCAAAATGAATATGTTTACAAGGTAGGTAGCACACACCGGAAGGGCACAGGAAACACATCAACTTCTGGACGCTCACAAGTGGATAAAAGCTTCTTTATTAAATGAAAGGAAGCAACATAGACTTACTCTGCCTGACGTGTTTGGGGCCAAGAAGGGCCCTTAAACATAGGCTTAATCATAGGCAATTTCCCCCTGGGCCACTGTTTGCTAAACTATTTAGGCCATGGCTACTGGTGTGATATGCCACGGAGTAGATTTACAGATTTGGACTAGACTGCCATTGGTTCTTATAATTTCAAAGTTTTCTGGCTGCCCCTTTGTATCCAGATGCTCCCCAATGTAATGTACAGTGAGATTCCTTCCCTTGCTCACAGAGATTCAACTCCTCTCTGCTCTCCAGTATTTTTGTTATAATTGACACAACTGTGAGTGCAAACAAATGATGGAAGCTCCATGTTCACTCAAGGTGGGGACCCAATGCTGAATTAAAGGTCCCATTTCATGCTAGCAGTGGTGGCAAGGTTACTGAGAACTGTATGGGTCCTGACAGTTGGTAGGAGGTGGCAGATTGACAATAGTTCTGCAATAAAATGTATTTTGTCAAAGATTATATTATATTACATTATAAATATATATATTTATATGCATAAATAAAGCTACAAAATATGGCTATCCAAAGCACTGGCACATTTGCACACAAAAAAAGGCATGTGTGTATCCTCGGCCTAATGTTAAAGGGACACGTTGCTGTGTTTGTCCCCTAGTCCACAGGACCCAGTTCTCCCATGCTTATTATCAACTGTCTAGTCGTTTAATGGAAAATGTATGAGGTCTCTCTCCAGCACTGACTGAAACAAACTTCCTCTTCGTATGGAATTCTGAGACAGTTGTGTATTTAGTCCTTCCATACCATACCTAGACACCTAAACAAAAACTAGTTTTGTATAATAATATCTGGGGTTATGTAGGTTATGACATTGAATTCATTTTACATACGCTTCTCAGGATATTTTTTTCTTAATTCATTGGCTAATGGAGTGAATGGGGATCCCTAACAACAACTTCAGATGTTTAGATGTTGTCATAGGGTTTGCTTTCCAGTGTATCTGGTAGCATTGGGAATGTCACTTCTTTACTTGCCCTTTTGTATAAATCATTTGTATTGCAGACTTAGCCTTTGCTGCAGGATTTTTTGTTGGTGTGTTTTTCCAGAGTTATAGAGGATCGTTAAGCATAGTTACTGTATTGTCTTTATTTTCTGATGATTCATTTGATGTCCGCTGTCCCTAAAGATGCTTATAATGATTCACAACTTGGTATATTCAGTTACTGAGGCTTTGGAGGTTTGAAATCTTTTGTTTTTTTTATTTTATTTTTCTGTATGACAGTAGCATTTTTCTTTACTGACACCTTTGATGTAGCCTTAAGACAGCACCTGCACCTCCCACTGCTGCTAAAAAGACGTCAAGCTTACGCATAAAAGGCATCTGCTTATGAATCCAGCTTCTCGTTCGTTCTGTGCTGGTTCCAAGCTTTACTCTCCTAGCTCAGTGCTGAGACGTATTGAATCACATAGCAGAATTGTTGTTTTCCTTATTACCTAAATAATTACCAAACTCTGACCCATGTTAGAGCTGATAGAAGGTAAGTCAATGCCTTTATTACTGGTAAAGGTAACAACTGTTTGTAAGGTAGGCAGGTTTTAAGCAATAGGTTTTCAGTGGGATTTAGTAATGATCCTGAACTGTCTTTATTGTTTTAGGCTAAATAGAATGTGTCCTTTAATAATTGTCTTTGCTGCTGGTTTGCACATATTCTACAGGACATTGTCACTTGTTAGAATACTGTGAACTTAAAAACCTGTTCATTGCTGTTTTTAATAAGATGCAATGTAGGGATTATTGTAATGAATTTCATTGCATTTTTCAATTAGAATATTAGACGGAGTTGCTTACTGTTGTGTATTTGTGTATATACTGTTCTGTATTTGTGGATATACTATTGGTTATGTGTGTAAATACTGTTGGTTATTTGTACAGCAATGAAATCCTTATTCCAGGTGACATTTTATATTTTATGGAGAATTAAATTAGTAGTAAAACCCATTTATTTATCTTGTACCTATTGTATTACACAGTGCAATGTGCCTGCTGTCTGGACGGGATAATCTCATCAATCCCTTTTACATCACAGGTTAGGTTTCCTTGTGCTTCATAAATAGATTGCAAGCTCTTCAACACAAGGAACCCTTCATTCATATTTGCCTACATGTATGGAAGAGGTGGTGTTTCCATTGATGTGTATGTTGGAACTGCATTGATGTGTATATTTACATTTTTATGTGCTAATTACTACTAATATCTTAGGGGAAAAAATGAATGGGGAAATCATATACCACTCCACATGCTCAGTTTATTTAGTATATTGTCAGTATTTTGGCAATTAAAGAAAATAAAATAAAAATATTCTGACCTCATTTTTATATATTATTAGAAATATATGTATAAATATATATTATAAATCTACTCCCTGACATATTATGCAATTAAAATCGGGGTCAAAATTCCCCCTTTAATTGATCTTAATTGTTATAATTACTATTATTTTTAAGGAGTTTGCTTTTAAATATTTACCCTTGGCACTGAGGGGTGGATTTTATTTTTACAGCAAAATGTTTTAGCTCAATAGTGCACAACACCTGTGCCAATGCAATGTCTGCATCCTGTTAACCCTCTATCTACAATGGAAAGGTTACCCCATCTTCAGTAATTAGCTAGGGAACTTTAATGCTGCATTGTTATGGTATATTGATTGCTATGGTTTATTCATGGTTTGTTCATTGTTATGGTATATCCATTGTTATGGTATATTCATTGTTTTGTTATACCCATTGTTTTGGCATATTTATGGTTTATTCGTTGTTATGGTATACCCATTGTTATGGTATATTCATGGTTTATCCATTGTTATGGTATATCCGTTATTATGGCATATTAATGGTTTATTCATTGTTATGGTATACCCATTGTTATGGTATATTCATGGTTTATTCTTTTTTATGGTATATGCATTGTTATGGTATATCTATTGTTATTGTATATTTATTGTTATGGTATATTCATTGTTCTGGTTTATTTATAGTTATTGTATATTCATTGTTATTGTATATTTATTATTATGGTATATGCATTGTTATGGTATATTTATTGTTATGGTATATTTATTGATATGGAATATTTATTGTTATGGTATATTCATTGGTACGGAATATTGTTATGGTATATTTATTGTTATGGTAAATTTATTTGTTATGGTATATTCATTGGTATGATATATACATTGGTATAGTAAATTCATTGGTATGGCATGTTTATTGTTATGGTATATTCATTAGTATGGTATATTTATTGTTATGATATATATTTATTATTGTTATGGTATATTTATTGTTATGGTATATTCATTATTGTTATGGTATATTTATTGTTATGGCATATTCATTTTTTTATGGTATTTGCATTATGATGGTATATGCATTGTTATGGTATATTAATGGTATATTCATTGTTATGGTATATTCATTGCTATGGTATATTTATTGTTATGGTATATTTAGTGCTATGTTATATTTAGTGTTATGGTATATTCATTGTTATGGTATATTCGTTGTTATAGTATATTTATAGTATACTGTATGCATTGTTATGGTGGTATATTTATTGTTATGGATTATATTCATTGATATGTTATATTTATGGTATATTCATTATTTGTGTGCCATATTCCATCTCACTAAATAAAATCTAAAAAAAGAAAGTGTTAGTTTTACCATTGGTTTATATGTTTTATTCATTTTCTTCCAGTTAATGGGACCCCAGGGAGTCAGCTCTCAACACCTCGCTCCGGAAAGTCTCCAAGTCCATCACCGACCAGTCCGGGGAGCCTTAGGAGACAGAGGGTACACATTATTTTTATTCATATTCTTCTTCTTGCTATATTTAAAGGGACATTGCAAGTGACTGTTAGTTCTGCTCATCTGAATGCAAGTCCGATGCTTTACATCTTGTCACAGTTATGTCAGTCAGAAATGTACTGTATTGGAGAGAAAAAGGATGGCTTCAATTACTTAGTTTACTCTCTAGTCAACTTCAACTGATGTTTGTTTACATAAAACTAAACAAAGTATAAACTAAGAAATGTAAAGGGACAGGAACGCTAAAATATAAGTTGCTCTACTGTTGAGGCACACATTTTAACAGTTTCCCTTTTATGAACTATTTAATAATACTGTGAACCAATAATATCCAATGTAAATTGCTTCTCCTTGCATAAAAAATTATATGTGCTGTTTTACTCATATATATATATATATATTTATAGACTGTATCTTAAAAGTGGTAACTGTAGGTAGGTATCATACAATGCATGTTTCTAACGGTGTTATGACTTCCAATAGTCTGTCAACTGAAAAAAGAAATACATAAAGACAGTGTATGCTGTATTAATAGTAGCAATTACAATGTCTCTATCCTATTTTCATTTGTATTCACATGCATACACATTTGGCCCCTTTAATTTCTCATGCATTCTCCTTTCTTTAGAGTGTTATACAAGATGTTTATTTGGTGCTGCATATATTTTTTCTCAGCCAGTTGTAACAGAATAGTGTTATTTATTAATAATCATTTTATTCCTGTGTACTAAACTAAATAGGGCAAACCATAACCCTGCAAAGTAATTTAGAATAGAAGTCCTAAGGCAGGCAGTCTTGATCTTCAAGCTTATGCAGTAACTCCACCTTCAGTTACATTCTCTGTATTTGTCACGGAGTAGAGGGGGTGTGTACTTGTTTAGTGTACTTTAGCCCCTCGGTTTAGCCCAATCATGACATGCGTTAGATGCGTAGTTCCTTTTTTCATTGGATGTCCTACAACTCTGGAAAGGAGGCTTTTTCTGGAAATGTGTCTGAAAGACTGCGTTAAGACTTCCTTCTATTCTAAATTACTCTGCAGGGTTATATCTGTTGTATTCAATTAGATCAACTGGACTTGAAGTTTAGTTCTTGAAGGTGTTTCGCTAGTCATCCGACTGGCTTTCTTAATTCAGAATGACTTGTACAAGAATCTTTGGCAATTATGTACCCTGGAAAATCCCATTTAGCATGTCACAGCCAAGTGTTAAGGGCGTGATTGGATAGTGGCTAAGAGGTGTTATAAGAACGCCCAGAGTAAGGTGTCAAAACAGCATTGTACATGGCAGACAGTTGGTGTCAAACCCCCCCACCTCTATTTAGGCTTGGTTTCTTTATTTTCACATAAATGGCCTCCTTAACACCTCTCTTGAACCAGTCACGTTCCTTTGCCAATATGTTAACATTACAATCTTCAAAGGTATGTCCTTTATCCTTAAGATGCAAGTACACGGCTGAGTCCTGACCTGATCTAGTTGATCTAATTGAATACAACAGATATACCATGACCTGGATGAATGAGAACCTTCACAAGCATATCTGCAGGGTTATGGTTTTCCCTATAGAGTTTAAGTACACAAGGATAAAAAGCTTATTAATAAATACATGGGGTGGGGGTGGTTATGGTTTTACCTTTAGATTACTTTATCTTTAGATAAAATCATTTACACTAGAAGTAACTACTAGGAGCTGCCAAAAGAATAAACAACATGGCCACTTGGCCAGGATTTGAATATTTATTAATGGCACTTGTACTTATTTTTGTAAAAATAATTCTGCTCTATTATTTAAAAAAAAAAATTTGTTGCAATTATTAGTTTCTGTGTAGCCTCTCAACCTATTCTTAAACTCTTTACCAGACAAAAATTAAAATCTGCTTTACAGATAACATTCAACTACAAAACACATTTAAGGCCAAACTTTGAGACCTGGGAGGATTAGTCCGATTGTATATATGTAACTAAGCTGAGCTGGTTGTGACCTGCTGTAGTCTGTACTAAAGGATGCACAGTTCTCAGTATAAAAGAATGTGTCTAAACAGTAAAAGTTCTTTCAGTAGACAGCTGTATGTGTGTCTTCTGGCCAATTGTTGGTCTTGTTGGTTCTTATTAATGGGAGTTGAATATCCATTCAACTACAGGTTATTTGTATTTGTGTAATGTTTTATTTATAGTGGTAGATTTATACCACAGCAGATAGCCGCACTGTTTCTTCTCGCTCACAGAAGCCTGGATGCTTTCATATTTTCATAAACAATACCTTGGAGTGGACTTTCAATTCAATGATTTATCAAAACAGTGAGAGCTACACATTTCAGCCACATGTGGCCATCACCTCACTGTTTTAATATCCCCCAGTTATTTAATCCTATGATATCTCAAAAAAGATACTTAATGTTAACACACTATTAAGTTTCAAACCCAAACAGTATCATAGTTTGCATTTTGTTAGGATATTTGTAGTTAACAATAATTTGTCATTACAGCTATTCCTAATGCCTGACATGCATTTGGGAAAGTTGGAATAGTTTACTGGATTATTGTATGTATGAGTGCATTTAAAATAAAACTTAATTTTTTTTATAAATTACCGTAATGTTCAAATATCAGGGTTATTCAATAAAAGTTCTTATCGTTAAAAATGGTGCTAATTGTGCCCCAACCAATCAGATGTTTGGTTCCAAATGTTAAATAACATCCGAATGGTTGGGGCAAAATTAGCACCATTTTTAACAATAAGAACTTTTATTGAATCTCCCTGTGTACAAAGAGTACAATCAACAAAAGTATTTGTCCTGATAGAAAAAAATGCACAGAAAGGTGACTAATATCTGTAACTGCTCAAAAACAGTAAGAACAGGAACAGATGATTTTAGCAGCCATTTAAGGGTACCCTGGCAGTAAGTTACAGGAAAGGGGGAGCTTGTCTTTAATACCTTCTGTACAAGGATATTCATGACTTCTGTACTTCCTCTTCTTTCTGCTTTAGGTAATCATATCTTGGTGTAGTAATAGATTTCAAAGATATGAAATACATTTTTAGATTTTACTCATATTTATGTTACTATACATTTTAATGTTTGTCTATACATGCACTTAAATTCCTCAATGGGCCAACTACAGCTTAAATTCCTTAAATGGGCCAACTACAGCTTAAATTCCTTAAATGGGCCAACTACAGCTTATATGCAATAATGACATTCTTTTTAATTTTCCAAAACCCAGAAATTCAGTTTTGCTTTAATAAAAGGGGATCTAACCCCAACATTTTATACTCCACAATCTGAAAACAATTACAATAAACTGTAATATGCCACTCCAGTAAATGACATTAAAATAGGATAACTTATATATCCCCTCCATCTCCTCCAAGGCCTCCATGCCTTGTTTTAAGTGAACCTAATATACCCGAGGTGTAGTATTCTAACAGGAGTGAACATATTTCACTTGAATCTGTTATATTTTGTAATTAGTTGCATTGCTTGCTATTTGTGTGGAAGTCTTTCCTTAAAAGGAAAGAAACATATCATTCTGCGAGTCAGTTTTTAGTATATAAATCAGTAATACTGTATGTGTTTTAGCCTTTAATTGTAGATTACAAACCACAATATTATGTTAATGACAGTCATTTATTCTAATTTTGATGGATTCAAGTGTTGCAACAAACCTATCGAAAATGTAAAAATCTAAAATTGCATTTAAAAATTAGAAAATGGAGACTAATGTATAATCCCCAGCTCTCAATTCGGACAAAGTACTACAAAATATACAAGCTAAGAACTTCCCTTGAGCTTATAATAATCCATGAATCCTAAATACTTAACTGCAGACAAATGTGACATGAATAATTAAAAGTCATTTTGAGCTCTCCTGTGAGGAGAAGGGGCCAGTTGGCTTGTAACTAAGTAAAATTCCTTTATATAAGTGTCATTACAAATCATGGCATCACGCACATTTTTATAGCCTAAGATATGGATTTAAAAGGATTGTGCCGCTTTATATATTTTAGATCTACATTACATGGATTCACTGCCACTAAATATATAAAAGAGATTATTCATCTCCTGAGCAGCCAAACACAACAGGTCACATCTTTAAAGAGAAGGGCAAGAGAATGACTCCAACCATTAGTTTAACTTTCCCTTTAGCATTGTATGACCTGCTGTACACCTAAAGATTTCTTTTAGTCATTTGAAATGTTGTTCATAAAAATGTTCTTCAGATAACCCCGTTTGAAATTTTCCTGCCTCCCATTTGCTTCCTTCCCCGCTGAGTGCAATGACCAGGAACAAGTCATTCCATCCAGCTTCAATATATGCAGCTGTTCTCTCTTAGCACTTCTCAGCACTTCTTAACACTCCACTTTAGCCCTTTATGTAGTAATGAGGTGATCCAAAAAGCATGAACCAGAAGCTCATCCACAAACAACTATGCTTATTTCTTTGACCTTTGTAGAATTTGCAAGTTACTTATATAAATATTAACACACATTTATTTCTGGTGAAGAAAACCTAAATGGATTTTTGCAATGACAACAATCACATGCATAAAAATGGACACATGATTTCTTTCTTTTGTCTTCTAAACATCAAACTTTTAAATATTAATTGTCAATGAAAGAAACAAGTTTAATGTGGATTAAGGTTTAAAGTATAGACGCCATCAGAATATTCCTTTTAGCAAGATGGCTTGGAATGTGAATGCAAAGATTAACTTCATTCTTAACATGCAAAAATGATGTCATATATAAATATAGCTCAGCCAATCAGGTTTACATTTGCTGTATGTATTGTAAAAATGTAACAGGGCTAAATTTAGTTACTTTGCGAGATCAATCACATTGTCATTTACAAAATGAAAACGTTAGAATTATGGTGACTATAAATAAATATGTCAAAAAATGCAACAAATTCAAATCGTAGGTCAGAATATTGGGAATGTTTGCATTGTACTCATATTTGTAAAATAATAACCTTTATTGGCCTTATCTTGGACAGTGTGTAGGTGGTGTCTAGGTGGGGAATTTTGACCTGTACCTTTCTGTGCTCATTACATACAGTGATCTGTGGAGAACTTAGAAGTGTTGAATTATTTCTACTCTAACAGACACAAGTTGCTAGGAGAATGCCTTTTTTGACCATTAATCTGTGTTTCCCCTAGCAACCCATCTTCGTAACCACTAATAACCTGGCAATTGCATTTTCCTTGCTGAAGATATACATTCAACTCTAGGTACATAACAGCATGGTGCCTACAGTTCAAACAGAATTAGAAGAACAAAGACATCTAATATTTCTTATAAAAATGTGCAGGGACAGCATTTTGGAAGGCATATGTTGTATTTATTTAGACATATCTATTAGGGGGTTTTAAATTATCATTTTTAATGAACAATATGCTATCCTTCTCTTCTCCTATAATTGTTTTATTTTATGGCAATTTTAGGGGCATAAAATAGTATTTTTGTGCTAAAATAAAATGGTCATTTCAAACAACTAAAATGATTGTATCAAACATGAATTGTTATTTTAATATATTTGTTTCTGCCCCTCAAATAGCCAGATCAATACTGATTTATTACTTGTTAGTTGTTGGGTCGAAATATGTGCTGGTGTTTACTCTCTGTTATTGCTAAATATACAATGTGTGTTGTGTAAGCGTCAGTCCCTATCATTTATGAAGACAATTGGAGTTTAAATGGTTACGTTAATATTTTAATAAGGTTTACTCTTTAAGAGCTTATTATTTAAGCTTCAAGTGCAATTATATTCCTAACAACCTCCCCCTTCCCTTAAAAGTATCCAGGGTGAGGACCTAAACTGACAGATCCTCACCCCTAGGTTTTACCTAGATCCCTTGTATCAACCTGTTAAAGCTTCCTAACGTATTCTGGGACTGTTCTAGGACTGACATGGAAAAAGAAGAACAGAGACATTGACTATAGTAGGGGGCAGTGCCAGACCAGGACCAGAATCACATCTTTAACAAGTTGGTACAGGGGATCCATTCAAAACCCAGGGATGAGGACCTAAAGATTTAGGTCCTAGCCCTGGGTACTTTTTAATATTAAAAAAATAATTACACAAAACCTTTTTAATATAAAGAAAAGTAATCTCAAGATAGACTGAATCTGGAAATCATCATGTCTCTCTCCTGCTGTAACAGACACATCGTAAGCCCCACCACATCAAAAAATCAATCTTTTTTTAAATCTAGATACAGGTATGGAATCATTCCCTCTTTCCTCTGCGAGTAATGCACACACGCTTTTCCCGTGGGTTTCCATCCCGACCAGTGGGGACCAGTGCAGAAACACTGTAATTTGCCATTACTCATAAGATACAAGATAATCTCTGATTTGATGTTGACAGCTATTCCTGCCTTGCCAGTTAATGCCCCCCCCCAATGTAATTTAAAGAAATAAATCCATTACTTACTGTTACATTAGAAAAATTCTTTCATGTATGTACCTTGAACATTACTCTGAAAATATGTTTTAATCTGAATTAGAAAAGGATGGATGTAGGAACATGCTGAACAGTTATCATGACATTCTCTCTTTCAATTTCATTCATATTTACAGGATTTTTTTAACCACTTAATTAAAAAATATATATAACAAACAAGTACAAATAAATTCTATTATGAGCACAGTCATTGTCCCCCTCCCCCGAATGCCATGCTTTTATAAATATGTCCATAAGGCCTGGTACTCACAGGGCTGGTATTCTGGCCTGACAGATACATACAGTATATCGGTAGTCTGTCAGTCTGAATTAAAGTGACATGGATTATATTTTAGGCTATTGAAGACTGTACTATTTACAAACATTTCTGATTTTACAAACTGATTGAGCAAAAAATCTATCAGAAACATTAAATTTGATGACCTAGTCAATCTGACTGACACATCAGGTCCTTGTGTACCAGCCCTACAGGTAGATGCAATTATTTTTCTTATTGTATAAGTAAGTGTAAAACCCACCTACCTGACTATCAGGTAAAACATTTGCAGGCCTATGTAATAATATTTTTGTTAAAAATAGTGCTAATTTTGCCCCAACCAATCATATGTTAGTTTTCTAATGGTGCATAACATCTAATTGGTTGGGGTCAAATTAGCACCATTTTTAACGGTACTTTCATTACATAGGTCTGTTGGACTTTGCGCAAGGCGCATGAAGCAAACACCTTTTTTTAGGTAAGTAACATAACGGATCTCATTGCGGCTCAAGCCACACACTGCTTAAATGACTCCAAATCTGGTGAAGTGTTTAGCACATCATTGGAACTCTCAAGGACCATATGTTGTGTCAAAGAAGTATTATTGGGTGTTATGGTACGACTTAGCACTGTTGAGTACTATGCAAGAATGTGTAACCTTAGGTCTTCCCTAATACCCCATTCAAACCACAGTGGTTTCAGTATTAGAATTTATTCTTATTGGTGGGCTTGTTTTAACTCAATACTGTTGTAAACCTTGATATGTCTATAAAAACGAACATCAGTTAAAACGCATCACCACAAGCTGTATTCAAAGCACTCAGTGCAGTAATGGTAATCAATATTCTATTGAAAAGCTCATGTCAACTTGAAGAAAAAAAAAAACGTTTTATTTTGGTTTATAGGTCAGCAACAACTAATTAAATGATATATAACTTGCCTTTCTAATTGCAAGTTGCAACCAAAGGTATACCTGTGTGAAGTAAAATGATCCAATACAGCGATTTGGGCAGTTTTATATACTTTTATCTTAACTCTTTAGCCCAGGGAGAAAGAGTAGCTCATTAACCAGCTACTTTTTCTATGGAGAAAGCATACTGAGCATGCCTGTCTCATTGGGCAGATTTTAGTTATTTCATACAGTTGTATACAAATTGTATATCATTATAAAGGGACCCCACGATAGAGGGAAAATTATCTTGCGACACAATGCCCGAGGCACATAGAAAATAGTTGAGCGCATTGTTAAGACACCTTGTACACTGGTGCAACTAGGGATGAAGCCTAAGGCAGAATTTCATTATAGGACATTTCAAATTTGCTGAATTTTCATTCAAAATAGCTATTAAAACGTAAAGCAAACATAAGCATAATCTTCTTTCAGAAAACTTCTTTTCAGGTTGAAACCACAATGTCCGTAGAACATGCTATCATTAGCTCATTATAAAATGAAAATATTATTTGAATTCTGTTATCTTTCAGGTTTCTTAGCAACAGGAGCTGTCAGGAAGAAATCTGTGCCCTTTATTAAAGAACACATTTTTTTTTCAAACCAGGTTTTTTTTTCTCTCCTATTTTATTCTTGGAAAGGTGTGTTTATCCAACCTACTTCATTTGAGGCAAATGAATCCTCTTTGTAGACTTTTATGTTGGGTTGTTTGTATGATATGCATGTTGAAATGTAATCAGGATTGGAATAATAATCAGTCTGGGTGCCCTCCAGCATAAATTGACTTTCTTTAATGTACTCTAGTAATTATGATCTTAAAAAGTTTTTGAGAAATAATTAATTTGACATTACTTTATGCCTTATGTAGTCAACTTTCTCCTGCCCCTTAGTAATGAGATGTGCATATTGAATCAAGCTCAATATTCTGCTCAGTTTTCATTATGTAAAATCCAGCTCTAATTTAGATACACATGCATACTAGAGATGTAATGTGGGTTCGAATAGAACCAAGTTTCAAATCGAATCTGAGGGTTTCGAAGTCCCAACAAAACTTTCGGAACTCCTGAATTTCACGGAACCTGCGTTTTTAGATTTTTATCGAAAATCGAAAGTAGACGAATTTTCGAACTTTCTGAAAATTTGGAAGGTTCGAAAACGGAACAAATTTAGACAGTTTCGAACATCTCTAATGCATACCTTTTGTGCATGTTAGATGCCAAAAGTTGTGCATAGACTTTATGATCTAGACTGCCATATTAAACATTGACTAGATAGACACATTTTATTAATTCATTTAAGATGCCCTTCTTTTTTCTTTTTTTTTTCTCTTGGTAGTTTTTCTCTTAGCTTAGCTTTTATGCATAAAATTGTTTTTGCTGTTTGCACTAGCACAGATATTATGATATATGGGGCCCAGGAGTGTGCATTGATCATCTCTTTTCTTGTTTGTTCTAATGTTTTGGTCAGATCATTAGCAACTTCCACTATGTTATAGTAATTTTACCATAGGAGTGCTCCCACAGACCCACTTCACCCTCTTTTGTGCTTGGTAGTTTATGAGTCATGGTTGCCAAAACAAAACAAAAATGGTTTCCCATTCTGTCAGTTATAAAAATATTACACATTAGGGGCCATATTAAAAAACTCAGGGTATCAGAAGTTTGCGATATTGCAGGTTATTGTTACTGTTCAGCCCTGATCATACATTTCTGGTGAACATACGTAAATCTACAAATGTTCGTTCGTAGAATACCATACCGGGAGACGTTTGGCATGCGTACTGCAGCCCTTCTCCCCCTCCCTCCCTCTCCCTCCCGATTAGGATTCCCTCCCCCTACCATAAAACCCTTTCCATATATCATTCCCCCTGTACCCCAGCCCCAACCGCTATATCTTTTATTTTAGAAAGTGTCCCAAAGTTTACTTTCCTCCGCCGCACTGAACTCCCGGCAGCCGCGTCCGTGATTGGCTGCCGCTCAGCCAATCACAGACGTGACTGCCGGTCTTGCCCCTCCACTTACATTTTCTCGCAAGCAGAGGGACTGGCAGTGCGGCGGAGGTAAGAGGGAAGGTAAGTAAAGTTTGGGGCACTTTCTAAAATAAAAAATATAGCGGTTGGGGCTGGGGGGACAGAGGGAGTGATATATCAAAAAAAAATTTCAAGGGTGGACATACCCTTTAAAGGTGTGATATCTCTAAAAAGCAATACCATACCTTTATAATTATGGCCCAATTTACGATCGGTTATTACAACTTGAACCCTTAATTTGCGGTGGCTGCACAAGTATCGCAAGAGACACTTGCTTAGCTGTTGCAAACCTATTTACCAGAGGCAGTTGTGCACACGTAGATTTTTAACGGCAGTTGACCTTCACTTACGTGAGGGTGAGATTCACCATAGCCACACAGGCTCTGGTAAATCTCCTTTGCCCATAGCTTATGCGGTTCTGGGTGAATTTTTACTGTACCTATAATTTACTTTTTTGCATATTTAAACTTATAGGTTAAGCTTAATGTAATCTAGTACTATATGTAATACAGTGCCAAAAGTTCCATTGGAGCTCTTATGGACTCCATACTTGTCCGATGGCTGCACAATGTTACTCAAGCATGTAGTCTCAAAATGTATAGTCTCAAATATTTCAAAACTAGTTGGGATTATAGAAAAAGCCTCTCATTATACCTTCAAAATGAACCCTGAATCACATCTCTAGGTGAAATTTGTGAGAAGTTATTGCTGTAAAGGCTCATTGAACGCTTCCTGTTTTCAGCCATGTGACCAGCCTCTGCCAGCATTAATAGGCTCCCTTTTCTGAACTTTAAATTTTTGTTTTTATTTTTGTTGAGGTTCTTCCTGTTTTCCCCAGCATTAAGTCTTAACCGAGCATGCTCTGCCCCTGGGGCGTAGGGGAGGAGCAGAGGTCAGGGGATGCCACTCAACCAACTGGAAACAGGAAATTCGAACATTTATCACAATATAATTTCTCACAGGCTGCAGCCAGAGATGTGATCCAGAGCTCATTTTAAAGGAAAGATTGTAGGCTTGTATTAACCCTAACCCCCTAAGTTTAACCCTAACTTGTTCTGGGACCACAGTTGCTCTTTAATTAAATTAAACCACCTTGCACCAGCAATTAGATTTCAATGTGTTGGATAGGATTATCATAACATTTTCCAATAGATCTGATCGGCTTCTTGCTGTCTTTTAAAAGGTACACACATATCAATTGTGTGCTCCTTGGCCAATTAGGACAAATCAGTCAAAAATATCCACACATGTATGGCCAGCCTTAGCTGGGCCAATTGGGGTAAAAAGAGTTGCACAAAATCTAATGCTGGCCATACACTGAATCAAAATTAAATTGATTTGATGTTTGTTTCAACATGAATGTCAATCTCTCTTAAAGGGCATGTCCACCCCCAAAACTATAATCCCCCCCACTACTAGCCCCCCACCTTACATCCCAGCTCCATCTGGTTCTTCTGCTATCCCCCCCCTAAAGTCCAAAAAAATGCCCACCAGGAGTACTGCAGAGTCCATATAGGACTCTGACTCCTGTCTCTCCTCCAGGAGAATTTTCCATGCACAGAAGAGCCCTCCCCCCCCCCTCCCTCTCCCTCCCATTAGGATTCCCTCCCCCTATTGTAAAAACCTTTTTATGTAATATTCCCCCTGTCCCCCCAGCCCCAACGCTATATTTTTATTATCAGAAAGTGCCCCAAACATTACTTAACTTTCCTCTTTCCTCTGCCGCACTGAACTCCCGGCAGCCGCGTCCGTGATTGGCTGCCGCTCAGCCAATCACAGACACGACTGCCAGTCCCGCCCCTCTGCTTGCATTTTCTCGCAAGCAGAGGGCCTGGCAGCGTGGCGGAGGAAAGAGGGAAGGTAAGTAACGTTTGGGGCACTTTCTGATAATAAAAATAAAGCGGTTGGGGCTGGGGGGACAGGGGGATTATTATATAAAAAAATTTTTAGAAGGGTGGGCATGCCCTTTAATATTTGGCCTCAAGTTCTACTTGACAAATATACCTTGACAATCCCCAGCCCTGATCAATAATTTTGAGATTGACTTTAGAGCATAATGTTCATGACAAAATAACCGGCCTAGATAGTCATGGAAATGTCATCAGATATGTCTAATAATGTATGGCCTGAAATACAAAGAGGTAGTTGTTGAACAGTTAACAGATTTTTTTTTAGAAGAGCAGACATTTTATGTACCAAAATCATTTTACTGCACATGAAAATGATTACTGATGCATTATAATAATACTGTACTTCATAATGAAATAATGTCTTATCCAATTACATTCTGTCCTTAAATGTGGTCCAAATAGTTTTTTTTTATATACAACAAATTCTCTCCTTTTTCATGCAACAAACAGTATTTATAAAACTTCAAAATTGCTCCTCCGCCACGTAGTCTGACAGGTCCAGACGGACTCTGTATTCTATGCGCATCACACTTGTGCATGTGCGTGGAATTAAAAGTCTGCCGGGATCTGTCAGACTAAGCAGAGGAGGAGAGAGCGATCATGTAAGTAGGAAAAAAGATAACTGAGGGTCGCACTCCAAATCTTAGAAAACTTTTATTGTGAACCACGCATCACATGTCACAACGTTTCGGGGGGATACCCCCTTCTTCATCACCTGATGTGTGACTTTTGATGTGTGGTTCACAATAAAAGTTTTCTAAGATTTGGAGTGCGACCCTCAGCTATCTTTTTTCCTGTGAAGCTGCTGGTTCCAAAGGGAAGAACCTACGAGGTGTCTGCACCCACAGTTGGATAGAGTGCACCTCCACCATTGTTTATCTTGTTTCGATCATGTAAGTACCTTACCTTCGTTCCCAGCACCACATGTTTTATGGAAGAACGGGAGGACAGACACAGCTCCTTTACCCCCCGTTCTTCAATAAAACTGAAAAACTATTTCTTTTAGCAGTGGAGATCCCCTTAAACAAGTTAAATCATCAAATACTGAGTGATATAGTTAATTAACAATAGTAAAATAACAATTATCAAAAATGAACAATTACTGTAAATAATTAAAATAATAATTGTAAAGTAATGATGGGATCGTTATTAATAATTTGCGATATGGAAGCTTTATAAATACTGCCCAAAATACCTTATTCCATTTGATTCCTATAAATAAGCAGGTTATCAATATATTAACTATTCTAGATACCAGAACATTGGACTTTTTCACTTTTTCCTAGACGCAAAAACTGTATTTCTAAATGTCCTCTGAATGGTAATAGACTCGAAAAGTGTATTTCTAAATGTCCAGTATTTACCATTGACTTGTTACCATATAGTACAGCAGATATACACAATCCATCTCTGTGTTTCAGTGTTGTTATTGTGTGTGCAATATTCTCCAATGTCTATAAAATGTCTGTCCGTCCAATGCAATGTGCACGCGCTGAATGAATTTTTTGAGTGCAACATAAACGGAAAACAGGTAAACAAATCTATAATGCACTTCATCTTACAGGACCTGTATCGGCACCTCTCATCGGATGGTTTGGATTCAGTAGGAGACTCAGTTTAAAAGAGAAAATGGAGCAGTATTTATGGTTTGTGAGTCGGTGATAGTTTATTCTAACTGATTTATTCTTTAGCTAAGAAGAAATAATAGCAGAAGGTGCCTTTGGTCCATAAACTATTTTGTGGGTTCATAAACTATATAAACTCTTAGTGGAAAGTGCATCCTACAATGAAATTTGATATCATGTTTAAAGGAAAGAGTGTTTTTCTTATGTACATACAGTAGTTATAGCCATCTGTACACAGTAGATGTTAAGACAGATAGCACATTTGAAAGCTGTAAAGGAAGTAGTAACACATTTCCTTACACAGCAGATGTAGAAAGCTAGATGTTTCAGCTGATTTCAAATTAAAATAGTGTAGAAAACAGAGGAATCGGCTTGTCTAATATAATTTAAACCATGCTTGGTAGGCAGTTAAATGCTATCAAAGTATGGAGATATTTTATGTAGCCTTCTTATGCATGTAGAATGTGTATTCACATATTTCATTTCCCCTTTAAGTAGACATTATTGTAACAGATCATTGTATGTCTTTTTGTACAGATCACTGCTTGTTATTTACATTTGTGCAGATGAGTGTTGCAGTCTGTTATGTGCAGTTATATTAGTATGCCTTGCATGTTTTTTTACCAATGAGAATTAAGGCTGGTACAAACATTACAATTCTTCCTCCTGACCGAATGTTCGAGACTTTCCACCGGTCGGCCAGGAGGAAGGACTGTCGGTCACGGAAAAAGCAGCTGCATCCGACAATTAGCCATGACCATGACCATGGCCATGTCCATAGAGGACCGCAAAATCGGTCATGGTTTTCCGACCTGCCCGATCGTGCTAACGTCCAATTTAGACAAAGGAACGGTCGGCGATCGGTCATAGTAACCATACAATATTTCGTCCCGACACACCAAAACACTGAAATCTCGGTTAGTCGGGCCAAATGATTATATGGTGTGTACCCAGCTTTAGTCTGCAATGTTTGTTTATTTAAGACTCACACTTGTAGATTGGAAGGATGCTATTTACAGCTATTTACAGAGCCTTTATGAAAGAAAGAATTGTGGCACACCATATGCAAAAATGTGGACAACATAGGAATGATCTGTACCATTGTAATGCCAAGTTCTGTTATTTTATTGTCTAAGTGAGAATTATTTCAAAATAAGCCTTTGTTGCAAAGATAGAGTAGGCTTAAATGCATAATTGTGCTGATGCAGCTCCTGTGCCATTTCATATTGTGAACCAGGTTTTTATGTTTAATTATGATATACATACTGAATATATTTGGCTTTGACATCAGTGTTGTGTTTTAAAAGATAAAAATAGAATGAAAGAAAAGCGCATGTTTGTGTACTTTTGATGATCTCATTATGACGACATTTCTGCAGTCTTTCTTGGTAATGATCAGGCACTTTTCCAGGGACTGTCACCATACTAATAAACTCAGTTTCCTGTAGTCCTGCAGTATTTCTGGTGCTTGATTATTGGTATAATATGAATCAGGCTGTCAAGGAGAGAATTAAAGGATGTGCTTTAAAAAAGCTATCTGCCAACTACTGGGCAAAATAGAAATATAAGATACATTCAGCTATATGGCCCAAGTTAGTCATCCTGATGGTATAGCTCGATCTCCATCCATGGAGAAGGTAGTATTTGTTAATAGTAATAGAACATTTGTACCCAATCACATTTTAAAAATTGGAGGATTTATTAGAATGTTATTGTACAGTAACTGGAATAGGAAGGTATAAGAATCTATCACTTGGAAACAGTTGTTAAAATACATACAATCCTATAGTATTTTGACCCCTTATTAAATTGTTACATTTGATGCTCATGGAAGTCATTGATTCATTAATTATATTGAAAGCACTCATCGGGGGACTTCAGTGTATCAACATCTCAAATTTTATTCACACATCATGTCTACGCGTTTCAGCCCAATAGAGCCGTCATCAGCCCAGGGGGGGAAAGGACCTGGGCAGAACCAGAATAAAGTATATTACATACTAGAATATGCTGTGATTTTAGTGAATGTGGAGTGGATTACTCTCCCATCAAAATAATTTAGTCCATGTACAGTCTCCCTGCCTGTAGTCGTTGTTTTAATAACTTCATCAACCTGATGTAGACATGCTTGTTTGTGTCAACAAGTAATTAGCCTCAGTATATTAAAAAATATAAACTTTTTCCCATCCCAACTAATACCTTTTATTAGTTGTACAGTGTTTGCCTTCTTGTTAGGCAGATGTTTTCTCACACAGTGCAAAATATAATAATTTTCTAAGCAAATGCCTGGAAGTCCTCCAACATTTGTTGGCCATTGACTGTACTACTTGATGAGGATGCAGGAAGTTGTAATTAAGATTGATGGCTTGCAATTGTGACATTCTTCTGATAAACCCTTTAATTGTAGGTACTGTTTTCCAAGTGATGGACTTTCTAAGACACTTATTTTTCCCATGAGCCTACACTTTATGGACCAATTAGGCAACTTTGTGTCTTTTTCTATTTAACTAACCTCTCTGGTAATACTTTTCATTGACAAAGCAATTAATCATAAGCTAAATACCTAGAAAATAGTTCTCAGATCTGTATTTCTTAAAGAATCTTGAATGTTGCACTTTTGTCTGATATCTGCTGAGTTACTGACCCACTAAAATAATTACTGCATTTGCTCTATATACTTTTTTTGTTTGTTATTGTTTAATTGATGTGAAAATTTATATACCAAGGAATGAGAAGATGGCAATGTAATTATATGTTGTATGTTAGGTATCGGCAGTCTTTCCTTACTTCAGTTACTACTGCAGCTTTTTTTGCAAGGGCATATGCTGAAAGTTTTAGTTTTGCAGTATGTTTTGGAGGGGCAAAGGCTGCCTATTTTATCTCAGTGTACACATAACTTGGCCACATTGTTATTGTTGTGTCTTTTTTTGAAAGTCTGCCACAAAGCGAATGTCAGGGAAACTTTCATCACATGATTATATGTTTCTTTTATTACTAAAGTTTAAAGGGGAACTGTGGTCCAAAAAGGACTTTAGGTAAATTGCTAGGAATTGCTCTCCTGAGAATTTTTGCAATTTATTTTCATTGTTTATTTTGCATAGTTTTGAAGATATTTACATTTTTGTGTGTGATATGGCAGCAGCATCACCAGGTCCCCTGCGCTTCCTGCTCTGAAACCATGTCAGTCAATCTGCCCTGTGTCTCCTCCTCCCCTTTGCAGCCCCCCTGGTCCCTCCCACTCATGGACCCTATGGTCTTTCCAGTTGCCGGCCCCCCTTGGCCTATTCTCTTACAGCCCCATGTGGCCCGCACACCCACGGGTGCCTAAGCCCTACCCACTTGTGGGTGCCTAACCCCCACCCACCTGCAAATGCATAAGCCCCGCCCACTCACAAATGCACAAGCCCCACCCACCCACTGGTGCATACGCCCCTCCCACTTGCAGGTGCCGTGGACCACTCAGACCCCCCCTACAGAAAACTCTGCGGAAACAGCCTTTGGCAGAGTGAGAAAGAAGGGCTGTAGATTCCCTTACCTACTCTGTCAGGACTTCACACAGCAGAGAGGGGGGGGACTTCCTGTCTCCCTCACACACCGAGGGAGTTTGAGGCTGTGCTCGCTGGTGGCACTGTGCAGGAGAAGCCTTAGGAATGTCACATGTCAGCCTCCCACCCATTAACTTTCTGGTCAGTTATTTCTTTATATCTTGGGCTGTGGAGCACGTAGAAAGCTGTTTGGAGACCACAATTCCCCTTTAAATACAGCAATGTAACAAAAGAAAAGGCTGTGATCAGACTTCAGATCATTGCGTGTTTCTTGTATTACTTGCTGCATTTACAATTTGATCGCTGTAGAACTGTGATCTCCACACAAGTTATGGTTATCTGAATTCTACTGTCTTACCTTTAAAATGAGCCTTGGACCACTTTTCTTGAGGCAGTCAGAAGTTGTGGTTCTAAATAGTTTAATGTTTTCCTCTTCTAGTAACTACAACAAATTTACCAGCACCCTTTGCACTTGCCCTCCCTGGCATTAAGTTGAGGGGGTGAGAACTGATGATGAGCAGTCTGCTTTAAATCACACTGGTCTTCCTCCAGGATAGGGCCTAAGACTTAAAAAAACATTAACAATCAGCATCATATCTTTTGGTTGCCTTAACTTAGGTATGTGGGTCTTGTTTTAACGGGAGACGGCAGTTATTTAACCCTTAATTATTTGGAGATAATAATTCTTGGCTGGATTTGGATTAATCCTTATCTTCTACTGAATTGCTACCATAACATTTTGTGTATGTGTTAAGGTTTTTAGACTGGATCCTGGAGACCCTACTTCTTTCCCAAGGTGTTTTATGCATTGAACCTGTCAAAGATTACTGTGTTCCAGTCTTCCTCATAATGTCAATTCCTCCAACACATGCACACAAGGAAATTAGCATACTCACTAGAGGGGACACAAATGCAGTTGGGTTACCTAAGATTAATAAGATTACAATACATCAATTGTGATGAAAGTTTCCCATTAGGCAGATAACAGTATATACTGCAATAATGTGTTTGATGGTAGGACATCTTCCTGTTGAGGCAA
The DNA here is from genome assembly GCA_019447015.1 of Hymenochirus boettgeri. Lineage (NCBI taxonomy): Eukaryota > Metazoa > Chordata > Amphibia > Anura > Pipidae > Hymenochirus > Hymenochirus boettgeri. The sequence continues at coordinate 290,068,233 of CM033470.1, read as the reverse complement.
AGTGGCTATGAGACAGTTGCAATAGTTAAATAAATACATTTACCCAGTAAAAAAAATATTCTGAGTGTTTTTATTAATATCTCACGTTCCAAATTACAAACGTTGGATCTCCATTGAGCGATATAAGACATGAAAGCATTATGTTGTGATGAACCCTGAATAAACATTTATGCAGACAATTATTAGGAAATGGGCCATATTCAATAACATGGTATCAGCAACTTACGGTTTATCGTAAAAGTACGATTGTTGCCGTACTGCCGTGCTGTGCCGGATAGTATGAATGTCAATAGTATTGTATTATTAAAAAAAAACATGGTACGTCTTTTAATATACTTTCCTAAATGCTATTTTTATAGCATAGAAGATACCACGCCTTTACAATACCATTGCGGTAGTCACATGGTATTGTATGAACAGCCGTTCGGCACAGCACGGCAGTACGGCAACAATCGTACTTTTACGATAACCGTAAGTTGCTGATACCATGTTATTGAATATGGCCCATTTCCTAATAATTGTCTGCATAAATGTTTATTCAGGGTTCATCACAACATAATGCTTTCATGTTCTTATATCGCTCAATGGAGATCACACGTTTGTAATTTGGAACGTGAGATATTAATAAAAACACTCCGAATATTTTTTTTACTGGGTAAATGTATTTATTTAACTATTGCAACTGTCTCATAGCCACTTTGCCTCAACAGGAAGATGTCCTACCATCAAACACATTATTGCAGTATATACTGTTATCTGCCTAATGGGAAACTTTCATCACAATTGATGTATTGTAATCTTATTATCTTAGGTAACCCAACTGCATTTGTGTCCCTCTAGTGAGTATGCTAATTCCTTGTGTGCATGGTGTTGGAGGAATTGACATTATGAGGAAGACTGGAACACAGTAATCTTTGACAGGTTCAATGCATAAAACACTTGGGAAAGAAGTAGGGTCTCCAGGATCCAGTCTAAAAACCTTAACACATACACAAAAATGTTATGGTAGCAATTCAGTAGAAGATAAGGATTAATCCAAATCCAGCCAAGAATTATTATCTCCAAATAATTAAGGGTTTAATAACTGCCGTCTCCCGTTAAAAAACAAGACCCACATACCTAAGTGAAGGCAACCAAAAGATATGATGCTGATGTTAATGTTTTTTAAGTCTTAGCGGCCCTATCCTGGAGGAAGACCAGTGTGATTTAAAGCAGACTGCTCATCATCAGTTCCCACCCTCAACTTAATGCCAGGGAGGGCAAGTGCAAAGGGTGCTGGTAAATTTGTTGTAGTTACTAGAAGAGGAAAACATTTAACTATTTAGAACCACAACTTCTGACTGCCTCAAGAAAAGTGGTCCAAGGCTCATTTTAAAGGTAAGACAGTGAATTCAGATAACCAAACTTGTGTGGAGATCACAGTTCTACAGCGATCAAATTGTAAATGCAGCAAGTAATACAAGAAACACGCAATGATCTGAAGTCTGATCACAGCCTTTTCTTTGTTACATTGCTGTATTTAAAGGGGAATTGTGGTCTCCAAACAGCTTTCTACGTGCTCCACAGCCCAAGATATAAAGAAATAACTGACCAGAAAGTTAATGGGTGGGAGGCTGACATGTGACATTCCTAAGGCTTCTCCGCACCAGTGCCACCAGCGAGCACAGCCTCAAACTCCCTCGGTGTGTGAGGGAGACAGGAAGTCCCCCCCTCTCTCTGTGTGAAGTCCTGACAGAGTAGGTAAGGGAATATCTACAGCCTTTCTTTCTCACTCTGCCAAAGGCTGTTTCCGCAGAGTTTTCTGTAGGGGGGGTCTGAGTGGTCCACGGCACCTGCAAGTGGGAGGGGCTTATGCACCAGTGGGTGGGTGGGGCTTGTGCATTTGTGAGTGGGCGGGGCTTATGCATTTGCAGGTGGTGGGGGGTTAGGCACCCACAAGTGGGCAGGGCTTAGGCACCCGTGGGTGTGCGGGCACATGGGCTGTAAGAGAATAGGCCAAGGGGGGCGGCAACTGGAAGACCATAGGGTCCATGAGTGGGAGGGACCAGGGGGGCTGCAAAGGGGAGGAGGGACACAGGGCAGATTGAATGACAATGGTTTCAGAGCAGGAAGCGCAGGGGACCTGGTGATGCTGCTGCCATATCACACAAAAATGTAAATATCTTCAAAACTATGCAAAATAAACAATGAAAATAAATTGCAAAAATTCTCAGGAGAGCAATTCCTAGCAATTTACCTAAAGTCCTTTTTGGACCACAGTTCCCCTTTAAACTTAGTAATAAAAGAAACATATAATCATGTGATGAAAGTTTCCCTGACATTCGCTTTGTGGCAGACTTTCAAAAAAAGACACAACAATAACAATGTGGCCAAGTTATGTGTACACTGAGAAAAATAGGCAGCCTTTGCCCCTCCAAAACATACTGCAAAACTAAAACTTTCAGCATATGCCCTTGCAAAAAAGCTGCAGTAGTAACTATGAAGTAAGGAAAGACTGCCGATACCTATAACATACAACATATATTACATTGCCATCTTTCTTCCTTGGTATATAATTTCACATCAATAAACAATAACAAAACAAAAAAGATATAGAGCAAATGCAGTAATTATTTTAGTGGGTCAGGAACTCAGCAGATATCAGACAAAAGTGCAACATTCAAGATTCTTAAGAAATACAGATCTGAGAACTATTTTCTAGGTATTTAGCTTATGATTAATTGCTTTGTCAATGAAAAGTATTACCAGAGAGGTTAGTTAAATAGAAAAAGACACAAAGTGCGCTAATTGGTCCATAAAGTGTAGGCTCATGGGAAAAATAAGTGTCTTAGAAAGTCCATCACTTGGAAAACAGTACCTACAATTAAAGGGTTTATCAGAAGAATGTCACAATTGCAAGCCATCAATCTTAATTACAACTTTGCATCCTCATCAAGTAGTACAGTCAATGGCCAACAAATGTTGGAGGACTTCCAGGCATTTGCTTAGAAAATTATTATATTTTGCACTGTGTGGAGAAAACATCTGCCTAACAAGAAGGCAAACACTGTACAACTAATAAAAGGTATTAGTTGGGATGGGAAAAAGTTTATATTTTTTATAACTGAGGCTAATTACTTGTTGACACAAACAGCATGTCTACATCAGGTTGATGAAGTTATTAAAACAACGACTACAGGCAGGGAGACTGTACATGACTAAATTATTGATGGGAGAGTAATCCACTCCACATTCACTAAAATCACAGCATATTCTAGTATGTAATATACTTTATTCTGGTTCTGCCCAGGTCCTTTCCCCCCCTGGGTGATGACGGCTCTATTGGGCTGAAACGCGTAGACATGATGTGTGAATAAAATTTGAGATGTTTACACTGAAGTCCCCATGAGTGCTTTCAATATAATTAATGAATCAATGACTTCCATGAGCATCAAATTAACAATTTAATAAGGGGTCAAAATACTATAGGATTGTATGTATTTTAACACTGTTTCCAAGTGATAGATTCTTATACCTTCCTATTCAGTTACTGTACAATAACATTCTAATAAATCCTCCAATTTTTTAAAATGTGATTGGGTACAAATGTTCTATTACTATTAACAAATACTACCTTCTCCATGGTGGAGATCGAGCTATACCATCAGGATGACTAACTTGGGCCATATAGCTGAATGTATTTATATTTCTATTTTGCCCAGTAGTTGGGAGATAGTTTTTTAAAGCACATCCTTTAATTCTCTCCTTGACAGCCTGATTCATATTATACCAATAATCAAGCACCAGAAATACTGCCGGACTACAGGAAACTGAGTTTATTAGTATGGTGACAGTCCCTGGAAAAGTGCCTGATCATTACCAAGAAAGACTGCAGAAATGTCGTCATAATGAGATCATCAAAAGTACACAAACATGCGCTTTTCTTTCATTCTATTTTTATCTTTTAAAACACAACACTGATGAAGCCAAATATATTCAGTATGTATATCATAATTAAACATAAAAACCTGGTTCACAATATGAAATGGCAGGAGCTGCTCAGCACAATTATGCATTTAAGCCTACTCTATCTTTGCAACAAAGGCTTATTTTGAAATAATTCTCACTTAGACAATAAAATAACAGAACTTGGCATTACAATGGTACAGATCATTCCTATGTTGTCCACATTTTTGCATATGGTGTGCCACAATTCTTCTTTTCATAAAGGCTTGTAAATAGCTGTAAATAGCATCCTTCCAATCTACAAGTGTGAGTCTTAAATAAACAAACATTGCAGACTAAAGCTGGGTCACACCATATAATCATTTGGCCGACTAACCGAGATTTCAGTGTTTGGTGTGTCGGGACGAATATTGTATGGTTACTATGACCGATCGCCGACCGTTCCTTTGTCTAAATTGGACGTTAGCACGATCGGGCAGGTCGGAAAACCATGACCGATTTTGCGGTCCTATGGACATGGCCATGGTCATGGTCATGGTAATTGTCGATGCAGCTGCTTTTTCCGTGACCGACAGTCCTTCCTCCTGGCCGACCGGTGGAAAGTCTCGAACCTTCGGGGCAGGAGGAAGAATTGTAATGTTTGTACCAGCCTTAATTCTCATTGGTAAAAAAACATGCAAGGCATACTAATATAACTGCACATAACAGACTGCAACACTCATCTGCACACAATGTAAATAACAAGCAGTGATCTGTACAAAAAAGACATACAAGATCTGTTACAATAATGTCTACTTAAAGGGGAAATGAATATGTGAATACACATTCTACATGCATAAGAAGGCTACATAAAATTCCATACTTTGATAGCATTTAAATGCCTACCAAGCATGGTTTAAATTATATTAGACAAGCCGATTCCTCTGTTTTCTACACTATTTTAATTGAAATCAGCTGAAACATCTAGCTTTAAATCTGCTGTGTAAGGAAATGTGTTACTACTTCCTTTACAGCTTTCAAGTGCTATCTGTCTTAACATCTACTGTGTAAACGATGGCTATAACTACGTATGTACATAAGAAAAAAAAACTCTTTCCTTTAAACATGATATCAAATTTCATTGTAGGATGCAATTTCCACTAAGAGTTTATATAGTTTATGAACCACAAAATAGTTTATGGACCAAAGGCACCTTCTGCTATTATTTCTTCTTAGCTAAAAAGAATAAATCAGTTAGAATAAACTATCACCGACTCACAAACCATAAATACTGCTCCATTTTCTCTTTAAACTGAGTTCCTACTGAATCCAAACCATCCGATGAGAGGTGCCGATACAGGTCCTGTAAGATGAAGTGCATTATAGATTTGTTTACCTGTTTTCGTTTATGTTGCACTCAAAAAATTCATTCAGCGCGTGCACATTGCATTGGACAGGACAGACATTTTATAGACATTGGAGAGATATTGCACACACAATAACAACACTGAAACACAGAGATGGATTGTGTGATATCTGCTGTACTTGGTAACAAGTCAATGGTAAATACTGGACATTTAGAAATACACTTTTCGAGTCTATTACCATTCAGAGGAATTTAGAAATACAGTTTTTGCGTTAGGAAAAAGTGAAAAAGTCCCATGTTCTGGTATCTAGAATAGTTAATATATTGATAACCTGCTTATTTATAGGAATCAAATGGAATAAGGTATTTGGGCAGTATTTATAAAGCTTCCATATCGCAAATATTAATAACGATCCCATCATACTTACAATATTATTTTTTAATTATTTACAGTAATTGTTCATTTTTGATAATTGTTATTTTACTATGTTAATTAACTATATCACTCAGGATTTGATGATTTAACTGTTTAAGGGGATCTCCACTGCTAAAAGAAAGTTTTTCAGTTTTATTGAAGAACGGGAGGTAAGGAGCTGTGTTGTCCTCCGTTCTTCCATAAAACATGTGGTGCTGGGAACGAAGGTAAGGTACTTACATGATCGAAACAAGATAAACAATGGTGGAGGTGCACTCTATCCAACTGTGGGTGCAGACACCTCGTAGGTTCTTCCCTTTGGAACCAGCAGCTTCACAGGAAAAAAGATAACTGAGGGTCGCACTCCAAATCTTAGAAAACTTTTATTGTGAACCACAATCACACGTCACAATGTTCGGGGGGATACCCCTCTCAGGTGTATGAAGAAGGGGGTATCCCCCGAAAAGTTTGTGACATGTGAAGCGTGGTTCACAATAAAAGTTTTCTAAGATTTGGAGTGCGACCCTCAGTTATCTTTTTTCCTATATACATGATCGCTCGCTCCTCCTGCTTAGTCTGACAGATCCCGGCAGACTTTTAATTCCACGCACATGCACAAGTGTGATGCGCATAGAATACAGAGTCCGTCTGGACCTGTCAGACTACGTGGCGGAGGAGCAATTTTGAAGTTTTATAATACTGTTTGTTGCATGAAAAAGAGAGAAATTGTTGGTATATAAAAAAAAACTATTTGGACCACATTTAAGGACAGAATGTAATTGGATAAGACATTATTCATTAGAAGTACAGTATTATTATAATGCATCAGTAATCATTTTCATGTGCAGTAAAATGATTTTGGTACATAAAATGTCGCTCTTCTAAAAAAAATCTGTTAACTGTTCAAACACTACCTCTTTGTATTTCGGCCATACATTATTAGAAATATCTGATGACATTTCCATGACTATCTAGGCCGGTTATTTTGTCATGAACATTATGCTCTAAAGTCATCTCAAAATTATTGATCAGGGCTGGGGATTGTAAGGTATATTTGTCAAGTAGAACTTGAGGCCAAATATTAAAGGGCATGCCCACCTTCTAAAAATTTTTTATATAATAATCCCCCGTCCCCCCAGCCCCAACCGCTTTATTTTTATTATCAGAAAGTGCCCCAAACGTACTTACCTTCCCTCTTTCCTCCGCGCTGCCAGGCCCTCTGCTTGCGAGAGAAAATGCAAGCAGGGGGCGGGACTGGCAGTCGTGTCTGTGATTGGCTGAGCGGCAGCCAATCACGGACGCGGCTGCCGGGAGTTCAGTGCGGCAGAGGAAGAGAGAGGAAAGTTAAGTAATGTTTGGGGCACTTCTGATAATAAAAATATAGCGTTGGGGCTGGGGGGACAGGGGGAATATTACATAAAAGGTTTTTACAATAGGGGGAGGGAATCCTAATCGGGAGGGAGAGGGAGGGGGGGGGGAGGGCTCTTCTGTGCATGGAAAATTCTCCTGGAGGAGAGACAGGAGTCAGAGTCCTATATGGACTCTGCAGTACTCCTGGTGGGCATTTTTTTGGACTTTAGGGGGGGGATAGCAGAAGAAACAGATGGAGCTGGGATGTAAGGTGAGGGGCTAGTAGTGGGGGGGATTATAGTTTTGGGGGTGGACATGCCCTTTAAGAGAGATTGACATTCATGTTGAAACAAACATCAAATCAATTTAATTTTGATTCAGTGTATGGCCAGCATTAGATTTGTGCAACTCTTTTTACCCCAATTGGCCCAGCTAAGGCTGGCCATACATGTGTGGATATTTTTGACTGATTGTCCTAATTGGCCAAGGAGCACACAATTGATATGTGTGTACCTTTTAAAAGACAGCAAGAAGCCGATCAGATCTATTGGAAAATGTTATGATAATCCTATCCAACACATTGAAATCTTAATTGCTGGTGCAAGGGGGTTTAATTTAATTAAAGAGCAACTGTGGTTCCAGAACAAGTTAGGGTTAAACTTAGGGGTTAGGGTTAATACAAGCCTACAATCTTCCTTTAAAATGAGCTCTGGATCACATCTCGGCTGCAGCCTGTGAGAAATTATATTGTGATAAATGTTCGAATTTCCTGTTTCCAGTTGGTTGAGTGGCATCCCCTGACCCTCGCTCCTCCCCTACGCCCCAGGGGCAGAGCAGCTCGGTTAAGACTTAATGCTGGGGAAAACAGGAAGAACCTCAACAAAAATAAAAACAAAAATTTAAAGTTCAGAAAAGGGAGCCTATTAATGCTGGCAGAGGCGGTCACATGGCTGAAAACAGGAAGCGTTCAATGAGCCTTTACAGCAATAACTTCTCACAAATTTCACCTAGAGATGTGATTCAGGGTTCATTTTGAAGGTATAATGAGAGGCTTTTTCTATAACCAACTAGTTTTGAAATATTTGAGGTATACATTTTGGACTACATGCTGAGTAACATTGTGCAGCCATCGGACAAGTATGGAGTCCATAAGAGTCCACATGAACTTTTGGCATGTATTACATATAGTACTAGATTACATTAAGCTTAACCTATAAGTTTAAATATGCAAAAAAGTAAATTATAGGTACAGTAAAATTCACCCAGAACCGCATAAGCTATGGGCAAAGGAGATTTACCAGAGCCTGTGTGGCTATGGTGAATCTCACCTCACGTAAGTGAAGGTCAACTGCCGTTAAAAATCTACGTGTGCAAACTGCCTCTGGTAAATAGGTTTGCAACAGCTAAGCAAGTGTTCTTGCGATACTTGTGCAGCCACCGCAAATTAAGGGTTCAAGTTGTAATAACCGATCGTAAATTGGGCCATATTATAAAGGTATGGTATTGCTTTTTAGAGATATCACACCTTAAAGGGTATGTCCACCCTTGAAATTTTTTTTTGATTATCACTCCCTCGTCCCCAGCCCCAACCGCTATATTTTATTAGAGAAGTGCCCCAAACTTTACTTACCTTCCCTCTTACCTCCGCCGCACTGCCAGTCCCTCTGCTTGCGAGAAAATGTAAGTGGAGGGGCAAGAACGGCAGTCACGTCTGTGATTGGCTGAGCGGCAGCCAATCACGGACGCGGCTGCGGGAGTTCAGTGCGGCGGAGGAAAGTAAACTTTGGGACACTTTCTAAAATAAAAGATATAGCGGTTGGGGCGGGGTACAGGGGGATGATATATGGAAAGGGTTTTATGGTAGGGGGAGGGAATCCTAATCGGGAGGGAGAGGGAGGGAGGGGGAGAAGGGCTGCAGTACGCATGCCAAACGTCTCCCGGTAGGTATTCTACGAACGAACATTTGTAGATTCTATGTTCACCAGAAATGTATGATCAGGGCTGAAAGTAACAATAACCTGCAATATCGCAAACTTCTGATACCCTGAGTTTTTAATATGCCCCTAATGTTTAATATTTTATAACTGACAGAATGGGAAACCATTTTTGTTTTGTTTTGGCAACCATGACTCAAAACTACCAAGCACAAAGAGGGTGAAGTGGGTCTGTGGGAGCATCCTATGGTAAATTACTATAACATAGTGGAAGTTGCTAATGATCTGACCAAAACATTAGAACAAACAAGAAAAGAGATGATCAATGCACACTCCTGGGCCCCATATCATAATATCTGTGCTAGTGCAAACAGCAAAAACAATTTTATGCATAAAGCTAAGCTAAGAGAAAAACTACCAAGAGAAAAAAAAAAGAAAAAAGAAGGGCATCTTAAATGAATTAATAAAAGTGTTCTATCTAGTCAATGTTTAATTGGCAGTCTAGATCATAAAGTCTATGCAAACTTTTGGCATCTAACATGCACAAAAGGTATGCATTAGAGATGTTCGAAACTGTCTAAATTTGTTCCGTTTTCGAACTTCCAAATTTCAGAAAGTTCGAAAATCGTCTACTTCGATTTCGATAAAAATCTAAAAACGCAGGTTCCGTGAAATTCAGGAGTTCCGAAAGTTTGTTGGGACTTCGAAACCTCAGATTCGATTTGAAACTTGGTTCTATTGAACCCACATTACATCTCTAGATGCATGTGTATCTAAATTAGAGCTGGATTTTACATAATGAAAACTGAGCAGATATTGAGCTTGATTCAATATGCACATCTCATACTAAGGGGCAGGAGAAAGTTGACTACATAAGGCATAAAGTAATGTCAAATTAATTATTCTCAAAAACTTTAAGATCATAATTACTAGAGTACATTAAAGAAAGTCAATTTATGCTGGAGGGCACCCGACTGATTATTATCCAATCCTGGTACATTTCAACATGATATCATACAAACAACCAACATAAAGTCTACAAAGAGGATTCATTGCCTCAATGAAGTAGGTTGGATAAACACACCTTTCCAGAATAAAATAGGAGAGAAAAAAAAACCTGGTTTGAAAAAAAAATGTGTTTCTTTAATAAAGGGCACAGATTTCTTCCTGACAGCTTGTTGCTAAGAAACCTGAAAGATAACAGAATTCAAATAATATTTTCATTTTATAATGAGCTAATGATAGATGTTACGGACATTGTGGTTTCAACTGAAAAGAAGTTTTCTGAAAGAAGATTATGCTTATGTTGCTTTACGTTTTAATAGCTATTTTGAATGAAATTCAGCAAATTTGAAATGTCCATAATGAAATTCTTGCCTTAGGCTTCATCCCTAGTTGCACCAGTGTACAAGTGTCTTAACAATGCGCTCAACTATTTTCTTATGTGCCTCGGGCATTGTGTCGCAAGTAATTTTCCCTCTATCGTGGGGTCCCTTTATAATGATATACAATTTGTATACAAACTGTATGAAATAACTAAATCTGCAATGAGACAGGCTGCTCAGTATGCTTTCCCATAGAAAAAGTAGCTGGTTAATGAGCTACTCTTTCTCCCTGGGCTAAAGAGTTAAGATAAAAGTATATAAACTGCCCAAATCGCTGTATTGGATCATTTTACTTCACACAGGATACCTTTGGTTGCAACTTGCAATTAGAAAGGCAAGTTATATATCTTAATTAGTGTTGTGCTGACCATAAACCAAAATAAAACGTTTTTTTTTTTCTTCAAGTTGACATGGATTTTCAAGAATATTGATTACCATTACTGCACTGAGTGCTTTGAATACAGCTTGTGGTGATGCGTTTAACTGATGTTCGTTTTTATGACATTCAAGGTTTACAACAGTATTGAGTTAAAACAAGCCCACCAATAAGAATAAATTCTAACTGAAAACTGTGGTTTGAATGGGGTATTAGGGAAGACCTAAGGTTACACATTCTTGCATAGTACTAACAGTGCTAAGTCGTACCATAACACCCAATAATACTTCTTTGACACAACATATGGTCCTTGAGAGTTCCAATGATGTGCTAAACACTTCACCAGATTTGGAGTCATTTAAGCAGTGTGTGGCTTGAGCCGCAATGAGATCGTTTATGTTACTTACCTAAAAAAAGGTGTTTGCTTCATGCGCCTTGCGCAAAGTCAACAGGCCTATGAATGAAAGTACCGTTAAAAATGGTGCTATTTGGCCCAACCAATTAGATGTTATGCACCATTAGAAAACTAACATAGATTGTGGGGGCAAAATAGCACTATTTTTAACAAAAATATTATACATAGGCCCTGAAATGTTTTACCTGATAGTCAGGTAGGGGGGTTTACACTTACTTATACAATAAGAAAAATAATGCATCTACCTGTAGGGCTGGTACACAAGGACCTGATGTGTCAGTCAGATTGACTAGGTCATCAAATTTAATGTTTCTGATAGATTTTTTGCTCAATCAGTTTGAAAATCAGAAATGTTTGTAAATAGTACAGTCTTCAATAGCCTAAAAATAATCCATGTCACTTTAATTCAGACTGACAGACTACCGATTACTGTATGTATCTGTCAGGCCAGAATACAGCCCTGTGAGTACCAGGCCTTATGGACATATTTATAAAAGCATGGCATCGGGGAGGGGGGACAATGACTGTGCTCATAATAGAATTATTTTGTACTTGTTTGTATATATATTTTTAATTAAGTGGTTAAAAAAATCCTGTAAATATGAATGATTGAAAGAGAGAATGTCATGATAACTGTTCAGCTGTTCCTACATCACCTTCTAAATTCAGACAAAACATATTTTCAGAGTAATGTTCAAGGTACATACATGAAAGAATTTTCTAATGTAACAGTAAGTAATGGATTTATTTCTTTAAATTAAATTGGGGGGGGGCTTAACTGGCAAGGCAGGAATAGCTGTCAACATCAATCGGATTATCTTGTATCTTATGAGTAATGGCAAATTACAGTGTTTCTGCACTGGTCCCCACTGGTCGGGATGGAAACCCACGGGAAAAGCGTGGTGCATTACTCGCAGAGGAAGAGGGAATGATTCCATACCTGTATCTAGATTTTAAAAAGATTGATTTTTTGATGTGGTGGGGCTTGATGTGTCTGTTACACGGAGAGAGACATGATGATTTCCAGATTCAGTCTATCTTGAGTACTTTCTTTATATTAAAAAGGTTTTGTGTAATTATTTTTTTAATATTAAAAAGTACCCAGGGCTAGGACCTAAATCTTAGGTCCTCATCCCTGGGTTTTGAATGGATCCCTGTACCAACATCTTAAAGATGTGATTTTGGTCCTGGTCTGGCACTGCCCCCTACTATAGTCAATGTCTCTGTTCTTCTTTTTCCATGTCAGTCCTGAGAACAGTCCGAATACGTTAGGAAGCTTTAACAGGTTGATACAAGGGATTAGGAAAACCTAGGGGTGAGGATCTGTCAGTTTAGGTCCTCACCCTGGATACTTTTAAGGGAAGGGGGAGGTTGTGTAGGAATATAATTGCATTGAAGCTTAAATAATAAGCCTTAAAGAGTAAACCTTATTAAAATATTAACGACCATTTAAACTCCAATTGTCTTCATAAATGAAGGGACTGACGCTTACACAACACACATTGTATATTTAGCAATAACAGAGAGTAAACACCAGCACATATTTCGACCAACAACTAACAAGTAATAAATCGTATTGATCTGGCTATTTGAGGGGCAGAAACAAATATATTAAAATAAACATTCATGTTTGATACAATCATTTTAGTTGTTTGAAATGACCATTTTATTTTAGCACAAAAAATACTATTTTATTCCCCTAAAATGCCATAAAAAAAACAATTATAGGAGAAGAGAAGGATAGCATATTGTTCATTAAAAATGATAATTTAAAAACCCCTAATGATATGTCTAAATAAATACAACATATGCCTTCCAAATGCTGTCCCTGCACATTTTTATAAGAAATATTAGATGTTTGTCTTCTTAATTGTTTGAACTGTAGGCACCATGCTGTTATGTACCTAGAGTTGATGTATATCTTCAGCAAGGAAAATGCAATTGCCAGGTTATTAGTGGTTACGAAGATGGGTTGCTAGGGGAAACACAGATTAATGGTCAAAAAAGGCATCTCCTAGCAACTTGTGTTGTTAGAGTAGAAATATTCAACACTCTAAGTTCTCCACAGATCATGTATGTAATGAGCCAGAAAGGTACAGGTCAAAATTCCCCACCTAGACACCACCTACACACTGTCCAAGATAAGGCCAATAAAGGTTATTATTTTTTACAAATATGAGTACAATGCAAACATTCCCAATATTCTGACTACGATTTGAATTTGTTGCATTTTTTTGACATATTTATTTATAGTCACCATAATTCTTAACGTTTTCATTTTGTAAATGACAATGTGATTGATCTCGCAAAGTAAAATAAATTTAGCCCTGTACATTTTTACAATACATACAGCAAATGTAAACCTGATTGGCTGAGCATATTTATATATGACATCATTTTTGCATGTTAAGAATGAGTTAATCTTTGATTCACATTCCAAGCCATCTTGCTAAAAGGAATATTCTGATGGCGTCTATACTTTAAACCTTAATCCACATTAAACTGTTTCTTTCATTGACAATTAATATTTAAAAGTTTGATGTTAGAAGCAAAAGAAAGAAATCATGGTGCCATTTTTATGCATGTGATTGTTGTCATTGCAAAAATCCATTTAGGTTTTCTTCACCGAAATAGTGTGTTAATATTTATATAAGTAACTTGCAAATTCTACAAAGGTCAAAGAATAAGCATAGTTGTTTGTGGATGAGCTTCTGGTTTCATGCTTTTTGGATCACCTCATTACTACATAAAGGGCTAAAGTGGAGTGTTAAGAAGTGCTGAGAAGTGCTAAGAGAGAGAACAGCTGCATATATTGAAGCTGGATGGAATGACTTGTTCCTGGTCATTGCAATCAGCGGGGAAGGAAGCAAATGGGAGGCAGGAAAATTTCAAAGGGTTATCTGAAGAACATTTTATGAACAACATTTCAAATGATAAAAGAAATCTTTAGGTGTACAGCAGGTCATACAATGCTAAAGGGAAGTTAAACTAATGGTTGGAGTCATTCTCTTGCCCTTCTCTTTAAAGATGTGACCTGTTGTTTGGCTGCTCAGGAGAGAATAATCTCTTTTATATTTTAGTGGCAGTGAATCCATGTAATGTAGATCAAAATAATTAAAGCGGCACAATCCTTTTAAATCCATATCTTAGGCTATAAAAGTGCGTGATGCCATGATTTGTAATGAACTTATAAAGGAATTTTACTAGTACAAGCCAAGGCCCCTTCTCCTCACAGGAGAGCTCAAAATGACTTTTAATATTCATGTCACATTTGTCTGCAGTTAAGTATTTAGGATTCATGGATTATTATAAGCTCAAGGAAGTTCTTAGCTTGTATATTTTGTTACTTTGTCCGAATTGAGAGCTGGGGATTATACATTAGTCTCCATTTTCTAATTTTTAAATGCAATTTTAGATTTTTACATTTTCGATAGGTTGTTGTTGCAACACTGAATCCATCAAAATTAGAATAAATGACTGTCATTAACATAATATTGTGGTTTGTAATCTACAATTAAGGCTAAAACACCTACAGTATTACTGATTTATATACTAAAACTGACTCGCAGAATGAGATGTTTCTTTCCTTTTAGGAAAGACTTCCACACAAATAGCAAGCAATGAACTAATTACAAAATATAACAGATTCAAGTGAAATATGTTCACTCCTGTTAGAATACTACACCTCGGGTATAGTTAGGTTCACTTAAAACAAGGCATGGGGCCTTGGAGGAGGTCTTAATCATTTACTGGAGTGGCATATTACAGTTTATTGTAATTGTTTTCAGATTGTGGAGTTAAAATTGTTGTGGGTTAGATCCCCTTTATTAAAGCAAAACTGAATTTCTGGGTTTTGGAAAATTAAAAGAATGTCATTATTGCATATAAGCTGTAGTTGGCCCATTAAGGAATTTAAGCTGTAGTTGGCCCATTTAAGGAATTTAAGCTGTAGTTGGCCCATTGAGGAATTTAAGTGCATGTATAGAAAAACATTAAAATGTATAGTAACATAAATATGAGTAAAACTAAAAATGTATTTATATCTTTGAAATCTATTACTACACAAGATATGATTACCTAAAGCAGAAGAAGAGGAAGTACAGAAGTCATGAATATTCTTGTACAGAAGGTATTAAAGACAAGCTCCCCCTTTCCGTAACTTACTGCCAGGGTACCCTTAAATGGCTGCTAAAATCATCTGTTCCTGTTCTTACTGTTTTGAGCAGTTACAGATATTAGTCACCTTTCTGTGCATTTTTTTCTATCAGGACAAATACTTTTGTTGAGTACTCTTTGTACACAGGGAGATTCAATAAAAGTTCTTATTGTTAAAAATGGTGCTAATTTTGCCCCAACCTTCGGATGTTATTTAACATTTGGAACCAAACATCTGATTGGTTGGGGCACAATTAGCACCATTTTAACGATAAGAACTTTTATTGAATAACCCTGATATTTGAACATTACGGTAATTTATAAAAAAAATTAAGTTTATTTTAAATGCACTCATACATACAATAATCCAGTAAACTATTCCAACTTTCCAAATGCATGTCAGGCATTAGGAATAGCTGTAATGACAAATTATTGTTAACTACAAATATCCTAACAAAATGCAAAATATGATACTGTTTGGGTTTGAAACTTAATGTGTGTTAACATTAGTATCTTTTTTGAGATATCATAGGATTAAATAACTGGGGGATATTAAAACAGTGAGGTGATGGCCACATGTGGCTGAAATGTGTAGCTCTCACTGTTTTGATAAATCATTGAATTGAAAGTCCACACCAAGGTATTGTTTATGAAAATATGAAAGCATCCAGGTTCTGTGGCGAGAGAAGAAACAGTGCGGCTATTGGTGTTATAATCTACCATATATAAATAAAACATTACACAAATACAAATAACCTGTAGTTGAATGGATATTCAACTCCCATTAATAGAACCAACAAGACCAACAATTGGCCAGAAGACACACATACAGCTGTCTACTGAAAGAACTTTTACTGTTAGACACATTATTCTTATGAGAACTGTGCATCCTTTAGTACAGACTACAGCAGGTCACAACCAGCTCAGCTTAGTTACATATATACAATCGGACTAATCCTCCAGGTCTCAAAGTTTGGCCTTAAATGTGTTTGTAGTTGAATGTTATCTGTAAAGCGATTTTAATTTTTGTCTGGTAAAGAGTTTAAGAATAGGTGAGAGGCTACACAGAAACTAATAATTGCAACAAATTTTTTTTTTAAATAATAGAGCAGAATTATTTTTACAAAAATAAGTACAAGTGCCATTAAAAATATTCAAATCCGGCCAAGTGGCCTGTTGTTTATTCTTTTGGCAGCTCCTAGTAGTTACTTCTATAGTGTAAATGATTTTATCTAAAGATAAAGTAATCTAAAGGTAAAACCATAACCACCCCCAACCCCATGTATTTATTAATAAGCTTTTTATCCTGTGTACTTAAACTCTATAGGGAAAACCATAACCCTGCAGATATGCTTGTGAAGGTTCTCATTCATCCAGGTCTGGTATATCTGTTGTATCAATTAGATCAACTAGATCAGGTCAGGACTCAGCCGTTGTACTTGCATCTAAGGATAAAGGACATACCTTTGAAGATTTTAATGTTAACATATTGGCAAAGGAAGTGACTGGTTCAAGAGAGGTGTTAGGAGGCCATTTAGTGAAAATAAAAAACCAAGCCTAAATAGAGGTGGGGGGGTTTGACACCAACTGTCTGCCATGTACAATGCTTGTTTTGACACCTTACTCTGGGCGTTCTTATAACACCTCTTAGCCACTATCCAATACGCCCTTAACACTTGGCTGTGCATGCTAATGGGATTTTCCAGGGTAAAATTGCCAAAGATTCTTGTACAAGTCATTCTGAATTAAGAAAGCCAGTCGGATGACTAGCGAAACACCTTCAAGAACTAAACTTCAAGTCAATTGATCTAATTGAATACAACAGATATAACCCTCAGAGTAATTTAGAATAGAAGGAAGTCTTAACGCAGTCTTTCAGACACATTTCCAGAAAAGCCTCCTTTCCAGAGTTGTAGGACATCCAATGAAAAAAGGAACTACGCATCTAACGCATGTCATGATTGGGCTAAACCGAGGGGACTAAAGTACACTAAACAAGTACACACCCCTCTACTCCGTGACAAATACAGAGAATGTAACTGAAGGTGGAGTTACTGCATAAGCTTGAAGATCAAGACTGCCTGCCTTAGGACTTCTATTCTAAATTACTTTGCAGGGTTATGGTTTGCCCTATTTAGTTTAGTACACAGGAATAAAATGATTATTAATAAAAACACATATTCTGTTACAACGGTGCTGAAAAAATATATGCAGCACCAAATAAACATCTTGTATAACACTCTAAAGAAAGGAGAATGCATGAGAAAGAAAGGGGGCCAAATGTGTATGCATGTGAATAAATGAAAATAGGATAGAGACATTGTAATTGCTACTATTAATACGCATACACTGTCTTTATGTATTTCTTTTTCAGTTGACAGATATTGGAAGTCATAACACCGTTAGAACAT
This sequence comes from Hymenochirus boettgeri, assembly GCA_019447015.1. Taxonomy (NCBI): domain Eukaryota; kingdom Metazoa; phylum Chordata; class Amphibia; order Anura; family Pipidae; genus Hymenochirus; species Hymenochirus boettgeri. Next base: position 290,050,502 of record CM033470.1, on the reverse strand, counting down.
GCATTGTATGATACCTACCTACAGTTACCACTTTTAAGATACAGTCTATAATATATATATATATATATATGTAACTGTAAAACAGCACATATAATTTTTTAGCAAGGAGAAGCAATTTACATTGGATATTATTGGTTCCAGTATAATTAAATAGTTCATAAAAGGGAAACTGTTAAAATGTGTGCCTCAACAGTAGAGCAACTTAATTTTGCGTCCTGTCCCTTTACATTTTTAGTTTATACTTTGTTTAGTTTATGTAACAAACATCAGTAGAGTTGACTAGAGGTAAACTAAGTAATTGAGCCATCCTTTTTCTCTCCAATACAGTACATTCTGACTGAATAACTGTGACAAGATGTAAAGCATCGGACTTGCTTCAGATGAGCAGAACTAACAGTCACTTGCAATGTCCCTTTAATATAGCAAGAAGAAGAATATGAATAAAAAAATATGTGTACCCTCGTCTTCTAAGGCTCCCCGGACTGGTCGGTGATGGACTTGGAGACTTTCCGGAGCAAGGTGTGAGAGCTGACTCCCTGGGGTCCATTAACTGGAAGAAAATGAATAAAACAATAAAACCAATGGTAAAACTAAAACTTTCTTTTTTTAGATTTTATTTAGTGAGATGGAATATGGCAACAAATATGAATATACCAAAAATATAACATATCAATGAATATAATCCATAACAATAAATATACCACATAACAATGCATAAAGTATACTTAAATTACTATAACAACGAATATACCATAACAATGAATAACCATAACATCTAAATATAACAGAGCATAAATATATCCATAACAATAAATATTACCATAGCAATGAATATACCATAACAATGAATATACCATTAAATACCATACAATCTATATCCATCATAATGCAAATACCATAAAAAATGAAATATGCCATAACAAAATACAATAATAATGAAATAACCATAACAATAAATATACCATAACAATAATAAATATAATCATAACAATAAAATAATATACCATCGAATGAAATACCATAACAATAAACATGCCATACCAATGAATTTACTATACCAATGTATAATAATACATGAATATACCATAACAATAAATTTACCATACAATAAATATACCATAACAATATTCCGTACCAATGAATATACCATAACAATGAATATTCCATATCAATAAATAAACATAACAAAAATATACCATATACAATGCATATACCAAATAATAATATACATAACAATGAATAACAATAACCTATAAGATAAAAAACAGAACAATGAATATGACCATACATACAATAAATAACAAATAAAACAATCAGTATAACCATAACAATGCATATACCATAAAAAAAAGAATAAACATGAATATACCATAACAATGGGTAACCATAAAATGAAGAAAACCATTAATATGCCATAATAACGGATATATACCATAACAATGGATAAACCATAATACATAACAAGGGGTATACCATAACAACGAATAAAAAATAAACTAAATATGCCAAAACAAGGGTATAACAAAAACAATGAATATACCATAACAATGAACAAACCAAATGAATAAACCATAGCAATCATCTACCATAACAATGCAGCATTAAAGTTCCTAGCTAATTACTGAAGATAGGGGTAACCTTTCCATTGTTGAATAGAGGGTTAACAGGATGCAGACATGCATTGGCACAGGTGTTGTGCACTATGAGCTAAAACATTTTGCGTGTAAAATAAAATCCCACCCCTCAGTGCCAAGGGTAAATATTTAAAAGCAAACTCCTTAAAAATAAAGTAATTAACAATAAGATTCAATTAAAGGGGGAATTTTGACAAATTTTAATTGCATAAGATGTCAGGGAGTAGATTTATAATATATATTTATACATAGTTCTAATAAGATATAAAAATGAATATTATAGAATAAAAATTGGCATTTACTTTTTTTAACATTTTAAATAAATTAAATTAGCAGCACAAGTACAGTGGTTATGATATTACTATGTACTGTAGTTAAGTACTATTTTATGCTTTTTCCCAAGCCAGCCCACATCAGCCAATCAGCAGTATTCTCTGCAGTTCAAAACGGAAAGCAAATATCTGGTTGGTTACTTTGGGTTATATCCAAGGGGATAAATGTTGCCTGTCTTACTACATAGGATGGGTGTATTACATATGTTATTTGTGCCTAAAGGGAAGACAGTAAAATGGATAGTTTATTCGGGGGTTACACAGTTGTCTGCATTTGAAGACGGTTGATTCAATATTTGCCACATTGCAGCTTTAAAATGTCATTCAACTATTTAATTATATAGCTGATCTATATTGTGTCAAGCCCACAGCAAGCAGAAAGATGTCAGCACATTTCAGAAAGTATATTTATGCTTGTAATACATAATTGGTGCCTTGGTGAAAAATGCAAGGTTTACAATATAGATGGTTTAGAAAGACCAAATTGTATGTAAACAAAAAGAATGTAAATTCAACTGTGTGTTATGTCTTAATATGCCATCATTGAATTGTTAAATAAAGAATGTGATGTCTTCATGAATGTGACTTTCATTATTGTAAATATACTGTGTGTGATTGACAACTAGACCAGGCAAGAACTCTGTATTTAAAACTTGACTTCTAATGGGTGTTGCATAGTACATACCCCATATAAAGGATTTGTAGATCACAGGGTACCACATTACCATGAGCCAATACGGTGGGAAGGTACCGCCCCTTATGCTCACAGCATTGTGTCTCCCCAAATCCGCCAATCTGCTAGCTCAAAGAGCTTTAGGATGCCCCAACATCAAAAGGATTTCACTATTCATAATTAAGGTACCAGATCATATTTCAAATATTTAACAAATGCCCTCAAGTTCGAAGGCTATAAACGTCTGGAATGTGGCATTTTTTTCAAGAAACAAAGCAAAATACAGCAAGAGCAACTTCCTAAAAATACAATACTCCAGATGGGCTCATAGAGAGACTTTGCATAATAACATTTACATTGTTTGGCAGTAGCAATTTTTATATTATACTACTTCTTTCCCCTCCCCCTTTAATGTACCTAGGGTGAGAAAGGGGAAAGCTAGGCCCTCACCCCTGGAGGTACATTAGAATAAAAGAAGTACTCAGTGGCTAGATTTCAAACCCTTTTCTGTGATAGGCTGGCTGCAAACTTTGCAGTTTGGTAGGGAAAAAAGGCTAACTTTTAAGGAATCTTTCTTTTCAGTTTTAACATGTCTGTTTATATATTTTCTATCATAATAGAAATCCATAGTGTAAACTTTCCTTTTACCATGTCATCTGTTTTCAATAATGAGATTTCCTTTGCACAAGGGCAGTTAAAGATAAAGACAAGATATTTATTGTCCATTTTAGTGAACTAGTAAAACTCAGTACTTGGGTGCAATAAATATAAAGATGGCATCTTTTATTAGGACTGAACCCTTTGGCCATTTCATCAAGGAAATTAGCATACTCACTAGAGGGGACACAAATGCAGTTGGGTTACCTAAGATTAATAAGATTACAATACATCAATTGTGATGAAAGTTTCCCATTAGGCAGATAACAGTATATACTGCAATAATGTGTTTGATGGTAGGACATCTTCCTGTTGAGGCAAAGTGGCTATGAGACAGTTGCAATAGTTAAATAAATACATTTACCCAGTAAAAAAAATATTCTGAGTGTTTTTATTAATATCTCACGTTCCAAATTACAAACGTTGGATCTCCATTGAGCGATATAAGACATGAAAGCATTATGTTGTGATGAACCCTGAATAAACATTTATGCAGACAATTATTAGGAAATGGGCCATATTCAATAACATGGTATCAGCAACTTTCGGTTATCGTAAAAGTACGATTGTTGCCGTACTGCCGTGCTGTGCCGAACGGCTGTTCATACAATACCATGTGACTACCGCAATGGTATTGTAAAGGCGTGGTATCTTCTATGCTATAAAAATAGCATTTAGGAAAGTATATTAAAAAGACGTACCATGTTTTTTTTAATTAATACAATACTATTGACATTCATACTATATTATAGAATAAAAATTGGCATTTACTTTTTTTAACATTTTAAATGAATTAAATTAGCAGCACAAGTACAGTAGTTATGATATTACTATGTACTGTAGTTAAGTACTATTTTATGCTTTTTCCCATGCCAGCCCACATCAGCCAATCAGCAGTATTCTCTGGTTGGTTACTTTCATCAAGGAGAGATGTTTTCTGTTAAATTCTTTATTATTTAATGTGAAGTAATAGAACTAAAGTGTCCTGCCATGTTTTAAAGTACCCAATTGTATGTTAAAAGGAAACTCATCTCAAATGAAAAATTGTATATCGATAAATCACCCCAAAAACTGCAATAGTCAAGAGATGTAAGTCTAACCTGAAATGCTACTTGATGTTCTGTTTCCTCCCTGTTTCCGGGTTCTTTGTTAGCAACCATCAGTGATGGATGTAACAGATGACATCACAGCCAATGACTCATTGCTATTCTCCTGCCCTCTCTGTGCATCCAAAGGCTTGTAAAAAGAGGAGGCAGAAAACATTGAAAGGCGAATGGAAAGGGCAGAGCATCGTTTGCTGCATAGCAGATTAGCCATTTGTCAGTAAAGCCAACAGCTGTTCTGAATAGGGAGTGAAACATTGTGACACGATTTGCAATTTGTATAAATCCATTAGGCTGGTTGGAGCTTGGCAGGTTTCAGGTGTAATGCAGTGCACTGTCAGGTCCTCACCTCTTGGAACACTTAGTATCAGTTGTTATACATACCCTTACTTTCTCTTGTTAGTCTGGTCCATCACTGTCCCTCTATCTGTTGGCGACAAGACCAATAGGAAGGCATGCTCTTTAAAGCGTGAGTCTTCCCTGTTGTCAGATTGTGGCATAGTGATGGAGGTGGAACATAACCAGACCATTAAGAGAATGTTATGGTAAATATAACAGATAACCCAGACTGTATACAGGTGTAAGTAACTAGTGGTTTAGGTCCTCACCTTGGGTACATTTAATGGTAAGAAGAGGAGGGGAGCAGAAAAGAAAAGTAGAATTGTCATTTAAAATGCAGGCATTGAAACATTTTATTTTTGCTACAATAGATTTAAGCAAATATTAATTGCATTTACAGTATTTCATTTAAATTATTGGGCATTTTTCAAAGAGCTTTATGTGTCCTCAATAGAACACATATGACTGTAAAGTTTTTCATGTTAGAAAAATAGTATACAGAATTATGTATGTAATCACTCTGTGTGTAGCTACATCTTTAGTAGATCACAGATCCATCTGCAATATGCTTAATATCTGTATAGTGTGTACCCAGTTTAAATATCTATGGTATTCAGTTAGATCAACTGGACCTCTATTCAGGTTTGGTTTATTTTCTGGGTATTTTCCAGGGTATTTATTTCCAACAGATTCTTGTACGAGTCATTTTGAATTGAAAAAAGCAGTCAGATTTCTAGAGAAATGTCATCAGGAGCTAAACTTCAAGTCCAGTTGATCTAACTGAAAACCAAAGACATACCATGACCTGGATGAATGAGATCCTTTACAAGTATACTCAGTTTAAAGCATTGCTACTGTACATAATCACAAGTATATAAACTAAAAAGAACACACAGCAATAATTAAAGGATATGTAGTTTAAACCATCTAAACAAAAAATACACAGTTGCCCTAGTTTTACTGTGATTGTCTGAAACACTTGGCAGCAGCCTCTCAGCCTACAGTCTGTTGGCCTCAACTTTTTTTTTTAGCAGATGGAATCCAGTCTCAAAATAGGATTATGTGATTATAACACCTTTGAGGGAGCAACTAGGCAGCATATGCATAATACACAGAGACAAGAGCCTTGGGCTCAACAAAGGACTGTAGATGACAGAGAAAAAAAGCTCATCGAGACAAAAGGTGTCCACGGGCATATTTTACTTTCTTAAGTTTCCAAAACCTGCCAGGAACAAGAAGATGTTTAATCTAAACAAAAATGTAGTGTTAATCCCTTTAAAGTATACTCTAATAAGGACAGGTGTTTGTCTGCTGTATTGTGTATAGTGTAAAATATTGTCCTGTTTCCACAAAAACAAGATGCTTCTAATGCAAGTATTGGCACAAGAACACAGGCTACGCTTGTTACATTTCTAAGCAATTTTAAATTCTAGGAAAAGCATTCAGTTATACCAACATCTTTTTAATATCCTATTCATAACATAGCAATCCTTTATTTATTCATTAAATGAACTTACGTCATATGGCTTTATTCGTCAAGCAATTACTGCAACAGCATTAGGATAACAAATTATAGGAAATCTCTAAATTCAGCATCCTCTCTCAAAGGCAAGACATTTCCTTATTCACCGTAAGGATACTTCTCTTTCACTAAAGATTCAGGCCATATTCAGTAACTCGTGGTATCAGAAACTTTTACGACCATGCGGACATACAATATCATGCGGTAGTAGAGTACTGATCATTATAAATATGGCCCTTAGTCTCACTCCATGCATTCTGAACACATCCAGGCTCACTTCATTCATGATCAATCCATTCAGGCTCACAGCATTCAGACTTACGCCATCCAGGTTCACTCCATTCTAAATGCCCCCTCATGACTTTCTACTTACAGTATATGAGGCTAAACAAGAAGGGTGATTCTGATCTCCTAAAATCCAAGGCTGTCCAATAACATCTGCTAGTCATAAAAATGGAAAATGTGGTCAAACAATGGGCAACATTACAGATCTTTGTGGTTTAACACAAATATTAGCTGAAATCAAATCTTTTGATGAAATTCATCAATGATAAAACCCTTATTTTCTTAACAATGGAATCACCCTTTTCAAGATATGAGTTATTGCAGTTCCATAACATCTCATAACAAGAATGAGTAGAAATTACACATTGTGTGGGTTTAAATCAAATTATATCATTTCTTAAGATTTACATTTTGTCTTTTAAAGTGTTGATGGAGACTTTCACTCTTCTTGGATCTGTCATAAAACTTTTTTTGCCTGGGTTATTCACATTGATGTGGTAACTCTTCTGAACTTCTATTTCATAATATCAAAAACGTATCGATAATATTATTATTGATTTTATGAAAAAATAAAACTGTAAAGGTATTCTATTCTATTCATCCACTAGTTATGCTTGTCTTTTCATTTAGGGGGAGATGCAATATGTAGCACTGTGGGCTAAAATGCAGTTAAACCCACGCTTCCTATCGTAATATTGGGCTAGCATGGGTTTAACTTCAGTTTACCGGGCCTGCACTTGTTTTGTAGTAACGGCACAGGCACAACGCCTTCTAAATAGTGGTTTTAGTTCTGCACTCCTTACCTTATGGGTTCCCGTGATATCACAAAAACCCAGAAGAAGAGCAGCATAAAAAGTAAGTATTGCATCTCACCCATTAGTGTAGCAAAACACGCTATGATTCTCTATAAAAGAAATACAACAGAAGGGTTTGTCTACTGTTACCATTTAAGTCATTTAGGACTGAAGGATTATTTTCTCGTGTTAAAGACCAGTTGTGGACTTCATCACCCTACAAAAGGAGAATACTGGATCTGCATATTAAACACCATCAGGAGGATGTAATAAAAGTTCTTATCGTTAAAAATGGTACAACTATTGCCCCAACTATTCAGATGTTAGCTAACTATTCAGATGTTAGCTTCCATTTGAAAGTCTTACACAGTTTGTTTACCGTTTATGAAGGTTTATGTAGACAATCATCGCCTTATCAACAATATAGCATACTAGAGTCCGAATGCTGTAGTTAAAGGTTCCAAAATTCTTATTTATCTCATGGCACTCCACCCATCAATAATGTTGTGGGTAACTATAAGTACAGGTGTCTGCTTGCTTCATATAAAGAACCAAGACCAACAAAATAAGAGAAACAAATGAAATGATTATGGTCATAATTAATAACATCATATAATAGCATTACACTTTATTGTTAGTAGTAGTTAGACTGAATAAAGGGCATTTCATGTGTGAAACATGTTGGGCCATATTTATCAAATATCGCTATCAGTTTTTTTATGATTGCAATAAAATAACGATTGGTGTTCTACGATACTGATTGTTATTTAACGATATCGATCGTAATTCTACGATATCGCTATTGTAAATCTACAGTGCCGATATTGTAGAATAACGTTCCGTATAGTTGAATAACGATCGTTATCGTAGAATAACGATTAAGAGTGTAGAATAACGTTCGGTATAGTAGAATAACGATCTATAGCGTAGAATAACGATATCGTTATTTTACAATATTGATCGTTATTCTACAATATCAGCATAACACGAAAACGATAACAATGTTTGATAAATATGGCCCGTTGTGGTTACCATAAAGGCTATTACTTTCCAAGTTTCTGGTATCATTGCTGCCTCACAGCTACTAAAGTTTATTAATAGTCTTTTGACTTATTACAATGACAATAACCAATCATTTCAAAACACATGAAGTAGCAGAGAGAACTGATTTTCCTGCATCACAATTTGTCCTGCATTCTCCTAGTAATTGTATACCTTTTTCTACTAGTCTGCAAATAGCGTAGAGTGGTCCTGCCCACCTATATTCAATAAATGAATGTCAAAATAATGAGCTGGGTGCTCGAGAACTACAGGCAGTAGGTATATCCAAACTAAAACCTGGGCAAACCAGTCTTAGAAATCAACTAATTTATTTAGTCAGAAACAAGAAAAGTGACTGGTGTGGGAACAAACCTTCTCCTTGACTTCTCCTTCACTTTTCTGCTTTATGACTAAATGTATTAGTCGATTTCTAAGACTAGTGCGCTCAGGTTTTACTGCGACTTTTTCTATTAATCTGTCTGGAATTCTGTCTTTCTTCTGTCATTGCTCCTGAAATGTATAAAATTCTATAGAAAAATTACTGTTAAAAGCAGAGAGGGGCTTCAATAAGAAATCTACTGGTCAGGTGAGTTGGGATATGCTACGCCACAAATGCAAAAATGTAAATTCGTTCAATGTGTAGAACACAAACGTGGAATTCTGAGTACATGAATGATATAGTTATAGGCCATGTTTGCGTGTATATATTATACATCATTATATAACAAAACCCCTGTGTATAATAATAGGTTCATTTGTTCTACATAGCTTATAGCTTCTCTTTATGGGAATTCCTGTAAGTCTTAAATCTGTGGTTCAGCCTGATATCTGCACTGGCCACACTGTATTGATTTATTTTATCTTTCCGCACACAGGTTGGTCTGTTGAATTCTAATACGGTTCTATGTCTGTTTTTTGCAATTCCCAGGGCTCTCAGCACAGTGGCTCCTCTACCTCGTTAGCATCCACCAAAGTGTGCACTTCCATGGATGAAAGTGATGTCTTAGCAGACGGTAATGTGACATCATAAGATACATAGCACTGATACCATCATAGAAAACACCTGTTGTATTTTGTTTTTTAAAAGTAATTACTTTTCCCAATATAATATTTTTCCTTACGTCTTAGACACAATGCTACAGAGTATGTACAGTACATGAGTACTGCAAGTCACATGGTCAACAGGAAGTAATCAATTCCTTGCAAGCAGAAAAGAATGAAAATAAATCTTAATAAACATTAATTTAATATCTTAATATATACATGTAAAGTATTATGTAATATATTTAAACATGTTAACACATGCATCTTTTTTGATGTTAATAATATAGGTGTTTCTGTAGTGGTCGGATTTTTGTGCTGGAACAGAACTTCTCGGAAAGTTCTGCCAAAAGCGTCTTGCTAATTGCAAACTTGTCATGGCTGCTACAGAGCTGGTTGCATATCAATATGGGGCATGGGTGATCTGCTTGGCAAAAACAAATCTTAATTAATCTTACAGATATACAAGATGACGGATTTCAGGTACCAGTTTCCATATCAGAAAGATATAAAGTTGGAAGAACCATAGGGGATGGAAACTTTGCAATTGTAAAAGAATGTGTAGAAAGGTAAGAATTGCTTGTCTGAGACAGTAGCCGTAAATGTTTGTATGGCAAGTCAGCATCTGTTTATACAAGGGGGCGTGTGTATAAAGGATCGCTAATATTGACGTTTTGATATTGTTTTGGACCCTTATTAGTATTAAGAAACACTCCAAAATGTACTGACACCATCCAAGGACCCAGTGACCAGTTACATAGATGGGCCCTTGTGTGTTTGCGCAACCTCAGACTTGGCAATTTTAAATGGGTGAACTTAACGAAAAGAAATGCTTATCGAGCAGTTACCATGGCGATAATCAAAATGGTGGTCCCAGTGGTAATGACTGTATAAATTGAGCTAAGTCCTTATTTGGTGAAAACGGCAGTGATAACAGTGGCGTAAAGATAACAAACCTTTATAAATATGCCCCAAGGTGTAAATGTGACTGAAACACATCTCTGCGATTACTCTCATTTGGGATTTGGTTTATTTTACAGCTCCTTGTTATTACAAAGTTTGGAAAGACACTAATTATCATTTTGCAGCTAAATATAATTTACTGTTTGCTTATTATAAATTCTATCTCAGCTATTTGTCACATGCAAAAAAGTCACAGACCATATTCCTACAATCCTGTTAATAAAGTGACCACATTTTCCTGCCTGAAATTATTGACCTAAAACATAGACATGACAAATAAGTGAATTGTGTCCAAGTTCAGCAGGGATTGTCCAAGATGCACAGAGAAAATTGAAGAACCATAAATACATTGTATTGAGCCATGTAGTATGGATGACATGATCAAACCTTTATATACATACATAGTAATAAGACTCAAACTACATCCAATGTGCAGGAAGGAAATTTTTTCTGATGTTAATGTCATTAAGGGGTGAAGTTTTTTGAATTGCATAATACTCTGATATCTTCTTCTTTATATACATATAACACGGCCCGATCCCCCGAGGGTTGAAACGCATCGATATACGTGTATGTAATAAAAGTTTTCACTTCAGAAGATACCCAGGAGTTCTCCGATTCTTCAGTTAATTCATTCTTCTTTATATACATATAACAAACACCATAAACTGATCATACACATGTGACTTGTCACAACTTATAAAATCTGCTGTGAATCTATGATGATTCTTAAATTGATCTACCTCCCTATACTCTGCCCTATACAAAGGGCTTCTAATGGGAACAATTATGTCTGACAGTAATCTCCCAGTCAGTAACAACTGTTCCTGTAATCGAAGGTGACAGTAAAGTTTGGCAGCCAATAATACTAACTGCTAAATACTAACATCATGCATAACAATAGTGCCATACACAATTACATTATCAGGGCGATGTTATACTTACCTCTCCACGCTCCTCTTCCTTCCATGCCCTGTGTATTCACTAAGCATGAGTATTAACTTAGCGTGATTTACTGCATGGTGAGAACTAGGCAGGTAAGGAGCGCAGAGGGTAATGCAAGTAATTAAAAGGTGTTTGTTGCACAAGTACGTGGTTGCTTTTTTTGTTGTTAAAGGGTATCTCCACTGGGATAAGCAGTTTTTGCTATTCGGTTTTATTGAAGAACAGGAGGTAAAGGAACTGTGTCTTACCTCCCGTTCTTCAATAAAACGTTCAGTAGCTTTCCCGATCTCTCGTTTCTCTGCCGTCCTCCCGACAGACTCTTGCACATGCGCATTTTACCTCTGCTTTTTCATTTTTTTAAACACCTTTACGGTACCTCATGTTCTTCAATAAAACTGAATAGCAAAAAGTGCCTTACCCTTTAATAGAAAACGGTGCAGGCCCCACAAACAATGAGTTAAACCACAGTAAGCCGATATTACACGGGGGATGCTGAGTTTAACATATTTTTGTCTGCTTGCAGCCACTATTCAATCTTCCAGTATGTTTATTGTATAGTATCAAACTGTAAATAAAGAAACTAATGGTGTATTTATCTTTCTCTGATATGTAGCACATAAACTGTTGATTAAGAACATGTATCACCCCTCTTTCTATGTCGTTCCCAATCAAAGCTGTGCCTGTGTGAAATCAGCACTATCTTACAACACTGAACAACTTATGGTTTTATTCTTTGTCTCATTAGCACAGGAAGATACACAGGGTGCGATACACCAAGAGCTGCTATTGGCTCCCTGGTGCAATTTAAGTTGGTACATCACAAAGGTCTGCTAACTGTTTGCCACTTTAACGACAGCCATTAGCTGGCATTACAGTGCTGAAGTGGAGTGCCACCATCAGCATATAACCTCAATTGCAGTGGCTGCGTGGTTAACTCCCGGATTTGCCACACAAATTAAGGAGTTAAAGTTGTGATAACCGATAGAACACCAGTAAGATTGGCTAATTAGAGTATTTTCTCCCAATGAACATGTTTGTGATCCCTGGCTATAGGTTGATGGCTGTAACTGCAGGTATATTTTTTGTTTGGAATTACATATTTAGAAAGCAAAAGTGAAGTTTTTGGTAATATATATATATTATACACTGCAAATATCATTGAAATACTGTACTGAGCTTGGAGATTGAATTGGTGTCAAAGCTTTTATAAGTCTGTTTTACTCATTTGCCTTGTGTTCTTGGCTTAGAAAATAGATATAAAGTTCTCAACTTGATGTTTTTTGTTTTGTTTCTGTTTTGCAGATCGACTGGTAGAGAATATGCACTGAAAATCATTAATAAAAGCAAATGCAGAGGGAAAGTAAGTTAAAAAAAACAGAATGATCGATACTTTTTGGAGCAATATTATAATGTCATCTAATGGTTCCATTATTATCCAGTTAGACCAGTGTTTCTCAATCAGGGGATCCCTGAGGGTTGCTGGAGAGAAATAGTGACAGGAATAGTATCGATCCACCCTTGTGATGAAATTTAGTGCATTTTAAAAAAGTATAGATATTTTTATTCATATACCCATTGATTTATCTGGAATAACAAGTCAGTTTGCAGGCAGATGTCAAGGTACCAAGGTAGATATAGAACAAACCCTGGATAGAAAGTAGCATATGAAAAGCATCTGAAATGCTGCTATGTAAATACAGGGGTAGGTGATTTGGATGTGTGTGTGGGGGGGTCTTATTCTGTTAGTATGTGCAATCGTTTTTTTCTAGTTTTGAGGCGAAACTACCAGTTTTGGAGATTTTCCCAATTTAAGCTGCCACCAAAATTTTGACCCCAAACGATAGAAATTTCAACTGTTGATCCAAGAATTTTGGCGGTTTCAATGTGGAATTCCAGTTACAACTGGCAAAATTCAGAGTCTGAACTTTTCTTTGTTCTGTGAACCTGCAGTCGGAGCAGAACCCAGCAGGTACTGGCAACTCTATTAATCTAGCTTGGCATCTAACACCAATGTATTAAGATTATAGGTAAAGCTCTTGGCAGTTTTTCGTTTATTAACCTTGCAATATCTTTGAAGCCCTTAAGGGGCGGTTCTGGCTTATTTAACCAATATGCTAAAACAATGCTCCATATTGTCACAGGAACACATGATTCAGAGTGAGGTTTCTATTTTGAGAAGAGTGAAACATCCCAATATTGTTCTGCTGATTGAAGAGATGGACATGCCTTGTGAACTCTACCTTGTTATGGAACTTGTAAAGGTGAGTGCTAATTTAGATCTCCCTACAGGTGATCTACGCCAACCATTAGCTAACATTAAAAAGATGCTCAAAAGTTGTTGCAGTTGCTTTATACCTGACAGGTGATGTAATGTCGGCACAACTGCTGCAAAATGTCATGCTAAGCGATAAAACACCACTTCACTTTCCTAGCACTTTGAACGGCTCGTGCCCATTGTTGGATCACACAGTAAATCTTCTGTTAGCTGTAATGTGGTTGGGCATTGCTGTATATTACTGTAAAATAGACATACAATTAAGCATTGCTGATGAAATTCATTCCCTGCAAAATGATTTCTATTTATGCCATGGACGGTATTTATAAAATGTTGTTAATGTAAAAAATTGCTATTGCTGCAAAAACGACACAATCATTATTTTACTCAGAGATCTATTGGATATATGTACTGCTGGTTTCTTTTAAATATGGGGTCAAATATTTATGGGGTTAATAAACGCCATATTTTTTGTATTCAGTTTATTTTATTGACATAAATTATTCATAGCAAGTACCAGTGTGTATAAAGTTATATGATAAATGCCATATTTTAAAGCAGGGGTGGGCAATTGAATTTCCCAGGGGGCTGCATTAGAAACCTGGATTGTCGTGAAGTGCCGGACCATTAGGTTCAACTCAATTCTCATTATAGAGAATCTTGATTTTATGAAAAGATTAAATGAATACACCTGGTTTATTAGAGATTTTTAATAGACGATAATATTACAGTAATAGTAATATTTTTAATCCTTTCCATCAAATTCTATTTATCAATTAATCAAGTCATTGGTTTTTTTATAAAATAAACTTAATAAAAGTAATTCAATTGTCCAGCCTAAGACAATCAATTAATATTAAGAGTTTTTGGGGGTACAGGTCTAGTATTGAGGGGCCAGTCAGAAGCAGCCAACGGGCTGCATGTGGCCTCTGGACCTTACTTTGCCTATGTCTGTTTTAAAGGAACCAGCAGTACATAGGTCATAGTAAAGTACATTGTTATTTTATGATCATGCAACGATCATTACAGTATCGCCATGTAAAACACCAACCACTGTGTAAAACAACCTTTGCAGTGTAAAATTATGATTGCATTGGAACATCATTATTTTACATTAACAAAGTTTTACAAATACCGACCCATGTAACATATATAGTGTATCTAGAAAGTTTTGAGAATTAGAATTTTGATAAACACTTGCACCGTATTGTTGGAACAGAAATCAGCTTTACGGTTAATACTGCTGTTCCTCTCCAACCCATTACCAATTCTAAGGTCCACTTTTGCTGTTCATTGTACTGTATACGCACAGCAGTTTTATCCAGAATGCTTCTGCCATCTAGTGTGCAAATGCATAACTAGCAGTTAATGCAATTTGTAAAAGGCAAGCAACCAAATGGTGTTTGGAAGATGCTTGGTTGCTTGTTTTGTGTGCTAGCAGTTCCTCTGTTACATTGTGCATGGGGTCAAAGTTTAGTTTACTGATGTTTCAAAAGAGATACTTTAATATTACATTACTGATACTATAAGTAATCTTTTTATCCTTTTATAAATAAGGCTCTAACTTTTGAAACTTCCGGGAAGACTGTAGTTTTAACAACCCTGGTCAAAATTAGACAATACAGAAAAAGATATTTATTTCTCAGTGAGCATGCTGCACAGTGTGGCCTCATCCTTAAAGGGCATCTATAGTGAAAAAAACACATTGCCCCTTTGCAAAGTTAAATTCATGTACTCTGTGCTGCCTTAATCCTATATCTGTCACTGAATCTGTTTAACCACGGTGTCAGATCTATGTGCAGCATTCCCCCCTTCTCCCTCCCCTCTGTTACCTCCTCCATGTCTCAGCTCCGGCTAACCGACAAGCTTTTTATGTGCAGTAGGAGTTAAAAGTTCAACATCCTGAAAAACACACCCACGCACAGTGGCCAATAGAAAGTAAGCTGTCCTGGAGACACGGAAGAAGGAGAACAGTACAGTTTACGATCTCTCACTTTGTGACCCATCATCAATCAGTGAAAGCTATTAAGAAGGGGGGTCAAGTGCAGCCTTATATCTAACATCAAAGCTACCTCTCTCCCCCTGCTAATGCTGTTATCTCTATGTTTATTACAGAGCAGGGAGGGGGGATCAAGTCACAGGGATTTGATTGACAGTCCAAGTAGGAGTAGAGGAATGCAATCACGTATTCTTCTAACTGGTGTATCTCAGGACAGAGAGGGAATCTGAAAAAAGTGAAGACACTCTGGGGGTTGTAGGGAATTATAGAACACATGGAAAGACAGAAAAAAAAGTTCATTTTCCCACTATAGATGCCCTTTAAGTAAATATGGCACACAAAAAACAGAACACTCAGCTTGGAGGAATAATTATATAAACATACATTTTTAAGGAATATTGAGCCCTATATTAAGTTTGGTTAATGGGCATAACTATTGTTGCTGGTTCCAAAAAATGTGATTACCCCACCACCGGCCTTCTCATTTCCATACTTTGATGTTCATAGTGTTTCAATTTCATACCCTTTGTTGGTACATGTACATTTCTTACCCTCTGTTGGTACATGTAAATTTCATACCCTCTGTTGGTACATGTAAATTTCATACCCTCTGTTGGTACATGTAGCTGTGATATACCACTGGCTGACTTTCTCCATTACAAGTTTATGCTACAATGCCTGAACACCGGGCTTTTGGTAGCAAACCAAAACCTACTATAGGACACTTATAAATAATAACAAATCAAACCAGCGCTGCCTATTCTCCATATTTAACTTCCCTTCTTCATTCCTAGTCCACTGATTCCATTTTCTCTCCACATTCTACCCAAGACTTTGCTGACTACTTCAACGATAAAGTAGTCCATCCGTACGCATATTCCTAATCTCCAGGGTAGCCTTCCGAATCTGTTACTCACATCTCCCTCTGCTGCTCTAGAATCTTCTAATCCTGTTACTCAGTCAAAAGTCTCTCACCTGCTTCAGTTCTGTTTGCTCACAACATGTCCTCTTGATTTCATGCCCTATCACACATATGTCATGCCTCCTAGTCATCTAGTATGAAACCCATAATCAAAAAGCCTCATTTGACCAATACTGGTCTCTCTTTTACTGATAGCCTATAAACTAATGGAAAGTCTTGCCTTCTCCCATATCACTTATTATCTTTATGCCCGTAACCTATTGTACCCCTTGCAGTCAGGATTTTGTCCTGTGCACACCACAGAGTTGGCTCTGTGCAAAGTTGTGAATGACCTTCAGGCTGCCAAAGCCAAAGGTCACATTTCTATTCTCATACTTCTTGACCTCTTCTCTGCTTTTGATGCAGTAGATCATTCCCAACTAATGCAAATTCTTCACTACTTGGGTATCCAGAATGAAGCAGCATCCTGGCTACAATCTTACCTCTCGAACAGAACCTACTGCGTGTCTTATAATAATAAAACCTCTTCTCTGGCTCCTCTTAGTGTAGAGGTCCCACAGGGCTCGGTTCTTGGACCCTTGTTGTTCTCTCTTTATACTATTTCCCTGGGAGACGTCATTAGCTCATTTGGTTGTAATTTTCATCTGTATGCTGATGATGCACAAATTTCCTTTTTCACCCCCCCTGACATCCAATCACACATCTCTAAATGTCTCTTTGCTGTCTCCTTATGGATTGCGCACCAATGCCTTAAACCAAGCCTTACTAAAACGTATTACCATCACATAATCACATATGTCAAACACAGGGCCTGTCTGTATTCAAGACCTAATACACTGCTATCAATTTGTGCAGTCCAAAGCAGTCGCATGACTATAGATCTGCCTTTTTAATAAAAACTGATTGCTGCATCTTGGATGCAGTCACCAATGTAATTGTGTATCTAACCCAGCTCTAAAGAGGCAAGTGTAACAAAGAGCCTTCCATTGGTTTGGCCATTCCATTTCCATGCCGCTCTCTCTTTTTCTAACCACATTAACAATGTTGCTAAAACTTGACTTTTGTTATTCGCAATATTGAAAAAATCCATAGGTTCCTCTCACCCTTCGGTTCCTGCTTCCCAACTTTCTCCCTCTGCTGAAGGCATTGTCTCGCTCTTTAATAAACAGGAACGTAAATCTCCCTTATGCCACACAATTATCTGGCTCCCATTAAAAATGTATTGTTTGCAAAATCTTTCTTTTAACATTTAAATCCCTTCGCTCTGCTGCTCTTTCTTATATTTCTTCTCTTGTGTCCCCATATGTTCCTGCCCATACCCTCCGCTCATCACAGAACCATGTGTTATATAGAGATGGCCGAACTTAGTTAGAACTATATGGAAAGTTCGAAAATGGACCCATTTAAGTCAATGGGAGTCAAATAGTTTGATAAGTTCGAATGAAATACAATTAAAATATCAATGGTAACTTAATATAAATGGCTGTGGGACCTGGGAAATGGTCTGGGGAACATGTTCCAATATCCATGACCTTTGAAAAACCTATTTTACTCTCACGCGCTACTTTCGAGCTCTCGCGTTCGAACATTCGATAATTATCCCATAAACTCACAGATTCAATAAATCGTTATTTACTCGCGTATTGGTATAATAGACATTTTACTTGCGTATTTGTTTATTCGATATTTACTTGCGTATTGGTATAATAGACATTTCACTCGCGGATTCGATAATTTGATATTCACTTGCGTATTGGTATAATAGACATTTTACTCACGGATTTGATAATTTGATATTACTCCGTAGTGGTTATAATAGACCATTTACTGCGGATTTCGATATTTACTGTATTGGTATAATAGACATTTTACTCACGGATTTGATAATTTGATATTTACTCCCGTATTGGTATAATAGACATTTTACTCGCGGATTCGATATTTACTCGTGTATTGGTATAATAGACATTTTACTCGCGGATTCGATATTTACTCGTGTATTGGTATAATAGACATTTTACTTGCATATTCGATTTTTCTGCATTCGATTATACGGTAATCACCTCTTCCCATTGACTTTCTATATGCAATCCAGACTCTAAAATCAAGCCTCGAAAGTGGGTGTGTATTATTCCACTATTAGTTAGCCTACAGACAACATGCCCAGCATGGAATGGCAGCGTGTGGTAGTGGAGTACCTTACCAGGCGGGGGTATGACGGGATGCCAATTGGCACCCCCAATATAAAGGAGCGCAAAAGGCGCATTATGCGCCACTTGCAGAGGAAACTGCCAATGCAGTTTCAAATCAAGCTGACCACCTCACAACTGCAAAAGAGGGGGTTGGACTTGAAGCAACAGCGGCGTAACTACATCCAGAACATCCAGACCAATGTCCAAGGCAAGTATCACATTTATATATAAAATTTTAACTGTGATTGAGTTGTATAAAACACCACCTTTTGCACCACTCTAATCAGGCGGTTCTGCGGCAGATCTTTCTGTCAAGCTCTGTCTATGTATAACCACTATATGAAGCACTTTTCTTTTATAGCACTTCTGATTGATGATAGCACTTCGCAAACCGCCACAAATGATTGCGGGCCTTTAGTGCTTTTCTCCTAAAGAACTCAAAGTGCAAATGTTAGTTAGTGTTAGTTAATTTTAGTGTAACTGTTAGTTAATGCTAGTAAATGTTAGTTAAAGGACAAGTGCACACAAAAAATATTTACGATATTAATTTTTATTTATTATTAATATTGTTTATTATAATTTATTATAATTATTTACTTTTTTATATATAAATTTGCAGATGAGGGATCTGTTTCCGGCAGTGAGAAAGACAAATAAAAAACCTAGACACCTAGACCTCTAAAAGGTCTAACACAAAAATTGTCCAAAGGACTTATATGGGGGGTTAGTCCTTAAATCATTAAAAGGACTTTTGGGTCTCACAAGGAAGGTTAGACTTTAAAGGACTGTTGGGTCTCAAGATGTGTGAATACAGGGGTGGGTAACAACAAGTGCTAAATCACCACACTGAAATCCACACACAGAAAGCTCAAAAAGTACAAAAAACTCACTCCTACACTGTCAGGTCTCCACTAAACACACTCCAACAAACTGACAAAATGGCGCTGGTCGCACTTCCTTTTA
This sequence comes from Hymenochirus boettgeri, assembly GCA_019447015.1. Lineage (NCBI taxonomy): Eukaryota > Metazoa > Chordata > Amphibia > Anura > Pipidae > Hymenochirus > Hymenochirus boettgeri. The sequence goes on along the minus strand of CM033470.1, from coordinate 290,030,822 downwards.
TACCCAGGGGTCTGGCAATACTCAAATTAGTTGCCATTGGTTGATTGATAGTTCGAGAAATCCGGGTCCATTCGAACTCGAATAGTTCGGCTTCGAGTTCGAGTCCATCCCTACTCTTATACAGACCCCCCCACTCACACTGCCTCCTCTTGCCTTAAACCGTTTTCTCTTGGGGCTCCCATCCTCTGGAATTCTATTTCCCTCTCTCTTTGCCAAGAAACTTCAATAAAGGGGAACTGTGGTCTCCAAGTTGATTTTAAATGAAAGGCTAGTTTGATACCTTTAAAATGAACCATCAACCACCTCTCTACATGCTTCACAGTCCAAGATATGAAGAAATCACTGATCAGAAAGTTAAGGGATGGGAGGTTCTGAATCTGTGGTCACAACTACTAGTTCCTCCTCTAATCTGCGGTTGGCAAATTTTCAGTGCAGGATAAAGCAGAAGGAACCAGGAAGAGGTCAAGTTACAGTGACTAAAGGAGGACTGAAGGGGGGCGGCAGCTCAGCCCAGCCCACAGGGAGGGGCTGTTACATGGTTTCAGAGCAGGAAATGCAGGGGATCTGGTGATGCTGCTACCATATCACACATAAAAATGTAAATATTTTCAAAACTATGGGGAAAAAAAAGAAAGAAAGTACATTGCAAAAATACTAAATTCATGCAATTCCTGTCAATTTACCTAAAGTCCTTTTTGGACCACAGTTACCATTTAAATTTAATCTCATGCCCTATCTCTCAAAGCACAGCACAGCATTGAACTGTTAAATTGACACTGCAAGTTTTTACTATGGCTCTTCCACCCTGTATCTGTATGTTACCCACCTAACTTTATGGACAGGGACCTTTTTCTTCATGTTACATGGTTCAAGCACTTGTTTACTTTTTGATGAACTTTCTTATATATATATTTAAATATTTATGTATTTATTTATATCCTTTGTCCCCCTTTGTACATCGTTTATATATTTTTATATTATAATATTGTACAGTGCTGCATCCCCATGTGGTGATAAATAAAGATATACATAAATACATACAAATTCCTATAGGGCATGTCCAGTCAAAAAAACCCCTTTTTATATTGTGATATAGCACCCCCCAAACCCCATTTTCGCATTAGTAAGAATTGGCAAAGATTTCTCTGAAAAAACTTACCTTACCCGGTCCCCCGCAGCCTGAACACTGTCCCCTGCTCCAGTTTTGATTAATAGGGCATGTCCACCCCCAAAACAATAATGTAACCCACTACTGGCCCCTCCAAAGTCCCAAAAACTGGCCACCAGGAGCATGGCAGAGTTCATATAGGACTCTGCCTCCTGTCTCTCCTCCGGGAGAATTTTTCCATGCGCAGTTCAGCCCCCCCCCCTCCCTCCTGTTTTCTTCTCCCTCCCCCTAGCTACAATCCCCTTGGTTATATTGTAGGGCTTCCTCCCCCAGCAATAAATTCAAAAAAAGTCCATATGCACACTAGCCTGCTGGGTGCAGATGTCTAATTTCCCTACTTCAAGGGGAACACGAAGTACAGCAATAATATATGGTAGAGTCCCACTGATGAAGGGGGATTGTACCCTCGAAATGTTGTTGTTGATGACTGTTTTTTTAATAAATCCATATATGCGACTAAATATATTATTGCTTCCCCCCCTTCAGCCCCAACCGCTATAATAGAATTATCAGATCGTCCCCCGAACTCTACTTACCTTACCTCACTCTCCCGGCGTTCTAAGCAGCTGGCAGCTGCATCCATGATTTGCTGCCTCTCAGCCAATCAGGGACGCGGAGAGAGGGAAGGTAAGTAAAGATCAGAGGAGTTTTGTGATAATTCTATAATGGCGGTTGGGGCTGGGGAGGAAGCCCTACAATATATAAATAAAATTTTAAAGGGTGGACATGCCCTTTTAAAACAGGAGCAGTGCGGCTATGCACTGACAGCCGCTCTACTTCCTTGTGGATGTCAGGCAATTGGCCGTCATGCCTGAACTGACAGCCACAACCAGGAAGTAGAGCGTCTGCCAGCACAGAGCCGCACTGTTCCTTTGCAAAGCAGAGGGCGAGAGGCATTTTGGACAATTCTTACTAATGTGAAAATGGGGTTTAGGGAGTGCTCTTCCAAAATATAAAAAGGTTTTTAAGACTGGACAAATTTAAAAGAAATTCTGAAATGCAAATGAATGTTTCACCAAATAGTAAATATAGGCCCTGGGGATGTTGAATTTAAACCACAAGTGAATGTGATTGGAATAAAACCCTGTGGTCAAGTTTTTAACATTGACAATGTGTCTTGTGTCTGCCTAGGGTGGAGATTTATTTGATGCCATTACTTCTACAAACAAATACACGGAGCGTGATGCTAATGGGATGCTGTATAACTTAATGAGTGCCATCAAATACCTACACAGCCTCAACATAGTTCACAGGGATATCAAGCCTGAGAACCTTCTGGTAAGGAAAAGGATTTGCTTTAAAATCACTGATACATATGGTAACAAGTTGTCTGTATTGCAGATGCATAAGTTCTAATGATTACATCTATGTTCGTACCATGAATAATACTGGTATATTTTTCTTTAACCAAGTAGACATTTAACCTATATCCCTATTGATGTAGTAGAATTGAAAACAAAATACAATTTACCGGTACATATGATACTAGATTCCTCTCACCAATGTGCACACTTTTCAATGCCATATATTTCATTCTAAACATTTTATTCTATTCTAAAAGTTAAGAAGTGAGGACTAAATATGCTATTTGCTGTATTATCATTACATGCATGTCAAATCATTTTCCCCCCGTCAGCTTACCCGCTACCATCCCCTACCCCGCTGGCGGGCCCCTTCCCAGCAACCAACTACATTTGGCCGTTTCCGCCACCCCAAAGTTGGTGAAGTGAGACGACCCCAATTACTGCAACAATGCCGTTATCGCCACTTCATAAATACTATTGAGCTGTAATTCTGGTGGGGTTTTTTTTGCCTTCCTCCGGATCAACAGTTAGACAGGAAATGAGGTTGGACTGGATGGACGTATGTCTTTATTCAACATGAAATACTATACTATACTATATTATACTATATGCTTCTTAGTAATCTGTGCTGATAGGTGCTGGCATTTCTCAGCATACTTACAGGTGGGTCTGCTACGTGAAGCCCTTCTGCAGGGGAATGGAATTATTTGCTTGTGGGGACATAATTAGAATTATTCTGCAAAAACAAAACTTGTGTGACTAGACAGACCCACCAACAAGCATGCTAGGGAACGTTGCTGTCTTTTAGCAAGGATTACTGAGAGGCAAGAATGCACCCACAATGCAAGGAACTGGGAATGAGTCAGAGACTGGCAATGAGAAGCAGTAAGTTCTTTCTCCTCTCCTGTAAGTTTTACTGAAGAACTGGAGGTAAGAGATTGCCTATTTACCGTATATACTCGAGTATAAACCGTCCCGAGTATAAACAGAGGTACCCTATTTTAAAGGAAAAAACTGATAAAATTAATTGACTCGAGTATAATCCGAGGGTAGAATATATAACACTGCTGCCTTCTTATTCTGTATTTTTTTGAGGCTTTAGTTGCCTTTTAAATGGACAGCAGAATTCCCATACAGTAATATCCATACTGGATATGGCTATTACTGTATGGGAATACTGCTGTTTATTTAAAAGACATTCTAAATTCTCATTCCTTGGCACTCCTGATGTTTGGAAACTACAATTCCCAGCATGCTTTATTAGCTGGTAGTTGTAGTTTCCAAACATCTACACCCTACACCTCCCACCTAATTCAAGGGTACCTTCTGTGTGATCATCTGTGGGCTCTCCAGTATGCATCCAGCTCTCCAGTGTGCATCCGGGCTTCCTGTCTGGACACTATACCGTTATGTATGTGCCAGCATACAAATTGAATCCTGTACATTACTTAACCAATCGGCAGCCCGCGCTCAGTCCCTGTATTGGCCCCGGTGACGTCACTTATCCGGCGCCGGCACGCCAGTACAGGGAATGAGTGTGCGGCTCGAATTGCTTAAGTAAGTACTGACTCCGAGTATAAACCGAGTTCAAGTTTTCGGCTGATTTTACAGCCTAAAAAACTTGGTTTATACTTGAGTATATTACGGTACCTCCCATTCTTCAGTTAAAAGGACAGTTCAGTGGAAATTATCAATATTTGTTAAATTGTTAGTTTGTATAATGCCTTCTTAGTTATTCTACATATTCTCTTCAATTTTGAAAAATCAGATGATTTCATTCCCTTTGCTGTTCTCTGCTGTTGACATTAGTGAGCTGACATTTCAGGTTCTAACGATCCTTCTTCTTCCCAGGATGCACCACATCCTTGGAAGGTTCCTAAAGTAATTTCTACTGATTGACTGTTGGTGGGTCCAACATGCTCAGATCTCTACTGAGCAACTAATCAACCCAGGCCTGGGTCAAGGGCAAACACTAATGGTCTCTACTAGGGGTCCTGCAAACAGGAAGTCAGTATTTCAGTTGCATTTATTTATACACAGACAAATGCTGAATTGGTCATTGGGATGTAAGAAGACTGCTCTTTTTTCTGAAAAGCATATGTATTTGCACTGAACTTCCCCTTTAAACAGAAAAAAAGAATATTTAAAAAGAGGTGGACGTGGACATACCCTAAATAAACATTTAAAAATATAATACTAAGCCTGTACACTCTAATTATTTATTGTTTATTTGTCTATCAGCAATGTGAATGGAAACCTTCATTTATTGTCTATTTGTTGTGCTCTGGCAATAAGATATTCAACATAATATAAGACACTTTCTCAAGCAAACCACTTTCCATATTCTAGGGATCTGCGGTAAATTTCAACCTGGTTTTTGGGTCGAAACTGCCGCTGAAATTTTGCACCTGAACGCTAATAATTTAGACCATCGAACCAAAAATTGTTATGGTTTAAATGAAAACATTTCACGGTTTCATGCACTTCTGTACATGGGAAACCATAACAAGGAAAGACTTGATGTAAAGAGCTAAATGTCTATTACCAAGAAAAGATACAAGAAAATAATGTGCTCGATAAAGTTATTGTGTAAGTACCCACATTAATTATCAGTTAAACGGAGCTAAATTGAGGTACTGAGAACATTGTAATGACAAATCCTACCTTGCCTGATCACTGCAATGCATTACACAGTACTGTGACTTTCTCTTGACATTGACATATAAGCTCTCATAGCTCCCTTCCTTCTGCATATTTCTGTGCTTGTACAAGTGCAAATAAGGAAGGCTCATGGCAGAGCTGTAGCAGTAACGTCAGGATTCATTAACATTGTTCGGTTGAATATGAAACATGTTCTCCTGAGATCAGGCCTTACCCACTAGTTCTGAGGCAATTTTCCTAGAGTCCCAGTCTCTCTGACAGTCACTGCCTGCAGCATATGTTAATGCTGAAATCTCTCCCCTAACACACGTTCGCAGGAAATGTATTTAAAATGTTACAGAAAAATAGTTTTCCTTTAGTCCTTCCAATGGCTGATGGACATTTAATAGAAAACTAGGCTTAGACCATGGAAAAAAATGGCAGACTACAAGCATTTATAATTTCAATTATTTAACGGTAAGGCTGCTTCAAAGAGCTATGCAACTATTTTTAATAAATAATAACATAATAGACACGTGCTATAATAAAACCAGTGTTAATATTGATTTGCATTGTACGTTTCTATTGCACCCTCAAAGAAAATATAACAAAGGGCATGTCCATACCCAAAACTAAAATTTAACCCACTACTAGCCATACTATGTCATGTTAAAAAATCCTTACCTTATGTGGTGTCTTCCTGCCAAAAGGTTTCTGCCTCTAATCTGTCCTGCAGGAGGGATTGTGACATGTGCAGGGACCCCCCCTCTCTCTATACCTCTGGAGCCCTCTTTCCTCCATGGTGCCCTACACACTTTTTACATATTGAAGGTGGCCCTAGCCCACCCCCAACCGCTAGGTTTGTTTGTTCCAAAAAGCTGCAGAACTCTACTTACAATCTTTCATTCCCCGGCATTCTGTATTGCCGGTAGCCGCGTCTGTGATTGGCCAATTGTAAGTAGAGTTCTGCAGCTTTTTTTTAACAAACAAACCCAGTGGTTGGGGTGGGCTAGGGTCCCCTACAATATCTAAAAAGTCGGGGGGGTTTTGGGTGGACATACCCTTTAATTAGCAAAATAAAGCTGTTTCTTGTTTCTTTAGCTTCATTAGTCAGTAATGTGAACCAGGGATATTGCAAGGAACCCAACACACATAAGTGATGGTGCCCTGGAACCCATATGATTTCCAATTAGCAAATAAAACTTTTTTTTGATGCTTCATTGAAAATGACCTTTTTTCTCGCTTTTGCACAACCTGTTCTCATTCTATTATCAATTATTGGTCCAACAAATATCATTTGCACCAACTGCACTATCCATCAAGTCATTATTTCAGTCTGGATCATGTATGACCACTACTCAAAACTACATGCCAAATTCTCACTTCTGTCAGTCTTGTAAAATCTGAGCTCTTAAATGTAGCCATTTTAATGGCTGGAAATTACCCTTTAACATCTCTACATAGGTGTGGTTTGGGGGGGTGTCCCATGTTGTTGGGTTGGGTTAAGGGTGCCAGGCTTTTTGTGCCTCTTGGCTCCTAAGATGTAAATCCAACCCTGACAATAGATCCACATTTTAATGACTTTCAATTCCATTTTTACTAAATTCTTAGAAAAATAAAATAATAGGTCAAAAATGGTCTATCATGTCTTGGCCGATCCCCATCGATCCAAACATAATATTGTAACAAAATAGCGACTCTTTACAATCTGCTTTCCTCTTGCCGTAAGTACTAGATTCCTACATTGTTTGTAATTTTCCAATTGTATTTTAGTTAAAGAAATGTTGAAAATCAGCATGGCTTTTCAGTGCACTAAGTTACTGTGTATGATGTTTACCTTAAATAAGTTATATAGACCACTTGTGTTGCCTTATTCCTGACTTATTTCAGTTTTTGAATCTATACTGTATAAAAAGGTAAAGAACAATAGATCTATATGTTTCATTAATCAAACAGTAATGCTGAGTGGACACAGACAAAGGATGTTTTCGTAGCTAGTATACCATTTGTCTTGTTTGTAAACTCTATGACATTTTGAAAGAAATTCGCCAATATACTAAATTAATTCTGTTATTGCTAAAAAATAACTAAACACATTTGAATGTTAAAAGATAACAGAGCACTTTAAAATTGAAATACAGTTCATGCAATGGATGCAAATAAAAAATAAAAGTCCATATTTTGGGTTTCGTTTAAGGCTGTACCGTATGGTTTGGGTCGAAACTACCAGTTTCTTTACCTGGCTTCATCAATCTTGTGATTTAAATATTTTGAATTAAAAAAAAAATCCTAAAAAAGTAACAACAAAGTTAAAAGCAGCACTAAACTTTCTCAGGCATACTCATTCAGATTTGTTAAAAGGATCATTACATTTACTGTAGGTTTTCTTATTATTTATTTTACTTTCACCTTATCAACCTCCCCCAAAAAGTCTGTAATGTAAACAGTGTTTTATTCCCTTCAAACAATTTTTATCTGCTGATTTTATCTTTTTACATTTGTAGCCACAACTTGATTTTCAATACATTTCAATGTGTTGCATATGTTTCCCATTAATGTATTTTGATGTTCTTTGAAGTCTTTCTAGCAGTAGTTAATTTATACTTATGTTGATAATCCAATGAAATTCTGCTTTTGATTAGATTATTATGACATCATGATATTAAATAAAAAGCCTCCAAATTAAAGATGGACAACCACCAAACAAACATAGGCGTCTCCAGCTGTAAGAGAGGTCAAGCATGGATTTCTTTGTTTAGGAACTCTGTAAGATATGAATCTGGTTTTTAGACTGGAATTAGTTCATGGAGTATATAGTGTCAAAACTATTGAATGTTTTTGCATTCAAAATTATTTTAAATGCTAACAACATAACTAGGGAATTTCCAAATATCGTCTATTAAACTTCACATAATTGGCTTACAACCATTGGTGGGGCCGATGTAAAGAAATAAGCCAAGTACAGCATTTGCATTATAGCCTGCTCTTCTCAAAGGATAAATGGAAGTAACTGGCTAATAAATAATAAGCTCAGCCACCATGTCTCACTTGTGTGTTATTTTGGAGAGGTGGCAGAGCATTGTGGGTCTTTGTTTGGCTAAATGTAAATGTACTTTTGGTTATTGATATGCTGTTTCATTCTGTACCATAATACTGAAATTATTTCCTGCTTATTTTGATAGGTTTATGAACATCAGGATGGGAGCAAATCGCTAAAGCTTGGAGACTTTGGTCTTGCGACCGTAGTTGATGGACCTCTTTATACTGTATGTGGAACACCAACATATGTAGCACCAGAAATCATTGCAGAAACCGGGTAAATTATTATTATTTTTTTTGATTAAAGAGTAATTTATAAGGTTAACGTAATAACATTCCAAATGTTAAATGTCAGCTAGAAAATCAATCCATCCTCTAAAATCATAGCGTCACTTCTTCCTCCATGTAATACACCTGAGGCTCCATGTATTTTTAGTGCTGTACAACAATCAGGTTATTTTTATTACCGTATATGTTCTGTAAAGGTGAGTGTAGGAAACAAGCACCTCATATTAATGAATCATACTTTTTCTGTTTCTTCAGGTACGGCCTGAAAGTGGACATCTGGGCAGCTGGCGTGATTACTTATATACTGCTTTGTGGCTTCCCTCCATTCCGTGGGTAGGTACATGGAATATGAACAAATGCAGATCCGAACAATTTATTAGCACAAGCAAAGGAATTGTGAGGGGCACATATAGATGGGGAAATCACAAAGTCTTTATTGACCTCCAACGCAACACACAACGTTTCGAGGATCACTATGTCCTCTTACGATCGTTAAAGTCACAGTGTCGCTATATTGTTACTATGTGATGTGACTGAAAAATGTTAAAGTGTCAGTATTTTAGGTCTTTACTTTGGGTCTTTGGGCCAGCACCTGATGTTAATGGATGATGTGACTTATTGTATAGAAATTTGGAATATGTTTTTTGTTTTTTAACTATAAATAAAATACATTGTGCTTGTTCTATTTTTGGGAAATGTATAATTATAAAAAATATTAGAACAATTTACGTGTTAAATAATTAAATGTATTTGTGTAGAAGTGCAGATGACCAGGAAGCACTATTTCATCAAATTTTAATGGGACATGTGGATTTTCCATCACCATATTGGGATAACGTTTCTGACTCCGCAAAGGTAAGTCTTTTTACAGTAGTTATTATATATAATATAATAGCATATTATACCTGCATAATATACACCAATTTAGTGCAGGAGTCTCTGAGACTATTGCATGTTGACAGGCAGTGTTATGCAGTATTAAAGAACAACTCTATACCTCTGGAGCCCTCTTTCCTCCATGGTGCCTACACACTTTTACATATTGAGGTGGCCCTAGCCCACCCAACCGCTAGGTTTTTGTTCCAAAAAGCTGCGAACTCTACTTACAATCTTTCTTCCCGGCATTCTGTATTGCCGTAGCCGCGTCCTGTGATTGGCCAATTGTAAGTAGAGTTCTGCAGTTTTTTTTAACAAACAAACCCAGTGGTTGGGGTGGGCTAGGGTCCCCTACAATATCTAAAAAGTCGGGTTTTGGGTGGACATACCCTTTAATTAGCAAAATAAAGCTGTTTCTTGTTTCTTTAGCTTCATTAGTCAGTAAGTGAACCAGGATATTGCAAGGAACCAACAACACATAAGTATGGTGCCCTGGAACCCATATGATTTCCAATTAGAAATAAACTTTTTTTTGATGCTTCATTGAAAATGACCTTTTTTTCTTGCTTTTGCACAACCTGTTTCTCATTCTATTATCAATTATTGGTCCAACAAATATCATTTGCACCAACTGCACTATCCATCAAGTCATTATTTGTACAGTCTGGATCATGTATGACCACTACTCAAAACTACATGCCAAATTCTCACTTCTGTCAGTCTTGTAAAATCTGAGCTCTTAATGTAGCCATTTTAATGGCTGGAAATTACCCTTTAACATCTCTACATAGGTGTGGTTTTGGGGGGTGTCCCATGTTGTGGGTTGGGTTAAGGGTGCCAGCGTTTTTGTGCCTCTTGGCTCCTAAGATGTAAATCCAACCCTGACAATAGATCCACATTTTAATAATAGACTTTCAATTCCATTTTTAACTAAATTCTTTAGAAAAATAAATAAATAGGTCAAAAATGGTCTATCATGTCTTGGCCGATCCCCATTGATCCAAACATAATATTGTGTCAGCAGAACAAAATAGCGACTCTTTACAATCTGCTTTCCTCTTGCCGTAAGTACTAGATTCCTACATTGTTTGTAATTTTCCAATTGTATTTTAGTTAAAGAAATGTTGAAAATCAGCATGGCTTTTCAGTGCAGTAAGTTACTGTGATGATGTTTTACCTTAAATAAGTTATATAGACCACTTGTGTTGCCTTATTCCAGACTTATTTCAGTTTTTTGAATCTATACTGTATAAAAAGGTAAAGAACAATAGATCTATATGTTTCATTAATCAAACAGTAATGCTGAGGACACAGACAAAGGATGTTTTCGTAGCTAGTATACCATTTGTCTTGTTTGTAAACTCTATGACATTTTGAAAGAAATTCGCCAATATACTAAATTAATTCTGTTATTGCTAAAAAATAACTAAACACATTTGAATGTTAAAGATAACAGAGCACTTTAAAATTGAAATACAGTTCATGCAAGGATGCAAATAAAAAATAAAAGTCCCATATTTTGGGTTTCGTTTAAGGCTTACCGTATGGTTTGGGTCGAAACTACCAGTTTCTTTACCTGGCTCATCAATCTTGTGATTTAAATATTGAATTAAAAAAAAATCCTAAAAAAGTAACAACAAAGTTAAAAGCAGCACTAAACTTTCTCAGGCATACTCATTCTATTGTTAAAGGATCATTACATTTACTGTAGGTTTTCTTATATTATTTTACTTTCACCTTATCAACCTCCCCAAAAAGTCTGTAATGTAAACAGTGTTTATTCCCTTCAAACAATTTTTTCATGCTGATTTTATCTTTTTACATTTGTAGCCACAACTTGATTTTCAATACATTTCAAGTGTTGCAATGTTTTCCCATTAATGTATTTTGATGTTCTTTGAAGTCTTTCTAGCAGTAGTTAATTTATACTTATGTTGATAATCCAATGAAATTCTGCTTTTGATTAGATTATTATGACATCATGTTAAATAAAAGCCTCCAAATTAAAGATGGACAACCACCAAACAAACATAGGCGTCTCCAGCTGTAAGAGAGGTCAAGCATGGATTTCTTTGTTTAGGAATCTGTAAGATAGAATCTGGTTTTTAGACTGGAATTAGTTCATGGAGTATATAGGTCAAAACTATTGAATGTTTTTGCATTCAAAATTATTTTAAATGCTAACAACATAACTAGGGAATTTCCAAATATCGTCATAAACTTCACATAATTGGCTTACAACCATTGGTGGGGGCCGGTAAAGAAATAAGCCAAGTACAGCATTTGCATTATAGCCTGCTCTTCTCAAAGGATAAATGGAAGTAACGGCTAATAAATATAAGCTAGCCACCATGTCTCACTTGTGTGTTATTTGTTGAGAGGTGGCAGAGCATTGTGGGTCTTTGTTTGGCTAAATGTAAATGTACTTTTGGTTATTGATATGCTGTTTCATTCTGTACCATAATACTGAAATTATTTCCTGCTTATTTTGATAGGTTTATGAACATCAGGAGTGGGAGCAAATCGCTAAAGCTTGGAGACTTTGGTCTTGCGACCGTAGTTGATGGACCTCTTTATACTGTATGTGGAACACCAACATATGTAGCACCAGAAATCATTGCAGAAACGGGTAAATTATTATTATTTTTTTGATTAAAGAGTATTTATAAGGTTAACGTAATAACATTCCAAATGTTAAATGTCAGCTAGAAAATCAATCCATCCTCTAAATCATAGCGTCACTTCTTCTCCATGTAATACACCTGAGGCTCCATGTATTTTTAGTGCTGTACAACAATCAGGTTATTTTTATTATATGTTCTGTAAAGGTGAGTGTAGGAAACAAGCACCTCATATTAATGAATCATACTTTTTCTGTTTCTTCAGGTACGGCTGAAGTGGACATCTGGGCAGCTGGCGTGATTACTTAATACTGCTTTGTGGTTCCCTCCATTCCGTGGGTAGGTACATGGAATATGAACAAATGCAGATCCGAACAATTTATTAGCACAAGCAAAGGAATTGTGAGGGGCACAATATGATGGGGAAATCACAAAGTCTTTATTGACTCACGACATACACACGTTTCGAGGATCACTATGTCCTCTTACGATCGTTAAAGTCACAGTGTCGCTATATTGTTACTATGTGATGTGACTGAAAAATGTTAAAGTGTCAGTATTTTAGGTCTTTACTTTGGTCTTTGGGCCAGCACCTGATGTAATGGATGATGTGACTTATTGTATAGAAATTGGAATATGTTTTTTTTTTTTTTAACTATAAATAAAATACATTGTGCTTGTTCTATTTTTGGGAAATGTATAATTATAAAAAATATTAGAACAATTTACGTGTAAATAATTAAATGTATTTGTGTAGAAGTGCAGATGACCAGGAAGCACTATTTCATCAAATTTTAATGGGACATGTGGATTTTCCATCACATATTGGGATAACGTTTCTGACTCCGCAAAGGTAAGTCTTTTATATAGTAGTTATTATATATATATAATAGCATATTATACCTGCATAATATACACCAATTTAGTGCAGGAGTCTCTGAGACTATTGCATGTTGACAGCAGGTGTTATGCAGTATTAAAGAACAACTATACTGTTAAATTTACATTTTATTTATTTTTTTTTTACATTTTATTTTTTTCAAAAATACCTGGGGCATGAAGGAATTGATTATTTCCTACCTCCCAATATTGTTTGTTGAGTAGCTAAAGCACATACAATTTCATCTGCCAGGTTTGTGCCCTGGGCCTTACTATATCAAGATAGTGCTGAAACACTCAGGAAGCCAAGCAGAAGATGTATCTTTGTGTTGATGCTCCTCATAGAAATTATATTAGGAGGTATATAGTACCAATCCTCCAAAATTGCTTTTGAAAACACTTAAATGTACTATAGTTCTCCTTCAAAATGCCAAACCATGGGGACATTCTGACCTAATAACAGAGCACTGGCTGTGCAGCTCTTAATTTTCTATTGTAATTTTTACATTTTTAAATACCGTATATACTCAAGTATAAACCGAGTTTTTTAGGCTGTAAAATCAGCCTGAAAACTTGAACTCGGTTTATACTCGAGTCAGTACTTACTTAAGCAATTCGGCAGCCGCACACTCATTCCCTGTACTGGCGCGCCGGCTGAAGTCACTGCCCGGCGCCGATAAGTGACGTCAGCCGGCGCGCCAGTACAGGGACTGAGCGTGCGGCTGCCGAATTGGTTAAGTAATGTACAGGATTCAATTTGTGCTGGACACATACATAAGGTATAGTGTGTCCAGACAGGAAGCCCGGATGCACACGGAGAGCCCACAGATGGATGCACACAGAAGGTACCCTTTGAATTAGGTGGGAGGGTGAGGGTGTAGATGTTTGGAAACTACAACTCCCAGCTAATAAGCATGCTGGGTTGTAGTTCCAAAATCAGGATTGCCAAGGAATGAGATTTAGAATGTCTTTTAAATAAACAGCAGTATTCCCATACAATAATATCCATATCCAGTATGGCTATTACTGTATGGGAATTCTGCTGTCCATTTAAGGGCAACTAAAGCCTCAAAAAAATACAGAATAAGAAGGCAGCATGTTATATCTTCTACCCTCAGTTTATACTCGAGTCAATTAATTTTATTAGTTTTTTCCTGTAAAATTGGGTACCTCGGTTTATACTGGGTCAGTTTATACTGAGTATATACCGATATAGTCTATAGAATTTTTTAATAGGAACTTTTGGTTTTCAAATACAATTTTTCTAAATTTCAATTCCTTAAGATTTGGTTTTCGGATCTGTCAGATTTTCCAAATCAAAACCAGGTTAATTTCAAACCCAGGTCTCATCGCTTCTCACTTTATATCATTAATAGAAATGAGTCGTAGTTTCTAAATTAACCCGGTTTCATTTTAGTACTGCCGATTTTGAAATTTGAGAAATTTGGAAATTGTTTTTGAAACTTAAAAAAACGAAAGTCAAAAATTACATTGAGTTTCCTAACATGGCGATTGAATATTCAAAAACAGTGATAGAAAAATCTAGCAATTCTGTTGCAATTGGATTCAAATCAGATTTTCAGAATTTCAATAAGTTCCGCTGAACCGTTGGCCAAACCAATCTTGTTTATCTCTAATCATTAATAGCATTCCAGATATTTCTTCTACAATAAAAAGTATTTATCCCCTGTATTATAATAAGATGATGCATACCGGTATATGGTTTTGAAATTAAAGATCCCTTTATCTATTTTCAGGGACTTATCACTAGAATGCTTCAGGTAGATGTCGACCACCGATATTCTGCTCCACAAGTTCTTGAACATCCATGGGTCAATGTAAGTAGTCAGTTGACTTCAATTATTAATGACCGTCTTATTTGTTAACTGTATCTGCTGTATTCAGTTAGATCAACTGGACTTAAAGTTTACTTTGTGAAGACATTTCGCTATTCATCCGACTGGCTTTCTCAATTCAGAATGACTTGTACAACAATCTGTGGCAATTAGTACCCTGGAAAGTCCCAATTAGCATATGACTGCCAGGTGTTGAATGCATGAGGCTAAGAGGTGTTATCGAAACTGGCAGAGAGTAAGTTTCAAAACAGCATGCATTGTACATGACAGACAGTTGGTGTCGAACCCCCCTACATCTATTCAGGCTAGTTACTTTATTTTCACATAAATGTTGCCTCCTTGATACCTCTCTTAAACCAATCAGTTCCTTTGCCAAGATGTTGACATTACAATCTTTAAAGGTATGTCCTTTTTCCTTAAGATGCAGGTACACGGCTGTGTCCTGACCCAAGGAATTGCCTCTTCTATCCTGAGCCATACGTTGGTGCAGTTGCTGTTTGGTCTCCCCCACATACAAATCAGAGCACTCTTCACTGCACTGTGTATATGATGTCACTTTTCTTGTGTTTCCGTACTGGGTATTTCAAATGTACCAATTGCTGCCTCGGTGTGTTGTTTGGTTTACAGCAGACCGGGATACAGTGTTTTTTTTAAATTCTTTTAACACCTGACAAAAACACTCATGCACCTGCACGCGTCGGGAGCGTCCACCCGTACATAGACTCCAGTGCTGCAATCACCTCCTTCTAACTTCCGTCTCCCAACGGCTCCAAACACATCTGACCACGGGGTTTCCGTAAGTTTAGGTTAAAACTTCCAACACTTTATTGAAACAGTATTAAAAGCATGTAGCAGCTAACACAGACATCGGGCCATATCAGGTATGCACACACAGAGCTCTTTTAACACCTGGCTGTCATATGCTTATTGGAACTTTTTCAGGGTACTTATTGCCAAAAAGTAAAAGTCATTCTGAATTGAGAAAGCCAGTCGGATGACTAGCGAAACGTCTTCAAGAATCAAACTTTAAGTCCAGTTGATCTAACTGAATACTTCCTAATCTAGATATGTGCTTTGTTCTCAAAAGATTTGAATCTGACCCATAATATGTATTAGAGTTGCAGTGCTTAGCCATTCTAATTTAAAGGGACACTATACTGAAAAAATGACTTTGCCTCATCTTAATCTATAATTGAATACATGTAAGTAGCACTCACACTGATTTGTGTGTGTTGCTGCATGCCTTCAATCCAGCACAAATTTTGTTTAGGAGCAGTATCCCCCCTCCCTCTTTTAACCACTTCCATCCGACCTGACTTTTTTCCCACAAACCAACTGTCAAGCCTGCACACAGTGTAAAGCATTCCAACTGTTAAAACTTTGTCACCATTCCAGCTACAGTAAAACTACTCACAGAAGAATAGTTTTTGGGAGCAAGGAACTTGATTGACAGCTTAAATATAAGAAGTTTTAGATTGGATATCTAAAGGAATAAGGGGCAGATGAACAAAAAAATGATACAGTGGTGGTTGGGAAGAATTATAGTTTCCAGTTATGGTCAATTTAAAATAACCTATTTTTCGGTATAGGTGCCCTTTAACGAAATTAATGATAGATATTACACAGTTTTACCAGACATATAGCACAGAGACTGCTTTAAATTATTTATCAATTGCATTTCTGTGTGATTTTTTTGCAAAATACATCATTATAGAGACTTGAAATATTTGACTTAATAGTTCAAGCACCTTCCCTTCCCCCTCCCTATTAGCACACAGAAAACTAGCTCAATAATAGTGCAAAATGAGCAAGCCTATGCCATTCAACAGCAGAGGGGACAAAAAACAGGGGCTTAGTGTATTGGGGAGGAGGGGGGAAAAACTTTAGAATGCTACATCTACCATAGTAGCATATTAATTGAGATTGAAAAAAGACATACATTCATCTAGTCCAACCTTTATACGCTCCTCTTTAACCCTCAGCCAATCACAGGATACCAGCAGCGTCTCCTGTGATTGGCTGAGACATCGCATCTCAGCCTAAAAGGGCAGGCAGAGGTGGCAGTAAAACTTCAAAAGATGTTAACTCTTTAATGACAGTGGGGGTAGATGTTTCTACCTCAAGCACAATTATAGATCCGGGGGGTATGGGGACTTTAAATCAAGTACATTTTGGAGGCAACTGCAATTGGAAATTTTGTGTTTGAAGTTGTTTAAAGGATAACTATCATGTGATTTTTTTTTTAAAATACAGTTAGAATTAAAAGTACTTGGGACAGGAATACAGGACTGGTAATTCTTACATCTCAATATTGTTTCTGTGAGGAGCACCAGCCCAAAGAAAACGGATTCTGCCAGTCTTCCTCCTGGCTTAAGCACTATCTTTAATACAGGTCTAGTCCAGGACTAACCTGGTAATGGAAAACTGTTAGTGCTGTAGCCCCTCAATGAAACAATATTGTGAGGTAGGAATAATCAATCCTACCTACCTGCAGCAGGTTCTTTCTATTTTTAAAAATAATAATAATTTTAGAGTTTTTAATTCAGTTTTAATTTAGTTTCAACAGGAATCCCAGCTAATAATATCCATCTACACACAACTTTATAAATATAATGTATTCCTTAAGGTTATGAAAAAGAGTTTAATTGTTATCTAGAAGTTATGAGTAAAAATGTATTATTTCACTTCTCTAATCAATGTGTCTTGTGCTTAAGAATGTTCTTTTTCTGACTTACAGGATGATGGGCTTCCCGAGAATGAGTATCCCCTTTCAGTGGCAGGAAAAATTAAAAAGCATTTCAATACGGGCCCTAAACCCAACTGCACATCTGCCGGCGTGTCTGTTATAGCAGTAAGCATATGGTTTATTATCCCTATAAACCCTGGCCTGTGACAAATCTTACTAACCATATTATTCTAACCGTTTAGCTATAAATATGAAATATCAGATGATTTATGGCATGTTTATCTAACCGGCTATAGGGTACAGTATAACTTACTGTAAGAGGGTTTTAATAGAGGCCATGATCAGTTAGCATAACAAAATACAAATAAATAGCAATTGTCAATAATTCAATTAAACAAATTAGTAATTCTGGGAATTTATTAGATGTTAAGCACGTCAGAAATGTAAGATATAACACATACAGTAAATGTGTTCACATTAATAGAAATAGAATACAAGACATTGTACCATCGGCCTATCCTGGGGTGATACCCTTTAAATAGGGAATTTAATGCGCTCAATGTTTATACTCAATGAT
This sequence comes from Hymenochirus boettgeri, assembly GCA_019447015.1. Taxonomy (NCBI): domain Eukaryota; kingdom Metazoa; phylum Chordata; class Amphibia; order Anura; family Pipidae; genus Hymenochirus; species Hymenochirus boettgeri. Next base: position 290,012,888 of record CM033470.1, on the reverse strand, counting down.
TATCAGGTCAGCTTCTCTGTGCTGGTTGTAACTGCCCCACTTACATATGCATAATCCCATAATCTGTATATATATATATATATATACTGTATATATGCTGACATTAGTTTTCAGGATTATATTTAGGAGGATGGAGTAATCACTATGCTGGCCATACACTACAAAATTACCTCCTGATGTTCTGACAACCGTCTACATGAGCTTTTTATGTTCAATATTACGATCGTAAGAAGGATCGCAACCAAGAAAAAGTCGGAAGAATGCCCACAATGACAAAAATGTTTACTTGATCACTTGCTCTAAAATACAAATGAAAATAAAACAAAACATGTAAGTGTGGAGCAAACTGTGCAGGATCTTTCATGTGCATTGAATCACTTATGCTGCCAAAGGATCCAAAATTGCGCCTGATGCTAAAAAGGAAGTTGTTAGTTAAATGAGAACTTGGCTCTTCCCTTCCAGTAGTTTAGTCATTCTGCTATCTGCTGCCCCCTCCCACTATGTCAAATGGGCACCTCCTTCATTGTGCCCCCAGCCCAGCACCCGCTGTCATTAGGCCAGCTAAAGGGGGAAGTGTAAGATATAATTGTTCCATATTTGTAATATATAGATGTTATATTAATAATAATTACTATTATTATTATTATGAATATTATTTATTTTTAAGTTAGTAGCGTGTTTGTATTTATTTAATAACTAAAACAATTTTAAAGGGAACTGAAGGTTACAAAAACACTTTGTGCTACTTACCTTAGAAGCACTGAGGATTGGTGCCTGTTTACCTCCTGTGTCATGTCTAAGTTGTGACCAGGAAGAAGAACTTGGGAGCTAATATCATGTGTCCAGCTTCTAAGCGGGCCAGTGATATCATGCACTTGGATCTAATTGGAGGCTGGAGGCAGCTCATGTGACTGGGTAGTTCCCATTCCTCTTCCCAACTTGCTACATCCAAGACTTAAGCTTGGTACACACGTACGATGTTAGCAGCAACCCCCGAGCGCCGAACAGTTGTTTTGGCCAATAACCACACAAAATGGTGGAGTCCTGGTCGTGGGTCGCTGCCAGCATGGTACGTGTGTACAAAGCTATAAGAGACACTGGTCCTGGGTGCCATAAAGGTAAGTTAGGCTAAGGTCCCACTGCATTGCATTAAAAAATGCAATTTGTTTGCATTTGTGTGCTCTTTTTGTTAGTTTGCCTGTGTTTGCATTTGTGCGCGCTTGTGTCAGCTTGTCCGCTGCGTTTTGTTTGCTTTTTCTATTTATTACACATTAGTAGCCTATTTGTGTCTGCTTGTCCATATTTGTCTGTGTTTTTTTCTGCGTTCCCCTAGAGTTTAATTGAAGTTAAAAATGGACAGGAATAGACCAAGTCACGCGTGCATGCGATTGGTATAAGGTTCCGAACGTAACGCACATAGTGTGAACTGGATCCTGCAATTTCCATTAAAAATAAAATGTTATTGCAGATCGGAAAACGCATATGGACAGAAATGTGGATAGAAACGTGCATAGTGGGACTTGATCCACACCTATGTGATTTCTATTTCATTTACAAATAGAAAAACATAAAAATCCTGCCAATATTCCCTAAGGAATAGTGTACGTTACACAATTGTGCTGGTGCTTTACATTCATCTTGAGAAGCTATGATGGGATTAACCGGAGGTGAATTTATAATACATAATCTAATGTTACCTTATAGTAACATCCTGTAAAGATAAACTGCTTGAAACCTAAAGATTGTGTATGTTTAATGATTATCTTCACAATGTTTAACACTGAACACCCAATACATCACAGACTGTAAAGCTAGATACACACATTATTGATAAAGGGCCAATCCTGTCAGAACCCATGGGATTGGCCCTTTATCGGTAATGTATGTACATCTGTAACAAGCTTTCCGATGCCGAAAAACGTTCCACATTGGAAAAGGATGTTATGAATGGAAAATATTCCTCGTTCGCGGTTGGCTCCCCGTACTAAAGTATATGGAGTCAGCCATGATTGTTACAGTTGACGTACGGTAGTCATCTCCCTACACTTTATATAGGGAGAACACTCATAACTGTGTTCATCTACATCTTTCAAAGATGACAGACAGAATCTTACATCGAAAGAGTGGCACTCTGTGTGCACAGCTTAAGGCCTGGTACACACGGTTTGATATTTCCATTGCCTGCTGTGATATCTCTCAGTTGATTGGGTTGAAAATCAGTGGTAATTTTAGCCATGACTGACTGTTGTATGGCATGTCTGTATGATCTGCAGGATAGGGTGCACTGAAATGTTGTCTGAGACACTTCCAACCGGCAGACTACCGATAGGTACAAACTTGTACCGTGTGTACCAGACCTTAGACAAAAGTTGTCAGAACACAGTTGTTTGGTAGAAAAGTTTATCAAGTAGATCCCATACATGTGTGTGTGATTATCCTTTGTTTACTATAGATATGACAATTAATGTCAAAACTCATGTCTAAGCATGGGTACACACAGGGCGATATTTAGATCGAATGTCCGATATGCACAAACGTTTGACCAGCATTGGGCCGATATAATTTTGTACTGCAGGCCTATCTCTACATTGGTCACAATAAAAGCTAAATTAGATTAAAGGGCATCTATAGTGAAAAAAACACATTGCCACATTGCAAAGTTAAATTCATGTACTCTGTGCTGCCATTCTCCTTCCTCTGTCAGTGACTGTTTTTCCATACAGTAGTGTTAGATCTCTCTGCAGCACTCCCCCCTTTCCCCTCCCCTCTGTTACCTCCTCCATGGTTTAATACCGGCTGCCCGACAGGATTCTCATGTGTAGTAGGAGTTAAAAGTTCAACATCCTGAAAAACACACCCACACACAGTGGCCAATAGAAATCAAGCTGTCCTGGAGACACGGATCTCTCCCCATGTACTGCTGCAACACAATCTCTCTTTGTCACCCATCATCAAACAGTGAACACTATCAAGAAGGGGGGTCAAGTGCAGCCTTATCTCTGCAGTCAAAGCTACCTCTCTGCCCCTGCTAATGCTGTTATTTCTATGCTTATTACAGAGCAGGGAGGAAGGAGGGACTTGAGCAGGGAAGAGGGTCACGTCACAGGGGTTTGAAGAAAATAAAGATACCCTGGGGGTTGGGGGGAATTATACAACACATGGAAAGAAAGGGAAAAAAGTTCATTTTCCCACTATAGATGCCCTTTAAGGTAACAAACTTTTATAGAATTGTGGACACTATCTCCAAATTCTCAGAGAGAAATACCATGATTTTGAATGTTTTTGTTTCCCAGTGTCATACAAAAGATAGATAGATAGATGATAGATAGATGATAGATAGATAGATAGATAGATAGATAGATAGATAGATAGATAGATGAGAAGAGATAGAGAGATAGATAGATAGATAGATAGATAGATAGATAGATAGATAGATAGATAGATAGATAGTAGATAGATAGATAGATAGATAGATAGATGATAGTAGAGATAGATAGATAGATAGATAGATAGATGATAGAGAGATAGATAGATAGATAGATTATAGAAGATTTATAGATAGATAGATTTATAGATAGATAGATAGATCGATAGATAGAAGATGATAGATAGATAGATAGATAGATAGATAGATAGCAGATTAGACAGATAGATATCAGAGTGAGATAGATAGATAGATAGAGAGTTAGATAGATGATGATAGATAGATAGAGAGATAGATAGATAGATAGATAGATGATAGATAGATAGATGATAGCTAGAGAGAGATAGATAGATAGATAGATAGATAGATAGATAGAGATAGATAGATAGATAGACAGATAGATAGATGATAGATAGATAGATAGATAGATAGATAGATAGATAGAATAGATAGATAGAAGATAGATGATAGATAGATAGATAGATAGATAGATAGCTAGATAGATAGATAGCATAGATAGATAGATAGATAGATAGATAGATAGATAGATAGATAGATAGATAGATAGATAGATAGATAGATAGATAGATAGATAGATAGATAGATAGATAGATGTAGTGATAGATAGATATAGATAGATAGATAGATAGATAGATAGATAGATAGATAGCGAGAGTAGAGGATGATTAGATAGATAGATAGATTAGAGAGTTAGATAGATAGATAGATAGATAGATAGATAGTAGATAGATAGATAGATAGATAGCTGATAGATAGATAGATAGATAGATAGATAGATAGATAGATGATAGATAGATAGATAGATAGATGATAGATAGATAGATAGATAGATAGATGATAGATAGATAGATAGATAGATAGATAGATAGATAGATGATAGATAGATAGATAGATAGATAGATAGATAGATAGACAGACAGAAATATAGACAGACAGACACAGACAGAGAGATGGTAAAATAAATTGTGCATTAAAAGAGACAACCCCCCCCCCCCATGTAGTAATTAAACCTGTTTCCGTTTTGAACCATATTTTCTTTATAATGTAATTCATTACACCCTAGTGCCTCACTAATAAGCAGCAATAAAAAGTAATGAAATGCTCATTTTAGATGGTAGGTAAAATGTCAGCTAATGTGCCATATGTCTATGAAACTGTGATATATTATCTCTGATATATTAAACACAACAGTGTTTCCCATTTCCATTATCCAATTAATTAGTGATTAAAACCTTAACATTTCCATTTCTTCAAGAAGGGGATATTAACAAGAATTAATAACTGCAGTAATTTTATTATTGTATTGATTGACATTAATCAGGCATTACATTTATATGCACTAATAATTCATCAATCATACCAATCATAAAATATTTACTATGATAAATTTACATTAAAATTAGGGAATAGGGGGCATATTTATATAAGCATCATATTGCAAAATTGGCATACTGCACCATTTACTGCACCAGCATTGTAAAATACAGATCCTTAGCTATAGTGCAAAATACCAATACTGTGCAGAATGAGCCATAGATGATGAGTCTTACCGACTCATCCCTGCGTTTACAGTTTGGTGTAAAATAACAGTGTGGCCATAAACTACCCAGAACATTTGGTAATTTACAGCTGTGTTGTAAATCTTCAATGCTGTCAGCTTTGACAGACTTTCATCAGACTTATGATGAAAAAAAGGGCTGCAGGCCATGTAAATTTGCCCCCTGTCCCTTAGTGGCTAAATAATGCAGTGCTATCCAAAGCCCTAGGTCCACTTTACAACTATTAAAGGGCATGTTCACCCTTAAAAGAAAAAACTGGTTACTTGTTAGTAATCTGCCTGCAACCCCAACTGCTATTTTTCCCAGTTTATTACATGCATTTGTAATAAGATATTTTAGGATAAGTATCGCCTTTATTCTAGCAGAACAAGCTGGCTCCCCCCTCCATGCAGTCAATCAAAGCTGTGACTGCTGACATCACAACCAATGATTGACTGCATGGAAGGAGGAGGCAGATACCTCTCTCTGGAACCGTAGCTCACAAAAATTTAAGAGATGGCTCTATTTAATTCACTTTTCATGTTGTAAAAAAAGAATTGATATTGTTTTTTTGATCTTTTAAGATCAGAATTAAACCATTAAGGGGCATGCCCACATCAAAATGTATACTTTTCCCCCCCCCTCCCAAAACCCCAAGAACGCAATAGTTCTAAACTTCTAAAGAAAGGTAATCAGTCCGAAGTTTGCTGTTCTCTTAATTGGACTTCTGTCTTTTTCCTGGCACATCAGTCATTCATGGCTGTAAATGACTGAGCCACCTTCAAGCTTGTAACAAACTTGTACAGGTTTAGGAATAGGATTGAATGGAGACTCCACACAGTATTCCACTGCAAACAACTTTTATTTCAGTGCTCTTTGTACAGGTGGAGGCGTCAATATGGGAGGAAGAGGACAGTGAACTTCAGACAATAATGCCGGGCATGTAACAGTTCACATAAGATACAGTTATACATAAAAAAATACATTTGTAGGTTAGTGGCCAAATGTTAATGTTATATGGAGTAATTGGTCACAGTGTATATTTCTTATGATAAAATGTCATCTATCATTATCATATCATTACCAACAGTCCCAGAATCTGTTGGACAGTTCCAACTTTTAAATAGTCCTAATCCTGCAGTGTCCTGAGATTCACAGGCAGGGGGCGACCAGGGAAGTATGTGTAGACAAATGATAGAGCTCTGTAATAAGGCCTGATAGGAAAGGTGCACAGTCCCTGTTCTGTTCTCATTGAGACTTTTTTTTTTAAAAAAATTAGAATGCAGGGAATTATCTAGAAATTGAGCACAAAACATTTTTAACACTGTTCGACGAGTCCCGTGGCAACCATTTCTATACTTTTTTCCCCCTTTTGCTAAAATCACTTGAGAATTGGCATTTTTGGGGTTTGTGGGAAAATTTTTCCAGCACATTGGGCTTAGAACATGCTTGCTATGCTTATTGTCTTTGTTAGCAATAAAGTTATCACCACTGTAAACATCACTTATATTATGTTTCTCCTCATACGTAATACCTTGTAGGACTTCGACTGGCTAACACAGTATCTCTACCTCCAATTTAATATTGTCCTTTTTATACAGGATTCCTCTGTGCTGCGTACTGTAGATGGGGCCTATGGGACCAGTAAGGGGGGCAATAATATATTTTCTTATACCTCTCTTGAATCTATACTTCACTATATACAAGACAATATAATGTAGCTGCTGGAACTTCTGCATCCTTTTCACAGAGATTCCCTGTCCATATAGAGTGTACAGCTGGATAAACCCCTACAGGGCGATGCGCCAAGAGGCCCACCGCTCCTGTTCTGGAGTTTAAGTCCCGCTAACCGATGTTATATTGGCTATCATGACTTAAACTCCTTCATTGCTGTGTGGCTAACGCGGAAGTTAACCGCGCAGCCGGCACAAGTAATGTTATATGCAAAAAGCATCATTCTATTGCAGCACTTTAAATGCCAGCTGGAGTTTAAAGTGCCACAACAGATACCAGTAGTTAGCGATGCACCGAGAACTGCTCTCGGTGCATCGGGCTGAAAATGTTTCACCCTCCCAGACTGTTATTAGTCACTTGACTAACTCTCTAGATCTGTTTGACAGGTGGCACATCATGTGTACATTTTAATGTTCTACATCAGGAAACAGAGGCATTACTTACCCTGCTGTTCATTGGCACCACTCACTGAGCCACAGTGTATGACTGGTTACCTGTAGACAATGTTTTCATTGTTTAAAGTTAGGCCAACTCTTGTGCACTGTGTGCCTGGCATCTTTTTTATAACAAGGTCACTTGATTAAGAATAGATTCCTCTTATAAGTCTGTCACGCTGTGTTACTGGATTGTGTATCACAGCCCGATACATTATCTAGCTCCATAGGACTGGCAAATCAAGGAGTGATTTTGTACTTTTTGTGCAAAAAGGATTTTATGTAGGTTTTATGGAGAACAAAAAAACAAACTGAGAAAAGAGCAATGCTGAGGATGAGACAATTTATAAAGGTGTTTGTTCCCCTTTACTACAAGCACAGTTCAGAACATACCAGAACATATAGTATGCTATCGTTAGGTGTAGGGATGTATGGTCCCCGGTATTGTTCAATGCTGTGGGATATTTTGCCTTTTAGAATGTTCTAATGGAACCATCGTGTTAAGGTTATGTGAGGTCTTGAAACTTGGCTGAACAGGGATATCTTTTCCCTGCAATCACAAGACTTGCATCATATTTATACCAAACACTATTCACTAGGATGGCAGGATGGATTATTATTATTATGTGAAAGTCCTGTCATTTACGGGTGAGGAATTTCCTGTAACAGCCTTAACAATAGACCTCAGTGTTATATAATGTATTGAGGTATTAGCGTTGCACAGTAATCGGAGCTAGAACAGATTGCTGGAGTTGGTTGACTGAAATCTGCATTGATTGCTGTAAATAGGGAAAGTAATCTGGGATCATAGATAAATGAAGATCATCATCCGTAAATGGAACAGTTCTAAGATCAAAGCATTACTTTTGGCAATCCTAAATTTACTTTCAATATAGACAGTAAATCCCTAGGAATCACTTTGTCAGAAAGCAGAACACTAAATGCACAAAGATTTCCTGGTATAAATATAAAAAGAACCTGCATAGATTAAAGTAAAAGTTATTCTACATGCACATACACAGTGTTAAATACTATACAACAACATGTGTCCCTCTCTGCCATTACTTTGTTCAGCATCCCAAGGGCCATATTCTAAGGGGTGTTCTTAATGGGCAGGTCTACCCCTCAAATTATGAATTATATATAGGTTAATCACCCCCAAACCACAATAGTGAGAAAGCAGTGTTGAGACAACTGTATAGAAAATACTCTGCAAATAGAAACATGGAATACTGGGGTAAGGGGGAGGCTGGGTCCACACTGCTGCATGGCAATGCGCTTTATTGTCTGTTTGTGATGCGATATTTCATTATCAGAGAAAATTTGCAAACTCATGTTGACGTGCATTCGCAAGGGTGTGAGGAATTGCATTAATGTGGCCTAGCCCTGAATTGTGCACATGCTCACTAGGCTGTTTGAGACATGTACTGGCAACAGCATTGAAGCAAAAAAATCCAATTCATTAATGTAGAAAAATGCAACTTTCGAAAGTATCGTAGTTTCTTGCAATTCATAGGTCCTCAAGGGAGGATAGCTTTTACATTCGGAGTAACAAAGTTTAAGTTTTTTTTTACCTTTAAACCTTGCTAAGAATTTTCAAAAGGACGAGACAAATGTTTGCATTTTTATAATTGAAATTTTTTTACATTTTACACATATTACCAAACCAATGAAAAAGGGGCTTAACTGCAGCCTCCTCCCTCCTGCAAGATTGGAGGTCGGGCCCCTGACCCACCCCCTCCCCCCTTACCGATCAGCTGTTTTTAAACAGCTGATTGCGTGTATGAATGAAATGTAGTTTAAATGACCGGACCCAAATTTCCGGTTCAGTTTCGGATATTCAGGTCTGGTCTTTTTAACAGCTGCTCACGTGTAGGTTTCATTGATACGTGTGATCAGCTGTTCAAAAACAGCTGATTGGGGTAGAGTGGGCTTGTGGTGTGCCCTACTACCATGGTGGGTGCGGTAGTTATGCCAGTGCAATCAAAAAAGCATCCAATTTAGGACTTAAGCAAATTATTTTGCATAGAAATTAGAATGTGATGACTACCACTTAGGGGAATAAGCTGTCCATTTCCTACTGTCTCTTATATTTGTACTAGCAAACCCCGCAGCACATGCACCCTCCCCCGCGCAAGCACACCCTGTGCATGCATTCTACGTGCGCAGATGGGTCCAGCATGCGTGCAGAATGACAGGTTTGTTTTAGTATATAGGATTGACAGCCCTGTCCCAAGCTGTCCCCAGTATGTTACCCACATGTGGGATTTTTTTGAGGCAGTGTTGAAAGTGGCACGGTTTGGGGGGTGATTAACCCATATAAGAATTTTAGTTTGGGGCTGGACATTCCCTTCAAACATTTTTTTAATGCTATTTCCCAGTGTAACAAAATCCTTGTTCTATTCCTTGAACAACACAGTTGGTGGACAGTGCAATCAATAATAGCTCTTTGATGCTGACCAAGTTTCCATGTTGTTGGGTACTCCAATTCTGTTTGTTCTCCCCATGAACAATGTATCTTTCCAATTAAACATCCCAATTGGCTTGTCATTCTTTCCATTTAAACCTGTAAAATAAACCGGGTGAATGGAATGTAGGGATGGCACAGAAGCTGGGAATCCCACTTTGCTGCCCTAGGGTTACCTTCCATTCATATATAAATGCAGCCAACAACCCTAACAACTGCTGCCAATCATACATTCTAACAGTGGTAAGTATTTGGCGAACAATTACCAACTTTACCCAGGTTAGGTTGTCCATAAATAAGAATTTCATTCCCAGTTAAGTTGGTTGTAACTTCACGATCAACATAAAGGAATTATTCAGGCAGTGTTAAGGAAAACGTAAGAGGATTTTGCTAAATATGCCATTAGGCAATAAAATCATGTGTGTTTGTGCAATTAACTCTTATTGTATATTATTTACTTTTGCTTTTCTGCCCATTATAATTATTGTATACTAAATAGGTAAATATCAGTCCAAATTACTTGTAGCCACCAGGTGGCAGCATTGTATCACTTGAACAAGATAATAGCTCAGAGCTATCTGTTAAGTAAGAATTTTGGTTGAAAACAAAGAACATTTGAATCCAAAAGTAATTCCAATTTTATTCACGTTAATGCTGTAATAAAATATTATTTTGCATTATGGTTTTAGAAGTTAATCAAATTAACAATCAGTGTGAGTTAATTAATGGCTAAATTTCCTTTTTTTCTTCTTTAGTCCTTGCTGTTTACCTATATTAATAGCTAAAAGAAAAATAATAATAAGTTATGTCTATGGCATCTGCAAGTGACCTGTTTCATATGTATCTGTGTTGTTATTATAGATAGAACTACAGACGGTACAGGAGTGCGTAGCTTGTACTAAACCTTTCAGTCTTGTCAGAGGATTGCTACTGACTGGAAACCCTGTCAGTACTGAAGGTTATAAATTGGGGGTGGGGGGCTTTACTAAATATAGAAGGTTGCTATGGAATGGAGTCTTGATTCTTTAGCAAAATGTTGATCCACTGAGTTGCCCCATTTCTCTCTGCTCAGCTGGACCACGGGTTTACCATCAAGAGATCAGGGTCTTTGGACTACTACCAGCAACCAGGAATGTATTGGATAAGGTATGAGATGGTTTCAGCGGCAAAAAGTCAGTGTTTCCATGGCAACGTGCTGGCCGCCTCCATCTACCAAGTCTCTCCTACCCCAACTCCCCCTACCACCACCCCCCCTACCACCACCCCAGTGGATTCACATGCTCCTTCTGAATTGTCAACAGTCCATATGCTGCTTTATGAGTTTAATCTTGGTCTTTGTTGAGTTTATGCAAACCTCGCTCCTCCATTCCCTTTCTTCGTCCATCATCCACGCTAACATTGCCAGCTTCTCTCCATCACACATGCTTAGAATATTATTGTAGTATAAAAGACAGTATATATTTTTGTGCATATTTTGGTATATTTTTGTTAATAAATAAAAATTTTATAAAAATGAAAACTAATTTAATCTCCCTGGTCTTTTGTGTTACAAAATAAAGATGAATTATTTACGCTTAAGTCCAAATTCAATTTTAAAAAGTGCAAATATATACTGTCTTTTAAACCTCTGTGAACACCACCCTTACCTTATACCAATTACCAATGCATATTAAAACAATGCATTGAACATTATAACCACTTAAGTAAAATGTGCCACAATTTAATTTATAGTGTGTGTTTTACTTTAATTTGTTTTGTTTTTTTTAAATATTTTTTAGATTGCATGTAAATTTCTTTCAGATTTGATTTTACTACAAAGGTAGTTGGGTAATAAAGGGTGACCCCGCTGAATCCTGCTCATTTCTTACCATAAAAACAATAGCTGCTAATTCATTCTTCATTGTATACTACTTGATATGCAGTTGGTCAATTAACATTCAACAAGGTCCCCCTTTAATACGTAAGTACCTCTTTAAACACGTTTACTTTTTATTTACATTACTTTGAATATTTCACAGTAGTAAACTAGTAATAATTTATGTGTATCTTTGTTCGTGTGACACCCTTCTTTACGCTGTGTTCTGCCAAGATCAAAAAGTCTTTCAATTGCACAGTACAGATGGAAAAAAATATATTCTCATTCACAATGCAAAGTTAAGATTCCTATGGGAGATTTAACACGTAATTTACAATTTGTTTTAGTACAATAAAGGCATATATAATTTGACTTGTTAATGAAAATATAACATATAAATTTAGCATTATTTAGCATTTTACATACAAAGAGGGGCTGTGGGACAAATTACACTTACAGATTGTGCTACTGATCTGGCAAAAAATGAATACATATAAAAGATTATGTATACACATTCCAGGGGCCCATAGAGTTATCATAGTATTTGTCAAAATGCATACAGCTAAAACATTTGGGTTTTTGTCGCATGTTTATGATCAGAAAAGTCCAACCAGGAAACTCCAGTATAGAAGGTTCTAACTAATTTACCTGGGGTCAATTCTTTGGGATGATGTTTAATTTTGTCTCCCTGAACTTTGCATTGGATTATTAGTGGTTTAGGGTGTTCACACACAAGCCGACATTTCAAGCCATTTGATATTTCGGTTGATTGGGAGAAATATCACCCCAAATTTTTGCCTCTACCAATAGTTTTGATTCAAATCAGTGACGTGGACTTTAATAGGCCACACAATCTGTCATGACAAAATATTGTTAATTCTCAATGGACAGATTTCTGATTGGGTTCACAATTGATAGACTGTCTGAAGGGAGTATTGGGCCAGGGCTGGCCTGTGTCTATTACAGCCGTACCCAACCACTAGTTATATATTATGTACATGTGAAGGGGCCTCCCATTCAGTGATTAAGACTGGTACAGATGTGCAATTTTGCATTCAAGTACTAGATGATAATCGTACATGTATAGCCACTCGGTCAGGCATTTTTCAATGCCCAAGCGAACGGCCATAAATGTATAATTATCATCCAGAGCAGCCATTTGTTGCCCAAAGGGCAGAGGCACCCTAAATTCCTGACCTGGTGCTTCCAAGGTAAGTAATCCACAGGACTTTTATAAATGTTTTTTTACTTCTCCTTTAAAACATATGTAAATGAGCCATCTTATTAGAAACCTGCAGTACATCTATAGGCACAACAATTTGGATATCTGATATTTTAGTGTTTAAATAATAATCACAAGGGAAATAAATGGCAAGGTTTTCAGATTCTCATAGTGAAAAGGATCTTTACAACAATATCAGCATTGCACTGATCCAAAGCAAATAGATCCTAATTGAGAAGAAGTGTAATACTTGTAGTGCATTACACATTCTAGGTTCTGCACTATAATAAGCGTTCCTTAACCCCATTAATGTCTGTTTAGGAGGCATCTTGATTTTCATCTTATTTTCATGAAGGTGAAGTTAGGGGCCCTATTTATAAAAGATCGTTATCGAAAAAATAACGATCAATATCGTAAAATAACGACCGGTATTTTCCGATAACGACCGGTAATTTCCGATATTGGAATATACCGGTTGTTATCAGAAAATACTGGTCGTTATCGTAAAATACCGGTCGTTATTTTACGATATCGATCGTTATTTTACGATAGCGATCGTTATTTTACGATATCGATCGTTATTTTATGATAGCGATCGTTATTTTACGATATCGATCGTTATTTTACGATAGCGATCGTTATTTTTTCGATAACGATCTTTTATAAATAGGGCCCTAAGAGTGGTAGATGGGGTGTTCAGGGTGTGGTATGGAAGTGACATACATATTGCAGACATTCCACTATCTAAATCCAGCTGCAATCTAATACTGGAAAGGTTTTGAGCTAAAGGAGAAATCTCCCAGATGAAAACCCGCCCCTAAAAAACTGGTTCATGCTAATTTCCTGGAAATTAATAGATTATTCTTAATAGGCGAGGGTAGAAATCTGCCCCATATTAAATAGTTTATTATCTTGGATTGGGTTAGAAGAAAACAACGTAGAGGGTCGCACTCCAAATAATAATATATTTGTGACCACACATCATATCGCACGCTTCGGGGGGGAAAATAGCGTGCCCCCTTCCTCAGGTGATCTATTGGGTCACTATTTTACAGTACTGGTTTATGGTAATGTAGGAAGGAATTGTATTTACAGAAACAGCTTGCATTCTAGTTCTATGGTGTGTTCTCACCTATAGTCAAGAATTAAGGGCAATAAAAACATCCATGCCTAGAATAGACAATCTGACAAAATGACTGGTAGTGAAGCACCCAAACATTAATTGCACTGTTCATTTAGGCAGACCTGAGGAAGGTCATGGATACAGTGGATGTAGCTGTCCCTTTGGGTTTCACTAGTGGTAGATTCATTTTAGACCAGGGGGTGGGGGGATAGTCTACCCCTATATACAGTACTAAAGATACTGGCCCCTATGTGGACTGCCCTGCACAGTTCATTTGAATTATTCCATGCAAACCAGAATCTTTCTAGAAGAGCAAATTCAAAGTTTCCCCTGTGCTAAATATTTGAATCAGGCTGGAAAACATACAGACAGAGGAGGGATTTGGAGCTAGTAAATAAACATGTTTTTAAAATCACAAGGGGAAATATGGCTGGTAACACAATCCTCCCAGACTCTGCTGGTTTCCATGGCATGTAACAGTTTGCACGTCGTTCACAGGATCCACAAATGAAATGAATAATTCCGACACCTGTGCAGAAATAAGCACATCCTAAAAGCCGCCACTTCTTCACCAATTTAAAAATTCAGCTTGAGAACTGACAAGTGAGACATCCAGAGATTGTGTTCTAGGTGACAGTACTCAAGGGCAGAAGACTGACAAATTAGGGCTGTTTGTGTACAGAATGATAGATCTAGAAACAGAAAAATAGCAGATGGGTAATAATGTTTGTATTAAAAAAAAAAAGATACTGCCAGGAACTCAGACATTCCCGTTCATAATCACCATAAAAGGAATCTTGTTGTCAACATAAACACAGGCCTTTTCTTTTGATTCAGGCAGAATGTCTAATGAGTTGAATGCAGTTTGTTGGAACTGGGACCATGAATATTGATACTTCCGTACATTTCCAACATTTATTTGGCTCTATAATAACGTTGCAGATATTTGGGTTTATAGATGTAACATCTTGCCTGTGCTCTCAATCTGATTGGTTGCTTCAGATTAAAAACACAGACAAAATATGCACCTTTTGTTAAGTAATCCCTGAATGGGGGGAAATGAGACTCTCATAATGCTGAGTGATTTAATAACGTGATTGTAGCTCTCAGTAAATTGTGATTTTGTGTAAGCTTTTTGTGATTTTAATGGCACATATTTACTCACACAAGAGTGCTACAATTGCAGCATAGTAGATTGCAGATAAATTTGTAAATTGGCACCAGAGGGAAAACACGACTTAAAGACAGATTTAAGTATAACTCTCTGTACATTCAACCCATGTTGGGCGGGGTTCTGGACATCAGTAATAAAAATAAGAAGAACCACCTATAGAGTGTCACTATAAAACGAATCCATTAAAATGTTACTGCAGCACACCCTGAAATAGTGCAGGTAATCTATGGGACTTAAAGGGTATCTATACCGAAAAATAGGTTATTTTAAATTGACCATAACTGGAAACTATCATTCTTCCCAACCACCACTGTATCATTTTTTTGTTGATATGCCCCCTATTTCTTTAGATATTCAATCTAAAGCTTCTTATATTTCAGCTGTCAATCAAGTTCCTTGCTATTAAAAACTATTCTTCTGTGAGCTTGTGAAGGTTCTCATTCATCCAGGTCATGGTATATCTGTTGTATTCAATTAGATCAACTGGACTTGAAATGTAGTTCTTGAAGACGTTTCGCTAGTCATCCGACTGGCTTTCTCAATTCAGAATGACTTGTACAAGAATCTGTGTCAATTATGTACCCTGGAAAATCCCAATTAGCATATCACAGCCAGGTGTTAAGGGTGTGATTAGATAGTGGCTAAGAGGTGTTATAGGAACGCCCAGAGTAAGGTGTTAAAACAGCATTGTTTCGACACCAACTGTCTGCCATGTACAATGCTGACTAGCGAAACGTCTTCAAGAACTACATTTCAAGTCCAGTTGATCTAATTGAATACAACAGATATCCTTCTGTGAGTAGTTTTACTGTACTGGAATGGTGACAGAGTTGGAATGCTGTGTGCAGGATTGACAGTTGGTTTGTGGGGGAAAAAGTCAGGTTGGATGTAAGTGGGAGTGGTTAAAAGAGGGAGGGGGGATACTGCTCCTAAACAAAATGTGTGCTGGATTGAAGGCATGCAGCAACACACACAAATCATGTTAGTGCTACTTACATGTATTCAATTATAGATTAAGATGAGGCAAAGTAATTTTTTCAGTATAGTGTCCCTTTAATCTAAATCTATACAGCGATACTTTTGATAAACACTGGTAATGCATACCACAGTTGGTAGATGCAAATGGTAGATTATAACGAAAAAAATATCTGGCAAAAAAAATGAATACATGTAAAAGATTATCTATACACATTGCATACAGCTAAAACATTTGGGGTTTTGTCGTAAGTTTATGATCAGAAAAGTCCAACCAAGAAACCCCAGTATAGAAGGTTCTAACTAATTTACCTGGGGTGAATTCTTTGGGATTTGCATTTGGATCATTGGATTATTAGTGGCTTAAGGTGTGCACACACAAGCTGACATTTCAACCCAATCGATATTTCGGTTGATTGGGCAAAATATCACCCAACATTTTTGCCTCTACCAATAGTTTTGATTTATATCGGGTAAAGAATGATGGTAATTTCAGACAGTCACATGGACTTTAATAGGCCAATTTGTCATGAAAAAATGAATTCTCAACAGACAGATTACCGATTGGGTTTACGATTGACTGCCTGAAGGGAGTATCAGGGGGTTAGTTTGGGGATGAACATGCCTTATACATATTTATGGAACTTGGTATTTAACTCCAGTTGTAAATATCCTTTTTATATGAATGCGGTTAAATTGTATCTCTGTAAAACATATATATATGGACAGAACAGCACTTAGGGCTGGGCCACACTACTGCGTGTTTAACGCGCGATCCGATCGTGTGCTAAGAAGCACACACTAGTGTTGGCCACATTAGGTGCTCTGCGATCTGCTAATTGGAGCGCATGTGATCTGTATTTTTTGTGCAATCACATGTGCTACGAATGGGCAATGCTGCTCAATTGCAGCACACGGCAACATGCTTGCTGTGTGCTAGGATGCACTGCAGTGTTGTCTTTTCCTTAATCTGCAACTCCTATATATCTGTATGTATATATCTGTATGTTTATATCTGTATGTATAAATTGTTTTTACAGAGGAGTCACGTTCAGTATCATGGTAATGAGATAAATCATGGGGATGCAGCAATGTGGTGTACACGGTGTCAATACATCATGTGATATATTAATACGTTTGCACAAATGTCCATCAGTCTTAATCTCAAACAAATGCCCCACAAGGACTTTACAGAGAGAATTACCAATTTACTGAAATATCCATGTACACACCTCAGGTGAAATGCTAGAACTTTTTTTGTGGCAAATTAAAATTTTGTGAGCTGCGCCCATGAGGCAATTTGACAAATTTGTTTAGGTGGCCAGATACCCCTGCAATTTAAGTCTATGCCTGTGCGCCTGAATGCCCTGGATCTCTGTTTTCCCAGTAGTACTCACGCATTTCGATGTCATTGTGCAGCCACATTGTACTACTGGGAAAACGCCACCCCTGCATATTACCTCTGCAACAGCATGATATTGTATTTCCTCATCCAGCTGCTCCACTGCACATCGGTAGGTAATAGTCAGATAGCCCCATTAAGCTATTACCTACCCCATGTGCAGTGCAATCCACTTGCTATATCAGGGATGGCAGTGGCAGCATTTGGTAATGTGCAATCACTAGGGCATATAGGCACTTTTACTTCCTGCAAAGTACACATAGTCTGGTAAGTAGCTGGTTATTATATTCAGCACACAATTCCAAATATCAAGTGGTACCTGTCTTCCCTAGTTAGTGCATATTACCAAATGCTGCCACTGATTGCCCTGGTATAGTGAGTGGATTGCTCTGCACATGGGATAGGTTATAGCTTACCCCAGTTTTCTACCAGCATACATTATACTAAAATTCACACATGCTACCAGTATATAATAAAATTTGCCAGTGTGCTACCGGTATGTGATTAAATTATGGGTTTGGTACCAGCTTTTATTGGAATTCCCATTTGCTACCAGTATATAATGAAACCAATAACCCTGATTCTTTTAAAGGGCATGTCCACCCCTTTCACTAACTTTTTCCTAAATAATAGTTTACCTTCCCCCAGCCCCAACTGCTATAAATGATTTGATAAAAAGTGCCCCTATAGTTACTTACCTTCCCTCTATCCTCCGCCACACAGTCCCTGCTCTCTGCTTGCATAGAACTGCAAGCAGGGGGCAGGGGCCGGGAAGCCGTGTCTGTGATTGGCTGAGAGGCAGCCAATCATGGACGCGGCTGCCGGCTGCACGGAACTCTGGAGGATAGAGGGAAGGTAAGTAACTATCGGGCACTTTCTTATAAATCATTTATAGTGGTTGGGGTTGGGGGAAGGTAAACTATTATTTGCCAAAGGGAAATTAAACTAGGGGGAGGGATCGCAAAAAGGGGAGGGAGAGGGAGGGGGAGATGACTGCAGTGCGCATGCCAAACTTCTCCCTATATGGACTCTGCTATCCTCCTGGTGGGCAGTTTTTGTTACTATGGGGGGGGGATTACTGGAGAACCATTTGGAGCTGGGATGTAAGCTTAAGATTTGTATTCACTACAGAGTGGGGCTAGTAGTGGGGGGAATTATAAGTTTGTGGGTGGACATGCCCTTTAAGAATCAGCTCCACCCCGTTATCCATCTCTTTCCTCCCTGGGCGCATCTTCCTCCCCATCCCCCAGGCACATCTTCCAAACCACCACGGTGCACCTCTTTCCTGCGCCACACTTCGGTGCGATCCATACAGTACGGCACTGTGTCCGTGATGCATCAGTGCAACCGTGGATTAGTATATAGTATTGCCAGTATGCCATCAGTATGTGATGAAATTCCCATTTGCTACCAGAATGTAATGAAATTTCCAGTTTGCCACAGTACCAGTATGTGATTAAATTCCCACTTGCTACCAGTATATTAAAAAAATTCACAGTATATACTAAAATTGCCGGTTTGCTACCATTATATAATGAAAATTGCCAGTTTGCTACCAGTATCTCTCTCTCAATTAGTCTATATTTGTCTGTCTGTCCCTCTCTGGCTATCTGTCTATCTCTATGAAGAACCTAGTGGGTGTGGCTTAATTTTGTGGGAAAATGGAGCATGGCCTAAATAATTTGTGCTGCCCAGAAGTGCCCCTAGAGATGCCCCTGGGAATGGGGCATAGCCAGAAATATTTTGCTTCAGGTGCCATTTTCACAGCAATACTAGTATTTTATAGTGAGGGTACATAGAAATTTTTTGGATGTGTGTCAGTAAGTCCATATGGTATGTACATGGTACATTGAATCTTGAATCTGTACTGAATTGTACTGAATTTGGTGTGACAGACACTTACCTTGGTAAAAATTTACAAAAAAATATATATATTTGTTTGGCGATCAACCCTCTATGTTACCAATATATTGCACCCAATATATTATATAGCAGGAGCAGGTAGTTGCACCAACTCAGTGGTAAATCAGGGGACCAATATATTGCACCCAATATGCTATATAGCAGGGACAGATAGATGTGCCAACCCAGTGGTTAGGTTTGTGTCTTTCATCTGTCATATATACCTAGTTATGGTTAGATGTAAGGCTTGTTTGTGTAAGCTGTAATGTTTATAGAAATGGCTCTTAGCAATGTCAAGGCAGTAATAGAATGCAAAAGCTACACCATAGCTTACAGTTTCATAATAAATAATAGATTAATGGATGGGGCTTTGTTATTGAGTCTGCAAGTCTTACGAGTTTCATTAGCACATTTTGGTGTTATTTTTCACACCAGTGACACTATGGGAATTTGTGAATTCTCTATTAACAGGCTTGGGATTGATGGGTTTCCTGGCGAATGGTGCATTAGTGTTCCTCTGTGTTTCTGCATCTGTCCTTTTAGCAGGCAAAGTCATTTCAGTAGACTAAGCTAAAATTCAGAGCTGCTTTGTAAGAAAAGAATGTGGCGAATGTAATATTTAGTAGCCACAAATCCTGCTGGACATGTCATTCAAAGCGAAATGCGTGGCAGTGAAATGATTTTTTGCATGGTATGGAGACTGCATTGTTCTCTACAGAACATCAGCCTAGCAATGCCTCATAGGAATCACTAACAAACGGGGAAGTAATGTTCATATTTTAGTTCGGCTCTGGTCCCAATAACAACACAGACTGTGCAATGATCCCAAAGGCTTTTATTTAAATTTAAATCCAAACAGCCAAAGGGGATTTGGCTCTTCCTACTTCATGCCTAGATTTACAACATGCGAAAATGGAGACTCTAGTCCAGGCTTTATGTCAATTTTATGAGAAAAAAAACCTAAATAAATTGCCTATTTTAAATGCTTATTTGTTACAGTGGTAATAGCATTTTAACCTTTTCAATAATACATTCCTTCCAGGCTGTATGTAGAATAAGCATTTCTTATCAAATACATGTGAGGAAGAAAGATTAATAAGAGGGGATCTTGCAATGATACACCAATCCCCAAAATCTGCTGTTATTTACATCCATACAAATACATTTTACATTGGGGGTATTCAGAGGGCCTCACTTGTGTTTGGTATAAAACAGATCTACATTGCTGTGACTAGTGCTCACCTCCTTCACTTACCCTCCATTGGCCAGGAAGGGGAATAGGCAGACAAGATCAACTGGGGAACCCTGGTGTGAGGACATAGCGGTTTAGGTTAGGACCAAACCACTAGGTCCTTACACTTGGGTACTATTCATATTAGTTAAAAGGAAAGGAGGTGGGCAGGGGTCAATAATATTGTGAAGATTTGATAAATGCAGCAAAATATGGGGACGAATCTTACAGCATTTCTAATTGGGAAACTGGGGGATGTATCTCCCTATCTGTTCTAAGGCTCCCCTTTAATATGAACTTTACATTATCACATACTTTGTACTCAGGAGTCAATATTTCGACCCAATAAACCATACAGAGTAATATCTTGGTTGATTGGTAGGGATGTGGTGGAGTTCTGAGCTGAAACAGAATTACTATTCTGCAGTTGAAACTACAGGGGGAATTTCGATGCAGAACTGTTGCAATGTACTAATTTGCCGAGAAAACTTTGTGGTTTCACTGGGCACAGTTCAGAGCCAAAACTATGTTTGGGTCAATGGACCCTGGTAAGAACTCCAGATAGCTGAAATGTTATACTAATAGTTACATTAGGTTAATCATTTAAACCAGCAGAAAATTATAACTGTTAATGATTTGGGGGCCTAGTAATATTAGACAGACCCATTTCATAAATATGCATTAAACACTCGTAAGAGACCAGAGCCACGGTGTGTAATTTCCCATGCTAAAGTCACAATAACCAATTTACAAAGGTTACCACGACTTTTAACATGGGATTGCAATCTATGCAACCAATTTGATATCACGCTTGTATCTTTTTTTCAGGGGTGGGGGGGGGTTTAGGATAAAATGGAATCTAATAGTACCGTATCTATCCCAAGCCACAAATGCAATATTACATCTCAAAACTGAGAGCGTTTCTGGTAGTTGGTTAAATCCCTTTACAAATCTCTATATAATGTTTTGAGTTATAGATTAAGGGCATTATTTCTAAACCCCGGAATCGGAAAGTTCCGATACCGCAGGTTATCGTAAAATTAGAACCATTATACCACAATACCGCTGTGGTATTGTATAGACGATATGGCCATAAATGTATGGCTGAGGACGTGAAATCAACGGTTGTTAAAAACACTGTATCGCAAAATACTGGTACCACACCGTTATAAGTTGGCCCCTAAGTTTTGCCGGGTATTTTAACATAACGCTTATATACAAATATATAGTGATGATGAAGTTATGTATTTTAATGCTTTTTCATTTTTAATAGTCCTAAGAAATGCAATAAACCCTCTTGAAACCAATTTTGTACTAACCATGCTTTGTGTACCTTGTCTAAGCATGTAATTCAGTCTGTGTACCTGACATTAAACTGCATTTATTCATTCAAGGGTTTTCACCTCTCATCTGCAGTTAACCAGAGTGAATGCTGAGCCATTGAGCAAACCGCTGAATGCCCCCATGTATAGGAAAATACATTGCTTATGCACAGGGCTTTATTTAATCATTTGTAAAATGTTTCACATTGAATTCTGAATCCATTTATATTGAAAAGCCCCTCTATCCCCATTAGGAGAATATGTCCTATTGCAAACAATGTATTTTTCTGGAATTTCAAAATCTTTTTTTATTTTTTGCTCTAATGATAAACATGTGGGCCGTAAATTAATTTAACTCTTTTTTGGTTTATTTTATGCCCCTGCCAGACCACCCCTCTTGATAAGGAGAGGCAGATTTTCAGACGAAGATGCAACCAGGATGTGAGAAACAGATACGTGTCACAGCAAGCCGCGCAAGAATTCACTTCCGAGTCGGAAGACTATTCACCAAGCTCCTCTGAGACTGTTCGCTCACCTAATTCACCCTTCTAAAGAAACAATAGAGTCCTTGGCTTAACCCTTCGAGACTCAGAATGACAAAATATCTAGAAATTGTATGTGGACATTACAAACAAAAAAGTTCTAAATCTGTTTCTAGGAATGAATGAGAACAAATATGGCTGTCAAACAATTCTAATGAAAACAACTTGTAGCAGGTTTAAACCCTTTTCCTGTATGAGCGAAAGAAGATGAAAGATAGGAATTCCCTGGTAATAGCAACTATAAACTATGGGAATAGGCCCATGTTACATGCTACATTAAGGGAAGTTGCCAACACGTATTGCTAAGGGCTAAACAGCAAGATTTTCATTACTTGTAAACGTCATGTACAGGCTTCTTACATAAGGTAATAATCAAGAATCATAATGCGCTGGTATTTTCAGAGGGCCTTGTAGTAATTGCAGGCATATTATTCCGAATGGCTTTATCTCCCTGTGCTCCATATGCTATTTCATTCTTTAATTCAGGAGTGTCTGCATATCACCAGATTTCTGTTTCTAGAATAAGGCATAATTGTTATTAAAGGGGAGTTTTAAAGCTGCTTAATTCATAGAAATCTGAGTTTTTTGCCATGTCAATATTACACCCTCTTAATTGTGCATCTTTGTAAACACATTAATTGGCGTTTTTAAGGTTGTACATTAATGGGATATCAAAGACAAAAAAGACATTGGCAGAAGCCCCGCACATTAAATTTAATGCCTTGGAATCTGTTGATTGGCATTTTTTTTCTGATTAAAATAATCAACACTTACAGATATATTTTATTGGTAATATACAGCAATGAAAATGCTCACATTTGGAGATAGCCTGCTGCTTAAATGGAGCTCAGATTACATAGATAATGATTTCAGGATATACTGGATATGACATCATCTGATTCCAGGTGGAACATTATTTACACCTGGTTTCTGCCAATGTTATGGGTATATACCTTTAAGAAATAGTTTATTCTGTTCATCATTTCACATCAAACCATGTGAAAATATCATGTTTGCTTTTCACAAGCAGGTAAGAAATTTTTCTGTTGCAAAATCTGTTCTTGAGCCTAACATTTTATATATATTCTCCCAAAGGGCAGTATTTATAAAGATTAATATTAGAAAACTATAATATTGATTCTTTTAATGCTGCAGGTGTTATTTAAAGGGTATGTCCACCCTTTCAAAAAAAATTTGGCATATAGCAGGGCTTCCCCCCCCAGCCCCAACCGCTATAATAAAATCATTAGAAACTCCCCCGATCTCTACTTACCTTACCTCTTTCCTCCACTGCATTCTCTCTGCCCTCTGCTTGCACGGAACTGCAAGCAGGGGGCAGGACCAGCAGCCGCGTCTGTGATTGGCTGAAAGGCGGACGCGGCTGCCGACTGCTTAGAACACCGGGGGAAAGAGGTAAGGTAAGTAGGGTTCGGGGGAGCCTCTGATAATTTTATTATAGCGGTTGGGGCTAGGGGGGGAAGGAATAACAGACAGCAAAGGGGTTTCACGCTAGGGGGTGGGAGACCAAAACGGGAGGGAGAGGGAGGGGGGAGAGGGCTCTTCTGCGCATGGCAAAATTCTCCCGGAGGAGAGTCAGGAGGCAGAGTCCTATATGGACTCTGCAGTACTCCTGGTGGGCAGTTTTTTGGACTTTGCGGGGGGATTACTGGAGAACCATTTGGAGCTGGGATGTAAGGTAAGGATTTTACTACACTACACAGTGGGGCCAGTAGTGGGGGGGATTATAGTTTTGGGGGTGGACATGCCCTTTAAAGGATAACTATACTCTAAAAATGAATTAAGATGGAAAGTACCTGGGGCAGGGAGGTCGGATTGATTATTCCTACCTCATAGTATTGTTTAGTTGAGGAGCTACCAGGTTAGTCCTGGACTATTCCTGTATTAAAGATAGTGCTGAAGCCAGGAAGAAGACTGGCAGAATCAGTTTTCTTTGGGCTGGTGCTCCTCACAGAAACAATATTGGGAGGTAGGAATTACCAGTCCTATATTCATGTCCCAAGTACTTTTTCAAAAAATCTTTATACACACAATAGTTTTTTTTTAATGATGGGGTCATTAAAATAATGCTGCAGACATGAATTATCAATCATTATGTAAAAGGAAGTCCAGTGCCGACATAGTCCTCAAAGGGTTAAGCCTATTTTACATTTTTTTTAAAAAAGGAATGGAAAAAACCACAAGGTCAATGAATGTTTCTTTCATCTGTTCAGCTCAGATTAGGCAGCATTAAAGTGAGTAAGTGAGTAAGTGTTAGCCCTCTGATTGCTCAGACACATTAAGTTCAGATGTTCTTATATTTCTGAATAAATGTTTTTTGCTCAGCTGTGTAGACCATCTGAAATGAGGCTTTTTTTAAGAATTTTTTTAAAGGACAACTACACTGTAAAAGCTTTTTAAAAATGAAAAGTACCTGTGGCGGGGAGGTAGGAGTAATTATTCCTACCTCCCAATATTCATTGAGTAGCTGCAGCACATACATTTTTTATCTGCCAGGTAAGTGTCCTTAGCTTTCCTGTATTAAATGTAGTGCTGAAGCCAGGAGAAAGCCTGTCGGAAGCAGTTTTTTTTGGCTTGCACTCCTCATAAAAACAGTATTGGGAGTTATTGGCCTCTCTACCCCAAGTACTTTTCATTTTAACTGTTTAAAAAAAAAAAAAAAAAAACACCTTATAAGCATTATAGTTCTCCTTTAAATTGAACACATTTTACAGTGGACACCCATTTTTCAAAGATAATATAAAAAAATTAGTGTTTATCTTTCAGTTATAGCTTAAAGATATTTCATTCACAAAAACACTTATTTTCTGCTTGTTTTTGTATATCTATGTGTGTGTATAATTCAGTGTATATTTCATATAATAACCTGTAAAATATATCCTTATAATACACAAGAACCATGAAAGTCCTGTAAATAGTATCGCTATAAATGGTGCTTAGCTGTTTTATCAAAGTCATCAGGTGGTTAGCTATGCCATCAATACTTGTGTATTATAGGAAATATTGTACCCATTATTATAAAATATAACAATGTAAAAAGTTTCCTCTGTAATTTCATGACATGTACAAAAACCTGTGGCCTCGTACTTTTAACAGTTATGGAAGGCTAATCTGTTAAATAGGCCGTGGTCAGGAGTGCAGGAGTATGGCCTGTCAGGCTATGGCCAGAACAGAGCAAACAGTCAAGAACAAAACACGGGAATTAGTCAAGACAAGAAATTCTCAGTAGCAGGATATGTCTATTACCAAACACTAATAGGGCTATGTACGGCTGTTATCGACTTTTTCTATCTTAAAGTCACGTTAACCCATGTACCAAGGGTTAACATGATTTTAAGACATAGCTAACATCGGTTGTGGCAGTATGCAATAAGTGTGTTGCACAACTGCCACAAGCAATGTACTGAGTCAATAATGGCTATTTAAGACAGAAACTTTAATGCCAGCAGATAGAATTTGCTCTAGACTGAGAGCTGCTGTCGGCTCAGTGCATTGCCTAAAGGAGGCTAGAGAGCAATACTGGCTCTCCGTGCATTACCCTATATGTGACTCAGGATACTGGTTTATAAAGGCTCTTTAATAGGCAATAACCAACACCTGTGCCTATGTAGGAAAAAGGAACACAGGAAAGCGAGATCCAAAGGCCACGTGTGCCTTAGAGGAACATTGCACGGCTAAGCCACAACACTAGAGTTCAAGCCAACCTGTGTTGAAATCACAGATTTATCTTAACCATTCTACAGAATATTTACATTTTTTACCTGTTACTGATAACTAATTAAACATAAATTAAAGCTTCAAAACTGGAGTTTTAAAATGTACCAATTTCATCCCTTATAAAATATTTCCTAGGTGACCTCTGGTATCTGCATTACGGTGCATTGTGTGGAACCCACCCTGAAAGGAGAAAACACTATTAGAACATAATAGATATTCTCATTAAGAAAAGTAGATTAAATAGTGACAAGTGCTCTATATTATTTTTGCTGAGGTCTATCCCAGTTATATAGTAAGCAGAGAATCACATTAAATAATGTGTAGCTTCCTACACTACAACCAATACTGTAACACGTTTACATTGCAGCAAATGTTGCCTTAAAGAAAAAATATTTTTTAAAAATTTATTGTGTCCTTTAATAAATTTAAAAAAGTTACGAAAAGCACAAGTCCAATTCCTTACAAAATGTTTGCAGTTTTCCATACTGGATGTTTGGTATTGAATAAAAAGATCACATATTGCTGAAAAATGTAATAAGCAACTGTGATATGTGATTATATACATATGTTATAATAAAATGTAATTATATGATATATAATTATATAATCTAATATGAAGTATAGATAATATTATTAGAAATGTCCAGCTAGGGTTCTTAAAGTAATGCAGACGAGGGACAGCCGCCATTTTCTATAAATATGGTTGCAAACTCTTCCCTTTAAAACTTAACACATATGAAATCTATAGCAAGGCTATAGGCTAAATTTATAAAGATTCTTTGGTCCATATTTATAAAGGCTCAGCATTGCTATTTTGCGATACCACGTCTTTAACGATCATTGTAAATAGCGATAGCGATCGCAAATCAATGATTTTCTGACTAGCCCTTCAGTTTGCTGATTTATAAGTGTTTGTTTTTGAGAATTCATCTGTTTCTAGGGATGATGGAACCAACAATGAGTCCCGGTTTTGTTTTCGAACTCCCATTATCCCGCAACTTTTCCAAAAATTTGGAAATTCCAGTTGAAAATATTCTAAAATCTAGATTTCGAAAATCATGGCGACAGTCAAAAAGCATGGTCGAAAATTCCAGTTAAAAAGTTGAAAATCATGGTTTAAAAAAAAAGAAAATTCCGCTTCAATTTGGTTTCGAATTGGATTTTCGGAATTTTTACAACGTCTGTGGAACCAGTGGCATAACAAAACTCACCAGTTTGGTTCATCTCAAGATAGCGCACTGCAATATAGGAGTTTTCTGTTGTACAAACATGCAGAGGGGACAGAGAGAAATCACTGTACATGATCAGTTGGATCCAGAAGCAGTTGGAAACACTGATTGTATCTAATCTAATGTCCACCCCATTGATAAAGTCACCACATGCTACAGTATCAGTCTTAGAAATATTTTGAAAATGATCTTAAACATTGCAGGACAATATGGACCTTGCAAAAAATATTTTTCTTCTAAGTAATCTTATGCATGCATCAATGAGATTGTTTGTGACTGTAAAATCCAATTATTAGACAAACAGTTGCTGTTTGCAAAATGCTGTAACAATTAAACACAATTGTTAAACTTGGCCAGTTAAATATTTCTACTGTCGAATGTGCCATCCATGAAGCCAAGACTACACTATACACCGTATTGGGAGTAGTAGCTTTGAGAAATAATGTATTGACAACTATGTTCTGCCCTAATAGTATTGACAAGTCTCATGCCTTCCAGACCATTTATCTTTTTTGGCAGAAGTGAGGCTCTGGTGATGTGTATGTATGTATAAACAGTATGGTACGAACCTTTCTTTAAACCTTCAGCTCTTGTTTTTCTGATGTCTTGAAGCTTCTTAGGGCAATAATTTTGGTGGCCTTTAACCAAGCAAATTATCTCATGTTAAAAGGTTGTCTACATGGTTCCAATGTTCTGTACAAATACATATTTTTATACTTAACGTCAGATATATTAATTTAGTGATTTACTTGCACAATATATTACAAAAGCCCCCAAAAAGCATTATTAGAAATTGACAGCAGGGAGAGATTATTAGAACTGTAGTTGGTTTGATAAATAACATTATAGGCAAAGGACCTTTTCTTTAGCTATTTACACCATGCCAGTAATTATTTGTGTACGTTTAAAAGCACTTTTTTTTTTTACCATAAAATTATTCTTGCAGTTCTCTACCTATTTCATAAACATGACAAACAGTAAAGGGTTTAATTACCATTAAAATATTTTAGGTAAATTAAAGAATATTCAAGATCTAATGTATTCTAAAGTCATTATTTCTCAGTAAAGAAGATTACAGCAAACAGAACATTGACTCAACAATACATGAAAAATAAATCAATCCAAAACCAGTGGGGTGGTTTTACTTGACAACATTCCCGCAATGTTTTCTGGCTTAGTTATGGTTTGTGCTCTACATTACACAAGTCATTTTAGTTGCAAATTGACCAGGTCAGACTTTTTGAAGCGCTGCAGGAACATTGGAAACCTCAACTAACGTATTTTTGTTTGTTAAGTAAAAAAAACCAACCTTCCATAAATTGTTTGATGGAACTGTCTAAACACATTATGGCAATACTGTTTTATTATGTAGCCTAAATATCTTGAGAAACTGTGATTTTTCTTAGCAAAATTCCATGGTGTTTCCTTATTTTTATGCATAACAACTTTTGTAGACAGTAAAAGACGCAGAGGGTTGACACGAAAGCACAAGGCACGTTGTTGTTTAAGAATCGCATTGCTTTATATCTCAAATGTTGTCCAAGGGATTTCTATAACCAAACAAATATAAATCTTATTTTAAGTTTTGTTTATTTAAGGATTTACAGAACATTATTGCAGTGTATGTTTAATTTAACGCTGCAGGTAGAACAAGAACTTTATGGTTTTCTTCTTCTACATACATAGAAGGTGACGTGGGTGACTGATAATGTCTTTAATTTTGCCAAAACTCAAATATACCATTTTCTGGAGAGAGAACGTGTATAAGTTTAGCTTTTCCATAGTGCAATAGTAGAGCTCTTTCCATTGTGTAAGCCATTAAAACCATAGGACACAGGTCATACCAGACCCTTAAACTTGTAGCAAAGCTAGAGAACATGTTAATATCAACCAATACATTTCTTGCTTCAGACTGTTAGAGGGGGAAGGGGGGCGAGTGAGATTTTTTTTTCATAGGCGATGTCATTATTTAAAGTAGACCTCATCTTTAAGTAAATGTGGTGCATACTGCATTCAGCAAAGCCAAACCTGTGAATAAACTATTTACTGAAAATATCATGTGTGCTTTGTTTTTAACTCTTGGTTTCAAGAACTCCATAGCCGCTTTATTAATGCAGCCCATGGTCATATACTGATAAATCTTTGTCATTTGCACATATTTTTATCGATTAAGCCAAATATTGTCTGCAGTGAGGTTGGGACAGAATCTTCCCTTATGTACGCTAATTCAGATAATTTTTTGATCTCAGAATATACAGAATAATATATATTGCCTATTTGTACAATACACTACAAACAATAAAGAGCAGTACAAATTTATCATGCATATTATTGTGACAGGAGAGGATTGATCTGTGAGCAGTTTGTAACTATTGTCTGTTTGGCGAAATAACTTTATTGCTCAATTTTCTGTACTTTTTGCCATTTGTTCTACTTATACTTTTTCTGCTTTACGTCAAAATACATGGTAAAAAACAGCAAGGATATGAAAAGCAGAGAAAAGTCATTTCTCCACAAAAAATTATCAAAAAGTCCAAGATGGCATTTAAATAGTTCCTTTTGTACATGGAAGGTGCCATTAACATTAACATAGTGAGCTACATATATAGAGATGGAAAGCAATGGATGATTGCTCATTGGGATGGAATGACAAGGCGTTAACTGTGGGCAGCTAATCTTTTCCTTAAATTACCATTTTGTTAAGAAGAAGATTGCACTTGTGTTCTTCCTGTAGAACATCCAACTGTAAACAATCAATTCCACCCCTAATGATAAAAACTCACCACTCGTGTTCCTTTGGGAGCATCAGTTTGCTGTCCATTTTAGTATTTAGGGCCGCATTTATAAAGATATTCCTCATAAATCTTTTCTTTGCAAGTTTTTCAGCAAAAATTAAATTCCAAAAGAATACAACCTTTGTAAATGAAAATAATGTGATACCCTCTTGCATCCCCGTAACTGCCGTCTCTCAAATCGCCCCTGGCTCAATCCCAATTCCTGTTTTATACGTAGATGCACACGTGCTGCTGAGCGGATGTGGAGAAAGTCCTGTACGCAGGATGACTTTCTCCATTACAAGTTTATGCTACAATGTCTAAACACCGCACTTAACAAACTCTCTGCGCCTGTTCTCCATCTTGAACTCCCTTCTCCATCCCTCGCCCACTGACTCTCTTCACACCCTCCCCAAGACTTTGCTGACTAATTCATAAATAAAATAGAGTCCATCAGTATGCAGTTTCCTAGTCCTCAGCATAGCTCTCAGATTCTTTTACCCATACCCCCTTCCACTGATCTTGAATCTTTTAGTTTCATGAACCAGTCAGAGGTCTCTTATCTGCTTTGGTCATGCCCACTAACTACATGTCACCTTGATCCTATGCGCTCTTTCCTACTGAAGCACTGTAATCTGGCAGTCTCCCCTATACTAACCTACGTATTCAATGCCTCCTTGTTATCTGGTATTTTCCCTTCCTACTTTAAGCATGCCCACGTGAAACCCATAATCAAGAAAGCCTCCCTTGACCTATTGTCTTGCTAACTACTATCTGGTCTGTCTTCTACCGATAGCCTATGAGCTACTGGAATGTCTTGTCTTCTCCCGTAATTATCTGCTTATTATCTTATCTCATATGAGATATTATATTGTCTCATAACTTACTGGACACCTAACAGTCAGGGTTTCATCCTTCGCACTCCAAGGAGACAGCCCTGGCTATGATCCTACCTCTCTAGCAGAACTTACTCTGTGTCATGTGATAATGAAACATCCTCTCCAGTTATTCTTAGTGTAGGGGCTCTGTTCTTGGACCCCTGTTGTTCTCTCAATACTATTTCCCTGGGAGATGTCATCAGCCCTTTTGGTTTTAACTACCATCAGTACGCCGATGATACTCAAAAATATATTTTTCCACACGCTAAGTCCTGACACCCAATCACGCATCTCTGACTGTCTCCATACCGTCTCCACATTGATTGCACACTGATGCCTCAAACTAAAGCTGACTAAAATCGAACTAAGTGTGCAACACTCCCATTTGTCCCATTCAGTCGGCACGTTGCTTAGGAGTTATTATTGATTCCTCTCTCTCGTTTTCTAATCACATTAACTATGTTGCTAAAACCTGTCGCTTTTCTCTACATAATATTGCGAAAATCCATAGATTACTTTTTCTTTCGACTACTGCTATGCTTATCCATGCTCTCATCCTATCACACCTGGAATATTGTAACCTTCTGCTTTCTGGTCTGCTTCCCATCTTTCTCCCCTTCAGTCAATACTTAACTCTGCTACACACATTGTCTCGATCGCTAACAATTGGGAAATTAAATTTCCTCTGTGCCGCACATCTACCTGGCTCCCCATTAAACAACACATTATCTACAAATCCTTCTCTTAACATTTAAATCCCTTTACTCTGCTGCTCCTTCTTTTATTTCTTCTCGTGTCCCCATATGTCCCTGCTCGTACCCTCCGCTCATCACAGAACCATCCCTTGTACATACCTCCAACTCACACCTCTTCTCGCCTTAAAACCTTTTTTCTCCCATCCTCTATAATTCTATTCCCCTCTCTCGATGGCAATGAAGAAACTTCAATAAACAAGTTTAAATCTAACCTCTCATCCTATCTTTCTGAGCACAGCATTATATAGGACTGTCAACACTGCAGTTATTACTATGGCACTTTCTCCCTTTTCTTTGTATACGTATGTTACACAACTAAGTAGATTGAAAGATCTACAGGGAAAAGACCTCTTTTCTCATGTTACATGTTTCAAGCACTTGTATTTTTTATGATGCACATACTGAATATGGGAGATTGGTGTGAACAGGATGCGTGTCAGGGACCTGCAGCAAAAGCTACGGGGGGCCCGGGCCCGTGCAGTTTTGCCCCTTGGGCTTTATCCTAACCATTCATTGCATCATAGTTCAATTATTACTCATCATCAGCAGAGCCATTTATAGTAGCACAAGGATTTTTAAGTACAAAATGCATCACCTTACATTTATCAACATTGAATTCATCTGCCACTTAGAATCCCCATTAACAACAACTTTCTGCATTTGATCCATCAACCAATTTTCTATCCATGTACAAATGCTCCACCCCAGCCCAACTATCTCTTGACTTTCTCAAAGAGAGGTGCCGATATTCACTTTTTGGAATGTTAACATCTAAAAAAAGAACATAGTATTATATATGAGATTAAAATGTAAGAAAGAGAAAGTAGATAATCCATTTTGTAATCAGATACACCAAGAAAAGAGAGGAAATAATTGATTTCCATTTAAAAAAAATAATTATACAAACATACAACATAACCTTCATTTCTATTTACATAAATAATAATTAATGTTAAAAATGGTTATTAATTAAAAATGTGAATCTTAAACCAGAAAAACTTATATTAGCACCCCCAAGGGAAAAAAACCAATCTGTTGTTTGTTTTTTTTTAGCAAAACTAAACCTATAAACCTAGCAGTCTTTCTTCGTATGTAAGTCATTGTGTTTTATAATAGACACACTTTCGATTAAATCTAGCTGTATTTCATTCTCTATGTGTCGTTTTTACCAAAGAATTTTAGCTTTTTTGTTCCTTTATGAGACTTATGGCTCTGTGTTAAGTTAATCACTATTGGAAAAGGATCTTTGAGTTTTGGTGAATAACAAACTTAAAGGAAGCAAGCAGTGCCAGGCAGCAACAGCTAGAGCCAGCAGAATATTGTGTTATATAAAGAGGGGTATGGATGCATATGCAGTGCAATTTTGGAATCCTGTTTACAAAAAAGAACATCTGGGAAATGGAAAGGGTTCAGAGAAGGGCAACTAAATTAATAAGGGGACTGGGGGAGCTGGATAAGTTACCATAATGTACACTAGAGAAATGGCGCTTGCGTGGGGATATGATCACTGTGTATAACTGAAAATCCAAATCATACTCACAGGGATTTTCTTTCCCTGGTCCGTGGCACGGCACTGTTGACATAAGGGTTAATCCCACCTGTGGAGCGCATGTCAGGGACCCCTCCCCAAGCTTATAAAAGGCCCTCCTGAAGTCCGTCCCACTGTCTTTTTGAATGGATGTCTGAAAGAAAAATATATGTAGAAGGGAGAGAGCCTAACACTGCCGTGCCACGGACCAGGAAAAGAAAATCTCCGTGAATATGATTTGGATTTTCAGTTTTCCCATGTTGACATAAGAGATTTGCCAAAGCTGATTTATGAAGGGAGGGACACAATTTTATGCTGAAAAGTGCAATTTATTAATTTGATGAAGCTGTGAGAAGGATTTTTCTACCGAATCCTGCTTCATCTGCTGCGGTTGTGTCCACTTTGTAGTTTTTGAAAAGTGGACATAGTCGACCAGGTCGCTGCTTTGCATATTTCTTCTGGGGATGCCTGGCCTCGGAATGCCCAGGATGCTGCTAAAGACCTGGTTGAGTGCGCCTACCTTGAGGGTAGGGACTCTGCCTTGCTGGAATAAGCTTGTTTGATGCTTTCTTTGATCCAAGAAGATATTTTTGACTTTGATACTTGACAGCCTTTATTATGGCCCGAAAAGAGGATAAAAAGGAAGTTGGTCTTCCGAAAACTTTCTGTCTCTTTTATGTAATTTTTGAGGGATCTACCCGCATCCAGAGTATGTGGAACTAAACCGGCCACATCAGAATGAAGGTTGAAGATTGGAAGGACAATATCTTGGTTGATATGGTATGATGATACCACTTTAGGCAAACAGCAAGTGTCTTTTTTTTTTTTTTTTTTTTTTTTTTTTTTTTTTTTTTTTTTTTTTTCTGGCTGATGTTATTGCCACCAGGAATATGGTTTTGTGTGTGATGTCCTTTATTGAAGCTGATTCTATGTTGTCAGTGATATCCAACATGGTTGATCCAAGGGTATTGGCTTTAAATTTGTTGGTATTGTCCACCATTTGAGGCTGGATATAGCTGAAGTTGCTAAGGGAAGGCGTTGATTCTGACCTTTTTGTGTCTGAGATTGGCTCAGGAAACACCACAGGAGGTCTCTTGTGTGGAGCATGGCGTACCAGACTGAACTCATGGTTGAGGTCAATTTCCCAATGATGTGTTGATATTCCCATGCTGAAGGAGCTGTCTTGGATATGAATCTCTGGTCTTCCTGAGAAATCTCTTTCGTCCGGCACGGCAGTAGGGACACTGTGAGGTCTATGGTGTTTATTATTACTCCTAGAAATTGTATTATCCGAGATGGAATCAGGGATGATTTTTCTTCGTTTACCACCCAATCAATGGTGGTGAAGACATGTCAATGTTAATTGTATGTTTTCCTTTAAGGTTTGTAGGTTGTGAGATTTTATCAGCATGTCGTCCAGGTATGCATAGATCTTAATACCCAGGAGACGAAGGTGAGCCATGATCGGTACTAATACTTTTGTGAATACCCTTGGTGCTGTGGCTAGACCAAATGGAAGGACTTTGTATTGGTAATGTTGTTTGTAAATTGAGAACCGAAGGAATTTGCGATGTTTCTGGTGTACTGGTATGTGAAGGTATGCGTCCTTTATGTCTATACGAGCCATCCAGTCTTCCCTGTTGATCTGTATGAGTACTGATTTTAAAGTCTCCATCTTGAATTTCCTTGTTTGGATGAAAGAATTTAGGAATTTTAGATTCAATAATGGCCTGAAATCACCTGTGCTTTTCTTTTTTAGAAATATGTGAGAGTAGATCCCTTTTTTGTGTTGGGAATTTGGTACTTTCTCAATGATGTTGTTCGACTGGAGGTCTTGTAATTTGTTGGACAGTGTTATTTTGGCCTGTATGGATAGTGGTGTTTTGGATGACAGAAACCTTGTTAGATGTGGGGAATGACAAAATTCTATTTGGTATCCTTGTTCTAGGATTTTCAGAACCCATGAATCTGATGTAGTCTGAGCCCATGTTTCTTTGAAGAAGGATAGTCTTCCTCCTATCTGAAAACAATGGGCTCGCACACCTTCATGATGGTCTGGACTTGGGCTTGGCTCCTCTGCCACGAAAGGACTGTGGCCCTGAGCTGGTTTTCCATGACTTTCCATGGTCTATATGATCGAGCATTTGTGAGGCCTGTAGACTGAAAAAGGGGTGAAGCCACTTGTCTGCCTCCTCAAGAGGTAGAACTCTATTAGTTCCTTCAACTTGGAACCAAAGAGTAGGCCTCCTTCGAATGGGAGTGATGTTAAGCTCTGCTTAGAATAGTTGTCCCCCTTCCATTGTCTCAGCCACAAGGCTCTCCTGGCTACAATGGATGCGCTCATGGGCTTGGCAGCTAACTTGACCGAGTCCATGGATGCTTCCGATATATATTTATTAGTATCCTTTATATCTTTTAACATTTTGATGATGACATGACTAGGGGTGCCCTTTTTAATGGCATCTTCCAGTTCTAGAAGCCAGTATCGATTAGCTCTTGCTAGGCTTGTAATTGCAAGAGGTGGTCGAATTGCTGCCCCAGAAAGAGAATAAATCCTCTTTAATAGAGCATCTTCTTTCTTATCCATTGGGTCACTGAGGGCTGCTGTGTCCTCTGTGGCCAGTATTGTTTTCCTAGCTGTTTTTATGATAGCTGTGTCTACTTTTGGAGATTCATCCCAGGAAGCTGTGACTGATTGGACGAATGGATAGGTTTTATTGAAGTTCTGGGATTTGGGAAACCTTTTATCAGGATTTAAATGTTCTTTTTTTATGGTATCCAGGAATTGATCATGGGCATGAAAGTATGTTGTTTCTTGTAGTTTTTTTGTAAACATACGATCAGAGGATGATGCTTGAACAGGCTCTGATATGCACAAGGTGGTTTTCATTCTTGTGATTAAGTGAGCCAGAGTTTCCTTCAGGTTCCTTGTCTTCTGGATTTGTTTCAATATCAGAATCCACCGTTTCTCCCGGTTCCAAAGGCCCTGGTAATGTGTTTTGTACCGAAGGGCCGGAAGGGCTGATTATATCAGACACTCTGGATAACATGTTTTTGGAGAAAGTTGCTAGGGAAGAGTCCATCATTTGTTTGACTGTTTTCCATACTGCTCTTGAGATGAGCTTTGGTTATTTCTAAAGGCTGAGCATTCAGCGCAGAGTTTTTTGTCTGGGAGAGCTGGATTGTCGCACATGTGGCATTCAGATCTCTTTCTTTTATGGTGATAGTCATGATCTTCTTCCCTCCTGGAGGAGTAACTGAAATAATAAAGATGTTTAAGAATATTTCCATGAAGCACTCTCTCTCTCTCTCTCTCTCTCTCTCTCAAACACACTCACCTCCTGGATCCTGAACTTCTGTGGTCCCTGGAGCTCATTGTAGAACGGAAAGAAATATGACATACATTAAGTGGAGGTTCTTCATGAGTGTATGGAGGTAAATCCACCATTACTTACTGCAAGGCAGAGTTTCTAGGAGGATAGGCGCAGGGTCCCACTCCTGAGACAGAAGAGGGAAACCCCCAGATCCTAGGCTACTTTTGCAGTAGGCAGTGTGTAGCCGGACTTTTTAAATTTTTGCGGCTTTCACCGGTTACTTCTGGGTTGCGCGATGATGTCACAAGACATGCCGACGTGTGCGCAGCCGACGGCGGCATGCCTAGCCGACCCTGCACTCCGCGTGAATGCTTGTAGCAGGGGAGACGAGAGAGGAGGTGGAGGAGAAGTTCCTTGTTGCAGACAGGAAAGAAAAAAGACAGTGGAACAGACTTCAGGAGGGCCTTTTATAAGCTTGGGGAGGGGTTCCCGACATGCCCTCCACAGGTGACCCTTATGTCAACACTGCCGTGCAAGGACCTGGGAAAAATACATTAACAGTTTGGGGCATTGTTCACCAATAGAACATGTCAGAGGACACGTGGACATCCCTTAAGACTAGAAGAAAAGAAGTTTCGTTTTTAAGATAAGAAAGGGTTTTTCACTGTGAGAACGGTAATTCTATGGAATTTCCATTGGACAGGGTGATGGCAAGTTCATTGGATAGTTGTTAAAAAAAAACTTGATGAGTTTCTAAAAACAAGGAATGTTGCAAGTTACTGGTATTGATACATAAAGTAGAGTTGATCCAGGGAAATTTCAGATTGCCACTTGGAGTCAGGAAGGAATATTTTCCCCTCAAACTTTTTTTTTGCCTTCCTATGAATCAACAGTTAGGCAGGAAATATGGGTATTGCGGAGTAGGTTGGACTGGATGGACGTATGTCTTTATTCATCCTCAAATACTTTACTATAATACTTTCTAACTTTACTAAAGTTGGAGAATGTTCCCAATCAGCGCTTGGGCTATAACAATACCCACACTCATGTGTTCAATATAAAAAGAAAACATAATGGTAATATTTCTATGTCTTTAATCAGGTAAATATTTCTGTTTAAAATGTGGATGCTGATTGTTTTGACCTATGGCTGTTCCTTTTCCAACATGCGAAAATATACTGCTAGCTTTTGATCCACTGTCTCATACATCATAGCAATGCAGCATCTGTTATCTACAAACATGTCCAAATCCTTCTGTTATGGAATCCTGTAACACAGTCCCATTTCTTTTCTCGCATATTTTGTTCCCAAACACATTACGTTAAGTCCATGCCAAGCCTATTATTTGGCTATCAGCCCCCCAAAATTAAATTAACTGTACTGTAAAATAGAAACATTCAACTTGCTAGCTTATTACTTAGCCTAGTACTTCCAGATGCTGACATATATTCAATGCTAGCTTCTCATTATTTCTTGGATAAAGAAAAATGCAGCAAAGGATAGAGCGTTAGCTACTCCAACTTTAACAGTGAGCCAACTTTAAAAAGTTCTCATTAATCAAAACACTCTGCACTGAGTCCTTCAGCTAATATTCTTTCCAAGTGAAGATAACTGTCTACAGACCTTCATGTGCTCAGTAACATCTCACATGATTTAGCAACATCCACATTAATCTCTTAAAGCGCAACCCCCAACTTAAAAGGGAACCCCTAAAGTAGGCAACTTGTTCCATGACATGTTGATATCAGTGGATCTGATATCCTGACCATAAATAACTACTATGGTGTCCTTTCAAATTAAACTGCTGTTTATGAAGAAATAAAAGATGTTACTGTTCTTTGAGCCCTACATACTCCTAAAATACAAATGAAAGAAGAATTAAAGCTACAAAATAAATGTTAGCCTTAATGGATTCTATAACTCATTATTAGCCGAGAGCTGAACCTCTGGCTGCTCAGCCCTGATTACATAGAGTTCACAAGAATGTCAGACAGTTAATTAACTGTTGTGATGGGATGGATAACTTGCAGAGCAAAGGCAACTATGTAAAATGTCCTGGACACATTCAGGTAGGAGGGCTGCAAAATAAATTAAAAGCAAAAATAGATAATTTCTCCAAACTAATGCTAATTTGAGAGGTGAAAGATCACCTAAAGGTTTCTTACCTAAAATGTCTCCAGGTTCATTTTTGTGTGAGCTAACTGTCAGTGAGTTCTGCACCATGGAATTTACCTTTGTGTGTTATAACTGGCCTCCACTGGATTACATAGTGGAACGCACAGTGAAGCACATATAAAAGCAATATCAGACATCTGCTGGCAAGGTTAAATACTATATAGATGAGGCAGACCTTGATAAAGCTTTGACACAAAGTAACTACAACCTGCACAATGAATGGCAGAATCTCTACATTTGCAGATAATAAAAACACATAATCATAATTTATAATGGATAGATTTACACAAAATCTGGCAGTGTTTCTATAAACAAAGAATGTTGCAGATTACTGGTATTGATATTGCAAATTGGCATCAGGAAGGATTCCCCCCCCCTCTTCTTAATTTGGCAGGTTGGGGGGTTTTCCTTCCTCTTGATCAACAGTTAGGCAGGAAATGTGGGCATTTGTGGGATGTGGGATATGTGTCTTTATTCAACCTCAAATACTATAATAACTTATATTTGAAAGCCTTTTAATAAACAGAGCTGTTATCTAAAGGGCATCTCCATTCTGCAGGAAAACTTTTTATATAATTTAGATCATCCCTGCCCACCCCATCAGATTCAAAATGCTACTTACAGCCTTCTCTTCTGCGGCGCACTAATCCAGCTCCCAGGTTACTGCAAACAGGGGCCAGACCGGCAGCCGCGGGTGTGATTGGCAGCCAATCACAGATGCGGCTGCAATCAATGGAAAGCGGTGTGGGAGAGAAGGTCTGTAAGTAAAGTTCTGCTTTTTTTAAACAAATCTCTGACATAGCAGTTGGGGGTGGGCATGGATGCCCTACACTACAGAAAATGCTTTTAATGCTAAGTGAAGGGCAGCCATGGAGGGATAAGGAGGGGTGCTCCCCTGCACATGCCACTATCCTCTCAGAGGACAAGGAGGAGGCAGAAACCTTTTGAACAGGAAGACACTTCCTAGTGTAAGGATTTTTTTAAACTACACAGTGGGGCCAGTATGTGGTTAAATTTTAGTTTGGGGGTGGACATGCCCTTTAAGTTAATTTTGTAGCAGCAGTTAAACAGAGGCACATTAAATTGTTCTCAGAAGATTAAATCATTTTCGTAAAACATTATATGAGGTCCAAACAAACTAGTACATTTGCAGAAAGGGGCATCTATCATTTCTGCTTTGAAATAGGCTTTGTCTGCTCATAGGGGAAAAAATCCTATTTCTTACTGTCAGTAGTTAGAGCTTTTACGACTTATTTTATTTAATTAGGAAATTAATAACGTTAGCCTTTTCTATTTGATTTGAAAGAGAACTGTTAAAGGATTACTTGAGTGTGAAATGAAATGACACTCTTTTCTTGCAAACTGTAGAGATGTCCAAGGATCGTGTTGGATTAAAGCACATTTGGCAACGGACTTGACTTTGTCTAAGACCAATATCTTAAAAAGATCAGAACCTTCCAATTAGCTTGAGATAAAGCGTGCAGTGGGTTAGGTTTACTTTTCTAGTGGTTAATTAAATAACTCCAAATAGTATTTATAATCTCTTAGCCCAGGAACATTTGCATTTTCTTTCAGTAATTGGAAATGTTTCATTTTAGATAGCCGGGTTACAAGACTGAAATGACAGGTTTACAATCTATTATATTTACAGTGAGAGCTTTACACATTTCACGAGGATCCTTATTATTTGCATAGGAAGAGTTCTAGTACCTAAACAAATATAAAGCTTTGGACATTCTTACACTACGTGTGTAATAATAGTGACAAGAGGGCAAATTACATTACTTATTCATTGGCTATTAATTACACGTTTGTTACATAGGATGTAAGGAATGGGGGTGACAAACAGAATGGAGTGTAGCCTGCAGTAGAAATTATAAATAAATATACTGATCTACATTAAATACC
Organism: Hymenochirus boettgeri; assembly: GCA_019447015.1. NCBI lineage: Eukaryota > Metazoa > Chordata > Amphibia > Anura > Pipidae > Hymenochirus > Hymenochirus boettgeri. Next base: position 289,972,226 of record CM033470.1, on the reverse strand, counting down.
CTATCTGCATATTCTCTATTGTAGCTAATGTATTATTATCATGTTTCTTTTAAATGTGTTTAACCAATCAGAAGAATTTTACCACTCGCTGCTCCACCATGGTTGCCGTAAAAAGTTTATACAGTAGTTTTCCACCTTCACATTCTAATTATTTTTGTGAATGTATATAGCGCCAACATATTCCGTAATGCTTTACAATTACATGTATACATTCACATCAGGCCCTGCCGCAAGAGCTTACAATCTAAGCACATTTGTTTGACACATACAACCTATCAGTATGTCTTTATGATTGTGGAGAAACCCATGCAACACTGGGAGAACATGCAAACTCCCCCATTATCTGTTGTCTTGGGCATGCTTTGTGTTCTTTACAGCCAATGGGCTACTGTATATCTCATTGGGTTAAGAGGATGGGAAAATTAAAGGAAAAGTAACAGCAGGGTTTACTGAAGTATATTTGGTAAAGTTAGGAATTACAACGCACGTTAGGAGATACATTTTCATTTTGTTGCGCTAACACTACTTTGAATGGGTTGTCATCTGGCTTGTATTTCACCAGCTGGGGAAGAAAATGCTAAAAATACCAGCATGGCTCATATAATTACAAAGGGCGCTTAACCCATCCCCTGAAGCCCAACCATGCCTAACCCTAGACTATACTTAAAATGAGGTTTGCATCTATAAGATGGGAAATTAAGAAACACATTGCACTCAATTCTTTAATTAGAGAAGGACTACATCGTTTTATGAAGAATCAGTTATGACAAGAAAATCTGATTAGCTTCTATGAGGGCAAAAGGCAACTGAGAAAACATATTTTGCTAAAGCTTTTAAACTAATCCATCTAACAGAATGTTGCATAAAATTAAAGTGGCGACGTTAGGAGAAAACTGTGTAGTGGAGCCAAAATCTAGCTGAGTGTCACAGAGTAGAGTGCTTGGAAAAAGAACACAATACCATTCCACTAGAGAACATAATGCAATTACATTAAAGGTATCATATCATTATTAATATTAGGATACCGGTATCTGCTCATTATACAGAAATTTAAACACTGGGGGAATAGGCATAGTAATTCCTTCCTGACTCCAAACAGCAATCGGAAAGTATCCCTGGATCAACCAGATCTATATGAATTAATACCAGTAATTCTCAATATTATTTAGTTTTAGAAACTTATCAAGGCCTTTTTTAAAGCTATTCAATGAACTTGCCATTACCACATTGCTGGAAGACAGTTCCACAGTTTCACCGTTCTCACTGTAAAGAAACCTTTCCTAACCTGAAGATGAAACCTTTTTTTCTTCCAACCTCTGATATGACCTATTCATGAACAATTCACCAGAGAGTTCATTGTATGGCCCATTAATATATTTATATAAAGTGATCATATCCCCACGCAAACGTCGCTTCTCCAATGTAAACAGCCCTAACTTGTTTAATCTGCCTGCATATTTAAGCCCCTCCATTCCCCTTGGTTGCCCTTCTCTAAACTGCTTCTATTACCAAGATGTCCCTTTTGTATATGGGATTCCAAAACTGCACCGCATATTCCAAATGGGGCCTTACCATGTCTTGTAAAGAGGGAGAATAATATCTTTCTCTCTTGAATCTATTCCTATCTTTAAAAAAGAAAATATCTTGCTAGCTCTAGCCGTGGCTGTCTGGCATTGTTTGCTACAGCTAAGTCTGATATCTACCAGAACGCCCAAATCTTTTTCCATTACAGATGCACTTAAAGGATAACTGTATTGCCTCAATGCATTTTATTAAAAACTGCTTTCAAAAGAGTAATGGTATGCAGCCCTCCCCATACGTTTTTTTTCCTGATTTCGAGCTTCTCTCTGCCTTCAATTAGCGATGCTGTGAAGGGGGCTTAACAATTCTGTCTGCCTGTAACTGTCACTCAAAACTAGCATGTGAGAAAACACTCCTCCACCCATCCTTGATCAGCATGATTATGTAGGCTGTATCCTAGCAACCGAACAGTTCAAGTTTGTTTGACTGGCAGTGGAGGAGGAGAGTGGTTGTAACAGACATTCCCGTCAGCCAGTGACAAGTGATATATTGATCATAACCTCGGCCGTCTAGGAGGCGGGCTTTTAGCACTCATCTTTGCTGTGTGATATCTAAGGGAAGGCAGCATGGTTGTAAATGAGAGTAAGCAATTTCAGCTGCAGGAACTGTGGACATGTAATGGGGGAGATGTTTTTTTGGGTATTGTTGTCCTTTAACACAGAGTTATTTATGGTGTAGGTGGCACAGGGATTATTAAACTCCAAATGTATCACCTTACATTTATCAACATTGAATCTCATCTGCCATTCTGCTGCCCATTTTGATAATCTACAGTATCCTGGTCTGTTTGCAGCACTTGCACATCATTTGAAGTTTCCAAAGCTCTGCATAGTTTAGTGTCATCAGCAAACACTGAGACCTTGCTCTCAATGCCCCCTTCTAAGTCATTTCTAAAACAGATTAAAAAGAAGCGGCCCCAGTACAGCACCCTGAGGAACTCCGCTTAGAACTTTAGCCCACATAGATGTAGCTCTCTCTACCCAAGCCTTTCTAGACTCTGGAGCAGCCGGTAATTTTATTGACGCCACCTTTGCTTCATTTCTAGGCATTCCATTATTCTCCTACCTCATCCTCTCCGAGTGCTGGCTATTGAAATCAACCTTTGTCTACAGAATTTATTTCCATGTCTTCTGCAGAAATTCTTCTTCAAATTGGTTGTCTTCATCGTGAATCTATTTCTTTCTTGGTTATACAAAGCCCCACAGCTCCTCTCATCTTAGGACACCCTTGGCTCCGACTTCATAATCCCATCATAGACTGGACTAATAATGAACTTGTCTCTTGGAGTCCATCCTGCCTTTCTAGATGTCTTTCCCTTCCGTATGATCAACATGGCGACAGGTAATTTATTTAATGTTATCCCGGGGTTGAAGGAATGTATTGAGAAGTATTTACAGGAAAGTGTTTTGCCTGAGTCCTTAAGGAGAGACAATGCAGAGGTGCATGAAGCAAATTTTAAGGACCCGGTGGTTTGTCTGGCAACACCATTTGGGGTTCCAATTAGCTAACTCAGTGAAAGAAAAAATCCTGAGGGGTGAATATGTAGACATTTTGTCACTTTTACCCACAGCAAAGGATCATTCAAAAAAGGATGATCCGAATGAAAAGTATGAGGACAAAAGGCTGGCAGTTCCTCGCACATTCAGCTATTGTCTTCAAGCCTTTTGTATTCTTGCAAATATATTGTCCCAGAAGAATCCGGAATTTGCTCCAAGCGCTGTTTAAAGCACCTGGACACGGTTGCAGATGCTTATAAATCCTTTAGTGGGTTAGGATGGTACGTTTATTTTGACAGGTAACGTCAAAAATGGCAATTCACAAAGAGATGAAATGGGGTGCCAAGGACGTCGACCTCTGGCTGTCCATGATGTCCAGTAGAACACAATCATTGGCAACAGCTGGTAGATACCCTGCTCTATCACCAAAGGGCAATGTATGCTGGTTTTTAATGAAGGAAATTGCAAATGGCCGAATACGTGTTGGTTTTCAACATGAATGTTTGTACTGCGGGGCACAGCATGCAGCCTTTCGATGCACCAGACGGGGTAATTCTGGCAACCAAAAACAACGAGCTAGAAGTGGTCACCCATTTGGTCACACTGGTGAGATTGGCAGAAATGCTTCCAATGTTAAGGGTTTATCCAAACCAGCAGAAAGCTTTGATAATTGAAGCAGGCTTTAAACAAGGTTTCTGGATACCCTTTGATCCTAAAGCAAATGTTGTTTAAATGTTTCTAACCTAAAATCTGTTTTAGAGCACTGCTCAGTAGTAGAGGTTAAGATTAATAAAGAGGTGAGTTTAGGTAGAGTAGCGGGGACATTTCATTTCACCCCTTTTGCTAATCTTCCTTGGACCTGGTAACGAAAAAATAATTGCAGACTAAAAATCTGCCAACATTCGGGTGTATGGCAGGAGTCTGAATGCCGATTTAAATCAACATCTTGCCATAAGGCAAATGGCCCACATTTTTCAAAAATCGACAAGGCTTTCAAAGAGGAATATGTCACCCTGATAAGTCTCATCAATAAATCATTCACGAATCCCCTGCGGGAAAGAGAAGAAAGATGGTGGAATAAGCCTAAATTCATTCAATTATTTTTTCGTTACCAGGTCCAGGAGATTAGCCAAACGCGTTTGGCTAATCTTCCTGGACCTGGTAACGAAAAAATAATTGAATGAATTTAGGCTTATTCACCATCTTTCTTTCCCGCAAGGTGATTCGGTGAATGATTTTATTGATGAGGACTTATGCAGGGTGACATATTCCTCCTTTGATAAGGCATTGTCGATTTTGAAAGAATGTGGCCAATTTGCCTTAATGGCAAGATGTGATATTAAATCGGCATTCAGACTCCTGCCCATACATCCCGAATGTTGGCAGATTTTTAGGCTTTAAATTTAATGGCCTCTATTTCTAATGATAAATGCCTGCCTATGGGCTGTATGTAGTCTTTCTTGTTTTTATTTTAAAGTTTTCTCTACTTTCATCGAGTGGGTGGTAGCGCAGGTATCTGGTTGTAAATATTTACTACATTATTTAGATGATTTTTTTATTCATAGGCCCTCAGCATTCGAATATTTGCATAAAATTGTTCAAAGCTTTTATCCATATCTCTGAGAAATTTAGCATTCCGATAGCGGAAGAGAAGACTGTCAGGCCTTGCACAGAGCTGCAGTTCCTTGGCATTACGATAAATTCTATATCCAGGTCTTTTAGTCTGCCATTGGAAAAATTGACAAAGCTTAAAAAGTTGATTGATGAGGCTATTTCTGCAAAATTCAGAGCTTGCTGGGTCACCTAAATTTCGCTTCCAAAGTATTACCCACGGGTCGGACATTTAATCGTCGGCTCATCAATAGGACAATCGGAGTGAAAAACCCTAATTGGTATATAAGGCTAGGCTGTGAGGCTAAGCTTGGCTTAAAAATCTGGAAAATCTTTCTTGGAAAATGATAACGGTAATACCAAGTGGCAGGATGATTTTTTTGATATGGCTAGTCTAATAAACTATGAGTTGTCTAATTTAGTTTATTTGGAAATTATCCCTATTTTCTTTTCTCTTGGCATTTGTGGCAATGAGCTACGTGATAAAAGACTATTGATAAACTGTGAGAATATGGGTGTAGTTTATGTTATCAACTCTTTGTCTTCTAAGCCTCCTCCTGTCGTGAGAGTAGTTAGACAGATTGTATTCAAATTTCTCCAACATAATATTTGGATTAAGGCATGTCACGTTCCCGGTCAATGTAATAATATAGCTGATGCCTTATCACGCAGATTACCCGATTAGAAGAACTGACAGGGGAATCAGTGTGGTCAGAGAAAGGAATCCCAGAGGAACTTTGGAAGGTAATACTTCCAGTCTAAAGGCACTTTTAAGAAGATCAATTTCAGCCTGTTCATGGCAATATTATGGAAGAAGTGGCTCACATTTAAAAAAGACTTTCTAATTAAGTGATATGGAGTGCATATTATTTTGTTAACTTCCCTATTTGAAGCTGGATTGTCACCAGCAACTATTAAGAAACATTTTGCAGACATTTCTTCTTTATACAAATTCTATCTGGGTTAGCAATTTGAAAAATGTTCGTTATCAGACGCTGTTAAGGGATTTCTCGGGCTAGCCTCGTTAGACCCACGCAGAAGATCACCTTTCACATCACCAGGTTAATAATATCATTATTATCAGTTTGTAGTTCTCCTTACGAAGTACCGAAGCTCTATTTCGTTTAGCTTTTATCTTATCGTTTTTCTTAGCATTGAAATCAGCGAATTGATATCCCCTTCAAAATCATCCCCAGGTGGACTTCATGTCTAATGTTCAGCTCTCTAAACACAAGCTTAGGGTGACAAATGCTAGACCAAAAACAGATCAGGAGGGTAGGGGTCGCATTCAATGGATAGGTAAATTTGATCATTTCAATTTATGTCCAGTTTCTTCTTATATAGAATTTATAAATTTAGGCCCTCAAACCCAGTCCTCTTCTAGTTTCACTCTGGCACGTTTCTGTCGATCTTTCAATTAGAAGTGTAAGACTAACTTGTGTTAGTCACAATCAGCTAGATCCCTCTCAATACACATCACATTCTTTCAGGATAGGGGCGGCCACACCAGGCTGCAATCTTACAATTAGGCTGTTGGGGATCGGATAGATATAAATCTTATGTGCATATGTCTTTAGTGTAGTGTTCATATTATGTTAATTTCTTTTCAGACCAGAGACAACTGAGAATCTGGATTGTAGGGCATTTCTTTTTCTGGGCAAAAAGAAGGGCGGAAAAGAGAAAATTTGGTTCCAATTTATCATTTTCTACTTCCTTAGTTAAGATTCATTGGATGGATCTGTGTGGAGCTTCATGGGACAATTTTTCCCTATCTTTCCATCCGCTAATTTTGTGGTACCCCGGACATCATTGTTTCTCTCTCTGGGGGCAATGATATAGAAAGTAATAAATCCCTAGAGTTAATGAAAGAACGCACAGTGATTTGTCTCATGCAAATTTATGTTCCCAAAAGCAATATTGACTTTCTCTGAGATTATTCCTGGTCTTTCATGGTTAGTTGACCCAGATTTAATAGCTTTAGAAAAATGCCGCAAGAAAATTAACTTTAATGTTTCTAAGTTTGCTATACAAGTTTCGATTGTCACAACCACCGCCCCAATGATTTAGAGGATGGTGGACCTGGCCTAATGAGGGAAGGTAAAATACAGGATTGCAGAATTTGATAGAGTGAGCTGTTTCAATAGAGCTTATCGGACAATTGTTGAGGCAATGCCCATGGTATGGAGGGTTATAGACATCTTGGTTGGTTTGATTTATCAGATACTGTGGTAATTTTATAAAACAGCAATGTGTTATGTTTAAATGAAATTGGCTTTTATTGCCAAGTTTTAATTAATTAATATAATAGAAAAGCTGCAGACAGATTCCTCCAACCATTAACTCGTTGTGGCGTCATTTTATTGAGTCTGTTGTTATTATTTGTGCAGCCTAACAATCCCATGGAAGAGTATAGCTGTTTCAACCACATGGGATGTGGGCCTGCTATCTTTATTGTGGGCTTACCTTGCAGTTTTCTGCCCAGGAACAGGGAGGCATGCCTAATCCAGAAGCCCTTCTCCCATTGGTCAGGTCCGGCTGGCAATCAAGTGGGGGCTTAGAGCGGCGGCTGAAGGACTGACCTGAGGGAGAGAGAGCAGTGTCAGACTCTGTGCGGCAGGTAACATCCACCCATCCACCCAATTTTACTTACCTACAGGATCCAAAAGGTATGTTATTATAAGAGAAGGTTTTGATAAGTTGCATATAGGTTGCAGATAGAATCTGGATATAGACCTTATGGTTATAGCCATCTTGGTTATTTTGATTTACCAGATACTCCGGTAATTTTATAAAACAGCAACGTGTTATGTTTAAATGAAATTGGTTTTATTGGCAAGTTTTAATTAATTAATAAAATATTAAAGCTGCGGCCAGATTCCTCCAACCTTTAAGTCGTTGCGGCATCATTTTATTGAGTCTGTTGTTATTATTTGCGCAGCTTAACATTCCCAAGAAAATGCTCATATAGGAAATTTAAGAACTTTATACCTTTTGAGGTGCTGGCAGTTCCTTACTATCCAATCTGTCAGGCGTAGTTAAAAATCCCTCCAAAATCCCCCCCCCCCATAACCGATACATGCCAATCCAGTGCCAGCCCTTCGCCAACTGCATATGGAGATTCATTTCCACCTCCTCCCCGGCATTTTGTGGCTTATAACATACCCTAACAATTAATTTCCCTACCTTCTTGCTTCCTGTACACAGTTCCACCCATATTGTTTCTGCCGTATCGTTTATGTCCCCATCTATTCCATCTTTTAGATTTGGCTTCAATTCCTGTTTAACATACATACATACTCCTCCTCCTTTCTTATTAACTCTGTCATGTCTAAATAAGGAGTATCCTTCAATGTTTACTGTCCAGTCCTGTGAATCATTTAACCACGTTTCTACTATACCGATCACATCATACCTTTCCTATTAGTTCTAGTTCCCCAGTTTTAACAGCCAGACTTCTTGCATTTGTAAACATACATTTTAGATTATCAATTGATTTACTTCCATACTTGGACGTACATGCCTCCTTATCCTCTATGGTGTCCCCTCCCCAGGCTCCCGTCTCCTCCCTCCGTTGTGTCATTAGCCCCCTGATCCCTTCTCTATCTATCCCTGTGTAGTTTAACGTACCCTCCCCCCCATACTAGTTAAAATCTCCCCAACCCATAGTCATCCTCTCCCCCAGCTGCACCATCATCATGAGGTGCAATGTCTCTACTAAAGAGCCTGTAGCCAACAGAAAAGTCAGCCCAGTTCTCTAAAAACCCAAACCCCATCTTCTTACACCACTCTCTTAGCCATGAAAATGGCTGCACTAAACTTTGCAGAACTAATAAAAAGGTCTTAAATGGTTAGTTTTTTAATAGACATTTCCATGTATGTTACTGGTGATCTTAATGGAATTGCTATTTGGCTAATTATTAAATTATAATTTTTCTCATCCTGAAAAGACCAGAATAACAGGACTAATTGATGTGTGTTTAAGTCCTATTGATGATTGTTAAAGGGTATGTACACTGAAAAATGCATTTTTTTAAATTGCCCATTAGTGGAAACTATAATTCATCCAAAGTATCACTGTTTTATTTTTTGTTGATCTGCCCCCCTTTTTTATTAGATATACAAGCTGAAACATATTATGTTTTAGCATTTTTGTAAGCAGTTTTGCTGTAGCTGGAATGGTTTGACAGTTGGTGTGCTGTAGGCTGTATGCAGTTTTGAAAGTATGGGGGGAAAATAGTCAGGTCAGTGGTCAGAGCCTGAGCAAAACAAGTATTTTATTGAAGTCATGCAGCAACACACACACCTCAGAGTAAGTGCTACTTAAATGTATTTATTTATAGATTAAGATGATGCAAAGTCATTTTTGCAGTATACATAGACTTGAAGTCCTTGTAAAATCCTCCAGAAATATTTTAAAGGGCACCCCCACGACTGAAGTCTGTACTTAACAGACCCTCAGATCGTTATACCTACCTCCCCGTGGTAAATGAAAATATAAAATAACAATCGTGTAAAATAATGATTGCATGGTTATTGCAGGGATATCACTATTTTTCATTAGTTAAAAAAAAAAAAACGTGATCTGTGCCTTGTTTTATGTCTCAGTCTTCTGGTTCCTGTATAGAATCTGCACACACACATTTACCTGTGGCCAAACATTAAATATCAGCTGTGCCTATAGGGTAGAATTGTTGCGATCTGCTTTATTCCATTACAGGATTCCATTTGACTGTACGTTCCGAATGACACTTTCCTTTTTCAGACATAACAGGAAAAAATCCACGGTGACATTTTCTATATTCCAACGGTCATAGGGCATCCATGGAGAATGTACCAACCAGCGCTAACACCTAACCCCAAGGTGACATTTGTGAATGACAGTGAAATTCTCTTAAGCTTTAATCTATTTTGTGTATAACCTCGTGTGACTTATTTCGAGAGCACATTTCGCATAGTTACCATACAGCAGCTGCCTGTTAAAGTGATATGCAGCCATTTGAGTAATTTCCATATAATACACTCTCCTCTGTGTATAGTGTGTGCACATACAGTGGGAAAGGAGACGGACTTTCTACAAATATAAACATACAAAGATGGGAAGATTTAATGCACACTAGAATTCATGGACTTTTTAAATGGGAAACACATACAATTGTCACAATTTCTATAAAGGTTCAACCAATAAACCAATCACCAGTCAATCCTAAAAGAATTGTTATATTCTGAAACTGTTCTGAAACTTTTTCCCATTTTTCTATTATCAGTTTAGAAATCAGGGGATTAATCGCAAAGTCTTCCAAAAGGTTCCTCCTGTGTCAGGAAGTCCTCCATGAGGGCTGTTCACTAAACGATGCCTAAAGGCACCCCCACATATGTTATATTGTTTACCAGAACGCTTGTGGTTGGCCATTTCAGCCAACAATTATCTAACATGTGTACGGACCGTGTGTGTCCCCACATACATACTCTTTATTTGGCTTGAAAGAGACACATTCCTGTTTTATGTCTCTTCTTCCCCTTTATTTTTCAGCTTTTTTGGACTGTATTTCCTCCCACACTTTTTGAGACATTAAAGTATAACTCCACCCTCATAAGAATATATTTTAGAAAGACTGGCCCCTTTAAAATATGTTGATATATGATACTTTGTCCTATGAATTCATTACTGTATGCCAGCTATGCTTCTGGATGCCTCATGGAAACTGAGCCATTTAGAAACCTGTACTGAGCCTGTACTGAGCCTGGGCATGCTCAGAAGAGGTAGCAAGGGGATTAACATTCAGTCATTGGCTGTGATGTCAACTGTCAAATCCATAACTGACATTTACTAACCTGAAGAACCAGGAAGCAGAAACAGGGGAAACAGAACAATGTGCAGGATTTCAGGTTAGACTTATATATCAGCTGGATTTGCCCTTTAAACTTGGTACAGACATGTGGGCCACATAGAAGACGTGGTCTATCTTCTAGCTAAGGAATTTGTGGAAGCGTTACAGCATTACTGTAATATTATTGGCGATTTTTGGGACATTTTTCCACCATTGACAATAATAGGTACAATCCTCAAACATAAACGCTCCGAAGTTTCAGAATTGTGATCAAATCAAATCCCAACTGTAGTTTTAAAACATATATTGTGCCAAAGAAAAAATCTCTCTCTTTTATGGTCACAAACACAAAAATATACCCCCTAATAGTCTAATACCACACAGAGACAGGTACACACACCTACTGATAAACCCTCACAAACCTTACATTTCTATGGCAACAATACCTAAACCATCAATGTTAGTCTAATTATAGTCTAAAATGCAACCCCCCATCCCCCTAACACCACAAAGAAGGAGAAGTGTGCTATTACCTAGCTAAGCAATCCGTGGAAGCATTTCAACGTTATTGGCGATTCTTGGGAATTTTTTTCCCCAATTGACTATAATTTGTACAATCCTCAAACTTGAACATTCAGAGGTTTCAGAATAATGTGATAAATTAAATGCCAACTGTAGAATTAAAACATCTACAGTGCCAAAGAAAAAACATCACTCTTTGATGGCCACAAACACAAAAACATACCCTCTAGCCCCACACAAACACAGGTACACTGTCATAATACAACCTACCCTTCCTTTTCTATGGTAATAATACCTAAATTATCAAAAGAGGTAGTTAATGGTCTAAAATGTAAAAACCTAACCCCCTAACCCCACACAGATACGGGTACACACTCCTACTGATACACCCCAACACCCACCCTGCCCTTTTGTCTTTATGGCATCCATACACACAATAGTAAAAAGATATGTATTTATTCATAATAAATTATAAAATGTATATCTCCCCTTTTATTGCCATGGCATAATTATTGAGTTTTAACCTGCAGCACAGACACACACATTCCCTTCCAAAATTCAATGTTTCACGCCAAATTCAAAGTTTATACTTACATTTCTCTTTAGTTGAATATGTTCCATCAAAAAGTACCTAATTGCCCAAGGTTAGATTTAGCATTAGGTACAGTAGACACATGCCCAGGGTCACCTGTAGTTACAGGCAGTGATGAATCCCAACAATTAAAAACACAATTTGGAGATTAATGAAAAGCAAAAAAAAAAACCCTGCTATGTAAATTGGAAGTTCATTGGTACCATCTTTACGGTATAATTTGTTCTCTTGTAGGAGCCTTCTTTCCAAGAAGCTGCAATTAGGCAACGGGTAGCTGCACAGCGTAGTAGTTTATTACCATCAGGTGTTAAAGATGGCTCCCATTTGTCCAAAAATGCCACCCACGAATTTGGTATAAGATTTAATTTTAGGACATGGTTAGCTATTTGGTAAGAGAGTGACCATGTGTGTTTTATCTCCTGACAAATCCACCAGCAGTGAATAGACTCGGCTGGAAGGTTGGCGGAAATAGTTTGGTTTATCCTACGAAGTTTGGTAGGTATCATACACCAGTTGTGTAGTAGCTATGAGTTTTGTAGAGTTTTGTGATCCTTGGGAACATCAGGATCATTAATCATTGTATAGTCGGATATGCTACTCACATAAAATCAGTAAGTTTATTTAGTACACATTAAAACAAGGTTCTACTATTTAGGTGCACTAAATAAACTTACTGGTTTTACTACATCCACATGAGTAGCGCATCCTACAATACAATGATTCATGTCTAAGTACCTGCAGCTAGGAGGTAGTATTTTGGATCTGTACGCACCATGTGGAAGGTCTCAGTGTTATCCGAGTGCTGCCACATATGTTTCCATTTGTTTGCATATATCTACCATTAGGAACATTGTTCGCTAGACATTCCAGGGAAGTTAGGATTGGGAAAACTTGGTTATGAAGAAACGACAACGGTGAACCTTTTGGAAACAGAACCATTCTGTTGCGGGTAGTTTCAAGCTGTGCTGTACTTCTTCCCAAGTCATTAGTTGATTTCCATTTAATATGGATCAATCTAGTGACATCCAATTGTAGCCAGACCATCCCATGTTGTTGATCAAGTCTAGGAGGGAAAGCTGTGTTATTAAATAAAATATTTTAAACAAAACCTTCTGCAAATTGCCAAAGGGGCAAAAGTAAAAAGTTAGGAGACTGAAAGCCACTCCTGCCTCTAGACACCCCTTGCACCTTGTGACTATTTGCTGCCCATATAACAAAATAATAATAATTTTTTTCTCCATTTAGTGATTACCCATTTCTGGTCCAGTTATTAATCGTTGGTTAGTTTCTCACACTGTGATTACAGTCTAGGGTTTCTGCATTCAGGCTCTGACCTATTAGTCTAAGCAGGTGACATGGAATTATTGCTGGAAAGGACAATAGGACATTTTACACATTATTTACCCAGCCGGCATTGCTGAACATCAAAGAAAGAATATTGTACTGTGAGAAAGTCAACAGAATTAACATTCTGAAGAATTAAACCTTTTATAGTTACAGTGATGAAGGTGGAAAGGAAATATTTTCACTTATTCCGTTTTATTCTATTTGTACTTGTCATGTTCTGACTTAGTTCTAGAGGTCGGAATTTAATATGTAAAACATGCAGACAAGAGAAGGGAAAGGTAATAGCTATTCAATTACCTATAATCGCCCAATATGGTAGGGGGGTGGGAGAAACCTCTCCACCTCACCGATAAGTCTCAAAACAAGAGGGGCACCCCTATCGTTCACATGCTCAAATTGCAATCCATATTGCATTTGCAACTTGTTGAAATGTTTAGAAGGTGGTTACCGTGTTAGCCAATCAAAATGTTTAGAGGGTAACCCTTTTGAAATAAAAATAACAAAAGTGATATAAAGGTGATACCTTTATTGGCTAACTAAGATAATTATAGCAAGCTTTCTGAACATTCTAGTTCCTTTTTCAAGCTGAGTACCTTGAAAAAGGAACTAGAATGTTCTGAAAGCTTGCTATGATTATCTTAGTTAGCCAATAAAGGTATCACCTTTATACCACTTTTGTTATTTTTATTTCAAAAGGGTTACCCTATAAACATTTTGATTGGCTAACACGGTACACCACCTTTCCCAGCTTGTTGAATATATTGATACAAGGGGGTCTCAAAGTCAAGCTATAATAAATCATATCCCCATTACATCCAATATGTATAATCACCATAATGGTAGTTGTATATAGTTAGGGACATGGGTTTTCCAGGTAAACATTCCCACAAGGAACATTCCCACAAGTGAAAAATCATTCTTGAGACATAAAGGTATCAACAAGTTATCACAGGACCACAGCTCGATGAGTAATAGATGCAAATGGCCTTCGATGTTAAAGGCAATATATAAATGGCATATGAATTAATATCTGTGCCATATATCATACTTGTTCTTATATATCGAAGGTCCCATTATAGAAATGCATTGAATTGGATTTTATCGTTAAGACCAAATGGAGATAAGGTGCAGAAAGATCCATCTACTTTCTCTCCTGAGTAATTTATTTTCCCTATCCCCACCTCTTATGCCAAGAGGTACCTTTTCAAGGATGAGCCATTTCATACCTTCCATCGAGGCATTATGATAATTAAGAAAATGGTTTGCTACATTTGTGAGAATATCCAATCGTTGTTTCTCAAGAGTGGCAGTGGGTATATTCGAAACATGTTCGATGATCTGGTCTTTCGCCTTTCTAGATGTTATGCTAACATGTTTCTTTTGGCACAGACATATAAGTGTGTAGATCACTGACTCTGTGGAACAATTAGAGAATGTTTTAAATTCATGTTTTTTGCCGAAGCGATCAACAATGTGGTCTGACTGTTGCTCAATGTTACAGATACAAGTCATTCTGAATTGAGAAAGCCAGTCGGATGACTAGCAAATGTCTTCTAGAAATAAACTAAAGTCCAGTTCATCTAACTGAATACAACAGATAAATATTAAATATTATTTCAATATTCACTGCTAGATCCTGCTGCGGGCTGAGGAAGTGTCCAGTCAGTAGCCTAAAGCTGGCCATACACTCGATGTTACACTGACATTCCATCAGACACGTTGAATCAATTGTAATATCAAGTGGTGTAGCAGTTTTATCTGCTTACCCTTTGTCTATTTTTCCTTTCATTTTTACCCATAATTCAATGTTAGTTACAGATCCAATGCCCATTTGGACAAGACTGCCCAGTGATACAGCTAAATGTATGTATGAATAAAAAAGAAAGAGGATATGGTTATCATTTTATTCCCTTAATAACATTACCTCCTGCCTTAATCCTCTGTCTACTGTACGTAGGACAAGGGCACCTAAGGACCTAGGATATTAATACATATTTGCACCTGGTAGGTTTTGTGCTATGCCTTTTGCCTATGAATAAGAAACAAGATCGCTGAATAATGCACAATATAGAAATCCTTTTACGCTAAACAATTTGTAAGTGAGCTCAGTGAAAACAAGGATATAAAATTACAAATCACCAGAGCTGCTAGACGTATGTATTTCATTTGAAAAGCATCCAATGCCATGATATCATTAAACAATCATAGGAAACGAGAATAAAATCTTTACTTTTATTCCAGCCTTGTAATCAACTTATTTCCACCTCAGACACCTGTGGATTCCATTGCTTTATATAATCTTGTTAGCCATTTAGCTCAGTTTCCCAATCAGTTTGTACACTGTACTGGAAAAGGATGGAGATAACGGGATTCTACTAGTGGTGACAAGAGGTACTTCACTTATAATGTTCTACAGCGTTGGATCTGCCAGAGTGCAGAACTGATCAGCACAGAAAAACCACACACAAATGAACATCAATGATGTTTTTGATTTATTCATTTAATATTCTGGATTGTGGTTTTCTAATTGATCTATCGGATGGGCTTTTCTAAGACTGATTATATGAGAGAAGGGTGGGAACCTTTTCGACGAACTACCTGAAACTATGCCATACAAGTGGAAGTAGCCATGAAGTCGAGCAAGCCCTCCCAAACCATCTATGAATTTGTATACCATTAATTGATAGTAATAACCACGCGAAGAACGTCTTGTTGGGTGATTGTGGTCGGCCACAGCTTTATTGATGTTATTTAGCACAGATGTTACCGATCCTTGTTCTATTGCCATGCCAACAGTTGCTATAGCAACCCCATAACACGTGACCACCAAAACAGATATTCCTTATCTCCCCTTTGTATGCCACCCACTTGTTACGGTGGGCATGTAAAATCCAATAATTATAACTAAACAAGGATCTGACCGCCAGCTGTGACATTCCAATCTCCATGTTAATTCCAATGTTATAAACATTAATATAAAATTACAAAGTTAACATAAGTATTGAAAAATATAATACTGCATAACATACATATTGTATAACAAATACTGCATAACAGATCATGGAATCTATTCATTGGGAGGGATGGGAGGGAAAAACTTTCCTGAGGGGTCCCAGGATTAAAATGGCGGTGAGCGCCCCTATATAGCGCCGCGTGACTTGTGACGTCATTGTGTGCACGCGCACACCCGGAAGTCCGGGCCCGCTCCCGCCGCAATGCATTACTGGGAACGGCCGGACCCAGTGCAGACGGGAGAAGGCCAGAAGCCGGGACTGTATATTCCCACCAACCTGTGAATAATAGAACGCCCGGGTAACAGAGATAAACTTACCTACCAGCGCTTCACTCCACTCCTGATCGCGGTACTATCTTTTGTATTGGCACACATGCGCAAAAGATAAGAGTTCAGTCTGGGCACAGCGCCGTCTGTTGGGGAGAGGCCGCAAGTGGATCAGCGGTGGGTAGATTTATCACAAGGCATTCTATTATTCACAGGGAGGTGGGAATAAGCAATCTCCCCTCCCTGTGAACAATAGCTACACATTTACTGTACCTAATGATGTACAGTACCTATAGAACAGTATTGGGTATACCCCAATAAAGTCAATACCCCAATCAATAAAATCTTCAATGACCCGTACAATGTTCCCACTCAAATACATAAACCAGAGCTATAGTTGAAATACATGTGTGTTGTGTATTGCAGAGAAATAATGGCCATGACATTGAGTAAATTATTACTCAATGTGAAAACAGTAATTGTGCGGTATTAGAGATGAATCTAATGATGTGTCACTACCTGGATATTCAAATTCTGTTTGTGAAATGCGAGATTCAAACTTTTAAAAGTAAAATGTTGCTGGAGAAAGTTCATTAGGATCATTATAAATCTGTACAGAAGATCTTTTTAACCAAAGATTTGCTGTTGTTTTTTTTTGACAAGACTGACTCTCCCTTGTACAATCACTGACAACTTCACACCTGGCCCACCTGTTAGCCAATCAAGTTCACATTTAACCCTTTTCTCCACCACTGAAGTTATGCACATTTCAGTGAAAATGAAAGCTGCCCTCTGTAGCCAGGGGGCATATACACAGAAACTTCAGATATAAGGTTATTGTAAAGTACAGCGGTCGTACATTTACGATCAATTGGCCGTTCAATACCATGCGATAGTAGACTACCAAAATGATATTGTGTAGGCCATCGCGGTTGTATGAGTGCAATAAGAATTGTACACCGCATTGTAAAATTATGAACAAAATCGCAAAAAAGCTTTATAAATATGAGTTCTATATCGGGTCAGGTACACGCAGGTTACCTGATTTGCGGGTCAGTTCAGGTAACCCACATTAAGTTTGAATTGGTTGCTGGTCGGATTGGGTAAAGAAAACCGCTGGTCGGGTAGAAAATTTGAGTCTAAAAAAACCTTTTTCCCTGTCTATGCATAGAGATCTGTCTGTAATAACTGAAGCTGAGAATACATTGTTATCAATCCAAGACAATGTGCAGTGTGTATAGCACCTTACACTAAATCACACTATGGCAGATAAAGGGTAAATATATCTAGATGCAAAAGCTCCCAGCCTCTTAAGGCTTGTACTCACGTGCGATCGAACAAAAGTTTGGGCGATAATCAGCCCGTGTGTAGGCACTTCATCGGACGAAACGGTTGTTCGTTCAACGACATGCGATTGCGTGTGTGTTGCAGTGTGGCCGCGCCCTCAATGCTGGAGTAACTGGAAAGGCAGAGGTTTAACTTCTGATATATATTTTAGCGGTATGGTAGGTTTGTTCGTATGAACGTTTTTGGTCATGAATAAAACATTTATTTTGACTTTTAGACTTTTTTTTTACGTCCCTGTACAAATTTTTAGGAAGAAAGACTAAAAGCGGGCCGGGTGTGGGTATGAAGCAGATAGAAAAGTGAGTTGCGGGTCGGGTAAGGATTTTTCAGGTCGGGTTAGGTTCTGGTCTGGAAAATTAGACTCACGCAGGACTCTAACCCCACATCATATATATTACTAGCAACCCTCCGATTCTTTAAAGAATCACAAATCCCGTCCCCCTGCATTTAAAGATATCTCCCCCTAATCGAGGCATTATGATAATTAAGAAAATGGTTTGCTACATTTGTGAGCTTATCCAATCGTGTTTTCTCAAGAGTGGCAGTGGGTATATTCGAAACATGTTCGATGATCTGGTCTTCGCCTTTCTAGATGTTATGCTAACATGTTTCTTTTGGCACAGACATATAAGTGTGTAGATCACTGACTCTGTGGAACAATTAGAGTATGTTTAAATTCATGTTTTTTGCCGAAGTGATCAACAATGTGGTCTGGCTGTTGCTCAATGTTACAGATACAAGTCATTCTGAATTGAGAAAGCCAGTCGGATGACTAGCAAATGTCTTCTAGAAATAACTAAAGTCCAGTTATCTAACTGAATACAACAGATAAATATTAAATAATTTCAATATTCACTGCTAGATCCTGCTGCGGGCTGAGGAAGTGTCCAGTCAGTAGCCTAAAGCTGGCCATACACTCGATGTTACACTGACATTCCATCAGACACGTTGAATCAATTGTAATATCAAGTGGTGTAGCAGTTTATCTGCTTACCCTTTGTCTATTTTTCCTTTCATTTTACCCATAATTCAATGTTAGTTAAAGATCCAATGCCCATTTGGACAAAACTGCCCAGTGATACAGCTAAATGTATGTATGAATAAAAAAGAAAGAGGGATATGGTTATCATTTTATCCCTTAATAACATTACCTCCTGCCTTAATCCTCTGTCTACTGTACGTAGGACAAGGG
The DNA here is from genome assembly GCA_019447015.1 of Hymenochirus boettgeri. NCBI lineage: Eukaryota > Metazoa > Chordata > Amphibia > Anura > Pipidae > Hymenochirus > Hymenochirus boettgeri. The sequence goes on along the minus strand of CM033470.1, from coordinate 289,953,430 downwards.
CACCTAAGGACCTAGGAATTAATACATATTTGCACCTGGTAGGTTTTGTGCTATGCCTTTTGCCTATGAATAAGAAACAAGATCGCTGAATAATGCACAATATAGAAATCCTTTTACGCTAAACAATTTGTAAGTGAGCTCAGTGAAAACAAGGATATAAAATTACAAATCACCAGAGCTGCTAGACGTATGTATTTCATTTGAAAAGCATCCAATGCCAGATATCATTAAACAATCATAGGAAACGAGAATAAAATCTTACTTTTATTCCAGCCTTGTAATCAACTTATTCCACCTCAGACACCTGTGGATTCCATTGCTTTATAATCTTGTTAGCCATTTAGCTCTTCCCAATCAGTTTGAAAGGGTGGGTTGTATTAACTGAATTCTGAATGGGTGTAAGACCCTGAGAAGTGTACACTGTACTGGAAAAGGATGGAGATAACGGGATTTTACTAGTGGTGACAAGAGGTACTTCACTTATAATGTTCTACAGCGTTGGATCTGCCAGAGTGCAGAACTGATCAGCACAGAAAAAACACACACAAATGAACATCAATGATGTTTTGATTATTCATTTAATATTCTGGAAAATCTGTAACTTGTGGTTTTCTAATTGATCATCGGATGGGCTTAAACTTTTCTAAGACTGATTATATGAGAGAAGGGTGGGAACCTTTTCGACGAACTACCTGAAAATATGCCATACAAGTGGAAGTAGCCATGAAGTCGAGCAAGCCCTCCCAAACCATCTGTGAATTTGTATACCATTAATTGATAGTAATAACCACGCGAAGACCGTCTTGTTGGGTGATTGTGGTCGGCCACAGCTTATTGATGTTATTTAGACAGATGTTACCGATCCTTGTTCTTTGCATGCCAACAGTTGCTATAGCAACCCCATAACACGTGACCACCAAAACAGATATTCCTTATCTCCCCTTTTATGCCACCCACTTGTTACGGTGGGCATGTAAACCAATAATTATAACTAAACAAGGATCTGACCGCCAGCTGTGACATCCAACTCCATGTTAATTCCAATGTTATAAACATTAAATAAAAATTACAAAGTTAACATAAGTATTGAAAAATATAATACTGCATAACATACATATTGTATAACAAATACTGCATAACAGATCATGGAATCTATTCATTGGGAGGGATGGGAGGGAAAAACTTCCTGAGGGGTCCAGGATTAAAATGGCGGTGAGCGCCACTATATAGCGCCGCGTGCGTGATTGTACATCGTGTGCACGCGACCACCGGAAGTCCGGGCCCGCTCCCGCCGCAATGCATACTGGGAACGCCGGACCGACCCAGTGCAGACGGGAGAAGGCCAGAAGCCGGGACTGCATATTCCCACCAACCTGTGAATAATAGAAGCCCGGGTAACAGAGATAAACTTACCTACCAGCGCTCACTCCACTCCTGATCGCGGGTACTATTTTTGGCACACTGCGCAAAAGATAAGAGTTCAGTCTGGGCACAGCGCCGTCTGTTGGGGAGAAAGCCGCAAGTGGATCAGCGGTGGGTAGATTTATCACAAGGCATTCTATTATTCACAGGGAGGTGGGAATAAGCAATCTCCCCTCCCTGTGAACAATAGCTACACATTTACTGTACCTAATGATGTACAGTACCTATAGAACAGTATTGGGTATACCCCAATAAAGTCAATACCCCAATCAATAAAATCTTCAATGACCGTACAATGTTCCCACTCAAATACATAAACCAGAGCTATAGTTGAAATACATGGTGTGTTGGTATTGCAGAGAAATAATGGCCATGACATTGAGTAAATTATTACTCAATGTGAAAACAGTAAATTGTGCGGTATTAGAGATGAATCTAATGATGTGTCACTTACCTGGATATTCAAATCTGTTTGTGAAATGCAGAGATTCAAACTTTTAAAAAGTAAAATGTTGCTGGAGAAAGTTCATTAGGGCTAGGCCACCTGAAACGCAAACGCAACGCAATGCATGCGATTTCATGTGCGATTTTCGTTGCGTTTGCGATTTCTTCATAAGTAGGAAAACGCATGCGATTGCGATTAAAAAGCAGAACGCAAAACGGCGTTTTTTGCGTGCGCAGCGTTTTCAATAATTTTGAAAAATCGCAAGCGCAATCGCAAACGCAAGCGCAAAAAAAACGCAAGCAGTGTGGCCTAGCCCTCAGGATCATTATAAATCTGTACAGAAGATCTTTTTTAACCAAAGATTTGCTGTTGTTTTTTTTGACAAGACTGACTCTCCCCTTGTACAATCACTGACAACTTCAACACACCTGGCCCACCTGTTAGCCAATCAAGTTACACATTTAACCCTTTTCTCCACCACTGAAGTTATGCACATTTCAGTGAAAATGAAAGCTGCCCTCTGTAGACCAGGGGGCATATACACAGAAACTTCAGATATCACGGGTTATTGTTAAAGTACAGCGGTCGTACATTTACGATCAATTGGCCGTTCAATACCATGCGATAGTAGACTACCAAAATGATATTGTAGGCCATCGCGGTTGTATGAGTGCAATAAGAATTGTACACGCGATTGTAAAATTATGAACAAAATCGCAAAAAAGCTTTATAAATATGAGTTCTATATCGGGTCAGGTACACGCAGGTTACCTGATTTGCGGGTCAGTTCAGGTAACCCACATTAAGTTTGAATTGGTTGCTGGTCGGATTAGGGTAAGAAAAACGCTGGTAGGGTGAGAAGAATTTGAGTCTAAACAAACCTTTTTCCCTGTTATGCATAGAGATCTGTCTGTAATAACTGAGCTGAGAATACATGTTATCAATCCAAGACAATGTGCAGTGGTATAGCACCTTACACTAAATCACACTATGGCAGATAACGGGTAAATATATCTAGATGCAAAAGCTCCCAGCCTCTTAAGGCTTGTACTCAAGTGCGATCGAACAAAAGTTTGGGCGTAATCAGCCCGTGTGTAGGCACTTCATCGGACGAAACGGTTGTTCGTTCAACGACATGCGATTGCGGTGTGTGTTGCAGTGTGGCCGCGCCCTCAATGCTGGAGAAACTGGAAAGGCAGAGGTTTAAACTTCTGATATATATTTTAGCGGTATGGTAGGTTTTGTTTTCGTGACGTTTTTGGTCATGAAAAACATTTATTTTAACTTTTAGACTTTTTTTTACGTCCCTGTACAAATTTTTAGGAAGAAAGACTAAAAGCGGGCGGGTGTGGGTATGAAGCAGATAGAAAAGTGAGTTGCGGGTCGGGGTAAGGATTTTTCAGGTCGGGTTAGGTTCTGGTCTGGAAAATTAGACTCACGCAGGACTCTAACCCCACATCATTATATATATAGCAACCCTCTCGATTCTTTAAAGAATCACAAATCCCGTCCCCTGATTTAAAGATATCTCCCCTCCTGTCGCTCCTCCCTCTCCCCCCCTCTTTCTCTCCCCCCCCCTCTCACTTTCTTTCCCACTCTCTCTCTCTCCTTATCTCTCCCCCTCTATTTCTCCCCCTTCTTTCCCCACTTCTCTCCCACTCTCTCCTCAGCTGCTGAGGATGGATAGCACATTGGCGGAACATAAGGACCTGCCTGGGAGGTAAGAGGCAATCTGCTCTGGAGAAGGTCTGCAAACAGCTCCAAATAGAGACATGAATATACTGTATTAAAATGTCTTTAGAGGACACCTGATTAAATGGCCTTTACTTATAGGGATGGACTAGAACCTGAGTTCGAGGTGGATTTAATGAGTTCGTCCGACCCTTCAAACACGCAGACTTTTTCTAGAATGCAGCGTCCGCTTACCCTCGAATTAGCCATTAACCCTTTAATGTGGTCTTTGCTAACCCCTCTAATGTCCATAAACCTCGAATTTGGCATTCGGTAACCCTCAAATTTGTCGATAACTTTCGAATGTGAAACATTTAAGGGTTATGGCTGAATTTGAAGGATTGTGAACATCACATTCAAAGGTTATAAGAAGAACGAGAGTGAGAATCACACAGCAGTGCATATCAATGTAATTGTGATGCAATACATTTTCGGGGAACATGAGATGTCTTTTTTTTTTTTTAATAAACTCGACACCAGGTTAACTAGAATGTTAAATATAAATTGACTATTAAAAGGCTCTCAATGTGTCACACACTATAACATAATGCATACTGCAGCTGCAATACCAGGCAGGGCCACCATCAGTAAAGGTTCCTGTACCGGGCCTGAGAGGCTTCTGGGACCCAGAGACCCCAGACTACTGTTTAATAAATTTTTTCATTTTGTTTCGCAATTCTCTGCAGCAGGACTTACTGGGGCAAACGCAGAAGAAGACCGAGCCCTAAGCTACTGGTTGGTTTGATGTGACGTCACGCCGTGCGCCCACACCGTGACGTCACTCCTTAAGACCGTCCAGCACGGTGCACATCATGATGTGCGCTGAGTGCGACGCGCTAATACAGTCAGGGACATCCCCAGCTATAAACTTGTTTTCTCCTCCTCCTTTTAATTCAGGCTGCAGCGTAGGGGATGGTAGCAAGGAGAGAGAGTGCCAGACAGCAGTATCTGTATGTATACAGTAGAAATATATATATATATATATATATATATATATATATATATATTCCTACCTTGCTTGGGGTTGCATAGGGGGTAGGGGATGCTGCTGACTGTGTGTATATAATCAGTGTCTGTGTGCCAATCAGCAATCCATTGTCAGTTCCCAAAGTTATCACTGTTATCAGTGTTTGTGCGCCAAACATCAATACAGTGCCAGTTTGCAGATCCCATTATCTGTGTTTTTGTGCCAACCATTTATCCAGTGCCAATTTGCAGAGCACATTATCAGTGTTTGTGTGCCAACCATCTATGTATGTTTTAAAATGAGTGTCAGTGTCAATGTACATTTGTGTTTAAAGGGCATCCATATTCAAAAATAGACTAAAAACAATAAATATTTTGAAGTCCAATTCTCAGAGGGGTAGAAACCCTATTCCTACCATTCGGGGTGGCCGCTAGAAGGAGCAGTGAGCTGTCAAAGTTTTAGCAGATAACAGACCACACGCAGGTATCCCACCTCTCCTGGATTTTCCGGGAGTCTCCTGCGAATTGGGGTGGTCTCGCGCAAGACCATCCCAATCTCCCACAACGGAGAGAAGTCCTGAATCTCCTCCCCATTACACCCCTTTTTGGCAGCCACGCCCCCAGACTGACCACACCACACCCTGTAACACCCCTAACCCCGCCTCCCCCACCTCCTTGTGTGCATGCCCTGCCCACTGCGTGACGTCAATGACGTCACGCCGTTTTGCCATGCCCACTCGCCACGCCCTCTCTTCCACCCTGCCGGAAGCATGAAGTGGAGGGTGGGATGTCTGCACACGTGTTGCTTTGCACATATGTATGATTATCTATAACATTAGATATTGCTAATAACCAAGCTTTGGACACAGGGCGACAAGTGGTGAGCTGTCAGCCTCTGCATAGAAAAAGTTTGACAGCTCATTGCTTTTGCTACGGCCACCACCCAGAGAGATAGGAATAGGCTTTTCTACCTCCCTGGGAAATAGAGGTAGGGATAAATAAGGCCCATATTTGTTTATATGTGTAATGTGTGTCTGTATTAGTGTTATGGGGGGCCCAGTAATTTACACAGTTAGGGGCCCAGGCCTCCCAGAAAGTGATGATGCCATTGCAGATCTAGGTCCTGAGTTCTAATCCAGCTTGGGACATGTCTGCAAAGTTTGTATGTTCACTCCCTGTGCTTGCTGTGGGTTTCCCCCGGGTACTCCGGTTTCTCCCACAATCATGAAGACATACGGATATAGTATATAGGAGAATAAGTTAACACTTGGGGGGGGGGCATGGTGGGGGGGAGGAAGAGACAGTAACTCCCTGCAGTGGCAATCCCATTTCTGCAGATGTTTGGAAACTACAACTCCCAGCAACTAAAGCATGCTGGGAATTGTAGTTTCCAAACATCAGCAGTGGCAAGAAATTGACACTGCAGGGATTACTGTCCATTTAAAGGGCAACTAATGCCTCAAAACTATACAGAACTAGGAAGATGGTATCTATTGTTAAAAATGTTGCCTTCTGATTCTGTATTGTTTTTATGCTTTAGTTGCCCCTCAAATGGATGGCCTCTTCCCTCATTTTAAAAAGCCAAAGGGCTGAGGGGGAAGGGAGAGAGCCTGTTATATGGATCCAGTGTGTAAGAATGAGAAATGCAAAGTTTGCTAATCGTAATTGAAGTAAAAGAAATGTAAAAAGGTTAGAAGTTAGGACCTTCCAGACTGGGGTTACCTTGACGTGGTTGGAAGGCTTTTCATTCATGTGATCACAGTAAGGTATACTAAAACCCCTTTGTTTATAAAGTATGCCAGTGTGCAGATAATATGATATTGTATGGGGCCTAGGAATGTGCATTGATTATCTTTTCTATGTTTGTATAAATGTTTTGAGCAGATCAGTAGCACTTCCGCTAAATGTAGTTGTAAATTAGCCTAATTGGAGTGCTTCCACAATTCTTGTATTGTATGTATTTATTAGGAGGCTTGGTCAAGCCTCCATGTGGTAATAGCACCCCCAACATGCCCCTTTAATGGGAGGTCCTATGCCTTTAATATAAAGCACTGGATGGCCTCTTCCCTCATTTTAAAAAGCTAAAGGGCTGAGGGGGAAGGGAGAGAGCCTGTTATATGGATCCAGTGTGTTAGAATGAGAAATGCAAAGTTTGCTAATCGTAATTAAAGTAAAAAAAATTGAAAAGGTTAGACGTTAGGACCTTCCAGACTGGGGTTACCTTGACGTGGTTGGAAGGCTTTTCATTCATGTGATCACAGTAATGTATACTAAAACCCCTTTGTTTATAAAGTATGCCAGTATGCAGATAATATGATATTGTATGGGGCCTAGGAATGTGCATTGATTATCTTTTCTATGTTTGTATAAATGTTTTGAGCAGATCAGTAGCACTTCCGCTAAATGTAGTTGTAAATTAGCCTTAATTGAGTGCTCCACATAAGTGTTGTATTGTAGTATAGATAAGTGCTCCCCTTAATTTAGGGAGTAAAGAAAACTCTGTTTAGGATTTTGAGGATTAATGACAGTGAGTATTGGAGAATATCTCCCTCCAAGTCCCTTTTCACAATACTTACTGTACTGTACCTTTCTCCCTGGTCCACATATCTTACCTTGAACTTCTGCATTGCAGCCGCCAGTTAATTGCCTTGTCAAGGCAATAACTTGCTGCAATGCTTGTCTGATTTACAGAGGCGCAGGTTCAGTTAGGCCAAGGCCACGCTGAGCATGCAAATGCAATTTGTGTGTGTTGTTGCCCGCTTGCACTATGATCCCTGTCATTTGCCATCACAAAAGAGTGATTGCAACACTCAGATTATTGGATTGCAGTGCAACGGGCCACATCGCACCCAGTGGGGCCAGTCCAATTACACTAGCGTGTTAAAACGCAACAGTTTTGCCTAGCCCTTAGAGCTCAAAAAGCCATAAAGGAGGCAGAGGAGAGCAGCAGAGCAGTAAGGGACCAAAGACGTTTAAGGTAAGAGATCTGGACTCAATATTACTAGGTTATCAAGGTTAACATTGCAAAAACAGTGGTATGGGGTGATAACTCAATCTGCAGAAGTTTGTGTGGGGTGTAAATCTGCCCTCTCAACTTCACCCTGAATCCAGCCCTCCATGCAGTTGACTATAGTCACTTTCAGAGCGGTTACAGGTGTTTGCCGCTAGAGAAACAATACATGTGGCATTTCTCTAGCGGCAACCATTGGAGAACCGCTCACGAAACTTGCAGTGAATGGCATTTGCCATTTGTCTGAAGGTAGCCTTTGGGTGTCCATACACACAACAATAATCTTCATGATACCAATGCAGTACAATCGATTTTCTAGCACGTATAATCCGATTATCACAAAATATCACATTGTGTGATTGTTATTGTTGCAAGGATTGCCCACCCTAATACTCACATATAATAATTGTCATTGTTAGTTGTTAGAGCTGCTACAATACCGTCATGGAACAAGTAAGGCCTTCCACACGAAGATATTCTTATTTCTCTCAATTTATTACAAATTCTCAAGTTGCAGACTAAGCTATGAGCTAAACTTAGCAGCGAAGAGCCAGTTGCCTAGAAACAGGAGGCGTCAGTGACAAAAATGGCAACCGAGTTTATTTTTCCAGTTCTATCCCCAATTTTTGTCTTACAAATGGTGTTGGGCGACTCATTAACATTTCTGACCCATTATCTTTTTTAAAATCCTTTTCGCTGTGGTTGTTAAAATACATCTATTTTAATGGGAAAATCCTGCTTGTTAACTGGCCTGCAAGTCGTACTCGCTGTAACACTGTCAGTACTTTCTGAAAATCCTTAGTGAGTGAATTGTTCCCATAATCCTATTCACCAATATGGACACTCGGAGAGTGAAAGGCTGTTGAAGTGGGAATTGAAAATGCAGTTTCTCTCTATATCCTTTTATTTTCTCGTTAATAGCAAAGTCACCATAGATCACCACACAAAATGCATTTATCTGGTTGTTTTAATACTAGTAGATGATAGTCTATCCATGGTGCCCCAAAATATTGATCCTACATTAGGTCATTAGATACTTTCTTCCTTTCTATGGCTTTTCTCTTTCTCTCTATTTCCACAAAGTAATAACCAAAATATCCGGGGCAATGAAGGGCTCATTGACATTCATTCTATACATCGTGGAGGAACATTTTCCCATTACATGGAAATTCATTTCTTTATTTTAACACACATTGAAATGCCATTGTTAGAAATAATACAAACAGCAAATAAAATAGGGTAAACGTAGTGGGAACAAAGCCCAAAACAAGATGTAAGACATGTCCAGCTGACATTATTTTATTATGGAACATCTGCATGTTTTGGTGAGATCATTGATGGTTTTGAGCCATAATCATGGCCATATAGAATATTTTACTTATAACATCACGGGGAGAATGTGTTCACCCTTTGTAATTATTATGAAGTTACTGTTTCTGGCAACTCCGCATTCCTATCTAGAAATCCACTGACGACAAGCCTTGTTGACCCAACTTCCTGTGTCCTGTAAACATCACATCAATCCTTATTAAAAGATTACTTATTTCCAAATATTCACCAACTCGAGGCCATATTTAAAAACCTGCGGTATCGCAAGTTTAATGTACGACCATGATCCTGCATTTACAGCGAACCTTGGTTAATCCAGGAACGTTTGTTCGTAGATTAACGGACATACATTTACGATAACGCTCATTATAATGCTAAAAAGCAATACAGCGGATTTAAGGAGCGTTACCAGTAATGGAGATTTAAAAATATGGCTCTAATAGTGATATTTAAAGGAGAATGAAATCCAAAAAATCAGAGTTAAAAAAAAAGTTACAAAGTAGAGTTAGAAAGTACTTTCCTCAACAACTCAGCATGGAATGTTCCACTGGTTCCATTCTTTTCCTCTATGGACTCATTTTAGGTTCTGTTTGTTCCCCAAAGCTGAAGCTGACATTTCCCTTGCCTGCCAGTAATTTTTGCCTTCATTACATTTTCTGCACATGTGATTTCCACTCCCACCTCTTAACCCCTATGATGTAAGAATATATTAAATCATCAATATTCAAATTGCAGAAGTGCCTGGGCTGTGCAGAGAGATTCACTGATTAACTGATTTTGCATAAATTTGGATTTTGACCACAAAAATCTCATTCTTTATATTTTAATAGTGTTAAAATATGTCTGGATGCATTTTTTAGTAATGTCATTATGATTATCTTTTATTAGTGTTTACATTTTCTGCACATATGTGATTTTCCTGATGTTGTTTGTAAAAGGGTATCACTTAAAAGGGGCATCTTGGAGGGTATGTTTATGTCATACCCCCCAACATTCCCCTCTTATTTTAAGTATGGGCTTAAAATAATTTGGCCATGTTATTGAACTATGGGCTTAAAATAATTTGGCCATGTTATTGAACTATGAGCTTTAATTTATCCAGAGAGAAGGGCAGGCTTTTTAAGTCGCAATACAATGGTAAAGTAAAAAACACATTCTTCCAGGCTCCAACATTCCACTTTAAATTGCATTGCAGAGATATGCGCTACTAAGAGAAGGTACACTTCAATATGCTGCACCTGTTTTTATAAGTGTACCTTATAAAGTGATCAGTACAAATCTACTGGGGTTGCCACCTTTCACTTTAAGATCCAAACCCTTATGAAATTGACCTACTGCGGTGCTAAGTGCCATTGCATCATAATTTTGCAGATTTGGATTTTGACCCAAAAAAGCATTGCACTTCTTAATCTACATCTTTTTATTAGTGTTCAAACGTCTTCTTTGTGAGGTCATAAGCATAACATCATAATTTTGTTCAGAATGGAATTTTGACCCTAAAAAGCACTGCACTTGGTTTGATATCTTATACTATATTTTTTAATAGTGTTCAAATCTTAAAGGGTATGTCCACCCTAAAATGAAATTTTTGATATACTATCCGGCGATCCCCCCTGGGCTCCCAGCCCCAGCCTCATTATTTTTTTTTTGAAAGCCCCCCAAACTCTACTTACCTCCCCTCTTCCTGCGCCGCGCTCCCGGCCCTCTGCTTGCGAGGAAATGCAAGCAGAGGGCGGACGGCAGCCGCGTCTGTGATTGGCTGAGCGGCAGCCAATCACGGACGCGGCTGCCGGCAGTCTACTTCCGCGTAGGAAAGCGGAGAGGTAAGTAAAGGATTGGGGAGCTTTCTAAAAATAAAAATATGCGGTTGGGGCTGGGAGACATGGGGGAATAGGTGTATAAATGGGGTTTTATGCTAGGGGGAGGGATAGCAGAACGGGAGGGAGAGGGAGGGGGAGGGAGGGGGGAGAAGGGATTCAGTACGCATGGCAAAGATCTCCGGGAGGCCAGGTAGCAGGCAGTGTCCTATATGGACCTGCTAGCCTCCTGGTGGGCAGTTTTTGGGACTTTGGGGGGGACTACAGGAGAACCAGATGGAGCTGGGATGTAGGTAAGGATTAAACTACACTACATGGTGGGGCCAGTAGTTGGGGGGATTATAGTTTTGGGGGTGGACATGCCCTTTAATATAATATCATAATTTAGCGTAGATTTGAATTTTGACCCCAAAAAATATTGACACCCCCCCAAAATATGCACTTTGTGGACTTCTTATTCTCTATCTTTTAATAGTGTTTAAATGTGGGTGTACTTTTTAAGGATGACATCATAGTTTTGATGATTTGGATTTTGAACTAAAAAAGTCTTTCTTTTATGCTTTTTATGTCTGGGTACATTTTAGTGATATAATACAAAATGGCAAAGGATGCACTACCTATTAAGGGATGTGTGTTATCAAAATAATTAGACGGTGCGAAGGATAAAAATATATACAAAAAATAAATGGGGAAGTTACCCCAGTATCCTTACAAGCACTCACACACTTGATATCCACATTAAACCACAACCATACCCTGATGAAGCTTGCGTTTCTAAGTTGCAAGTGAAACGTGTGTCAGTGATGTGAAGGACAAGGAATAAAACTCTGCACAGAGGACTTACTACTGAATGGCATTGATTGGTGAGCGGTGAGGATTTATGGACATTTTGCAAGCACCGGGTGAAGTACAGAACCAGCGCCACTCCAGTGCTCAGGAGCCGTCCAGCTGTAACTACCTCCAGTCAGGTTAGCAGGCTATAGGTGTGCGCGATCCATTTGGAGTCCCAGGTAAAACTTTTTGTTTGCATTTACACGGAAGATTCCCTCTGCCCCCATGTTGCAAAACGGATTTTACATTGTAGCCCTGTGTATTGGATACTAGTGTTGCTTATAGACAATTTGCATTGGAGACACTTTAGTCCAAGATTGTCCATCCCTTGGCCTTTTATTGGAGACCTGCTATCTTTTATATATCTATACAGATAACTGGGGACGCCCAGTATTTTCATGTATAAGTTGTTGTATTTTGGGTGTTTGGGGTTTACAGTATATAAGGTTTCTGTGCCAATAAATCGTTTTGGTTTATTGTGGATGTCAAGTGTGTGAGTGCTTGTAAGGATACTGGGGTATCTCCCCGTTTATTTTTTGTTTATGCATTTTAGTGATATCACTATGACATCAGCATTTTGTACAGAATTGACATTTGACCCTAAAAAGCAATGCACTTTGTGTGATTTCTTATTCTATATCTTTTGATACTGTTCAAATTTGTCTGGGTGTATTTTTAGTGATGTCACTATGACATCAGCATCTCTGGGTGCATTTTGTATAGATATGGATTTTGACCCAAAAAAGAATTGCACTTAGTGCTTCTTCTAATGCTTTATCTTTTAATAGTGTTCAAATGTGACCTACTGCAGTGCCATTGCATCATAATTTTGCACAGATTTTAATTTTGACCCAAAAAAGCATTGCACTAGGTGCAATTTCTTAATCTACATGTTTTTAATAGTGTTCAAATGTGTTTGGTGTATTTTTAATGATGTCACTATGACATCAGCATGACATCATAATTTTGTTCAGATTTGGATTTTGACCCAAAAAAGCATTGAACTTAGTGCTTCTTTTTGTGCTTTATATTTTAATAGCATTCAAATATGCATGTGCCTTGGTGCATTTTTTGTGATGTCAATATAACATCATTATGACATAATTTAGCATAGATTTGAATTTTGACCCTAAAAATTAATGAACTTGGTGTGATTTCTTAGTCTATATCTTTAGAAAGTGTTTAAATATTTCTAGGTGCAATTTTTAGAGATATCACTATGACATCAGCATGACATCATAATTTAGCATAGATTTGAATTTTGACCCTAAAAAGCAATGCACTTGGTGTGATTTCTTATTATATATCTTTTGATACTGTTCTAATTTGTCTGGGTGTATTTTTTTAGTGATGTCACTATGACATCAACATGACATCATTATTTTGTACAATTTTGACCCTAAAAAGCAATGTAATTGGTGTGATTTCTTAGTCTAGATCTCTTGATAATATTCAAATATGTCTAAGTGCTGATTAAAAAAATGCATACCACTTGGTCCGACTTCTTATTCTATATCTTTTAATTGTGTTTAAATGTGGGTGCAATTTATAGTGATGCCACTATGACATCAGCATGACATCATAATTTTGTGCAATTTGGATTTTGACCCTAAAAAACACTACACTTAGTGTTTCTTCTTATGTTTTATCTTTTAATGGCGTTCAAATGTACATATGTCTGGGTGTATTTTAGTGATATCACTATGACATCAGCATGACATAATTTTGTACAGAATTGAATTTTGACCTTAAAAAGCAATGCACTTTGTGTGATTTCTTATTCTATATCTTTTGATAGTGTTCAAGGTTTGGATTTTGATTTACAGCACTGCACTTCTTATTTATCTTTTAATAGTGTTTAAATGTGGGTGCAATTTTAGTGATGTCACTATGACATCAGCATGACACCATCATTTTTTACAAATTTGGATTTTAACCCAAAAAAGCATTGTGTTCAAATGTGTATGTGTCAATTTTTAGTGACCCTAAAAAGCATTGCACATGGCATAATTTCTTATTTTATATCTTGTAATAGTGTTCAAATTCGTCTGAGTGCATTTTTAAGTTGTCACTATGACCTCATCATCAAATAATATAGCATAGACTTGAATCTTGACCCCCAAAAAATTGCACTTGGTGCAACTTCTTAGTCTATATCTTTCGATAGTGTTCAATTATGTCTGTGTGCAATTTTTAGTGATGTCACTATGACATCATCATTTTGTACAAATTTGGATTTTGACAAAAAAGCATTGCTTCTTCGTATGTTATATCTTTTAATAGTGTTCAAATGTGTATGTGTCTGGGTGCATTTTTAGTGATGTCACCATGGCATAATTTTGTTCCGAATTGACCCTAAAAAGCATTGACCCTAAAAAGCATTGCACTTAATGTGATTTCTTATTCTATATCTTTTAATAGTGTTGAAATTCATCTGGGTGCATTTTTAATTATGTCACTATGACATCATAATTTAGCACAGATTTGCTCTTGGTGCGACTTCTTATTCTATATTTTTTTTAAGTGTTTTAAGGAGAATGAATTAAGAATTAACGAGAATGAATCCCAAAATAATCTAAGTTTGAGTGAGAAAGTACTTTCCTCAACAAAAATCTCAGCATGGAAGATTCCACTCAAGTGACTTTCCTTTTCCACTATGAGTTTCTTTTAGGTACTGTATGTTCTCCAAAGCTGGAGCGGATATTTTATTTTGCCTGCCAGTAATTTTGCTTTCATTACATTTTCTGTACATTTGTGATTTCCCCCATGTTGTTTGTAAAAGTGTATCATTTAAAAGGGGCATCTTGGAGGGTATGTTTATGTCATACCCTCCAACATTCTCCTCTTAATAAGTACTCACATTTTCTTCCACTTCCTACTATCCAGCATTCACCTTTAAATAGGTACAAAACTGAGAAATGCATTGCACAGTGATGTGCTAAGACACGGGTCACTTTTTTCCCCTCCACCTGCAGCTCTGCGCCATGTTGGTTCTATAAATGTGCATATTAAAGGGGAATGTTGGTGGGTATGACACTCTTTTATGCCATGTTCCATAAAAGTGAAACAGCAGGAGGGCTGCCTGAGGGACATTTTGCATTAACAAAACACACTCTTGCAGGCTCCAACATTTCCCATTAAAATGCATTGCACAGAGATGTGCTAAGATCAGGTTCAATTAAATATTCTGCACCTGCAGTTCTGGGCTGCTTTGTTTTAATATAAACATATTATAAAGTGATCAGTATAATTCTAATGGGTTGCCACCTTTCACTTTAAAAGGTAAAGTGAAGTTAAACATTTTGCTTTAGTGTAGCCTCCCTACTCCCAACCCTATTTTCCTAACAAACACTGCAGCGCTGATGCATCTGGAGGGAGGGGAATCGACTCCACAGCGCAGATAGGACAGCGAAGATGCAGAAAATTGTCTCCTCTCTTTTACACCTCATAACTCAGCCCATTTCAAGATTATGGGCCATAAAAAGGCACGGTATCGCCTTTTAAAAATTATTTTAATGATCACTAAAATGATCTACGATAATGATTTTGGTATAATCATAATGATGGTATTTTACGGCCAATCGTTTGTAAATTAACGTACATTTACATCCTGATGAAGGTGCTGGGTGAAGTACCGAAACGTTGAACATATAATCATATTGTTATGGATAAAAGCATTGCACCTGGTGCAACTTCTTGTCCTATATCTTTTAATAGTGTTCAAATGTGTCTGGTGCATTTTTAGGGATGTCACTATGACATCAGCATGACATCATCATTTTGTACAGATTGGGATTTTGATCCAAAAAAGCATTGCACTTAGTGTGTCTTATTTTATAACTTTTAATAGTGTTCAAATATGTATGTGGCTGGGTGTCAAAAATGCATTGCATTTGGTGCGACTTCTTATTCTATATCTTTTCAAATAGTATTCAAATCTGACTAGGTGCATTATTTAGTGATTTTACTATAAGATCAGCCTGATATCATCATTTTTCACAGAGTTTAGTATGGACTGAAGGGGAGAGAGGTGGGAAGCAGGAAGATCAGTAAGTAGTAGGTTACAATAGTCTAGGTGAGATAGGATGAGAGCATGCGTAAGCATAGCGGTAGTCAGGGGAGAGAGAGACCCCTGCGGGTTTTCGCTCTAAACATAGTTAATGTGGTTAGAAAAGGAAAGAGAAGAGTCAATAATTACCCCTAGGCAGCGTACCGATTGGATAGGGAAAATGGAGATATCAACAGAAATAGAGAAAGATGGGACAGGACCAGGTTTAGGTGGGAAAATGATTAGTTTTACAAAGATTCCGTTTGAGGTAGCGTCACATCATCCAGGAGATTGCAAGGAGACAGTAGGAGACCAAGATTGGATGTCAGGAGTTAGCGTTAGGTGGACAAGTAGATTTGTGTATTATTATTTTTGGAATTATTATTGTGGATTTATAAAGCGCTAACATCTTCTGTAGCGCTTTACAGTACATATATACATTCACATCAGGCCCTGTCCCGAAGAGCTTACAATCTAAGCACATTTATTTGACACATACAGCCTATCAGTATGTCTTTATGATTGTGAGGGAAACCCACGCAAACACGGGGAGAACATACAAACTCCTTGCAAATGTGGATTTGAAAAGGGTGGAATTGAACTCAGGACTTCAGCGCTGCAAGGCATCAGACTCAGTGCTCAGTGGTTAGCACATATAAGTGATACCTGAAGGCAAAAGAGCTAGGGAAATAGTGTATACGCGAAGTATCTGCATTAGTAGGGAATAATTGACTGTGTTGAAAGCAGAGGAGAGGTCAAGGAGGATAAGAATAGAAAAGTGACCATTGGCCTTTGCAACCTGAAGATCATTCATAACCTTACACAGGGCCATCTTGGTGGAATGCGCACGTCCGAGTTCAGATTGCAAAGGATCCAATAGGTTATGGGCATGTAGGTAGTTAGTGATATGGGAGAATTGTTCTAGCAGTTTAGAGGCTGTCGGTAAGAGAGGGACCAGTAAGCAGTAATACAGAGGGCATGGGATCAAAAGGACAATTTGTGAGCAGACAAGACAGAAGCAGACTAGAGACTTCTGAATGGGTGACAGGAGTAAAAGATCCAAGAAAAGCAGAGGGAGGAGAGGGCAACATGATCTGAGAGTCATCCCGAAGACCAGAGATCTGCATGCGGATGGACTCCACTTTATGTTGAAAGTAATGCGCAAAGTCCAGGGGAGAGTGGGGAGGAAGGAGAGAGTCAGTGGGCAAGGGGCACAGAAAGGGGCTGAAGATATAAAACAGAAAGTGTGGTTGAGCCACTCTACTGCGGGAATGCAAGGGGGCAAAAGATTTGTGTTAGTCAGGATAGAATTATAGGTATTAGAAAGCGAGTCAGGGTCATCAACGGGCTAAAGAGAGAGATAAGAGGACAGGGATGATCAGTGAAACATTTAGGGACACCTATTAAAAAAAGTATGGCTTATTTAAGCCTCGTACTCTCATATGATATAGCGCATACGATATAGTGAATGGCCACTTAACACGATAATCACACATTCGGTTGAGCATTGTTAGTAATGCACCATATTGTTCATGTGTGAGGCCTTAGAATTATTACTGTTTATTTGCAATCACAAACTCTCCAAACAAACTACTTTGCTTTAACCTTTAATCTGTTTTCTGTAATTGTGATCCGAGCGCATGTCAAAAAGCAGGAGCTAGTTTTGGCTAATTGGGTGCACTGCAATCCGATTTTCGGAGTGAATGTGATCACCATTTTGTTTTGCGGATCGAATGTGTTTTTATTGCATAACATTGTGCAGACCGGTGCACAAACGGATGGTAACATGTGTGGTGCTATCTGCTGTAGTGTGGCCTCAACCTTAATCAGTACCCAGCCATAAATACACACATGGGGCTAGGCCACACTGGTGCAATTTTCATGCGATTGTGCTTGTGCATGCAATTTTTACATTTTATTAAATTCACGGCGATTTCGGGTGCGTTGCGATTGCGCGTTTGTTTGCGATTTGGTAATGCATGCGGTACACGTTTTTTTTTAAATCGCATGCCATCACAAGCGCAGTCGTACTGGAATCACACACGCAATCACCTGTGATTGTGTGTGTCACAGTGTGGCCTTGCCCTTAAAGTCACAGTGTCTTGCAGAAATACTCACAAATATAAAGGGTTAACAGGTTGCTTCATAAATACTTATAAAAAGGGTTAACACCTTCCCCCCTCTGTTTGAGAAGTAAATTAGCTTATCATATTTACTGCTGTCTCTGATGATTGGCTCAGACCCTTGGTGGGGGCTCTGAGGTCAACTATTACATGTAGCTAAGCCGTAGTTGTTTTGGGTCCAGGACCACCAGGAAGAGACGTTAGAAACCAGCAGTGACATCATAGATTGCCAGTACCCTGAAATGTTCTATAAATGATTTCTTCTAAGAGGCTGAATTCAGTGGTGAGAGAGAAATGGTTTTACTAAGTGACAGTTATAGAGTCTGTGGGTTTCATTCTCCTTTAACACTCCTTACTTGAGAAAACCCCTGCTTTATAAATATGCCCCTTACTATATTCTTGTTATTATTATCAGACCATCTCTATTGTCCATGTTATAGTCTTTGTTTCTATTTAGCAAGTATTTGGCTTACTGTAAAGGTAATACAAATTATTTTTATTTGGGGATTACAAATTCCTTTTGTTATAAAAGTTTTGACTTCCATAGTAAAGCTTGGGCCATTTGATTTTTCATTGTATCTTGCCGGGTCATTGAGTTCTTTGTTAAAGGGTCATCAGTTCTTTAAATTATCACCCACTCAGCGCCCTCTGCATTGCCTGTAGCTTTTATTTGCACAAAGGGCCTTCTGGCAGCTGTCCAGCGAATATATGTGAGCACTAAACAGCACTCACCTCTGATCATGTGACAGGGCAGGATATGGGGCCATATTTATAAAGCCGTGGCATCGCTTTTTATACCGCAGCTTATTTAATTTACAATTGCGGTCCTAAATGTACGATCGGTTAAACGTTGGTTAATTAACGAACATTGATCATAGAATACCCCTCGGCAGTAAACTACCGCAATGGGTATCGTAAATTTAAGCTTGTTAAACCAATCGTTAGTCTCCGATTGTAATATACGATACCGCTCATTATAGTCGCGTTATTGCTAAAAAGCGATACTGCGGCTTTATAAATATAGCCCTTGGAAACATAAATAATAAGGGGCTATAGATGTTTTTGGCTATGGCTGCGGTGCCATTTTTCTGCTATTACATATTATCATCAAATCATTTTGCATTGGAGAAGTGTTTGGAATTACCAATATCCACACTGAAATAAATTTGTCCCAAACCCAATCCAGCATTCGGTCCATCTTTGCACCTTTATATTGCTTTATGGAATAAAAACCATTATATTATTTAGAAAGTGCTTTAGGTCAGTGGATTTCATTGTAACAAAATCGTTATGTAATGTGACACTGTTCGGAGTTGAACTTTTCCATTTCTCATTTCTACCCCAGTCCTGCCTCCGTTGCCTTCCTAATAAATTTCTCTTTTGTAGTTAATTGAAAAACTTACAAAGTATTTCTGGTTTCCTTTCATGCTGATTGGCTTTGAAAAACCATTTTAACGAGATATTGAAATATTCATAATGCTTGCCCGAGATAACGCTCCACACATACTAAATATTTAGTTCCTGTTTTCCTGTCAAAAGAGAATTTTCAGCTTTCCGTTATTCCTCCGACTTTAGAATTGATCAAAGGAATTTTCAGAGCTTCAGTAGAGGAGCTCATCTCCTGAAAAAGACACTTTCCAAAGGGAGGACATATTAAATATCTTTCTAACATTCTTCATATTATAAGCTATGTTGTAGGGGGAGAGTAAATAACAAGATGGGTAAGAAACATTTAGGAGCCCAATCGTCTCGCTGGTGCAATGGTTCTGGTGATGTTAAATGGTGACACATTGCAAAGTGGCGTTATCTATTCCTGCACTTTTAATGCCAGCCATTAGCTGGTGCTAAAAAGTGCCAAAATACATTTATTGACAGATAACATGGCTGCTGACCCACCCAGGGATATGACCTAAGTCTTAACCTGAGAATATACCCAGAGCCTCTGTATCCTCACCTGATATATTACCCGTAATAAAGAGTCAAGAGGCAGATATGGAAGATAAAAGGCCACAGCTTTATTAATAAAAATAATTCAAACACCGTATGCCTGTGGCTGCACTACAGAGGCAGCCGGCACGAATTGCCCCATGATTACAGGAGTCGCAGGCTACAGTTCGGGCAAAACCATAGGTTGCTGCCCTCCCTGCAGCGTAACTCACCATATACACCGTATCATTTACCAGCATCCTGTACCCGATGAACCCCCCCTTTAAAGCTGTGACAATACAACTGAAAAGAAATACTTTTTTTTTTTTTTTAAATACATCACACAGATACATCACTAGTAGATGCACTCGCAGGGAAGTGCGAATACATTAACATGAAATATAACATGAGGGATGGGGAGCTGCTGCCTGGTGCTGAGGTAGAACCCAACTGGGTCTACTGCCTGAAGGGATGGCTTAGGGAGAGAGGGGGCGACTGAGGGACCCGACTGAGGGGAATGGACAGGCGGGAAAAAAGGGGAACCAATACCAGGGGATATGAAAATTTCCCCACTCAACTGTCCCCTGATGATGCAGCCATGGCTCATCTCCCTTCATGCTGTCAGTCGCTGGCACTCTTTACGTGCCATGGCTGCATGGTGAACTAACATGGTTAGTCATGCAAGTTAGAGTTAAGTCGTGCTAACCGTTTGGTTTCCCATATTTATGAAGAATTTACCAATCCTTTTACTGGCGCATCATTATTTTTTGGCCACATCGTAAAATAAAGCGATGTGCCGATATTGGACAGTATTAATATAAAACCCTACATTAGCATTTGCCATCACAACCCTTCAACCCTATATAAATACCGTACTTAGCCCTTCACCATAAAGCTATGTGGATAATTTGGTACCAATGCGCACAGATCATTGGTACAATTTAGTATAGTACATAACACTTTATTGTATTTATTGCGATGGCTGCTCTATGGAAACTATGCAAACATTCCAGCTTGGAGGCTGCTGGTCTGTATTGAGGAGCATCATAGCTCTCAATGCAAAGCACCAGTATCCATTAGCTGGCATTTAATAGTGCCAAAGTAGAATGGCGCTATCGCCACATAACATTGATTGCAGCTGCCGCAATGAAGATGTTACGGTAAGTCACGCTAACATATAACATATATAACATTAGTTAGCGGGGCTCCAGAACAGGAGGAGCGGTGGGCCTTTTGGTGCAGCGCCAAGTATGTGCGTTGTATTACGGTCTATTGTTTATTTTAAACTGTATGAATGGAATAGTTATATTACTTCTATACAGAAATGCTAAGGGAATCCTGTGTTTACCATTCACAGTATCTTCGCAGAATTTAATTCCACACGGTCCATGATAGTAATTAGATTTGGGGCCGATTTTTTGTACAAGTGATTGCATGAATTTAATCCCCTTTGACCTTAATGTAACTTCAGTATTTCATGGCTGAATTGTTGTTTTACCACAACTAGAGGATCAAGTAGGACTGAGTTTCCTTCAATTGGAGGCCTGAAATCCTGGGCCCAACCTTTGATTGTCAGTACTAATTAATTGGTCTTGATGGATTTTAGGAAAGTGTAATTAATGCTGCGTTATTACAGCAAACAAGGGTTGCTTTATAAATACTATTTCAGACAAACTGACTCTTTTCTTTTAAAAAAGTAGCAAAATATGTGAAAAAAAAGTTTTTTTTATAGATGTGCCAAAAAAATGTAATGCCTTTATATTGTGTAGAACGCATGTGGGCTCCTCAAGGCTGAGGCCCCTCTACAATGCACCAAAGGGCGAACACGATTGCGTGTGTGACTTCTGTGCATTGCGCGTCGTTCCGTGTTTGCGCATGCGTTTTTGTAAGTTAACATTATAAAAACGCATGCGTCTGTGTAAAAAATGGTGCACGTAAAACACAAACGGATGCGCAATCGCATGTGCACGGAAATAGCGGGAATTTTTGCGTTCCCGTGATTTCCATTTTAACCAAAATCGCATGCGCTATCACATGTGCAAAACACGTTTGCAAATGTGCAAAAAAGGCATTAGTGTGGCCTAGCCCTTACTTAGAGCCGCAATTGCTATGGTGAACACTGCATTTGGTGATTACGGCTTATAGGATTAAGATGGTTGAGTGGTTTGCTTCTAATGTGGAACCATTAAATAATGGGGCTAAGATGGTTGTAGAGGATGCCAAAAAGGCTAATCTGCTAAACCGTTTCTTTTTTTTTCCATCGGATTTTACTGTTGAGAATCCTAGTATCCGAGTAATCACATTGGCTAACAGAGGATATGGTACGGAAACAATTAGACAAAGTTAATATCAATAAAGCCCCAGGACAAGATGGATTGCATCCTTGGATTTTTAAGAGCTTAGTTCAGTTCTATCTAGACCACTGTTTCTCATCTTTTCAGATTCGCTTTGGTCTGAGGATGTGCCGCTGGATTGGAAAAAAGCCAATGTAATACCAATATTTAAAAAAGGTAGTCGTTCACAGCCTGGTAACTATAGACTTGTAAGCCTAACATCAGTGGTAGGGAAGGTGATGGAAACTTTGTTAAGGGATCATATCCTTGACTTTTTCTCCAGAGCTCATCTTACTAGTAGTAGTCAGCAAGGATTTATGAGAAATAGATCATGCCAGACAAATTTAATTGTTTTTTATGAAGAAGCTAGTAAGAAGTTAGACTCAGGCACAGCAGTAGATGTGGAATACTTGGATTTTGCAAAAGCTTTTGATACTGTGCCACATAAGCGACTAATGCATAAACTGAGGACTGTTGGCCTTGAAGCAAACATTTGTTGAACTGGTTATTGGATCGCAAACAGAGTGGTGGTTAATGGAGCTACATCTATGTGGGCTAAAGTTCTAAGCGGAGTGCCTCAGGGTTCTGTACTGGGGCCGCTTCTGTTTAATCTGTTTATAAATGACGTAGAAGGGGGGCATTGAGAGCAAGGTCTCAGTGTTTGCTGATGACACTTAACTATGCAGAGCTTTGGAAACTTCAAATGATTTGCAAGTGCTGCAAGCAGACCTAGATAGATTAGCAAAATGGGCAGCAGAATGGTAGATGAGATTCAATGTTGATAAATGTAAGGTGATGCATTTGGGATTTAATAATCCCTGTGCCACCTACACAATAAATAACTCTGTGTTAAGTGCATCTGTAATGGAAAAAGATTTAGGGGTTCTGTTTGCTATAGACTTAGCTATAGCAAACAATGCCAGGTATCAATGGCTAGAGCTAGCAAGATATTGTCTTGTATAAAGAGGGGAATAGATTCAAGAGAGAAAAAATATTATTCTCCCACTTTACAGGCACTGGTAAGGTCATTGGAATATACGGTGCAGTTTTGGAATCCCATATACAAAAGGGAGATTTGGAAATGGAAGAAGTTCAGAGAAGGGCAACTAAATTAATAAGGGGAATGGAGGGGCTTGATATGCAGGCAGATTAGACAAGTTAGGCGTTGTACATTGGAGAAGCGAATTTGCGTGGGGACATAATAACCGAAAGGCAGATGAGATTCAATGTTGATAAATGTAAGGTGATGCATTTGGGATTTAATAATCCCTGTGCCACCTACACAATAAATAACTCTGTGTTAAGTGCATCTGTAATGGAAAAAGATTTAGGGGTTCTGTTTGCTATAGACTTAGCTATAGCAAACAATGCCAGGTAGCAATGGCTAGAGCTAGCAAGATATTGTCTTGTATAAAGAGGGGAATAGATTCAAGAGAGAAAAATATTATTCTCCCACTTTACAAGGCACTGGTAAGGCCTCATTTGGAATATACGGTGCAGTTTTGGAATCCCATATACAAAAGGGAGATCTTGGAAATGGAAGAAGTTCAGAGAAGGGCAACTAAATTAATAAGGGGAATGGAGGGGCTTGAATATGCAGGCAGATTAGACAAGTTAGGGCTGTTTACATTGGAGAAGCGACATTTGCGTGGGGACATAATAACCTTATACAAATATATTAATGGGCCATACAATGAACGCTCTGGTGCATTGTTCACTAATAGGTCATATCAGAGGACTTGTGGACATCCTTTAAGGTTTAAAAGAAGTTTCATCTTCAGGTTAGGAAAGGTTTCTTTACAGTGAGAAGGGTGAAACTGTGGAACTGTCTTCCAGCAGATGTGGTAATGGAAAGTTCATTGAATAGCTTTAAAAAAGTTACTAAACTAAAAATATTGAGAATTACTGGTATTAATGCATATAGATCTGGTTGATCCAGGGATACTTTCCGATTGCCATTTGGAGTCCGGAAGGAACCAATGGAACTTTCCCATCTGGCCTTCTGTTTCCCAATCACACAGACCGAATGGAGCTTATAAAAATGAACCTCTCTACTTTCCTTCTGTGGTAACTTCCTTCCCAGGCGGCTGGGTATAAATACACTGAACACTGTTCCCAGTTATAAAGTTGCTAAATAGAAGGATATTAGAGGTTAAAAAAGTTCCATAAACAAAGTGACTTCTACGGTCCTAATATTTTATAATAATAATTACATTAGTTCCTAAATGACTAATGACATCTCTATATGCCAATTATAACATGATATAGTTAAGATCCGTTCATCAGTATAATTATATAATTATTACTATATCATTTGCGTGTTATTCACTGATCTTGTGTATTAGAAAACAATTCTACACAAGACTTGTCAGTACACTAAATTCTCTAATAACAAATGAGCATCATGAGGTGTTTAAGGTGTATATCTATATATTACATTTGCTATGTATGTGCAGTCACACATTAACCTGTCGAAACCTAATAATCCCCTAAAGCACTGTACAAAAGGTAGGGTCACAAGTGCATCTTTCAGTCTGATAAGATCATTTCAGTTAGGTAGACATCACTCACACCGTGACACACCCATGTCAAGTGCTTTCAGAACAAATTAATACGGCCTATCACGGTTAGATGCACACTCAACCAGACAGAAGGAACCAGCCAGCCCATAATGATAAATAGAACATTTCACAAAGCGTGTGTGTTATACTATTTAATAACAACTAACAAACTCTAACTCTGTCAAACAAAGCGAATAGAACTCCCAGAGTTGTCCTATCTAAGTTACAGAAAAAAAAACACAACCTCATACCAGGACCACCAGCAAAATTTCTGGGCCCCATACTACAAAAACACTGATAACGTGCTCTGCAAACGGGCAGTGGATAAGTGGTTGGCACACAAACACTGACATACCTCCCAACATTTGGAAAGTCCAAAGATGGACAAGTGTAAGGTGTGCATCCAACAATTTTTGGACCACGCCCACTTTAAAAAGCCATGCCCATTTTTTTGAGGTAACGTCCATTTTAAAGACCATTACTGCAATTTTACATTGTTGAGCTGACTACACTGGCTAATGAACTGAAAAGGCTTGATAATCCTGGGTAATAAACTGGGGGGCTTGATAATGCTGGATAAAGAACTGGAGGGCTGACTTAAGAGGGTAATGAACTGGAGAGCTTAATAACACTGGGAAATTAACTGGAGGGCTTGATAACACTGGGAAATTACCTGGTGGACTTGATAACACTGGGAAATGAACTGGTGGGCTTGATAACGCTGGGAAATTACCTGGTGGGCTTGATAACGCTGGGAAATTAACTGAGGGGCTCAATAACACTGGGATAAGAACTGGGGGGCTTGATAATGTTGGGAAATGAACTGGAAGGATGACTATGTGAAATAAACCAGAGGAGAACATGTTGTGCTTGTTACTGAAAAAACCCAGATGGATGTTGCAGTGAGTGTAAAATGGCCTGCACCCCACACTGACCCCCTGTACCCCTCACTGACCCCCTGCACCCCTCACCCCCGGTACCCCAAACTGTTAAACTAACTGCAATGTCCATCTGGGGTTTGTTTGCAGTAACAGGCCATTCAGTGAGGGAAGGGTTAATAAGTTCCTGTTATTGAAAACAAACCCAGATGGACATTGCAGTATTACAATACAGGCAGATCCAACTCTTACTGTACTGACCTAGAGCAGATGTGTTTGTGTGCAGTGACTGACTGTCTTCCTCTTCATGCTGTATCCACAGCAGCCCCCTGCTGAACAAATAGCTCTGCCCCCAACAGGCAGGAAACCGAGCCTCCAACTCACATCTATTGCAGGGTCCTAACGCCTGCAGATTCACTTCTAGTTTTCTGATTTTTACCAATTTTTTTTGCCAGACACTGGGGAATTGCGGCAACACAGAGGGGGTTCCGGGACAGCGGGAAAGGACCCCAAAAATGGGACAGTCCTGCCAAAAATGGGATGGTTGGGAGCTATGCACTGATAATGGGATCTGCAAACTGGCACTGTATTGATGTTTGGCGCACAAACACTGATAACATGCTTTGGGAACTGACAATGGATTGCTGTTTGGCACACAGACACTGATAATATGCACACAGTCAGCAGCACCCCCTCCCGCCAAGACCCCCTACCCCTTCTCTGAAGCAGGACTTACTGGGCCGAACGCGGAAGAAGACCGGACCCCAAGCTACTGGTTTGTTTGATGTGACGTCACGATGTACTCCCACGAAATTATATAGATATGTATAAATATATATATTTATTACCTACCTTGTTTGGGGTTGCAAAGACTTGGGGGGGGGAAATAAAAAATGTAATAAACAGTAGCTTGGGGTCTCCGTGCCCCAGAAGCCTCTCGGGCCCGGTACAGGAACCTCCTTTACCCCCGATGGTGGCCCTGTGTGAATGTATATATAATGTAATTGTGTATATATGTGTGTATATATATAATATGTAATTGTAAAGCGCGACAGAAGATGTTGGCGCTATATAAATCCATATTAATAATAATAAAAATTGCTTTGCTTGTAAGCCTTATCATATCAGCAAACTTCCAAAGCAGCTACCGTCACAGGCTCCACCTGAACAGGTATGTTACAGCCAGGGGTAGAAGTTGATGGTTATCTGTGATAGACCATCATAGGCATACAAACCAAGCAATCAGTGTAACATATGTGTTTGCAACTACTTTATCCGCATGTCTTCATGATTGTGGGAGAAACCGGAGTACTCGGGGGAAACCCACAGCAAGCACAGGGAGTGAACATACAAACTCCTTTGCAGATCGGTCCCAAGCTGGATTAGTGCTGCAATGGCATCATCGCTTACCACTCCGCCGCTGTGCTGCTCAACTATTATTACTGGTTTATTTTACTAAGACCTAGTTACAGTTATGACAGCTGCCTAGCTATTTGCATAAAGGGGTATATGACATCAATGCACAGTTGGTATTGATAGAAGCCCATAAGCTAAGGTGCAATGACATGAATAATATAGTAAGGGGAAACCCTGATTACAAAGTCCTGTTCCTGTTCAGTCCCTGTCCCAGTTATCCAGTTCCTAGCCCCTTCATTCTTCCGTTTTCGTTGTTTTTCCTTGTCATCTTTGTTCTTGTCTTTTTCCATTCATATCCTGATTTTCTCCTCATCTATAAATATATACAGTATCTGTTCCATCGTCTTGTGTATCTATATATCATCACAGTTAGTCCGATAGTTGTTTGTTAGAAAAAAAAAAAAAAAAAAAAAAAAAAAAAATAGTATAGTGCACACGACGCTCTTCCGATTTGGTAGTTAACGAATCTTGGCTGCAGCTTTTATTTGTTTCCTCCAGCTGCCTGGAAGCCTGGAGCCTTACACTATCCTGGAAATTATACCCTTATAAATGGTGTTTAGCTGTGTCATCATTGTCACATGCTGACTGAAGCTTGTGTATCACATATAATAATGAACTAGGTACATAATAATATAATAAATCTCCTAATATCCTTATGTTTTACAGGTGATATAATATTCAATGAATATAAATACAGTATGAGACACAGAGAGATGTTTCTATAACATCTGATAATAGAGCTCTTATTTGCATTTAAGATTGAAATAAACATTCATTGTCTGGTTGCTCCCTGTTAGGATATTACTCCTTGTTACGATATGTGTATTGGTTGGTCGTCCAAAAATGTCTGATGGTGTGTATGCAGCGTCCGCGACCGAGCTCGGTCACCCGTTCATCCGGATCGGATGAACAGGCGATCAAGCCTGTTGGTAAATCATGGCCGATCGTACGGTTCCTTATGTAACCGTGCGATTGGTCGTGCCACTATTGCCATAGCTGACAGACATTTGTCCCAGCCAAATGCTGGCTAGTAGCGAGCGCTCGGACAGGACAAAAACTCGTCTGGTGTGTACCCAGCCTTAGAGTTTGCAGCAGGAACAAATTCATGGATCTCCGGTGATTTGCATGTTATGTTTGGTCTGATGCTTTTTAACATAAATGGGACATGGTTCATAATTTTCATACAATGGGATACTAACAATAAAAAGGCAAGGGAGCCCTTCCTTAATGTAGAAGTTTAGTGTCAATCCATATACTTTAAAAAAATATATATAATTTTTTCTTATTGCATTAACTTGACCTTGCCCATCCAGTAGAGATGTAATGTGGGTTCTAATAGAACCCAGTTTCGAATCAAATCCGAGGGTTTCGAAGTCCCGACGAAATTTTCGGAACTCCCGGAATTACAATACCCGAATTTTCAGAGTTTTCAATTTTTATCGAAAATTCGGTAACCCTCAAAAGTAGCATTCGATTTAGGTAACCCTCAAATGTACAAGCCAATTTCGGTAACCCTCAATTTGTAATATCAGTAACCCTCGAAAGTAGCGTTCGATTTCGGTAACCCTCGAAAATAGAATGCGGAAGCTCGAAGAAAGCCCGATCGTAAGGAAAGATAGTTTTTAAATGAGTTTTGGTTATATTTAGGGGTTCTCCAGACCATTCCCCAGGTCCCTGTGTCATTTTCAGTAACCTTCTATTACTATTTTATCCTTAAAATAGATAGAAACTTTCACATTTTTCTCTCCTATAGACTTCTATGGGTTCGTTTTCGAATCTTCGAATTTTGAAAACGGGATGAAACTCATCAGTTTTGAGCATCTCTACCATCCAGTCATTTCCCTGTGCATAAATAAATGCTTCCAAAGTACAGACTTTCTGCACCCCTAAGCGTGTTGTAATGGTCTTTCCCTTCACTCAGCCCTTTGGGGCGATTCAGATGCTCAGTAGAGATCTGAGCATTTTTGACCCACCCAATAGCCAATGAGTCAAAAAATCAGTTAGAAGCATTCCATAGTTGTTCAACTTTTCCACCCCTTATGTCTATGAGTAGCAGTAGTATACAGACCCCCTTCTGCCTCAGCTCCAGACACTTTCCTTACAGAGTTTGAAACCTGGCTCTTTATCTTTCTTTCCTCCAACTGTCCGGCTATTATTCTAGGCGACTTCAATTGTCACATTGATTATGCTAAGCAATCCTGGCCCTCTCGCTTTCTCCACCTAACTTCCTCCTTCTCCCTCCAGCAGTGGACCAACACTAGCACCCATAAGGATGGTCACTTCCTTGACTTGGTCTTTACTAAAAATCTTTCTGTCTCTCCATTTGCTAGTAACTCCTTCCCACTCTCTGAACAAAATCTAATTACTTTTTCTACCACCTACTCTCCCCTCTCCTCTGACGCTTCATCTGCTGTCCTTGTTCTCAACACCCGTGCAATAGACCTTCCGGCTCTCTCCTCCTCTCTGTTCTAGCCTCGCTGCCCTCATGTCTGATCCCAACCCTAATTCACAAATACATTCTTATAACTCTATCTTATCCACTACTATTGACTCCTTTGCCCCCCTACAAACTCACAAACATCGCCCCGTTAATTCAGATACCAAGTTTCTATGTGGACGCGCCCGTGCAGCTTGAGCGGCTGTGGAAAATGTCAGAGTTAGGCGGACTTTAACCACTACAAGCTCATGTTGTTGTGTCTTAATTCATCTCTTTTAGCAGCAAAACACTCCTACTTTAGCACGCTTATAAACATTAATAAAAATAACCCACGTCATCTATTTTCCCTATTTACCACTCTCTTGCCTGAAAAGCAACGAGCGTGCCTTTGTATTGGCCTCGTCGCACAAGGAGAGGAGGGGACAGAGCCTACCAGAGCAGCGTTTCAGTAATGCTGTGCTGCAAGTTACGCGAACCCAGAGGTGAGGACCTAGCGGTTCAGGTCCTCACCCTGGGTAAAAGGTACTGACCAAAGAAGAGGAGCAGAGGGAAGGTGAGTATAATTGTAAACTCGGCAGCTCGGATCATCCCGCTCTCCTCCAAAAGAGAACCGACAAATCCCGATACTTCAGTATATAGGGTGGCTTCCCATGAAAGAATCATATTCAATACCCTGCTTTTAACCTTTAAATCCCCTCGCTCTACTGCACCTCCCTACTTATCTTCTCTCTTGGTCCCCTATGTTCCAGGTCGTGCCCTCCGTTCCTGGCAAGGAAATCTCCACACACCCCCAACAAACACTGCTGCCTCCCGCCTTAAACCATTCTCTCTTGCTGCTCCCTACCTTCGGAACTCTCTCCCTCTCTCGCTTTGCTTGGTGACATCCATTAATGCTTTCAAATCTAGACTGTTATCCTACCTTTCTGAGCATCAGCAAAACAAATCATTGTTAGCCCTTTTAAGCACTTTGTACCCATCCACCCCACTTGTGCCTGTATGTTGTCCCCCCAGTTAGATTGTAAGCTCTTCAGGACAGGGATCTGATTCCTAATGTGTTGAGGATTGTTGCACTTATATCCATTTATACATAATTTATATATATGCTTTCTTAACCGATGTATGAAATTGTATTTAAGTTTATTTAATTTTATTTATCTGTATAATTGCTTGCTTTTATCCCCTTGTTTGGATACTCTGTATTTTATAATGTACAGTGCTGCGTACCCAAGTGGTGCTTTATAAATAAAATTATACATACATACATAGTAATTAACATTTCCTTGGCCCTCAGCAGGAGTCAAGATTGACTTGTGGGTAATCAGCTCTGCTTGGGCTCTTGAAAAAGAATAAAAAATTGCAAATAACTAACCCAATGAATCCAACCATATTGATCCATCAATTTTATTGAACTGACTTAAATATTTATTATTAAGGATTTATATGTGTGTGTTTTTATATATAGAGACATGAGGGAGTCCTAGGCTATTGATGCTGATAGTGTTTTATGCATGAACAGAATCCAGATTTGCAATTATTTAAACTAAATATGCCTTTCAACAAAGAAATAGAATTTCAGTTACATTTGCTGCTCACAATTTTGCCATAACCACCATCCAGCAGTGAAAGGCAGAAAGAAAGGAGTAGTGAACCTTTGGTTACATGTAAATGCTTATACATGATATTTTGCTGTTCATTTCAAGACCAAGACTGGGCAATTTGCAATATGCTCTGCAGAACATTCCCATAATACATTTCTATTAAGTTTAGGTAATATTGTAGCCTATTCAATAACCAGGGCCCTTTCATACATATTACTAGGAATGTATAGGAGATTTAAAACCAAACAATGTTCTAAACATTATCAGACTAATGCTGTAATGTGGACTGTGAAAACTGAGTTATCTGTACCTTTAGATACAACAAGACCCCACTACTCTAAAACTTTTTTCAGATTTTAAATCTGAGCTGTAGATCCTGAGAAATCATAATTTGAAATCACAGCATTTACAGGGAAAGACCTGTCACTCCAGAAGCAGAAATTGTAATATGTGACCTATTAATGACCTCTTACTAGGATCTTTGCCTGCCTGCCAGCACACTTTCTGCAACAAGAGAATCAGCAGAGAAAATAAAGCAAGGGGAGGGAGGGGGAGATGTGTAAGCAGAGCAGTGTCCATGGTGAGGCTGTGCAGAACACATAAGTGTCGCAGACACCACAAGAAGGCAGGGAGTAAGGGAGGGTGGGGGGAATTAGGAGCACTAACTAAACATTTAATAATTTAATGACAAAGAAAGCACAGATAAACATGGGAGTACCACCATTTTACTTCTCTCAAATTGTAGTTTCAGATAATGTAAAGTTGTTTCAGTGAGTATAGTGACCCTTTAAATTGAACCACACATTGGTCTATCTGATTTACATTACCACATTGTTCATTACAAGGAGTTTGTACTTTTTTACTTGTATATTTTTGTGTCAATTGCAGATATTTTTCAATGAAATAGCAATTGATCTAATAGCCTTATACTGGCAATAGACATGCTATTTGTACAGCATGTGTACCAACAGATCACATTGGTATGTGAATGTGTATGCTGTGGGAACCGCATACACATACCCGACCAATCCCCATACATGGTGTGGGGATCGGTTGATCGTGCGGCTATACACAGTATGATCGTATCGGCTCTCTTTACTAAAGGGAGCCGATAATGACCATTGGAAATTTTCCGTCTTTCCTTACAGGACGTAGTGGCGACTATGGTTGTTTGTCTGCACTCCGGTGCTTGGGAAAAGCCCATACACATAAACGATAATGGGTAAAGTGGAATGATAGGATTTACCTATTATAGTTCGTATGTATGGCCACATTTACTGGTATTGGCTGCAAATCCTCGTCTGACTGGGAACCTCTTATTTCAAACTTCATGGGGCATATTTAGTAAGTTATGCAAAATTTTGCAACCAATGAAAGTTATGAAATGTTTTACAACTGTAGATTTAAAAAGTATCATCTGATTGTTTGCTGCAAATTAACAGATGGAATACTGGGCTTAGAACAATATTACTCAGAATTTTAAGTTGATCATTATAATACTGCATTCATATTCATTCATTAATTTAAAGGATAATCAAAGCTGAAAATAAATAAGCTTGAATGGATTCTAAAATGTAGAAATATATTAAAATATATTAAAAACAGCTTTTCACCTCTTAATTTAGCAACGTTTGTGAGAAAATATTTCACCAGGTTTCAGGCTTTTCTGTACTCCTCCTGTGTGTGTCCTCTAGAACTGTACCTTTATGTGATCTCTATGTAATCAAGACTGAGCAGCCAGAAATCCAATCAAAGCTCACTAGCATACCTCCCCCCAAATGTCACGATTTCTCTGGGACAGACCAGATCGAATGGGTCTGCTCAAGAATCCTTGCAAAGTCCCATAATGGGTGAGGCTTGGGCTTTCGGGGGGGGCAAGAGAACATGTTTGGTAGCATGGCTGAACATTCCAGGGGCGGCCCTTATTACATCATCAGTAGGCTCTGCCTCATCCAATCAAACAGAAAAGTTGGTAGGTAGGCACTAGGAAGGAGGGTGTAAAGAAAAACATACCTGCTTGAAACTCCTGCAGAGCGTCCTCCACTTCCGAACGCCTTTGGCTTTCTCCAGCGCTCAATCTTCGGCGGCGTTCTTATACACGCTTAAAGTGACAGTGCTCTCATTTATTCAAAATCCTTCTATTATCCAATCTGCTCTCTTCTTCTTCTTAGCTATTCTCCTATTGGTCCTTCTAGCCTTTTTAAACCCCTTAGCCCATTGGTCCTTGCCCGATATAGCGGTTAGTTTATCTATCTTGCTGGTGGTGTGCTTTTCTTTGTATATTCTGTTATTGACCCTTGCCTGTTTTTTTTACCTCGATTCTATCTGCCTGCCCTGACCTCTGCTCCTTCCTGACTACGCTTCTTGCTCAACCCTCTGCACCGGGCCTGGCGGCCTGATTCCTGTTTTTGACTCTGTTCTTGCCTGCTTCTAGTCTGTACCTCGTACTTTGGTCTCTGACCTTTGTATCTCTCCATGTGCCTTGCCTATCTGTTTCTCTCCAGACATCTCCAGTATTCCCAGCCTCAATTCGAATACCTTGCACTCTAAGTCCAGGGGAGAACCGTGTTCAGTGAGGCGCATTTAGCCTCCCGGCAAACAGGGGCTTGTCTATTGGTGAAGATAATGGTTGTAGATTGGGGTATTCGGACTGAAGGAATACTTGGGAATCCGGAGCGTTACAGAGGGATTCAGAAATCAGAAAATGCCAGAAACCTGCAGATGATTTCTCCATAATGCTGCTGATTTAGATGTGAGGACTGCAGCTACCTGCTAGTTATAGAATCCATTTAAGCTTATTTATTTTTTACTTAAAATTTTTTTTTTTATATATATTTTTTTTGTTTTGGATGCCTATTTGGTAGCATAAATGCAATATTGAAATTTTAAAGGGCATGTCCACCCCCAAAACTATAATCCCCCCCCACTACTGACCCCATTGTGTAGCGTAGTTTAATCCTTACCTCACATCCCAGCTCCATAGGTTCTCCTGTAGTCCCCCCCCCCCCCCCCCCCCCCCCCCCCCCAATCCCAAAAACTGCCCACCAGGAGGATAGCAGTGTCCATATAGGACTCTGCCTCCTATCTGGCCTCTGGGAGAAGTTTGGCATGCGTACTGCGCCTTCTCCCCTCCCCCTCCCTCAGGATTCCCTCCCCCTAGTGTAAAACCCTTAATATATATGATTCCCCCCGTTCCCCCCAGCCCCAACCGCTCCATTTTTATTCTTAGAAAGCTCCCCAAACTTTACTTACCTTCCTTCTTTCCCCCGCCGAAATGAACTCCCGGACACCGCGTCCGTGATTGGCTGGCACTCAGCCAATCACAGACGCGACTGCCGGTCCCGCCCCTCTGCTTGCATTTTCTCGCAAGCAGAGGGCCGGCAGCGCGGCGGAGGAAAGAGGGGAGGTAAGTTAAGTTTGGGGCGGTTGGGGCTGGGGGGACAGGAGGAATCATTTATTAAAAAATGATTTTAAGGGTGGACATACCCTTTAAGAAAAACTGAATGTGGATTGGGCTTTTGTGGATTACCTATTTCCAGCTGTGCTCTGCAGCCCTACTGGAGCTTATTGGGATGATGACAGATAAAGATTTGTCCATCCAGAAGGTGTTACCTACAGCAGAGGAGCTTGGTAAAAATAAGGAGCAGCACCCACACATCAAATTTTAGGAATCTGATTTATAGCAGCTCAGTTTCTTGTTGGAAAATGATTGGATTTTAATGTAAAATAAGACTTAACATAACACGGCGAAATCACCCAAATTAGTGACCAAAACCCACAAACCCCAATGTGATATCAGGTTAACGAGGGGTTTCTAGTGGTTTTGCGGGGCCTGCACTGTCCCAGCATGATTACTGCATTGTGGGAGCGTGGTCATGTAAGTAATGTCGGCTAATGATTTCCCATCTTTCTGTTCCTCTTCAATAACATTCAAACATAAACAGCATTCATTTGGTAAGGCTGAGGCTACACAACAACGCACAAAAAAAGCACAGTGCATTTCTGTGCCCTTTTGCCATGTGTTTGTGTGCACTTGTATTTGCTTTTACGTGTATTTGCACTTGGCTTTCCCAGGGGGTTATGGGTAAAAAGAAAATTGCATGTCATGATTGTGTCCGCTTTTTTATTGCCATGTATCACGTGCAATTTTGACAGAAATGGAGCAAAAGTAACGGAAACTGCGGATCACAAACCTAACATTTAGATGTGTAGTTTCTAGGTCTATAATGCAGCAGGTTTAGAGGATCAGTTATAAATCAGTCCTGCTACATTACATGTACTTTGCACAGGCTTTGCAATCTGGCATCTATTCATCAGATGTGGGACTTGAATATGACAGATTTTTTTTGTATGGTACATCTCCTAAATGACGCGTGAGAATATCCATTAAAAATCGAATTTTCAAAAAGTGTAGATTTAGATACAGCAAGATCCCACTTATCCAAAACTTTTTGCAGATTTTAAATCAGGATTGGTGATTCTGAGAAATCATCATTTGAAAACACAGCATTTACAGAATATATGTTGTATTCAGTTAGATCAATTGGACTTAAAGTTTAGTTCTTCAATACATTTCGCTAGTCATCTGACTGGCTTTCTCAATTCAGAATGACTTGTACAAGAATCTGTTGGCAATATAAGTACCCTTGAAAGTACCAATTAGCATATGACATCCAGGTGTTATAGACTTTCTGGATGCAAGGTGTGGATGCATTGAGGCTAAGGGGTGTAATCGAAACTACCCAGGGTAAGGTGTCAAAAGTCAGGGAGAATGGTAAACTGGAAGTAGAGGTTTACAGAAATCCATACAGACCAGTATTTGATGTTTGACTCCCACCACCCTTTAGATCACAAGTTGGGTGTTTCCTCTAACATAGAGTAGAAAACATTCATACTGGCACAGAGGCAAAAGAAATTAAACATCTCAGAGGAGCCCTTAAAACTTGTGGATATTCGGAATGAGTATTTGTCAAAAGAAGTAGAAGGAAAGAAAAGAAAACAAATACCAACAATGAAGGGGGAAAACAAGACAAGAGGAACAGAACATGGTTATCTCATATGTAGCAGGGGTCTCTGAGAAATTAAGAGGAATTTTCAAGAAACACCGTATCCCTGTCTGCTTTAAACAGAACAACACACTGAGGCAGCAATTGGTACATCCGAAAGACCCAGTATTGAAACACAAGAAAAGCGACATCATATACGCAGTGCAGTGCAGTGAAGAATGCTCTGATTTGTGTGTGGGGGAGACCAAACAAAAACTGCACCAACGTATGGCCCAGCACAGTAGAGCCAATTCCTCGAGTCAGGACTCAGCCGTGTACCTGCATCTCAAGGGAAAAGGACATACCTTTGAAGATTGTAATGTCAACATCTTGGAAAAGGAACATGACTGGTTCAAGGAGGCCATTTATGTGAAAATGAAGAAACCAAGCCGGAATAGAGGTGGTAGTGGTGGTGGTGGTGTTTCAACACCAACTGTCTACCATGTACAATGCTGTTTTTACACCTAACCCTGGGCAGTTTTGATAACACCCCTTAGCCTTAATGCATCCACACCTTGCATCTATAAAGTCCCTAATGCCTGGCTGTTATATGTTATTTAGGACTTTCCAGGGTACTTATATTGCCAACAGATTCTTGTATAAGTCATTCTGAATTGAGAAAGCCAGTCGGATGACTAGCGAAACGTCTTCAAGAACTAAACTTTAAGTCCAGTTGATCTAACTGAATAGATATACCATGACCTGGATGAATGAAAACCTTCACAAGCAGCATTTACAGAGGCATAAATTATAATATGTGACCCATGCCTGCCTGCCAGCACACTTTCTGCTACATTTAAGAGAATCAGCAGAGAAAAGAAGGCAGGGGGTAGGAAGGGGGAGATGTGTAAGTAGAGCAGTGTCCATGGTGAGGCTGTGCAGAACTTATTATGTCGCAGACACAACAAGAAGGCAGTGGAGTAAGGGAGGGTGGGGGAATTAGGAGCACATTTATAATTTAATGAAAAAGCAAGCACAGATAAATGTGAGTATCACCATTATACTCAAATTGTAGTTTCAGAAAATGTAAAGTTGTTTCAGTGAGTATAGTGACCCTTAAAAAAAACACACATACAAAATACAGCACTTTAATTGTTTGCATATTTTCATTTTTCTTTTTTTTTTTTTTAATTTTATTTTTTATTTCCAACTGAACACATCTGGCATATTTTACATCTTTGCAATAAAACATGGTTACAATAGCTTAAGGAATTGATATATCCAAAATATCTCACCATGATTTCAAGATGAAATGAACTTTTCTTCCAGGTGTTCAATATCCTTCTATTCTAAGCTACAACTCAAGATATTGCTTACAGACTGGTGATAAATAACTTAATATTTATGTTGAATTTAAAAAAAAAACTTTTTTTTTTAAAAGAATATTTTCTTTTTTTTGTGTGTTTTGTTTTAAATACAAACAGCAATGTAGAAGAAACTTGGTGGTCAAACTTACTAATACAAGGTGAAGAAATGATCACATCAATAAATAATGATATGCTTTCTGGTGCAAAGTGCCAATACAAATAAACCGTTATTTCATTTGAATCTTTTTTTAAATTTTTTTATATTAGTTTCAATTTTAAATTAAAATGACTGCGAGTGAGTGTACATTGTGAAAAAAATTACATTCCTGATACATGCCTCTTTGCCCTACCGACACAATATGTACATCTATGACGATACAGTCACCAAATATACAAAAAGAGAAACAAGTGTATTTACCCCTGGGTGTGGCTTTTTACCAGTACAGTTTGCAGAGAGTCGTTGCTGCAGTACGGTAAAACAGAAAGCGTTGTTTCTAACTTTGGGAAAAGGCTTCAGGTAAAAACAACCCAAGGTCCAACAGGTTAATACCAATCCTGTTGACTAAAGCCCAGATAACTAAACAAATCATTTAATTAAAAAAAAATAAAATAAAATAGAACTGAACTTAGTTCACAACCCAATTACCTGCTTGAGGTAGAGGGGGTTGGGTACCTTTTCCCAGACACAGACTTTCGGCACCATAAGATTTAAGACTCTTACCACTACCAGGGCTGTTCCCATCTGTTTCCCCCTGTTATGATAAATAAACAAATAAAAAAAGTAACAGTAAATAGATCTCTCATGAAAGACTTTATGGCAAACCATGGCTTCATGTCCCTAGTTTTCAAAAGACTGAAACTTTCCCCCCCCCTGAAAAGGGTTGCAAAGAAAAGCACAGAGCACACGGAACGTTCTAATCGGCAGACAAACCCATATTCCACCTTTCATTGCAAGCTGCACCTATGTTTTCTTTATGAAACCTGTTTCCTTCAAGGTATCAGGTCCAACATACAAGCGTGTTGTAGCTTTATGATAAAATTAAGAAACATTTCATTTTTGTTCTCTATACAAGGTTTTACTTTTACAAAAGTATCCCTTTTAAAGTTAAGATGTGCATCTGATGTACATAGTATCAAACGTATTTTTTTATTTTCACAGCTTGAAAAGAGGCTGGAAACAGGATGTGAAATTTCGTGGACTAAACACTATAACAGCTGAACACAAGGTTCTTTAAGAATGAACAAAAGTCTCTTTAAAACGCATACTGTCACCACTTCTCAGATAAATAAAGTTAAAATAATTACCAAATGGCTCCGAATCTCCATAATTTACATGATACAAGCTTGCTTTTTAGCAGCTGGTGTTCAGTAGTGAAAAAAAATAATAATCACAAATTAAAATGGTTGCTGACTACAATGTACAGCTATTGCTGGATGTAATGGAATGTACAACGGAGGTCAATGCAGACTTTCCACCAGAGATGACAACACAGATTCACTGCAACACTTGTGCTCTCAGCCCGGACTTGGTTTCCAGATTTTCAGTCAGCCTTAGTATCTGTTCTGGTGTTCATAGTGCCAACGGTTAAAATCTATATTAAAAGCTACTATACTACCAGAAGCCATTCCAGTAATCAGAGTCCTAAAAAAGGAAAGCACATTTAAACTTGTTAGAATTCAAGTAAAATTTTACTATCATGTAGTATACTATTTGTGGTTGAATAAAGACATACGTCCACCTAGTCCAACCTACTCAGCAATACCCACATTTCCTGGGTAACAGCTGATCTAAAGACCCCCCCCCCCTTCTCCGAGAATTATGAAGGGAAAAAAAATCTTCTTGACTAAGTGGCAATCGGAAATATCCCTGGATCAACTGAACACTTACTGTATCAATATTGGTAACATAGATTGTCACCTCGTTCAAGACACTATGCTGGCCTTTGAAAGCATGGCACGTGTATCTATCAATGATGCTATGTATGATAATAACCAAACCATAATTTATAGATTGGTCAGTTTTACATTTTACAACAGATACATTACTTACTGACTGTGTCACTACAAAAAAAGCACTATTGGCTAATAGTACTGCAAATAAGGAAAGAAAAGGCTTCTGGTTAATTGCCATTTTCCCAATGCTTGTCTTGTGGGCATGGGATAAAATAAGGTGTTTTGGCGACATGGAAAAGTAAAGCTATACCAGTTAAAAATGGTTTTGGCTTTATTGAGCCACTATCAGTGCTATATAGGCTTTTGGTCTGCAGTTTCAAGTGGAACCAATAGATCAAGTAGGATAATGATAGGTGAGACTAGAGTGCACTGGGTCATTTCAATGTTTCCATGACAGCCCTATCATAAATGCTTGCCCGAGGACATGGAGTAGATGAAGTATTTTGGGGACATCCAGATATCAGTTAAAGAACTGGGAAATTCACCTTTCTTTGCATGTATGGCTGTATTGGACTTTAATCAGAATAGAAAATAAAACAGTTTTCTTTCAATTCACCTCTGATCATGTGACAGGTCCATGGCTCTTATTCCGGCATCACAGCCAGGGTAAATGTAGAGCTGCTTAAAATCACAAGCTTGCCAGACTTCCACAACACCGTTATCACCGCCGGTCACAAGATTCTGCCCATCGCTACTTAGAAGTATTGCCTTAATTAGAATACAAGAAATGACATGCATTATAAAACCCAACATAGAAGATAAAACATGGATTTGCTTTATTTTACTCACACTGTATATATGCAGAGAGGAAAAAAATGACTGTAATACCCATGTTAAATATTTCCAATAATTATCTATTGGGTGTTCAGGGACACTGATATTGAACTTTCTCCTTGTATTCCAGGGAAGGGGAATAATTAAATGAAATTGATCAGGGGATGTTCAGCAGAAAGTCTGAGGCTAAAGACAATTTATCAATATTGGCAAAGTCTGTTATTTAGTGTATGGTAACTAACATCCATAAAAAATTGCATGTCACAGAAGCATATATATATATATATATATATATATACACTATATATGCCAGTGATTAATGGACTTTTACCCAGGGGTGGCCGTACACAAGCCAATAATATCGATCTCATGTAATGTTTTTGACAATGAACACAACACACCCAATATATCGCCTGATATAGGGTATCACCCAATAATATCACTATGTCAATGGCGACCATTAGTCAGGAAATTTACGTCACCTTTAAATTATAGCACATGTGGACCATGTCTCACTGCGCCCGCTGTTGCAGTCATAAACAATGTTAAGATCGTGGAGTAGGAGGAGATTATTGCAATAAAAGTGTATTTGCAGTTTATACTGCATGTGTGTCTCCTCCTATTCCACAATCTTAACAGTCAGGAAGTAATAGGCTGAAAGGTGAGAACCATGGAACAGCCACAAAGGTGAAAAGTGCCTCATTTTTCCGTGAGCCCTATTACTGTCTATGCGGACAACTTTACACCTGTCCCCAAACTATTAACACTTTCATTAGCACCAGACTCTGCAAGCTTCTAGCAAGGACAATCTGGGCAGAGCGTACAGATAATAACCCCATTAATTTTCAAAGTGCCAGAAGAGGCCAGTAATGAAGGTTGGTAAAGACGTATGATTTTGCACACATAGAACTTTTTTCAATACAGCCTTTCAATACAGCCAATATCGGAAATAAAACTGTGTTGTAAGCAAATTTCAAGCTGAAATCCACTCAAAATAGATGACGCATGGTGATGCAGTTCTGTCAGTACTCCAATTGGTTTTGAGTACACCAATCAGCTGCATAGTGCAGCAATCTAAGGTGAATGGATTGATTTAGTACCATCAGTAACATGCATGAAAATAACAGTTTATTGGCTTTTCAAGTCTAGTTTATGTAGTAATTTTGCTAAAGTTTGTGGATGAGATCCATGCACAACACTTTGGAACCTGTTTATAAACAACCAGTTTTGCATTTAGTCACACTTTGGGTGGGTGATGGCATTTTTAATCAATGTAGGGTTTGCCCAAATATAATCTTATTAATGTTGGATTAGGACAGCAGTGAATATTAAGGCTACTTCAACCATAATTCAGTAAAAATGCTAATTGAAATCTTCAGAACCATCTACTCTATCCATTTATACTTCTTTCTGGAGAATCCCAAGCAATCTGACATCAATGCTGATACTGATGAAAGGGTAGTCATGCTAATTCGTTATTGCAGTCGGGCCAATTCTAAATAACCCTGTGAATTCTAGAGTCAGAGGAACACAACAGTTACACATACCCTAGTAGAATCATTGATCTCCATTTGGCCTAGGAGTTTTCCATTAATGCTGAAATTGCAAAATCTTCCTCGTTCATAGTATATAATACAGTGGCCCTCGCTGGAAACAGATATGAGTCGAGGGTAAAGGCAGTTTTCTGGTCCTTCCAGTGCTCTCAGAAGATCGCCAGTGATGGTATGAACCAAACAAGGGCCTTCTGCAATATGAAATAGAAAAAGAAAATAGGCTTAAACACATAACAAAACCAGCATTTGAAAAAGCAGAACATGAGATGCATTTGTATATATATATATATAAAGTACAGGATGGCCACTTAAAAAAACTTGTTGTTATTTTTTTTTCTTTGCCCCTCCAGGACCTACCTTTGCAGCTTACAAGTTGCTGACATCTTGCTTGTGCCTAGCTGAATGTTAAGCTCTGCCCCTCCGAGATTTGTAGCTTCCTCCTGCTTCTTCAGCCTCAAATGGTAAGGAAGCTACAAATCTCGGAGGGGCAGAGCTAAACATTCAGCTAGGCACAAGCAAGATGTCAGCAACTTGCAAGCTGGTTCTGGAGGGGCATAGGGAAAAAAATATTTTTTTAAAGCTGCAGCTTCCACCTAAACTTAACTTGATTTTGCAGCATACTTTTCCTTTAACCTCCCGGTCTTCAATCAATATATTAAAGGAATAGTTCACTTTTCAGTTGGTTTTGCTGGTTTCGAATAGTTATCAGTTATAATCTGTGATTAGCTAAGTCAGGGGTGTCAAACTCTATGTCATAAGGGGCCAAAATCAAAAAGACAAAGTGGTGGGCCAAATTACTTAGTTGGTGCAGGATTGGGATTCTGTAACGCTTGCGCCTAGTGTGGGATCATGGCACATGCTAACATGGAACACCCACTTTGCTATTCTGGCACGGTAATGGAATGGCCAACTCCAATGGAAGGTTCTTTGTCACACCTCCCTCCACTCCCCAGTGCCTGGCTAGATACGTGATCAGTTATTACAGCTGTGACTCCATCCAAGTCTTACTATGCTGCTATTCATTTACGCAGTCCCAAGCAGCGTTGTTGCTATAGATTTGCCTGCTAGATTTCAAGATCAAGTGAGCCCGATCAGCTGTTTAAAAAGAACTGATTGCGGGTATCTAGCAGGTAGATCTATAGTTACGCCACTACTTGGGACTAAACAAATGGATAGCAGTTTGATAGATGGTCACCAGGGGCCACAAACAACAGCAAGAAGGGCCCGATTCGGCCCGTGTACCTTGAGTTTGACACATGTGAGCTACGTCATCAGTTATAATCAATACTTAGCTAGGTTACTGTTGTCACATAACTTACTGTCTTTAAAATACAAGGATATTAAATTCCACCAGAGATATACAAACAGGGGATGCTCCTAGCACTTAGTTGAACCAAGGAAGCCACTTTAAAGAGGGGTAAAACATTTTAAATCACTAAAATAAACCCAGGTGAATTGATTTACTATTACTTGATATAGTATGACCCGGGTTACCGAATGTTAAATAAAAAATGCCAAAATATTGCCAAAAATAAATCTTCGCTGCTTTATAAATGTGCCCCATACTAAATAATATAACTCATGTTTCCCTGTATAATTAACCTAATAATAATCACCTTCTAGATTGCCATATTTATTTAGCTTCCCTGACAGGAAACAGGGACCTTAAAAAGAAGGCACTTAGGGCAAGGCCACACTGCAACGCAAACGCAAACGCAATAGCGTGCGATTTCATGTGCGATTTTCGTTGCGTTTGCGATTTCTTCAATAAGTATAGGAAAACGCATGCGATTGCGATTAAAAATGCAGAACGCAAAACGCAATCGCACCGAAAAACGCGCGTTTTTTGCGTTGCTGTGTTTTCAATGATTTTGTAAAATCGCAATCGCAAACGCAAAAAAAAAACGCAGCAGTGTGGCCTAGCCCTTAAAAATCTGACTTTCTATGGGGAGGAGGGAGAGCCGTTTGATGGCTACTAAAACACTTTATTGACCATGGTCTGCCTAGGTATATCTGGAACTAGAACACATTGATAGCCGAGAGTTGGCTCCATTAACTGTAGCTAACTTTCTGAGACTTTACAGTATGGTTAAAGGACAACTACAGTGTAAAAATGAACAATGTAAAAATGTAAAGTACCTGGGGGGAATAATTAATCCTACCTCCTTTCATTTCATTTAGGAGCATCATCTTATACAGTTTTAATCTGCCAGGTCAGAGCCCTGAACTTTCCTGTATTTTAGATATTGCTGAAGCACTAAGGAAGCCTAGCAGTAGCAGTATTTTCATGCTGGCACCCCCTTTAAGGAAATTATGAGGTTGGAATTATCTGTCCTACCTCCCTGGCCCAGGAACTTTCATTTTAACTGTTTTTATTAAAAACCTTTAATGCACTATAGTTCTCCTTTACTATTGGTATTGGTGTTTACATTCCCATGCAATTAAATTTAGTAAAACAATATAATTCTCCAGCAGTAACACTTTAGACACATGTACCAAATGCAAAAAATCCAAACTTATCTAAAGGACAGTTTTTGCCCTTATACTTATAAATGTATTTTCTAAATCTTTAAGAATACAATTTATATTTTATAAAGAAACAGGAAATGCGCTTCAATGGTCTCATCAGCAATTCATCCCATTATAATTTCTCTGTGAATTAGCTACTGATAACCTTAAGTGACAATGAAATCAGCCTCTTGGGGGTTTATTCTGTACAAACTTCATCATTTTATTAATGTCATTCAAACCTTTGTATATAAATGGCACATGTGCCTACAAAACTAAAGTCAATTCAATAGTACTAGCCACTGACACCCTGAACAGAAAG
This sequence comes from Hymenochirus boettgeri, assembly GCA_019447015.1. Lineage (NCBI taxonomy): Eukaryota > Metazoa > Chordata > Amphibia > Anura > Pipidae > Hymenochirus > Hymenochirus boettgeri. Next base: position 289,909,097 of record CM033470.1, on the reverse strand, counting down.
AAAAGCTAAATTATTCAAAGCAAATTGTACAGTATTCAGACAAGGTCACTAGGCTCTAAGGGACCATGTCCTACACACATTCACTACAAGACTCCTAGACAGCTCTCAACATTGTCTTTCAAAGCAGGAACACAGATGTAAAGAAAATGCAGAGTTTAGGGATGATTAGTTCTTTTGTCATTTCAATAAAATGAGGATTATTTACTCATGGTTGCCTACACATGGAAGTAATCTGAAAAAAGTCACAAGCGGACAACAATATTGTGGAAAGAGCATCTTACATACTGATTGTTTTCAACAAAAGAAAGTCTATGATCCCAATATTGTGTTAATGTTATGGGCATTGTTCTGGAAACTGATCGGCTCTAAGAAATCTTACGTTTTAATGGACAAAACCAAAAAACCTATTTCAGGACTCCTATATAAATTGTTACATTCATATTGTCTTTTCCATAGTAGCATCTGAAAGAGGTGATCCCCCCCCCATTTATAATAAATTTATACATTTTTAGAATGTGTGTGTATATACTCTATAGCAAGCATATAGATAATGCAGGAAACCAAAAAAACAACTACAGGAATTAAAGTTAAATTAGAAAATATCCCTCTTGACGGCAGAACCACATGAATAAATTAGAGATTCCGTGGATATTTTCAACCTTAAGACCAGGGCAGTGCTGTGCTAACTGGGCACCACTTAGTGCAAACATACTTACATATAAATGTGTAATAAATATGTTTTATAAATAAAAAAAAAACGCACAAAACATACACACAATCAAATATATATATATATATACATATATAAATTCCACAATAAATATGAATCAGCTGTAAGAAAGAAAGGTGAATCCACAATGTAATGTAATATACCCCATAGAACTATTTCTCAATGTCACTAGTAAGTAGTGTTGTTGTGGCAGTTGATTAAGAGCTAAAAGAGTCCTAGTGGGTCAATAATATTAAGTCTATCATTGTCAGTGAGCTAAGGAAATGAATATATATTTTATTGACAAAGCTATTTGCAATGAAAGGCAAACAATTTGAAGAGAAATAAATGGTTATCAAAAAGCTGCTGTGTAATAAATATTGCTGCAGGCAGTGTGTGGTGTGATCTGCTAGTAACCACATTGAGAGAATTCTTAAAGCACAGTGACATCTGTCCTCTTATTTAAGGAAACATACAAAATGAAACTGTATAGCACCACTAAATAGAAACAATTCCATCAAAGGTTCATTTGTGTCATGTGGAGTAAAATCTCTTGTAAGCCAATCATCTGGGAAAATACATTGAAATCTGGTTAAAATGTGTGTGTGCAAGAAAATTAAAGTGCTATAAACGAGTCAGACTTCCCAATGAAATTTCTGCTAGGAAAATCTCCTGCAGTTGGTACCTTAATCATTTGCCAATATGTATATTTTATAATGTCTTTGCAGAAAAGAGATTTATTTATTTATTAATTGCATCATTAGTGCAGTAGACAAGAAAATAATGTACCCAAAGCAAAATGCTGTTTTAGTAAGTAGGATGATCAATTACTGGCAATGATCTTGGTACCAAACTATATAGAAAATTAGCTTATGATATCGATCACACAGACCTTTAGCTCCGCTGATAACAAGGCCCAGTTCAGCACACACTGAAACACAGACAACCTCATGATCATGGCCGGTCAGGACAGCTCTGGGGGCAGGGTAGTCACCTGAAAATTGATAAAAAAAAGAGCATTTTTCGTGTTTTCTTTTACATCATAAAATGTTAACATGATTTATTACTGACAAGATATCACAAAGAAAACTTTTAAAGAATCCAGCACTATTCCACACACAAGATTACCAACATTAATAATACCATTTAGGTTAGCCACACACACCAGGACAGCCACACTACTGTATCACTGAATACCCCACCCACATGCAGCATTACATCTCATTGAACTGTCACTGATCAACATCATAGATCCCATAGCAGCATTCATCTAAGAATAAATGCAATGATCTGTAGCTGAAACCCACAAATATATGTACATACCATGTGCATATACATTTTATTACAAAGGAGATGTTAAAATGGAGCATAGTAAAGAGACCCTTTGCTATTAAGGATGAAGGAATAGAGTGGTGGAAAATCTGATCTTCAGATCAGACATATTAACAAACAGAACAGACAATAGAGAAACATAAGCTAAAGGGAAAGGAGGTCCTTCATCATTTCAAGAGACAGATGCCAAGCACTGCTGCAATCACTCAGAACTCAGCAGTGCTCAGTGACACATTGTAAATGATAGATGTAGCATAGGGCTAAAGGCTAAGGAACAAAGGGAGCTTCAGGTGAAGAAGTCATATCGGGAATTGAAATCTTATTGCTTAACATAGAACTGAATCAGCAAAATCCATCCCATCCAACTATATTAAACATTGGCTAGGAATCTAAAATAGTAACATTCACTGCAAAGGCAATGAAACCTAGAAAACCAGCAAATGACTATTTTTCAAAGTAGTACTTCTAATTTTGATAAAGTGGGATATTTATGCGATACAGCAGAGCTGTCAGCTTTTTGTGAGCAATGAAAATATTAGCAAAAAGACATTAGAAAAATGACAGTTTCACAGCTGCAAAAAGATAGGCTTGATGGGAAGTATATACCTAGGAACCAGTTCTTTTAACAAAGGAGGTGCAATATTTCACAGACAGAATAGAAAACCCACACCTTTGGTGACTATCCTGTTGGAAGCAAAGTAATGAGAGATGTCAGGTGAACTGTGGAGATCAATGAAATTTCAGACACTGGGGACATAACATGAATAGCATTGATTCTTTTAAAGAACACCAGTCAGCCCTGAGTGTAATATATTGCACTGAAACACTCGGGAGGATAAGCAGGCAAGTCCAGCATATCTACCTGACATAAAATTCAATCAGGCTTTAGAACAAGCTGCCGCCTTTTCCTGTGCATCGCTCAAGCAGGAGACTGCATCCAATTAAACTGTGCAAATTAATTTTTATCACTTTCAAATGAGTTTCTGGATTTGTGAAAGGCTGTTTTCAACAAGCACTCTGGTTCCCCTCTTGCCTTCTGCCCTACAAATACATCATCTGTTTGTGATGTCAAACCAAATTGCAGGTTTACATATTATAAAGCAGTAACTACTAAATACAACCAAATTTTTGTCTTTCTAGGTTTTAGTTTACATTAAAACTAAAGGCGTTAATAGAAAAGGCTTTAAATATGGCCTAAGAATGCTTTGGGCAGTCAACTGTTGGGGGATGTTCGGAATTCTGGCTCTGCAATAAGAAATATTGAGGGGTGCCATGTAACGTCCCATAAATCTGTTTTTAATCCCCAGTTTTTATCTACATTTGATGAAGAACCCTAAGTAACATCCAATGTGTTTTAAGGCAAATTATGTAATTAATATATAAATGGATTCCTTTAACAGTATCTTACTACACTTATTTCATAGCAAAACTTTACCTGCAAATTAACTCTTCATATCAGGTATATACAGTCCAAATGATACCTCACACCTTCCAATTGCAATGTCCCTGGTCATATCAGGTATATACAGTCCAAATGATACCTCACACCTTCCAATTGCAATGTTCCTGGCCATATCAGGTATATACAGTCCAATTGATACCTCACACCTTCCAATTGCAATGTCCCTGGTCATAACAGGTATATACAGTCCAAATGATATCTCACACCTTCCAATTGCAATGTCCCTGGCCATATCAGGTATATACAGTCCAACTGATACCTCACACCTTCCAATTGCAATGTCCCAGGTCATATCAGGTATATACAGTCCAAATGATACCTCACACCTTCCAATTGCAATGTCCCTGGTCATATCAGGTATATACAGTCCAAATGATATCTCACACCTTCCAATTGCAATGTCCCTGGCCATATCTAGTATTACAGTCCATTGAATACCAGAAAAAAAAGTCCCCCTTTTCTCCAATTGCATGTCCCTGGGCCATATCAGGATATACAGTCCAACGATACCTCACAGCCTTCCAAGTGGCATGTCCCAGGTCATATCATATATACGTCCAAATGATAGCCTCACACCTTCCAATTGCAATGTCCAAATGGCCATATCAGGTATATACAGGTCCAAATGATACCTCCAATCACCGGCCGGGAAAAAAAAAACCATTCCATTGCAAGTCCCTGGCGCCTAATCAGTTTATACCGTCCAACTGAACCCACACCTCCATTGCAAGGTCCCTGGTCATATCAGGTTATACAGTCCAATGATACCCATCACCTCCATTCCAACAGATGTCCCTGCAGATCAGGGATCAAGTCCAATAAACGATACCAAGCACCTTCAATTGCAAGTCCCTGGCTATAATCAGGTAATACAGTCCAAATGAACCTCACACCTTCCATTGCAAGTCCCGGCCATATCAGGTATATACAGCCAATGATACCTACCCACCTCCAATTGCACTGTCCCTGGTCATATCAGGTATACAGTCCAAATGATACCTCACACCTCCAATGCAATGTCCCTGGCCATATCAGGTATATACGTCCAAATGATACCACCTTCCAATTGCAAACGTCCCTGGCCATATCAGTTATTACAGAAAGATAAATAAAGGAATAGTCCATGATACCTCACACCTTCCAATTGCATGTCCCTGGTCATATCAGGTATATACAGTCCAATGGATACCATCACACCTTCCAATTGCAAGAATGCCCTGGCCATATCAGGTTATACAGTCCTTGATACCTCACACCTTCCAATTGCAATGTCCCTGGTCATATCAGTTATACAGTCCAAGATACCTCACAAAAACCTTCCATTTGCAATGTCCGGTCATATCAGGTATATACAGTCCAATGATACCTCACACCTATCTGACCAATGTCCCTGTCATATCAGGTATATAAGTCCAATTGATACCTCACACCTCCAATTGCAATGTCCCTGGTCAATCAGGTATATACAGTAAAATGATACCTCAAACTTCCATTGCAATGTCCCTGGCATATCAGGTTTATCAGTCCATGTAATACCTCACACCTTCCAATTGCAATGTCCCTGGCCATGCTCAGGTTGTATATACATTCACCATGATTGTCATCCCTCACAGCTTCTCATTTGTGTCCAATGTCCCTGGTCATATCGGATATATACAGTCCAATTATACCCACCATCCTCCATTGCAAATGTCCGCCATCATCAGGTATAACACAGTCCAATTGATACCTCACACCTTCCAAATTGCCATGTCCCTGTCATATCAGTATATACAGTCCAATAATACCTCACACCTTCCAATTGCAATGCCGGTGCATATCAGTAATACATCCAATTGATACCTCACACCTTCCAATTGCAATGTCCCAGTCATATCAGGTTATACAGTCCAATTGATACCTCACACCCTTCCAATTGCAATGTCCCTGGTCATATCAGGTATATACATTCCCAATTAATACCTCATACCTTCCAATTGCAACAATGTCCCTGGCCATATCAGGTATATACAGTCCAATTGATACCTCACACCTCCAATTGCAATGTCCTGGTCATATCAGGATACTATACAGTCCCATATTGATACACCTCACACTCGTCGCATATTGCAAAAGTCCCTGGTTCAGATCAGGTATATCAGTGCGCTAAATGTAATAGCCTAAATATTCAATGCGATCCCAAAGTAAAACCAATAATAACACCAACTAACAGATTGCAAGTCCCCTGGTCCATACCGTTGTGGGTAGTATACAGTCCAATTGATACCTCACACCTTCCTATTGCCAATGTCCCCTGGGCCGATAATCAGGTATGGGTGTGGGATGGTAATACACTAAGTGGGCCATGGGGATTGCATCGCTGGGGTGTGCACAGTGGTGGGGGCGGGCCGGCATTGACAATGTGCGGGCTGGGGGGGCGGTGTCAGGAAATAGTGCGAGTTATATCAGTCCAATTTGATACCTCCGCACCTCCAATTGGCCAATGTCCCTGGTTATATCAGGTAATTAAGTCCAATTAATACCTCACAGGGGGGGGGGAAAAACCTTCCAGTTTGCAATGTCCCTGGGTTCATAGTCGGGAGGTGGGTTATACAGTCCAAATGCAGTACTCTACTTTCCAATTGCAATGTCCCCATTCTAATCAAGGTAAGACAGTCCCCATTAATCCCTCCCCACCGTCTGAGTCCAATGTCCCTGGCCATAGTTTACAGTAACCAATTGATGCCTCACTACCGTTCTCAATTGCAATGTCCCTGGTCATATCAGGTATATACAGTCCAATTAATACCTCACACCTTCCAATTGCAATGTCCCTGGCCATATCAGGTATATACAGTCCAATTGATACCTCACACCTTCCAATTGCAATGTCCCTGGTCATATCAGGTATATACAGTCCAATTGATACCTCCCACCTTCCAATTGCAATGTCCCTGGTCATATCAGGTATATACAGTCCAATTAATACCTCACACCTTCCAGTTGCAATGTCCCTGGTCATATCAGGTATATACAGTCCAATTGATACCTCACACCTTCCAATTGCAATGTCCCTGGTCATATCAGGTATATACAGTCCAATTGATACCTCACACCTTCCAATTGCAATGTCCCTGGTCATATCAGGTATATACAGTCCAATTGATACCTCCCACCTTCCAATTGCAATGTCCCTGGTCATATCAGGTATATACAGTCCAAATGATACCTCACACTTCCAATTGCAATGTCCCTGGCCATATCAGGTATATACAGTCCAAATGATACCTCACACCTTCCAATTGCAACGTCCCTGGCCATATCAGGTATATACAGTCCAATTGATACCTCACACCTTCCAATTGCAATGTCCCAGGTCATATCAGGTATATACAGTCCAATTGATACCTCACACCTTCCAATTGCAACGTCCCTGGCCATATCAGGTATATACAGTCCAATTGATACCTCACACCTTCCGATTGCAATGTCCCTGGTCATATCAGGTATATACAGTCCAAATGATACTTCACACCTTCCAATTGCAATGTCCCTGGTCATATCAGGTATATACAGTCCAACTGATAGCTCACACCTTCCAGTTGCAATGTCCCCAGTCATATCAGGTATATACAGTCCAAATGATACCTCATACCTTCCAATTGCAATGTCCCCAGTCATATCAGGTATATACAGTCCAATTGATACCTCACACCTTCCAATTGCAATGTCCCTGGTCATATCAGGTATATACAGTCCAATTAATACCTCACACCTTCCAATTGCAATGTCCCTGGGTATTGGTACGTATATACCGGATATGACCAGGGACATTCAATTGGAGGTGGTGGAGTGTATCAATTGGACTGTATATACCTGATATGACCAGGGACATTGGAATTGGAAGGTGAGGTATATTTGACTGTATATACCTGATATGACCAGGGACATTGCAATTGGAAGGTGTGAGGTATCAATTGGCCTGTATATACCTGATATGACCGGGACATTCAATGGAAGGTGTGAGGTATTAATTGGACTGTATATACCTGATATGACCAGGACATTGCAATTGGAAGGTGTGAGGTATCAATTGGACTGTATATACCTGATATACCAGGGACATTGGAATGGAAGGTTGAGGTATTAATTGGACTGTATATACCTGATTGACCAGGGACATTTGCAATTGAAGGTGTGAGGTATCAATTTGGACTGTAATATATGGCCAGGGACATTGGAATCAGAAGGTGTGAGTATTAATTGGACTGATATACTGATATGACGGGGACATTGCAATTGGAAGGTATGAGGTATATTGGACTGTATATACCTGATATGACCAGGGACATTGCAATGGAAGGTGTGAGGTAATTAATTGGACTGTATATACCTGATATGACCAGGGACATTGAATGAAGGTGTGAGGTATCAATTGGACTGTATATACCTGATATGACCAGGACATTGCAATGGAAGGTATGAGGTATCAATTGGACTGTATATACCTGATATGACCAGGGACATTGCAATTGGAAGGTGTGAGTATCAATTGGACTGTATATACCTGATATGACCAGGGACATTGGAAGTGGAGGTATGGTATTAATTGGACTGTATATACCTGATATGACAGGGACATTGCAATTGGAAGGTGTGAGGTATCAATTGGACTGTATAACTATGGCCAGGGACATTGGAATCAGAAGGTGTGAGTATTAATTGGACTGTAATACCTGATATGACGGGACATTGCAATTGGAAGTATGAGGTATCATTTGGACTGTATATACCTGATTGACCAGGGACTCATGGAAGGGTGAGGTATTATTGACTGTATATATCCTGTATAGACCAGGGACATTGCAATTGAAGGTGGGAGGGTATCAATTGGACTGTATATACCTGATATGACCAGGGACATTGCAATTGGAAGGTGTGAGGTATCAATTGGACTGTATATATACCTGATATGCCAGGGACATTGCAATTGGAAGGTGTGAGGTATTAATTGGACTGTATATACCTGATATGACCAGGGACATTGCAATGGAAGGTGTGAGGTATTAATTGGACTGTAATAACCTGATATGACCAGGGCATTGAATTGGAAGGTGTGAGGTATAATTGGACTGTATATACCTGATATGACCAGGACATTGCAATTGGGAAGGTGTGATTATCATATTGACTGTATATACCTGATATGCCAGGGACATTGAATTGGAAGGTGTGAGGTATTAATTGGACTGTATATACCTGATATGACCAGGACATTGCAATTGGAAGGTGTGAGGTATCAATTGGACTGTATATACCTGATTGACTGGGGGACATTGCAATTGGAAGGATGAGGTATCAATTGGACTGTATATACCTGATATGACCAGGGACATTGCAATTGGAAGGTGTGAGGTATTAATTGGACTGTATATACCTGATATGACCAGGGACATTGCAATTGGAAGGTGTGAGGTATCAATTGGACTGTATATACCTGATATGACTGGGGACATTGCAATTGGAAGGTATGAGGTATCAATTGGACTGTATATACCTGATATGACCAGGGACATTGGAATCAGAAGGTGTGAGGTATCAATTGGACTGTATATACCTGATATGGCCAGGGACATTGCAATTGGAAGTGTGAGGTATTAATGGACGGTATATACCTGATATGACCAGGGACTTGCAATGGAAGTATGAGGTATCATTGACGGTATATACCTGATATGACCAGGGACTGCATTGGAAGGTGTGAGGTATCAATTGGACTGTATATACCTGATATGACCAGGGACATTGAATCAGAAGGTGTGAGGTATCATTGGACTGTATATACCTGATATGACCAGGGACATTGCAATTGGAAGTGTGATTATCATTTGGACTGTATATACCTGATATACCAGGGACATTGCAATGGAAGGTGTGAGGTATCAATTGGACTGTATATACCTGATAGGCCAGGGACGTTGCAATTGGAAGTGTGGGTATCATTGGACTGTATATACCTGATATGACGGGACATTGCAATTGGAAGGTGTGAGGTATCATTGGACTGTTATATACTGATATGCCAGGGACTTGCAATGGAAGGTGTGGTATCATTTGACGTATATACCTGATATGGCCAGGGACATTGCAATTGGAAGTGTGAGGTATCATTTGGACTGTATAACCTGATAGTGACCAGGGACATTGCATTGGAAGGTGGATGTATCAATTGGACTGTATATACCTGATTGGCCTGGGACGTTGCAATGGGAAGTGTGAGGTATCATTGGACTGTATACCTGATATGCCAGGGACTTTGCAATTGGAAGGTGTTAGGTATTAATTGGACTGTATATACCTGATATGGCCAGGGACATTGCAATTGGAAGGTGTGAGGTATCATTGGACTGTATATACCTGATATGACCAGGGACATTGCAATTGGAAGGTGTGAGGTATCATTGGACTGTATATAACTGATATGCCAGGGACATTGCAATTGAGGTGTGAGGTATCATTTGGACTGTATATACCGATATGGCCAGGGACATTGCAATTGGTGGGGTACAGTGTGAGGTATCATTGGACTGTATATACCTGATATGACCGGACTTGCAATTGGAAGGTGTGAGGTACATTGGACTGTATAACCTGATATGGCCAGGGACATGGCAATTGGAGGGGGGAGGTATCATTGGACTGTATATACCGATATGGCCAGGACATTGCAATTGGAAGGTGTGAGGTTATCAATGGACTGTATATACCTGATATGACCAGGACATTGCAATTGGAGGTGTGGGTATCAGTTGGACTGATATACCTGATATGACCTGGGACATTCAATTGGAAGGTGTGAGGTACATTTGGACTGTATATACCTGATATGGCCAGGGACTTTGCAATTGGAAGGGTGAGTATCATTTGGACTGTATATCCTGTTATGACCAGGACATTGCAATGGAAGGTGTGAGGTATCATGGACTGTATATACCTGATATGGCCAGGACATTGCAATTGGAAGGTGTGAGGTATCATTTGGACTGTATATCACCTGATATGACCAGGGACATTGCCATTGGAAGGTGTGAGGTATCATTTGGACTGTATATACCTGATATGAAGAGTTATTTTGCAGGTAAAGTTTTGCTATGAAATAAGTGTAGTTAAGATACTGTTAAGGAATCCATTTATATATTAATTACATAATTTGCCTTAAAACCCATTGGATGTTACTTAGGGTTCTTCATCAAATGTAGATAAAACTGGGGATTAAAAACAGATTTATGGGACGTTACATGGCACCCCTCAATATTTCTTATTGCAGAGCCAGAATTCCGAACATCCCCAACAGTTGACTGCCCAAAGCATTCTTAGGCCATATTTAAAGCCTTTTCTATTAACGCCTTTAGTTTTAATGTTAAACTAAAACCTAGAAAGACAAAAATTTGGTTGTATTTAGTAGTTACTGCTTTATAATATGTAAACCTGCATTTGGTTTGACATCACAAACAGATGATGTATTTGAGGGCAGAAGGCAGAGGGGAACCAATTGCTTGTTGAAAACAGCCTTTCACAAATCCGAAACCTCATTTGAAAGTGATAAAATTAATTTGCACAGTTTAATTGGATGCAGTCTCCTGCTTGAGCGATGCACAGGAAAAGGCGGCAGCTTGTTCTAAAGCCTGATTGAATTTTATGTCAGGTAGATATGCTGGACTTGCCTGCTTATCCTCCCGAGTGTTTCAGTGCAATATATTACACTCAGGGCTGACTGGTGTTCTTTAAAAGAACAATGCTATTCATGTTATGTCCCCATGTCTGAAATTTCATTGATCTCCACAGTTCACACCTACATCTCTCATTACTTTGCTTCCACAGGATAGTCACCAAAGGTGTGGGTTTTCTATTCTGCTGTGAAATATTGCACCTCCTTTGTTAAAAAACTGGTTCCTAGGTATATACTTCCCATCAAGCCTATCTTTTTGCAGCTGTGAAACTGCATTTTCTAATGTCTTTTTGCTAATATTTTCATTGCTCACAAAAAGCTGACAGCTCTGCTGATCATAAATATCCCACTTTATCAAAATTAGAAGTACTACTTTGAAAAATAGTATTTGCTGGTTTTCTAGGTTTCATTGCCTTTGCAGTGAATGTTACTATTTTAGATTCCTAGCCAATGTTTAATATAGTTGGATGGGATGGATTTTGCTGATTCATTTTCTATGTTAAGCAATAAGATTTCAATTCCCGATATGACTTCTTCACCTGAAGCTCCCTTTGTTCCTTAGCCTTTAGCCCTATGCTACATCTATCATTTACAATTTGTCACTGAGCACTGCTGAGTTCTGAGTGATTGCAGCAGTGCTTGGCATCTGTCTCTGTGAATGATGAAGGACCTCCTTTCCCTTTAGCTTATGTTTCTCTATTGTCTGTTCGTTTGTTAATAGTCTGATCTGAAGATCATTTTCCACCACTCTATTCCTTCATCCTTAATAGCAAAGGTCTCTTTACTATGCTCCATTTAACATCTCCTTGTAATAAAATGTTATATGCACATGGTATGTACATATATTTGTGGGTTTCAAGCTACGACATTGCATTTATTCTTAGATGAATGCTGCTATGGGATCTATGATGTTGATCAGTGACAGTTCAATGAGATTATGCTGCATGTGGGTGGGGTATTCAGTGATACAGTAGTGTGGCTGTCCTGTTGTGTGTTGCTACCCTAAATGGTATTATTAATGTTGTAATCTTGTGTGTGGAATAGTGCTGGATTCTTAAAAAGTTTTCTTGTTGATATCTGTCAGTAATAAATCATGTTAACATTTTTATGTAAAAGAAACACACAAAATGCTCTTTTTTTATCAATTTTCAGGTGACTACCCTGCCCCCAAGCTGTCCTGACCGCCATGATCATGAGGTTGTCTGTGTTTCAGTGTGTGCTGAACTGGGCCTTGTTATCAGCGGAGCTAAAGGTCTGTGTGATCGATATCATAAGCTATTTTCTATATAGTTTGGTACCAAGATCATTGCCAGTAATTGATCATCCTACTTACTAAAACAGCATTTTGCTTTGGGTACATTATTTTCTTGTCTACTGCACTAATGATGCAATTAATAAATAAATAAATCTCTTTTCTCTGCAAAACATTATAAAATATACATATTGGCAAATGATTAAGGTACCAACTGCAGGAATTTTCCTAGCAGAAATTCATTGGGAAGTCTGACTCGTTTATAGCACTTAATTTTCTTGCACACACACACATTTTTAACCGAATTTCAATGTATTTCCCAGATGATTGGCTTACAGAGATTTTACTCCATGAACACAAATGAACCTTTGATGGAATTGTTTCATTTAGTGGTGCTATACAGTTTCTTTTGTATGTTTCCTTAAATGAGGACAGATGTCACTGTGCTTTAAGAATTCTCTCAATGTGGTTACTACAGATCACCCACACACCACTGCCTGCAGCAATATTTATTACACGCAGCTTTTTGATAACCATTTATTTCTCTTCAAATGGTTTGCCTTTCATTGCAAATAGCTTTGTCAATAAATATATTTCATTTCCTTAGCTCACGGACAATGATAGACTTAATATTATTGACCCACTAGGACTCTTTAGCTCTAAAATCAACTGCCACACAACAACACTACTTACTAGTGACATTGAGAAATAGTTCTATGGGGTATATTACATTACATTGGTGGATTCACCTTTCTTTCTTACAAGCTGATTCATATTTATTGTGGAATTTATATATGTATATATATATTATATTTATTGTGTGTATGTTTTGTGCGTTTTTTTTTTTTTATTAAAAACATATTTATTACACATTTATATGTGTATGTTGCACTAAGTGGCGCCCAGTTAGCACAGCACTGCCCTGGTCTTAAGGTTGAAAATCCACGGAATCTCTAATTTCATGTTGTGTGTGCTCGCAAGAGGGATATTTTCTAATTTAACTTTAATTCCTGTAGTTGTTTTTTTGGTTTCTGCATTATCTATATGCTTGCTATAAGATGATATACACACACATTCTAAAAATGTATAAATTTATTATAAATGGGGGGGGATCACCTCTTTCAGATGCTACATGGAAAGACAATATAAATGTAACAATTTATATAGGAGTCCTGAAATAGGTTTTTTGGTTTTGCCTTAAAAACGTAAGATTTCTTAGAGCCGATCAGTTTCCAGAACAATGCCCATAACATTACACAATATTGGGATCATAGACTTCTTTTTGTTGAAACAATCAGTATGTAAGATGCTCTTTCCACAATATTGTTGTCCGCTTGTGACTTTTTTCAGATTACTTCATGTGTAGCAACCATGAGTAAATAATCCTCATTTTATTGAAATGACAAAAGAACTAATCATCCCTAAACTCTGCATTTTCTTTACATCTGTGTTCCTGCTTTGAAACAATGTTGAGAGCTGTCTAGGAGTCTTGTAGAATGTGTGTAGGACATGGTCCCTTAAGCCTAGTGACCTTGTCTGATACTGTACAATTTGCTTTGAATAATTTAGCTTTTCTTTCTGTTCAGGGTGTCAGTGGCTAGTACTATTGAATTGACTTTAGTTTTGTAGGCACATGTGCCATTTATACAAGGTTTGATGACATTAATAAAAGGATGAAGTTTGTACAGAATAAACCCCCAAAGGCTGATTTCATTGTCACTAAGGTTATCAGTAGCTAATTCACAGAGAAATTATAATGGGATGATTGCTGATGAGACCATTGAAGCGCATTTCCTGTTTCTTTATAAATTAAATTGTATTCTTAAAGATTTGAAAATCCATTTATAAGTATAAGGGCAAAAACTGTCCTTTAGATAAGTTTGGATTTTTTGCATTTGGTACATGTGTCTAAAGTGTTACTCTGCTGGAGAATTATATTGTTTTACTAAATTTAATTGCATGGGAATGTAACACCAATACCAATAGTAAAGGAGAACTATAGTGCATTAAGGTTTTTAATAAAAACAGTTAAATGAAAGTTCCTGGGCCAGGGAGGTAGGACAGATAATTCCAACCTCATAATTTCCTTTAAAGGGGGTGCCAGCATAAAAATACGTCTACTGCTAGGCTTCCTTAGTGCTTCAGCAATATCTAAAATACAGGAAAGTTCAGGGCTCTGACCTGGCAGATTAAAACTTATAAGATGATGCTCCTAAATGAAATGAAAGAGGTAGGATTAATTATTCCCCCCAGGTACTTTACATTTTTACATTGTTCATTTTACACTGTAGTTGTCCTTTAACCATACTGTAAAGTCTCAGAAAGTTGCTACAGTTAATGAGCCAACTCTCGGCTATCAATGTGTTCTAGTTCCAGATATACCTAGGCAGACCATGGTCAATAAAGTGTTTTAGTAGCCATCAAACGGCTCTCCCTCCTCCCATAGAAAGTCAGATTTTTAAGGGCTAGGCCACACTGCTGGCGTTTTTTTTTTTGCGTTTGCGATTGCGATTTTACAAAATCATTGAAACACAGCAACGCAAAAAACGCGCGTTTTTCGGTGCGATTGCGTTTTGCGTTCTGCATTTTTAATCGCAATCGCATGCGTTTTCCTATACTTATTGAAGAAAATCGCAAACGCAACGAAAATCGCACATGAAATCGCACGCTATTTGCGTTTGCTTGCGTTTGCGTTGCAGTGTGGCCTTGCCCTAAGTGCCTTCTTTTAAGGTCCCTGTTTCCTGTCAGGAACCTAAATAAATATGGCATCTAGAAGGTGATTTATATAGGTTAATTATACAGGGAACATGAGTTATATTATTTAGTATGGCACATTTATAAAGCAGCGAAGATTTATTTTTGGCAATTATTTTGGCATTTTTTATTTAACATTCGGTAACCCGGTCATACTATATCAAGTAATGTAAATCAATTCACCTGGGTTTATTTTAGTGATTTAAAATGTTTTACCCCCTTTAAAGTGGCTTCCTTGGTTCAACTAAGTGCTAGGAGCATCCCCTGTTTGTTTATCTCTGGTGGAATTTAATATCCTTGTATTTTAAAGACAGTAAGTTATGTGACAACAGTAACCTAGCTAGTATTGATTATAACTGATGACGTAGCTCACATGTGTCAAACTCAAGGTACACGGGCCGAATCGGGCCCCTTCTTGCTGTTGTTTGTGGCCCCTGGTGACCATCTATCAAATGCTATCCATTTGTTTAGTCCCAAGTAGTGGCGTAACTATAGATCTACCTCGCTAGATACCCGCTCATTTCTTTTAAACAGCTGATCGGGCTCACTTGATCTTGAAATCTAGCAGGCAAATCTATAGCAACAACGCTGCTTGGGACTGCATAAATGAATAGCAGCATAGTAAGACTTGGATGGAGTCACAGCTGTAATAACATCACTCTATCTAGCCAGGCACTGGGGAGTGGAGGGAGGTGTGACAAAGAACCTTCCATTGGAGTTGGCCATTCCATTACCGTGCAGAATAGCAAAGTGGGTGTTCCATGTTAGCATGTGCATGATCCCCACACTAGGCGCAAGCTTTACAGAATCCAATCCTCCACCAACTAAGTAATTTGGCCCACCACTTTGTCTTTTTGATTTTGGCCCCTTATGACATAGAGTTTGACACCCCTGACTATCTAATCACAGATTATAACTGATAACTATTCGAACCAGCAAAACCAACTGAAAAGTAACTATTCCTTAATATATTGATTGAGACCGGGAGGTTAAAGGAAAAGTATGCTGCAAAATCAAGTTAAGTTTAGGTGGAAGCTGCAGCTTTAAAAAAATATTTTTTCCCTATGCCCCTCCGAGACCAGCTTGCAAGTTGCTGACATCTTGCTTGTGCCTAGCTGAATGTTTAGCTCTGCCCCTCCGAGATTTGTAGCTTCCTTACCATTTGAGCTGAAGAAGCAGAGAAGCTACAAATCTCGGAGGGGCAGAGCTTAACATTCAGCTAGGCACAGCAAAGATGTCAGCAACTTGTAAGCTGCAAAGGTAGTCCTGGAGGGGCAAAGAAAAAAAAATAACAACAAGTTTTTTTAAGTGGCCATCCTGTACTTATTATATATATATACAAATGCATCTCATGTTCTGCTTTTTCAAATGCTGGTTTTGTTATGTTTTAAGCCTATTTTCTTTTCTATTTCATATTGCAGAAGGCCCTTGTTTGGTTCATACCATCACTGGCGATCTTCTGAGAGCACTGGAAGGACCAGAAAACTGCCTTTACCCTCGACTCATATCTGTTTCCAGCGAGGGCCACTGTATTATATACTATGAACGAGGAAGATTTTGCAATTTCAGCATTAATGGAAAACTCCTAGGCCAAATGGAGATCAATGATTCTACTAGGGTATGTGTAACTGTTGTGTTCCTCTGACTCTAGAATCAGGGTTATTTAGAATTGGCCCGACTGCAATAAACGAATTAGCATGACTACCCTTTATCAGTATCAGCATTGATGTCAGATTGCTTGGGATTCTCCAGAAAGAAGTATAATGGATAGAGTAGATGGTTCTGAAGATTTCAATTAGCATTTTACTGAATTATGGTTGAAGTAGCCTTAATATTCACTGCTGTCCTAATCCACATTAATAAGATTATATTTGGGCAAACCCTACATTGATTAAAAATGCCATCACCCACCCAAAGTGTGACTAAATCCAAACTGGTTGTTTGCAAACAGGTTCCAAAGTGTTGTGCATGGATTTCATCCACAAAACTTTAGCAAAATTACTACATAAACTAGACTTGAAAAGCCAATAAACTGTTATTTTCATGCATGTTACTGATGGTACTAATCAATCCATTCACCTTAGATTGCTGCACTATGCAGCTGATTGGTGTACTCAAAACCAATTGGAGTACTGACAGAACTGCATCACCATGTGCGTCATCTATTTGAGTGGTTTCAGCTTGAATTTGCTTACAACACAGTTTTATTTCCGATATTGGCTGTATTGAAAGGCTGTATTGAAAAAAGTTCTATGTGTGCAAAATCATACGTCTTTACCAACCTTCATTACTGGCCTCTTCTGGCACTTTGAAAATTAATGGGTTATATCTTGTACGCTCTGCCCAAGATTGTCCTTGCTAGAAGCTTGCAGAGTCTGGTGCTAATGAAAGTGTTAATAGTTTGGGGACAGGTGTAAAGTTGTCCGCATAGACAGTAATAGGGCTCACGAAAAATGAGGCACTTTCACCTTTGTGGCTGTTCCATGGTTCTCACCTTTCAGCCTATTACTTCCTGACTGTTAAATTGTGGATAGGAGGAGACACACATGCAGTATAAACTGCAAACACTTTTATTGCAATAATCTCCTCCTACTCCACCCGATCTTAACATTGTTTATGACTGCAACGGGGCGCAGTGAGACATGGTCCACATGTGCTATAATTTAAAGGTGACGTAAATTTCCTGACTAATGGTCGCCATTGACATAGTGATATTATTGGGTGATACCCTATATCAGGCGATATATTGGGTGTGTTGTGTCCATTGTCAAAACATTACATGAGATCGATATTATGGCTTGTGTACGGCCACCCTGGGTAAAGTCCATTAATCACTGGCATATATGTGTATATATATATATATATATATATATATATATATATACATATATGCTTCTGTGACATGCATTTTTTATGGATGTTAGTTACCATACACTAAATAACAGACTTTGCCAATATTGATAAATTGTCTTTAGCCTCAGACTTTCTGCTGAACATCCCCTGATCATTTCATTTATTATTCCCCTCCCTGGAATACAAGGAGAAAGTTCAATATCAGTGTCCCTGAACACCCAATAGATAATTATTGGAAATATTTAACATGGGTATTACAGTCATTTTTTTCCTCTCTGCATATATACAGTGTGAGTAAAATAAGCAAATCCTGTTTTATCTTCTATGTTGGGTTTTATAATGCATGTCATTTCTTGTATTCTAATTAAGGCAATACTTCTAAGTAGCGATGGGCAGAATCTTGTGACCGGCGGTGATAACGGTGTTGTGGAAGTCTGGCAAGCTTGTGATTTTAAGCAGCTTCTACATTTACCCTGGCTGTGATGCCGGAATAAAGAGCCATGGACCTGTCACATGATCAGAGGTGAATTGAAAGAAACTGTTTTATTTTTCTACTCTGATTAAAGTCCAATACAGCCATACATGCAAAGAAAGGTGAATTTCCCAGTTCTTTAACTGATATCTGGATGTCCCCAAAATACTTCATCTACTCCATGTCCTCGGCAAGCATTTATATAGGGCTGTCATGGAAACATTGAAATGACCCAGTGCACTCTAGTCTCACCTATCATTATCCTACTTGATCTATTGGTTCCCTTCTGAAACTGCAGACCAAAAGCCTATATAGCACTGATAGTGGCTCAATAAAGCCAAAACCATTTTTAACTGGTATAGCTTTACTTTCCATGTTCGCCAAAACACCTTATTTTATCCCATGCCTCACAAGACAAGCATTGGGAAAATGGCAATTAACCAAAGCCTTTTTCTTTCCTTATTTGCAGTACTATTAGCCATAGTGCTTTTTTTGTAGTGACACAGTCATAAGTAATGTATCTGTTGTAAAATGTAAAACTGACCAATCTATAAATTATGGTTTGGTCATTATCATACATAGCATCATTGATAGATACACGTGCCATGCTTTCAAGGCCAGCATAGTGTCTTGAACGAGGTGACAATCTATGTTACCATATTGATACAGTAAGTGTTTCAGTTGATCCAGGGATTTTTCCGATTGCCACTTAGTCAAGAAGATTTTTTTTTCCTTCATAATTCTCGAGAAGGGGGGGGTCTTTAGATCACTGTTTACCCAGGAAATGTGGGTATTGCTGAGTAGGTTGGACTAGGTGGACGTAGTCTTTTATTCAACACAAATAGTATACTACATGAGTAAAATTTTACTTGAATTCTAACAATTAAATGTGCTTCCTTTTTTAGGACTCTGATTACTGGAATGGCTTCTGGTAGTATAGTAGCTTTTAATATAGATTTTAACCGTTGGCACTATGAACACCAGAACAGATACTAAGGCTGACTGAAAATCTGGAACCAAGTCCGGGCTGAGAGCACAGTGTTGCAGTGAATCTGTGTTGTCATCTCTGGTGGAAAGTCTGCATTGACCTCCGTTGTACATTCCATTACATCCAGCAATAGCTGTACATTGTAGTCGCAACCATTTTAATTTGTGATTATTATTTTTTTTCACTACTGAACACCAGCTGCTAAAGCAAGCTTGTATCATGTAATTATGGAGATTCGGAGCCATTTGGTAATTATTTTAACTTTATTTATCTGAGAAGTGTGACAGTATGCGTTTTAAGAGACTTTTGTTCATTCTTAAGAACCTTGTGTTCAGCTGTTATAGTGTTTAGTCCCGAAATTTCACATCCTGTTTCCAGCCTCTTTTTCAAGCTGTGAAAATAAAAAATACGTTGATACTATGTAATCTAGTGCACATCTTAACTTTAAAAGGGATACTTTTGTAAAGTAAAACCTTGTATAGAGAACAAAATGAAATGTTTCTTAATTTTATCATAAGCTACAACACGCTTGTATGTTGGACCTGATACCTTGAAGAAACAGGTTTCATAAGAAACATAGGTGCAGCTTGCAATGAAAGGTGGAATATGGGTTTGTCTGCCGATTAGAACGTTCCGTGTGCTCTTGTGCTTTTCTTTGCACCCTTTTCAGGGGGGGGGAAAGTTTCAGTCTTTTTGAAAACTAGGGACATGAAGCCATGGTTTGCCATAAAGTCTTTCATGAGAGATCTATTTACTTTTACTTTTTTTATTTGTTTATTTTATCATAACAGGGGGAAACAGATGGAACACCCTGGTAGTGGTAAGAGTCTTAAATCTTATGGTGCCGAAAGTCTGTGTCTGGGAAAAGGTCCCAACCCCCTCTACCTCAAGCAGGTAATTGGGTTGTGAACTAAGTTTCAGTTCTATTTTATTTTATTTTTTTTTTAATTAAATGATTTGTTTAGTTTCTGGGCTTTAGTCAACAGGATTGGTATTAACCTGTTGACCTTGGGTTGTTTTTACCTGAAGCCTTTTCCCAAAGTTAGAAACAACGCTTTCTGTTTTACCGTACTGCAGCAACGACTCTCTGCAAACTGTACTGGTAAAAAGCCACACCCAGGGGTAAATACACTTGTTTCTCTTTTTGTATATTTGGTGACTGTATCGTCATAGATGTACATATTGTGTCGGTAGGGCAAAGAGGCATGTATCAGGAATGTAATTTTTTTTTTTTCACAATGTACACTCACACTCGCAGTCATTTTAATTTAAAATTGAAACTAATATAAAAAAATTTAAAAAAAGATTCAAATGAAATAACGGTTTATTTGTATTGGCACTTTGCACCAAAAGCATATCATTATTTATTGATGTGATCATTTCTTCACTTGTATTAGTAAGTTTGACCACCAAGTTTCTTCTACATTGCTGTTTGTATTTAAACAAACACACAAAAAAAAGAAAATATTCTTTTAAAAAAAAATTTTTTTTTAAATTCAACATAAATTTAAGTTATTTATCACCATCTGTAAGCAATATCTTGAGTTGTAGCTTAGAATAGAAGGATATTGAACACCTGGAAGAAAAGTTCATTTCATCTTGAAATCATGGTGAGATATTTTGGATATTCTTATCCTAAGCTATTGTAACCTGAATTTTTTAAGTTGTTCAAATTAAACCAGATGTTTCAGTTGAAATAAAAATAAATTAAAAAAAAAAAAAAGAAAAGAAAATATGCAAACAATTAAGTGCGTATTTTGTATGTGTGTTTTTTTTAAGGGTCACTATACTCACTGAAAACTTTACATTTTCTGAAACTACAATTGAGTATAATGGTGATACTCACATTTATCTGTGCTTGCTTTTTCATTAAATATAAATGTGCTCCTAATTCCCCCACCTCCTTACTCACTCCACTGCCTTCTTGTTGTGTCTGCGACATATATAAGTTCTGCACAGCCTCACCATGGACACTGCTCTACTTACACATCTCCCCCTTCCTACCTCCTCCTCCCCTTCGCCTTTCTTTCTCTGCAATTTCGCTCATCTAAATGTAGCAGAAAGTGTGCTGGCAGCAGGCATGGGTCCATATTATAATTTATGCCCTGTAAATGCTGCTTTGAGTTTTCATTCATCCAGGTCATGGTATATCTATTCAGTTAGATCAACTGGACTTAAAGTTTAGTTCTTGAAGACGTTCGCTAGTCATCCGACTGGCTTTCTCAATTCAGAAATGACTTATACAAAAATCTGTTGGCAATATAAGTACCTGAAAAGTCCTAATAACATATAACAGCCAGGCATTAGGGACTTTATAGATGCAAGGTGTGGATGCATTAAGGCTAAGGGTGTATCAAAACTGCCCAGGTTAGGTGTAAAAACACAGCATTGTTACATGGTAGACAGTTGGTGTTGAAACACCACCACCACCCTACCACCCACACCTCTATTCCGGCTTGGTTTCTTCATTTTTCACATAAATGGCCTCCTTGAACATTCATGTTCCTTTTCCAAGATGTTGACATTACAATCTTCAAAGGTATGTCCTTTTCCCTTGAGATGCAGGTACACGCTGAGTCCTGACCCAGGATTGGCTCTACTGTGCTGGGCCATACGTTGGTGCAGTTTTTGTTTGGTCTCCCCCACACACAATCAGAGCATTCTTCACTGCACTGCACTGCGTATATGATGTCGCTTTTCTTGTGTTTCAATACTGGGTCTTCGTATGTACCAATTGCTGCCTCAGTGTGTTGTTTCTGTTTAAAGCAGACAGGGATACGGTGTTTCTTGAAAATTCCTCTTAATTTCTCAGAGTACCCCTGCTACATATGTAGATAACCATGTTCTGTTCCTCTTCCTGCTGTTCTTCCGTTTTCCCTCTTCTTCATTGTTGGTATTTGTTTTCTTTTTCTTTCCTTCTACTTCTTTTGACAAACTCATTCCGATATATCCACAAGTTTTAAGGGCTCCTCTGAGATGTTTAATTTCTTTTTGCCTCTGTGCCAGTATGAATGTTTTCTACTCTATGTAGAAAACACCCAACTTGTGATCTAAAGGTGGTGGTGGGAGTCAAACATCAATACTGGTCTGTATGGATTTCTGTAACCACCTCTACTTCCCAGTTTACCATTCTCCTGTGCTCTGGTTGAGACCTTCCCTGGGTGACTTTTGTGAACATTTTGAATTTGAACAGAAGAACAAAAACTTCCCAATTCACTGGCAACCCACAAGCAAATAACCTATCTGGGCCACTCATAGCCCCAAAGAACTCTCATCGCAACTCTATAATCTAACTATCCCCTTTAATAACAAGAATTTCCTCTGATCTATGCCATGGAAGAAAAAAACACTATCATGTTCGCTAAAGGAAAATAAAGGAATGGATGTCCTACCAGATTTCTATATATTTTTTGACCCTCCCACTATTACCCTCCTAAAATATTCTTTGATAAAATAAACAGCTACGGTTTATGATGGAGAGGATCCCCCATCAACTTAAATATTCCATATGACAAAGCCAAAGACTCTGGAGGTCTTAGCTGTCCTGCTCCAATTATAAAAACAGAGGCCCATCGATTACCCAAAGATAAACTGGATATTCCATAATCAGGACACACCTATGGTGTCATTATCACTATTCTTAATCAACTACCCATACAACGACCTCCCATGCTCCAACATCCAAACCAAAGTCTGACTTTCTGGGACTCATTAAAAAAATTGGGACAAAATCATCAGAAACATACAAACTTTTCAAATCAGCCGGACCATAAAGGGACAGGTCGGGAATATTATCAATATTTGGTAAATTGTTAGTTGTTAAATGCCTTCTTAATTATTCTAAACCCCAATATTCTCTCCCATTCTGAAAAATCAGTTGGATTGATACCCGTTGGTGCGTTCTGCTGATGATGACATTAGTTCGGCTGACATTTCATGTTATAATGGTCTTCTTCCCAGGATGCCACCACATTCCGTGGAATGTTCATAACGGAATTTCAATGATAGGCTGTTAGGATGGATCAAAGATGCTCAGATCTCTATGAGAACTGTATCAACCCAGGCGCTGGGTCAAGGCAAGACCATAAACGGTCTCTATTAGGGGCCTGCAAAAGGAAGTCAGTATTTTCATAAGCATTTATTTATACACAGACACAATGCTGATTGGCGGTTAAGGTCATTGGGAGAAAAAATACTGCTTCTTTTTTCTGAAAATCATATGTATTTGCAATGAACTTCCCCTTTAACCCCTCTGCTCAAAATCCCGCTTTCCCACCTGGACAAAATTACTCCATGACTTTCTCATAATGGACACGATAAACCCTCATTAATTCAAGGCATTTGAAAAAGGCTCACTACTCAATAAGAACACTTCTACCAAGACATCAGCTACCTCTTGACATTACATGGAATTATAACCAATGATCTCCACTTTATCCACTCAATAAAATACCAAGATCACTGTTCGAAAACTAGTATTTCTATCTCCCCTCAACCATTACCATATCAAGAAAATACTCCCTTCTAGAGAGAACAACTATCCCTGGACACCTTCTTTTGTTGCAAAATGGGAAAAGGAAAACTAAAAAATGCAACCTTTCAAAGAAAATGGGATAAAATGCTATACTCCTAACAATTAAAATAGCGCTGGCATGTAAAGCACATGAAAAATTATACAATTTCTCTCAAGATGGTATTGATGCCCAACAGTTCTCCATTAAAATGTTACCCACAAACACCAAAATACCCTGCTGGAGATGCCAGGAAAGAAGGAAATTCTCAAATCTGGTAACTGCATGGGTACACCTTTCTGGAAACACCAGAAAGTCCGCCCCTCTGCTTGCATTTTATCGCAAGAAGAGGGCCGGCAGCGCGGCGAGGAAAGAGGGGAGGTGGTAAGTAAAGTTTGAGGGAACGGTTTTAAGAGTAAAAAATATAGGGTGGGGGGGGGGGACAGGAGGAATCATATATTAAAAAAGGATTTTACGGTTGGACATACCTTTAACAAAGAAATAAGTCAAAAAAATAGAGAACAATTAATGGTATAAAAACATGCCAATATATGATATATAACAAAGATTACAATTGTTAACACTTTGGAACTGTCTTGTGTTATTCCTCATCTGCTCACCACTATTTTTCCATTCTTCTTTCCTTCTCTCTTCCTCTAAGATCTAACTATTTTATTAATTATTATTGATTGATATAGGGCCAACATTTCCGTAGCAATTAACAATTAAAAGTCATGCATTACATTTACAGGTAATACATATTTTACAAATCCTACATACTGACATAGCACAGGGAAATACATAATAGAAGGTAACAGATGTGAGGAGTTTCTTACAGCAAGACCGTGATAACAAAGAGGACTCGCCTGCAATTATGAACTACAGACATAAGAGGATATGGGGGAGACAAGGTGCTGGAAATCGGTGTTATTTCTGGTGGTAGCCGTTACTGCTTACTTAGACCAAACATCTATGAGGTATATAGGTTTTCACAATCTCAGACGGCTTGTGAATTTTGTGTGTCTTTATCTTCAAAGCTTGTTAGAAATACTATGCAACGCTTTTGCTTTTTTGTATGAAATGTAAGGGAAGATGAGGAGGATAGAGTAGTTTTTACCTGATTTTAAACCTTTTCGTGCCTAAAAGCTGGATCGCGTTCATGAGCGGTGCCTAGGAGGTGGGTCTCTGTTGCTATAATATTAATGGCAATCAGCTTGTCGGTGCAAGGCTGCATCTTATTTTGATCTGACTATGCACCAGAGAGCAAGGTGTGAAGTGTACTTCGACATCTTAGGATTCTAAACCGTTTGATATGAGAGCTGACCCCTAATACAGACGTTACTTTCAGAAAATGTGAAAATGCCCCTGGCCACTGACAAAGTTAAGAGGAAAGGTCATGGCTTATGAATATGGTATGTCTATTAGGGACAATACTGAGGACTAGGCAGCTAGACAAAGAAAAACCACTCTACCCTTTACGGAGGAATATGGTGTATATGAAAACTGAATGTTGGTTATGTCTATATTTTGTTTTTTCTTTGAATATAACGGTTGATCTTTTACTACAGTATTCCTTTATTACATTGATAGAAGGACGGGAGGTTAAGAGCTATGCTTGGACTTCCCGGTCTTCCAATCAAATGTTGGAGAGCAGGAATGAAGATGCAAAAGCTTAATTTGGCGGATCCAGGGTGGCCCCTTGAGAATTTTTTTGGACACTTCCTGCTTCTGTTCAGCTATAGCGTGCATATGGGTATGCTGCTATAGCGGCAACAGAAGCAGGAAGCCGATCGGGACTGTCATTGAGGCCACGCTGATCGTGGCAAAAGGTAATCTTTTGGCGTCTTTGTTCCCGCTCTCCAGCAATTGATGAAGAAGGGAGGGAAGGCATTAGATTCTTTCAATACTGTATTAAAGAATAGTTCACTATTGCAGTGATTTATCGAACTTTTTTAATAACATTGCAAATTTTTTATTGCAGGAGATAATTCAGAGTTCTTCATATTGCCAGAGTGTTTGTCAACAAATAATGGTTATAATTTTGGTGTTCGAGATGGGACAGGTAGCGTGAATGATGTTGAGCTATCCACAGGGGAAGAAATCCAGAAGACTTGGTTCGATCCAATAGAAGGAACGTTTCTTCATTATTTCTTATTATTAGTTGAAGTTCATATCAC
The DNA here is from genome assembly GCA_019447015.1 of Hymenochirus boettgeri. Taxonomy (NCBI): domain Eukaryota; kingdom Metazoa; phylum Chordata; class Amphibia; order Anura; family Pipidae; genus Hymenochirus; species Hymenochirus boettgeri. Next base: position 289,882,879 of record CM033470.1, on the reverse strand, counting down.
CCCAAAGATTAAAAGCTTATGAAGAAAATACTAATAAACCCCTTTAATTAAGGTGCTTCATGTCCTACATTAAACATTTTTTAAGTAGGAAGTGAATATGGAGGAAAAAGAGGTAGTAAATGCAGTAATATATATGTTACGTTTGGCAGATGTTTCTAATTTTTTTTCAGTTTACAATGCTAAAGTGAAATCATATATGGGTTCTGCTGTTCTAGTTCTGCCCTCATTTCTTGCAGCTTTCACACCTTCTGACTGCTACAATATTTTACTATTCAGAGGCCACAAATGGAGAGAGAAATGTATTAATTACAATTACAACACAGTGGAGGATATTTTCTGTGCCCAAACATGAGTCAAACAAAAAGATGTATCCAGCACCATTCTGGGGTCCCATATATATGTTGTATCGTTCTAATGGATTATGATTACATTTTTAAAAATGAAAGTACATGGGGCAAGGGAGATAGGGTTCATTATTCCTACCTCACAAAGATGGTGTCATTGACGAGCTACAGCAATGCAGGTCTCACTTGACAGGTTAGCCTGACTAGCCTGGTATAAAGATAGTGCTTGAAGCCAGGAGGAGGAGACTGGCATTAATGTGGGATGGTGCTTCATCACAGAAAACAAGATGGGGGGGGAGTAGGAAAAAACCAGTCCAAGATCCGGGCCCAAGTGACTTTAGGTGAACGCCATGTCGGTATAAAAATGTTATAACCCTGGAGTGCCGGCCTTGTACCATGTTTTTAATGTTAGGCACATAAGAATAAAAGCTTCAAACCAGTCAAGGTAACTCCAATATGGAGCTAGAGACAAATTCCAAAAAACAATCTATGATCCTCCCTTAGAAACTTTAGGGGGCCCAGGTTTCTGCTGAAGGAAAGAAGGTCATTACTATTGTCCATATTTGTACTTTAAATAGAAAATTACTGTTTCTTAAAGAAATTACACCTAGAGTAAATGAGGGCCCTAAAATAACAACATTGTTAGGGCCCAGTCAGTCTAATATTGGCTCCAGCGCCATTGACTTGGCATTGTCTGCTGTTTTGAGTGTGGCGAAGATAAAACTTTAACCATGAATACCTAGGAAGGGAGGCAGCATCAATGAATTACATATTTTCTTTTAAAAATACAAGCTTCAAGTCCCATTTACATGGGGATACCACCTGAAAACACGTGTCACTTCCGGCTTTTCTATTCTCCGATGGCCAGTGGAAGCAGTAGTACCTACAGACTGAGCTCATGGGTGAAACTATTGAGGGGAATTAAAGCTCATACACATGGTTGGTGCAGCGCATGACACCTGGCGAGTTATGGCGGCATGTGGTGAGCGCCGTGTCGAGACAGTAATACACTTTTGTAGCTGTTCATTCAGGTGTCGTTCATTGATCCAACCATGTGTCCGAGCTGAAGAGAATGGCGGACAAGAAGCAAGCACAGTAGGCTTGTCAATAACTTAAAAAAACATATTATATATAGGTTACAAACTATTTTTGAGCGTTGTGTCCTTTAAATTAATTTTGTCGTCAATCAAAAGAGATAACTTTTGTTACCCGTTGGATAACTTAAAGTTCAACAAAAGACAGGTGTCGTGTAAGGAAACAATATTGTGAATGTTTAAAAAAATAATAATGTTTTTTTTTTAACACTAAGGAAGTGTTGTACTGATTAGTTTCTAATAGAAAGCTTCAGGCTGCTGCTGGGATTACAGCATGCAACATATAAAGACTTGGTCATGTACATGGTTTTATGGTCTGACCTCAGTAATGTCCACGGGACAGGTAGGAAGTAGTTCTGTAAACATACCCTAATGCTAGATTCTCAATCATAATTCCAGAAAAGAAGACTTGCACATATTGCATCTGCAGCCTACTCTGTCTCTCAGTCCCCACAGAATAGAATTGAAACTGAAAGCCTGAAATAGCAAAACCCACAAAGCAAAAGTCTGGCTTTATTAAGACAATCGGGTTATTAAAATGTGAAATAAAAGGCTACAACACCTTAACTATGATGTGCAAACGTACTAAAACGATAACTCTCTGGCGAGATAAAATATCAATTAATTTTGCAAAGGAGAAAAAAGTGAATTTGGCAGTCAGATATGGGTGGAGGTTCTGTTCATTGTCATTACAGAGGCTTAGTAGCAAAACATTCAGGTAGTACCATTGACTATTCCAGTGGAATGTGTGCCTTTTTCTCAGACTAAAAATGAAAACCTGACAGCATTTTTCTCTTTGGGAACTTGGAAATGTTGATTCATTTCATGCCTTCTATCCCATAGAAAATGCGTTTGTTTCCTTAAGGACCACTGGTCATCTTTAAGCAAACTTTGTGTCTTGTTTTTGGGGAAAAAAAATATTTTTGTGTCATCTTATATTTGCTTACACTGGAAAGCTGTCAGTCATCTTTTTATTTATAACAAGTGCGCTGGGGATCTTTCCTTGGACTGTGCTGTTACCCTGGCCTCCAAGTAATATCTGGGTTTGCGTATAGTTATTAAAACTGTGATTCATTCTTATTATCTCATTAGAAAATGTATTTGTCCTGGAGGATTACTCTGCTAGGCTGTGACAAAAGCATCCAATAATATTGCAATCTATTCGAGCCCAAAAGGCAATTGCGACATGACATTGCTTTTCCAAACATATTAGTCATAATTCGTCTTAAAAAGCTCAGACTTGGACTAAACATTATCATTAACAGTTCTAGTTGTTGCGTGGAATTTTAGGTCAAAGCATTTTGATACAGGAAGTCTGTAACTTAAATCACTTATTAGGGCCTTAAATCTGAGGGATAGTGGAAGAAACTGCTATTTTGCAAACGTTGCTCATTGCAAACAAGAATAGCAGATAAGTTTGCTAATAGCTAACCCTGTCCTCAAGGACCCTATGGAGAGGGGGGGTCCTTGGATAGACAGCTTTAGGGTGACGTCTGGTAAAGCTCTAAATATAAATTAATTTCTTTATACACTGGAGAACAAAATCTTGCAGGTCTGAGAATGAGCATGTCAAGTGGCTGTGTTTCTGCCTGAAATAGCCTCTCTCTGATTATCGCCACGAATTCCACCCTTTAAAACTTTAATGAGGGCATTGCATGAACACCTTGTTGCTTTACAATGAATTGAGAATGTGAATGCGTGTGTCCAATCTCAAGTAGTTAAGCACTGCTGCTACTTATTTTTCTTGCTCTTAAAAAAACGTTTAAAAAATGTGTTATGTGGTAGCTGACGATGCCTTTTTGTTAAATCAACTCAGTTAGATTTAAAGCGTACCTAATGTAATTTACTTTTCTGCACTCCATTAGTAGAACGTGTTTTTAAAAATATGCTAAACTGGGATTCCAGATGGATCTTTAAATTACAGGGAAGCTAATCGCAACATTAATAGGAAGTATACCAACATACACCCCTCTATTTAATTTATCAGATGAGGAAACCTAAAAAGTTCCCAATGGTTAGATAGATCTGCTGAAATACCTATAAGTACACGTGGTCTGGTCCTGCCCTAGTTTCTCAGTCCATGCCGGATTTTGTTAAGAATAATTTCCCAATAAAGTTGCTATGTCTTATGACTACCTTAAGGAAATGAGCCCGTGTGCAAACTGAACCAGCAATTGAACTTTAGCTAAGTATTCAGAGACTACGGGGTGGAAACAGCTTTGAGGTCTCACAATTGGTACCTTAAATGGGGCAGAAGGGAGGGGGGTCCATCATTAAGAACAGTAGAGTGCTCAGATCAAATGAATACAGTTTTTGTAAATTTATTATTAAAGGAGAATGTAGAGAACTGACCATGTAGCCATGTGATATTTTTTCTTTTAGTTAGTCCTATAAAAAGGTATTATTTATGACCAAGATGTCTCTCACTCTAAAGAGAATTTCAGACTAAAAACCGCAAGGTATTCTGATTCTTATCCCACACTGTTGTCCTAAGCGTTCTTTAAAATAGTGTTAAAGAACAATCCGTGTTAAGAGAGTAACAAAAATAACCTTTCACCTTTATGTATTTTCACCAGGTATGTCCGGAAATAATCTAATGTTTAGAAAGAAACAATATTTTCCCCTGCACATGCTTTAACTCCCAGTTTTCAGTTGCGCTGCTAGTACTAACCTAGTTTTCCATACAATTTATTTTCCATCTGCAAAACTGTAATTTAGGGGGTGAAATTTTATTTAGTGAATTGTTTTTTTTAATTTTATTATAAATTTTTATGTGACAAATCAGATTCACAAAACAAATAGAAAAGATGGAGGAGAAGTTTCCAGTGCAATAATTATCAAATTGTTTGTTACATTTCCCTTTGGTGATTCAGTTCGGGTATATAATTGAGTTGGCTGGGGTATTCGAATCCTTTAAGCCTTCTCTTTCTTGTTCACATTTTACCAAATAAGTTAAAGCATTCACATAACTAGAGGCAGACTCAAGGCAATGCGTAATTTTTATTATTCCAAATCTGCACGATCTTAGTGCCCTATTCTATGTTTTGTCACCGTGGTTGAGACGCCCCTCCTTGTGTTAATTATAAGAGCTGGCTCTTGACCCTTGTCTGGATTCTTATAATAGGAAAATAAACGGGTTAGCCGCTGGATGTCCAATCGAACAATTCAAACAAGCAAGCCAGCCCCTCCCCTGTGTACCACCCACCTGTGTTTTTTCGGTTAAAAGCATGGCAGACAGAGAACAAAACGATAGCAATAGTAGTTAATAAGAAATTTAAGCTTTTAAATTTGTGAAATCGTTAATTTTAGGGTCGTATCGTCCCCTGAGTGTTATTCTGCACTACTCCCATCCCTTGATCTGTGTATCTCTAGCCATTGGTTCCCCAGATCCCTTCATATCTCCCTGTTTTTTTCTCTGATTTGTGCGTGTAAGAATTTCCCTGAACTTGTATGTTCGTTTATTCTTTGTGGTAGCTCCTGAGGTTTGGGAATTTGAAACTTGTTTTCTAGTATCTCCATTAACCCAGTTTTTTCTCAGATCGGGACTGCGGAGCTGATCGAGGAGGGTATATAATTGGTGAAGTGGGATGGGCGCCAGACCATTGTGTCTACCAAAGTCTGTACCAAAGACCCAGTATCCTGTGCACGTTTCGAGCAGTCCACTAAATGTGAAAAGTGTTCCTGCCCCTGTAACCACATCTCTCCAGCCATTTTTGGTGATAGGGTTGATGTTATGTATCTTTCAGGGGTAAGTTACAAATGAAATAATGGGTTGTAGCTGTTCTTTGTGGATGGTGGTTGTAATGTATGTTTCCCTGCTCACCCCCCATATTTGTCCTGGTGGGTCTTTGGGTTATGGGGTTTTCCCAGAGTGCCTTTTCCATTTTGGCCATATATAGATGGGTTAGGGACTGTTACGGAGTGTGTTAAGATGTAGTATATTGAGGAGATAATCCTTTTTTTACTGGTCCCTGGATTAAGATATCTCAAATGCGTCAGGGTAGGAAAGATTCCGTTTGGTTAGGAGTGTCTGCTTTATGTTTTATCTGGCAGTACATGTATGATAAAGTGGGAGGTAATTTCTTCTTAGAGATCAGTTCTTTGAATGTATACAAACATCTGGTGATTTATGCTGTATATAGTAGTACATAGCAGGTGAAGATCTGTCAGGGCTTGGACATTGCTTTGATTAGACTAGTGGGAATATCGGGAGTTGTACAAATGGGTGTAATTGGGAGCTTTATTTAGCATGAGTGTTTTTATTTTTGCCAAAGGCTGTAGCTGACCTCTAATTGGCCTGTACACGTTTTCCGTTGTTTAGTCGTAAGGTCGTCGATGGTAAGTAGCGAGATTAGATGTGAGGGGTGGACCTGTGTGCCCCTCTATTGCAAACAGTTCAATGAACATGCGTATAATAAGGTGATAGAGGGCAGCGTATGTCGTGTCCTCTTGAATAGTCAAATTTTTTTGGACTGAGCCAGGCAACTTGATCTGACCAGTACAGAGGAGTAAAGCCCACCAAGGCTCTTAAATCACCTTCCGGAAAGCCGAACGTTGAAGGTCGAGAACATGAATGTGCAGTCATGTCTATCGAAAGCATTTTCTGCTTCAAGGCCTAACAGTAGTAGTTGCTTGTTTTCTCTGTTGCTATAGATTATGTCAGTTGTTCTACGAGTGTTTCACCTGTTGTTTTGCCTATTATAACCTACCTGATCTTTGTGTATTAATTGGGAAAGCATATGATAATCGGTGGCAAGGATCTAGTGAAATTTCCTTCAGCTATTTGTTCTGGACTGGTTGCTGGTACCTGATCGTGTCTATGGGTGTATGTCAGAGTCTGTTGCTGAATTTCTATGTCTTCTAGCCAGTTTTGTTTGGGCTTTGTTGCCAAACTACAGAATTTTTGACACGACCAGAGTAGGGATTTTCTACTTTAGTGGTATCAAGAGTTTGGAGTAAGGGGGAGCAGAAACCAGAAGTAATCTATTCGTGAGTGTGTTTGGTGTGGTGGGGAGACAGAAAGTATATTGTTTAGCTGTTGGATATTCTATTCTCCAGGGTCATATAGATGACATTGTTTCATCAGTGCCTAATCCTTTGGATGGCGTCTCTACTTTTGCGGAGTGAGGTTTAAGGTCAGTTTTGCTCTGTTTGGGAGTATGTCATGTTAAAGTGGCCTCCCAGCATCAGTAAGGGGCAGTCAAATGTGGATATGCGTTTGTAAGGTCCTTTTCAGGAATTAAGCTGACCTGTTTGGGGCATATAAGTTGCACATTACCCCGATCAATAGTTGAATTGTTCCATGGGAGCATGTATGTATATACCTGTCTTGGCGATTAAATTTTTGTTGGTTGGAATGAGCAATTTTTGTGTAGCGGAGGCTGTGCCTGCTCCCTTGCCTAATGCTGTTGCATAAATTATTGGGTAAGAGTGTTAATGAATTTGAAAGACTCCGGTCCCATTAAGTGAGTCTCTGCAGAACAAGACCTCTCCTGTGAGCGTTTAGCTTCCCTAGCAGGAGTTACCCTTTTTGCAAGGGAGTTAACCCCTTAAATTACGAATTAAAATTTCAGTGATTTGCCATGTCTGATAAAACTGCTGAAGTTTGATAGTTAGAGATCCTGAACTGCTCCTGTCTTTAGGTTGTGCCAGAGGAGTTGCTCCCCAACATGAAAAAAAATCATTAGAAAAAACATTATTAGCAAACTACAATATTGTAAATACATTAGTAACAATTAAAGGTAGGCGAATTGGGTAGATAATTTATACAATAAAACACATATAAGTTTTAATACGTACCACCAGAAAAAGCTTACCCAATCTAGGGAGGCACTGGAGATGAGCCAAAAGTTCCATCCGGGCCCCCAGCTCCTTATATTTAGGAATGTGAGTCCAAACAATATTTTGTTAGTTTATTTTACCCCCAACCATCACCTGTTACACTTTATACCCTCTAAGTTTGTTCTCCATTTCCACTTTAATAGGTGGGAAAATAGGCCACGTCTGGACTGACTCAAAAGATATATGTGGAAGAGTTTCTCCATAACTGCTCTCAGCCATCTCTCCATGTTTGGATTAACTTTAGTCTGTAAACCTGGCCAGCAACTCTCCCCCCCCCCCCCCCCCCCCCCCCCGCCCCCCCCTCCCCCCCCCCCCCCCCAGGTATTGAAGGAAGTCTGGTTTATAGTGAATGAAGCATATAAAATTATTGTGAAAAGTAAGGTAGTGTCCTTTGAAGTTTAGGGCAAGGTGCCAGAGTCCTCATGTAAAGACTGTATATTAGGCACATAATAGTAACACTTTGTGTCGTGGCTGTTTATATATCTAGGTTTTGTATTGAGATATGTGGTGCCCTCTTCCAGCTCTTTTGCTTAGGCTGGAGTGTTTGTAGATGAAGGCGACCAGGGCTGAGGTAGTCTATGTGGTAGGATTGGGACTGGTTTACAGCCCGATAGTTCATCTCAGGGAGCTGCAATAGTTTGCAGAAACTTGTGAGATCTTTGGTATAACTTAGAGTGTGTGTGTCCCTCATGTCGAACAATCAATTGAAAGGAAAACCCCAGCGGTATGCCAGTTTTTTGTTCTTAGTGCCTGTATTAGAGGTCTCAGCTGTTGCTGTCTTGCCAGAATCGAGGGTGATGAAAAGTTTTGGGTTTAGTTGTGTTTCCGCCTCTTCTGGTCAGGGAGGAAATTGTGCGATATTGTTGAGGATTTGCTCTACAGGGCAAAGTAGTGAACCCGACAGATCACGTCTTGGGGGACTTAGAGCTTCCTTTGGTCCTCAGGGACTGTGGATTCTATCCAATTCTATAGCCAAGTCTATATATAGCGTCTCTGGGGGGAACTTAGGCTTCCTTTTGGTCTCAGTGACCTGTGGATTCTATCCAACTATAGCCCACCTCTAGATATGCGTCTTGGGAACTTAGAGCTTCCTTTTGGTCTCAGTGACCTTGGATTTATCCATCTATAGCCTGGCGGTGGGTCAGTTCTCAGGATTGTATGAATAGAGATGTCACCGACTCCAGTAATGAAGTCTTGAACAGTTTCAGGGGAGGCCTTTAATGCATAATTGTTACGTCGACCCTATTTTACGAGGTGGCCATTGGAGAAAAAGGTCTCTAATTGCTGGAGTTGTCATTAGAACGTGAGTAACATCGCTGAGGTGCTGATTGGTTTGCTCCTGGTGGCTTCTAGTCCCTACACGTTCTTAGAAACTACTCTAAGGGCCCACCAGTACCGGTATTTTAGAGCGGGAGGTTTGTTGAATTGCGAGTGGCCCCCCATTAGGTTCCTCTTTAGTTGGTATGTTGGAGCAGTTCTAAGTGAGTCCCCCTTCGCAGTGGGGATTTCATTAGCCTTGCTGTGATCCGTGGCAGTGTGTTCTTTGCTGTCCCCAGCCGTTTGTTCCCCAGTGTGTTTGAGGGAATGTTGGGAAACAGGTGAACTGTGCATGAGGAGCTGATGGGTTGGAATGTGTTAGGCCCCAGTGGAGGTGGACTGGGGGGTGCCTTTGCATGAGGGTCGAGTTACAAGTGTTGGGCTTACGCTGCGAGTTGGTCCCGCGCAGGACTCGTCCGTGGAGGGGCATTTCGGGGCTGCGTGGAGGTAGAGCGGCGGGGTGTGGTCCCGCCCTACCTATGACGATGGCGGGGTTTTCAGCGGGCTGCATGGTGAGGCTCTAAGATGGCGTCGTGTGAGCCGGGTCTTTGTGGTCGTCTGAAGTATTCCTCCAGCTCGCGCTGCTTGGGGCCCCGCTGTTTTGGACTCTTTATCCGGACTGTTTGGCCTCTTGCCTATTTCTGAGGTTGGGCCAGGTTAGGACGTTTTTGGATGTATGCTGCGGAGCCCCGGGATCGCGCGTCTCCTTACTCTGCATCAAGCCACACCCCCCCCGTGAATATTTTGAAGACAAAATTTGTTAATTTCAATGTTGAAATTTACTTGTGTATTTTCTGATATGCATTTATTGTGGATGTCATATTACCTACAAAGTTTCAAATTTCTTGTCTAGGGATAAAGTATTAGAATGTAGAAATTGTTGAAAGAGTTGTGGATATGCAAATGTTCACATTCAATTGTCCTCTGTCTGTCAGGCTGGAAAGTGAATTTGTATCTTGCAGCTGCATCAGTGGATAGATCTCATCTTTGGCTACAAGCACGAGGCCTGAAGCAGTGCGAGCATTAAATGTCTTTCAACTTCTTACATATGAAGGTTCTGTAAATTTGGACAGTGTCACTGAAAATCTGTGCTACGAGAGGATGTGCATTACAGAATAGTCTTCTCTTACTGCACTTTCTTGATGACTTGATAGTATTAACTTGCTGAATTCAGAAGCAAATAGAGGTGTTGACATAAGAAAACCAAGTGCCTTTGCATTGCTTGACACGAATAGATTTAAGACATCAGTGGAATGGGCAAACTTGGGACTGTTTAATTGCTTTTTAGTTACAAGTTCTAGTACCAACTGGAGACTACTGGAATTTGCAGTTCATAATTAGTGGAAACTCTGTAAGTGTTGACGTTCTTTTCATCCTTTTATAGTCAAGTCATTCACTAACCCTCGTACCACTGCAAGACTTCGGAAAATACTTTTCACATTTTCATGGCTCTTTAACATTTGCAATAATTTGATTTCTATTTTTTATTTGGTTAATAATAAAAATATAACGTTTGTACATAGAAATGTGCTAATACAGGTGCTGCAAATTCATAGCAAAATTCACTGCAGGGCTTGAACCATATCTATGTCTGGTTACACACAGGCTGGGTTGAAATATCGCCGAAATATTTTGACATGGTCGATGTCGCAGGATTGATCACTTCATAATATCAAAAGGCCGCATGTCCATTGAACCCGCATTTAATAGCCTGTGAAAATTACCACCAATATTTATTCCATCACTGAAATTTCAGTTTCAGTGGCTGTCGGAATATTGTAATATTGTAAACAACCAACCAACACCAAGTGTGCAACTTTCTCCTTATATGTTTGCTTATTTTATAATCTAAAGGAAATTCTGCTTTTTGACTGTTTTTTTCCATTTATCCATAGTAGTAAGTTGTATTTTCCAATGGTACGTGGGATGATGAATACAGGTAGTAAAACTTTTGCTCAGTGTAATGTTCTTTTGGTTTTTTAATAACACACAGAAAGCTTCTCAAGATCTCATCCAACGTCTTCTGGCAGCAAGAAAGTAGAATGTGTAAAAAATACTGTGAAAAAGTCAAAAAGTGCAAACAGTGTTAGATGAGTTCTGATTAGATAGGGGGATGCAATTGCCATCCTTCAGATAAGCATTTCCCTAGATATACCATCTGGTGTATGTAAAATAAGTCAAATTAATACACCACCAGATGCAGGCTTGTTACTTCCCTACTATAGGACAAAAACACATCGCGTGGAAGAGATTTTCTACTGACATGGAAATATGGTTGTAGTCATTTGTTAATGGGTGCAAACATACTGTTTGCGTTGTAATGAACTAAAAGTGTATGTAAATGGGTGGTTGTATTTCAATCATATTGAATATTAAGCTACATGACTAGTTCTTGCTACATAATGTAACAGATTCGCCCATACTATTTTTCACTCTGACAACTAATTACAGTTTTTCTCATTTGTTGTGTAAAAAACCATTGGGGGAATAATTTACAGTGAAAAAGTGGAGTCCAAATATAAAACTGTCAGTGACTTGCTGTTATGACAAAAAAATGTATGTTAAACACATGAGCATAAATATTATGTAAATTGTCCTTATGTGCCCCCAACCCTTCACCAGTACAAGTGCCACATATGCAGCATGAGTCACACAATGACAAGAATCTCACATCTAACCATGACCCCAATCCACCTCTGCTCTGTTTCCCCCCACTTATTACATAGACCCATCCACACTGGTGCATGCAGCTCCCATGTTGGACACCATTGTTATAATCGGTGAGTACTTGTGTCATCGTTTTCACATGACTCACCGATGCTTGTGTTTTATATTAATAATGTACCCTCTACAGTTTAAAAAAAAAAAAAAAAAAAAAAAAAAAGTTACTAATGCACTTACAGGGATACAGGGAGATTCAAAAAAGTTCTTATCATTAAAAATGGTGCTAATTTTGCCCCAACCAATCGGAGTGTAGCTTTCAATATAAATAAGATCTGATGGTGGGGCAAAATTGCACCAATTTTAAATGTAAGAACTTTTATTGAATAACCCTGTAATATTGTAACATATGGGACATTAAAAGTCACCTTGGTTTCTGACAGGTATGAAAGTTCTTGGCTTGCAGCCTTGTTACTTTCGTATATTAATGGAAATCTGCAGTGAATTTTGGTATTCATTATGTTACAATAGAGTGTAAATTATTCACTTTATTGTTTTGTGACATGAATAGTGTATTACAGTTTTAAAAATTTTGCAGTTTTTGTTAGGGGCTACTTATACACTCAGATATATCAAAACTACTACTTAGGATACAACAACGTTATTCACAGAATTGGACACATTTACAGGTATCAATAAAAGTTATAATGGTGCTAATTTTGCCCACCAACCAGATATTAGCTTTGAAAAGTTAAATAAGTTCGGATTGGTTGGGGCAAAAATTAGCACCATTTAACGATAAGAACTTTTATTGAACTCCTGTTTATGAGAGAGCAGACAAGAATGCAGATAATTGTGTCTGTGGCTATTGCTTAGGGGCTGCAAACTCAGAGATTTTTTTGGTAATGACTTATGATCAATTCCCTGAACCTACTTCATTGACCGGAAACACAAACAGTGCCATTTTATCAATTGGCATAATTAACCTGGCCGCCGACTAGCATAAATGGTACTGTAAACATCCAGTTAACCTGTGCCTCCTCTGAAATTCCACAAATTACTATATATCCTTCAGCAGCTAATAATTTTGATTTTGCCTTATTACCTTTTCACATGATGCCAATGGTCTTCTGCAGTGGCGTAACAAGGAATCCTGGGCCCCCCCTTCCCTGCATATTCTACAGGGTTTTATGGGGGAGGCTGTATCTTTGTCATAGGAAAGTAAAAAAGAATGGGCCCCTGCAGTCGCAATGTCTGTTCCACTGGTGGTTACTCCCCTTGTCTTATGTAAAACTTACTACTTTCTAGCCTTCCTCCTTGTGTTAGCCTTTAATTGAACGCCTAAACACACAAAGATGTTTTATACCTACTAGTGAGATTCCATACCTGATCCATGAAATGGATTACTATTTATACAGTGATGCAAGTACATACCAAGAATGCTACACTACAATAACATAAATACTCAAAGGTCTGAAGTGTTGTACTCTGGAAACGGACATTTAGAATTATAAAGTGACATTGATCTAGAACTTTATATTTATCATCACATGCATCTCGTTTTCTACACCGTCTACAGCCCTAGCCAAACCTTTCTTTTCTTTATTACACTGTTATGGAACAGCATCTTTTTCCTATTGTAAGTTAATATGTCTGTGTGTTAGCATTAATAAATATAGTGTTTTTTTCTCCATATATCTGCAGGAATAAGGGGAGATTTACCCAAAGCCGGGGTGGTAAATATCGGTTAGCGCGACTTTAACGCCTAAAAATAGACTCCCTGTAAATGAGGTGATAGTGTCTTTGTTAAAGATTCTTGTGGGAATTTACTTTTTGGGTTTGGATTTCTGGGTAATAACTCTACTATAAAAATAACTTTTTACCTGGGATAGGAAGGTAGGATTCATTATTCCCACCTCGCAATGTTTAGCGTTCGGATGAGAAGAACAGCATGTATAGTTTTCCTTTGCCAGGTTGGCTGGACTAGTCCTGTGTTAAAAATAGTGTGTGAAGCAGGAGGAAGACTGGCAGAATCAGTTTTTTTGTTTGGACTGGCACTCCTCATATTAACAATATTGGGAGGTAGGAATTAACCAGTCCTAATCCCTGTCCTAAGTACTTTTCATTTTACTGTTTGGTTTTTTTTGTTTTGTTTTAAACATGCACACTATAGTTCTTCCTTTAATTTAGAAAACGGTTTCCCATTAGATTCTCTAAAACCTTAGATCCTAAGTTCGTTTAAAGTGTGAGGAATTGTTTACAAAATCATAAACCTGAAAATGTTGAGTAAGTAAATTGTGCATGCAAGTCAAACTAAGAATGGGAATATTTCTGGTGTGTGTCAGGAAGGATCATGGTTTAGCCGAGTTCATAACCTTAGGTCAGAGAAGAAGGTTTGGTGGATTAGGATTTTGTAGAATTTGTCCCTTAGTATATTGTGTGCATTCGATTTTAATAATGTTAATAGTCGCATATTTTGTGATTTGGCAGGACTGCAGGTTTGATTGTATTTGTTTCCTGCAATATGTGTACTTTATTTGTGATTCTTTGTGCAGGTATGTAGGAAGGATCATTTCACTGTTTAATGAAAATGCATGCAGAAACAAATGTTTAAAATGTGAAGACATGCTTGAGGGTATGATTCATTCTTCCTTGACAGGTGAAACATGGTTGCAGCAATAGAACAGCAATACAGCATTATAAATATCATAAGGTCAAGGACACAAATAATATCTTCCCGGTGTCAGATTAAAAATTGACACTCTTGACAGCATGGGATCTCGGCTGAGAAATTATGACAGCTTAACTCTCTAGCCGTTGTAAAGCTGTAATTATAATGAACTTTACAGTGACGTTCTCCTGTGGTGAAACATGACATGGTGATCCAAAGCCTATATCACTTTCTCTAATAGTATTATATATATATATATTCATACATACCGTAAAGCTGGGTATACGATTACTTGCAGTAGTTTATTCTGTAAATTTCATAATCTTTTTACTACCATTGAATGCACAATTAAGATAATTTATAAATAATTCTTTTTTTTTTTTCCGATTAAGATCTCACTGTATTGGTTTACCGCCCTGAAAGACAAGAAGCAACTGAAGCAAGTGTTTCCTGTTGTGTTTTTATGTGTTAAATCTTAATAAATAGACATGGAAATAATAGGATATAGCATGGGATCTGCCTAGTGTCTAGAGGATAACTGTTAAAACGGAATTTTGTGGAAAAAATGGCCATCTACCATATTCTTATTTTCTTAGGGTGTATTTTATCTGTGAAATCTAATGGGGTTTTTAGAACTTGAATTGTTGATGTAATTGAAGAAAGCATATTTATTTCTAAGCACAGCAAATCAAGTCAAGGAAAGCTATGTACCCCAGTGATTTGACTTTTTTTCTGCCTTGGGATCTAAAGGGCCTTGTGGTTTCTTTCCACTCACACATTGAATATGCAAATTGTATATTATCACTTACCAATTTGTGATTTCACATTTGGCATAAAAGGCAATTCTAGGACCATGCAGGCAACAGCAACTAAGTCAGCTGTGGAACCCAAATACTTCATGAATGACAGATCATTGAGAGAGACCTGGTCCGCATAAAATCATCTAAATTTTCATTTATGATGATTGTTACATACGTTTTTAACCGGGACTAGACTAGACTTCCCTGCCCCGTGTGTGCCATTCTTAATTTAATCAGTTGAAACTGTTTGGTCTTAATAAAAATATATTATTTCGTTTTTATGCTTGGTAAAAACGTATATTGAATTGGACAGGTTTGTAAATTTATTTAGTTATTTTTCTGGAATTTCTTGTGAATGTTTCATAATCACAATTTGATTTGCTGGAGGCACAATACCTATGAACAGTGTGACAACGGTAGCTGAATTTTATGGAATTAGAATTTTGCCTTTGGTTACATTTTGAGACTATTAGCCTTGCATGTGCATTTAGAATTATTCTGTAGGATTCATGTTACTCATTTTTGTGATTCACCAAGTTGCTTGAGCAAAAACTGAATAGATAGACAGGTATCATGGATGTTGGAAAAGGTGTTTGTACAAGATTTAGTCTTTGTAGCCACTTGGAGGTTAACACATCACAGCACAAAATAGAAAAAGATTGCTGTCTGCCATTAGACATTATTCTGTGAGACTGAATGCTGTGTCTCCAGTGAAGGGGTTTAGCAGATAATGTTGTGCTTGTAGTGTATTTATGGTAAAGTCAAACTTTTGGAGATAGAATGATCTGTTTGATATTGTGGAATCCTTCCTTTGAATTACATTTGTCTGGAATTCAGTTAGGATTTATTTAATAAAAGTTTATCGTAAAAAAAATGGTGCTAATTTCCCCAAACAATCAGATGTTATCTTTCAATGTTCTAGATTGGTTGGTTGGTGCAAAATAGACCATTTTAATGATAAGAACTTATTGAATCTCCCTGTATATATTTTATGCAAACCCATTATAACGGTATGCACTGACTTTGTAGAAGAAGTAGATTTTGACATTACATTTCTTTTGAGGTACACTAGAGCAATAAGCTCATCATACTGTCTTATAATATGGAAACAGGAATTTGGCACATCACCTGAGATTATTACCCCTAGTCAAAATCAAGGGGAAGGAAAATGTCAATCCTTTGTTTCAACACTATAATTAGGGTGATAACCACGAAAAAGACTGATACAACCATGAACGGGGAACTGTAACTAGGAGAGAGATCATTTATTTACTGGTTGGCTATATAAAATATTTCTATACTACACTAAAGGTGCCTTGTCGCAAAGAAAAATGTCTGCATGTGGGACAGGGGGTTATCTATCTAATTACGGCAATCACTTTATAGCTTGCCGACACTGTAATGTATACACTAATGTCATTTTATCTGTAAAATGTTATCTTTATAAACATGTCACTTTTATTAAACATTAATCGCTTAACCAAGACAATGCAAAATATGTAGAGCCAAGAAGGAATTCTTGCTTAACATGATGTATATGCTATAGATCAAATGTAATATTGTGTGAGGGCCCCACCCCTGCACTGATTGGCTGGGCAGGCAGGGAAAGTGATTTATTCACTAGCTACCTAGTAAGCTTGTCTGTGGACTTCCAATTTGTGTGGTGTTAGTGCATAGGAAACCAAATCATTACAAGTGATGTTTTAAATGATTTCTAAAGCCCATTATTTTGCCAGTATGTTAAGTTCCTTTTTACATTTTTAAAGATCCAGAGGCATTCTTTTTAGGATCCCCACCACCTTCTTCTGACTGGGGATTTTATAAGGTATCTGTATATACAGTATGATGAATCCTATAATTAACATGTATGTTATGTGAGAGAGACTGAGAAAGCTCTCAACTCTTAACTGCATGTCATCACAGGTTAACATCCTTAAATATAACTGATCTTGCAATGAGAGTGGTTGTTGGTTAAGTGGAGCCTGATTGTAGAGAAAGCAAGCTTGTCTACAAAAATACTAACACAATTGGATGAGTCTGCAGCCCGAGAGAAGAGCACCCGGCAAATTTTCTGGACTTTTTCATGGCTGACTTGGGATGTGCTTGCATTTTAGTGTGTGTGACCTATCTCTTTGATGCATATTGATCATGACAATCAGTCTTGTTCCCTGCAGGCCATGTGAGGCACAGATACACAATTTGGACCAGCGATCGCCAGTTGCTTATTGAGGCCAATCCACCTCGAAGCCTGCAATGCACCTGTGAGATATAACTGTTGTGGAGAAATGGAATTTCTAGAACTGTTTCTTTCTTTTTCCGACTGCGAACAAATCATCAAAACTCCACTATAATCAGAGCTATTATTAAACATGACGTATTGAATTTAGAATTACTTATACAAACTACCCCCCCCTCATATAAAACGCACAGCTTGGTTTGAAACCCAAGGTAGGTGTTTAAAAAAAATGCTAGAAAAACATCAGGTCTCCTGTTGTTGTTCTCATATTTTTCTGAGAATTTGACAAATTATTCATATTTCTGGTAATATAAAACGAGAACAAGGTCCAGGTTCCTTATGGGAAATCTGTGCTGATAACAGAACTGAAATGAGCTTGCAGATTTATCAGCATCTGTGCATTTCTGTTTGCAGAGGAGGGATTGTCCTATTTATTGCCTCGCAAATGGCCAAATGCAGTGAAAACTTTATGTGTTTAATTATAGATTTATTTGTGTATAGGTAGATTTTTTTAAAATATAGTTTACTCTTTTTAATACAGAAAGCATGAATATTATTACATGAGCAGAAAACATAATTACAAAATATCATGTTATTATAAAAACAATGGCTATAAATATACAAACCTTTTAATCTGAATGAGATGCTCCACTGTATATACCAGTAAGATTAAGGGTACATGTGTCAAGAATGAGGACTGTCACCTTTGTATAAAAAATGCCTTTCACTGATGTCATATGACATTACAGTTGAACACATGGTAGTTTTATTAAAGCAGAATGGTGGCACAAATATGTTAATCTTTACCAAATCTCCAACACTTGCCTGTCTGCCAGAAATAAAGTAGTTTGATTGATAGAAAACCATTTCAGGATCAAAAACTGCTGGTAAATACATTTGTCCATTAAACACATTTTGATCATATGGTTATAACCTTTTATACAGGGCCTTTACAGTGAAGAAGTTATTTTGACATTCTGAATGAGCGAGTCTATTCCTTCTCGACAGAAACAGCTTACTATTTCTAGTTTTATATTTAACAGTAGTTGAATTAATGGACATATAGATGTTCTGTTGTAACCTTTGCTTTCTGTTAAACAGTGTTCCTGCCACAGAGTTCTTATGTTTAAAGATCAGATGCAGCAGATGTTATATGGTGCTGAAATTTCCATCCAATTCACCAGTCACTCATGTTGCTGCCAACACTCTCCCATTTACTATTCCGGCAGTAGTCACGGGACCTGCAGCAGGTTATTTGAGTAAATAGGTGGCACAACACTGTTGGTATGTACTTACTTTATATGTTCATATTTGTTAATATTAAAAGACTCCCAAAAATGTTAGAAACCTCTTTATGTATTAGGAAAGCTTATAAAACCTTCATGTAGTCTATTATAATTGCTTGCTTACTCTTTATTTAACGCTTTGGAAGAAATGTGATGCAGATGTGAAGGAGATTTACTTTTTAGTGTACTCCAGGCAGGCCATTAATGCAGGATCTCCGGTTATTCTATTTTAACTTGGAGGTCACTGTAAAGATGAACGTTGTTAGAGATGTTTGTAGTAAGCCATTTGCTGTGCAGACAGTATGGGACAAATTTGACATTTCATTTTTTCTTGGGGAAACTCTGAGACTTGAAATATTCACCTTTCTGATTTGTTCCATTGTTAAGCCACACCCGTGCAATCTAAGGCGTGCACAGAAGGAATCCTTCCGCCTGGACAGTATTTTCAATGGATCACTGTCTGATAATCATTTTAATTGGTTGTTTGGAATGATCCAATGTGCTGGTAAATTTCAATTGTTGCACATATTCTATGAGCAAATGATTGGTGACTGGTATCCCAATCGATTACTGTTTGGTAAATCGATCATTAAATGACTGCCAGGGCCCGGATTGGGCCATAATTGTTCCGAATGTACCAGTCCTTACTACACACTATAGGCGCTGATAAAGGTCTCATCATTTTTCCTTTGTGTACAGGATTGAGGGGAGCACCAGGCTACTCGCTTGATCAAGCACATCATCTGCCAATTGAAATGGACTCACTGATTGGTAAGTACAGAAAAAAATAAACAGAGTCTTGTCAGTCATAAATCCTTTGTTAACTCTTTTATATACTTTGCCTGAATAAGCATTATACATAAAGTTATTTGGTTACCGAGAAGGTCTAATAGCAAAACATCTGCAATTATAACCAATAAAGTAATAAAGAATAGACTGTTTTGGGAATTTCTTAAAAGTTGCCTTGGCCGAATGTGGCTGGACTCATTATAAGTGATTATGTCATCCATAACCAACATTCTACTATTCCCTGTATAGTCTACAGCAGGAATACTAGGGGATTTTTAAGCAGAGTAATTGCTTCAAAATTCCTTGAAGATTATCACAGAGATTATTTTAAAACGTCTTCTATGTTTAAACACATAAGAGAATTTACTGTCTAAATTGGGACACCATCGGAATGATGAACATGACATTGGCCTTTCCTGTTGTATGGTTACGACTTGGGTCGGTTTGGGTTTGATTCAAACCGGGTTCCAATTCTCAACTGAAGGTTTCCAAGTTCTGCAGAACTTTTAGAACTTTCTGAACTTCCAATTTTTGATGGGTTTATTGAATTTTTTTGATACGGTTTTACAGAATTTTTGGAAAATTTTCAATCTTTCGAATGATTTCAATTGAATGTATAAAGCAATAATTGTATAATAGCTGCTTGGGAGAGAATACATTTTTCAGGTATTTAATTATTTTATTTTAAACTTTTTGATTGGTACAAGTTCCCCAGGTCCCAATGAACAGTTAATATTTATTTTAGACAAGAAATCAAACACTTGTTTTATTACAAAACATTCAGAACTTGGTTTTTAAATTTTCCAACTTTTTAGTCCCAATGAATAAACATAAACACGTTTGTTTATCTTGAATGCATGTGAAATTTTTACAATCTTTATATGTAGCTGCATCTGGTGCTGTAACTAAATGCAGCAAGTTAGTGTTCACATTGCATGCTATTATAAATTAGAATTAATCATTGTTTCTTCTTCCCTTTAAGCCAATAATTCTGGAGTGAATAAACGCCAGATCAGACCTTGTAGACCAGAGCATTCAAATCGCACACTGCTTTGTGGTTACAGCTGATAACGGTACATTCTATCTGTGGTTTCTGGGACAAAAGTTTCCGGGTATACTCAACAGAGACAGGTAAAATAAGGGTTCGATCTTTGTTTTCCTGTTGATATCCAAATACTTTAAGTGTGCTGTTTTTCTGCCTTTGGGGTAATATTTGTAATATATAAATGGTCTTAAACATTCACAACTCACAATCTATACACCTATATATCATAATTCATCATATTTGTTTTGAGAGGGGGCAACTCAGTGGCTCACATTGAAAGTACATTGGGCAGGGATATAGGACTGGTAATTCCTACCTCCCAATATTGTTTCTGTGGGAACACTAGCCAAAAAGAAAACTGATTCTGCCAGTCTTCCTCCTGTTCAGCACTATCTTAATACAGGTCTAGTCCGGGACTAACCTGGCAAATGAAAACTGTATTTGCTGTTGCTCCTCAACGAAACAATATTGGGAGGTAGGAATAATCAATCCAACCTCCGTGCCCCAGGTACTTTCCATTTTTAAAAAGTAAAAGTATAATTATTCTTTAAGCTCCATTAAAGTATTTCAAAATAATGACAAAACTAAAATCTTTTTGAACAAATTGAGCAAATTTTT
The DNA here is from genome assembly GCA_019447015.1 of Hymenochirus boettgeri. Classification (NCBI taxonomy): domain Eukaryota; kingdom Metazoa; phylum Chordata; class Amphibia; order Anura; family Pipidae; genus Hymenochirus; species Hymenochirus boettgeri. The sequence continues at coordinate 289,862,177 of CM033470.1, read as the reverse complement.
TGAACCTATATTGCACATTCTTTTTTTTTATTACAAGAGGTTTAACAATTACAGATAATTGAGTTGTAACAATAAAACTGTAATTGAACTATGCAGCTGAGATCAGTGTCTTGTTTTCAGACCAGGTGGAGGACAATGGGTGGCTAGCAAAGTCGATTCTGTAAACCCAATCAGATGTTGCTATAATCAAGCAGTTTTCTCTCAGTTAAAAACATCTTTTTATCTAAAAATCTTAATCAATGGAAATGTTTATTGAACAATTGAAATAATAATTACTGTGCCTTCATGCTTTTCATTAGACTCAGATTTCTGTTTTGTATTTTATATATCCAGAAAATACAGAAAAATGTCCAGTTACACTGGCAGCAAAGATTGTGTTAAAAGTGTGTTCTTTTGTAGGGAAAAAATAACACAAATAGTGTTTGGACAGGGATGTTGTTACTTGTCTTGCAAGATCAGAGTCTTATATAGGTGGTGACTGCTATATCGTGTCAGGGTCTCGTGATGCTACACTGCTGCTTGGTACTGGAGTGGACGGCATCATATCATTGGAGACAACCCCAAACAAGTGAGTATTAAGCCTTGCAAACAATCCGAGAATGCATTTTTGCAATACCCTTTAATATTCAGTTTTATTGAAGAACAGGAGGAAAGGGCTGTGTCCTCCTGTTCATCAAAAAAAAACTGTAGGAGCCGGGAGAGAAGTAAGGTACTTACCCGATCGCTTGCGCTCCTCCGTCTGGCAGGTCCTAGCGGACTTATGACTCTATGCGATGCCGCCGATGCGCCTGCGCATAGAATACAGAGTCCGTCGGTCTGTCCGAAACAAGCAAAGGATTAATCGATCGGGTAATACCTTCCTCCCCGACTCCTGAAGGTTTATTGAAGAATGGAGGTAAGACAAAGCTCCTTTACTTTCCGTTCTTCAATATAAACTGATACCAAAAATGTTTTTTAGCAGTGGAGATTCCCTTTAACATACAATGAATATAGTATATAACAAAGAATGAGAGATATACATACTTTTCCATTTACTACTTAGTTGTAGTAGATTTTGTTGTAGGACAGTCTCCTATTCTATTAGCCAACACTCTGCAGGTGAATTGAAATTATGCAGTGTCAGCCTGTTAGCCTAAGAAAGTGAAAGTTCTGCCAGAAAATTAGGAGAAATAAATATGGTGAGTATCAATGTAGGTTAAGCCAATTAGGCATCATTAGAGACAGTGGATGAAAAAGTGCTGATGAGAACACTTTGTTAAGAATCTGCTATAAAACCTGTCACAAAGAGGTGTGAATAATAGAAGTAAAGTATTAGGGAAATTGTAGGATGGTCTAATTAACTGGACTTGATGTCTGACCTCACTGCGCCAGTTGTTGTGTTTTTGTTAGCAATTTGGTTTATGCTTATTTTGCCATATTTTAGAAGCTTCCGTGGAGGGGGGAGCATGCCCTTTAATTGGCCTAAACTTCCCTTTACGTAGATTATAAGATTTTTTTTTTTCAGGTGGAATCAGCAGCTCATCAGGTTAATCCCTGAACTCTCCACCCCACCATGCAAATAAACCAATTAGGTTGCAAACATATCTCCATAGCTCGCATATCTTTATACTGTGTGTCTTCTATTCACTGTAAAAGTGCATTGCTCTAATATTACTAGTATCTCCTGTCTATTTGCAATTGCACAAAAAAAATGTGGATCACATGCATTATCAAATCGCCAAGGATGCATTAACGCAACGCACCGAAAGGTAACATTTTCTATACAATTCTACTATCGTGGAAAAAACTATTGTGGCCTAGCCCTTAATGCCGTTCACTATTATAAAACTGGTATAAATCTGGCTAAAACAGTGATTTGTCCTTTTGTGATTCCCATAATGTTAAATGTGTGTAACCAGCTGAATAAGAATATAAAAGTGAGACCAATCATGTAAAATGATCCTATGAAGTAAGACTACCGCTTAAGATTTAAACCTATAATGTACCGTAACAGTAGATAAAGGGACAAATTGGGACAAATCAGAATATGATCCCACCAATGTAGCAAAAGTAATGACCTCCCTGCACCTTCAACTCTAAGAGCAAATGTCCTTTATTTCAATGATATGATACCGCCAACTTGTGTTACTTTACTACCATTAGTAGATTCGGGTAATGTATTACATTGGAGGAACAGCTAGTGAAACAAATTGCATTTTGATTCAGTTTAAATGTTCTGTTAATTGATGTGCAATCAGATTGTTTTTTTGTATCACGACTATATATCTGTTCATTCACATGTAATGAGGATAGTTATTAACCAGCTATGAAGATGAATTGTTTTGTAAATGAATATTAATTTTTGGGTTCCTCGGAGGTAACTCTAAGATCAATAAACATTGACATTAAGCCAACATAAGTCATCGCCTAAGGAGCTTGTGGGAAATATTACAAGGCAGTTTGGGCTTATTGTAGTGATGTAGACGAATCTGCTGCTATTCTGAGGACAATGGGGTTATTTAATAAAAGGGCAACTTTTGGCTGCGCTATTAATCTGCAGCAACCAATCAGGTTTATACACTGTTTTCTGCAGTAGACCATAAAAAGGTAAGATTGGTTGGTTGATCAGTAAAAGGTAACATCTTAATGGTTTGCTGCGAATTACAAACCCCAGCCCAAAATTTTCACCTTTTATTCACCTTTTATTAAATATGCTTCAAATTAGATCAATGGGACATTTAGATATTTTAGACGTTTTGCAAGTCATCCGACTGACTTCTTCAATTCAGAGGACTTAATACTTTGATATTGTAGAAAAAAGCTCAACTAAAGGTGTTGTCTCTTAGGGAACAAAGTGAGTGCTTTTTCATTTCTGCTCCTGTATCTAGATCGTTGATCTTTTTAAATAAAATTGTGAAATTTGTCAGGAATTGAATAAATGTACGTTAAATAAGTATCTTATCTTTTTTTCTCTTTTTGCCTGTATATGGTAACGGGTGACATTGATCTCCATACTGCTAAAAGTTTTATTTATTTGTTATGTATTTAATATTGTGTACACTTCACGAGTAACGTTAAAACATGGAGGGCCAAAATAATAAAATACAATACAATTGTCACTCTATATACCTGATATGACCAGGGACATTGCAATTGGAAGGTGTGAAGTATTAATTGGACTGTAATACCTGATATGACCAGGGACATTGCAATTGGAAGGTGGGAGGAATCAATTGACTGTATATACCTGATGATGACCAGGGACATTGGAATTAGAAGGTGTGAGGTATTAATTGGACTGTATATACCTGATATGACCAGGGACATTGGAATCAGAAGGTGTGAGGTATTAATTGGACGTAATACCTGATATGACCAGGGAAATTGCAATTGGAAGGTGTGAGGTATCAATTGGACGTATATACCTGATATGACCAGGGACTTGGAACAGAAGGTGTGAGGTATTAATTGGATGTATATACCTGATATGACCAGGGACATTGGAATCAGAAGGTGTGAGGTATTAATTGGACTGTATAACCTGAGTATGACCAGGGACATTGCAATTGGAAGGTGTGAGGTATCAATTGGACGTAAATATGGGCCAGGACATTGGAATCAGAAGGTGTGAGGTATTAATTGGACTGTATATACCTGATATGGCCAGGGACATGAATGAAGGTGTGAGATATTATTGGACTGTATATACCTGATATGACCAGGGACATTGAATCAGAAGGTGTGAGGTATTAATTGGACTGTATATACTCTATAGACCAGACACATGCAATTGGAAGTGTGTGAGGTATCAATTGGACTGTAAATATTGGCCAGGGACATGGAATCAGAAGGTGTGAGGTATTAATGGACGTATATACCTGATATGACCAGGACATTGCAATTGGAAGGTGTGAGGTATCAATTGACTGTTATACCTGATATGACCAGGGACATTGGAATTGGAAGGTTGGAGGATTAATTGGATGTATATACCGATATGACAGGACATTGCATTGGAAGGTGGTGAGGTATCAATTGGACTGTATATACCTGATATGACCAGGGACATTGGCATGGAAGGTGGAGGTATTAATTGGACTGTATATACTGATATGACCAGGGACATTGCAATGAAGGTGTGAGGTATCAATTGGACTGTATATACCTGATATGGACCAGAGGGACTTGAATTGGAAGGTGTGAGGTATTAATTGGACTGTATATACCTGATATGACCAGGGACATTGCAATTGGAAGTGTGTGAGGTATCAATTGGACTGTATATACCTGATATGACCAGGGACATTGGAATTGGAAGGTATGAGGTATTAATTGGACTGTATATACCTGATATGACCAGGGACATTGCAATTGGAAGGTGTGAGGTATCAATTGGACTGTATATATATGGCCAGGGACATTGGAACAGAAGGTGTGAGGTATATTTGGACTGTATATACCTGATATGACCAGGGGACATTGCAATTGGAAGGTGTGAGGGATCAATTGGACTGTATAATATGGCCAGGGACATTGGATCAGAAGGTGTGAGGTTTAATTGGACTGTATATACCTGATATGACCAGGGACATTGCAATGAAGGGTGAGTGGTATCAATTGGACTGATATACCTGATATGACAGGGACATGGATGGAAGGGAGGTATTAATTGGACTGTATTATACCTGATATGACCAGGGACATTGCAATTGGAAGGTGTGTGAGGTATCAATTGGACTGTATATCCTGATATGACCAGGGACATTGCAATGGAAGGTGTGAGGTATTAATTGGACTGTATATACCTGATATGACCAGGGACATTGAATTGGAAGGTGTGAGGTATCAATTGGACTGTATATACCTGATATGACCAGGGACATGGAATTGGAAGGTATGAGGTATTAATTGGACTGTATATACCTGATTGACCAGGGACATTGCAATTGGAAGGTGTGAGGTATCAATTGGACTGTAAATATGGCCAGGACATTGGAATCAGAAGGTGTGAGGTTTAATTGGACTGTATATACCTGATATGACGGGACATTGCAATTGGAAGGTTGAGGTATCATTGGACTGTAATATACCTGATATGACCAGGGACATTGACAATGGAAGGTGTGAGGTTCATTGGACTGTATATACCTGATATGACCAGGGACTTGCAATTGGAAGGTGTGAGGTATCATTGGACTGTATTACCTGATATGACCCGGGACATTGCAACTGGAAGGTATGAGGTATCATTGGACTGTAATTACGCATATGACCCGGGGATTGCCCACATGGAAGGTCTGGTTGTTAGCGTCGACGTTAGGAGTACGTCGACTGGGGTAGGACGGTAGTATGTGGTATCTGACCTAGGGGACATTGGAACTGGAAGGTATGAGGTATTAATTGGACTGTATTATCCTGATTATGACCAGGGCACATTTGCAATTGAAGGTGGTTAGGTTCACGACGACCTGTTTCAATTGGAGTAGGATCAGTTGCTGTGGAACATGGGGCGTGAGAGACGATATGGTGCAGACGATAGTAGAACGGCTCAGTAAGGAGAGTTGGTCTCTGTCACTGACCAGACGGAGCATTCATCTGTGTGAGGAGAATGCATACTAAGGTAGCATCTGAATACGAGGGGAGACTCAGCTTGCAATTGGAAGGTTGAGGTATCATTGGACTGTATATACCTGATATGACCAGGGACATTGCAATGGAAGGTGTGTGAGTATCATTGGACTGTATAACCTGATATGACCAGGGACATTGCAATTGGAAGGTGGGAGGTATCATTGGACTGTATATACCTGATTATGCCAGGGACATTGCAATGTAAGGTGTGAGGTTACAATTGGACTGTATATACCTGATATGGCCAGGGACATTGCAATGGAAGGTGGAGGGAGAAATGAGACCAGAAAAAATGAGGGTGTGAGGATTAATTGGACTGTATATACTGATATGAGTGGACATTGCAATGGAAGGTGTGAGTATTAATTGGACTGTATATACCTGATATGACCAGGGACATTGCAATGGAAGGTGTGAGGTATCATTGGACTGTATATACCTGATATGAGCAGGACATTGCAATTGGAAGGTGTGAGGTATCATTGGACTGTATATACCTGATATGGCCAGGGACATTGCAATTGAAGTGTGTGAGGTATATTGGACTGTTATACCTGATATGACAGGGACATGATTGCAATTGGAAGGTGTGAGGTATCATTGGACTGTATTATACTGATATGACTGGGAATTGCAATTGGGGAAGTGTGTGAGGTATCAATTGGACTGTATATACCTGATATGAGCCAGGGACTTGCAATTGGAAGGTGTGAGGTATCAATTGGACTGTAATAACCTGATATGACCAGGGACATTGCAATTGGAAGGTTGTGAGGTATCAATTGGACTGTATATATACCTGATATGACGGGGGACATTGCAATTGGGAATGTGAGGTATCAATTTGGATGTATATACCCTGATATGACAGGGACATTGGAATTGAAGGTGTTGAGGTATCATTTGGACTGTATATAACGCATATGGCCAGGATACCTCACACCTTCCAATTGCAATGTCCCTGGCCATATCAGGTATGTACAGTCCAATTGATACCTCCCACCTTCCAATTGCAATGTCCCTGGCCATATCAGGTATATACAGTCCAACTGATACCTCACACCTTCCAATTGCAATGTCCCAGGTCATATCAGGTATATACAGTCCAAATGATACCTCACACCTTCCAATTGCAATGTCCCTGGCCATATCAGGTATATACAGTCCAAATGATACCTCACACCTTCCAATTGCAATGTCCCTGGCCATATCAGGTTTATACAGTCCAACTGATACCTCACACCTTCCAATTGCAATGTCCCTGGTCATATCAGGTATATACAGTCCAACTGATACCTCACACCTTCCAATTGCAATGTCCCTGGCCATATCAGGTATATACAGTCCAATTAATACCTAACACCTTCCAATTGCAAAGTCCCTGGCTATATCAGGTATATACAGTCCAAATGATACCTCACAGCTTCCCATTGCAACGTCCCAGGCCATATCAGGTATATACAGTCCAATTGATACCTCCCACCTTCCAATTGCAATGTCCCTGGTCATATCAGGTATATACAGTCCAATTAATACCTCACACCTTCCAATTGCAATGTCCCTGGTCATATCAGGTATATACAGTCCAATTAATACCTCACACCTTCTGATTCCAATGTCCCTGGCCATATCAGGTATATACAGTCCAATTGATACCTCACACCTTCCAATTGCAATGTCCCTGGTCATATCAGGTATATACAGTCCAAATGATACTTCACACCTTCCAATTGCAATGTCCCTGGTCATATCAGGTATATACAGTCCAACTGATACCTCACACCTTCTGATTCCAATGTCCCTGGTCATATCAGGTATATACAGTCCAATTGATACCTCACACCTTCCAATTGCAATGTCCCTGGTCATATCAGGTATATACAGTCCAATTAATACCTCACACCTTCTGATTCCAATGTCCCTGGCCATATTTACAGTCCAATTGATACCTCACACCTTCCAATTGCAATGTCCCTGGTCATATCAGGTATATACAGTCCAATTAATACCTCACACCTTCTGATTCCAATGTCCCTGGTCATATCAGGTATATACAGTCCAATTAATACCTCACACCTTCTGATTCCAATGTCCCTGGTCATATCAGGTATATACAGTCCAATTGATTCCTCCCACCTTCCAATTGCAATGTCCCTGGTCATATCAGGTATATACAGTCCAATTAATACTTCACACCTTCCAATTGCAATGTCCCTGGTCATATCAGGTATATAGAGTGACAATTTGTATTGTATTTTATTATTTTGCCCTCCATGTTTTACACGTTACTCTTGAAGTGATGAGCACAAAGATTAAAATACAATAACAAATAAATAAAACTTTTTAGCAGTTATGGAGATCAATGTCACCCAGTTACCATATAGCATGGCAAAAAAAGAAAAAAAGATAAAGATAACTTATTTAACAGGTACATTTTAATTCAAATTCCCTTAAATTTCACAATTTTATTTTAAAATAGATCAACATGATCTAGATACAGGAGCAGGAAATGAAAAAGCACTCACTTTGTTCCCTAAGAGACAACACCTTTAAGTTGAGCTTGTTTCTACAATATCAAATAGTATTAAGTCCTTCTGAATTGAGAAAGTCAGTCGGATGACTTGCAAAACGTCTAAAATATCTAAATGTCCCATTGATCTAATTTGAAGCATATTTAATAAAAGGTGAATAAAAGGTGAAAATATTTGCTGGGGTTTGTAATTCGCAGCAACCATTAAGATGTTACCTTTTTACTGATCAACCAACCAAATCTTACCTTTTTACTGGTCTACTGCAGAAAACAGTAGATAACATCTGATTGGTTGCTGCAGATTAATAGCGCAGGCCAAAAGTTGCCCTTTTATTAAATAAACCCCATTGTCCTCAGAATAGCAGCAGATTTCCGTCTACATCACTACAATAAGCCCAAACTGCCTTGTATAATTTCCCCACAGCTCCTTAGGCGATGACTTATGTTGGCTTAAATGTCAATGTTTATTGATCTTAGAGTTACCTACCGAGGAAACCCAAAAATTCAATATTCATTTACAAAACAATTCATCTTCATAGCTGGTTAATACTATCTCATTACATGTGAATGAACAGATATTAATAGGCGTGATACAAGAAAAACAATCTGATTGCACATCAATTAAACAGAACATTTAAACTGAATCAAAATGCAATTTGTTTCACTAGCTGTTCCTCCAATGTAATACATTACCCGGGAATCTACTAATGGTAGTTAAAGTAACACAAGTTGGCGGTATCATATCATTGAAATAAAGGACATTTGCTCTTAGAGTTGAAGGTGCAGGAGGTCATTACTTTTTGCTACTATTGGTGGTATCATATTCTGATTTGTCCCAATTTGTCCCTTTATCTACTGTTACGGTACATTAATAGGTTTAAATCATTAAGCGGGTAGTCTTACTTCATAGGATCAATTTTGACATGATTGGTCTCACTTTTATATTCTTATTCAGCTGGTTACACACATTTAACATTATGGGAATCACAAAAGGACAAATGCACTGTTTTAGCCAGATTTATAACCAGTTTTATAATAGTGAACGGCATTAAGGGCTAGGCCACAATAGTTTTTCCCGATAGTAGAATTGTATAGAAAATGTTACCATTTCGGTGCGTTGCGTTAAGTGCATCCATTTGCGATTTGATAATGCATGTGATCCACATTTTTTTGTGCAATTGCAAATATGACAGGAGATACTAGTAATATTAGGAGCAATGCACTTTTACAGTGAATAGAAGAACACAGTATAAAGATATGCAGAGCTATGGAGATATGTTTGCAACCTAATTGGTTTATTTGCATGGTGGGGTGGAGAGTTCAGGGATTAACCTGATGAGCTGCTGATTCCACCTGAAAAAAAAAATCTTATAATCTACGTAAAGGGAAGTTTAGGCCAATTTAAAGGGCAATTATGCTCCCCCCCTCCACGGAAGCTTCTAAAATATGGCAAAATAAAGCATAAACCAAATTGCTAAAAAATACAAACAACTGGGCGCAGTGAGGTCAGACATCAAGTCCAGTTAATTAGACCATCCTACAATTTCCCTAATACTTTACTTCTATTATTCACACCTCTTTGTGACAGGTTTTGATAGCAGATTCTTTACAAAGTGTTCTCATCAGCACTTTTTCATCCACTGTTCCTAATGATGCCTAATTGGCTGTAACCTACATTGATACTCACCATATTTATTTCTAGCCTAATTTTCTTGCAGAACTTTCACTTTCTTAGGCTAACATGCTGACACTGCATAATTTCAATTCACCTGCAGAGTGTTGGCTAATTAGAAATAGGAGACTGTCCTACAACAAAAATCTACTACAACTAAGTAGTAAATGGAAAAAGTATGTATATCTCTCATTCTTTGTTATATACTATTATTCATTGTATGTTAAAGGGAATCTCCACTGCTAAAAAACATTTTTGGTATTCAGTTTTATTGAAGAACGGAAAGTAAAGGAGCTTTGTCTTACCTTCCATTCTTCAATAAAACCTTCAGGAGTCGGGAGAGAAGGTACTTACCCGATCGATTAATCCTTTGCTGTGTATTCTGACAGATCCCGACGGACTCTGTATTCTATGCGCATGCGCATCGGCGGCATCGCATAGAGTACTAAGTCCGCTAGGACCTGCCAGACGGAGGAGCAAGCAAGCGATCGGGTAAGTACCTTAACTTCTCTCCCGGCTCCTACAGGTTTTATTGATGAACAGGAGGACACAGCTCCTTTACCTCCTGTTCTTCAATAAAACTGAATATTAAAGGGTAATTGCAAAAATGCAATTCTCGGATTGTTTGCAAGGCTTAATACTCACTGTTATTGGGGTTGTCTCCAATGATATGATGCCGTCCACTCCAGTACCAAAGCAGCAGTGTAGCATCACGAGACCCTGACACGATATAGCAGTCACCACCTATATAAGACTCTGATCTTGCAAGACAAGTAACAACATCCCAGTGTCCAAACACTATTTGTGTTAATTTCCCTACAAAAGAAACACACTTTTAACACAATGCTTTGCTGCCAGTGTAACATGGACATTTTTCTGTATTTTCTGGATATATAAAATACAATAACAGAAATCTGAGTCTAATGAAAAAGCATGAAGGCACAGTAATTATTATTTCAATTGTTCAATAAACATTTCCATTGATTAAGATATTTTAGATTTAAAAGATGTATTTTAACTGAGAGAAAACTGCTTTGATTATGAGCAACATTCTGATTGGGTTTACAGAATCGTACTTTGCTAGCCACCCATTGTCCTCCACCTGGTCTGAAAACAAGACACTGATTCAGCTGCATAGTTCAATTACAGTTTTATTGTTACAACTCAATTATCTGTAATTGTTAAACCTTCTGTAATAAAAAAAAAAGAATGTGCAATATAGGTTCAAAAAATTTGCTCAATTTGTTCAAAAAGATTTTAGTTTTGTCATTAATTTGAAATACTTTAATAGGAGCTTAAAGAATAATTATACTTTTACTTTTTAAAAATGGAAAGTACCTGGGGCACGGAGGTTGGATTGATTATTCCTACCTCCCAATATTGTTTCGTTGAGGAGCAACAGCACATACAGTTTTCATTTGCCAGGTTAGTCCCGGACTAGACCTGTATTAAAGATAGTGCTGAAGCCAGGAGGAAGACTGGCAGAATCAGTTTTCTTTGGGCTAGTGTTCCTCACAGAAACAATATTGGGAGGTAGGAATTACCAGTCCTATATCCCTGTCCCAAGTACTTTCTAATGTGAGCCACTGAGTTGCCCCCTCTCAAAACAAATATGATGATATATGATATATAGGTGTATAGATTGTGAGTTGTGAAAGTGTTTAAGACACTTTATATATTACAAATATTACCCCAAAGGCAGAAAACAGCACACTTAAAGTATGTGGATGATGCACAAGGAAAACAAAGATCGAACCCTTATTTTTACCTGTCTCTGTTGAGTATACCCGGAAACTTTTGTCCCAGAAACCACAGATAAGAATGTACCGGTTATCAGCTGTAACCACAAAGCAGTGTGCATTGATTTGAATGCTCTGGTCTACAAGGTCTGTGATCTGGCGTTTATTCACTCCAGAATTATTGGCTTAAAGGGAAGAAGAAAACAATGATTAATTCTAATTTTATAATGAGCATGCAATGTGAACTAACTAATCTGCTGCATTTAGTTACAGCATCCAGATGCAGCTACATATAAAGATTGTAAAGAATTTCACATGCATTCAGAGATAAACAAACGTGTTTATGTTTATTCATTGGGACTAAAAAGTTGGAAAATTTAAAAACCAAGTTCTGAATGTTTTGTAAATAAACAAGTGTTTGATTTCTTGTCTAAAATAAATATTAACTGTTCATTGGGACCTGGGGAACTTGTACCAATGCAAAAAAGTTTAAAATAAAATAATTAAATACCTGAAAAATGTATTCTCTCCCAAGCAGCTATTATACAATATATTGCTTTATACATTCAATAATGAAATCATTCGAAAGATTGAAAATTTTCCAAAAAATTCTGTAAAACCGTATCAAAAAAATTCAATAAACCCATCAAAAATTGGAAGTTCAGAAAAGTTCTAAAAGTTCTGCAGAACTTGGAAACCTTCAGTTGGAAATTGGAACCCGGTTTGAATCAAACCCAAAACACGACCCAAGTCGTAACCATACAAACAGGAAAAGGTCCAATGTCATGTTCATCATTCCAGATGGTGTCCCAATTTAGACAGTAAATTCTCTTATGTGTTTAAACAATAGAAGACGTTTTAAAATAATCTCTGTGATAATCTTCAAGGAAGATTTTGAAGCAATTACTCTGCATTAAAAATCCCCTAGTAATTCCTGCTGTAGACTATACAGGGAATAGTAGAATGTTGGTTATGGATGACATAATCACTTTATAATGAGTCCAGCCACCATTCAGGCCAAGGCAACTTTTAAGAAATTCCCAAAACAGTCTATTCTTTTATTACTTTATTGGTTATAATTGCAGATGTTTTGCTATTAGACCTTCTCGGTAACCAAATAACTTTATGTATAATGCTTTATTCAGGCAAAAGTATTATAAAAGAGTTATAACAAAGGATATTATGACTGACAAGACTCTTGTTTATTTTTTTCTGTACTTACCAATCAGTGAGTCCATTTCAATTGGCAGATGATGTGCTTGATCAAGCGAGTAGCCTGGTGCTCCCCTCAATCCTGTACACAAAGGAAAAATGATGAGACCTTTATCAGCGCCTATATGATGTGAGTAAGGACTGGTACATTCGGAACAATTATGGCCCAATCCTGGCACCTGGCAGTCATTTTAATGATCGATTTACCAAACAGTAATCGATTGGGAATACCAGTCACCAATCATTTGCTCATAGAAATATGTGCAAACAATTGAAATTTACCAGCACATTGGATCATTCCAAACAACCAATTAAAATGTATTATCAGACAAGTGATCCAGTGAAAATACTGTCCAGGCGGAAGGATTCCTTCTGTGCACGCATTAGATTGCACGGGTGTGGCTTAACAATGGAACAAATCAGAAAGGTGAATATTTCAAGTCTCAGAGTTTCCCCAAGAAAATGAAAAGTGCAAATTTGTCCCAATACTGTCTGCACAGCAAATGGCTTACTACAAACATCTCTAACAACGTTCATCTTTACAGTTGACCTGCCAAGTTAAAAATGAGAATAACCGGAGATCCTGCATTAATGGCCTGCCTGGAGTAGCACTAAAAAGTAAATCTCCTTCACATCTGGATCACATTTCTTCCAAAGCAGTTAAATAAAGAGTAAGCAAAGCAATTATAATAGACTACATGAAGGTTTTATAAGCTTTCCAATAAATACATAAAGAGGTTTCTAACATTTTTGGGAGTACTTTTTAATATTAACAAATATGAACAAATATAAAGTAAGTACATACCAACAGTGTTGTGCCACCTATTTACTGCAAATAACCTGCTGCAGGTCACCGTGACTACTGCCGGAATAGTAAGATGAGGGAGAGTGTTGGCAGCAACATGAGTGACTGGTGAATTGGATGGAAATTTCAGCACCATAATAACATCTTGCTGCATCTGATCTTTAAACATAAGAGGACTCTGTGGCAGGAAACACTGTTTAACAGAAAGCAAAGGTTAACAAACAGAAAATCTATATGTCCCATTAATTCAACTACTGTTAAATATAAAAACTAGAAATAGTAAACTGTTCTGTCGAGAAGGAATAGACTCGCTCATTCAGATGTCAAAATAACTTCTTCACTGTAAAGGCCCTGTATAAAAGGTTATATAACCATATGATCAAAATGTGTTTAATGGACAAATGTATTTACCAGCAGTTTTTGATCCTGAAATGGTTTCTATCAATCAAACTACTTTATTTCTGGCAGACAGGCAAGTGTTGGAGAATTTGGTAAAGAATTAACATATTTGTGCCAACATTCTGCTTTAATAAAACTACCATGTGTTCAACTGTAATGTCATATGACACATCAGTGAAAGGCATTTTTTATACAAAGGTGACAGTCTCATTCTTGACACATGTACCCTTAATCTTACTGGTATATACAGTGGAGCATCTCATTCAGATTAAAAGGTTTGTATATTTATAGCCATTGTCTTTATTAATAACATGATATTTTGTAAATTATGTTTCTGCTCCATGTAATAATATTCATGCTTTCTGTATTAAAAAGAGTAAACGATATTTTAAAAAAATCTACCTATACACAAATAAATCTATAATTAAACACAGTAAAAGTTTCACTGCATTTGGCCATTTGCGAGGCTATAAAAATAGGACAATCCCTCCTCTGCAAACAGAAATGCACAGATGCTGATAAATCTGCAAGCTCAGTTCAGTTCTGTTATCAGCACAGATTTCCCATAAGGAACCTGGACCTTGTTCTCGTTTTATATTACCAGAAATATGAATAATTTTGCAAATTCTCAGAAAAATAATGAGAACAACAACAGGAGGATACTGATGTTTTCTAGCATTTTTTTTAAACACCTACCTTGGGTTTCAAACCAAGCTGGCGTTTATATGATGGGGGGGGTAGTTTGTATAGTAAATTCTAAATTCAATACGCAATGTTTAATAATATCTCTGATATAAGTGGAGTTTTATGATTTGTATCCGCAGTCTGGGAATAGAAGAATAGAAGACAGTGTCTAAAGAAATTCCATTTCTCCACAAGCAGTTATATCTCACCAGGTGCATTGCAGAGCTTCGAGGTGGATGTGGCTCAATAAGCAACTGAGATGGCGTCTGTCCAAAATTGTGTATCTGTGCCTCCATGGCCTGCAGGGAGACAAGACTGATTGTCATGATCAATATGCATCAAAGAGATAGGTCAACACACTATCTTGACAATGCAAGCACATCCCAAGTCAGCCATGAAAAAGTCCAGAAAATTTGCCGGGTGCTCTTCTCTCGGGCTGCAGACTCATCCAAGTGTTAGTATTTTTGTAGACAAGCTTTGCTTTCTCTAAATCATGCTCCACTTAACCAAACAACCACTCTCATTGCAAGATCAGTTATATTTAAGGATGTTAACCTGTGATGACATGCAGTTAAAGAGTTGAGAGCTTTCTCAGTCTCTCACATAACATACATGTTTAGATTAATAGGATTCATCATACTGTATATACAGATACCTTAATAAAATCCCCAGTCAGAAGAAAGGTGTGGGGATCTCTAAAAAAGTATGCCTCTGGAATCTTTAAAAATGTAAAAAGGAAACTTAACATACTGGCAAAATGAATGGGCTTTAGAAATCAATTTAAAACATCACTTTGTACTGAATTTGGTTTCCTATTGCACTAAAACCACACAAATTGGAAGTGCACAGACCAAGCTTACTAGGGTAGCTAGGTATATAAATCACTTTCCCTGGCTGCCCAGCCAATCAGTGCAGGGGGTGGGGCCTCAACACAATGAATTACATTTGATCTATAGCATATACATCATGTTAAGCAGAATTCCTTTCTATGCTCTACATATTTTGCATTGGTCTTGTTAAGCGATCTAATGTTGATTTAAAATGACATGTTATAAAGATAACATTTTACAAGATAAAATTACATTAGTGTATACATTACAATGTCGGGCAAGCATATTTAAAGTGATTGCACGTAATTAGATAAGAATAACCCCCTGTCCAGCATGCAGACATTTTTCTTTGCGACAAGGCACCTTTAGTGTAGTATAGAAATATTTTATATAGCCAACACGATGAAATAAATGAATCTCTCTCCTAGTTACAGTTCCCCGTTCATGGTTGTATCTAGTCTTTATTCTCGTTATCACCCTAATTATATGTTGAACAAAAGGAATTACATTTTCCCCTTGATTTTGACTAGGGTAATAATCTCAGGTGAATTGCCAAATCCTGTTTTCCATATTATAAGGACAGTATGATGAGCTTATTGCTCTATGTACCTCAAAAGAAATGTAATTGTCAAAATCTACTTCTTCTACAAAGTCAGTGCATACCGTATATTAATGGGTTTGCAATAAAATATATACAGGGAGATTCAATAAAAGTTCTTATCATTTAAAATGGTGCTAATTTTGCACCAACCAACCAGATCTTATTTAACATTTGAAAGATAACATCTGATTGTTTGGGGTAAAATTAGCACCATTTTTTTTTACGATAAAAACTTTTATTAAATAAATCTAACTGAATTCCAGACAAATGTAATTCAAAGGAAGGATTCCACAATATCCAACAAGATCATTCTATCTCCCAAAAGTATGACTTTACCATAAATACACTACAGCACAACATTATCTGCTAAACCCCTTCACTGCTGGAGACACAGCAATTCAGCTCACAAGAATATATGTCTAATGGCAGACAGCAATCTTTTTCTATTTTGTGCTGTGATGTGTTAACCTCCAAGTGGCTACAAAAGACTAAATCTAATGACAAACACCTTTTTACAACATCCATGATACCTGATATAATCTATTACAGTTTTTGCTCAAGCAACTTGGTGAATCACAAAAATGAGTAACATGAATAACTACAGAATAATTCTAAATGCACATTGCAAGGCTAATAGTCTCAAAAATGTAACCAAAGGCAAAATTCTAAATTCCATAAAATTCAGCTACCGTATGTCACACTGTTCAGTAAAGGTATTGTGCCTCCAGCAAATCAAATTGTGATTATGAAACATTCACAAGAAATTCCAGAAAAATAACTAAATAAATTTACAAACCTGTCCATATTCAATATACGATTTTACCAAGCATAAAAACGAAATAATATATTTTTATTAAGAACAAAAACAGTTTCAACTGATTAAATTTAAGAATGGCACACACGGGGCAGGGAAAGTCTAGTCTAGTCACCGGTATAACGTATGTAACAATCATTCATAATAATGAAAATTTAGATGATTTTATTCGGACCAGGTCTCTCTCAATGATCTGTATCATGATTCATGAAGTATTTGGGTTCCACAGCTGACTTAGTTGCTGTTGCCTGCATGGTCCTAGAATTGCTCTTTTATGCCAAATGTGAAATCACAAAATTGGTAAGTGATAATATACAATTTGCATTATTCAATGTGTGAGTGGAAAGAAACACACAAGGCCGGCGTTAGATCCCAAGGCAGAAAAAAAGTCAAATCACTGGGGTACATAGCTTTCCTTGACTTGATTTGCTGTGCTTAGAAATAAATATGCTTTCTTCAAATTACATCAAACAATTCAGAGTTCTAAAAACCCCATAATAGAATTTCACAGATAAAATACACCCTAAAGAAAATAAGAATATGGTAGATGGCCATTTTATTCCACAAAATTCCGTTTTACAGTTATCCATCTAGACACTAGGCAGATCCCATGCTATATTCCTATTATTTCCATGTCTATTTATTAAGATTATACACATAAAAACACAACAGGAAACACTTGCTTCATGTTGCTTCTTGTCTTTCAGGGCGGTAAACCAATACAGTGAGATCTTAATCGGATAAAAAAAAAAAAGAATTATTTATAAATTATCTTAATTGTGCATTCAATGGTAGTAAAAAGATTATGAAATTTTACAGAATAAACTACTGCAAGTAATCGTAATACCCAGCTTTACTGGTATGTATGAATATATATATATAATACTATTAGAGAAAGTGATATAGGCTTTGGATCACGCATGTCATGTTTCACCACAGGAGAAGACAGTCACTGTAAAGTTCATTATAAATTACAGCTTTACAACGGCTAGAGAGTTAAGCTGTCATAATTTTCTCAGCCAGAGATCCCATGCTGTCAAAGAGTGTCAATTTTTAATCTGACACCGGGAAGAATATTATTTGTTCCTTTGACCTTATGATATTTTAATGCTGTAATTGCTGTTCTTAGTGCTGCAACCATGATTTCACCTGTCAAGGAAGAATGAATCAATACCCTCAAGCATGTCTTCACATTTTAACATTTGTTTCTGCATGCATGTTTCATTAAACATGAGAATGATCCTTCCTACATACCTGCACAAAGAATCACAAATAAAGATACACATATTGCAGGAAACAAATACAATCAAACCTGCAGTCCTGCAAATCACAAAATAATGCGACTATTAACATTATTAAAATCGAATGCACACAATATACTAAGGGACAAATTCTACAAAATCCTAATCCACCCAACCTTCTTCTCTGACCCTAAGGTTATGAACTCGGCTAATACCATGATCCTTCCTGACACACACCAGAAATATTTCCCATTCTTAGTTTGACTTGCATGCACAATTACTTACTCAACATTTTCAGGTTTATTGATTTGTAAAACAATTCCTTCAACTTTAAACGAACTTTAAGGATCTAAGGTTTTAAAGAGATCTAATAGGGAAACCGTTTTCTAAATTAAAGGAGAACTATAGTGTGCATGTTTAAAACAAAACAAAAAAAACCAAACAGTTAAAATGAAAAGTACTTAGGACAGGGATATAGGACTGGTAATTCCTACCTCCCAATATTGTTAATATGAGGAGTGCCAGTCCAAACAAAAAAACTGATTCTGCCAGTCTTCCTCCTGGCTTCAGCACTATTTTTAACACAGGACTAGTCCAGGACCAACCTGGCAAAGGAAAACTATACATGCTGTTGCTTCTCAACGCATAAACATTGCGAGGTGGGAATAATGAATCCTACCTTCCTATCCCAGGTAAAAAGTTAATTTTTATAGTATAGTTATTACCCAGAAATCCAAACCCAAAAAGTAAAATTCCCACAAGAATCTTTAACAAAGACACTATCAGCCTCATTTACAGGGAGGTCTATTTTTAGGCGTTAAAGTCGCGCTAACCGATAATTACCCGGCTTTGGGTAAATCTCCCCTTATTCCTGCAGAATATGGAGAAAAAAACACTATATTTATATTATGCTAAACACACAGACATATTAACTTACAATAGGAAAAAGATGCTGTTCCATAACAGTGTATAAATGAAAGAAAAGGTGTTGGCTAGGGCTGTAGACGGTGTAGAAAACGAGATGCATGTGATGATAAAATATAAAGTTCTAGATCAATGTCACTTTATAATTCTAAATGTCCTGTTTCCAGAGTACAACTTCAGACCTTTGAGTATTTATGTTATTGTATGTAGCATTCTTGGTATGTACTTTGCATGCACTGTATAAATAGTAATCCATTTCATGGATCAGGTATGGAATCTCACTAGTAAGGATAAAACATCAGTTGTGTGTTTAGGCGTTCAATTAAAAGGCTAAAACAAGGGAGGAAGGCTAGAAAGTAGTAAAGTTTTACATAAGACAAGGGGAGTAACCACCAGTGGAACAGACATTGCGACTGCAGGGGGGCCCATTCTTTTTTACTTTCCTATGACAAAGATACAGCCTCCCCCATAAAACCACTGTAGAATATGCAGGGAAGGGGGGGGCCCAGAGATTCCTTGTTACGCCACTGCAGAAGACACATTGGCATCATGTGAAAAGGTAATAAGGCAAAATCAAAAGTATTAGCTGCTGAGAGGATATATAGTAATTTGGTGGAATTTCAAGAGGAGGCAACAGGTTAACTGGATGTTATACAGTACCATTTATGCTAGTCGGCGGCCAGGTTAATTATTGCCAATTGATAAAAATGGACATGTTTGTGTTTCCCTGTCAATGAAGTAGGTTCAGGGAATTGATTCATAAGTCATTACCAGAAAAAAAATCTCTGAGGTTGCAGCCCCTAAGCAATAGCCCAAGACACAAATTATCTGCATTCTTGTCTGCTCTCTCATAAACAGGGAGATTCAATAAAAGTTCTTATCGTTAAAAATGGTGCTAATTTTGCCCCAACCAATCCGAACTTATTTAACTTTTCAAAGCTAATATCTGGTTGGTTGGGGCAAAATTAGCACCATTTATAACTTTTATTGAATAACCCTGTAAATGTGTCCAATTCTGTGAATAACGTTGTTGTATCCTAAGTAGTATTTTGTATATATCTGAGTGTATAAGTAGCCCCCTAACAAAAAACTGCAAAAATTTTTAAAACTGTAATACACTATTCATGTAAAAAAAAACTAATAAAGTGAATAATTTACACTCTATTGTAAAATAAATGAATACCAAAATTCACTGCAGATTTCCATTAATATACGAAAGTACAAGGCTGCAAGCCAAGAACTTTCATACCTGTCAAGAAACAAGGTGACTTTTAATGTCCTCATATGTTACAATATTAACAGGGTTATTCAATAAAAGTTCTTATCATTTAAAATGGTGCTAATTTTGCCCCAACCAATCAGATCTTATTTAATATTTGAAAGCTAACATCCGATTGGTTGGGGCAAAATTAGCACCATTTTTAATGATAAGAACTTTTATTGAATCTCCCTGTATCCCTGTAAGTGCATTAGTAACCTTTTTTTTTTTTTTTTTTTTTTTTCCAAACTGGAGACCCTTGTTATAATCGTTGAGTACTTGTGTCATCGTTTTCACATGACTCACCGATTATAACAATGGTGTCCAACATGGGAGCTGCATGCACCAGTGTGGATGGGATCTATGTAAATAAGTGGGGGGAACAGAGCAGAGGTGGATTGGGGTCATGGTTAGATGTGAGATTCTGTCATTGTGTGACTCATGCTGCATATGTGGCACTTGTACTGGTGAAGGTTGGGCACATAAGGATTCAATTTACATAATATTTATGCTCATGTGTGTTATAACATACAGTTTTTTGTCAATAACAGCAAGTCACTGACAGTTATATATTTGGACTCCACTTTTTTCACTGTAAATTATTCCCCCAATGGTTTTTTATCACAACAAATGAGAAAAACTGTAATTAGTTGTCAGAGTGAAAAATAGTATGGGCGAATCTGTACATTATGTAGCAAGAACTAGTCATGTAGCTTAATATTCAATATGATTGAAATACAACCACCATTTACATACACTTTTAGTTCATTACAACGCAAACAGTATGTGTGCAACCATTAACAAATGACTCACAACGCATATTTCCATGTCAGTAGAAAATCACTTCCACTCGATGTAGTTTTTGTCCTATAGTAGGGAAGTAACAAGCCTGCATCCTGGTGGTGTATTAATTATGACTTATTTTACATACACCAGATGGTATATCTAGGGAAATGCTTATCTGAAGGATGGCAAGTGCATCTCCCCTATCTAATCAGAACTCATCTAACAGCTGTTGCACTTTTTGACTTTTCACAGTATTTTTTACACATTCTACTTTCTTGCTGCCAGAAGACGTTGGATGAATCTTGAGAAGCTTTCTGTGTGTTATTAAAATAACCAAAAGAACATTACACCTGAGCAAAAGTTTTACTACCTGTATTCAATATCCCACGTACCATTGGAAAATACAACTTACTACTATGGAATAAACTGGAAAAAAAAACAGTCAAAAAGCAGAATTTCCTTTTAGATTATAAAATTAAGCAAAACAATATAAGGAGAAAGTTGCACACTTGGTGTTGGTTGGTTGTTTACAATATTACAATATTCCGATCAGCCACTGAAACTGAAATTTCAGATGATTGGAATAAAATATTGGTGGTAATTTTCACAGGCTATTAAATGCGGGTTCAATGGACATGCGGCCTTTTGATATTATGAAGTGATCAATCCTGCGAATCGACCATGTCAAAATATTTCGGCGATATTTCAACCCAGCCTGTGTGTAACCAGACATAGATATGGTTCAGCCTGCAGTGAATTTGCTATGAATTTGCAGCACCTGTATTAGCACATTTCTATGTACAAACTGTTATATTTTTATTATTAACCACAAATAAAAAATAGAAATCAATAATTATTGCAAATTGTTAAAGAGCCATGAAAATTGTGAAAAAGTATTTTCCGAAGTCTTGCAGTGGTACAGAGGTTAGTGAATGACTTGACTAATAAAAAGGATGAAAAAGACGTCAAACTTACAGAGTTCCACTAATTATGAACTGCAAATTCCAGTATTCTCCAGTTGGTTACTAGAACTTGTAGTAAAAAGCAATTAAACAGTCCCAAGTTTGCCCATTCCACTGAATGCTTAAATCTATTCGTGTCAAGCAATGCAAGGCACTTGGTTTCTTAATGTCAACAACCTCTATTTGCTTCTGAATTCAGCAAGTTAATACTATCAAGTCATCAAGAAAGTGCAGTGAAGCAGAAGACTATTCTGTAATGCACATACCTCTCGTAGCACAGGATCAGTGACACTGTCCAAATTTACAGAACCTTCATATGTAAGATAGTGAAAGACATTTAATGCTCGCACTGCTTCAGGGCCTCGTTGCTTGTAGCCAAAGATGAGATCTATCCACTGATGCAGCTGACAAGATACAAATTCACTTTCCAGAGCCTGAAAGACAGAGAGACAAATTGAATTGAACATTTGCATATACACAACTCTTTCAACAATTTCTACATTTCTAATACTTTAATCCCTAGACAAGAAATTTGAAACATTTGTAGGTAATATGACATCCACAATAAAATGCATATCAGAAAATACACAGTAAAATTTCAACATTGAAATTAACAAAATTTTGTCTTCAAAATATTCACTGGGGTGTGTGGCTTGATGCAGAGCTAGGAGGACGCACGATCCCGGGGCTCCCGCAGCATACCATCCAAAAACCGTCCTAAACTGGCCACAAACCTCAGAAAATAGGCAAGAGGCACAAAACAGTCCAGGATAAAGAGGCCAAAACAGCGGGGGCCCCAAAGCAGCGCGAGCTGGAGGAATACTTCAGACCGGACCACAAAGACCCGGCTCACACGGACGCCATCTTAGAGCCTCACCATGCAGCCCAGCTGAAAACCCCGCTATCAGGGCGGGACCACACCCAGGCCGCTCTACCTCCACGGCAGCCCCGAAATGCCCCTCACACGGACGAGTCCTGCAGCGGGACCAACTCGGCAGACGGGTAAGCCCAACACTTGGAACTCGACCCTCATGCAAAGGGACACCCCCAGTCCACCTCCACTGGGGCCTAACACATTCCCAACCCCATCAGGCTCCTCATGGCACAGTTCACCTGTTTCCCAACATTCCCTCACAGACACACTGGGGAACAAACAGGCTGGGACAGCACAGAACACACTGCCACAGGATCACAGGCAGAGGTCTAATGAAATCCCCACTGCGAAGGGGGACTCACTTAAGGAACTGCTCCTAAACATACCAACTAAAGAGGACCTAATGGGGGGCCACTCAGCAAATTCAACAAACCTGCCGCTCTAAAATAACGGTACTGCGTGGGGACCTTAGAGTAGTTCTAGAACGTGTAGAGGACTTAGAAGCCACCCAGGAGCAAACCAATCAGCACCTCAGCGATGTTACTCACGTTCTTAATGACCACTCCAGGGCAATTAGAGACCTTTTTCTCCAAATGGAACACCTCGTAAATAGAGGTCGACGTAACAATATATGCATTAAAGGCCTCCCTGAAACTGTTCAAGACATTGCATTACTGGAGTCGGTGACATCTCTATTCAATACAATCCTAGAGACTGACCCACCGCAGGCTATAGAATTGGATAGAATCCACAGGTCACTGAGACCAAAAGGAAGCTCTAAGTTTCCCCAAGACGCTATATATAGAGGTGGGCTATAGAATTGGATAGAATCCACAGGTCACTGAGACCAAAAGGAAGCTCTAAGTTCCCCCAAGACGCTATATATAGACGTGGGCTATAGAATTGGATAGAATCCACAGGTCACTGAGACCAAAAGGAAGCTCTAAGTTCCCCCAAGACGTGATCTGTCGGGTTCACTACTTTGCCCTGTAAGAGCAAATCCTCACACAATATCGCACAATTTCCTCCCTGACCCACGAAGAGGCGGAAACACAACTATACCCAGAACTTTCACCCTCGATTCTGGCAAGACAGCAACAGCTGAGACCTCTAATACAGGCACTAAGGGACAAAAAACTGGCATACCGCTGGGGTTTTCCTTTTCAATTGATTGTTCGACATGAGGGGACAACACACACTCTAAGTTATCCCAAAGATCTCACAAGTTTCTGCAACTATTTGCAGCTCCCTGAGATGGAACTATCGGGCTGTAAACCAGTCCCAATCCTACCACATAGACTACCTCAGCCCTGGTCGCCTTCATCTACAAACACTACCAGCCTAAGCAAAAGAGCTGGAAAATGAGGGCACCACATATCTCAATACAAAACCTAGATAATATGAAACAGCCACGAACACAAAGTGTGTACTTATTATGTGGCTATGATACAGTCTTTATCATGAGGAACTCTGGCACCTTGACCTAAACTTCAAAGGACACTACCTTACTTTTCACAATAATTTTATAGGGCTTCATTTTCACTATAAACCAGACTTCCTTCAATACCTGGGGGGGGGGGGGGGGGTGGGGTGGGGGGGAGTTGCTGGCCAGGTTACAGACTAAAGTTAATCCAAAACATGGAGAGATTGGCTGAGAGCAGTTATGAGAAACCTCTTCCACATATATCTTTTGAGTCAGTCCAGACAGTGAGCCTAGTTTCCCACCTCAATTAAAAGTGGAAATGGAGAACAAATCTTAGAGGGTATAAGGTGAACAGGTTAGTGGTTGGGGGGGTAAAATAAACTAACAAAAATATTGTTTGGACTCACATTCCTAAATATAAGGATCTGTGGGAGCCCGGGATGGAACTTTTGGCTCATCTCTCAGTGCCTCCACCTAGATTGGGTTAGCTTTTTCTGGTGTACGTATTAAAATTATATGTGTTATTGTATAAATTAATCTACCCAATGTCGCTACCTTTAAATGTTTACTTAATGTATTTACAATATTGTAGTTTGCTAATAATGTTTTTTTCTAAATGTTTTTTTCATGTTGGGGGAAGCAGCTCCTCCTGGCACAACCTTAAAGACAAGGAGCAGTTCAGGATCTCTAACTATCAAACTTCAGCAGTTTATCAGACATGGCAAGATCACTGAAATTTTAATCGTTAAATTTTAAGGGGTTGAACTCCCTTGCAAAAAGGAGACTCCTGCTTAGGGAAGCTAAACGCTCACAGGCAGAGGTCTTGTTTCTGCAGGAGACTCACTTAATGGGACCGGAGTCTTTCAAATTCATTAAACATCTTTACCCAATAATTTATGCAACAGCATTAGGGCAGAGGAGGGCAGGCACAGCCATCCTGATACACAAAAATTGCTCATTCCAACCAACAAAACATTTAATCGACAAGACAGGTAGATACATCATGCTCCATGGAACAATTCAACATATTGACATGGTAATGTGCAACTTATATGCCCCAAACACAGGTCAGCTTAAATTCCTGAAAAGGACCTTACAACGCATATCCACATTTGACTGCCCCTTACTGATGCTGGGAGGCGACTTTAACATGACATACTCCCCAAACAGAGACAAACTGACCTTAAAACTCACTCCGCAAAAGTAGAGACGCAATCCAAAGGATTTAGGCAACTGATGAAACAATGTCATCTATATGACCCATGGAGAATAGAATATCCAACAGCTAAACAATATACTTTCTGCTCCCCACCACACCAAACACACTCACGAATAGATTACTTCTGGGTTTCTGCCCCCTTACTCCAAACTTCTTGATACCACTAAAGTAGAAAAATCCCTACTCTGGTCGTGTCAAAAATTCTGTGAGTTTGGCAACAAAGCCCAAACAAAACTGGCTAGAAGACATAGAAATTCAGCAACAGACTCTGACATACACCCAATAGACACAGAGTCAGGTATCCAGGCAACCAGTCCAGAACAAATAGCTGAAGGAAATTTTCACTAAGATCCTTGCCAACCGATTATCATCATTGCTTTCCCAATTAATACACAAAGATCAGGTAGGGTTTATAATAGGCAGACAAGCAGGTGACAACACTCGTAGAACAACTGACATAATACATATAGCAAACAGAGAAAACAAGCAACTACTACTGTTAGGCCTTGAAGCAGAAAAAGCTTTCGATAGACATGACTGCACATTCATGTTCTCGACACTTTCAACGTTCGGCCTTTCCGGAAGGTATTTAAGAGCCTTGGGTGGGCTTTACTCCTCTGTACTGGTCAGATCAAGTTGCCTGGCTCAGTCTCAAAAAAATTTGCTATTCAAAGAGGAACAAGACATAGCTGCCCTCTATCACCCTTATTATACGCATGTTCATTGAACTGTTGCAAATAGAGGGAGCACAGGTCCACCCCTCACATCTAATCTCGCTACTTACCTCGACGACCTTACGACTAACAACGGAAAACTGTACAGGGCCAATTAGAGTCAGCTACAGCCTTTGGCAAAAAATAAAAAACACTCCATGCTAAATAAAGCTTCCCAATTACACCCATTTGTACAAACTCCCGATATTCCCACTAGTCTAATCAAAGCAATGTCCAAGCCCTGAACAGATCTTCACCTGCTATGTTACTACTATATAACAGATAAAATCACCAGATGTTTGTATACATTCAAAGAACTGATCTCTAAGAAGAAATTACCTCCCACTTTATCATACATGTACTGCCAGATAAAACATAAAGCAGACACTCTAACCAGAACGGGAATCTTTCCTACACTGACGCATTTTGAGATACTCTTAATCCAGGGACCAAGTAAAAAAAGGATTATCTCCTCAATATACTACATCTTAAACACACTCCCTAACAAGTCCCTAACCCATCTATATATGGCCAAATGGGAGAAGGCCCTGGGAAAGCCCATAACAAAAGACACCAGGGAAAAAATATGGGGGGGCAGCAGGGAAAACATCCATTAACACCATCCACAAAGAGAACAGCTACAAAGCCTTATTTCATTTGTACTTTACCCCTGAAAGATTACATAACATCAACCCTACAATCCCAAAACTGTGCTGGAGATGTGGTACAGGGGCAGGAACACTTTTCCACATTTAGTGGACTTGCTCGAAACTGACAGGATACTGGGCTTTGGTACAGACTTTGGTAGACACACTGGTTGGGCGCCCAATCCCACTTTCACCAATATATACTCTTCTATCAGCTCCGCAGTCCGATCTGGAAAAAACTGGGTACTGAGATACTAGAAACAAGTTCAAATTCCCAACCTCAGGGAGCTCACACAAAGAATCAACGACATACAAGTCATGGAATTTTACACGGCACAAATCAGAGAAAAAACAGGGAGATATGAAGGGATCTGGGAACCATGGCTTAGATACACAGATCAAGGGGATGGGAGTAGCAGAATTAACACTCAGGGGACGATCGACCCATAAAATTAAGATTCAAAATTTAAAGCTTAAATTTCTTTAACTACTATTCTTGCCTTTTGTTCTCTGTCTGCCATGCTTTAACCGAAAAAACACAGGTGGGTGGACAAGCCAGGAGGGGCTGCTTGCTTGTTTGAATGTTCGATTGGAAGCACAGCAGGCTAACCCGGTTTATTTCATTATAAGAATCCAGAGCAAGGGTCAGAGCCAGCTCTTTAATTAACCAAAGGAGGGGCGGACTCAACCACGGTGACAAAACATAGAATAGGTGCACTAAGATGTGCAGATTTGGAATAATAAAAATTAACGCATTGCCTTGGAGTCTGCCTTCTAGTTTATGTGAATGCTGTAACTATTTGGTAAAAATGTGAACAAGAAGAGAAGGCTTAAAGGATCGAATACAGCCCAGCCAACTCAATTATATACCGAACTGAATCACCAAAGGGAAATGTACAAACAATTTATAATTATTGCACTGGAAACTTCTCCTCCATCTTTTCTATTTGTTTTGTATCTGATTTGTCACAATAAAAAATTTATAATAAAATTAAAAAAAAAAAATTCACTAAAATAAAAAATTTCACCCCTAAATTACAGTTTTGCAGATGAAAATATAAATTGTATGGAAAACATAGGTTATACTAATCAGCGCAAACTGAAACTGGGATCTAAGCATGTGCAGGGTGAAAATATTAGTTTCTTTCTAAACATAGATATTTCCTGCACATACCTTGTGAAAAAGACCATAAAGGTGAAAGGTTATTTTTGTTAGCTTCTTAACACGGATTTTCTTTAACACTATTTAAAGAAACAGCTTAGGAGCAAAGTGTGGGATAAGAATCAGAATACCTGCGGTTTAGTCTGAAATTCTCCTTTTAGAAGTAGAGACATCTTGGTCATAAAATAATACCTTTTATAGGCTAACTAAAATGAGAAAATGATCAATGGCTAACATGGTTCAGTTCTCTACTATTCTCCTTTTAATAAATTTACAAAAATGTATTCATTAGATCTAGCACTCTACTGTTCTTAATGATGGACCCCCCTCCCTTCTGCCCCATTTAAGGTACCCATTGTGAGGACCTCAAAAGCTTGTTCCTAACCCCAGTATCTGCTGGAATACTTAGCTAAAGTTTCAAATTGCTGGTTCAGTTTGCACAGGCTCATTTCCTTAAGGTAGTCATAGACATAGCAATATTATTGGGAAATTATTCCGCTAACAAAATCCGGCCTGGACTGAGAACTAGGGCAGGGACAGACCAGCGGTTGTATCTATAGGTATTTCAGCAGATCTAATCTACACCATGGGAACTTTTTAGGTCCTCATCCTTGATAAATTAAATAGGAGGGGGTTGTATTGTTGAGTATAATTCCTATTAATGTTGCGATTAGCTATCCCTGTAAATTATAGATCCATCTGGAATCTCCAGTTTAGAATATTTTTAAATAAAACTTTCTAATAATGGAGTGCAGAAAAAGTAAAATTACCATTAGGTACGCTTTAAATCTTAACTGAGGTTTATTTAACAAAAAGGCATCGTCAGCTAAGCACAATACACACATTTTTTAAACGTTTTTAAAGCAAGAAAAATAATGTAGCAGCATTGCTTAACTTGAGATTTGACACAGCATTAACATTCTCAATTCATTTGTTAAAGCAACAAGTTGTTCATGCAATGCCTCAGTAAGTTAAAAGGGGGGTGGAATTGGTGGCGACTACTCAGAGAGAGGCTATTATCAGGCAGAAACACAGCCACTTTGACATGCATAATTTCTCAGACCTCAAGATTTTGTTTACTCAGTTGATAAAGAAATTATCATTTAGTACTGGCTTTACCAGAGTCCCCTAAAGCTGATCTATCCAAGGACCCCCCTCTCCATAGGTCCTTGAGGACAGGGTTAGCTACTTAGCAAACTTATCTGCTATTAACTTGTTTTTCAATGAGCACTTCTGCAAAATAGCATCCTTTCCAATATCCACTCAGATTTAAGGCCCTAAATAAGATGATTTATGTTATCCAGACTTCCTGTATCAAAATGCTTTTACCTAAAATATCACACGCAACAAATAGAACATGTTAAATAGCATACTGTTTAGTCCAGAGCTGATTTTTAAGACTGAATTATGACTAAATATGTTTGAAAAGCAATGTCATGTTCGCAATTGCCTTTTGGCTGAATAGATTGCAATAATTTTGGATGCTTTTTGTCACAGCCTAGCAGAGTAATCCTCCAGACAAATACATATTTCTTAATAATAGAGAAATGAATCACAGTTTTAATAAATTACGCAAATCCAAGATATACTTGGCAGGCCAGGTAACAGCACAGTCACAAGGGAAAGATCCCCAGCCACCTTGATTAAAATAAAAAGATGAATGAAGCTTTCCAGTTAAGCAAATATAATATGCACAAAAATATTTTTTTTCCCCAAAAACAAGCACAAAAGTTTGCTAAAGATGTACAGTGTCACTTAAGGAAACAACCATTTTCTAATGTGTGATAGAAGGCATGAAATGAATCACATTTCCAAGTTTCCAAAGAGAAAAATGCTTGCAGGTTTTTCATTTTTAGTCTAGAAAGAAAGTGCACACATTTCCATCTTGAATATGTCAATGGTTTACCTAACTGTTTGCTCCTAAGCCTCTGTAATGACAATGAACAGAACCTCAAACCATATACTGACTGCCAAATTCAATTTTTCTCCTTTGCAAATTAATTTGATATTTTAGTCTCCCAGAGAGTTACGTTTTAGTACGTTTTGCACATCATATGTTAAGGTTTTGTAGCCCTTTTAATTTCCATTTTAAATAACCCTATTGTCTTAATAAAGCAGACTTTTGCTTTGTGTGGCTTTTGCTATTTTCAGCTTTCAGTTTCAATTCTATTCTGTGGGGACTGAGAGACAGAGTAAGGCTGCAGATGCACATCTGTGAAAGTCTTCTTTTTCCTGGTAGATTATGATTGATGAATCTAGCATTAGGGTAATGTTATTACAGACTACTTACTACTCCTGTCCTCTGTGACATTACTGAGGTCAGACCATAACCATGTTAGCATTGAACACAATGCTTTATTAATGTTGCATGAGTAAGTCCACAGCAGGCATACTGCTTTCTATTAAGAAACTAAGCTAGTACAACACTTCCTTATGTTAAAAAAAAACATTATTATTTTTTAAACATTCACAATATTGTTCCTTACAAGACACTGTCAGTTTGTTGAACTTTGTTCAACGGGTAACAAAAGTTATCTCTTTGATTGAGATAAAATTAATTTAAAGGACAACAACGCTCAAAAATAGGTTTGTAAACCTATAATAATAATATGTTTTTTAAGGGTATTGACAAGCCTACTGTGCTTGCTTCTTGTGCCGCCATTCTCTTAAGGCTCGTACACATGGTTGGATCAATGAACGACACCTGAATGAACAGCTACAAAAGTGTAATTACTGTCCGACACGGCTGCTCACCACATGCCCATTCGCCAGGTGTCATGCGCTGAACCAACCATGTGTATGAGCCTTTATTCCCCTCAATAGTTTCACACATGAGCTCTAGTCTGTAGGTACTACTGCCTATCCACTGGCCAATAGGAGAATAGGAAAGCAGGAAGTGACACTTGTTTCAGGTGTTATCCCCATGTAATGGGGACTTGAAGCTTTGTATTTTTAAAAGAAAATAATGTAATCATTGATGCTGCCTCCCTTCCTATTTATCATGGTAAAGTTTAGCTCGCAACATCAAAACATCAGACAAATGCCAGTCAATGCAGCTGGAGCCAGATTAAGACTGAATGGGCCCTAAACAATGTTGTTATTTAGGGCCCTCATTATAAGCTCTATGTGTATTTCTTTAAGAAACAGTAATTTTCTAGTTTAAAGTAAAAATATGGACAATAGTATGACTTCTTCAGCAGAAACTGGGCCCCCTAAAGTTTCTAAGGTAGGATCATAGATTGTTTTTTGGAATATCTGTCTCTAGCTCCATATTGGAGTTACCTTGACGTGGTTTGAAGGCTTTTATATTTTATGTTCCTAAACATGAAAAACATTAAAGGAGAACTACAGGGTGTATAAAGTTTTTATAAAAGACAAGTTAAAATGAAAAGTACTTGGGACAGGGATATTGGACTGGTATTTCCTACCTCCCAATATTGTTTCTGTGAGGAGCACCAGCCCAAATTATGCCAGTCTTCCTCCTGGCTTCAGCACTATCTTTAATACAGAGCTAGTCCAGGGCTAACCTGTCAAGTGAGAACTGCATGTGCTGTAGCTCGTCAATGAAACAATATTGTGAGGTAGGAATAATGAAACCTATCTCCCTGCCCCAGGTACTTTCCATTTTTAAAAATGTAATCCATATCCATTAGAACAGATACAACTATATTATATGGGACCCCAGAATGTGCATTGATCATCTTTTTTGTTTGTACTAATGTTTTGGGCACATAAAAATATCTTCCACTGTGTGTAATTGTAATTAAATACAGTTCTCCTCTCCATTGTGCCTCTTGAATAGTAAAATATTTAGCAAGTCAGAAGGTGTGAAAAGCTGCAAGAAAATGAGGGAAAACTAGAAACAGCAGAACCCATAATATGATTTCACTTTAGCATTTTAAACTGAAAAAAAAAATTAGAAAATCTGCCAAACGTATATATATTACTAGCATTTACTACGTCTTTATCCTCCATATTCCTTCCTAAATTAAAAATGTTTAATTAGGACATTGAAGCAGCCTTAATTAAAGGGGTTTATTAGTATTTTCATTATAAGGCTTTTAAATATTTGGGGTGATAAGTGAACTTCAACTAATAAATAAGAGAATAAAATGAAGAAACGTTTACCATTCTATTGATCCGAACAAAGTCTTCTGGATTCTTTGCCCACGGTGGTAGCTCAACATCATTCACTGCTACACTGTCATCTCGAACACCAAAATTATACGCATTATTGTTGACAAACATCTCTGGCAAGTAGTAGAACTCTGGAATTAGCTCCTGCAATAAAAAATTTGCAATGTTATTAATGAAAAAAGTTCTATTAAATCACTGCAATAGTGAACTATTCCTTTAATACATTGATTGAAAGAGCTATGCCTTACCTCCCGTTCTTCAATCAATTGCTGGAGAGCCAGGAACAAAGACGCCAAAAGATTACCTTTTGCACGATCAAGCGTGGCCTCAATGACAGGTCCCGATCGGCTTCCTGCTTCTGTTCCGCTATAGCGAGCATACCCGATAATGCACGCTATAGCGGAACAGAAGCAGGAAGTGGTCAAAAAAATTTCAAAGGGGCCACACTGGATCGCGCAAAATGTAAGCTTTTGGCATCTTCATTCCTGGCTCTCCAACAATTGATTGAAGAACGGGAAGTACAGCATAGCTCCTTAACCTCCCGGTCTTCTATCAATGTAATAAAGGAATACTGTAGTAAAAGATCAACCGTTATATTCAAAGAAAAACAAAATATAGAAATAACATTCAGTTTCATATACACAATATTTTCTCCGTAAAAGTGTAGAGTGGATTTTCTTTGTAGAGCTGCATATCTAGGTATTGTCCTAATAGACAGACCATATTCATAAAGCCATGACCTTTCCTCTTACTTTGCAGTGGCAGTTTCATTTTCTGAAATTAACGTGCTGTATTAGGGGTCAGCTCTCATAATCAAACTGTTTAGACATCTAAGAGGTCGAATTACACTTCACTTGCTCTCTGGTGCATAGCAGATCAAAATAAGATGCAGCCTTGCCACCTACAAGCTGATAGCCAATTATATTATAGCACAGAGACCCACCTCTCTTAGGCACCGATCATGGAACAGCAGATCCAGCCTTTTAGGCACAGAAAAAAGGTTTAAAATACAGTGTTAAAACTAATCTCTATCCTCCTAGCATTCCTTTACATTTCATACAAAAAAAAGCAAGCTTTGCAGATTATTTCTAACAAGCTTTGAAGATAAAAAGAACACACAAAATTCACAAGCAAGTCTGAGGATTTGAACCTATAACCTCATGAGATGTGTGTTTCTAAGAGTAAAGCATTAGACGGCTAAGCCACCAGAAATAACACCGATTTCCATCACCTTGTCTCACCCCCATATCCTCTAGTCTGTAAGTTCTTTGAGCAGAGTCCTCTTTGTATCACGGTATTGCTGTAAGAAACTCCTCACTCTGTTTACTTATATTATGTATTACCTGTGTATGTAGTATGTATGACTTTGTAAAATATGTATTAACCTGTATGTAATGCATGACTATGTAATTGTAAAGTGCTACGGAAGATGTTGGCCCTATATAAATCAATAATAATAATAAAATAGTTAGATCTTAGAGGGAAGAGAGAAGGAAAGAAGATAGGAAAAATAGGTGGAGCAGATGAGGATAACACAAGACAGTTCAAGTGTTAACAATTGTATCTTTGTTATATATCATATATTGGCATGTTTTTATAACATTTAATTGTTCTCTTTTTTTGACTTATTTCTTTGTTAAAGGGTATGTCCACCCGTAAAATCATTTTTTAATATATGATTCCTCCTGTCCCCCCAGCCCCAACCGCTATATTTTTACTCTTAGAAAGTTCCTCAAACTTTACTTACCTCCCCTCTTTCCTCCGCCGCGCTGCCGGCCCTCTTCTTGCGAGAAAATGCAAGCAGAGGGGCGGGACCTTTCTGGTGTTCCAGAAAGGTTGTATCACATTGCAGTTTAGCCAGATGTGTGAGAATGTTCCTTCTTTCTGGCATCTCCAGCATGTATTTGGTGTTGTGGGGTACATTTTATGGAGAACTGTTGGGCATCAATACCATCTTGAGAGAATTGTATAATTTTTTTCATGTGCTTTACATGCCAGAGATATTTTATGTGTTAGGGTATAGCATTTTTCCCATTGTTCTGTTGAAAAGGTGATTTTTAGTTCCTTTTCCCATTTGAAAACAAAAGAAGGTGGGTCCAGGGATAGTTGTTCTCTCAGAAGGGAGTATTTTCTTGATATGGTATGTTGAGGTGGAAGATTAGAAATACATAGTTTTTCGAACAGTGAGCTTGGAGTTATTGAGTGGATAAAGTGAGATCATTGGTTATATTCCAGGTAATGTATAGAGGTAAGGCTGATGTCTTGTAGAAGTGTTCTTATGTGAGTAAGTGAGCCTTTTTCAATGGCTTGAAATTATCGAGGGTTATCGTGTCCATTTGAGAAAGTATGGAGTATTTTGTCCAGGTGGGAAAGCGGGATTTTGGAGCAGAGGGGTTAAAGGGGAAGTTCAGTGCAAATACATATGATTTTCAGAAAAAAGAGCAGTATTTTTTCATCCCAATGACCTTAATCCGCCAATTCAGCATTGTGTCTGTGTATAAATAAATGCTTATGAAATACTGACTTCCTGTTTGCAGGGCCCCTAATAGAGACCGTTATGGTCTTGCCCTTGACCCAGCGCCTGGGTTGATTCAGTTGCTCAGTAGAGATCTGAGCATCTTTGATCCATCTAACAGCCTATCAGTGGAAATTACGGTTAGGAACATTCCAAGGATGTGGTGCATCCTGGGAAGAAGGACCATTAGAACATGAAATGTCAGCTCACTAATGTCATCAGCAGGGAACAGCAAAGGGTATGAAATCAACTGATTTTTCAGAATGGGAGAGAATATGTAGAATAATTAAGAAGGCATTACACAAACTAACAATTTAACAAATATTGATAATTTCCTCTGAACTGTCCCTTTAATGGTCCAGGCTGATTTGAAAAGTTTGTATTTTTCTGATGATTTGTCCCAAATTTTTTAAATTGAGTCCAGAAAGTAGACTTTGTTTGGATGTTTGGAGCCATGGGAGGTCTTGTATGGGTATTTGATTAAGAATATTTGATATAGACACCCATAGTTTGTCCTGATTATGAAATATCCAGTTTATGCTTTGGGTAATCGAGGCCGCTGTATGTTATAATTGGAAGCCAGGAAGGCTAAGACCTCCAGAGTCTTTGCTTTGTGTCAATATTGAATATTTAAGTTGATGGGGGGATCCTCTCCATATAAACCTGTAGCTGTTTAATTTTATCAAAGAATATTTTAGGAGGTAATAGTGGGATGGTCAAAAAAATATATAGAAATCTTGGTAGGACATCCATTCTTATATTTACTTTAGCGAACCATGAGTAGTGTTTTTTTCTTCCATGTGCATAGATCAGAGGAAATTCTTGTTATTAAAGGGAGATAGTTTAGATTATAGAGTGGAGAGAGTTCTTTGGGGATATGAGTGCCCAGATAGGTTATTGCTTTTGGTTGCCAGTGAATTGGGAAGTTTTGTTTTAGTAATGAGATTGTTTCTTGTGTAAGGGATATGTTCATACATTCTGATTTTGGAAAATTAATCTTAAAGTTGCTTTGTTTGCCAGCTGAGTCTATTTCTTATAATAGGTTAGGAATAGATATATGTGGGGAGGTGATTATAGGAGTATATCTGTGTATGCAGCTATCTTGTGTGTCTGAGGGCCTATCTGTATCCCACTTGTATCTGGGTTGAGTCAAATTGCGTTTAGTACATGTTCTATGGTTAGAACATATATAAGAGGTGATAAGGGATATCCTTGTCTGGTTACAGGGTTCATTTTAATGGAATGACTGAAAGCTTTCATATAACCCTAACTTAATTAGAAACTACAGTTCCCATTTTAAATTTAATAATTTTGGCCGAAAAGTTAAAATAAATGTTGCAAGAGTTTAGTATAGTATTTTGAGGTTGAATAAATACGCCCACCCACTCCAACCTACTCAGCAATACCCACATTTTCTGCCTAACTGATCCAGAGGAAGGCAAAAAAACCCCACCAGAATTATGAAGGGGGAAAAAAAATCCTTCCTAACTGTGGCAATCGGAAATATCCCTGGATCAACTCTACTTTATGTATCAATACCAGTAACTTGCAACATTCCTAGTTTTCAGAAACTCATCCAACTTTCTTTTGAAACTATCCAATGAATATGCCATCACAACCTCCAATGGAAGACAGTTCCATAGTTTTACAGTTCTCACAGTGAACAACCTTTTCTGAAGACTAAACTTCTTTTCTTCAAGTCTTAATGGATGTTCGCACGTATCACATATCCCCACACAAGTGCCTTTTCTCTAGGGTACTTAATTGTAACTTATCCAATCAATATTCATATTCAAGCTTCCCCATTCCCTTTATTATTTTAGTTGCCCTTCTCTGAACCCTCTCCATTTCCAAGATGTCATTTTTGTACACAGGATTCCAAATTGCACTGCATATTCCAAATGAGGCCTTACCAATGCTTTGTAAAGAGGGTGAATAACAATTTCTCCTTTGAATCCATACCTCTCTTTATACAAGACAATATCTTGCTGGCTCTAGCTGTTGCTGCCTGGCACTGCTTGCTACCTTTAAGTTCATTATCAACCAAATCCCCATGATCCTTTTCCAACAGGGATTCACTTAACACAGAGCCATTTATAGTATAAGTTGCACAAGGATTTTTAAGTTCAAAAAGCATCACCTTACATTTATCAACATTAAATTCCATCTGCCACTTTGCAGCCCAATGTTTCAGTCTAGATCCCCTTGCAATGATTGCACATCCTATGAAGTTTTTAATGGTTGACAAAGTTTTGTGTCGTCAGCAAACACAGAGACCTTGGTGACAATTCCCACTTTTAAATCATTAATAAACAGATTAACTAGAAGTGGGCCCAACTTAGCACTTAAGTCCATATTGATGAAGTCCCAACTACTCTCTGCATTCTATCCATCAACCAACTTTTTATCAATGTACAAATATGCCACCCCAGCCTAACAGATATTAGCTTAAACATAAGTTGCCTTATCAAAAGTGTATCAAAAACCTTAGCAAAATCCTAGTATACTACATCTACTGCTATATAGTCTAAATTCCTACTTACTTCCTCATAAAAGCCAAGCAAGTTAGTTTGACTAGATCTATTCCTCCTAAATCCATGTTGAATATTTCTTATAAGGTCAGTCCATGAAACATACTCTAGAATATATTCCAATTTCAATCTTTCCCACCACTGAAGTAAAACTTGACAGACATGAGGGAATCTACAAAAATAAGAAACAATGGCCTAGATAAAACTGAACTTAGCTTCCTAAGGACCCAAGGATGTATTGTATCTGGTCCAGGGGATTTATTAATATTAACCTTATTTAGTTGTTTCTCCACCATATCCTCGGTCAACCAAAGTGCCCTTAAATCTTTTACACTGTTATTGCTACTCTACTATGTTATCTGTACTTGGATCTTCTATAGTGTATACAGAGAGAAAAAAAATGCATTTGTCTATAGTACTTGATATACATTTGTCTTTCTCTCTACAACAGTCCCTAGTTCATGCAAGAAACAATTTTACCAGTTCAAAAATCAATTTTATGGACAGCAAACAGTTCAAATACTTTTTTTTTTTTTACCTGTCTAGGAATTCATATAACGTGTGTCATCATAATAGATATCTTCTGTAAAAAGGGGGAACTAAGTTGGCTTGTAACAAGTTAAGCATATCAAAACATGAAAACTGATCAGAACATTCCAATGTTGACCGTCCACAAATTAAACTCTTTATTTTAAAGAATAAGTGCACCTTAAATATATTTACCCTGACTGATTGGAAAATGGCAATTAAAATAAAGTAGCAATATATTTCTATATTATTCTAATCCAATAGTTAGCTAATTATATCCATTATACATTAATGGGGGAATTCACAGAGGAGCGCTGCAGCCGTTCAGTGCTCCTTTCTGTCCTTAACGTCGCGCTAACCGATTTATGATCGGTTAGCATGATGTTAGGTCTTGCTTTGTGCTGGCTGCGCAAGTGCCAGAAGAGGCATTCGCGCAGCTGTTGCAAAGCAATTTACCAGAGGCTGCGCTGGTCTTAGCGTGTAAGCATTTAACGACAGCTATTGCTGGCATTAAATACTTACGTGTGGGTGAAATTCACCCAAAGCCGTGCAGCCTATGTTAAATCTCATAAAGGAGATTTGCCCAGAGCATTTGCGGCTCCGTGTGAATCTCCCTGCAGATCTTTCAATATAGAACACCCTCCAACCCTCCACCTACCCAGTGTCCAGTATTGCATTTGATTTATTTCCCCTGACCAGTAATAGAACCTTTCTACAGCCTTTGATTAAAGCCTAAATACGACTCATTTCTCGCTGTCTGACACTGGTCAGTGCTATTTTCCAACTTGAGCCAGGACTCAAATAACTGGACAAATGACCTTTAGAACTCCTACCCAGATACAATGGAATACCATGCAAAAAGAAGCTATTTTTAGCTTTAGCTACATATAAGTGTAATAAAAGGGTATGTCCGCCAATTTTTAACTAAGTTTTGATCAGTTTAACTGAAGAACGGGAGGTAAATTAGCTATGTCCTACCTCCTGTTCTTCAGTAAAACTTGCAGGAGAGAAGAAAGAACTGCAGCTTCTCACTGACATACAATGCAAAGGACATGCGCACAAGGACTGTAGATGCTTCGGATACTGTGAGAAGCGGGCGCTTCACATTAAGTACTGTCTTCTCTCCTGCAAGTTTTACTGAAGAATGGGAGGTAAGACATTGCCTATTTACCTTCTGTTTTATGGTTTAACTGAACAAAACATAGTTAAAAAATGAATGGACATACTCTTTAAAGTTAAAATATCAAAATATATAAATATACACATTCTGGTCCTCATTACATGGGAAATAACCACAAAAGTAATATATAGATATTATAATTTCCCCAAATATTGTTATTTCTTCCTAATACAGAACAAAGCTCTATTGGGTGCATAACGCATAAACAAACATTTGCTTTTAGATAATGTATTAGTAAAAGAGCTTTTCAGGGTTCAGGATCTGTTTCAGGTGAATGTAAAATTATACATCAGATGTGATGCAAACTTTGTGTTGTAGCTCTATTAAATCCCTACAATGAAGTTAATGGCTCAGAAGCCAAGGCAGTAGACATATCCCAAAACACATTTCTAATTTACAGGCATCTGACAGGACCAAGCTGTTGAGAAATTAGAGAGACTTTTAGAAATGTCTCAGAGTGATAAAAAGCTACTATTAACGCTATCAAAACTGTATATCTCTTGAATCAAAGCTGACATTTCATTTTAATACATTTTGATACAAAAGCCTACTGTTTTTATAGGCACCCTGTAAAATGAAACCCCGTGGAAGCATTTTTCATTTTCCAAGCAATACATCACGATGGTTTTATAGTTACCATATTTCTCTTCTTCAAAAGTCGATCCCTTGGCATCAATTAACTTTGAATGAGCCTTACTATGGGTCAGTAAGTCAGTCCTGGTCATCTCCATTAACTGTATTAATTTACACTATATCACCTTAATGACATCTTGTCACAACGTGCCTTTCAAAAAACAACAAATTACATCCAGAAA
Source organism: Hymenochirus boettgeri (assembly GCA_019447015.1). NCBI lineage: Eukaryota > Metazoa > Chordata > Amphibia > Anura > Pipidae > Hymenochirus > Hymenochirus boettgeri. The sequence goes on along the minus strand of CM033470.1, from coordinate 289,822,366 downwards.
GTAATATAACAATTCTGAGATGCTTTGGGCCAGATTAACATTCAACAGTAGGTTCTTTAGAAGTTATTTGCTATAAAACAAGATTGAAAGGGCTAAGAACACAAAGTCAGACAACTGACCACATGAAGGTCAGTTCCAGGTGACTTCCTTAAAGAAAAGTCATTGCACCCTCAATTTTTCATCTTCCACCTTGTTCTAATTAGCAACAAGCCAATATAAATGTCGTAAAGCAGTTTTTTTTTTTTAAAGCAAAACTACTAGTAACTGAATGGCTTAAGCTGGCCACACTCTACAAACTTACCTCCTGGCGTTCCTGCAAAATTCTGACAACCCAGGGCCTGATCATTTTTCAATAAAAATATTATGATCATAATATTAATAGTAATTACATAATCCAGGCGGAAAATGTCACAGGAATGTCTTCAGGTAAAACTGATTCTCCTCTCGACATTACAATTAATTGATTTTCATTTCGGATCAAATGTAGAATTTATGTAATGTCAAGGTAGTGAAGTTTTCTTTCATGTTTTTTTCAACTTTTTGGTTTCCATAAATTGAAATGTATTGATATTTTGTAGAAGTCACCACTGTCAGTAAGTTATTAGACTAAGTTCTGAGAGACACAGGAACTGCATGTCACTTACAGAGACGCAAATCATGCATCCTCCTAACTGGCCACTTTATTCGCAGTGTAATTGCCTTGTGCCTTCACTGACTTAATCTTTATTTTGAATATATTATCATAACAAATTTAAAAAATACAATATTTTAACTGCCCCTTTCAGAATTGTTTAGGTACTGGTGTATTATTTATTAAAGAGATATTGATTGGAAACCAAAGATAACAAAGCAGGGTTGTTTCTAAAATTTGTGTCACCTAAAAAACCCAATAATCCATAGCGTAAAGTATATTAAACTGATGTGCACCCAATGATTTTTTTTTTCTGGTCAGCCTGTTGCTTAGGTACCAGGGCACTTCCCACCCTGAAATACATTTCAACTTGCCTTATTAGAGCTAAAACCCAGACACTGAAAGTAGTCTTGCAGTGGTATGCATTATGATTGGGGATATTCAAAGGCTTCCTTTTTTCCATCATTGGGTCTAAAGCAACAGGTGCAATCGTTTGTTTGTGCTATTAATTTGCAGCAACAAACCATATGACATCTGATTTATTGCTGCATATTAATAGCATGGGCAAAACGTTGCACCTTTTATTGCATCAGCCCCTTAAAGGGCATGTACACTTCTTTTTTTTAAATTTTTCTAGTGTAGGGCTCCCTTTCCCACCCCCAACCACTATATTAGTTTGCCAAAAAACTAACCCGATCTGTACTTACACAGCCTTGTTTCACTGGCGTTCAGACACGGCCCTCTGCTTGCATAGGCCAGGACCAGCAGCCACATCCGTGATTAGCCGAGAGGCAGCCAGTCACGGACACAGCTTCAGGCAGTACAGAATGCCGGTGGAACAAGGCAGTGTAAGTTCAGATCGGGTTAGTTTTTTGACAAACTAATATAGCGGTGGGAGAGGGAGCCCTACACTACAGAAAATGGATTTTACACTAGAGGCACAGGGAACCTAACAGGGATCGGGAGGGAGGGAGGGAGGAAAGGAGGGGCTGCACTGAGCAAGCCAGAAACCTCTCAGAGGACACCTAAGAGGCGGAAACGTTTTCCTCTCTTCCAGGCTCCTGGTGTTCTAAAACTTTGGGCTGACATTACAGGAGAACCATTTGAGGCAGAGAGGTAAGGTAAGGATTTTTGAACTCTACACACTGGGGGGAGAGGGAGATTGTAGTTTGGGGGTGGACATGCCCTTTAAGCTAAGTATGTGATGTGTTCTGGCCAAAGCAATCTCATGTATGTGGGCGTCTTTGGGGATCTGTCCCGCTGTATCAACAGATGTTGCCCTACCAAGCAGACATACGTGTGTGGTGCGCAAAATATCATATTTTGAAAAGTCTCATATTTCTGATTTAGTTCTTTTTCCTTGCACAATTTAACTGGTGCATGTATTACTTACTGTATAAAATAGGGACATTACAGCATGCTTTAGGTGTCAGATTACAGCTATAATGACATTTTTTATGATTCCAGCCAAAACATAAATAGAGATATAAGAGAATTGTTGGCCCAACACCAACTCTCATACCAATCTCTGTACAGACAGACTTCTCAGCAGTGGCCAAACAGCCCCATTCTGTTCTGTGCAGTGGAGAAAGGGGGATTAGAGGAGACCCTCTGTTGCAGGGGAGAACAATGACAGTTAATGGCCAACATGTTTAAAAACAAAGCAATGCCGGCAGAGGCTGACATTTATAAGGCATATGCACAGGGCTTTGGTCATCTGAACAGAAAATGGATTCACCAAATTCAGGATGGCATAAAATAGATTTAGAAAAAAACTATATGGTGCTGCACCTTTCACCTAACATTAATCTTCTTCGTAAATTACATTCTGCTTTGAAAATAATGAGATATGATTCTAATTCACATATGGCCAATGTAAACTAATCATTTGCCACTTGGGTAACACCAAAGCACCTCTTTCTGTTAACCTGCTTACAGCTATAAATGGTTACAAACATGCATGTACTGGCCCTGTGTAAAAAGTAACTAAATGATGGGAAATATATGCATGCATATGAGCACTAACAGGAAGATTCAATAAAAGTTCTTAATGTTAAAATTGGTGTTAATTTTGTCCCAACCAATCAGATGTTAGCTTTCAAATGTTAAATAAGATCTGATTGGTTGAGGCAAAATTAGCACCATTATTATTTTTTTTTTTAATCCCCTCCGTACGGAGAAATTCTTTATTAAAACTTGAACAATATTTCAAACAATAATTAGTTTTAGTTACATGAATTTCGTATGTAACAGGTTATATCATATCAATTGTTAAATTGAAACATTGTCAAAAACACAGAAAAAGAAAAGGAAAAAAAAGGAAAGAGTTACAACTATATGCTTTAGCTTTGATTCAGCTGTCGGTGACTGTAGTTTGCATTGTACAATTCTGTTTAGTAAGGGGGGGGCTGACACACTCAATAGGTAGGAGGAGAAACCTAATTCAGCTTGTTTCCGAGGTTTCCTCCCACCTGCTCCATATTTTGGCGTACTTGGCTGGGCATCCTCAGTGGGTATATAGTAATTTTTGATATGGTAGAATGGCGTTCACTGCTGTTTTCCAGGAGTTCAGTTGTGTAAGCACTGGTTGAATCCAAGTGGGGGCAATCTGTTTTCTGGCCAGAAAGATTATTTACCTAAGGAAGGTTTTGAAATACTTATCAGCAGAGGTATCGTCCAATATACCTAGGATGCAAGCCTTGGGGTCTAGACCCACCAGTGAACCCATATAGTCATGGAGAAATTGAGATTATTTGTTGCGAAAAGCCTTGGATTTGCAGACAGGACCACAGGATGTGGTAGAAAGTGCAGAGGGCTACTTGGCATTTTGGGCAAAGTGGACTGCGTTCTGGCTTGTACTTTGAAATTTGGACTGGGATTAAGTAAGTAAGTAATAAACATTTGGGTATGTCTGTCTGACGCTTTGGGGGATACCAGTTTGCAGGACTCCAGGGAGCCCACGTCAGTCTCCCAGGATGCTTTTTTGGCTTCTGTTCTAGTTCTGACCATTGGGATTTGTAATGCAAAGTAAATGTGTGAGATTAGTTTGACGGATTTTTGACCTCAAAGAGGAGTGAATTAGATTTTATATCAGGGATCAGGTTGTTAAATTGTGTTGTAAATGCGTCTGTAGATATGTAAAAAGCATGGAATTGGGGAGTTCAAACTCCTGTTTGCATTGTTCGAAGGATTTTAGAGTATTCCCGTCTATTAGGTTTGCAAGTAGTTGGATTCTGTGATTAAACAATGTTTTAGCAAAGGGAAGCGATTCAAACTCCTGGAGAGTTTTGTTATGCCATAATTGAGTATTACTATTAATGTGTGGTATGGCTAGGTGTTTAATGGCAATGTCCCAAATTTTAAGGGCTTGTTGCAGGAGTGGGTGTGTAATGGTTGTGCCAGCTTTACCTCGGGATATAAGGTATAGTATGTCCGGATAAAGTTTATTTTGGGGGATATTAAATAGCGTTAACATCCTTGCTGATTCTGATTGGCTCCAATGATGTAAATGAGAAAATTGAAAGGCTTTATAGTATAAGTTTAGGTTGGGAACTACCAGGCCTCCTAGTTCCGCCGGGCGCAGAAGAGTGAGCCAATCCACTTTATGTCTGGTTGGGCCCCAGACGAATGGTTTTAGCAGTGAATCAAGTATTTTAAAGTATTTGAGGGGAATGTATATTGGGGAGTGCCATAGGATATACAGGGCCTTTGGCAACAGTATAATTTTGATGAGGTTGGCTCTACCCGTGACGCCCAGTGGACGTTTGCTCCAGATTTGTATTTTGTCCTTGATGGTTTGAATTAGGGGTTCTAGGTTGAGCGCTATGTAATCCTGTGGGTTCCTTGTAATTTGGATGCCTAAGTATTTGATGGCCGCCACTCTATTGAGGAGAGTTTGTGCACTCATCTGGGTGGGGGGGTAACTGTCAGGGGGAATATTTGTTCCAATTAATTGCAAGACCTGAGAAACCTCCGTATTCATTGATTATTTGTAGGGTATGTTGTAGTGATGTGTCGGGTCTGTTAAATAAAGCAGCATGTCTTCAGCGTACAGGCTGATTGTCTCGCTTTGCGTGTCTAGGGACATGCCCTTAATTGTGGGGTAATTCCATATTTTAATTGCGAGTGGTTCAACTGCTAGGGCATATAGAAGGGGGGATGGGGGGCATCCCTGGCAGGTGCCTCTTGTGAGGGAAAATAGATCTGAGGTCCAGCCATTGGCCGTCACCTTAGCCCCGGGTTGAGAGTAGAGTATTTGCAGCCAGTTAATGAATCTGGGGCCAAAGCAGAATCGGTGGAGGACCCTCCATAGGAAGGCCCGTGCCGCATCTAGGCTCATGACACATCTAGTTCCCATTGTATCGTGTTGAGCACTGAGGTTTAGAAATAGATGTCTGGTGTTTATCGAGGTGTTTTTTTCCCAGGATAAAGCCCGTCTGGTCAGCATGTATGAGTGAGTGTATGACTTTATTTAGTCTGAGGGCTTGTGTGTTTTGGGGGGAGGGGTTGCTTGAAAGTCTAGTGAGGCTTTTTCTAATGCTTGGGTAGCACTATTTTTAACAATAAGAACTTTTATTACATTTCCCTGTAAGACTCCCCCCTAAGGAAAGTAATATTGCTATTGGCTTAAATATCTGTCAAAATGCATTTACAATAATTTATTTCTAAAAGTCAGATATGGGGGAGGGGATGTGACATACAGTCTGCTGACTTTTAAGAATTAAATTATGGGATACTTTAAATTATTTTGTGTATTTATGCACTTCTTCAATATGCAGAATGTCTGGGCTATTACATTTCGTCCTGGTAACACAATTTGTTTCCTAATTTTGCTTCCTCCCAAAAGGGAAAATATTACTTAATTACAAAGGAAAGACATTTAAGTTAAATAACTAATGGGGAAAATGTAGTTCAGAGGTTTACAAGCAAGGATGACAAAGGCTGTTCAGCTTGCAAAAAAGGCAATAAATGCAGCTCTTGCTTTGTATTTGTAGGATTAATCTAATGTGTACTGCTGCATAGTACCCTGAGGCACATGCAAGCAAAAGCTAAAGAGAGACAGGGGCTTACATTTTAAATGGATTTTGTCATTAATGCTTTATTAATTGCCCCAGGCAATTCAAACTCAGTGCTGGGTGAGCTATAACAATATGACACTTTAAGGTCAAATCCAATTCCTGCTGCGTTTTATAGAGTAGACCAAATATTGAGTTAACAGCAGGAAAGCAGAATTTATTGTGCTTTTTCCTCCTGCACAAACATTTGAACGAAATTAAAGTAGAAATTTAAAAATAAGGAGAGGACCCCAAGCAAGAATAAGGAGAGGACTTCTAGCAAGCATTAAGCAAACCTTAACCCAACAATGTCTCCTGTATGCATTTCACACTCAGTTAACTTGGCCACATGACCCATAGGCAACTTTTTTATTGTTTGAATTAGTGGTCAAAAAACAGGAAAATAAATACAGTGAATATTAATAAATATATGAAAACTTTGTGTTACATAATGTTAAAGTAGTAAAATATAATTTGATTTCTGTATATAACGAGGTTAAATAACTCTCAATAGGATGAAATGATTTGTAGTTTGAAATATGTCTGATAAACACAAAATGATATTCAAATGTGAGTGATGAAAGAAGTCAATTAGATGAGCCTAATGGTGACACCACCTCTTCAGTTCATTAACAAAGTTTAAATGAAAGGCCAGTTTCCTACCTTTAAAACGAGCCATCAACCACCTCTCTACGTGCTCCACAGCCCAAGATATAAAGAAATAACTGACCAGAAAGTTAATGGATGGGAGGCTGACATTTGACGTTCCTCCTCCTGCTCCTCCACCTCGCCGCCGGCGAGCACAGCCTCAGACTTCAGTGACAGGAGACAGGAAGTCCCACCCCCTCCTTGCTTTGTGAAGTGAAGATCCTCACAGTGAAGGTAAGGGAATCTTTAACTCTACTCTCTCACTATGTGGAAACAGCCTTTTCAGGCAGAGTTCTCACTCTGCCTGAAAAGGCTGTTTTCACACAGTTTTCTGTAAGGAGGGGGGGGGGTTGAGTGTCCCACAGCAGGGGCCATGGAACTGCAGGTGGGCAGGGCCACAGCACCCATGAGTGGGTGGGACCAAGGTACCTGTGATTGGGCGGGGCCACATGGGGCCTGCAAATGGAGGGGCCATGGGGTCCATGAGTGGGAAGGCCCATGAGTGGGAGGGACAAGGGGGCTTGCAAGAGGAGGGGGCCACAAGGGGAGGAGGAGACACAGGGCAAATTAACTGTCATCCATTGACAGTTTTAGAGCAGGAAGCAGGAAGTGCAGGGGACCTGGCGATGCTGCTGCCATATCACACACAAAAATGTAAATATCTTCAAAACTATGCAAAATAAACAATGACAATAAATTGCAAAAATTCTCAGGAGAGCAATTTCTGTCAATTTACCTAAAATCATTTTTGGACACAGTTCCCCTTTAATATAATACATTTTTATAATGTGAGCTGCAGTGGTATATATCCTTATAAAAATTACACAGCTATGTCACCAAGTGATTCATTTCTTAAATCCCACTGCTCCTCCCATTTCAGTGTTCATGTCTGAACAATGACCCTGTCACTTCATAACCAATGTCTCTCTCCTCCTCCACAAAGATTTGTTTAAAGGGCAAGTCCAGACCCAAATGAAAACTTACATACAGGTAAATCACCCCCCAAAACCCTAAACAAGTTAGCAACTGTCAGTTATGGATTTGACAGTTGACATCACAGCCAATGACTGAATGTTAATCTCCTGTCTGCCGCTTCTGAGCATGCCAGGCTCAGTACAGGTTACTATATTGGTCAGTATCCATGAGGCATCCAGAAGCATAGCAGGCATACAGTAATGAATTCATAGGACAAACTATGATATATCATCATATTTTAAAGAGGCCATTCTTTCTAAAAGATGTTCTTATGAGGGTGGAGTTGTTTTTTAACCACATAGATGCTGGGCTTGGATGTTCCTTTCTACTGGGTTTAAGGTACAGAAGGTAGTTTGGGGGGTTTAAATTAAGGTAGGAATAGGGACAAGGATAGAATTTAAAATGCGAATAGGGTGAAGGAATCAGATACCTTTGTATTGTAAGAAATAATGTGTCCCTTTACATTATAATAGGATATTACGCCTGCCCTGTATAAAAGAACTCGGCCAGTTCGGAAACTCCCCTGTAGCATAATATCCTTATATTACACTGTAAGGGGCGCATTATCCCTTATATAAAAACACAGAAGCAATATTCACAAAGAAGCAAAGATGCATCATATGACAGTACTTTATTAAGAACTAATCCTCAGTATGTGGGAAGCTATATTCCAGGAACACTTCAGTCTATTGCCACTTCCCACTTAGTTTAATCAAGTACTTTTGTGGACCAAAACACATTTATTGTCTATAATCTTATCCAATTGTCTTTGACAATCAACACAGTTAATATTCTTGAAGGGTCAGAGTAATTTTCTGCTTCCAAAACTGTAGGAAAAACAGATTATCATACATTGCGTATTCGGCTTGCATTACATTGTCAGCCAGAGCTTCACAAATATTCCTACCTACAAGACAGGGGCATTAGAATGTTCCTTACAGGATAATCCATGAGTTAGAATCGCTATTATGTGTGACTAGTCCTACAATTGTAATCTGAATGGTTCTATTTTCATTGAAGGACATTTGTCTACATGATAAATAAAACACAAAAATGTTAAGGTAATCTTAATGGGAATATTAAGGCTATCTTAAAGGGCATCCACACTGCTCCAAACGACTTTTTAAATTTTACATCTATACTTCCCAGGAAAGGTGGAAGAGAGTACCGTTACCTCCCTTTCTGCTTTGTAACCAGAGAACCATTTGTTCAATGAAAACTCACCCACTACTCATTTATTCCACTAAGCATACCTTCCAGCATAGGTGCATGTGCGACTACAGGGGTGTGTCATGGAATCATGAGGCAGTGATTGTGTTCTTTTAAGCAGAAGACATGTTGCATTGCCTATGTTTCTATGTTCCTATTGCATAACCTATCATTTACTTACTTACCTTTACATCAGATGTGTCTCTTTGGCAATTTCTCCATGACCTTGCAACGGAAGAAAACGTTCTATCAGGGTGGTCAAATTTGCATTCATTGGCATTAAGAAGAAAAGTAGTGAAAGGTTCCTACAAAACAATAAGAAATCAGTAAATAAAAGTTTCCGCTTGTGAAATGAGAAACATGCGATTAATATATTAATCCTTAATATCTACAGAATAGGACTACCATAGTCTAACTCAGAAAAGACGAGACTACTTTATAGGCTGGGTGGGAAATGGGGAGAATCTGCACATCCGGATATCTAACCTACAAGGTATGAGAAGTGGAGTTCAAAGGCTGAAGAACTGCCAATAAGACATATACAGTATGTAGAATATCAAGTGATCTTTGCATTTTCAATGTACATCAAGACAAAAAATTCTGACTGATTCTTTCTGACATCCTATAACCCGGGACCCAGCAGAAGTCTTGGGCAGAACTTAATCAATAGTGAGCACAATACTAGCACGTATGCTGATCAATATGGCTGGATCAGACAGCATAAAGCACTCAAGGATACAGCAAGATGGTAATGCAATCTGAAGTCCTATTAAAAATATTTGTTATATTTTAATTAAAAGCCGCAACCACAATTAAATCATTTTAAAGCTGCTGCATTTAGCCAAACTATACTTTTGTCCCCAGCTGGTGGGAGATTATAACAGCATGCTGTCTGGATGATCTGCTTACTCGTCCTTTTAATAATAAATCAGATTTGCTTAAACATGCACGTTTAGCCCTAGTCAAGGAAAAACTTACATTCTACTGCACACACACACTTGCTGGGTGAGCAGGTTAAGCTGCATTAAAATATGAAAAGGTGCGAATCTCTCTGCCTATAGTAAAAGCCAAGTAAATGAATAAGTAGCTTTCAAAAATTAATGAAGATTCCCATGAGTATGTGGTCAATTTGTGGTGTTCCTAAATGTGTTGGACACAGGTGGCTGCATGGGATATACAGAACACTTTGTTTGCAGCATGTACCTGTGTTAATCCATAAAATGTACCTCTTGCATTAATCTGCAATCTTAGTGTTACAGTGCACCAAAAAATGTTATATTACATTCCCAGTGAATCACTGTGTTATTGTAGTTCAATAACAAGCTAGGATGTCAATGTCTCCAAAGCCAGGACCCCCCCCAAACATGAGTATCGCAATACTTACCTGGCTCTATGGCATTCCTGAAGCAAGATATTCACTATGATTGCTGCCAGTTCTACTTCTTCCACCTGCTGCTTGGCTGGGTGTTAGCTGTCAATCTCAGCCTTGCTGTAATTGACTCACAGCCAATGATTTACGATGGTTACATGAGCTGCCCCATTTATGGCTGTGCGAGCTTTGTAAAAAGTTTGTACAGCCATGAAACGAGGCAGAAACAACCCGAAGAGGGATTGGCGACTTCATGGTGAATATCAGCTGGGAATATAGTTAAAGTATAACACTTAATACTGATTAAAAAGACAAGCAGGCTTATTAATTTGGCTTGAAAAAGCCAAATTACTGTTCTTTCTATTTCTTCTTTTTCTTCTTCCGTTTTTATTCTCCCGCTTTTTTGGACCATATCTCCTCCCACAGTTTTTAAGCTAGAGACATAAAATTCAGTACAGACATGCGGGGCATATAGGAGAAGTATGCTATCTTCTAGCTAAGGAATCTGCGGAAGCATTACGGCGTTATCTGCAAATTTCCAGACATTTTTTCCCATAGACTATAATGGTAACAATCCTCAAATGTGGATATTTCAAAACAGTTTTTTTCATGGTCATAAATACGGTGATACCCCCAACCCCTCACACAGACCCAGGTACACCCACCAACTGACCTACCTTTCCATTCCCATGGAAGCCATATTTAAAGGGTAACTAAAGTCAAAAAAACTAATTTACGTTTATCCTCAATAAAAGATAGTTTTATGGTTATAAACACAAAAAAGACATACCGCTTCAACCAGACCCAGGTACACACACCTACTAATCTACTTATCCATTACTATGGTAGCCATACTTCACATTTTTGATGTCAAACAAAGAAAAAAGTCAGAACTTCAGCTCTATTGACTTCTATTGGGTTTTGAAAATCCGATTTCAGAATGAAACTCACCGATTTCAAACATCTCTAATCACTGGCTGTAGGCAGTCGGGGCCATCTAGAATGTGCCCTCCTAACTAACACTGACATGATGGTGAAAGGGCCCTATTTCATTGAAGAGCTGTAAAAAATTTAAAGACCAAGAGCTGGAAAGACTTTCAAGAAGAGGAAGCTTAGCCCTTAAATTGTATGTGTGGCCAGGTAACTTATCTTGTACAGTATGTGGTTGTCTACTGTTTCAACAAGGGGTACATGGTTACATCTACACAAATCTGATCACATAGGCCCTTGTGCATTTAAGTATGCTGAGGTAAGAAATGCTAACTGCAGCCTAGAAACGGGCAGTGCCGAGCAGAAAGCAGCCAATTAAAACCTTTGTGTGATGATAGAAAAAATACACAATATACCAGAGTGAAAGGGCAACACACACACACACAGCTCTGTGCAGAGAAAGTATAATAGCTGTTCCTGCCTTAATGACTATTTTTTTTCTACATCTATCTAAATGGATTAATGTCAGAGCTGTGTATTGCATGTTCTGGTTTAAAAAAAAAAAAATCTATGAAGGATTTGAGGCAACAATGCCTCCGGCAGATCACTCTGAAGCCACTGCAAGTCACAGCATCAGAATTCCTAATAGTGGCATAATGAATAATAATTCAGGTTTTGCTTGGGGTTTCATTGTTTCCCTCCCTTAATTTCTGTGCACAAGAATAACAATATTTGTTAACCACAAAAGAAAACAACATTACTCAAGGATATTTTTATGGAATCTAAAACAAATAAAAAGTGATTAGAACAAAATATATTTACAAAGCAAGGGCCAAGAAGAGTGAATATGGGTAAGTTGGATGTATAGTAAATAATAATACCGTATACGGTTTATATACAGGGATATATACAGAGATGCAATAATGTTCGCATTTAGTCACAATCCCTTCAACAGCAATGTATTACAGTGTGACATCTATTCACGCAATGCTCGTTTTTTTGACATGATGTTAGCAGGGTGCAAGCGATGATATAAATGATCATTTTTTTGTATGAAATTAACACCATTTCAAACGATGTTCAAACAGCCGTAAAATCGGTTAATACATCACGGGAACTAATGCAGGTAAGTTGCCATAGGGAAATTTATTGCATTTCGCCCTTTATAACTAATACTTGCTACACTATAACTGAATCAGATGACTAATAATGAAAACCACAATACTGCACAGTGTAACTAGAGTCACTAGTTAGGTATTTGGATGGTGATGTTAATCTAAAAACAGGTGAATCTTTTTTCACAATGTTTATCAATGGTTCAGAGACCCAAGTTAAAGGCCCCTCCTGTATTTAAGAAAAGAAACCCATGAGCACTTTAGTAAATGCTGAAGGTGCTGCTTGATCCTAATATTTACTGCCTAGAGGAAACAAAAATCAAATAAAGATTAAAAACAATTTAATGGAAGCGCAAAATCTTAGCAGAACACATACCACAGTGTGAAAAGTGGCGGACTCTGCCCCAATCTCTGTACATGTCTGATCTGTTTGATTTGGAGCTTCCAAAATAGTTGTTGAGTAATAAAAAGAGAGAATGGATATTTCCATTAACTTGTTTTCATTCTTTTCATGTTTTAAAAGACCCTTCCCTGGTGGTGTAGTGGACTATTTTATTCCTATAACTACCAATACTGTATATGATATATTCAGTTCCCCTTAAAAGGTCTCTTACTATTGGGAGAATAAAGTTTGATCACGACTTTTAAGAAGTACCACAATGAATTGGCCACTGGTGGCACCATTATATTTATCTATCAATACCAACACATTTTAGAAAAATAGCAGTGCTTGTATATTTTTATATGACCACAGCCTCATTTAGTGATGGGCTGTAGAATCCAAATGGAAGTCTCTCTCTCACAACTGGAGTATGTTTTATAGCCCGGTAAGATATTATGTTTGTCTGCCAAAATTCAGTCTATGGCTACCTGATGGCTAAGGTAAAATAAAACGATCTACTTACGATTCTCACAAGCCAAGATAATGTGAATGTGGAAGTGGAGTAATGCGTGTTGTAATGATAGGGTGGAGTCTGGTCATCCTCCCAGGTTTCATAGCGCTCGGCATAAAACACTGCTCTCTTTGGATTCAAAGCACCGATAGGCTGAAAAGACACAGAAACACCATTAGGTTTTACACAAGTTTGAATAACATGGATTTTCAACTTCTGCTCTTCATTAACAGTTAAGTTTGTAAATATCCTGTTTTATTAACCCATGTAACAAGTGCCAGTCTGATTTCTTCCCATTCATAATAAGGAAAGACCTTGGTTTAGCCTTTCCAGCAAAATTGACTCACATGAGAGACACTCAAAGCTTTTCCGATTAAGCCAATGAGGTGGAAGAGTCACACTTCCCTATAAAGATGGCAATACAAGGTGCAACATGTTAGAATTTGGAAAGACTAAACAATGTTAAACAACTGTGTGCTTTTAAATTTCCATTATACACATTCAGACACAACTCTCTTTGAACCAAGTGTTGCAAAATGCACCATTGCCTCATCTTCGGTGGTTTAATCACCCATTGTTGGTGGTGGTACAATCATATGACATAAAGAAGGTGTGCCCCAAACGTTAAAATAAATGTATTCAAGTCTGGAGTGCAGTGGTTTTAAGTTCTTCTTTGTGAACCCATTACACGCAGCACTACTATATTGTGGTGTGTGATGTCCTTAGCATGAAAGTTACATTCATTTTTTACTTTCATAGATACCTATCTAACAGTGCTAGGTAAATTATATACATAAGCTAAAAACTGCACAGTATCAATGGACCCCCATCTGTGCTTGTTGTACTCCTTAATGTTATTCTACATATTCTCTTCCATTTTGAAAAGTCAGTTGAATTTATACCCCTTGCTATAACCAGTTGTTGACATTAGTGAGCATTTCTGGTTCTGTAGCACACTACCTTGGAATGTTCCCAACAGTAATTTATATTGACTGGCTGTGGGATGGGTCAAACATGCTCACATCTCTACTGAGCAAATGAATCAACCCAGGTGCTGGGTCAAGGGTCAATCATAGCAGTCTATATTCGCGGTCCTGCAAACAGGAAGTTGGTATTTCAGAAGCATTTAGTAATATATTAATACAGACTAAATTCTGAAAGGGCAGATTAAGTTCATTAGGATGGAAAAATACTGCTCTTTTTTTAATAAAAGTATTGTATATACTCGAGTATAAGCTGAGGTACTTATGTTTACCGGGAAAAAGCCTACGTGCGCACACCTATATTCCCACTCCTACTGGCTCTCCTGACTGCGGTCTCCTCTTCACTGTAAAGCAACTTTGATCCGATTATAAGCCGAGGTTAGCTTTTTAGGTTTTAAAATTAGCCTATATTATCTGTTGTATTCAGTTAAATCAACTGGACTTAAAGTTAGGTTCCTGAAGACGTTTCGCTACTCACCTGATTGGCTTTCTCAATACAATTATTATTATTACTATTGTGGATTTATATAGCTCCAACATCGTCCGTATCGCTTTACAATTACATGTATACATTCACATTCAGTCCCTACCCCAAAGAGCTTACAATCTAAGCACATTTATTTGACACATACAACCTATCAGTATGTCTTTATTATTGTGGGGAAAACCGGAGTGCCCGGAGGAAACCCACGCAAGCACAGGGAGAACATACTAACTCCTTGAAGATGTGTCCAAGGGTGGAATCAGGCCTTTAGAGCTGCAAGGCAACAGTGCTAACCACTAAGCCACCGTGCTAAGTATATACGTTAAAAGTATTTTCACTGAACTTGCCCTATAACCGAAACATTTAACTGTGACTCTAGTTCTTGTGTTGCTTTAGCCCAATTTTAAAAATAAACATACCGCTATTAAAACTAGAAAAATACATCTTGGGCCCTTAATGAATCCCTTTTTTATAGTTAAGTAAGCTAGGTACTGTGCTCAGGTGGTAGATTAAGTAACATGGAACTGTACTGGCAGGATAAAATGACATTATACTTAATCAAACCTAAAAATGCTAATCCAGAGTTATTGTTGTATTTATTGTAATAAGAGGATTGCCTTGTAGCCTACTGCAGGAAAACGGTGATAAAATAAAATTATTAGCACTAACAGGCATTTTCTTTGTCCCGCGAACCTTGAGTAATTCTGCTAAATGTTTTTCACACAATTTTTTACATCAATTTCAGTTTCTTTGTTCTAAATGTAACAAAAACACTATCAATCTGAAAGCAGAAATTTGCAGATCAGGCGATGGGGGAATTTTCACAACAGAATATTGTCTATTACATACCGTATTGTCTTTTTACATATTTACAAAGTACATCTTTATAATGGGGTACACATTAAAAGAAAAATCATGCCTAAAACATTCTCTATTAAAAAAATGCTCTATACAGCAATAGGTTGCTCTGAAAGGAAAGATTTCTATTTAGTTTCTTTTTTGTATATTCTTTTTATTGATTTTAATGAAAAATAAAAAGTTTTACAAACAAATATTTCTTGTCTTATTTCAGTACGTAATTCAACTTTATCATTAACAGGTTATAGACAAGTGAATGGGGTGCGAGGGGGAGGGAATGTGGGTTGTGGGGGGAGGTGTGGGATGTAGGTCAGGTCTCAGCGTTACATTTTTTGAAACAGAATGTCTGAATTCTAGAAATATTACAGTTGAGTTATTTATTTGCAATTTATTCAGTATTTGGGTTGGTGACTATGGATTTATCTCATGTTATTAATAGGTTTTTGCAAGTTTCAGTTTCCATAAAGATTATCCATCCACTCCAAACATTAATAAAGCTTTGGTTTCTGTTTTTTTGGGATATGGTAACCATTCGCCATTATGTGTTAAGTTCTGCAAACCCAAGCCTTATTGGGTTGGCATGTGGTTGTTTTCCAGTTGCGTGGTATCTATTGAGTTTTAACAAAACAATTTCCTTTTATAGTAGAACTTTGCCTTGAATATTCAGTGTTACAAATGTATATTCAATTACAGTAGGATTCTGGGATCTCTTAAAGCGATATTGCAGTCTTTCAATACACACAAACTAATTTTACTACAAAGCAAAAGAAAAATTAAAAGTTTATATAATCTTGTGAAATAAGGTTGAAAAACAAATATGTAAGAACCAAAACACTATAAGCACCACTGCCAGCAGCAAATCATTATTAGCCAGCCATGCACTCAAGTGTTAAAAAAACGAGGATTAGCAAACGAGGCTGAAATGAAAACCTCTAACCAGGCTAGTTGCCCCAGGCCTGGAATTCTCACAGCAGCCTTGGGAAAAGGTGTGTCGAGACTGCCTTCAAACCAAATCAATATGTCTGCTGAAGTCTATCACTGTAATAACACATCTAATAGAAAGTGACTTTGGCTCAGACAGGATATTTTGTAAATCACATTTAATGATGGAAACAGGTCATGCAGAACTGCTGATGGTGTTTGGTGACACTAAGCAGTTATGCTAAACACAGAATACAAAATTGACCTTTTTTTAGTGAATAAAAATTAAGCTCCTATTGAGAAAGCACGGCCTTTAATCACACAAGGGAAGTTATTGGTGGAGAAAAATGCAATTACGTAAGACATAATTGGATTGGTTAATATTCATAGCCCCCTACAGAGAACAATAAAACAAATGTAATGGGAATTCAAAAACCTGTGCTTGAAAGTAGCAATACCATATAAAATCATGTTCTTGCCTTTTAGTTACATTACTGAACGTTCTCTGCAGCATTAATGCTGATTTAGACAATTCGAACTGCAGCCAGAAAAAATTAACATTCAACCTTATATGAAACAGTTTTAGATTAAGATATAAAGGGAACCATGATAAATGATCTATGATGCATCATAGAGAGTAAAGATAGCTTTAAAAGAACATAACTTCTGTATAAAACTCTCCATGGGGATAGATAATGAATTTATTTGAATTTAACCAATCAGACTAGTTTCTAAGGGTTCCTGCAAGATTGCAATGTGCTATGTTTGTCCTGGATTGTAGGAACAAGTCCAGGAATATTAGTTTGTGCACATCTTCACATGGATACAATTCTATTATTTTACAATAAATCACAAGTCGTTTACTTGAACGGTCAAAAGAAATTTTCATCCTGACCAATAAAGGTCAATAAATATTGTTTACTTTTGGTTAATTGAATGCAAAAGAACGACCTGGGTATGGCTACCTTCAGAGGCTGAAGCTCATCGGGCTGCATATTTACATTTGGGTGTCTGTGTATTGTGTGGTAGGGCTTGCTCCCCCAGCCCCAACCGCATTAATCTTATTGCCAGAAACTCCCCGATCTTTACTTACCATCCCTCTATCCACCGCCGCACTGCCCGGCCCTCTGCTTGCATGGAACTGCAAGCAGGGGACGGGATCGGCAGCCGCGTCTGTGATTGGCTGAGAGGCAGGCAATCATGGACGCGGCTGCCGGCAGTTCAAAACGCTGGAGGAGAGAAGGAAGGTAAGTAGAGATCAGGGGAGTTTCTGCAAATAAAATGAATGCAGTTGGGGCTGGGGGGGC
Organism: Hymenochirus boettgeri; assembly: GCA_019447015.1. NCBI lineage: Eukaryota > Metazoa > Chordata > Amphibia > Anura > Pipidae > Hymenochirus > Hymenochirus boettgeri. The sequence continues at coordinate 289,804,989 of CM033470.1, read as the reverse complement.
AAGCCCTACCACATATCCAAAGGGTTTAATGATAGGGGAAGGGAGACCAAAATGGGAGGGAGGGGGGGAGGGCTGCTCAGAGCATGCCACAAACCTCTCAGAGGAATTTCCCCCTCTGCTAGGCTCCTGGTGGCCAGTTTTCTGGACTTTGGAGGGGCATTGCAGGGCAACCATTTGGATCTGGGATGTAAGGTAAGGATTTTTCTACACTATAGAGTGGGGCCAGTAGTGGGTTAAATTATAATTTTGGGGGTGGGCATGCCCTTTAATTAAACCCAATGGTATTTCTATATTTATGCACATTCTCAGATAAGTTAGTGGAAATAAAGGTGAAAAATATAATTTAAAAAAAATGATCCCCTTATTGTTTATTAACAAAGACACTTTCCTTTCCTACTGTACTTTGGAAAGAGTCAAAAATGGCAAATGACTTAAACCAGTCAAGTGGGGAAAAGCCATCAGCTACAGGGCTACTCATCCTTGTGCAATTAAACTACAAATAACCATAAAAAGCACAAGACTACAGGCTTTATATAGACTGCAAAATGCCAAGGTGAAAATATCTTTATATTTAAAGTAAAGGGTTTATATGAACCCAACTCCCTATGGACATGAACTGATCTAAAACAGTCATCCCTCCTAAATGAATGCATTTTTATACTGCTGATTCCCAAACCCTCTTTGTGCCAACTTCTAGAAAGCTTAGTTATGGTGGTCAAATGGCATGGTGGTCTATATAAACTGCACATATAAATGTTATTGTCTTTATACTTGCTACATTAAGAAAAGCATGTGTTGGTCCACTAAAACAGAAAACATATTTTTATAGGTTTTGTTTAGTAGTTGGGATGCAGAGCCAACTATACATATGGAAACAGGCTTGACTGGATTATATTTGCTAGATGTATATACAAACGTATCTCGGTGCACTTTGTTACTTTACAAAAATGGATATGTGTTATCCTCAATCGGACAGTGCTAGGGATCATTATAATATGTTACAGAACCACTATCAGGGACACAGGAATAATAATTTAACACAGAAAAATTACGTGGATATACCACCCACATGAACAAAACACCTTACCCCTTATCCCATCAAGTGCATATGAAAAACTAAAACTGGGCGTCCCCAGTTACAAATAAAATCACTTTAGAGGTCTCCGTACCCTCAGCCTAGTAGTTTCCAGTGTAGCAACTCAACTTACATATAAGTTATATATTGTGCTGCTTGAAAATATTGTATGGGCTGGTACATAAAAGGTCTATATTTCAGCTCAATATACAACCTAAAGAGAAAATCTGAGTGATCAGGCATATATGTAAATCTTGGTAGATCCTGCAGTCCACAATGGACCACAAGATTGATCAGATAAAAAATAAGAACAATAGGTTTTTCATTTCTGACCAACAGACTACTGATCAGGTATAGTAAGCAGGATCATAAAATAAACCATACACCTTTTGGTACTAACTAACCACTAGTCCATGGCAAAATATTCATTGTTAAAGACACCTTTTCTAACTCTATGCAGTCCAGCCTTTAAGGAAATATAAAGGCTATTATTAAGTGAATCGAATGGTGTGCCCTTTGCCTAGATAATCCAATGCATTTGTGAGATAAAAACAAAATCCATTTAGTAAAGCCTGCTTTCTGTTCTCTGAGTATTAAAAGCCATTAAAAAGCTATATCTGCATGTAGAAGTCTCTTTTTTTTAATGAAGTTGCCTCTCTCTTGTATAAGTAAATGACGTCTCTGGCCAAGCCCTTTTTCAGCTGTCTGCTACACAAATGTAACAAATGCAACCCTCCAGGTGTATCTGGACAACCACTCCAACCGTTTTCAGAGAAGCACTATATAAGAACAGACACTTGTTACATAATCTGACAGCAGAACAGGGGTTAAGCTGGAGAAGTCTGTGATTATTCAACCCGCCAAAACATGTCCAGTGTCACATGGTTAGATTAAGCCAATAAAGGGAAATGTATTGTTTCTTTCATTTATTATTGGGCAATTTATTATTTACGGTTTCATTGATTGAAAAATAGATAAGGCCAGGTCGCAAACAATGGAGCTGGGATACGTTGTATTAAATCAAGCCAAAAAGTTTAAATCTGAATCTATTATTAAGGTACATGTAATGGCATCTTGTAGGAAGGGATAAAAACATTTGAGTTGTTAAATCTGCTGTTTGTATTATTACACAACAGCTGGAGCTCGACACCCATTCATTAGATTGACAGCCAGTTAAGGCTTACATCAAACACAAGGCAAATGGCGCATGTAATCTATGCTCTAGTTAAAGGTAAGGATCTACACATGAATAAATAATTACTTACTGTGTGAGGTAATATGACAGCATCACCAAAAGAATTTTATACAGTAAAAGTTTTTTTTTCCTAATTTCATCCCAACATTTACAAAAATGTTGTTTTTGGCTGCAACAGTCATGCTGTGTATAATACTACCTTAGTTTTCTCATTATAGGTCTGTGCAAACCAAGCAGGATAATGGGAAGAAAATAGTTCTAAAAACTAAAAATGAATACACAACAATGGCAAATTTGAAGATTTCTAGATTATTCATTGATTGAAAGAAATTCCCCATAAATCCCCAAGTAAAAGGCACATTTCCATAGTTACATAGTAATGATGGTTAAATAAACATTCACCATCAAATTACAGAGAGTCAAAGGTGTGCAAAGGAAATTTGGAAATCGAATTAAAGATTCACTCACCTTTGAAAGATCCCTGAAGTTGCCTGGAAGAGTGAGATCCAGCTCCTCAGATTCATAATTTGTCAACACCCAAGGATATACAGGATACTGATTCAAGTCATTGAAGGTTCGCCCTTAAATGAATTGTATTAGATCTAAATTAGTCTTTAAATCCTAGATATAATTTTTAAAAACCGGTAACAATTCTTTATAAAACTCTCTCATAGTATTTCTAAAAATCAAATGGATTTGTGCAGTAAATTACAGCAAGTATAGAAGATTTTTTTCAGTCACATGCGTCCATTCAATACAAGTGTATGGGCATATCTGTACTTACCATTTACATTACATATAACTGCATATAAACACAGATGCATACTTTAGCTACATAAAGAAATGACACAGAAACACTATCAGGGAGATTCAATAAAAGTTCTTATTAAAAATGGTGCTAATTTTGCCCCAGTCAGATCTTATTTAACATTTGAAATCTAACATCTGATTGGTTGGGACAAAATTAGCATCATTTTTAATGATAAGAACTTTTATTAAATAACCCTGTATATCTAGTCAATATCCACTACTTATTTAAAGGGGCCCGTGATGCATTATTTATCTAAAAGATTATGATATGATCATCATTATATGAGAACATCATTAGTGGTAGCTAAAAATGAGAATCAGACAGAGAAAACCCAATGTTGGTTAATTTTTTCAGGTTGAGCGGGTATTATTGGAACGATCAGTTAATCATAAAATAATCTTGCTAGGTGAATGGTCTCCTTTAACTGCACTTCTGCAGGGTACTTGGTTTAGATGCATAACAAACTTAAATCGTTGTTAACCTCTGTGTGTGGTATTGGTAATAAAGCAACATCACCAGTTATACTTAATAAAGAATCTCAATTGTTTCCATAAACGGTGAGGCTCATTTGTGGCATTTTTATAGCTGAGAATTGAGCACATATTGAACCTATAACCACAATATGCTGAAGGGCAGGCAGCAAAGTGAAAAGCTCCCCATCATGGTGGGAAAGCAATTGGCTCTTTTACTGCGTCATATAACACTAACCATTAATGATGTGTCCTGGGAGTTCTGTTTGCTGCAAACTGATAGAAAAAAAATCTATTTAAATATATTCTGACAAAAAAAGCACAGGTTATCAATTTCCAGGCTGGCAACAGATTTACAGTTGGGTTGTACAAGAGTTTCCTTCTGGGTTTTAATGATTGCTGGTGTACCAGATGTGGAGCAGGGAACAGAGCTTGCCTTGTTTTAACCTAGATTCAATGAAAGCATCATAGTCTCAACAGACAAACACAAGAATGAACAACTGTTCTGCTTTAATGCCATCAATAAAAATAAGGTAAAGTGTTAATTACCGCTATTGATGCACAGACTCTGCTTTCTATTACCAACTGCCTGCACATGTATTTTAGTGAACAGACCACTGCAAAACAGGGATGAAGAAAGTAATCTTTCAGGGAACGTCAGCCATGTAACACTTGAATAACTGAGAGCTAAAATTAGCATAGGATAAATCATATGAGACATTAGTAGACGGGTTGATACAATAAGAGGATCAAATGTGTTATTCATTTGCAGCAACCAATGAAATGTTAGCTTTTTACTGGGTTAATGCAGTTAGATAACATTTGATTGGTTGTTGCAGATTAATAGCACAGACAAACATTTCTACATTTTATTGCATCAGCCCCATATACAGGGATAATTATTTAATGAAAAATATGCCTCCCTCAAAACACTGTAGGTCTGGCATGCCCGATGTCCACATTTACATGCCATTTTATTTGATTGACTTTACTTTTATGTGGTCACTGGATGACCAGCAGAAAAGCCCAACCAAAACAAATGAGACTTATTTACTTAGCCTCAGATACTTTTTTGGAATCCTGCAAGATGAAATCATCAACCAATACAAGATGCTTAAGGAGCAAACAAGGTCAGTATTGTGAAATCTATATAAAAAGGTTTATGAATGTAATTTCCATATGTTGGTGTTATAAAACATACAATAACTCCCATTTGTCATTTTAGGTTCACTGTAGCTTTGTCTTCAATCACAACTAATTAATGTGGAAGGAAGCTTAGGGAAATCATCTAACTTTAAAACTATGAGCACTAGCCAGAAGTGTAGAACGCCATAAAAAATTACACTAACAAACAAGGGCCTGGGGATAAAAACTGCTTTGGGAATGGCAACAAAACGCAACCCATTGCTTACAAGGAACAGTTAGACAAACATAACCTTTATTACATTTCCCAATGTGCAGGTAAAGAATCTCAGTACATTTAGAGAATTTGTTTTACCACCGTATAAGGGCCCATAACTTGTTTAGTCGGATGCTAAAATTATCAAAAGGATGAAAAGCACATGGACTATATAAAAAGCACAATTATCTTTATTAGAATTTCTACAGTGTTTTTAATTTTATTTGCATAACACAGAGACTTTTTTTTAATTTATTAATAACGCAGATATTCTGGGTAATCCTTACTAGATAAAAGATCAGGTTCTTATTTCAGCTTAGTAGGAATTCCTAATAAGAATGCCTATTGCAATCAACAAGTGGGTGGGACCCAAATAACCCTGCCAATCATTAAGGACTAGAGATGTTCCGTTTTTGTATTTTCCGGAAATTTCGAACGGATCCATAGAAGTCTATGGGACAAAAAAAATTGAAAGTTTCTGTCCATTTTGAGGGACAAATAGTAATCGTAGGTTACTGTAAATGACACAGAGACCTGGGGAATGGTCTGGGGAACACGTAAATATAACCAAGACTTATTTTGAAACTATCTTTCCTCACGATCGGGCTGTTTTCGAGCTTCCGCATTCTATTTTCGAGAGTTACCGAAATCGATCATTACTTTCGAGGGTTACCAAAATAATTGTCTACTTTTGATTTTTGATAATCCTCTACTTTCGATTTTCAATAAAAATCTAAAATTCGAAAAATCCGGGTTCCGTGAAATCCGGGAATTCGGAAAGTTTCGTCGGGACTACGAAACCCTCAAATTCGATTTGAAACTGGGTTCTATTCAAACCCACATTACATCTCTATTAAGGGCATGGGATGACCATTTACAAGCTTATTTTTTAATCAGGGGAGATCCCTTGATATTTCCTGCAGCTAAAAATATTGTTCCTACTATACAGGGTTTGCACAGAACAACCATTCACAATTTAATACACATTTAAATCAGATAAAAGGTGTAATTTACAGTTAAACTAATTTCCCTTTCATTTAAACATTTGAAGGTTTAGTGAAATACATTTGATCTAAAAGGTGAAGTTGTTCAGGGACAAATGACAGATAGAATTACTTTTGCAATTCCTTGGTGATAATGTTAATGACAGCAAAATATTGTTTAATTAGATGATTGCAGCATCTGGATTAACACTCCAAGAGCGATATTCCTATGCTTGTCTGCTTCTTCACACTTTACAGACATTTTGTCATCTCTAGGTCATTAGGAAAGAATTTTTAATGATTTTTTTAGAGGCAAGCAGTTCGAGTTACATCTAATTACATGACAATAATAAGCCCAACACAGTCCCTAGCTAAATATACACATAATTAGTTACTGAAACTTGCACATCACAGGGTAAAAAAGTGGAAAATGCTTCAAAGAAACAGAGGAAAAGAGCTCTGCAGAACTCACGAGATAATTAGGATTTCTTAAGTCTTTGTCATGCATTTTTAATATAATAGGCAAAAATAAAAAAAAAAATACAAAGAATGACTCCTTATCTTTTGGCTAATTATATTAAAAGGTTGTAGTGGCATTTCATCTTAAAAACAGTGGCCAGAATGTATGCCACTTACTGATGCCAACCCCCACCCCCAAAAAAAACAAAACGATAAAGCCATCTTTAATTGAAGCATCCCCCAATTCCAAAATGCTAGCCTTCTTCCATGGTGTCCACCAATGATAGATCTTTAGATCTTCCAGGTAGCAGCTGCCAGTCATGGTTGTGGCAGCTGACATTGTGGGCAAAGACTGACAGTTGCCCCGGAGGCCAGAGCCACCTTCTCTGCACATGTATGAGCATGTAAAAAAAGCTTGTAATGCTTGAAAAGGAGACAGCAGCCTTACCTTCCGTTCTACAATGAATAGTAATCACTTTTGATTCACTGAATACAAAAAAAGAAATATATTTTGACTTGATTTAATTAAAAGAATCAAATGGACTGAATGAGTGCAAACATGGACACGTTTTCTTTAAAAAGGTTTATGTTTCTGTTATTTCTGATTGCTATCACTCAATGTTTTGGTATCTCTTTTGGGGTGGGGTTGGTTAAAGCAGCAAAGAACAGAACCAGATGAACACATTTCCTGCTGCAGATAGATTGCTTTGTGAAAAATGCTAATGTGCACCTTACTAGTAGGGATGACTGTGGTTTTGCAGAACTCAAGGTGCCCATACACTGGACCGATATTGCGATCAAACTGAGATGTGAGTAGACATTTCAATTGATTGGCCCAAAAATATTAAGTTTTTCTGATCTTATTATGCCAACATTAGATCGGAATATCGATAACCACTGACAAACTGTGCCATTGTTTTACCTTATAAATTCTCTCCTAAATCATTTTATTCTTACATTTTAATTAGTAATGGTGATACCTCTCACATGAAAAATAATATAAATGTAATGTAAAAAATGTACAGGGTTATTTAATAAAACTTCTTATCGTTTAAAATGGTGCTAATTTGCCCTAACCAATCAGATCTTATTTAACATTTGAAAGCTATCATCTGATTGGTTGGGGCAAAATTAGCACCACTTTAAACGATAAGAACTTTTATTGAATCTCCCTGGTAATGTATTAGAACTAGAAGGCTGCATCCCAAACGTTAACTCTCAACATCAAGTGCACTTCCCCATTTCAGGGAGAGAGATAAAACATGGTTACCTAATCATGCCACACTCCAGGTGACATCTGTACTAGGCAGGATACTGTTGTTATTCTCCTGTCTGCTTGCTGTTGTTGAGAATGACGAAGTAGTAAAATTACATTTCCCCATTATTATTTCTAGACAGTTTCTGGCAATGGTTTGTTGCCTCTAATAAAGCTTCAGACAAAGCTGTCAGCTGAGGCAATGGCAGGAGAATTAGGCACAGCCTCCATAACATTAAATATATTGTGAGTCTTGGTGATAGGTTGTGCATTCCCTTATCAAATTTAATGCGAGTGTTTCAGAATCTATCATAGGGCTGCAGCTGAGTCCCCAGAGAGATAAACATATTCTAGCTAGCGCTTGTGCTCAAGCTTTTGACAAACATAAACATATTAGAAAAGAGTGAAGAACTGGAAGGTTTACCTGCTATGGTATTAAGGAATATCAAGTATTCAAAGTTTGAGATTTCCCGTCGCTGCCACCGCTGAGTCATGTTGGAGGATTTAAATAACTGCCTGGGAGTGGCCAGTGATATTCTCCTGTACGGGTATAAAACAACTATGATCACAAAGCTGGCAAGCTAAATATGATAAGCCATGATTGCAGGCAGTAAGGCAGTACACACTATCATTACCTGGAAATAAACATCATAAGATTCATTTAATTCTTTTCCTTACTATGACAAACTGGTGGGAAAGCAGAGCAGTTGGGAGCTGTACATGTATAATGACTTGGTAAAGCATGACACTGAAATGACATCACTAACATCTAGGAGAAAGACTGAAATCCGAATGATGGACTGCTGCACAGACTGATTGACTGTCAGCTCTCCCTTTATCACAGCAGCTCCCAAGACTTATTAGCTGCTTGTCACAAATGTCTTTACACTGTAAAGGGAAGGAATGTAAGGGAAAGACAGGTCCCAGTGAAAGGTGGCAGACTGTAACAAGTATTCCTAAGCAACTTAAAAATAGCTATTATTACCATTACTGATATAATAAAGCACTTCAGGAAATACAAGAAGTGATCAGAAAATAAAAACAACATAGGCACAAGCACATGAAGGAGACAATATCACAACACTTTTCAGCTGGTGTGAATTACATTGTATAACTATATATAGAATCAAAGGAAATGCAAAGGTGTGATATCCTTAAAGTTATTCACAGAAGACTGGTTATCTGCGCTGTACACAATTATTATTATTTTATCTTAAGAATTATCCACTGCTCCTCTTACATGGCTTATTTAAAGTGAAAGATAGTGCTACTGTCCTTTGCACTCCCTTAAGCAAAGGGGTTAAATTGGCTTTTGAGTAAATAGTCAATAGTCACCGATTTTGCTTCTTCTCTTCATGGTGCATGAATATACTACATAATGTTGCGCTGACTCATTACATTTACGGACAGTTGGATGCACTGGGATCATTTGCTTACAGTTCCCATTCACCTATTTCCCTTCACACACTGCTTTTCTAATTGTAACAAATTCTGTCTTTTAATCTCTATTTCTACCCCCCAAGCTTTGCTACTGGCACCAAGTTTGAATCACTGCCTGATCCCAGCACAAAAAACAGCTTTCAGGAGATTTTGGGAAGGTCTTAAACCATGACTCAATTTTGGCACAAATCGATTCTTTTGTCTGTTTTGAGTTACACACATTTATGCACAAATTTAGTTAAGGATAGCAGTCTATATTCAGGAAAATTAAAAGTCCTCTATTAGAGAAAAAAAACAAGAACTTTTTTGCAAGTAAAAGCTGTTGCAGATATATGACACTATATATAGCCCTGCATAACATGAAAGCACATGCTTCTGTTCTTTCACTATAAGGCTGAGGCCACACTGCAACGCACAAGAATCGTGGACAAAATCGCGAGCGTAATCGCACGCGATTGTGTGCGCTTTTCTTGTGCGTTCACGTTTTGCGTTCGCGTTTTGGAAACGCTGCTTTAACGCACCAAAAATGGTGAACGCATGCGTTACCAAAACGCGAACGGACGCGCAATCGCATGCGCATCGGAAATCGCAGGAATTTTCGCGTTCCCACCATTTCCATTTTAGCGAAAATCACGGGCGCAAATGCGTGAAAAATGCGCTAGTGTGGCCTAGCCCTCAATGAATGTTTTGGTATCTATTTGGGGTGGAGTTGGTTAAAGAAGCAAGAACAGAAACAGATGAAGACAGAGTGCTTTGTTAAAGGGTAATGTGCATCTAACTGGTAGGGATGAATGTTATGACAGCGGTTCCACAGAGATTACTGGAGTTTCGAAAATCTGATACAAGCCCAATTGAATCTGAATTATATGTCTTCTATTGGAGAAAAAAAAAAAGGAACTTCCAAAAAAACTAGTTTTGCAAGTAAAGCAGATATATCACACATACATGTGCCCTGCATAACATAAAAGGGGATGTTCACTTCAGCATATACGAAATTCCTTCTATAAAATTAGGACCATAAACCTAGATTTGCAATGCTACCGTTGCTCCAAGACATTCCTGAATGAGGATACTCAACACCAAGACTGACAGTCCCTGTTTTGCTTCTTTTCAACTTTAAAAGCTCATTGGCTGGGACTGGACGGCTACACGTCGCACTGTATAATGCATTTAATCAGTTTTTGTCCATTTCCTAGTTTATAGATCATTTTATCCAATACATTTATTTTGTTTATAATTAGAAAGTACATTTACAGTATTATATATATAAATGAAGAAGATCTTACCTTGCTTGCGGTAAGCCATAACTAGTTCCCACTCCAACACGAGGTAGGCTGTACACCACTTTTTTAACAGTGGCTTGATCCGGGAAACTAAACATAACTGAGGCTTTAGGAAGATTTAAAAAAAAAAAAGACAATTAAGAATGAACATTACACTAAAAGTAACTGTCAATTACCTCTCATAATCATGTTTACTTGTGGTTCTTTTAAAATGTAAAAACCACAACAAATGGTCCTTCAGGTACTTCTAAAATGCAAAGCCCATATTTCCCAACAGCCATTAGGAGAACTGAACCTAAATGTTATATTCCAAAACATTCACACCAATGAACCTGTATAATAGCATTAATGTTAATGTAACTTGATAATATAACTGTGTGTTAGTGCATTCTCTGGCCACACCTTTTGACCTCTACCACATGCTTATTTTTGTGTTCTGTACTGGTCTTAAACAAGATTGTCTAGAGAATCCTAGTGACCTTTGACCTCTTCTTGTTCATTTGTTCATGGGGGGGCACAGCTAGGTAGTAAACAACTGTCAATTACCCACATTTGCATATCTCAGTTATTTTATCACTGTGTAGAAAATGTATACTTTCTATGAAAGCAAAGCATTATGGGAGAGATGCAATATATTTCGCTATCGCAATCTACGTGCACTCTTTTCTGCAATGTATTAACCACTTTGCGACTATTAATACATTGTGAAAATGCTAGCGTTAAGTTGCGACCTTTTGCGCATATTTCAAAGCCACCATTGAAGAGGCGTTAATTGTCGCGCAAAAAACGGCAAAAAATGTATTGCATTGCGCTGCACAAAGAACAAAAATTGCGACATGGCGCAGGCAGGGCAAAACCTTCGCTAACACATTAGTACATAGGTTAGCAGGATTTTAGCGCTTATTTTCTCGTTAGCGCGGGATATTGCATCTCCCTGTGTATGTCTAATCCAACTGTTTGATCAAGAGAAAAAAAGGTTTGCTTGATGCTATTAGCTTTCTCATTTGCTTGCAGCTGAAAGCCAATCATGTAAATAGCTGCTCTCTGTGAATTTTTTTTCTGGAGCACAGTCTTAATCGCACTGCATTTGAGGAAATCAATTCCACAGACAGCCCATCTCCACTGCACACGCTCACCTATTCTAGCTGTGTCACAGACTCTGGGAGGGGCTAAATACTATTAAGGAGTGCACTTATTTTATGACATGCTAAGAAAGGTGATTTACATTTCAGTGTTAATAATAGAAAAACATGCCTACTTTATAATACTCTTTTCACCCTCCCCAAGATCTACAAAAACAAGCGTGTGTCTACTGCAGTACACTAATAAAAACTGGTATTCCATTACAATAGACAGAATAAAGATAATAAACTACAATGTAAAGTACCCAACATTTAAGAAAAAAAAAAAAAAAGCAGAACTCACTGCGGTTTGCCATAAAAACCTCCAGTGCAGTGTTTTGCAGGAGATAGCGCCTTGAAAATACAGCTCGAATCTCGCTGAACATCCATTTTCCATGAAGACCTTCTGTGTAGGCAAGAACCTAAATAAGGAGAGACAACAACAAAAATTAAATTAACGCATACATTTTTTCCTAGAAATGTACTAGCAAAAGCATTTTTACAATTGTCCCTTTCTTGCAAAACCGCTGGGTGAATTCATTATAACAACCTAATATTGGAGATTAATTAGAAAAGGTTACTCCTTCAGGATCAGCTGTTTTGTTCTATAACACGAACCTATGGGAAATACAAACTGAAGACAGTCTGGTATGATTGAATAGTCTCAAAGGACGCTACTTGTCAAATGTGTTTGAATAAACTTTATTTTAATCATATTGGGGGATTTTTTTGTCCATTTTCTCTTTGCTCAGTAATAGACAATCCAATACAATTATCAAGATAAAATCACAAATAATTGCAGCCATGTGTTTTTATGTTTTTAGTAACGTTTTCCTATAAACAGCTTCTTTTAAATTCTGCACAATTATTAAGGTTCTCCTTAAATTGTTTTTGCACATTTTAATATCCTTAAGCTTTCATAGCTTGTTTAATCACACAGCTAGTCGTGTTCAGCATTTTGCCTGCAATAGTGAAGGGAGTAAAGTATTTATTTACTATAAATAACCAATCTTTGTTCCAAATTACCGTCAACATCAACGTCTACAAATATTTTATATATACCCTGTTTTTGACCATCTTAGGGTCATGTGCCAGTTCTGCACCAATAGCCATCCAAGTCATATTGCCTAGTTGTACCCTAACTGGTGTTTTACTATTGCTACAACAGCATCACCATAGATAAAATACATAGGAGTTTATGTACCATGAAGTGCAAAATAATGTATGTGCTCTTAAATTTGCAACAATCAGATATTTCCTTACTGTAGTGAGTCCATATGTGATTAGTTGCTGCAGATCAAAAGCACAGGAACACTTTTGCACCTCTTTTTTGAGTGTGTACATAAGCCACATGCTCAGAGTGGGAACCTTAAATAATAGTGTTATTTGTTAATAAAAGGTGCTGTGGGTCTTTGGGCCATCCAGCACTTAGGTTCTTCTTTATCCTTCCCAGCCTACCTGGGTTATTAGTGACCAGTTTAATATATAGATGGGCTTCTACAGGAATAACCCCAGAGACCTTTGGCTTGGTGGACCAAGTTGAGGTTTAATTAATTGGTCAAAGTGCTAAAACATTTAGTAACAGAAGCGCCCAGGTCATGTACAAACAAAACAATTTTTCCATAAGCTTAATTATTTATTTTAGGCCTTATTAGAAATTTGCAACATTAACCAGCAATTCTGTCATGCTCTCGAATGGACAAATATGAATGAAGCAGATGGTCATTTCATGGTATGACATGCAAATTCACAAATACCAAGGATATTCAGTAAAACATGCAGAATGCATCTTGTACCGAATGAGTAAAGCAGTTCCAATCATGATTTACACAGAACATTCAAATATATTTCAAACTAAGGTCTTTGATGTTTTACATAAAACTATACATACTATTATTTGATATTTTTTTTATTTTCTGTGTTTGCCAGCAACACTACACACAGACATACAAACAAGCTGTCTCATATGGCAGTATAGCTGTATGCATAGCTGGTGTGTGTAATTTCTCCATTCAAGTATTACTTTGGATAAACAGGTATTAGCATTTAGCTGGCAATAGAACCCAGAGGTCCAAACACTGCATTATTTCCCAAGAAATTGGTCCAGGAAACTGCTTATGCAGAATGAGTTATATGTAAACTTGTGTGTATCCATGTAACTCTTTGCATATCTGTCACTGTTCTATATATACCTATATAATGAAGTGAATTGAAAGAAATCCTTTTACCAAATCTTGCTCAGACAAGTTTACCCGTGTTATTAATTTTATCAGAATTACTACGTAATGTGGCCCGTCATAATGAGAAAATATAAAGTCCATAAATCATCTACCCCCTGTTTGGTTTCTACTAGGGGTTTTGGCACAGACATAGTTACATCTTAAAGCTAAACAGCAGGTGCAAACAAAACCAGGACACGTTTACCAAGGATATGGGATTGACTGCCTCTTCTCACATTTTCACCATGTTATGAAGCCCATTAAAATAACTGACTTTATCAATATGAAATAAGAAAACCTTTTTGGTAATAAGTGTTTTATTAAAGCTTTGGAGCTTAGGGACTCAATGAAATTCTGATTCTATTTTACTCCTTATCAAACCACTACAGGGATGTATTGCAACATATTTAAATCCAGAGCGGCACATCAGTTACTACTTAGTCTTAATATTTGGCTATTAAAAATAAGCTGCCCACTTGCTTATGAATGTCTTAAATAATGCTCCTGAGAAACACATTGCAAGAGATGTTGGAAGCATTTGGTGCATAGAGAAAAGTAAGATGTTGCAGGGGAAGGTTAAACCTGCTGCTAATGCCTATTTAAAGCACTGACAGTGTGGAGGAAAGAAGCCATGCCGCGATTCTTTAATTTCTCTCCGGAATAGCTCTCTCCCAACCTTATCCAGCACATCAAAGTCTCCTGAGTTCAATTAAAATTGGATTACATTGAAATGCTCCATCCCTGGGACTGAGTATTCACTAACACTTTTCTCCGTAATACTCCAGATGACAGTTACCCATCCCAATTTAAACAGTTGTCATAGAGACCATTCTGTAAAGTGGTAGCATCTCACAATACAAAGAAAAGGTAAGTAGAAGGATTTCTGTGAATGAATGGCATGTCCCTGTAACGTGACTAAGGAAGATCTAGGCAGAGTTCAGTATTTTTACCTTGAAAATTGAATTTTCTTTCTCTTTGTTCTTCTGAGCTGAAAGCTTATTGAGATATAGTCTACCAAAGGAAAATGCTATTTATATAGGAAATTGATTATAAAAGTCAGCTGTGTATGGCTTATTGAGGAGTTTTAGGTGATTATGTTTCCCTTCAGGTCCTTAGGAAAACGTTTCTCAAACACCTACTTTCAGAATCTGCTAGCAGCAACCCATGCAGCTTACATCCTGATGTAGGGAATCAAGAGAATAAACTAACATGGTAAATTCTGCAAAATATTCGTGCCTGGAAAAAGGTGATCAAGCACAGACTCACTTGGAGCTCCTCTTTCAACTTTCACTGAAGAGGCTCCTGTTGATCCTGTGATCTAGTCATACAAAGCACTTACATTTCCATTCTATTGGAAACATGTCACCTGGAGAGATCATCCTTGGATCTAAAACCCCATACACAATTACACTGCATTACAATAAGCAAAGGAAGCTCTGCTGCAATAAAATAACATTTTACATTATATATTCTATGTGCTAAAAATAAATTACATTTCTTTGTATGATTCTTTGAAATTAGCTCACTGGATTGTGGGAATTTATTAATACAAATTAAAGGCAAGTTTGATTGGCTGAACATTAAAATTGTCAGCTATTTGTACACAAATCCATATGTACATTGACATGTAAAAAATGCAGTTAAAGGAGAATTAAATCAAAACTTAATACTTAATCTGAAAGTATTTCCCCCCATAACACCAATAAACTGTAAATTACCACTGCATTAAAGTAAATGTAACTCCCTGAAGAACTGGATAATATAACTGTGTGTATGTGCACCGTCTGTCCACAAATCCTCAACTGCCTTATATGGACTTCTAGTATGCCTGACCTTCTGTAACAAGTTTCTGCAGTGCTTTAGGACTGGGCATGTGCAAATGACAACAATGTGCGATACTGGGATTCTGGGAAATAAAGTAAAAAAAAACATGTTACGATAGGTGCATACAGGACATATTTTTGAAAGATGACAGACAGGATCTGCAAGATCCTGTCTGTCATTTTTCAAAGATTAAGGCACACACAGTCCCGAGCGTTCTCTCTATGCACAGCATAAACACAGCATAGGTAGAATGCTAGGGACTGTGTGTTTCCCTCGACCGCCTCCCTCTATAGGGAAACTACCACGGATGAGGAAAGTTTACAGTCTTTCCCGAACAAGCACTCGACGGCTGCTCGCTGAACCTTTGCTGCTCGCTTGTTCGGGAAAGCGGCCACACACAGTGCCGATAAAGCCCCGATACCATCGAGTTCTGGGTGTACCTAGCTTTAGAAAGGTAAAATTCCCAGAACTCACATCAATATTACAGGTGTGACACAGGTTACTGCTTTTATATCAATGTGCTCTGCCTTCTGATTCATGTTGTTTTGAGGTTTTAATAGTCATTTAAATATCAAAAACAGATAATTTCCTAATTACAAAGGCCAGTTCACATATTAAATATTGGTTTTAAAGAACAAGTGACTGTGAATTGCTAGTAACTATAATATTAAATGACCATTAAATAACCACATTCCTACCCTTACATTACATGGGATAAGCAGCTGATGTTGAAAAACTAGAAGGGATTACATTTTCTGTTCAGCAGATGCATTAAGTGGCTGTTCATTAAAAACTGGTATGCTTTTCAATGGTAAAGGAGACAGACTAGTTGGCTCCAATTGCAGCTAAATAAACTACACACTGACTCAGTGTCATTAATAATATTTAATCACTGCCTGTGCGTTAATATTACACACTCACGACTATCATATTCTCAGATTTGGTTTTGCCTCCAATGCATGTCAATAATGTTTTTTACGCTAAAAATATTTGTTTAATTCAGCAGCTACTATACATATGAAACAGCTGCATTTGGGAACTGTAGCTGAAAAGGTGCATAGATGTCTTGGTGCCTCTCCCTATATGAAGTTTGGATAGACTCAGAGCAGGATTATCCACAAGGCAACCAGGCCCATGAAACTTCTGGGGGCCCAGCTTCAGAAGCAGTAACAATATTATAGTGTATACAATATATGTAGCAAAAAAAGGCCCTAAATGATGGCCCTGCCTAGGGCCCATATGCTCACAATCCATCTCTGGATGGACTGAATTAATCTAATTAATCACCAGCATGTGTTACTACAAATAATGACTCACTCTGAACATGTTAGTTCACACAGTGTCAAGGTAAGGTATTTTGTTTGCTTCAGCTACATTTTACTATAATGCAACTGAAAAGTTGTAACTACACGTTTTTAAGTGTAAACATTATTGCATTAGAATTGGATGCCAGTGTATTGCAATGTGGCTGGGCACACTGTTTGCGCTGCAATCTGTTTTCATTGAGCATGCGGGCTCCAATGACAGATTATTGCCAAAATTGCAGAAAAACATGCTGCATTGAGAATGCGCTTTCCCCCTGCAATCGTTACCGAGCATTTAAAAAGTACCGAGCAACGCTGGCGCAAGCGACTTTCTCGAATTTAAAAGTGCCCTTTGTCGGATCAGAGGTGCTTTGTCCTTACCCAAACAAAACTACTTCTCTTCCCTCATATCCTCCCAATTGCATAACCCCAAACAGCTCTTCAAAGTATTCAACTCCCTGTTGTTCGCCACCTTCCCCCGCCTACCCCATTTATCGGCTGATGAAATAGCCTCATATTTCACAGAGAAAACTGAAAACATCCGAAGTGGTTTTCCTGTGCGCCTCTAGCTCCTCCCTACAGCTTCCAACCACTACAATTGCACTGCCCAACCTCCCTTCGTTGCTCACCCCCTCCATCTCTACCCCTACCACTGCACTGTCTAGCCTCCCTTCATTGGTTAATCCCTTTACTTGCCCCTTAATGAGCTTCACCACTATAACAAAACAGGGTCTTTCATCTCTCCTATCCAGGACAGGTCTTACCACCTGCCCCCTCGACCCCATTCCCTCTCATCTTATTCCACCGCTCTCCTCTTCCTTCATTCCAGCCCTAACCTCTCTCTTTAACTTGTCCCTATCCACTGGTATTTTTCCCTCTATATTCAACCATGCCATTATATCCCCTATACCTAAAAAATCCTCCCTTGACCCGACTGCTCTTTCCAGCTACCGGCCTGTCTCCCTTATCCCTTTTGCTTCCAAAGACGTGTCTATGCTGACCTGGTTAGTCACCTGTCTGCTAACTCTCTCTTTGATCATCTAGTCAGGCTTCCGCCCTAACCACTCCACGGAAACTGCCCTCACTAAAGTGACCAATGATCTACTTAGTGCTAAATCTAAAGGTCACTACTCTTTGCTCATTCTTCTTGATCTGTCCTCTGCTTTTGATACTGTTGATCACCCTCTACTTCTTCAGATCCTGGCCTCCTTAGGTACCCAGGACACTGCACTTTCTTGGCTATCCTCCTATCTCTCTGGTAATACCTTTAGTGTTTTTCACTCTGAAATTAGCTCCACTCCTCGCCCCCTCCCTATGGGGGTCCCGCAAGGCTTGGTACTCAGTCCTCTTCTTTTCTCCATCTACATCTATGGCCTTGGACAACTCATTAGTTCATTTTGGTTCCAGTATCACCTGTATGCGGACGATACCCAAATTTACATCTCTGCCCCAGATCTCCCCACACTGACATCCCAGGTCCCTGACTGCCTTAGTGCCATCACTGCCTTCATGTCCTTCCGCTTCCTCAAACTAAACATGGACAAGACTGAACTTGTCCTTTTCCCCCCCTCACGATCTGTTCCCCTCCCTAGTCTTACTATTAATATTAACAACACCAATATCTCCATCTCCTCATGTCCGCTGCCTGGGAATAACTCTAGATTCCGATCTTTCCTTCAAACCTCATGTCAATTTGCTTGCCAACTCCTGTCGGCTCCAACTCAAAAACATCTCCCGCATTCGACCCTTCCTCTGGAAGGAAGCTACAAAAATCCTAGTCCATGCCCTAATCATATCCCAGCTTGACTACTGCAACACACTCCTGTGTGGTTTACTAAATAACCACCTGGCACCGCAACTCTGCTGCCCGGCTCATTCATTTCTCATCTCGCTTCTCTAATGCCTCATCTCTCTGTCAGTCCCTCCACTGGTTGCCCATCACGCAAAGGATCTAGTTCAAACTGCTTACCTTATCCTATAAAGCACTATCCAACACAGCCCCTCCATATATCTCAGATGTGATCCAGTGATACCGTCCCAGGTGCAACCTCCGCTCTGCAAACGATACCCTCCTCTCATCCACCCTGGTCACCTCTTCCCATGCCCGCATTCAGGACCTTACTCGTGCTGCCCCTCTGCTCTGGAACTCCCATCCTCCTTCTGTCCATCACTCACCATCCCATAACATCTTCAAACGTAACCTTAAAACCCACCTCTTTAGGCTAGCATATAACCTGGCCTAAACATTACCCCTCTTACTACCCAATATGATCCAACCCGCCTTTCACACTTCACTGCCAATCTATTTACAGCCTACCGATTCCCGTCACCTAATGTCTCACCCCCATATCCCCTAGTCGGTAAGCTCTTTGGGCAGGGTCCTCTCTCCTATTGTATCACGGTATTGCTGTAAGAAACTCCTCACTCTGTTTACTTATATTATGTATTACCTGTGTATGTAATAAGTATGACTTTGAATAACATGTATTACCCTGTATGTAATATTTGACTATGTAATTGTAAAGGGCCACGGAAGATGTTGGCGCTATATAAATCAATAATAATAATAATAATTGACAGAGTGGCCGCAGCGTAAAATATATTGCAAAATTACAAAGTCCAGTGATAATCAAGGTAATTTTTGTATGATGGTATGAAAGAATTCCTAGTGCAGGTTCATGAAGCAGCTATATTGCACAATTCTGTGAGTATGGGAACATGGGGAGACACAAAGTACTCAGTGCCGTAACTACAGTGCCCGCAGGGCCCACAATGCCTCTTTAAACATCTGATTTCACGTATTAGCTGTACCAGTCCGGTACTGTTGTTTAAAACAGCTGATCACATGCACCTTTACTACATTAGCAATCAGCTGTTTAAAAACAGCTGATTGGCTGGGGAGAGGAGGAGGGGGGGTGCCTGCTGTTTTGCTAGTGAAAGTACAGATAAGAGGCCAAACCAGACTTTTTTGGTCCATGAGCTGCCCCCACAACAACAGAAATTGTCCTATCAACTGGTGTCAATTATATTTTGTAATAAACAGTGGGAAGTGCAGAGGTAAAGTCCCTTCTGGCAGGGCAGCCTAAGATTCTGATTCACCTGCAAAATTAGTCATAGTATGCATGATATTATTGAAAGTTAAAACAATTTACACACACGCCAACCCTGGCTCTATATTCTCACCAGATAGATTTGATTGGTAGTCTGTATGGGAATTACAGAAGTAACTCTGATATTTAAGATAGCCCGATATCTTGGCCTGTTAAAGATCCGGTAAAATGTGCTGAAAAGTCAGATAAATTTTTCGCCAATTTTGATGGAAATTGAATGTAAAATGTCAGTTACGGCAAAAATTTGGAGGGATATTACAACTAGACTGAACCACATATTACCCCCAATGAACCATCAAGTCGAAATACTAGACCATGTGTACACAGCCTTCCATTATGATTTACAAAAGCTCTGAGCCATAAGAACGTTTTGTCTGTGTTAAGGTAGGTACATGCTATTGCACGTCTGCATCTAGCTCAAGATAAGAAACATTCTTTGCACTGTAACTCTTTTACTGTGTGTTTTAGTGCATATGTGTGTGTTCCCTCTAAGAGTGCACACAACCCCTGAAGACTGCGCACACAGGTTAAAATATAATACAGTATAATACAGTATAAAGCGTACAAAACTTGATTTTGTGTCCACACAGATAATATTTATATGTGCACGACATACAGTACAGTGCAGAGACATACAGTAAGAGGAAACACTGGGAACAAAGGAGAACGCTATAACTTGAGAAGATCCACAGCACTGGTACAGGCCGGTATGGTTACCTCTATCTATGCATCCATCCAAAGGTGCCTCAATGTAATCCAAATGGAATTACGTCTTGAAACATGCAATAAAGATGCCGTTTGCAGTTTACTTGCCTGTTGCCAGAGTGTTACGCTACCTCTTTCACACTTTGAATTTGGATAACAGAGGGAACACACTGTGTGTATCAGGGTATATATATATGTGTGTGAATAGCAGTATATGTTACAGTATGTGCGTGTATATTACAGAATATGAATTTAGCAGTATCTATATGTATATGAGTTTATATAGTTGTGGCAGTGTAAATTTAATAAATGTATGTAGTGCATTTGTGTAGCAAAGTGTTTTTTAGGCTAGGGCTGACAGGGCCAATATTATGGCATTGGATGGTCACGGTGAAATATGTACATCCAATATATATACCCAATTGACAAAAATATCAGACGGTCTGTTCAAAATATTACCCTGTGTGAACCTAGCCTTAGCTCTAATGCCACTAACTCACATACAGGCAGGACCCTGTTGTAAGGTGAATTGGTGGCCCACATGTGCCCATTTCGACACTTCACATAGGAGAGAGAGAGAGATAAGAGGGGGTGGGGGTGGATAGACAGTGAGAGGGATGGGGAGGGAGAAAAAGGGAGAGAGAAAAGTAAATATTCCCCAAACCAAAATTTGTCAAAACAAGGTCTTGGGATTAAAAGAAAAAAAGAATCCTTAAAGCAGCAGAGAATGATGTGTCTTTTTTTAAGCCCAGCTGTAGAAAAAGCTATCTAATGAACCTGTCTGGGGCTGCTGTCCCCATCCTGTCAGAAGTGTCAAGAAATGACAAGCACAGGGGACAGGCCGCCGCCAGTCATAGACAGGCCTGCCAGCTGGAGAGTTCAGCCCCAATCTAATCACACCACCAGAAAATAACTTTCACGCTTGCAGCATGAAAGGATGGGCTGGAGACAGAGAGGGGTGAAAGAGAAAAAAAGATGGGAACAATGCCTTTTGTTTCAATTACATACCTATTCAAGCAGTAATTAAATGGTGGGGCTGCCAAATATAAATTTGACCTTGTATGACGATCATTATGATTCTAAAAAAATGTAAATACGCAGCTGTCAAAACAAAACAACCCCAAAATAATAAACGACATCGGAAATGTGTAAGGGGGGTGGGTATTGCACACTGAATTTAATCAGAAAGCCAACAAATTATAAAGCAATACATAAAACTCTTGCAGGGTTATTCAATAAAAGTTCTTATCGTTTAAAATGGTGCTAATTTTAACCCACCCAATCAGATGTTAGCTTTCAAATGTTAAATAAGATCTGATTGGTTGAGGCAAAATTAGCACCATTTTAAACAATAAGAACTTTTATTGAATCTCTCTGTTGATTTTTAGGAAAACTACTGTGGGGTCTTTTAAATAACAGGAGAAGAGATTTAATCGCTATTCACTGGCAGGAAATGATCCGTAAAGTACGGCCAGTTATACTGCAGTGGGTGTTAAAATGTTTCAATCAACAATTAGATTTTGTGATTTTGATAACATGGGAGTATTAAAGCCCTTTAACCTTTATTTAGGGGATTTGAGGACAATTAAAGTTTTAATATAGAAATACAGGTCTTGGAAAAGTAATAAAAAACATGTTTATTTGGGAATAACCAAATGAAGAATTCAGTTTTTTTACTAACTGGTTAGAAAGAGACTACATGACATGACTACATGTACTAAAACTTTAAATTAAGGGTATGACCCCCCCTCCCCTCCAATGCTCAACTTTCCCGCCAATTTCCCCAAAGATAGTTTTTCCTTGTGATGTATGCCAGACAGGTTCATGCCTCTTATTTAAGGTTTACTAGCTTGTTACAAAGCTGCAAATCATTGGCTGTGACATTACATCCAAAGCCATAACTGGCATCTGATTACCAAAAATGCAGGGGACAACAGAGATCTATCTTTAGGTATATATAGGAAAAAGGTTAGTCTTGTGGTCTTGGGGATTTGCTCAATTGTACTTTGAGGGGGGAGAGAAATTACATCCCCTTTAAATATACTAATGTCCAACTATACAAATTCTTCTTGTCACAGCATCTTCTATTGTCATCTTTCTCTGTGTGAACAAGCTTTCAAATGTTCAGCATCAGAAAGCTTTGAAATGTTTATTGGCCTCACATGCTTAATCCTATATACTAAAACAAATCTGTCAATATGCATAGACGCTGGACCCATCTGCACGCGCACGTGACGTTATCCAACCACCGACCTCAGGTGGGTGGGGGGGGGGGGATCGGGGGTGAGTGCGTGGTGGAATTTGTGCAAGTGGGGGTGCACACATGGGGCTACTAGTATTATGAGAAATACGAGTGAACAAAACTAATGATCAGTGTGTCCAGAATGTAAGTATGATTTCAATAAACAAATAACTACAATTAAGCAGGGCATCAACAAATATCTCTTCCAGTCTATATGCTCAAATGTTTAAATCTACTATTTAAAAGATGGATACCAATTGATGCTACTTTCAAACAGCAGCTCAGGTTAACTGTGCCACTGAGGCCTGTCTAGCAGGGTCTCTTTAGTGGATCTAACCATGCTATCGGTACCTTTCATATGCAACAGTCTCTTTGCTGTCAAACTGTTTTTACAATCTATAACCACCATTTATTCATTAGTTTAACCAAGCAGAGACAAGGACCATGAAACTATATTTAAGTATTTAAAGTGATGAATTTATTCCTGTAAAGGAGAATTTTTAGTATTTGTAGCTTAAAGGAGGAGGAAATCAGAGGAACCAAGATCCCTGTCTGGGCCAAACACGAGCTCTTCTTATTTGCTGGTGGAACAAAACAGGCGATATATGCAAAGCAATTGCCAGTCTGTGATCCACCTAGGGTGTATGAACATACAAAAACCAGCTTCCCAGCTGCTGTTCCAATTAGTGTGGGTTTTAAATACACAATTATATAATCTAGTATAAGGATAAACTTGTTATTTGAATTGCGGGCTCTTATCTTCTTATATCACACTATGATGGATGACAAAATGCGGAAAAAGCTTGCCCGCATTTCACGCAGGTTACCGTCTGTTTGCGCTGCGATGCGCAAAAATGGATTGCAGTGCATGCAATGTGGCAACCAACATTGACATGAACTGCCCATGCGCCAATGGATAGCAATAGAGATTGCTTTCGTGTGAGAAATCATGCTGGCGTGGTGTAGCCCTTACTGAAACTGTACCATTTGCTTGATCCATTTTCCTCCGGTAATCAATTTTGCACCTTCCACTTTAAAGTACTCTGCCATTACAGTGCTATGTAAATCTTATCAACACAGTCATTTTATGGTTATCTTTCAGAAGGGGGCATTTTTATTACTAAGAGATTGCCCTCACATAGAGAAAGAGAGAGAATGCTCTCTGTAACAGATGGCTCCTGCTGTGACAATGACTGGCTGAATCTAGAAGCCAGCAGCACCACAGTATTTCTCAATTATTCTGCTTTGGATAACAGTTTAATGGACAATGGGTGCATTTTCTTTTTGGACATAATGGAAGAAAAACAGACCTCGCTCTACAAATATTGAATTAGCACAAGAGTGTATAACCATATTTCAATTAGATTCCAAGACCGTGTATTAGGTAAGAGCTGCACTACAGTATATTGTGCTTTTGTGCTCCACAAATTAAATGGTTTATCATTCACGTCAAGACAAATTATGTTTCCTTGTATGCATATTTACTGAACTGCAAAGAAATGAGGGGTACAGCAAAAAGGGAAGGTCAACTTTCACAGTGATGTTACAAATGAACTAAATCATCAGAATTTTTTTAATCAAAAAAGACATTGTTTTCACAAAAGAGAATTACCACAAAATGTTTTTATGTACAGAAAAATGAATTATGTATAACCAAAACAAAAGTGATCTCACATAATAATGTTGGCCACACAAGAGGAATTTCAGCATATAGAACTTTTCAACATTCTGACTGTGCACAGAACAATACCGGTAATCATTGCATTAATAAAATTCAGGTCTATAATAAAAACCTTTATTGCTTATTTTACTAACATTAATGGTGATGTACATATAATTAGGAAACTAGTGTGAACGTGCCCTGTTATGTTATGTTTTCAAATAGGTAAAACAGCAGTGATCAATGACTAGACTTTGGATATAACCATATATATGCTCCAGTGTTAGGCCCACATAGTTTTTTACATTCCACGCATTCCAATGAAGTGCCTATAATAACTCACTAACCTCAACAGTCTACAGAAATATTAATGTTCTAGATCCACTGCATTACTTTTGATTTGATGTTCCTACTACATTGCCTTACGCACATACATCTTACATACATGAAACCACTCTATTTGCAGTTACTGAAAACGAATTGAAGAATTGCAGACTGTGAACCTCATTTACCTGGAGCCGCACCAGAGCACGGCTGTCTTTTACATAACCAGCACAGCCGGTGCTAAGATTAATATTAGTTAGTACGACAATCCCAGTAAAGTGTCCAGCACCTCCCTGTAAATGAAGCTGCATGTCTGTTGTGACAAGGTTCAAATGGTAATGTACAAACTATACTGAACAGACCGAAAGTAACAGCACCATAGTCAACACCCTCAATATTTCATTAAATGTGGCAATCTGGACAAGAATAAACAACCTATCAGCAGTTACACAGGTAAGGAATTTCAGTTGTAACAAGTGTGGAAGAGTGCGGATTCGCAGAGTAAAAATACTACAACTGCAATGAATTTCTAGGGATCTATTTTATTTGGGGAGCCAGAAACAGGGATAAATTCCAGGAACTGCAAAAAAAACCAAACTCATGCAGGATTGTAGCATGGTTGTTCTCTCTGGACTGGGAAGTAAAATAGCAAAGCATCATAACAGAAGGTGCAGTGAGCAATGAATGGACCACCACTCTTCAATTAATCTTGTCTTTCTACCTTTGCCTTTGCTTTCTCTCTACATGAAGGTAATAATGACACACTCATCCATTATCCTTTTATCCCAGTTATTCAAATGAAATTGCTTAATAATATCTTACAGATTTGTCTTCTACCGCATAATTCTTCCTGTCATTTGCACTATATCATCCTGCAAACATACAGCCCACTTTTGCTGCCCGTTCTTTGAAGATTATTGTCAGTGACATCTTCAGGATGCGACTGGAATCTGGAGCATCATTCTCCTTGAGAGGGGGAATTACACTTACTTATCTGCTGATGCCAAAGCACAACAAGCAATCCAGAGCTAATGCGTAGGTAAAAATGGGCTTTTATCGGCAAGCCAGAACGCAGATTTGTAAATGTATGCTAATATGCCCCATTCAGAGTGGAATACCCTATTTAAAAATAAATCCATATTCACATTTTGGTGGCTTGATAATCTGAATCATGGTTTGATAGGTAATTTGTAACTGATCTGCTTGTAATTACTTTACATTTTCATGAATGCTAATAACATCATGCACAGGCATAGTGAGCTAAAAGTGCAGTATATACAGATGTGGACATTTCTAAAGTCACTGGAAAAAAGTTGAATGTGACTTGAATTTGTGGGAAAAGGGCAAATTATTAAATGTGGGATTTAAAGTGAGTGTTTGGCATACCTCAGTGAGCAAGATTCATTAGCAGATTATTCTCTATAACTTCATAATTGACACTAATATGTACTGATCAAACCTTCCTTACAGAAATGCTGTATTAGCTGGTGTAAATGAAGAAGAAACCCCCACAATGTACATCTATTTACGATACAGCTAAAAGTAAAACATGGCTCCTGATATATTTTTAGTAGTAAAATTTTGTGATGGGCTAACAGCCAGCGATATATGACCTTTACATCTTGCCTTTATGGGGTAGCCAAACAGAAAAGATCTGGTTGGTCATTCAAGGCAATTCATTGAATGAAGGGAGATGTGACTGCTGCCACTTCTGGACTGACCATTGACCGCACACATGTGCCAATGAGTGGTCATAGGTCATCCTGATTTTCCATTCCAGCTGATGCTCTCACACCAGTGTTTGATCATTCACAGCTAATCATGCTATTGTATGAATATGTCTGTTAGTAGCCAGTGTAAGAGAGGTTAACCTTCCATTGATCTTCCTTTCGACAGGAGAGTGTGTAGGCATACTCTGCTGCCTACACAGACTATTTCTGCATTAGCAGCTCAAAAAATCAGGCTTCCACTATGGCAGCCCAGTTCATATGTATCACTGTCAGTATACACACAATGAACTATGTCATATATATATATTACACATTCTAAAAGAGCAGAAATTGGTAAAAACCTGACACATATTACAGTGTGAAAAAGGTAAATTTTGGTGGACCTGAGTTTTATTGACTGAACACCTCCCTCATACTTTGCTCACTAACATGTTTCTCTTGTTTAGTAAAATCTGTTTTATACTGTACCATGGACCATATTCTCTTGCTTTTATATAGCGAAAAATCAAATTAAGTAGGATTCTCTTAGCTACCAGTATAACTTTCCTGATCAGCACAGATACAAACAAGCTGTTTCCCTGGGTGTATGATGGTGTTCTAGGGGGACACTATGTATCTAACGTCCATGCCAAATCTCACAAAGCATGACAAGCTGGTCAGCGTGCAGTGATTTGACTAATTATGTAGGATTAGAGCATATTAATGCAAGCTGTTTTCTCCAAAGTTAATGACCTGCTGGCTGGGTTCAGCAAGGCCCCGTTTGGTCTGTAGACAGAGGATGAAAAAGTACTTTCTAAGCCCTCGTCGTTTCACATCAGCAAATGAGTATATCAAACTACTGAGCAGCAAAATGCAAGCGACATTTTGTCTACTCTAAAGCTACACAGATTTCTTTAGTTTTCCACCCCGAGGATTCTTTTGATGAAAAATTAACATACCTTCAGCCTAATCTGCAGTCTCTAGAAACAGAGAGAATCTTTCTTTTTTTCTGTATATTACTTTCAGTACAGGAGAACAGAGAAAAATTATTCAGAATGTTAATTATGATGTAGACACAATTAAGGTGATGTATCGAGAGCCGCAATAAAAAATTGTAGTTATAAAGTTTGCTAACCTGTTTGTGGCGATGTAAAGAGGGTTAGCCTGACTTTAAGATTGTATTGTGGAGGTTGTATTTAAATATGTAAGACTAATAGGATAATTTAAAGGGAAGTTAAAGATGAACACACATTATTATATTACCTTTGTCTGGAATCCCAGATCACCCCCCCAATTACCATTAACTCTAGCATTATAATAACAAATATAACAGACCATACAGACACAAGAGCTGGGTGAGCGGTCGGCCACCGCTTTATTACATTTTTTGTTTTAACAAACCCATGACTTTTAGCATAAAAACTATCACTGTACAACCTAGCCGTAGTTCCAACTTGTATGACAACCTCTGGTTCGCCAGAGTGCATGTAACGGCTCCATAGCATATTACTTGCAAATATGTACCTGCCTCTGTGACTCCAACAATCAACCACATAATAAACAGTACAAAATTAGCTGTCACCCGCAAGATCAAAATGGCGCCAGCAAACTCATGGCTCTGGCCATTTCAGAGGTCTCATAGGCGGCGTTCATGTAATCCCAGAACTTGCGAGATTTTTGTCAGACACACAACTACCTAAACGGTTAGTGCTCGCAATATACATTATTACACACACAAGTACTGCAATAAAAAAAACACAACACACTATAGTACTGCAATAAAACAAAATCACACACACTGGTTCTGCAAATAGAAAAACCACATCTCACACACTAGTACTGCAATAAAATAACACATAATGCACACTAGCATTGCAATAAAAAAAGGTTTGCTGCACACAAAACTTTGACAGGAAACATCCACCAAGAAACCTGATTGGATACTTAAAGGAGAACTACATTTAAATGATTTTAATGCTAATATGAAAGCTTTTCTCCCCATAACACCTATACATTGTAAGATTCTTCTCTAGTAAGTTGCATTTAGAACATGTACAGTAATAGATTCTGTAACAAAGGCAGCTTTCATGTTGTTGCCAGTAGAACCCACAGCCCATGTAGTGATAAAAGCCACGCCCCCTGACCCCACTCTCTATGCAAATAGTATTTTATATACAGATGTCTCTTCATCATTTTGGAAGTCCCTGATAAGACTTTGAAAGCTGCTCGTTACCCTGAAGTTTATTTACTAGTCAGCGTAAAATAACATACAGCAGTACAAAATATTCAGCTGATTTTACTAACATTTTTTTTTTTGTGTTCTATTCCTATCAACAAATAAAGTTTCTAAATATACCTGTTTACAAACACACAGTCCAAAAGGTCAAAGGATAAAAAGATAAAAGATAAAGATCCTACATGTACTAGGGTTTTATATAGTGTCTGTTTGGGATAGGGGTAAATGATTTGCTTTTTGAAAGACCGAGTAAATGAGGTTGCAGGTTTAATTCCCCAGGCTTTTTACTGAAATGTTAATATTCTGTCTCATACATCAATGCTAGCGTAGAAATACACTGCAAAGATTACTTTCTTTTTTGTATGAAAAGTAAAGGATTATATAATTGTTAGAATAGGAGCACTGAATGTGAAACCCCTGTTCTGTGTCAGGGAGAGGGAGAATCCCTGTGCTGTAATGTGATTGGCTGTTATCTTTTAGAAAGCAAGGCTGCAACTTCCCTTGTTTTGATCGGTTGATCACTACAGAGCATGTAAAGAATACTGCATACACTTAAATGGGTTAACTCAGCTACAGTGGATTATGGGAGCTGAACCCTAGTAACCACATACAATTTAAAATGTATATGCAGCACAATTCCTTGTGCTGCAGAATTTAAAGAACAGCAGTTACTAGTGATACTAGAAGCGAATTATACTGAAATGAAAAGAACAGTTTGTCCTTAAGTTCCCTTTAAACAGAGACAAAAAAGTAAAATCTGATCTAATTTTCAAAGGAGAACAACAGTCAATTTACAACTTTTAGGGTACAAACTATACATATAAAAAAATGTTCAGACCAATATTTTTCTGTCTTTCTAAAGAAAAAGATATCTAAATATAAGCCTGCATTACCTAATGTCTTTCATTACGACAAGGCCAGCAGGTATAGCTTCACTTGTATGCTTGTAAACAGTAGCTCACTGGAAAACATGCGGAAAAAGTGACTGGGGAGAAAGAGGTGTTAAAAGTGATTGGTAAATGCTTAACTGAGCAGTTAAGCCCAGCATCTTTTTTTTGAATTTAGGCCCTATCCAGAGGCAAGCACAGGATTTTCAAGGGGGGGATTTCTGAATGGGTAACCACCGAACAACCCCAGAAAGAAGTTCATGACCAAATACATCCATACATTCTATTATACATGCATCATGTAATAATATTATATATTCTGTACTTGCCATAATTATCCTCACAGTTGGCCAAATATCACTTTTGTTATAAAGTATCTTCATTAAGGCTGGGTACATACGAGCAGATTTTTCGGCCCAACCTGTCGATATTTATGTGTATCGGTTGGTTGGTCTAAAAAATCTGAGGGGATTTCGGCGGCGGCAGCGACCAATGTCAGTAAATCACTGCAGATTGTGCAGCCCTTAGGAGACATTAGCCGCGACTAACAGTACTTTGTCCCGGCTGACTGTTTGTAGTGGCGAATGGTCGAGATGAAACATTTGGCCATTTGTTCCCAGCCTAATGTTCTCTTTTACAGAGAAATCCACATTTGCCCTTCAATATCATTAGTATCAGAGCTGTGACACTGACGGTGGATCTGACAGAATTTGCTGAATATTGTCGGTATCGGGACCTATTGGACAAGACAGGAAATTTCCATTTCCAGTTCCCTTTACTACAGTAGGGGAAGCTGATAACATTAGACCATGTATGGGCACATTGAACGATCATTCTCTATATGGAATATATGGAACAATCATTCCTGTGTATATATAATATATATAATGAAATGTTAATAGTCAGCTCCACCTTCAGGATTTCCATCACAGTGGGGTAAGTACAGTAAGTTCTGTATATAAACCCAGCCTCAGCAATCACCTTAAGCAGCTGCAGGATTAATATTGATAAAATTTTGTATCAATTATGATTAGTTATGCTGCTGTCAATCACAGGGCAGACTGGATACATTTTTGAAACATACAAATGCTGCTTCTCACTCACAGCTCAATTGACAATGTAACAATCTATGTAACAAACTATATAACAGTCTCTGGACACCAGGAGAAGAAGAATAGCAAACTGCACTCACTGAGCAGACAGAAAGGGGGATCCCAGGCACCAGGAATCCCCTCCTAAACACGCCCCTATTATCTTTCCGATAGACAGAATACTGCTGAACCTGCTGGAAGAAAGATGTGGCACTGACAATTTATTGCTGTGACAAACAGGGAATATAGGAGGCCGTACAATCACCTGACATTAAGCAAAATATCGAAACAAATGTTTGTCTGATTTGGATGAAATTCAACCATGACCGGTTGGTTGCGGCTAAAATATTTCTTGATATTTCCACCAGATCTACCAACCTATCGCACCAATCAATCAAACCAAAACATCTTCTCATACGTACCGGGCCCTTATTGTTCATTAACACACAAGGTAGTGCCTCCTCTTCAACGTCACAATTTCAGGGTTATTGTGAAAAAAAATTACACACTGATATGAATATTAGTGTTACACACTATGGCTATTAATGTTAAAGACAGTGGTCACAGAATTTCCACATTTACACAGTAAGCAACATAAGACTTCAGTTGACTCCTGCAGCTGACCTGGTCTTACACATATGCAAACATGCTGCTGACCTGGTCTTACACATATGCAAAAATACTGTAATTAACCTGAAAATGGGGCAGTAATGATTTGCGCTATATTTGTAATGATATATGCAATTAAGAAGGCCATACACTATAAATATAATTGTACACTCTTTGATATTTTTTAAAATATATTGTATATGTATGTACAGTTGACAACAACCAATTGATGATGTTGACATCTATTCTGGCATCTATAAAACAGGGTTTTAGTTAAAACAAGTCACTTGTATCAACCATGACATTTATTTGGAGCAATAAAATGACAAATCTCCTCCCTATGACAATAGTAATCACCTGGAAATCACAGAAAGGTAGGTGGGCTCATGTTGCGGCAACAATTGCAAAAATAGGGACTTTTGGGGTGATTACTGGGATGTAAATTTAGCAGTTGTCAAGATTTATTGTTCTAAGTAAAGCTCCAAGTACCAAATACCTTCAATTGTACAAATGTGACCGAGTGTAGAGAAAACTAACACCAAATATATAGCTAACAAGTGAGTAATGTGTCAACATTACTGAAGATACATTTGGACTTTAATGTGAAATTTCCTCATTCTGGGCCTTAAGATAGACTCTCTATAGAACAGGGGTGAAAGGGATTGGAAAAGAAGCTTTATGTGCATTAAATGGGTTACAATGGAAAAACAGTGAGAGCCCATAAAATCCTGATTTGATGTAAATAGAGGAGTAATGATAATAATAAAACAAAGAGCTTGAACAGGTGACACAATAACTGAAGCACAATAAAAGGGCTTACTGCACCGACTCTATTAAACATTTAGCAGTTTGTTCTTATGAAAGGACATAAGCTGCAAAAATGCTCCTCTAAGAGCCTCAAATATATTGTACAGAAGTCACATCAAATTAATACTGAGGGCCATTAAGGCGCCTTTATGCTGAAAAGGCTTTTGAAAATGGATTAAACTATGAAAACTTGCATGATCCTAAAATACGTATTAATGGGTTTAGAAAGAAAAGAGTAACAATAGATAGAGAATGCATTTACTTTGTGTGCAGCAGCACAAAGCTTTTGTTAGATCTCAGACACAAAACCTTTATGTGGAAAATTGAGGCAAATATAGAAAATGGAAATAAATTCAAAAATCTGTCAATATGCCCAGAAGATTGATATTACTGCATTTTGGTAAATGATTACTTGGGGTGACGTGCTGTTGTATTTGCAGTGTTATCTGTTAATAATGCAAATCCATATATATGGGAATTTTTCCAACTTATTGTGGGACATTATAACCTAAAGAGAGATGCCCACCACAAGAAGCTAATTGGTTGGAGTTCTACCATTCTACTAAAGATAAATATATATACAGTACTGTATAGCATATATGTTATAATTCAATTGTAAAGCGTTATCCAACCAGGATCCGTGAGAGGGTAAAACCATTGGGGAGTAGACATTACAGACCATACGATAGGTTTATTGGATTGAATGTTATATAGAATATAATATCTAATAAGTGAAAGGCCACCTTACATTAAAATAAGTACCCTGGCCATTTCTTCAATGTCACCATTGAAGAAAATATTTAAAGATACAAGTCCGTAGAATTATAAAACAATTTCAGACTAACATCCTTACATCAATATAAAAACCTTTAACTGGTTATGTTAATATAAAACTAATAAGATACACTTCATGTATAATAATCCTGTGTTAGTATAGCTGCCATATCATATAAAAAAAAAAAATTCTGTTCCTCCGATAAAAGATGTAACAACCTGAAAATTAAAATTTAGTATGTGAAAAATGTAACAAGTACAATTCGTCTGTGAATGTAGGAAGGTCTGAATTCTAATTGTATGAACTTAAGCAGCTGTCATCATATCAAAAATAATGAATGCTCAAGAGATTTCCAACTGTATATATATTCTGGGCTTTTTAACCAGTAAGAAGAGGATTACAGGGTGAGAAAAGAGAGCGCAGAACAGGTCCTTCCCTATTAGTCTTGGCTAATGCCTGAAACTGCAAACAACATGGAAATAGCTAATCCTACAAGACAACAACTGAAGTAATAATTCTGCTGGTATGCTTAGCCCACCATCCATTTAAACTGGATGTAATGCAAGGTAGATACCAGTAATTTGCCACATACTCAAAATACTTTAAATAATGTCACATGCACACTGCATTTAATTTTAATACAACTAAAATGATAAAACCAGAAGATTTATTTTTCTGTCTTTAAATGTATATTTCACTTTATTAAAGGGAACATACACTTTCCATTTCAACATAAAGAAAAATAGTGCAATTTAAATTTTATTTTCCCCGTATTTTTTTTCCTTATGCAATATAAAAACAAGGAAAGCAATACGCAATTTGTTATATATTCAGAACAGATAATTAATTTGGCTTGAAAAAGTCAAATTACTGTTCTTTCTATTTCTTCTTCTTTTTCTTCTTCTGGTTTATTTTTCCGCTTTTTTGGACCGTATCTCCTCCCACAGTTTTTGAGCTAGAGACATGAAATTCGGTACAGACGTGCGGGGCATATAGAAGAAGTGTGTTATCTTTTAGCTAAGGAATCTGCGGAAGCATTACAGCGTTATCTGCGAATTTCCGGACATTTTTCCCATAGACTATAATGGTAACAATCCTCAAATGTGGATATTTCAAAACAATTTTTTTCATGGTCATAAATACAAATGGTGATAACCCCAACCCCCCACACAGACCCAGGTACACCCACCTACTGACCTACCTTTCCATTCCCATGGAATCCATATTTAAAGGGTAACTAAAGTCAAAAAAACTAATTTAGATTTATCCTCAATAAAAGATAGTTTTATGGTTATAAACACAAAAAAAGACATACCCCCTTAACCATACCCAGGTACACACACCTACTGATCTACTTATTATTGTGGAAGCCATACTTTAAAGGGTAACTAAAGTCAAAAAAGCTAATTTTGATGAATAATCAAAAAACTTTGTTTTTTAAACCCCCAACGTGATACAGGTATACACAGCTACTGACCTACCCCTCCATTACTGTTGCAGCCATACGTAAAGGGTAACTAAAGATAAAAAAAAGACATTTTGAACAATCATCAAAAAAGTTAATATTTTATCCCCCAACCGGATATGAATACACTCACACCAACTGACCTACCTTTAATGCATGTGACATATTTAAAGGGTAAGTAAAAAACAACAATGTCCTCTTCATTGACATTATTGAGTTTTAAAATCTGCAGCACAAACACACAAATTCCCTTCCAAAATGCAGTCTTTCAAGCCAAAATTCAAAGTTTATACAGTCTTATACAGTCTTCAAAGTTTCTTTCAAGCCAAAATTCAAAGTTTATATCTAAAAGCCTCATCCTAGAATAGAACTGCAAAACCACTTGAAACAAAAAAGTATTTTTAAAAAATAAATTGTTAAAAATGAAATCACCGTAACAAGGAAGTGGCAGTAAAGGGCTGGGGTAAGGATTCCCATAGAATATTGAAATTTATATGAGAAATCCCGTGTTCATTTTAGTAAAGGACACAGACTAAATTGTCAGTTGCATCCTTTATTCCTATGGAGGCTATTTTGCGTGGGTACACACCTTCCAATCTTTCGTCTCGACCGAACGTTGGGCCCTTCCGACTGGTCAGCCAGGATGAAAGACTGACACAGGTGGCAAAAATAGTAGCATCCGAAAGTTTGCCGCAACTGAGAGTGTGGTCCATAGAGGACCACACGATCAGCTGTGTTCCGACGCATCCTCTCATGTGTCGTGCAATACTTTGGCCCATCTAACCGATACACTGAATTCTCCCTAAACACAAACCAATCTTAAAAGGTAATTAATCATGTTTTTGGGATTTGTGTCAGATGATGCCATATTACTTTGAAAGATCTACAGGAAGGGCTCTTCTTTACTTTATCCATTTTCACAAATGATGGACTACTTAAATGTTATTCTCTGCAGAAAGGATCATAATATTCTACTCTGGATTAATTTCCCTTAGGCTAAGTACACACAGGTTGGTATTTTGGCCTGACCAATATATCTGGGAATTACCACTATGGTCAATATTATTTTAGCCCAGCTATTTGGCAAGATTGGCTATGTCTATAATTTTCATATAATCCTGTACACTTGGTAGATCTGTCCGTGGTTGGTATGTGTGTACCTAGTTTTATAGACGTTAATAGGTGCTTTACCCAGCAAGCCTGTCAAAAACATATGAATGCAACTATGTGTGGAAGGTATGTATGTTTGTTTGTGTAATTTATTTACATAGCGCCACTTGGGTACGGAGCACTGTACATTATAAGATACAGAGTATCAAAACAGGGGGATAAGTGCAAGCCATTATACAGATAAATTCAATTTCAAAGTTTAAGGTGCCATACTGCTTTGTCAAGTTATAATTATACATTATTTTTAGATTCCAAGAAAATATTCCCCCCACTGGCTAGGTTTTCATAACTCACTGAAGTCATTAACTAGCAGACATTGTTGTACCTGGTCTTATTTGGCTTTTTACAGCATCCTGTGAATTATGATTAAGTGTCTTTAAAGGAACATGTTACTTAATTTGAAAATAAGCAACCAGCAACATACAATGTGGGACCCACAATATCAAGTGAGCCACAAAACAAACATATGTCTCTGAGATTAGAACATTCGCTCAGAGGAAGGTCCTTACACTGGGGTTAACCTTTATAAGCTACAAATTGATTGACTGCCCATTTTAAGCTATGCCCCACCACCTATGAGGTCTGTATAATGGGAAGATCCACTTCTTGCAGAGTGCATCTTCCCAGTGGTTGGGCACTGGGGCCTACACACCACTAAACACATGGGTGAGACCTAGCGGTATAGTTCCTCATCCTGTGTAGTGTTAGTGGGGAGGGGGTGGGACAAGGAGTATTGTTGTGTTTTAAAGCCACTTTGAAACTAGTTATTATACTTATATTTTAAAATATGGGGTTCATTATTCACTATACACAGAGTATCATATCCATTTACACAAAAACATATTTCCAACAGAACCACATCATCACAGTGAGTGTAGTTTAAAAAAAAAAGGCAATTTGCATTCCCCCTACCACCACCATTTTGGATATTCCCCAAGCAGTATGTATATGTACAGGTTTATTGGTAATTTACACCTATAACAAAAATAAGCGATATCAACATTTTATGTTCATACAGGCTAGCCTAGCCATGTAACTTCAACAGCCTTTACAGCTGTACCAGCATAGTATATGCATGTTAATACAAACAATACATGAGATCCGATCATCTCCATTACACTTCAATAGATACAGATAAAGGTTATTGTCCTTTTTTGAACCTTAGGGCACCCAATAGGTGAATTTATTGATCCACCATGCTTAAAATTTAAAAACAATGTCTATCACCTGGATGATTTACAGCAACTGAATATTCTTACTTCTTGTTCACAAAATATCTTGATTATGGCAGGTGCTCATATTTAAAGGCAACAAAGACTTGTGTACTAAAATCATACCTTATGGGTGGTCTCTCCCCCATAGAGAGGGCCACACAGAGATAATATAGTCTTAACAGCATGCATTCAGTATGATATAGGCTAGTACACTTGTAAATGTATTGACTGGGAAAACAGCTTGACCTAGAGAATCAGGAAGTCTGTATGAACAAAAAAAAATGATGTCATTCTGATATCACTTCCGTTTTGTTCAATATAAAAAAAACAGATTGATGAAAAGACAGAATCCCAAATTCAAAGTTGTAAAGACTGCATGAGAAACAATGTTTTTGTACATATGATATATGTATAAACTCTCGACAGGTGTAAAACCTGTAATTACAGAAGCATTGATTAGATCATGAGCCCAGGGCTATAAAGAGAAATGTATGTAGACTAATGAGAATTGCAAATAAAAAATGTCCAAGATTTATAAAGAAAAAATGAGCTTGAAAAGCCTCTTTGCTATTATTTCCAACATGAGAACAGAGCAGCTGACTGTGATCAAGAGAGCTGGGGAGTGGAGAGGCATCAGCACTGAATTGATGCCAAAGAGTGGCAGCCTTGCACTCTCTAGTCACTCACTCATTATGTGCTGAAGTGCTCTTGTGAAGTGCCTCTTATACTTGACCTATCATATTACTTCTTCTGTAAACACATAATCCCTTCTTGTTAGGTGGTGTCAACACAGGCATTCATTCAGTGTTGTAGTCGCTCTCTTTTCCCCCTTCACTTAGTCACTTTATAAATGCTGCCAAAACAGTGTCACTAAAACCCAGCAATTTCAATTTAACAAAGTAAGCAGATCTTATGGTTTTATCTATTGAAGGCTTTGACATTAAACTTCAAACCTCCCTTTTATTAAAAATACTGTGGAACAAAAAATGAATGGATTCCTGCATATTAACAACTTATGCTGGCTATACACTGTAAAGGTTACCTTTTGATGTTGCTGCCTGACCTGCTCTTTTTTGCAATCAAATTCCAATCACATATAAATAGGCCAAGATGGGGAAAGTTGCATTTAAGTTGTAAGGTTAAGTAAGCCTTCAGACATTTGATACAATCGGAAATCGAACATTTTAATCAATTACATTCGGTTAGCCATTGTTGATGATTGGCCAGGTTGGATCATCAATGAGCCCTGACTTAATGCCCATAAATTGAATAATAGTCGGATGAAATTGTGTTACACATTGTGCGTCGCAGGTCAGCCCTGTAATCACGTGTGTACGAACCTTAAGACTTCAGGTACAGCAAGAGTTAACAAAAGGGGAGGGTAAGACTATGGCCACATTCTGTAAAAATAATATGAGTAAATGGGGTACATACAAAGTTCTGTAGCAACCTACACAGTCCGAACCCAATCCTGCCTATGCTTTGTATAGGCAGGATCATTCTAGTGGCCACACATAAAAACAATCCCTATTGGCTTCCTATACTAAAGTACAAAAAACAGATCACAACCAATAGAAATTTCTTTTTCAAAACTTATTGGTACCAAGGCCAATGGCAGTTTTAAGCCACGGGATTGGTCAATTTTTCGCTCCACTCATGGATTTTTCTTTAATTTTCAATGGGGGTACCCAACACAAATCTCATAGTAAGCAATGTGAGGGTGATCTTGGCAAAATCACAACATTACCTTAGCAGCAATATCAGATATCAGAGTCCAAACCTAAGTGGGGGTAAAGATTTATCAGTCTGCTGAGCATAAGAATATACTTTAAAGGCAGATCATGTTCTGTATTATTTAGACAGAGACTTTTGTCTCTGTCTAAATAACATGAAGGTGAAAAAGTAATTTTTCACCTACATGTTTTTTCACTTTTTCATTATATTTCAATATACAGATATTTGATTTTCCTTTTAGCTATACTGATAGGTAAAGGTAATATATAACAAATATTTACATTTTGTAGACAACCTAATGCAATGTTTTGCATGTGGAAAGAGTACCTAAAAAGAATCCTGAGATAACCCCATTCCGGGCTACTATAAATGCATATATCATGACAACCAACTGCTGATGGGATCATCCCTTTGGGATTCTGTCTTTTCATCAATCTGACAGTTATTTATATTTAGACCAAATGTAAAAGAGGAGCCAACATTGATTTTGAAATGCTAATTACTGGCAGCAGAGAAAGTGGGGTTTGCTACATTGATGGCAGAAAGTTGTTTTGTTATTTGACGTTACGGGTGTTACTGTTATTACCCATAAGCAGACATATTGCGTGGATGTGCTTCCTGGAAACTTAAGGCCACATATATGCATTCTGGAAACTAAAGGCCATGCATGAGCATAACGTGCTTGCACATTGGGGAATACCAGGAACCCACGTGGCATCACATAGCCAGCCATAGATTGAAGTTTGTGGAGAATACTTTGAACCATACTGTGTATGTAGCCATATTGATGGACTATTGGCAACTAGCAAACCGAGCGGTGCAAGCAACTCTCGTGCGCACCTCCTCCATCCCTCCCACATTGTGACACGGCGCTCGAGCAAATGCGTCCGTGCATATTTACAGCCCTAGGTTAGTATATAAGATTACACCCACAATATTCACTCCAATAAATAAATGTCCCTGCACGCCTGACCCAACTTCCTTCTCTTATTTCTCATACCTCAATAAAGCAGGTTATATCAAGTTTCCATCAAGTTCTCCTTCAATTTGCTATTTCTCAGCCTTATTGCAACTAGGC
Organism: Hymenochirus boettgeri; assembly: GCA_019447015.1. Lineage (NCBI taxonomy): Eukaryota > Metazoa > Chordata > Amphibia > Anura > Pipidae > Hymenochirus > Hymenochirus boettgeri. The sequence continues at coordinate 289,765,335 of CM033470.1, read as the reverse complement.
AAATGCAATTTTACCCTTGAAAAATATACCTCCCTGTATATATTGTTTTATTTGCCACACACAGCACAATTGTTATGGTCTCTCTTGTAGTGTAAAGGGGTTTTCTATCTGGAACGGGCAATGTTGTGGGATTGGTTGTTTTTGCACACAGTGGATATGCAGCAAATCCCCTATGATCCAACGAGATCTGTGTGTATGGTTTTCACTTTTACTTACCACTGCTCAAAATGGTCATGTACACTTGGACAGTTGATGTAAAATGTAAATTAAAGCTTTTGTATAATAATGGCTTAAAGGGCATGTCCACCCCCAAAACTAGTAGTCTGTAGTGTATAAAAATCCTTACCTTACATCCCAGCTCCAAATGGTTCTACTGTAATGTCCCTCCAAAGTAACAAAAACTGACCACCAGGAGCTTGGCAGGGTCCATATAAAACTCTGCCTACTGTACTCCCCCGGGAGAATTTTGCCATGCGCACTGCAGGCAACTCCTCCCTCCTACCCGCTGTAGTGTAGGGCTCCCTCCCCCAGCCCCAACCGCTATAGTACTTTTTGCAGAAACTCCCCTGAACTCTACTTACATTACCTCTTTCCCCCAGCGTTCTGGATAGCCGGAAGCCGCATCCGTGATTGGCTGCCTCTCAGCCAATCACAGACTCGGCTGCTGGTCCGGCCCCCTTCATGCAAGCAGAGGGCTGTGACAGAACATTGAAGGAGAGAAGTTTCTGCAAAAAGTACTATAGCGGTTGGGGGAGGGAGACCTACACTACAGCAAAACTTTGTAAATGGGGTGGACATGCCCTTTAAGAAGACTACTGCATGAAACTCTGTCAGCATTAAGCATTGAATTGTAGGGCTTAAAATGAAATCTATGTTAAATCTATCTAAGTCATTAAATAGCTGCCATACATCTAAAAACTTATTATGCAGCTACCAGTGCTTAGCTGTAGCTATTCTGACAGGCTGTCATATAACATTAAAGGAAATATTTTGGCTAAAACTTATTTTCACTGACTTACAGCCCAGAAACTGTTGATTAAAACAATGCCTTTCTAAGCGATTCTTTCACAAATTTTCTGCATTTGTACAGAACATTTTTTTTTCACTGTACAGGCAGTTCATTCATTTATTCACTTGGTTTAGCACAAGGAGATTCACACTAGCTTATTTGACAGAGCCTCTATCTTCCTGTGTTAGGCATGTAATTGAGGTTGTGTGGTATACTGTCACAAAACAAGCAATGCTTTTAGGCTATATTCACACAAACAATTTTTTTGTATCGGTTTACTAGCAGTTTCAGTCCCAGAAAAACAAATGTCATTTTTAACATCAAATGCCCAGCAATACCAGAACTTGTGAATTAAACCTTAAAAGACAATTATACTTACCGTATATACTTGAATATAAGTCGATCCGAGTATAAGCCGAGGCACTTATTTTTGCCTGAAAAACTAGCAGAACGGATTGACTCGAGTATAAGATGAGGGTAGAAATTATAACCGCTTTTAATAAAACAAAAAACACTTGTATTACATACAGTAATAGCCAAATCCAGTACCGGTAACCCCCAATTCCTTGGCACTCCAGATGTTTGGAAACTACAACTCCCATCATGCTTTAGTTGTTGAGAGTTGTAGTTGCTAAAAATTTGCCAAGGTTAAACAAACTTATTACTGTAGGCCAAAAATGTTTATGCCCATAGAAGCTTTTAAAACTACCAGCCGGAGAGTCAGAACACCTTTCTTGCTCCTCCATTGGTACGTCCATTGAAGAAAGGTGCGTAACTGTGCCTATGTGCACGCGACTGTGTTCCTGATCATACCGGCACTCCTGACTGCCTCAGTCTTTAGAGTTGAGGCCGCAGGACGTAAATTATGTGAGTAATTACTGTACCGGAGACACATATCGGTAGCTCCTTTTGATGCTTCTCCATTCTCCTTCTTCAATATAATTCAGCTTTGACCCAAGGTTAGGTTTTTAGGCTAATTTTAATACCTAAAAACCCCAGCTAGTATTCAGGTATATACAGTACCTTCCCCATACTCACTAACCAGTGTACCCAGGGTGAGAATCTGAACCGCCAAGTCCTCAACTCTGGGTAAACTCTCTATTTTCAGTAAAACTTTCAAAAAGATTCCTTCACAGCTTTGGTCTTGCATTGCGTGACTTCCCACTGGTCCTGACAGTGATTTGTATAATAATAGTTACTGGGCATTTGATCTTGTCCTATAAAGGTGTGTACATTTATTTTGGTGCTATTAATTGGTTGACTGGTGCTTTAAAGTCAGTGTAAAAATAACTTTAGCTATAAATATATATTCCCCCCCCCATACCTAGGTTTCGCACTCATAATTTACCAAAGATGCTCCTTAAGTTCCATAACTGACCTGGCCCCTCACTGCCTAGGCACCACTGTTTCAAGCAAAAATTGGAGCAGAGGGCTTCTGCGCTGCCAGTGCTGTCAGCCGCAGAGCAGAGGAGGAGCGACCGGGTCAGGTAAGGAACTTTAGGGGCATCTTTGGTAAATTTTGATAATGCGAAACCTAGATTTCCAACGAGCATTATCCTTCAGGACAAAATATTGCCACTGATTTCAACTGGCAGATGTCTGCAAGAAATAAACTTCAAGTCTAGTTGATCTAAATGAATATCACAGATACACCATGACCTGGATGAATGAGAAGCTTCAGAAGTATATTTCAACCTATGGAGCGTCATTGTCCATTGTCTAACTACCCTATCGGTAAATAACTAGGGGTGTCTGCACTGTTGATGGGGTTGGCTGACTAGAAATTTTCAAGTCTAAAACAATACAAGAATGTGATTCTCAGTGAAAATTGGACAGGTTTTCGAATACCAGCAGAACACTTGGTCTTAACTCAACATCATGTTCACATAATATGGGGCACTATTCATTTATTGTAAACTCTAAAAAATGGGAAAAGAGAATTCCCAAAAGTAACTCAAACAGCACTCACGGCATATGGAGGGCCCAATCGGAGTGGGTAACTATTCCACCCCTGAAGGGAGGATTTCCCAAGTATAATTTAACTGCACGCACCCAGCCCATCTGCCTTGATTTCAACAAGTCAACATACTATAAAACATCAACATCTTTATTAGTTATTATGTAAAAAAACACACTAAGTGCGAAATTGTTGCACCCCACATACCCCAAGCATATACCAACATTGATATTTAAAAAAAACCCACTTCTACCACAAGTCGTGGTTATAGAATGTCCAAAACTAATATAAATTTATGATTTATGCAGTCCCGGTCCTTAATGTATACCAGGCAGCACCTATGAATATGTGTTGGATGGGGCAGGAATATAATGCACTAAGAGACTCTGTAATGGGTGTGTTGAAATTAAGTATGTTACTCCATTATTACCAATCCGTGCGTATTATACAATGTCAATTGTTTTATCTGCATCAAAGTGACCTTGTTAGACGGATAATTTGGATCAGTGCATAGTAATAAATATCACTTAATCCCTCTGTTAAATGTTTGCAGAATTGCTTTTAACTAGAAGTTACCGTCAGGGAATGTCTCCACTTAGCTCCTTAATGAAGTTAGGAAGTGTACTCACAGGCTTGTCGGGCGTCCTTTGTACACGACCGTAGCTCTAAAGTCCATGAAACAGTACATACCCACATAGGATGTCGGATAATTATCATACCTAGAGCTTCGTGACTGTCACACATCAGATTGATTTTTACCGGACGTTGACACTATTCATTTATTGCACTGCTATACTTTTAGCACTGTGCTTATATGCTGCAATTCTATCAAAACTACCAGTACTTTTCCTGAGTTCTGTAGCCTCCTCCCAACTGAATAATAAAGAGTTTTCCAACTACTCATCACTACATATTAATATGCAGAACAGTATCCACAAAGCAACCTTGGCTCTTGCCTAGAATCCAGTAAATTGCTCAGAAATAGCAATACAGTCCATACAATACACATACAGCAAAGAAGGGGCCCCCAAATCACAGTCCTGCCTTGGTTCAAATTTTTTTTGCAATCCAACTCTGGTTTTATGGGCAAGTCTGCTAGAATTTACTTGATAGCTTTAGCAAGGAGAAGGCACACAGTTATCTAATATAGTCAAACATTTTCCAATTAGGCTCATTTATATTTTAGCTTTAATTTTTTAAATGTAAACATTAAAAGTGATCTTGAATTCTTTATCACTGTCGTATCTAATGTGAAAGCTTTTCCTATAAATGCAAATATTGCAAGTGACAAAGAATTCTATATTACTGTCCTATCTAATGTGAAAGCTTATCCTGTAAATCCAAACAATGCAAGTGATCTAGAATTCTATATTACTGTCCTATCGCATGTGAAAGCTTCTCGTTTAAATGCAAACATTGCAAGTGTTCTAAAATTCTATATTGCTGTCCTATCTGAAAGTTTCTCCTCTAAACATTGCAAACAAACAAGTGATCTAAGTTTCTGTATTGCTGTTCTACCTAAGCTGAAACTTTCCACAAAGCGAGATACTAGCGCACACAGGAAAGAAAGCACACACCAAGTCTTCAAATCAAGCAGAAAAACACAATTTTACTGTAAAACTAAAACATATCCAGGACTGCCTGACGCGTTTAGAGCTTGCTGTTTAGTCATAGGGGTGGCGTCCATTTTAACCACGTCCTTTTCAAGGGAATATTACCCACATTACCCTATCTAAGCGGAAGCTTTATAATTTAACCTTAATTTTAATTAATTTTACACCACTACCCCCCAGATACAAATCAGAGCTTTGGGAACATTAAATTGCAAAGTCCCAGCTTATTGTGCTTGCTGTAACTACAGAAAAGTAGTTTTTGGAAGGCAACAACCATTCTCGACGCAAATGGTGAATGCTTATCTGCTTTGGAAATTGTTTAGACACCTTACACAATCATTTAATCCTTAAAGGGGAAGTTCAGTGCAAATACATATACTTTTCAGATAAAAGAGCAGTATTTTTTCATCCCAATTACCTTAATCTGCCAATTTAGCATTTTGTCTGTGTATAAATAAATGCAACCGAAATACTGACTTCCTGTTTGCAGGACCCCTAGTAGAGACCGTTATTGTCTTGCCCATGACCCAGCACCTGGGTTGATTCAGTTGCTCTGTAGAGATCGGAGCATCTTTGACCCATCCAACAGCCAATCAGTAGAAATAACTGTTAGGAACATTCCAAGGATGTGGTGCATCCTGGGAAGAAGAAGGACCGTTAGAACTTGAAATGTCAGCTCACTAATGGAAACAGCAGGGAACAGCAAAGGGTATGAAATCAACTGATTTTTCAAAATTGAAGAATATATTGAATAACTAGGTATGCATTACACAAACTAACAATTTAACAAATATTGATCATTTCCACTGAACTTTCCCTTTAATGTGTGTACTCAGATTTAGATTCTAAGGCTGGGATTGCACGGATGGAATTATCCTCCCTACCAACTGTTTGCCAGCGGTTGGCCAGGATGAGTCAGTGTCAATTGCACTGAATGTTGCCACAACTGGTTGGCAGTGATCATGCGGGCAAACGCCATCGTTCTCCGCTGCCATCAGCTCAGACTGACCAATACATGGAAATATCAGTTTGTTGGCCTGAAAATCTGCTTGTGTGTACCCAGCATAAAAGATCTTTAGGAAAGGGATTGTGTCTCATTTGTAAGGAGATCCTTTAACACTATATTGTGAGTATTTTGCATAGTAAAAATGTTACATTTCTTTGTACTTCTTTCTTTAGCACGCCCACTCTCATTCTCACTCTGAACAAGCTGTTCCAGGCTTCATTAGTTACTATTAGCCACAAAATATGCTTAACAGAGTGGACGCATGTCAGCTGATAGGAACAGACAATGGAGCAGACAAACTTATAAACTCCCTTCTCAGAGAGGGAGTCCATAAAAGAATTAGCTGGTGCATTAAAATTCATTCAGTAACACCTACCCAGGCACAACCCACCATATGTAACAGACAGAGAAACGCCAACATGAAAAGAGTCTCTTGTGAATACTGGTGGTGGAGCTAGCTAATCACAAAAAGAGCAAAAGACAGAAAAGATGTTTGAAATTTGTCATCTGATTTTTGTTTTTCAATCATTTTCATTTAAAAAGAAATGCACACACTAAAAGATACACACACCAATAAAGATGATGTTGGGTCAGTTTTGATTAGTACTTGTTAGGATTCATATCCTATCACCCCAGAACCTTGGTTCAAATCGACCCCTTGGTTCAAAACGCAACAAAAATAACCGTACTGTATTTAGTAAATTTTTACACGTTTTTGTATTATTCCTTTACGTTTTCACGTGCGATGGTATCCATTTATGTCCGTTTTTATATGCTTTTATGTCCGTTACGTTCCAATGCATTTTTGGTTGCATTTTTAAAAAAACACTTTAAAAACGGACCGGAATGGACGTTGGTATACGTTTTGTTCCGTTTCTATCCATTTTTGCCTTCCGTTCTGGAAAAAAATGCATGCAGCAGTACATTTTTAAAATGTGACGGATCGGATCATAAACGGAGATGGGTGAAACGGACTGGTGTAAACAGTAATATTGAACCTTATGGAAAAAAAAATGTTATTGCATTTTTTAGAAAGTGTACCAAACACAAAAACGGACACAAACGGACCTAGTGTGAACGAACCCTTAAAATGAAAAGAATTGGGTAAAAATTGCAAAGATTTCTGACTTTTTTTTTTACCAAAATATATTGGTTGTTTTGAAAATCCTGGCCAATATATTGACCCCATCAAGAAAATATGTCACTGGGTGGTTGGTCACACAAAAATCCCACAAATTACCTACCCATGTGTACCTAGTCTAGGAATGGCTGGAATAAATTATAAACGACATATAAATTAGCTGCTGGATTGAAAGTATGTGTGTGTTTGAGGGCTCTTTGATGAAGAGCTGGAAACAGATGGATACATTAATTGTATAGAACTACAATAGAAAATAAATACAAATAAAATTCATATAATTAGTAGTAAATACTGAGCCCAATTTTCAGCTATTTCAAAAAACCAAGACAGAGTAAGAGTAAGAAAACTATAGGTAAATGCAAGGTATATATAATTAGCCAAATATATTTGGCTATTTCCTAACCTGAAAAGCCTATATTTCTAAATCTTTCAAAGACTGCAAGCATCAAGGATGTCCAAGTTGATCATTTCCTTGTGACATGAGTTTAAAAGGTTAAATTAGTATCTGAAGGGTTGTAATCTAGCTGGCTTTGAAAGCAGACTGCAAACACTACAATCTGCATCCAGAGGGGCATTTGTCATCATTAGCCGAAAAGTGACAGCTGGTACCCACTGTGTTCCAGCTTTCAAAAAGTAGTAAAGATACTGCTTTAGCAAATACCTTACCATACCAGTGGCAGAGAGGAGTAATGCTTCAGCAGTAACACTTTCATGCACTGCTGACATCATCCATACTAGAACTATGCTAGCTCATCAGAATTGCTTTTTGCCACATATTACCTTTATAAAACTGTACATTCTAACAAAAACAACATACGCAAAACAAAAAAAAAATGAAAGCTATTTAAAAAGTTCTGCAAATAAGTCTAAGGTATTAGGCTTAGTCCTATGCAGCTTGCATGTAAATTACAGTAGGACACTAACACAAAATTACATTTTAATTACCATACGCACAAAATGCACTCAGATCTACAAAAATACAGAAATAATATCAACAATTTTTACCAGTATTTTAAGGAATTCAATTAACTCTAAAGATAGTAACATTGCAATGTTGTACACAATTTAGAGAAGGTATACACTTGCCACACAAGATATTTTATCATTATGTAAACTAGTTTCCATTCAAATAAAGCTAATTTTGGTGTTAATGTGAAATCTATGTAAATCGAGGGGACTCATTTATCAGAAAAGCTGACAACCATTCCATATTGCAAGTGAGAAATGAAAATGCCTCAAGAACAGTGGCCAATTAATTAGCTTTATACTTTCTATCCCGCTGTCTGCAGGCAAAACAAAATTAGCCATCCAGCAAAAAGAGAAAAAAAATCATTAAAAAAAAAAACACATTTAAACACATATGGCTATTGCCTGCTTTTCTGCTTGCCACAAGGTCTGCAAGTGCTCATGGCTAAATTGTACAATAGCAGATGTACACCAGGCATGTGGTGAACAAAACAAACAAAGGCTTGATTTCCACTAAGTGGGATATTTGTTACAAAAACACTACATGTGGTTTAAATGGAATGTAGAATTACAAATTATGTAGCATTAAACAAAGCATATTTGTAGAGAAAGACTTTACAATCAATAGCAATAACACAATGTTATGGTTACATATACAAGTATGTATGAGACATCTTTACTTCTAAAGATATTAATAAAGATATTCATAAACAATATACTAATCAGTTACAGCCTAATAAGATGTTTGCCTTCACTTATATTCGCTTGTATTGTGTGGCACAAATATGGACTGTGTTGTGAGAACAAAACAGATAGACACTAAGGGGCAAATTGGGCAATCTATTAATGTATTAATTCCAGATGGTTGGTATCAGTATTTTACAATAGTGCCCTTAATTCATACCACTGTTGTGAAATATCAACCACGGTACAGAATACTTATACTGCATGATATTTAGCTATTGCAAGGTATTCCCACAGGTGGCCCATTCATTCTTTTCCCACAATTCCGGACTGCTACAATTGCAGTATGAACTTTCCAACTGTAAATATTCCAAAACTGCTGTAAAGTACCAATAACCTTTGGTACTTTACACAGGAGTCAGATGGATCTGGTAAAAATAAGAACGAACAGCTATGACCAAATCTGTGGTTTTATAAATTTGCCCCTATGGCCAGAAATAGAAAGGAAAATAGAACATGGTCTGTGGCCTGCAGTACGATGCTTCCTGTGAATGCCAAAAAGTGTAGACCATTGTTCCAGCAGTTAAGCAAAAAGGATGCCATTGGCACCGAATGCACATTTCAATTAAGCACAAACCAGCCAATTGAGGGTGAGAGTTCTTGCATTCAAAGTTTATATTCAGAAATCTAAATGTGTTTAGCAAACATGTTTTCAAAAATATATTCAGAAGCCATGTAAGAGCACTATACCCTTAAATTCTCCCTATCCAATTAGATTCCTTAGTGGTGTCTCTTCATAGGTGCCTAACACTGCAAACCAGAGACCTATGCATTAAAGATGGCTCAATAATGAGAAAACTAGTCTGTAATGGTCTCTCTGTGTTTCCCTTAGATTATGGAATGCTGTTAAAGCCTCTTAGAGGGTATAGCCTTCTTTAAGGTGCCCATAGATTACATCTTACCTGCAGACCGATCCTGCGACATTCAATCAATTTCGGAGGAACAGCCTTTCTGGATCTTCTTTGCGACCGGCATACGATCGCAAAATGAATGGTACAGGCGGGACCTCGCAATCGTATGTCGGCCGCAAAGAATTATGTGGAAAGTTGATTGTTCCAGAATTGATTGTATATTGCGTGATTTCGGTCTGCAGGTAAGCTGTAGGGATCGGTCTGCAGGTAAGCTGTAATGTATGGGCACCTTTAAGGGCTACCCAGGTAACATGAAAAGTACCCAGAAGTCTCCATTCCTTATTTACTATGAAAGAGGGGAACTCTATAGCCTTAGCCCCTCCCTATCCTCTCCCTATACTGGTTTATAGTCAATTAGTAAAATTTAGAAAAATAGTTTAGAAACAAGGAGAAATTGCCATCTACCCCCTCCCTTTCTTCCAAGGAAAGTAGAAAATCCACCCCTTCTGAGTCATACTGCACAAAAAAATCAGTACTATTAGAAAAGAGAATATAACATTGTCCGCTTTACACATTACATTACCATACGTGAAACGTTCAGTACAGCTAAATAAACATTTTAATATTTTATCATAACATTTTACTATTTTTTTGAATAATTGAGCTCCAGGTTCCAATGATCCATATAACTATATCAAAGATTTTTAATTTTCCTTAACTTGGGTGGGAAATATTTGCAGTTTGCACGCATGTTAATATATGTGTATAGTTAAATATATACTAGCCCCACCAAGCCATTTAACCTGTAGACATATTAAGGGGTGGAATGTCCGCATTTGATTTCATTTTTATTTAATTTATGTAATAAACAAACACCTAAAAAATTTCCATAAAGGAAAAATTTAATTTCCTGCTCATCAATTCTAAGTGAACAATGGAAACTTTTTAATCCATATCTTGTATTAAACATTTATAGAAAAAAAAAATCGAACCTTCTTTATAAACAAGTCTTTATACTCAATACTTTTCCTTTACGTGGTACAAAAGCCCCAATACCATTTGCGGAGATTGGCTACTTAAATTAGCCTGAATCATTCTTATAATATTGTCATAAATAATAATATAATATAAATGCTTACATATCAATATGCATGTACTATACCAGTGATTTCAAACCTTAGCACTGCAGTTGTTGAGAAACTACAACCCCCAGCATGCCTTGGTTGCGGCCAACATAAGCCGGGAGTTGTAGTTTCTAAACATCTGGAATTCCAAGGTTCGACGTCATCACTGTACTATACAGTATTGCTTTTTCAGTTTTTACAGAATATGATAGTTATAAATAAGGACCCTTGGATAAGAAATTTTAATAAAACACATACATACCATTGTCAGACCATTCCCTTTTTTAATCTAACTGTTGCGTTTTTAATTATTTTAGTAATTCTAGTAGTTTAGAAACCTTAACTGTTTTTTTTTTTTAAAGCTGTACTGTGATGTAAAAGAATATTTAAAAAAAAAATACCACAATTTTATTTTTAATTATTTGAGAGAAACCGCCTCTTTTGCACTGTCGAAATAATTGAACTGCCAAACTTCACTACAAAGGTTGGATGACTTACAAGAAACCAAATTAAATGTGTTTCTGGGTGGGGAAAAAAAAGGTCTTTCTATGAACATGAATTTTCTATACTCATTTCCTGATCTAAAGATAATCTACTTCTCTTCATTAGAGCTTCATTCACTTTCAATGGAATTCTCATGTTTGTTTTAGTACACTGGGATTGTAACAGTTTCCAATAAAGTGCTTTGTGTTTTGTATTTGTATATTTAGATACAAACAAATGACAGAAAATTTAACAAAAAATGAAAAGATGTTTTCCGTTGCAAATAATTAGCCTTAGGAATACGTGAAATGTTCCTTTGTAGTGCAAATATAAATGTCAATTTAAAAGTGCTCTAAATACACACATTTGGTGCTATACATCATTGTTTCCTTTAATACCTTTCTTTGGACTAAATAGATTTGTACTGAGCTCCACATTAAATAAATCTGGGTTGCCGAAACATATTTGAATACATTAAAATCAATTCAAAATCATACATAGATACTTTGCATCTTAATTCTTCAAATATGATTTCACTGGTAGCCCGCTGTGATTTAAATTGGCTAAATTGAATTTCTGGAGAATTCTAGAGCTGCTGTATCCATCCAGGCATCTCCTAAGCATCACATCTTTTCCCTTGCTTAAGTGTCTTATCTTATTGTTTCCCTTCCTGCAGAATTGAACTTTACTGCCACCTTCTCTGAAAATGTTTCCTTTTGCAAGAGTCATTGCAGTTACTCTACACACTAGTGCCACTATTGCTATTATGGTAACATCATTAGACAACACAACAAATATCCTTTTCAACATATTAAGAAATTTCTCTTAGCTCTGTAATAGTGTTTTGCACAGATAGTTCATGCTACAGCTGGGTACACACAGCACCAATCTTTAAAAGATGAAAGACAGATATAAGATATATAAAGTATAGGGAGAACGTTCAGTGACTGACAAATTCTTTCCAACCGCAGCCAGCTCCCTATACTCTAGTACAGCGAACCGACCGTGGCTGTTGGTAATTTTCAGAAGTAACGACAATTGCCAACACTGCCAGTGAAGTTCGTTGGCATCAGTAACAATTGTTTACACGGTTCACACAATAGGCTAATAATGTTGGATCTGATTGAATATTCCCTTGATCGTCAATGTGTGAACTTAGCTTTAATCTGCTTATAAGCATTCCCTTTAGAAAAAAAAAATATTGATGCTCACTAGTGGATGGTTTCTATTATATAAATAATACGTGATATTGTGCACAGTTATAACCATCTATTATTTTTTTGCAAGTTTATCTGCCTACTATAATGTTGTGTTAGTATTCTGTATCATAAAAACACACAATAAGAATGCCTTTTACAAATACAATATGCAAAATGGCCTAGGAGCCATTCGTTCCCATTTGTTTTGTATTTTACAAAATGACTTCATATGACATTTGTGGAGCTATAATGGAGAAGTTGCTAGGCAACCCAGCAAAATTTGCTTCAGGCTGCTGAATTACAAATCTAAAATTTTCAGGCAACTTTTCACTAGGGCAAATATTTAGAAAGTAGAGTTTTTTGTTTTTTTTTTAAATATAGATTTTAAACTGTGTTTTTCTTGCTGCATCTAAAATGTCCATATAAATTTATTCTGCGTTTTCCAAATGTTATAATATATTACCACATATGTTAAAATATAGATTTCAATAATAAACCTGTAGAGTTAACACTAATTAAAATCATTATCATCTCATTTATCAACATTTGTGGATGAGCCTTATTTTACTGTCAAATTTCCAATGTTCAACCTAACTTCTTTATTATTGGTTATTGGTTCCTTCCGATTCATGGAAATCCTTCTGCTCCTAGTGTTTTGTGTATAAGGTATGAAGTTCATGTTTTTCTTCTCGGTTTTCTATAAAGACCTTGACTACAGACCCACGTGATTGCTTCATGCATGATGCACGGTTATCTTCGCTGCTTAACCCGTGTAACTGTAAATATGTATTTACTAGAAAACAAGAAATGCTCTTAAAATGCCTGCAAACCGATCAATAACTTAACAGGAAGCGCATCTAACGCTGTGTCTAAACCGATAGATAAAATAAAAAGAAATTCATTCATATTCCCTGTAAATATTATTTCAAGATTAAATATTTTCCTGAAAATAAACTAAGAAAATGAAGATTGTTTCCTTATGGCAGTAAGTGTGGATTCTGCCGTTACGCGGTTGGTTACACGGTGTGCGGAGCGGAGAGTTAGATGGAAGTTCCCCATTTACAGCAGGGGATGTCCAACTTTGGGGCCATTCCCCAGTGCATACTGCAGCTGGGGAATGCTGGGAGTCATAGTTTTGCAAAAACTAGAATATGGTATTTACAGTAAAGAGAAACAGTACTGGATTATTTCAACAAGGAGTCTACAAGTATTAAAAATAGTTATATAGAACTACAAATCCCAGCATCCCTTGATTCTACCGCACGGGCCTAAAAGTTCCCTTAGCAAACATAGTACCAGGCCGACAATAAATTGACAGCAGCTGTTCGTTGCTAGGAGACAGACTACTAGAGCGCGGGGTACCACGGGACATTTAGAAACAGGAAGAGCAACAGAGCGTGCGCGTTAACTTCCCCTGCCCCAACCATCACGGGTTAAAACCCGCACGTGCTCGTAGCTGACATCGCGCGTTCACGCGCCTTTATGACATTCCAATAAACACTGGGTTAGAACAACTCCCAGCAGCCCCTTGGCCTTACACTCTTGGGAACGGTGGGAAGAGATTTACCCTCCCAGTTTATATAGCAGGACTGCGTCTATCTGCACCCAGAGCTTTGTGGTTCCAATGGTTATAATGGGAAGGTGTCAGTACATTATAACACGGTCATCTATTATTACATAGTTCTATTGTATAGTAATTCTAGAGTCCTATATTATCATATAGTAATTATTATATTATAATTATATAGTAATTGTGTAATATATAGTTATATATTGTAATACATTATATAGTAATTGTGTAATACATTGTATAGTATATATAGTCCATATCATATGGTAATTATTATATTGTAATACATTATATAGTAATTGTGTATCATTATATAGTCATTTATTATAAAGTAATTATGTATTGTAAGACATTATATAGTAATTGTGTATTATATATGAATTTATCATATATTAATATAATAAAGTATTAGTCTATAATTATATAGTAATATATTATAATGTGGTAGCTAAAATGTGTTATATAATAATATATTCTTATATAGTAATATTGTAATATTATATAGTAATTTATTATACAGTAATAATGTATAATTATATAGTAATAAATTATTATATAGTAACTAAAATGAGTTAGTTATATATTATTTTATATATGTTACTTTAATTCATAATTTATGTATTATTACTAGGTAAATAAATAAACAGTAATCAATATTATATTGAATAGAAAATCACTGCACAGAATATAGTAACTTAAAGATAAATCCCAGATGATCACACTGTGGGATAATGAAAACAACAGCCCTGATAAAGAGTGTACATGTGTCTAACATATACACACATGCACTGTACTGTTGGCAATATAATGTTATGATGGTTTACAGTTTATATAACAATGAAATAGCAGTATAATGTAATCTTGGCATACCTCTATATAATACTGTAACAACAGTATACAGTATAGCTCTATATAATAATGGTATACAGTATAGCTCTATATAGCAATGTAATACCAATATAATGTTCTGATGTTATACAGTATAGTTATATTTAACAATGTATTAGCAGTATAATGAATTGAAGATATACAGTATATCTTTATATAATACTGTCATAATTATACAGTATAGTTCAATATAATAATGTAACAATGGTATACAGTATAGCTCTATATAATAATGTAACAATGGTATACAGTATATCTCTATATAATAATGTAACAATGGTATACAGTATAGTTCTATATAATAATGTAACAATGGTATACAGTATAGCTCTATATAATAATGTAAAAATGGTATACAGTATAGCTCTATATATCCATGTAATACCAATAAAATGTTGTGATAGTATACAGTATAGTTTATCAATGTAATAATGAATTGAAGATGTACAGTACATCTTTATATAATACTGTCACAATTGTATATAGTCTAGTTCTAAATAATAATGTAATAGCAATATAATATATTCTGGTATAGTTTTATATAATAATGTAATAGCAGTATAATGTATTATGGTATAGTTTTATATAATAATGTAATAGCAGTATAATGTATTAAGGTGTTGGTATAGTTTTATATAATAATGTAATAGCGTATAATGTATTATGGTTATTATAGTTTTAATAATAATGTAATAGCAGTATAATGTATTATAGTGTAGTTTATTTAATATGTAATAGCAGTATAATGTATTATGGTATAGTTTTATATAATGGAATAGCAGTATAATGTATTATGGTATAGTTTTATATAATAATGTAATAACAGTATAATGTATCATGGTATAGTTTTATATAATAATAATGTACTAGCAGTATAATGTATTACGGTATAAGGTATAGTTTTATATAATAATGTAATAGCAGTATAATGTATTACGGTATATGGTGTAGTTTTATATAACAATGTAAAAAGGCTATACAGTACTGTCACTGTCAGTATATATACAATACATACTGTGTTATTATTCTACATACAATGTATTGGTATCTATAGGATTGCTGTGTTATTGTCTGTAATTAGCGGTGGGCAAATTGTCGGTGCAGTGTCAGGTCCATCCAGGTCCAAGTCACCAGCGGATCCTCCATCACCAGTAGGGGATTGAAAGGTGGAGGTTCCCTCTGGTAACACTGTGCGGTGTGGGATGGAAGGTTCCCCCTCCGCTTGTCATTTTCTGTCCATCCCACCGAAACCCTCTCCGTCTCCTACAGAAATCCCATGTGTGGCAGTTACAAGTTACAACGAGCAGTCATGTGTATTTAGATCCAGGGCTCTAATGTCCACACACCTGCCGTCACCCGGCTGTACCTGCCCCCAGTGGATACACAAGGATCCCATTGCCCTGAGCCTTCCCCAGCCCAGGTACCACTCACCAGGTGCCAGAGGGTCTAGTGTGGTGCCAGTCACATGGAGTTCTCAGTGCGGGAGGCGGAGACTGACAGCGATTGGTTATTGGCCGGTCCCTCCCTTTATAACCCCCCAGCTTGGTGCAGCCCGGACTGTATTACACACCGGCTGTAGCACTCACACACCGTATAGCGACTGGTTATCCACCCGGTGTCATTGGGAAGGGGGTGTGTGACCTGGCAGCCATTGCCCCCTCTCCATGCCATCTGGGCACCGCCATCCCTCTAGCAGCACTTCCCTCATTTCTTCCCCCTCCGACCTTTTTCTCCATAAAGTTGTGGCTCCAGCCCCAGCAGCCGCAGCCTTGGATCCGTCGGCTTATTGCGAGACTCCGGTGTACAACCCGGATCTCTGCCCGAACATGATCGCGGCCCAGGCCAAGCTGGTCTATCACCTGAACAAGTACTATAACGAGAAGTGCCAGGCCCGCAAGGCGGCCATAGCCAAGACCATCCGGGAGGTGTGTAAGGTGGTGTCCGATGTGCTGAAGGAGGTGGAGGTGCAGGAGCCGCGGTTCATCAGTTCCCTGAACGAGCTGGACAATCGCTACGAGGGGCTGGAGGTGATTTCCCCCACGGAGTTCGAGGTGGTTCTTTACCTGAACCAGATGGGGGTTTTCAACTTCGTGGATGACGGTTCCCTGCCAGGCTGTGCGGTGCTGAAGCTGAGCGATGGCCGGAAAAGGAGCATGTCCCTGTGGGTGGAATTCATCACCGCCTCCGGGTACCTGTCAGCCCGCAAGATCCGCTCCCGGTTCCAGACCCTGGTGGCCCAGGCGGTGGACAAGTGCAGCTACCGGGACGTGGTGAAGATGGTGGCGGACACCAGCGAGGTGAAGCTGCGGATAAGAGAGCGGTACGTGGTGCAAATCACACCGGCTTTCAAGTGCACCGGGATCTGGCCTCGCAGTGCTGCCCACTGGCCCCTTCCCCACATCCCATGGCCGGGACCCAACCGGGTGGCCGAGGTCAAGGCCGAAGGGTTCAACCTCCTGTCCAAGGAATGTCACACGCTGGCCGGGAAGCAGAGCTCAGCAGAGAGCGACGCCTGGGTTCTGCAGTTCGCAGAGGCCGAAAACCGGCTGCAGTTAGGCGGCTGCAGGAAGAAATGTCTCTCCCTGCTCAAGACTCTGCGGGACCGGCACCTGGAGCTCCCGGGGCAGCCGCTGAATAACTATCACATGAAGACCCTGGTGTCCTATGAGTGCGAGAAGCACCCCAGGGAGTCGGACTGGGACGAGTCGTGTCTGGGGGACCGACTCAATGGTATCCTGCTCCAGCTCATCTCCTGCCTGCAGTGCAGACGGTGCCCGCACTATTTCCTGCCCAACCTGGACCTCTTCCAGGGGAAACCGCACTCGGCCCTGGAGAACGCGGCCAAGCAGACGTGGAGGCTGGCAAGAGAGATCCTCACCAACCCCAAGAGCCTGGAGAAGCTCTGAGCCCCCTTGGGCAAGTGGATATACAGACTGGCACTGGGTACAGACATTGGCATTGGTCACATACCTTGGATTGTACAGGGAAATCCAATCTGCTGCTGCTGGACTACAATTCCCAGCATCCTTAAGAGAACAATTGCAGTGAATGAGGCTGGACCGTTATTGTACCGTAATAGCCATTGACATGTCGGTGGGCACAGATGTTGTACCTGCCAATAACCTTCAACATTCAACAGCATCGAAACTGAAATCCCAAATGAACTAATCCCTGTATAATTATCTGTTATTGGCTGGATGGATCTGGATTGGGTTTTATAAGTTATTGTAACAAATACACAGAACCTCCACGAAATCGGTCAAAATCGAGCGGCCTCAGATCGTTCTAGATGTGGATCAGTATTCGATCAGTATTCTAGATCTGACAACTGAACTAGTTTTTTTTTTTTTTTTATAAGTGTCCACATTCTCCCCCGTTACACAAAATAATGTGACAGTGTCTATTGAAATTGTGGATGTTGCTGTTCTGTGATATGGGGTTTCATGACAATTTGGGACACACAGGACATACATTCTTCTGCTAGGAGGATGCCATTAACAAGGTAGTTTGATTTTTCTCTGGTCCCTCCCATTTACCTTTGGGATTTGTCTAAAAGTGTCAAATTTTTTTTGGAAGTTTACATTTTCTTTTGTTTCAAAATTGCTATTCTCTACATTCCATAAATATACTTGAAATGTTATTTAAATATATTCAAAAGGAAAAAAAAATAATTTTGCTTATATGGTGGCGCTTGGATATTTGAATTATATATTTGAAAATGCACTTGAAGTAACACTGGATAAAATACTTTTGTGATTTAAATTTTAAAAAATTGTTGCCGATTTAATTTAAGGATGATCTAATAAATGACATCACACTAATATTATTGCGTAATGAGTTCTTCTTTATCCGCAGAAATGAGAGATTTCTTATTACAAATTTCATTTGGAAAACAAAACAAAATAAAACCAAGAAACATTAAAGGGATCATGTCAGTGCTAAACAAATCCCATGAATTTAATTCGTTTTTATTACTTTTTTTTAAAGAAAATATATTCTCTAAATATATTTTAATTAATATAAATACACGATTTTTAAAAATATTTTTACTATGATTTAATTTCTTAAAAAAAAAAACAAGGTTAAAAAAAATAATTTGAGAATTAAATTTCCTATTTTATTGGATACTAACTGGGGTTTCCTAATTTCTAATTCCTCAGTTTAGTGACCTTGTTAGTAAGATGTTAGTTTTCTGCAGTAACATGAAATCTAGATGCAACATTTTAACACAAAGATTCTGAATTATAATCTTTCAATTGAAATCCATATTTATGAAACTATGGGGGAAATTGTCAAGAAACTTTAAATACTAAACTGAATATAATACAGAGAGGAAGGAATTAAAATAAATGCTTAATTAATCTAATGATAGTAATTAATTAAATATTAATTATAAACCTGTAATTACAGGATTCTCAGTCAATTACAAATTAAAGTCAACCTATTGAATTTTTTTTTCATTTAAATCTTTGTGTCCAGGGATCTGAAGCACAGGATTAAACTAAAGAAACAATGTAACAATCTCCTGGTAGAAAACTAAATGTCTAGGGTAGTGTAGAGGAAATTCTTTGCATTGATACAAATGAAAAAGTATCATTTTCTACTGACTTTTACAATGGGTTAGAACAGTTCGTTTCAGTAGGTTAATACTTGTGTAGATTTTCCTGCTTTATTTTAAAATCTGGTTTAAATCAGTGATTTTAGATGTCAGATCCATAACAATCAACGAATCACGTACTAGATCTATATAATCTCTCTACCTGCCACTATCTAAATGAAAACCATTGTAGCTTTTTCAGACACTCACTTTTGGGTCGATCTTTTTGAAGGTGGTATCTTCTTCATCCACTTCAAAGTAGATCTCGGTGGTGGTGATAGATAGGGTGCCCTTGGCCACTATAACTGGTGCAACTAGCTGGGCAGGGGTGCTTAGCACAACAGGACCTGTAACAGAGACACATACATCATCATCACTGAGTATATTGACAGAACAGTTACCTAGGTGTCCCCTAGAAATGGGATCTGGACCCCAGAACAACAGATGATCGATAACCACCAGTGTCAACAGTTTCAGGCTCAAACACAACAGTTGCATATGTATGCCTGCCTGTTTAAGTTGCATGCCCAGTGTCAGTTACATGTGGAATCTGCATTACATGTGAAGTGTCAGTTGCATTTGCAGTCTGCATTGCATGTGAAGTGTCATTTGCACGTGTAGTCTGCACTGCACACATGCATTCTGAGACTGATTTATCTAATTTGGTAAAACCAACAAGCAACCACAATGTCACACTAGACCTCCAGGAAGTGTTTGCTATGATAAAACCACCAATGTTCCAGCCAATGACTAATACATGCAGCTGGCTCTGTTATTTAGAATGATTTTGTATACAGTTTCCCTTTTCTAAGTAATGTTAAAACAATTGAATATCTGGATCCTACAAACATGTATACTTGGCCAGTTAACATAGAACTCCAGAAACCAGTCAGGCAATGGAGAATGTCTGAATAAAGAAAGATAAATTCAGTAATACAAAGGGAAAGGTTGTGCACTATAGCCACCCAAGGAAATGATTACTGCACCAATTCAGTGAGTAAATGGATATAGATAGGTACAGGGTAATGGTTATGGAATTAGCAAGTAACAAACTTCAAAGGATATGGTCCTTAACACATTGACTGCATTAATATTTCAAGGTTAAGTCCAGGAGGACATCTATGTAATATACAAGGAATGGTAGGATCATAATCCTACTGAGATTTATTTACCCTCAATAGATTGTTAAATACAACAAAGTACTGTACAGAGAATGCTCTTGTAATATTCAGGGAAAGGACTGTGGATTTCACCCCCAGAAAAGTGGATTACTGAATGCTGCCAGACAATCCAGGTGAATGCAGGGTCCTATATGCACAGAGAAGAGGGATATGCATCCAAGTGAGAAATAACTGGGATACAAATTTCTAACACTGTATTTATGTTTGATATTGAATTTCTTATGGTAAATCTATAGCCTTAGAACTAAAAACATACTATGTCCTCAATACACAGGCAGACTGATCAGGGAATGTTACTGTAATACATTACCCCTAGCACCATGTGCAGATCACATAAAAGAGGTGTAAAGCAGAGAGAGGCACAGGACAGTGGATCCAATGGAACCCTCAGTCCCTGACACAGTAACAAAGAAACCCAGAAATGCAGCCAGCAGCTGTGATAGATTTCTCCATGCAGTGAAGCCACATTGAGAGGAGGAGCAGCACTGCAGCTATAAGGTTAGGAACAGATCCCTGGCACTCTAGGGCCTACAATAGCTACTCAAATGAGCATCAATGTGGATAAGGGATTGGATCAATCAGAGAACTGTGAGATTTAATTATAGGGGCGGTTAGATTATTTTTCCTTCCCTTCAGCGACAGGATGAGGTCTCTCAGTAATAGATAAAACATCAATGGCTGTCATTATCCAATTCATCAGCACATTGGGACCATGTGGGACTGGTTGTTCATTGTAAATGTGGATCAGTCAGGCAGGTGGAGCACAGGGTTTATTGTGAATACAGACTGAGACCAAGTAAAGGGCAGGGTAGGCACAATCAGGCGAAGGGGGAGCAGGGGTGATCACTGCTCCATACAGATTAGACACTAACTGAAGTTTCTAATATTACTGTTTTCATTGGCTGTCAGGGATGCTAGTGTAGTGGCTGATTGAGCCCAAAGGGTTAATCACATCCTGATAATGTGAAGAGCAATGCAGCCTCTCTACATTTAATCACAGAGTAAAACATCACTGCTCAGGAAGAGAACCTTTAATATCATCAAATCTCTGGCATTTTTGTTAATTTAATTGGATTTTTTTTCTGGGAATCAGCCTTATACCAAGACAATAAATCTTGTCAGCCTTAATCTAAACTGATTATATGAAAACAATAACAGACATTATTATTTGTTGTGTTATTAGAGCTTTTTCAGGTGCATCCAAATGGGTCCTACATAGTAGCTATTGACGCCAACCTTGCTCAAGGTCGTAGTGACCTTACACCACAGTAAAAACTTAGGGTTCCCCTAGATATCAGGGCAATGAATATTTCTTTGGGCCCATGATCTGAGACAAGGCTCAGAGGGGGAGGTGAAATTCCAGTGAAAAACATTGGATGCTGTAGCTTGACTTTATTATTACAACATTATTACACTGTCTAGTGATATGGCATCTTCAACTATAGCAGATCATGTAAATGAGGATGAGTGTGTCTGAAACACACACACTATGAGCATTGACTTTTTTTTTCTGAAGAAAACCACAAACCAAGATATTATCATATATTTATTCTGCATTCTGTCTGCTGTCCTTGGCATTTTGTTCTTGCGTTTTGTTTTAGATGGTTTATTTTCTATAATTCACATTTTGTAGGGATCTCCAACCTGCAGGTCTCTAGTTGTTTAAAAACTACAACACCCAGCATTCCCTGGCAGATTCCTTCTGTTGTAGACTTTGCAAGGGGATGCTGGAAATTTTAGTTTTCAAACATCTGCAGATTAGAGATTCTTGCTTTACAGTATAAAAGGGCCATTATGTATGAAGAGTTTAGAGACACCTAAAATGTCTGGGATTTTACTAACAAGCCCTCACATATGGGGGTCATATATACAATGTGTTTTAATCTGGGTGAGAGGTGAGAAAACATTTATCTAAAATTCACTCTGCACTGCGTTTTGTTAGAAGGGGAAGGCCCACAGCCTAAAGGAGCAAACATGTCTACGAGAGAATCTGTACTTAATCCACTCCAGCTATAGAGAGGATTATGTGATAATCCCCTCTGGGAGATGCTCTGGACTTTACAGATCCGTATTAAAATGTTTACATAGGTTTTAATCAAAATACTGCAGGTTTTTAATGTTGCCACTTAAATTATTTCATCTTAACAAGCCTCCTGAAACCAAAAGGACATTTGTTTTTCCTTAAGTAATTCAAAAATATTTCACACTCTTGTGTACAACTGACTGTTTTCTATTACACACAATGTTATATACTAATACAACCTTGGAAATGGCATAACTTAAATGTGGTTTGCTAGATTGAAGCAGTTTTTAGGGCTAGGCCACACTAATGCGCATTTAAGCACGATCCAATTGTGCTTTTAAAAAACACTGTGCATGCGATCCTTTAATCAGAGCGTAATTTTGCTCAATTGCATCGCACCGCAAATGTGCGAGATTGCAAGCCCATTTACGGCGCGTTCGGGCGCGTTACAGTGTGGCCTCAGTCTAATACAATCCAAGTATCACTTGTGTCCTCCCAGATTAACTACACACTATGATCTTTAAGAAAATGCAAAAATTATAAGTAAGTGTAATACTTTTTATAAATCAGTATTTAGCACTGATATGTTTGGTGTTTGGTTTCCCCCTGAGTACCCTGGTTTCTTTCCATAATCATTAAGATATGTTTGTGTTTGATAAGGTACTGAGATTATAAGATCTTTAAGCACTATAAGGAGATACATTGACACATACATTGAGTAGCTGCTGGGTTGCAGGGCGGCTGCATTGCTTTGCATCCTCCGATTGGTGGCACATGGTAAGACTTTGGCCCAATAATTTCAGCTGGCAGTAAAATCTGTTATATGCTACTAACTGAATCGGTCTTTCCATAAAATCAGACTTTTAAGGATCATTTAGATTAGAATATTATCAGACCATGTCCATTAAAACAGAATCTGCTGTTGGACACAGGAATGTGATTATTTTAATAAGCTGCAATGGATCTGCATAGTGTGGCACATTAGCCTTCCAGTGGATGCCTTAAGGAGTGAAATCAATTTGCAGTTTTTGTTTTGGTAGTCTGGGAAATTAGCATAAATCTTTATATCTAGGGAACTTGTGATGAAAACTCCTCTTACATTTTAGGGAGATTAGTAATTACAATAATATATTACTATATTCTAGTGGCTTTTCTGATCCTGCCTGCAATCAATAAGGTGGGATCTTACATTCCTTTTTTATTTCCTAATATACAGCCACTGCAAAAAAAAACTTCAACGCAAGGACTGTTTTACCTCCCTACAGACTGGCATGGTGCAAAATACCTATCTTTAGAGATCTCCCAGCATGCATGCTGGGAGATCTCTAAAGATAGGTATTTTGCACCATGCCAGTCTGTAGGGAGGCTGTTGTAGCAGTAACTGTGATTAGAGCTATGCTCACTGATAGGACACACAACAAAGTGTAAATACAATCTGTGTAAAATGGAGCTGCCATTGTTTTTCTTTGATTTTATTGTTATGCAGTTTTTAGTAATTAGTAAAAATAAAACTGTACTTTATAAAAGAGACTATTCATATAGGACAATATGCATTCACAATAGTTTGATTGAAGGAAAATATCTTATGATGTTCATGTGTATTTCATGCATGTGCACATTTACAAAGTGTGATTATGGATTTATGAAGTAAATCGGATTGTATTTGCCTTACAGTCATTTTCTGCCCAGTATGTATAAAAACAAAAAAAATGGCTGTCAAAACAAACATTTTGGTTGCTATGTGGATGTTGTTCCTATTGATTGTTTCTAAGCTATGGGTGGCTACCTGCTGGTATTATCCAGGAATATTCTAATGGATAAAGATAGGGTTAAGCTGGGCTGTCACAGATACCTAGATCTAAACCAGAAATTACTATAGTAGTTTCCAAAACAATAAAATGTGAAGATCATTTAAATATCCAGCGATCCTGAGGGAGAAGATTGTATTTATAGCAGATGCAATAATTTCTTCGTGAGCTTAAAACTACAGCTGTCAAATCTCCATCTTAGATTCTGAGGCCTCATATACAAAAGACAACATCTGATCTCAACACAAACCCCACCCTGAGCTCTAGCTCTTGCTTACTTGATCTTCTGCTCCAGATAACATAATATGCACTAATGGCCTTGTGGGATATACAGAATGCTGAAGTCGTGCAGAAAACAGAAAGCAGCATTGCCACTCCTCTTTTTATCCTGTGCAATAAAGCCTCATACACACATCAGATATTGTGCACGATGCCTGACCTGCGGATTAATGAATTATCTCTGTCAGAAGGGCTACACACTTGCGATTTTTGCCCATAACAGCCGCTCGTCACATGCCTGTCACATGCTCAGGCGTTGTGCACACTATAGGACCGGAGATCTAATCTTTGCCAGCACTAAATTTACAAAAAAATATTGCACCTTATTATCCAAAGAGCTTTAGAAAGATACCTAGAGTAGAAATGCGAGATCGGTATAAGGATGTCTGATGTGCCACTCTGAGCTTTATGTATTGTTATTTAATCAAGGTTCTAAAACAGAGAAATTATCGATCTTTGACAGCTCAGTGAACCAAAGGGAGCATAAATAAGTCAGGCAAGTACAAACGGAAGAATTTATGGATACAAGTGGCTATATATATATATATATATATATATATATATATATATATATATATCTCATTAAGTGAGGCATTTCAAACTGGTACACAGATTTTTGGCTGATAATCCCAAGCCTGATAATTTTACATATAGAAATAAATTGTATGCCCATGATTTACCAAATCAGTTGGGATTGATCAGTTGACTACTGATCTTTTGATTTTGTATAAGGGATACATTTTGCAGAAAATATCTGCTAGTTTGTACCAGCCTTAAATCTACTGTGGAGACATTTAGGAGACTTCCTTTGATGCTGCAACTTGTTTGGGAAAAGTCAAAGCACATTAAGTTCCTCAAAACAATCCTTCATGAGACACAGACTTCAGTGGTCTGGTCTATCTTTTAATGAGATAATATACAATATTACTTGACTAATCCATTCAATATTCACGGCGTAGGACATATTAATCTGTATTATTTTTAATTATCTCTTTTGTAAGATCTCTTTGTACTTATTTGTCTGTTGCTTCAATTGGGGAAAGAATTGCAACTTTCAGAAAATGGAAAAGATCCATTTCCGCAGATGATGTGCAGTTTGTAAGAATCCTGATCTACATATCCCAAAACAAAAGTGATGCAAGTGGCAATTACTAGCAGAGTATCCCCAACCATAACATCAAATCATGGTACTTACATGAGATTTCTGTCACTTGGTTTTTAAAATAAAATGCAGCACAAACTCTAGTTTTCCAGTGCATTCATTTTAATACAATATCTATAAATAATTTCTTAAAGAGTTAGAATGTTAATCAGAAGCTCCCTGTTAGTAATATGAGGCCACATTGAAATTAGTGGCAAAGAGGTTATAAAAATCATTGTCTCATTGGATTTCTCCTTCTGGAGAACTTTTATATAATATTAATAATTTGATAGGATTTACTATGATTAGCAAACTAAAAACAGGAGAGGGTGTGTAATGTAACTTGCCTCTTGAGGTGAATAGTCTGGGAACCAAAGGGGCTACAACTGAAATAGAAATGGTAGAATTCTTATATCTAGATAGTGGGACCAGTAAAGAAAACAAATCTAATACATTACATAGTGGATGTTTCCATGGCTTCCTATGGTTCAATGGTATCAATGCAAGTGCAGCTCAAACTTAGAAAGCTGATCTATACTCAAAAAATAAAACTTGATTTTAAAATTTTAGCCACTTACTCCCAGCACATTAGGACCACATTTGGATGCCAGCACATTAGGACCACATTTGGATGCCAGCACATTAGGACCACATTTGGATGTGTGTAATACAGCGGTTGCCACCTCCAACCGCTGTATTTGTTTGTCAAAAAACTAACCTGATCTGTACTTAGACAGCCTTGATCCACCGGCGTTCAGACATGGCCCTCTGCTTGCATGAAACTGCAAGCAGGGGGCCGGATGGGCAGCAGCGGTGTGATTGGCTGAGAGGCAGCCAATCACAGACACGGCTTCTGGTAGTACAGAATGCCGGTGGAACAAGGGTGTGTAAGTATAGATTGGGTTAGTTTTTTTGACAAACTAATATAGCGGTTGGGGGTGGGAAAGGGAGCCCTACACTACAGAAAATGGATTTTACACTAGAGGCACGGGGAACCTAACAGGGATCGGGAGGGAGGGAAGGGGGGGTTGCACTGAGCATGCCAGAAACCTCTTTGAGAGTTGTTTGTGCATCCACACGACATTTTATATATAATGTAAATCGTGGACGCTGTGATCCATTGCGATTTTATAATGCAAGTGATCACCATTTTCGGTCCATTTTTGTCAAAATCACATTTAATACAAGTACATAGAAGCGCACAGAAAAGCGGACACAATCAACATGACATGCGATTTTTGTTTTACCCATAATCCCCTGCAAAACACAATGGGGAAAAAAAGGATGGCAAAAGCGCACAGAAACGCAGTGTTTTTATGTGCACTCAAGTGGGGCCTCAGACTGATGGGTTAATGCTTCTATATTACGGTAAGACTCCACAATTATAGAATCTCATGGGAAGGTTTCTTTTTCTGAGTATAGATAAACTTTATTAAAAATGTGCAAAATACCTAGGAATAGCACATTACCAGGGAGATATAATAAAAGATATTTTTGTTAAAAATGGTGCTAATTTAGCCCCAATCAGATGATAACTTTCAAATGGTAAATAACATCTGATTTGCTGGGGCAAAATTAGCACCATTATTAATGATAAGAACTTTTATTACATCTCCCATGTCTACACATTCATTAAAAGGTGAAGAAAGAATGAAGAAAAATGTGCTACCTGCAAGGTTGTCTATTTCTTTTTCTTGGAGCAGACTAACAGCATCGTCGTCCCCTTCCAGCATTAACTCGGTTTCTGCATTTTGATTAACTGCAGCCTGGCTCCTGAAAGTTTTCTTTGATTTCATAAAATCTTCCTCTGTGCCTAAGGTACACCACAAAACAAGAAAAGGTCACACAAGTAGAAAATTCAATCAGAAACTCCCCAAATTTTAAACATTAAACCAATGTTTCATTTTAATTCAATAAACCAATCAGTAAACCACTTGTTAAAGGGTATGTCCATCAAAACAGTAAGTTAGTTTCTATCTGATTTACTGAGGAACAGGAGGTAAATGCACTATCTCTTACCTCCCGTTCTTCAGTAAATCTTACAGGAGAGGAGGAGACACTTACCCGCAGACCCGCTCCAGCGCCCACTTCAATGACAGTCTCCAGCGTCGGGGAATTCGGAGCTGGAGCTGGTCCGCGGGTAAGTGTCTCCTCCTCTCCTGTAAGATTTACTGAAGAACGGGAGGTAAGAGATAGTGCATTTACCTCCTGTTCTTCAGTAAATCCGATAGAAACCAACATATTATTATTTATTTAGAAGTCATTGTTCCCAGTATTTGCTATGGGCTATAGCAGACTTTGAGATTTTAGCAATATGCTATCAATAGCTCTAGGAAGAAGGCCGGTTTAAAGCCTGTGGGGGCCCATGGGCCAAACATGGTGTTAAGGGGGAAGTTCAGTGCAAATACATATGCTTTTCAGAAAAAAGAGCAGTATTTTTCCATCCTTAACCTGCCAATTCAGCATTTTGTCTGTGTATAAATAAATACATCCAAAATACTGACTTCCTGTTTGCAGGACCCCTAGTAGAGACAATTATGGTTTTGCCCTTGACCCAGTGCTTGGGTTGATTCAGTTGCTCAGTAGAGATCTGAACATCTTTGACCCATCCAACAGCTAATCAGTAGAAATTACTGTTAGGAACATTCCAAGGAAGTGGTGCATCCTGGGAAGAAGAAGGACCATTAGAACCTGAAATGTCAGCTCACTAATGTCAACAGCAGAGAACAGCAATGGGTATGAAATCAACTGATTTTTCAAAATGGGAGAGAATATGTAGAATACCTAAGAAGGCATTAAAAGTCTATGGTTAAGGGACATTCTAAGCAGTTGGAGCCCTGGGCAATTTCCATGTTTGCACCTGTCTTGGGGCTGGTGGGAATACTATACTGTAACACATTTATGTGGGTAAGTGTAATTTCGTTATCCTTTCAGGCTTATTTATATATATTATTTTAATAATAAAAAATACTTTAACATAAAAATACCACAAAACCTTCTGCCTAAACAATTGTCTGTGCTGAGTATTTATATTTCTTCCACTGAAATGCAGCTCTTCTTAGTGGAATTGATTTTAGCAACAATCTCCCAGAAAACTAGGTCACACTTATTTGGTCGAGCTATGGACCAAACATTTATCTAAATGAATGGTTTGACTAGAAGACCTTTTATGAATTAAAGGCACATTAATCAATATAACAAGCACTGGAGGAGTGAGGTCTCCCAAGGGCGGGCTCATTACATGGCTTGTAAAATTCTGTCCTCCCACAATACTGCTTTAACACTTCACAAATCAAAAACTGCCTGGAAAGTGCCTTTTGGTGTTTAAAAGATATATTTATATATGTATATTCTGCAAGCTATCAGATGCACTGTACAGTGAACACTGAATCATTTATTAACCCTTCTTCTTTTAACATTCCGAAATGTATGCGTCTGTTAAAGCTTTTAAAATACCTTTGGAACTAGATGTCTACCAAACAAGCACAATATTCAGCGGTTCATACATTGCAATCTGAGTTTTTTCCCCAATCTGCTCTCAGCTATATAGAAAACTAACATAAATATACACAAAATAACCACAATAACATCAGTTGTTAAAAGGACACTAACATAAAAACAGTTAACATTGAACAAAAAAGTACTGAAAACCGCAGTAGTGTTTTCTGCTTAAAGAAATTGATTTATCTGGCAGACATGTA
Organism: Hymenochirus boettgeri; assembly: GCA_019447015.1. NCBI lineage: Eukaryota > Metazoa > Chordata > Amphibia > Anura > Pipidae > Hymenochirus > Hymenochirus boettgeri. The sequence goes on along the minus strand of CM033470.1, from coordinate 289,736,054 downwards.
AATATCTACTGGCATCCTTAATCACAACAATTACCTTTTATTGGCAAGGTATAAAGAGCAGGCCTAATACTAACTCACACTGGGTCTCGCTGGTTGAAGAATAGAGTGCACGGTGATGTAACAGGCTACAAGGGAGAGGGGTAATGGCCGTGCATGAACAGCTGGGCCCCAAGGAGGTCTGGGATACCCTGTAGCATGATGTTATGTATTTCATTTTATCTCCTGCATATCACACAGTATTGTGAATTATCCAAACACAATGACGGGCTGCATGATCTTTGTATGGCAATTTTATTTTCTAGGCAAAGAATCAGCCACATTTCTAAAATGGCCATATCTTCAAGTCAAAATCACACCCATAAGTGACTTTTAGAGTATTCTCATTAGAGTCTATAGTAAATGATTTTAGGAGATTTGATTTTCAGGAAGAAAGTCATGGCAGACAGATCTTAAATTGCTACAGTGCTAAATTGCAGTCTTATAAACATTGACTTCATACAATATTTTATTTTTGCATGTGTTTTACAGCCTCTTTCATTATAGCAAATTTATAAATCCTCTTAGTGATATTAATACTTATGGGACTGTAGAAAATTGCAGTGACCTAATAAACTTCTCCTTGTAACATAACAAGGCCACTTTTTGTCTTTGAAAATTATACAGAAGTCATCAATCTCCATTAATTTGCAATATGGCACATGAACTCCTTCTTGAAAGAGAAACCAGGATAAACCCCAACTCAAGGAAACAATTTCAATCAGAGCAGAGACACAGATAATTTGACCAGATTCCAACTTAATCACCATATAATTTCAATCCCTGCTTCTCCGACACCAGATGGGAAGAAATAAAAAGGAAAGAAAACAAGGGACATTTTAGAGGCAGGAATATGAGCAATATCTTAACTCAGCTTGCAACGTTTTTATTCACTTGACCAGACTGGTTCACAAGTAGGTCAGGCTAAATTTGTATCACGTCCAGAATTATAAAAGCTTTAAAAAACAACCGACACTTTCACATCTATGGAATTTGACGTTCAAGTCTGGAATCAGCTTTGCAGCTTAAGTCGAGTGTTTTGGGAACCCATTTATTTTCTAAAAAGAACGAGCATTGTGCCATGTCAATGTAATTGCTAAGCTAGCAATGAAAAATCAGATCTGTGTGCTAATGACAAACTCCTATACATTTGTTCAAAATGCTTAATTGCATAATTGTAAATGTAAACAACACGCCTTACAAAAATCTGTATTCTACAGTGTCTCTGTCTTTACAATTGGATGCTATCTGTGTTTAAATTTGATTCTGCTGTTTGCAATACCATGTTGAATCCCAGATAAGGCAATTTATGCAGGGACTGGCTTTCATCTTCGGAAAAGGCTGGCAGAATGGAAAATTAACCTCATCACTCTGTTACCTAAATGCACTGACAGGAAATTCTAATGTTCCTCAACATCTGGAGAGAGGGACTTCAAGGACAATTCCCTCCCTTTAAATTAACCATTTAACTGTCAGAAAGTAGCCCGTCACTTTGTGTACAAGTACATAATATCTTACATATTTTAGAGGATAGACTAAAGCCATCTGGATATTTTAAGTAAAAAAAGGAAATAAAATTGAGTGAATTGAGAACACCTTGGACTTGATTTGGCAGTGGGAAGCTGATCATTTCACCAGTTTTGTAAAGGCGAGCTTAATGGAAATCACTAAAATACGTAAAAAGATGTTAAAGAACTACATTGCCAATATACCCCTTGGGAAAATATCAAACATGATTCCACTAATGTGCAATAATACTGTACAGAGATTTCAGCAGTAACATTATAAGGTTGGTTCAGGCCAAACATCACACACATTTTGATATCCAAATTCCAAAATGTAAGCCTGTCATTTAAATCTGTGTTTAAAGATCTCCAGACAATCTCTGGGTTTTAGAATAATTTGACTTTAAAGATAAAAGCATTACATGGGGAAAAACACTCTTATTTCATCTAAAGCAATACTGTACCCAAATAAATATTCCAAATAAAATGTCACTGCTTTTAGTATTAGACCCCGCTACCTCCCCAAATACAATAACATCAGAAATAGCAAGGGACTCATCTTGATTTAGTCCAGTGCTGTCAATGTGAGTTTATTCCCAAGAACTAAAGAGTCATTCTTCATTGTGAAGAAAGAAAAAGATGTCATGAGGCTGGTGGTTAGGACTCCACAAGGCAACAAACCTTGGTTTCTGGATTATGATATGATTTGTACTGTTATAAAACTAAAAGTGTTTGTGCCTCTTAAGATTTGAAGGAATAAACTATAAGCAATAAATAAACTGACTTTGACCAAACACTGATATTTATTTTGTATATTTTCACATTAACAATAACTCTTTGTATACACGAAATATACTGTTAAACTTCCTTTTTTAGGTGGTTCTATCCGATGTCTTGTGTATTATGGATATAAGGCGAGAGAGAACTAATGGGGCTAATGTGGGTTAGTTAATTGCACTATAAACAGGCTACACATGGAAGGGTTAGAGCAGGGATGTCAAACTTGGGGCACACAAGATTTTTAATAACTACAACTCCCTACACTCTCTGAATGCAGTATGCTGGGAGTTGTAGTTTTCAATCTTCTGGATGGCCACAAGGTTAAAAGTATTCTAATTAAAAAAATTTCTGTGGAAATGCAAAACAAATATTTTCATCTCTACACAACTTACACTGCTATGGAAATCAAAGACATTTCTCTGTAGAGGCGAAAACTTTGATGCAGAGTTAATACATTCCACAAAACTGTAAAGCAATGATTATACATGCACTTTATAACCACTGTATTGAAAATGAATGAGCTCTTTTGAATAACCATAGCTGGGTATGTAATATAAGGGGTACAGCAATTTCTGTATGGTTACATTAAAATTAGGTTTATATTTTCAGTTGCAGAATGCAAGACCAGTTTCAGCCCCTAAGACTAACCTAAGCTAGAGTTTCCCACAAAGTTTGACAGCACCAAACGGCACAGACACAGACTAAACCCCAGCAAGCGTATACATCAATAGCAATTCCTTAGCTATTACAGTGAATGTACGCTCAGTGATAAGGCTGGCAGTGCAATTAACTATATCTCGATTAGACTACATTTTAAAGAGTTACATTACAGAGGAAAAGATAAAGGTATTAACGCTCTTAATGTTTAATATTATTTAACAACAGTATTCAAACACAAGATGGACTATTTCTTAGTGGAGGTATTTTAAATAGAAAAAAGCACACCAAGGACAAAGTCAAGGAAAAGAAATTGATCAATATCAGCAAATTTCCCATTTCATGCTTGCCAGGCTGGGGAGCACAGACAATATAGTTTGATTAGGTGAGTTACCTTGGTGTAACACAGAGAAAGGTTATTACGGAAAGCACAGGAAATGGAGTGCAACTATTTATATTGACAGGAGGGCTAATAGAGTTTACTGATTTTCCATGTCACATAAAGAATTGTTCGACAGCAATTTTATTTATTTCCCTAAAATATTTAGATGTCAGCTGTATCCTTGTGGTCCAAGGTTCTAAAAAAAAGGAAACACGGAAGATGCTTTATGCAATGCTATTTTAACTGCTCATTTTCTGTTGGTAAAAGGAGACCATTTCTCCTTTTTTTATAGGTTGTGATGCCTGCACTGTGTAACCAGTAGGTCAAGCACTAATCATATGTGAAGTTATTTAGGATGCCGTATACTGGTGGTACACATATGATAATGATATCTAAATACTAAATAAGGCACACATGCTTCTGCATATGATGAAGGGCATAAAATCCTGTATTGTTTATGTCCAGGCATATATGGAGAAGATTAAGTGAGCATAAGGAAATGCTAAAGATAAATACACTTTATAGCACCAAATATAATGCTGCCATTTTAATACATGCCTTTATAAAGAAGCACAACAGCTCTGCAAACAGAAAATCTTCCATAGTTCATAGCATTAAATATATGAAAAAGATTTTGTGCAACATATTAACATAGTTTAGGTTTTCTCTAGTTAACAGTGCACATTCTGTCATTGATTTTTATTTATGGAGGGAATTAGATCTCCTAAAAAAAGACATAATACTGATCACATACCCAAAGGCTCATGGGAAAGTAGAGGCAACGAATATTATTTTCCTGCAGAAAAGGATTCAAGCAACTGTGCTAAGCAGGAAAAGAAGCTCTTGTGATGTCAGTTTTGTGAAAAAAAATCTTTGACTTTATTCTATCTTTGCATTTCAAGCCTTTTTGCTTTCTAGACAAACCTCTTGGCGCAGTGCTTTGATAGACTGATACAGAGCTGGTGCTCCCTGCAGAATAGATTTCATTTACCTGATACCATATCAGCGCAGTTTCCATAAATACACCATCAATACTGATTTAGGTTGAGACTTGCTGTTAGAAAAGTTTTTTTTTCCTTCAAGGTTATAATGTGCTAAGCAGGCAAACATCCACATTCTGAAATCCTGTCAGCCACACTCGCTGCTATACTTCTTTACTGCCAACGGAAAAACTGATTAACTTTGTCATCCTTGCTCTGTGTTTTTGCTAGGCTGGATCTGCCTACTCTCTACTGAAACATACTATCACACTTACTTAAGCAGATGACTTTAATCACTGACACAGAGGAGATTGCCGACTTCAGATTCCAGCATTAATATTTTATTCCAGTTTATTCTCAAACTGATATCTGACAATTGAGCTTGCGAGGAGGTAGCTAAGCGCTTTCCTAAAACTTCTGCAAACAGCAGTATTTTCTCACATTTGCACACCAATAAAATAAAATAGAACATTAATGAGGATAAGGCTAGCCAAACACATCTTCATCTGCTGCACAATGAAGTAGTAATTCATGTACCACCTTGAATCATCGATGTGGTACAGATGTCAGCTTGAAATATGCTGATGTCTAGGCTGTGGGAGTGACAGATATGTTTTAGCTGTGTGGTCAGTCTATTTATCAGATGGTTTTCTTTTGGCCAATTAGATCGAATCAGTTAAAGCTGGGTACACATGATGAGATATTTCGGTCCGATCGACCGATAGTTCAGTGTATCGGTCGATCGGACCGAAATTATCGCATCCGAATGTGCCCATGTCCGATCGACCGTTCGTCCAAATCGGACAGGGTGGAAAACCTCGTCTGATCGTGCGGTCCTCTACGATCGGTCGCGGTGACTATCGGACTCGGCTGCTTTTGCTGCGACCGACAGTCCTTCCTCCTGGCCGACCGTTCGAAAGTATCGAACGGTCGGTCAGGAGGAAAAATCGATAGGTGTGTACCTAGCTTAAAGGACAACTATATTGAAAAAATTTACTTTTTATAAATGAAAAATGACATGGGGCAGGGAGGTAGGTTTGATTTACTACCTTCCAATATTGTTTAATATGCAGTTTAATTGTTTAATATTGCAGGTTAGTGCCTTGGGCCTTCCTGCAGTAAAGATAGTGATGAAGCACTCAGGAAGCCTGGCAGAAGCAGTTTTCTTTGTGCTGCCACTAATAGACATGATATTGGGAGGTAGAAAGTGGCAATCTTTTCTCCCTGCCCCAGATACTTTTCATTTTAACTATTTTTAATCGGGGTGTTAGCAAGAGTGCTATGCATATTTGACTATTATATACATTTTTGAGATGTCAGCAGGAAAAAAACAAACCACCATCACCAATGGTAGAGATGTCTACCATTAGAAAAGGCAGGAAGAAGGGGAACCTTTCATGATATTTTTTGAAACCATAGGCAGACACACTAATAGAGCAGATTAACGTTGAATCAATGGGCGACTACTGTTTATTCTAAAGGACTTCATGACTGTAGATTTAAAGGGCAACTGTGGTCTCCAAACAAGTTAGGATTAAATGACAGCTTACAGTATTTCTTTATAATGAGCCAACAATCACACCTCTGGCTTTAGCCTGTGAGAAATGATAATGGGGTGAATGTTCAAACTTCCTGCTTCCAGTAGGTTGAGTGACATCACCTGTTCTCTTCCCGCCCCTACACCCCAGGGGAGAAGCATGCTCAGTAAAGACTAAATGCTGGGGAAAACAGGAAGTACCTAGGGGAAAAAATTAACAGTTGAGAAGAGGAGCCTGTTAATGCAGCCAGAGGCTGATCACACGACTACAAGCTGGTCACATGGTTGAAAACAGGAAGTGTTCAAGTAGGAAGTAATATTGCTGAACTTCTCCAGCAATAACTTCTCACAAATTTTATCTAGAGATGTGATTTAGGTTTAATTTTGAAGGTACTGTAGAAGGCTTTATATAACTACAAGTTTGGAAGAATTGGAGACCACAGTTACCCTTTAATAGGCTGAACCCCCTATTTACACTGTCTTTAGCAGCTACATTTGAACATTAATTTACACAGTTCCAGGAATAGTCCATTGATCATTCTGAACTTTGTTATATTTGTTCCATCCCTTTCTGCAGGTGGGGATTGATGTGAAGAGAACAAAATCAACTGAGTAAAAATGATTCTGTTGGAAATGTAAAACGAACGATCGTTATGCAGATATCTTATATACGTGGCACCAAATCTGGATTTGAAACATATTAATAAGATTTTATCCTCACAAACTGCCTCTAGCTCTATTAGTAATCCCATTCCAACTGCAGACACTGTAAGGTACATCAAACTGAACAAAATTATTTTTATATGACAAGCTCATAAATTATTCAACTCATTAGGATCCCCCAAGAGGGCTAGAAATAGCATCAGTGTAAAGGATGTACTTAAACAAAAAAGGGTCAAGCTTTAAGTTTTCATATATTCTCAGTGTGTCCAACTTTCCGAACAGGGAGGAAGGAAAAAAAAACCTGTATATATGCTGGTTGAAATGCAAATTAGAAAAAATAGAGATACATTCATTACTAATGGGCATAGTTATAAAGAATACATTCTAGAAACTAACCATATTCAATGGCAGCTTTCAGACGAGCATCCGAATGAGTAGATCCAAACGCGTTACGTACAAATCTTCTTCGCCGGCGCAGATCATCCTCCCAATAATCCAGTCGCCAGAAATCGTGGAGTTGGCTGAAAATGAAGAACAGAAAGATAATCAGAAATTGGATTTATATGCTGAAATTTAAAATGGCCGACCCGTATAATCACTAAAATTAAATAAAATATGTCTTTATTAAATTAAATTAAATTTTTTTTACTCTTTTGGATAATGTGAAAGCAACACATTTTCTTATTTACTGCATTTTATTATTTTTAAAAAAACTTAAATTGGTTCAGTTAAATAGCAACAAGAGTATCAATGAGTAATCTCTGATAATAATCAATGTAATGTCATGTCTGATGATGGTGCATTGTGCACCGAACCACCACAATGTTTATAATGAGATAATGCTGTGCCCAGTGTCGTATCATTCAATTTAGGTACCAAATTATTGTTACAGCTATTACACTTACTATATCATTTTTATCTACAATTTATTTATTTAAATAATTATTTATTTTAAATAATGGGGTTAAATAAGTTTACATGTAAAACTTTAAAGAAACATTCAGGAAAACATTTTAATGTTATACATATCAGTCCTAAAAGGGATAAGAGAAAATCACACTTTCTACTTTTACAATAGAAAATAAAAGTGTAGACAAATCCGCTTGGTGTAAATATTCCGGTTGAAGTGTTACACTCCAGGTGCAATCAGTATATGTTCCATCACAATGTTGAATTAAGGAGGACTGACAAACAGTGAATGCGTGAAAATAAAGTCCCTTTATATGTTTAAATTACAGGGAACCCATTCACTAAAATGGCCTCACAATATAAATATTAAAGACACAGCTTGTTTTCTTTAACAAGGCTTACAAATCAAACAGCAACCCCTTTCCTATAAACATTTTAATGACTATGGTCCCTGTGCAGACTGAATTTAAAACATAAAACATTACACATTTTGCTGGATCCATGATTAAAATAATGTGTTGAAATATTCATTGGAAAGATCCCCTGCTGCCCCCAGCAACCCAAGAAAATTGCAGTTTTATTCATTATTAATAACATACAATTAAAGTTGCAAAAACATTTCGGCATGTGGTAATTGTGGTGGTGAATTATTATCTCCTACGGTTGTACGGCTCCCAGCAAACACTAACTATTACCATTCCATGGCCATTAGCTGGTTAAATTGCCTTTTTTTTTCATTAGAGGCCCAGCTAAGGCTTCATTCCGACAGCTTGCAAATCAGACTATGGCACTTAAGGAATTATTAAAGAAGGAAAACTGGGCTGGCTTTACTGTATGATTAGTTTTTTATTTTATATTCCTGTGAAATCATTAAAAAAATCTACGATAAGAAACAATTTTCATAAAACACAGGTTACCATCCGTAATAACCATGCCAGGCACCAGCACAGATTATATGTACACGAGCTATATGTCACAAAGCACCTGCTTTGTAGCAGAACTCAATGTTAACCAAATCTTGGTACATAACATCCTCAAAATTAAACTGAAGCACATTCATGTGGTGGGGGACATTTATCAAGATTTAAAACCCAAAATATTAACTTATTAACGTATATAACTGGTAAGACAGACGTAGGTTTTAAGTGGCATTTAACGCCTAATCATTTATCAGTTCTGTAACAGCGATAAACATTAAAGACAATTTAAGCACTGGATGTTCCAACATATTTGGGGAAATAAAAACAAACTATTGTAAAATATTTTAAAAAGTCTGTGTATGGCCGATCAGTTAGGCATCGTTTATCCGACCTGCCACAATATACATAAATTGATTCTCATCATCATAAAGGAATCTGTCTGTACTTATTAAGTCATAACAGGAGTTATAGGCCATCTATACAGAGAGAACAATAATCTCTGTATATATATTCTATATTTATACGGGAGGCAGAAACTAGTATTCTTACCTTCTGTGATGCTCTTACAAGAAATAGTAAGTCAAACTTGTTCTGTTAAGTGATTTATTATATACAAAAGCATAATTGAAGGAAAAAATTCCAGTTCCTCCTTCCACGTAAAATTATAGAATAAAGCAGATATTGTCAGTATAGATGGTCTTTAAGCTTTCAGTAGAAATGTAAGCATTTTCACATTTAGGGCTAGGCAGCGTTTTGTGATCAGTTTGTGTTTTGCGATCCACATTAACATTTTATTTATACTGTAAATGGCCCCATTGTCTGCCCCCAATTCCAATTCGCTAACGCATGTGATCACCATTTTTGGTGCATTTTTAGCAAAATCACACTTAATACAAGTCTATGGAAGCGCATTGAAAAGTGGACAGAATTAATATGACTTGTGATTTTCTTTTTACCCATAATACCCACGGAAAACGCAAACACAAACAGCAAAAGCGGATACAAGCGGACACAAGCACATGGCAAAAGCGCACAGCAATGTAGAGCGTTTTTCGTGCATTGTAGTGTGGCCTCAACCGTAATGAGTTTTGATGGACAGTAGAGCCGAACGCCCCAACAATTGTTCCGCGGAACCTACTGAAGTTCCGAAAATCCAAAAGTCTGTTTTGAACTGAATTGGTATCAACTGGACTTGAAGTTTGGTTCTTGAAGACGTTTTGATAGTCATCCGGCTGGATCTCTCAATTCAGAAAGTCAGTCGGAAGACTAGCAAAACGTTTTCAAGAACGAAACTTTAAAGGGCATGTCCACCCCCAAAACTATAATCCCCCCAACTACTGGCCCCATCATGTAGTGTAGTGTAATCCTTACCTCACATCCCAGCTCCATCTGGTTCTCCTGTAGTCCCCCCCCCCCAAAGTGCCAAAAACTGCCCACCAGGAGGCTAGCAGGGCTCTGCCTCCTACCTTGCCTCAGGTAGATTTTTGCCATGCGTACTGCAGCCCTTCTCCATGACCCGGATGAATGCATATTACAGGTATACCATGACCCGGATGAATGAATATTACAGGTATACCATGACCTGGATGAATGAATATTACAGATATAGCACAAGAATAAGTATTGGGGGAGCACACTAAGTAGGTGAATCCAAAATTGTGTTTATTACAACAACATATACAACGTTTCGGGACGCACTGTCCCTTCCTCAGGTACACTGTACCAGAGGAAGGGACAGTGCATCCCGAAACATTGTATATGTTGTTGTAATAAACACAATTTTGGATTCACCTACTTAGTGTGCTCCCCCAATACTTATTCTTGTGCTATAGAATTATTTGGCCCTTGGAGTGGAGAGCTAGGGGGTTAGCACCTATCCAGTTGTCTGGCAAACAGCCAACATCGGTGTGCTGGAGTGTACTCTGAACAGCAATATTACAGATATACCATGACCTGGATGAATGAATATTACAGATATACCATGACCTGGATGAATGAATATTACAGATATACCATGACCTGGATGAATGAATATAACAGATATACCATGACCTGGATGAATGAATATTACAGATATACCATGACCTGGATGAATGAATATAACAGATATACCATGACCTGGATGAATGAATATTACAGGTATACCATGACCTGGATGAATGAATATTACAGGTATACCATGATCTGAATCGATGAATATTACAGATATACCATGACCTGGATGGATGAATATTACAGATATACCATGACCTGGATGAATAAATATTACAGATATACCATGATCTGAATGGATGAATATTACAGATATACCATGACCTGGATGGAGGAATATTACAGATATACCATGACCTGGATGGATGAATATTACAGATATACCATGACCTGGATGGATGAATATAACAGATATACCATGACCTGGATGAATGAATATTACAGATATACCATGACCTGGATGAATGAATATTACAGATATACCATGACCTGGATGAATGAATATTACAGATATACCATGACCTGGATGAATGAATATTACAGATATACCATAATGAATATTACAGATATACCATGACCTGGATGAATTAATATTACAGATATACCATAATGAATATTACAGATATAACATGACCTGGATGAATGAATTTTACAGATATACCATGACCTGGATAAATGAATATTACAGATATACCATGACCTGGATGAATGAGAACCTTAACAAGAAAACTGAATTGCAATTTTTTTAATTTTTGATAGCAATTTCCCATTTTCTAAATTTTCTTTCCATTTTATTTTCTAATTTTTAATAGATTCCTGAGTTTAAAAATGTTTAAAATTCCATCATTGTGAAACCATAACTATTCACTAATGGACAGTACATTGCATTAGCCTGTATATGCCTGTCAGTGTAGGAATAACCTCATAATAAAGTATATAGAGCACATATAACTATTGCATCATTACAGAGGTGCTACTGCATGCCAAAGTTTTGTGGACGCCTATAAAAAGCCTAGAAAGTGGAATTTTATTTTGGGAAAGATAATAACTTTCCCCTTGATAGGCTGATAAATTTCATCTGGTATGTTTTATAGAAAGGAAACATTTATTTTTCATTATTTGCTGCCTGTAGCTGTAGGAAAATGACTGCATACATATTGCAAATGACTGAATAAATTGATGTAGTCTAATAACTAATTATCAAAATAATGTAACATTTATCTTTGCATGTAATTCTAAACCAAATATACACACTAAACTATTTCAGTGCAGAAATCACTGCAGTTTCTTATAATCACCTAGCTCGATGAGCTCAGACATGCTCAATATAATTAACCCAGTTTGAGTCATTCAAAGTTGCACATGCTCTGATAATTCTATAGCCCCTTTTCTCCAACCTTTCTGACAGGACTGCAAATCAATGTCTGGGTGACCTGCCTGTGAACTTTTTAAACTGAGCATTTAGAAAACCAATTGTTACTTATTAAGAAGGAGGGTTTTAATTAAAATGCGATGCCAAGAACCTGATGAATGTTAGATTATTCCTCAGCAATGTTGCTGGTTTTAGAGGTAAGCAATACAGATCTCTGCTGGTTTGACATTACAGAATCAATTCAGGATTATTTACAATTGAGCTTTATTTCTCCTTTAACTTTTTAAGACCACAAACCATTCTCTTTTTCTAAAAAGAGTATGAAAAATAAAAAATAAAGATGTAGAATCGAAGGATTAAACTATAATAAGGCAAATTAACCAAAATGCAGTTGGCCTACCATTTGCAAACATTGGATTGTACTGGGATACAAAAAAGGAAAGCCCTTGGTTTCTGAAATATAAATGGGTAACCTATAAACTACCCTGTGTTATCTGTACTTACGATTGGAAAATACAATTATACTCCAAAAAATGTAAAGGAAAAACAGAAGAGAACAAACTGCTACAAGATGGACAAATTCCCACCAATCGAACACTTTTCATGGGACTTGACTGCACAGAAAGAATAATTGCTATAAATTGTGGGAAAGGATTAAGACCAGGGAAATGTCTAGTAGTGTTGAGGGAAATCATGTTGCAATTAGACTAAAGGTTAAATGAAAAGCAATCATAGGGGAATTAAAGTAAAAAAAGTACGATTTGAATGTACAGATCCTCATGGAAAATGTTGGCTGTCAAGTAATTCTTAGTTATGTATTCTCTGAATTGTTTTCTTGTGTGTAATAATGTTTATACAAGGATCCATTTTACAGTAGAGCAGGGACCAGCAATCTTGCATTGATGGATCTAAAGAAGGACATACATCCAAGCAAACAATCATATGATCCTTATAACGTAGACACACAATCCAACGGTTATACCTTACTGGGATTATCTCTGCATGTAAGGTCTCCTCCAGAATAAGCCGTAGTCTGTACAATGGCTACACAATTTACACATTATGGAATTTTACACTGTGTCAAATGTATATACGACGTTTGGGGATTTTTCCTTTTCATTACTACAGATATATTTTTAAAAAATGCTAAAAAGGCAAGGTCAGTTGCTTAATTAATTTGCTTTCACAGTATCGCTTCTAACAAAATGTTGTATATGTAGGTAGCTCATCATTCAGACTCTGGTTTCTTAGAAATAAAAGGGAAAGCTTTACCAAACAGCTGAAAGATAAAAGCCCCTAGATTCTAGTGCATTAAGGAAATAGATCTAATTGCAGATCGCAAAGATAAAGTGTTCAGCTTAAATCTGAGACTACTACACACAGCAACTTGTAGCTTATCACTGCAGGTGTTGATACAACCAAATGTGTTCCCATGAAACTAAATCGCAAATTTAAATCCAAGTCATTTTTCAGCCTGCTTGTTCCATGGCATGAGTACTCAATATACTTCAGCATTAAGCTTTTTAACAGTCTTTGTTAAACCCAGCATAGCTGTATAACGATCACACAGCAAATTTGATCTACAGAGATGCAGACTTATTTAACCCTCAGCTGTATTTAAAGGGAATTGCCCTAGGCAGCCAGGCTACGTACTTGGTGGTCTGTCCACATTGGCAGCTGTAGAAGGGGAAAGAATGTCCATCATACACCAAAATGCTTATCTAGAAGTATACTGGCAATGCGATAACCGATCCTAGAGAATGCAAGTAAGAGAGGAGATTTCTGGGTAATTTGCGTGTTTCCCTAGCAGCCCTTTTAGTGGATACCATGCCACCTTTTGGGATTTTAAAGCTTTACACAAGCTGAATGCAGAACCAGAGCTCCAGTTGTAGACTGCTTCTAGTTTTTAGTGAGCCTTCATCAATACAGATTAGGAAAGTGGTATGAAATGTGAAGTGCCATTTAAGCAATATCACCTAAACATTAAAAAAGGGAGAGAAGGAAATGTCATCTGCAGCTGTGGAGAAGATAAAACAACAGATAAAGCCTGCCAGAGAAAAAGCTTAGATTTGCAAATAAAAAAAAGCTGTAGAGTCTTAGGCTGGGTACACACGGTAGGACTTTTTGTCCCGACTGATCGTTCGCTGCAAGCGAGTGCTCGGTTGGGACAAATGACTGTCTGTCGCGGCAATAGTAGAATAGTAAACTAAACTCTGGGTACACACCATCAAATATTTATCGCCGTGTATCAGTCGGTTGGCTGGAAATATCTGATGGTTTGGGGCGGCTGGCTGCGGCGGCCATGAAGACCATAATGTCCTACCCTCTAACATTCCCTTTTCAATATGCAGCGCACAGAGCTGTGCTAAGGTCATGTTTACTTCATTATCCTTCCCTGTAGCTCTGAAACATGCAGGGTTATTCAATAAAAGTTTTTATTGTTTAAAATGGTGCTAATTTTGCCCCAACCAATCAGATTTTAGCTTTCAAATGTTAAATAAGTTCTGATTGGTTAGGTCAAAATTAGCACCATTTTACACGATAAGAACTTTTAGTGTTTCTGGAAGTGTAACTTTTAAAGGGGTGATGGAGGATATGTTATAGTTTGCTATATTTCTTTGTAGAAGAGAAACATGTTCAAATATAACCAAATTAAACGTGCCTTAAAGATTTCATTATTTTATGGTTGACGCAGTTTTTCTACAGAATGCGGCAGTTAGCTAGACTTTAGTGCTTCACACAATAACAACCGTAGAACTTTTGCATTTTGATTTATCTCAAGAGATTTAGTCAAAGATTCATCCTATGAAAACAGCTTCTAACAAGGAAGGTTTTATAATAATTGTAGAACTGTATTAACTTTGTTCAATTCTTTTGAAATATGATTATTTCTCTCAGCAGGAAAGCATGATGATAATAATAATACTGTTAATAATGAATGATTATAATAATGATATTATTAACAATAATGAATGGTGCTAATAATGAAAATAATATTAACAATAATGAGTGATGATAATAATAATGATAGTAAAAACATGAAAACATGTTTTAAACTGATAAACATCTTGATTCCAAATGGTTAAGTAATTCCTTAAAGGGCTATAGGTTGTAAAGAGAAAGCCAAAGTGTCAATATGGGTCAATTGGCATCTAAATGAACACAATTCCTGTACGCAGAGCAGCACTGGCTGGAATGTGCAACAAAAACAGGAGCCTGCACATTAGCAGTTATTCAATTTCAATTAAGCTTTAAAGCTCACAGTTTGTGATTATAATTGGAGACTCTTTGTAACAAAAAGTAATGGGGAGTTCTAGCACAATTCTTGGAAATGTACTGCTAATTTAAAATCCGAAGCCCATAAAGCTTTGTATGAAATGATAGTAAGCCTGATACAAATATAGAAAGAATGTTCACATTCATTTATTTTCATTACAATCCCAACAGAACACCTTAAAGGGTATCTCCACCCTTAAAAATTTTTTTGCTGTTAGTGTGGCTAATTTCCCATTATTGACAGGTTGTCTTGAGCAGAAAGGGACAGAGCAATGTGCAAACTGCGTTGATACTGTTGATAAAGGTGACAATGCAGAACAATAATATATAAAAATATGTTTCTAACTTAATGTACCAATAAATCTAACATAGAGGAACAAGTCACTTTAGAAAACTGACCCAGTGTCACATCCTTGCAGTTAAACACTGCCCCTAGTCACTGTCTATTTATTTCTAACTCAATAATCTCTTGATGGAACCTCTTAACTGCCATTAGTCTAAAAGCTGTACTACTTATATTTATAAATGTGTGCAGTTACTGGGGGAAAAAAACTTAAAATAATATTTCCAAAAACATTGTGCCACATTTCCCCAGAATGGGGGAGTTAAGGCCAAAAATAAATCACAGCGGCAAACCCCAATATTAGGCTTGTAGGAGGGAGAGGGCCTCCCGTTAACAACAAAGTTTTCTTTTTATACTACACTAGTTCTGTAAAACCTTATTGGCCCCAGAAACCAATACGGTATTAACTCCAAACAACAAATTAATGGTTTTGTACAAAATGCTAAAGCTATCAACATAAAGTCAACTCTTACATGTATTAATGAAAAACCCTCCCAGCCCCCAGTGAGCCCCTAACCCTAATGTTTGAACAATCATTGCTAGCAGATTCCTAGCACCAATTTCATCTAATAGCCAAATAATAATGCCACGGGCCGGTAATTTGTGGGTCACAAGAGAATCACCAATTAAAGTACCATCTGAGAACTATTTTTCCATGACATGTGCAAAATTAAAGGGAACATAAACATTCTGTATACCTCTAGTTAATTGATATAAGTGCCCACAATTAAAACAGGAGCCACATAAATTATACTAAACTAGTTTTGGTGAAATGTGCAGCAGATGCTAACATTTTCCAACATCCCACAACATCTCAGACACATTTTAGTTTTAGGCTACTTTCACACAAGCGGCTGACAGCTCGTTTTTCTAACGCTTCTTGCATTGATAAACCATTGATACAACATCCACCTATTGTATTACCTAAGAAATGAGTGTTCAAATGGCGTTTGTGACTGTTTTCTAGCATTTAAAATACACTCCATGCAAGCCAAACAGAAAATGCCAAGTGAATGCTTCCTAAAATTGCACCTTATTAGCCTGTTGTTAGTGCGACGTTCTGGAGGTACAAGTCACAGGAACTCTCTACTTCTGGCGTATTTATGAAGATTAAAATTAAAAAAAAGGGCGTTTAAATAATAAAAAAAAACACCCGTTTAGGCTGAGGCCACACTACAAAAAAGGCCCAAAAAAAGCTGTTAGTTTCTTTCCGCTTTTGCGGTTACATAAAAAAATTGCAAGTCAAATTGATTGTGTCCACTTTTTTATGCACTTTCATAGACTTGTATAAAGTGCAATTTTGAAAAGAACAGTGATCGCTTGCTTTCTAAAATCACAACGGATTGCAACGCACTCAGTGGGGCCTACATCTCATGATTTACAATATAAATAAAATAGCATTGTGTATAGCAAAGCGCAAACAGATTGCAAAAAGCAGCAAAAACGTGCTACTGTGGCCTAGTGCTTAAAGCTGGACAACCGCACAATAAACAGTACATATTAACAACATAAACATATCAAACAAACATATCAGTGGTTATTTGTCATCAGATTCATTGACGATTGAATGGCAACATGCTGCTCGTGTGAAACTAGCTTTAGGCTCCAAAAGCTAAATGCATATGCTGCTTTTTATTATTAATTATAATTACTTTCCTGGCTGTAGACATGCAACATGTAATCAATTACACATGGTGCTGTTTTGCATCAAAACTTCAAATATGCAGGAGAACTTTCTGCTTGGCATCAGCAAAGAATCTTTTTGAAACGATACAATAACTAACCACACCTCACATTACTGCGAGAAACTGATGAAAACTACAATTCCCAGAATCATCTTGTAGAGTTTGGTTGCTAAAAGATGCTGGGATATGTAGTATTTCCATAGCTGGAAAGCCAGCAGTCTCTCATCTCTTAATAAAGACTGATAGAATTACAGGAAATGACTGTATAGGAATACTATGGCTTTCATTTACATTTTGTTAGACAAGAATAACTTTTCATTAAAGCTGAAAACAAAAAGTCCATACATGTTTATAGCACAGGCCAACATGCAAGAACATAGAAGTTGGGTAAACGGAGAAAACAAATCCTAAGTCCATAACTCTATTGTGTGTTTTAACAAAATGTAATTCTTCATACATACATGATTATTAGCAGAAAACAAATCACGTCAAATATAAAATATAGTCCCCCGCAGTCATAAAGAAAAACATTTCACTTCAAATTCCCAGATGTGCGGACAGGAAATTTATGACAGCGCATTGAAAAGCAAAGTCCCAGTTGGAAAAACTTTTGCATTAATTTGGCTACAGATAATCATTGAAGTTGACCTTTCCTTAAACCTCTCAGCTGTGCTAAAATGATTTGAAACCATTACCAGATTTTGTTTAAAACAACAGTCGTTACCACCTCCTCAGTAAGGCAGGAATTTAAGGACCATACTGGACTATTAGTTGGTAAATAGAGGTATCATGTAATGTTAGCTCAAATGCAGAATTAATGATAGAGTAAATGTCCTTATCCTAGATGGAAACTTTCCTAAATAGGTGAAATCTACATATTCCATGAAAATTCAGTTCCTAGATACAAAGATGTCAATACAGGGGACAAACTAAATTTTACAGCTACACTCTATAGACATAAGTACTCTCTGAATTTAATTAGGAGGATACCTAATAACTAGTAATGGATTTCACCACATATCCATGTGTATACACATAAAGCATGCACATGTGGTCATTTGTCCTGTGATCCCTCCCACGTTTACAGATGTTTGGGCATTAGACAATAACTAAGAATTGGAGGCCCTGACATGCAGTTTAACATGTTCATGCACATGCCTTATAATATGCAAATCTGGCATGGGTATGCATAAAAAATGGCTAATCTAATTAAAGAACTCTCTCTGTTGGCTGCAGAATAATCAACAGTATAGACCAGTGATCCTCAAACTGCGGCTGTCCAGATGTTTGAAAAATACAATTCCCAGCACTTCTCAACTATAGAGGGAAGCCTAGGAATGCTGGGAGTTGTGGTTTTCAAACATCTGGAGAGCCATAGTTTGAGGATCCTCGGTATAGACAGTATACAGATAACGTGCATGTTATAGGGTGGACAATAGAGCATGGCCAGTAAAAGCCAAATCCCATTAAGTCCCACAGACACTAATCCTGCTGTTACACCAACTTTATTTGAATTCACACTCTCTCTCAAATGCTTGGTAGCTGTGTTGTTATTCTGAAATAAAAAAAAACATCTTGCATGTAAATTGCTTGGTGGTCATTAGAGAACAGAATCCTAGCTGTAGTATTCATCATCTAAAATGGTATGTCTCAAGGCACCAGAGCAAAATCCAGACTAATTATACCAAAGGGAGTTTCTGACATTGGGTGAGGTGAACATGTCACTTTACTTTGCCAAATACACCCAGAATAATAGAATAGCCAGACAGTGTTTGAGTTATAACTGGTCCTACAGACTGTATGTAACCTTGTGGTTCCATGACTTCCAATATCCTTGTATTTTGCAACAGTGGTTATTTAATTCCCTGTTTAAAATGTTTTTACTTCTGTTAAATAAACTAGGGGGAGGTTTTGGATTCTGTCATTTTCTAGAGATACATCTTGTTCAAATTCTTCTACAAAAGGTGTTTAGACTTCATGCCAAGAAATGCCAATAAAACTACAGATATAAAATATTTAGTCTACATATACATGGTGTATACAAACTTGCATATGGTAAAATAATGTAGGTGTTTGACGACAATATACAATTTAAGTACAAATAAGCAATAGTCTCATAGCATTTGAAGTTCAGACTGGTAATTTGGTAGGCATACATCCCAAGGACATTTCTTGTAGGACAATGACATCTCTAAGGGCCTTGGATACTATTACAGACAAATAAGCTTTAACATGCCATACACACTGGTTTTTTTCAACCAGATCGACTAATTTGATTGAAAAATTGCTAGCTGAATTGCCAATCAGTAGTGCGGCAACTTCGAGCAGTCCATCTGATAAAGGGTGATCAGGTCAGGCGAATAATTTCAATTGCACATCCAGTCCACAGAAGATAGACAGTGCAAGATGGTGAATTTCAACTAGTTGAAATTGAAATTCAAAGTTGAACCATGTCTGACCAGCTTTAGTCTTGGCAATGATGGAGCTTGGGATATATGCATGTTAAGAATAAGGTAAACTCACCACAAGAAACTAGGCCTGTGTCCCCAGCTAATGTAGCCTCCCTTACTGGTTAACTGAGGATATTTATTTCATATGTAGATGCCAATACCAGTAAACATTTTGTAAATATTTAAAAGGGAACACATTATTTAGTTACATTCCCTGGAAAATGTTTTAATTTCATTGCAGACAAAAGGCACATTATATTTCTGAAATAAAATGGCAGCATGTTTGTAGGCTTATGGAGGCTGCATTGTGGCTGGGTCTATTTTTCTCTGCTTGGGCAAACATTACTGTTAAAAATCACAATCAGACTCGACTTGTTCCAAGAACTGATTAGCTTTGTAAATCATGGCTTGGGGAAATAGATGATTATGGTATCACTTTGACAGTAAATGGAAAAGGGGCAGGGAGATTATTTCACCAGAAAGTAATTATGCCAAGGTCCAACATTACCATTTATCATGGTTGAAAGATGACACGACTAGCCAAGAGAGACTGCGTTTCAAGTGCTGCCTTGCAGGCAGATCAATACAGAGCACATTTCCTGAAGCAAAAAGTAATTATAAAACAGCAAACTTCACAATCAATAACCAGTCAAACCAACTATGTTTCTAAGGTACAGACATGAAGAGAATGCACTCTGTCAGCTGTCAGTGACTGTATTAAAACTGGTTCAGGGCTGGACACCAGACTGGGTTCCCCTCACACAGCTTACTAAATACTGAATCCTTAACATACAAACTTCCAGGTGAAATACAAAACACCAAACCTTCCAATAAAGAAAAGAAAAGTAAACCTGAACACAGATTTTGGTATTGAGATCTATTATTTCAAATGGCTGCTGACCCATTTAACTGTCAAAATCTTTTGGTTTTTACTTTGGAACCAGTGATCCAATATATAGGAATAAAGAAGCCTAGAATGAAAACTACCCAGTCAAAGGAAAACAATTGGACATTAAATGGCCCACAAAAGTGGACAAAGTCATTATAGCCTAGGCCCTCAATTTACAAATGATGTCAAAGTAAACTGGCCATTTGTACAGTAAAACTATTATATAATACAAGGCACAAAACAGAAAGCAACAGCAAATTAGATTTATGTAAAGTCCCTTGGCTATGTCACAAATTATGTTGTCACTGTTAATAAAAACATAAAACAGAATCATATGAACACTGCAAACCTCCTGCCACAGCCAAACACCAGACAGTACTGGTATGAAACAAATGTGACCAAACAGCAAAAACAAGCAAACCTGTAAGTTAGATAATATACTCCTTGCTCAGCTGTGTAGGGTATGAGAAATCACCCTGGCCTATATTAAAGCTCTGCCACTGACCTTGTGCCTTTGCATGTTCATGGAACTCCTTTGACTTTAAGGGGAATATCTCCTATATTCTGTTACACATAATACAAAAGCATATATTAATTCTAAAATATATTCCACATTTTAATCTGTACTTGAAGTGTTAGATTTAGCATTTGATAAATTCTAAATAGCAAATAAAATGTTTTTTTTTTTATCTTAATATCACTACATTACTTTTTTAGCATTTTATTACCACTAGTATCTGGTGTACACGCAAGCTTACCCCTTACCAATCAGCTGAAAGTAAAGAATAAAATTCAATGAGCATTTGATCCTCTGTTCCAGTATACTAAGCCCCGCGGGTCAGTAGAGGTTAAAGTGCAAAGAAAAATAACTACATTAGTAGAAAAAAAAAATTGACATCCAATTTTCGGGGTGATTTATCATTGGAAAGCTAAAACTGATAGTTCGCCATTACTGGGCAGAATTCAACGTGAACAAGCTGTTACAAAGCATTGCCTTTTAGATTTAGCCCCACAGATCAATAGAAACCTATACTGTTTCAATTTTACAAATATTGATTTTCTGATGTACCTTGGGCAGGAGAATTTATCATCGGGTAAATGAAATGGACTTCACATATTTCATAAATGCCACTCCACTTTTCTTCTTCACAATGTTTTAGAAATAAGAAATATTTATTAACTGCCGGCTTAAAGAAGCTATAAATGTTTGTAAGCAGTTTTCAGGCATTTCTTTTTATCATTAATGAAGATAGCGAATGTTACTTTATTTAATTTCTTACTGTTCTGAGTTTTAGTCTCGTTATTAAATTGTATAAACACTCACTATTAAAAAAACAGATTGAAGGAGATTTTATTTTTCTTATCTCAATTGATTTACGCACATGACAGTCTTCAGGTTCTGATTCAAAATGTGCAGAAGGTAGATGTACAGAAAGAATTGTTTCCCTTATTCCCCCCCCCCCCATCTATCAATTTCTCTCTCTATACTTTGGAATAATCCTGTGTAAGGAAAAATGAATTAGTGAACCCTGAATATAGTGATTAGCTAAAATTTCTCAATTCCTTTTTCCTTTCTTACAGAGAGATGTAGATCTGTAGGTAAGAATTAAGAGGCGCAAGAATGACAGAAATACTCTGCAAACCCAATAAAGGGAGTTTTGAATTGATATCGTGATATCCAAGTTCTATTAAATTATAACTGTGTGTTTATTCGCTATTATGCTGCTCAAACATTATACTTTTTCATATTTGTGTAAGGAGAACACAACATATAATTGAGGGGCTGATAGGGATATTATCTAAAATAAGATCTAATGTGGGTTCCATGCAAGGACTGAAGAAGAACAAGATTTTTGTTTAACGCATTTCATTAGTTATGTTTGAAAGCACCACTAACATGTCCACCAGTATGGATGAGCCAGCTGAATACAAATGGCACTTTTGAAAGGGGAGATTTTGTTAAGTAAGCAAAAATAGAAAGTAGATAAAAAGAACCAATTTTTCCATAGAATGAAAGAACAATTATACAGTACTTACCTTGCTCCTCTGTCCATAAAAAGTACCCAGGGCTTTTGTGACTGCCTTGCAAATTGAGTGATGATTATTGCCACATAGCAATACCCACATTTTCTGCCCAACAGTTGATCCAGAGGAAGGGGGAAAAAACAGTATAGAAGGGCAAAAAAAATAACCCCTTCCTGACTACAAGTGGCAATCTGAAATATCTCTAGATAAATTCCAGCTTTATGTAACATGCAACATTCTTTATTTAGAAAATCATACAGGTGTTTTATAAATGGTGGCTGAGTTGTGGTATCTTATTATGCTAATTATTTGTATATTTTAATTATACTTAAAGGACAATTATCATAATAATGAATAGCCCTTTGCATTATATAACCCTATTTGATTTATGATATTATTGGGGCATATTCTATGTAGTTATGGATGCTGTGCTATCCAGGAACTTTCCTCTATTGGAACAGAGGAAAGTCTACATTCTTCAGTTCTCACTCATTTTGTGTTTTAAACGACAATAATACCGATTTAAACCCCCTACCCATTGATAGTACCCAAGAGCTGGGTACTCACCCTTGGGTTTACCTGCAAACCTGAGAACCTTCTTCTAGAAAGTTATGTTTGCCAGGATGCTTTGTCCAGCTCCACCATTCATCCCATGGCCTTACCAATAAGGTGTGTTCTGCAAGTCTACCGTACATTCCTAGGCTACAAAAGTTGCATTCAATGGAAAGTAAGGACATGCATTATATGCAATGAAGACAAACATCTGTAACGTCACACGTAACGTTATTGGGCCAGCGGGAATGTTAATGCAAAAGCATTATCCTGCCAAGGAACATCGTAGGTAAGAACCGATAGGCAGGAAGAATGTTAAAGCCAATTAGATGTTTGTCAGAACCAAAATCTCCTCAGCTCCAACAGGTTATGTGCTAAGCCTCAGGCACTTAACAAGTTAACATTTATATTAACCTTTGCTGCCATGCATTTCCATGGTCTAATCTAATTTCTGCATATTGGGGGTATAAATATGAAACCAAGAACTGGATTTAAAAGAAATGAAACTATTTAACATTAATAGAAACCCAAGCTTTCAAAGCCCACCCAAACATCTGATAATCAGAAAAAACAACTCTCCCACATGGTCTGAATTAGACATCTAAGGAGCTAATTCCCAGCTCCAGGCTCATGTATCATGATTCCAATTACAATGTACAATGACAAATGTAGACTCCACATTCAAAAAATGACTGTTTTAAAATGTTTCATCTGTCGGACGATTCTCACAAGGCTTTTGAGATGTGGAAATAGGATAAACTACCAAACCTGTCAAAATTGTTAAACTTTTGAAAATGTGTAAATCTACACCCTTATCAGTTACTGGTTTTGTTATTAAAGGGCATGTCCCACCTTAAAAATAGTTTAATATGATGTTCCCCCATGTCTGGCAGCCCCAACCGCATATATTTTATTTTCCAAAAGCCCCCCAAACTCTTACTTACTTCCCCTCGTTCCTCCGCCGCACTGCCGGCCCTCTGCTTGCGAGAATGCAAGCAGAGGGGCGGAACTGGCAGTCGCGTCTGTGATTGGCTGAGCGGCAGCCAATCACGGACGCGGCTGCCGGTCATTCAGTGCAGCGGAGGAAAGAGGAGAGGTAAGTAAGAGTTTGGGGAGCTTTTGGAAAATAAAAAATATGCGGTTGGGGCTGCCAGACATGGGGGAACATCATATTAAGGGGGTTTTATGCTAGGGGGAGGATAGTAGAACAGGAGGGAGAGGGAGGGAGAGGGAGAAGGGCTGCAGTACGCATGGCAAATATCTACCGGAGGCAAGGTAGCAGGCAGAGTCCTGCTAGCCTCCTGGTGGACAGTTTTTGGGACTTTAGGGGGGGTCTACAGGAGAACCCTATGGAGCTGGGATGTGAGGTAAGGATTACACTACACTACATGGTGGGGCCATTACTGGGGGGGATTATAGTTTTGGGGGTGGACATGCCCTTTAACTGTTATTTTGCTATGAATTCAGATTACAAAAGTCAAGAAAGTGCTGTTAAAAAGATTAAATTAAAATTTCCTTGGGAAATCTGTACATTGTTTGAATTTAGAAATGATTTGCGTAATATATCTTTCTAAGGTACATCTATAGCAAGTTGCTTCAACAACACTCCCCTCTTTCCTTTTAGATTTCAATCCATGCCATCCTTATATGTAGGTGTGATATATCAGTGACCACATCTACATACATTCACCTTCCTCTTCTGATACAAGCTTCTACATCCTTTAGACTGACAGGCATGTAATATTTTTTGTTAAATTCAATGGTTATATTAATGATTCTGTCTGGCCCCACCTCTCTCTCTCACCCTGCTTACCATTGGTGAACGTGTATTGCTACTGTAACATATATGATTTTCTGTTGTTATAGTTTAATGTAACTCATTCAAAACAAAGAAAAACCGATTGGACCAGCTTTTGCAGTGGAAACCAATTAGATGTTACATAACTGAATGTATAATATAAAAGATTTTTTTCAAAATAGCACTTAATAGGCCAACAATTTATGTAGCACTGTATTAAAAACTCTAAGTACAGTACATAATACCTTCTTCAATACCACATTCATTTCCTTATAAGAAAAAAAAACAATGTGTTTTGACAAGAGCTGTCCTTAAAACAAAACTGACTCCTATATACATGATTATTCACCAAAACACAATTCTTAACATAATGTCCCAACAAACCTTCAAACCCTTGACATAACAGATGTCAAACTTACTTACATGTCTATAATCACTAAGCTGTAATCATATACCCCTTTGTGAATACTGTAATTACATCAGCTTTTCTTCAATATGTAGCCGAAATGATAAGCTTAACCAATTTAAAAAAAAAATAATAAGCAGAAAGAAATTGGTATTAGGTCTTAACTGCAGTGTTCTCTACTTTTTTTTATTTGACTTTATATTTGTTCAGTTTTAAAGATCCATGCTTACTTTTGCAATAAGTTTTTTTTACCTTTCGTTTAAAGCACATGTATTTTAAAAGACACCTGCATCCATTTGCATTCAATAACTTTACTTTGAAATTGTCAGGCCAACCATTAAGCTACATTTAGAAAATATTTATAACCTTCTTTGCCTTCTCTGATTCTTTATGTCACAGCTCTACCGTCTCAATGGCCAATGAGTATCATTAGTTTTTTGCAGACAAATTTCACTAAACCAATTACCTGCAAAATTACCCTTTGTATTATATTGCTTCATACTGTGGGTTCCCATTGGAGCCTTAATTGATGGCACATAATACCCAAGGCGGTTTTGCTTCAAGGAGCACAGGCAAATTAGTTTTTTAAGTTCCGATAGGCTATTGAGCAGAATTTTACGTGCGTTTTATGAAATTAGGATGTTTTGTTCTTTTATAATTCAGTATATAATTTACATTCTAGAATTAATGTTTCATGCTGTTTAGCCGACACAAGATTTAAAAAAAAAAAAAGGAATAACACAAACAAATAATAGACACCCTCGTAATGTAGAATTAAAAGGATCCAAAAAGCAACAACATTTCTCAGTCATCCCTGGAAAGAGATATTTTTCTTTGCTGGCACCAGAGTTCTCCCCAGTTCTTCTGGGTGGCAGCCATGACGGTGCTTATGGCTGCTTTCTGAGCCCCTTCTTCTGGCTACACAAACTTGTAAAGTTTAAAATAGCGATTTGAAAAGGCAGCAACATATACCAGGGCCAGTGATGACAAAGATGAGCTCTTTCCAGGGTTGACAAGGAAACAGATAAGTCTCTGGGTTTTGGGCAGTCCATTAAAATAAATGAGTATCAAACACAATACCAGAGAACAATCTAGATAAAATGAACAATGAAAATATATGACTATTGTGCATGAAAGTCAAAGTCACTGTTGCTCTTCTTTCAGTAAGATTTTATTCAGCAGTAATCCTACCTTTGTGATATGGCTCCCCAAGCTCCATGTTTGTTGGTTAAAATATTAAGGATCTTTTGCTTTAGTTGATTGGCTGTGACATGATCTCTGTGTTTGGCAGCACTTATAAGATGGTCACACATTTTCTCTTCTTCTCTGCGGTCAGCAGCATACTGCGCACAATTGGACTAAAACAAATATAGTAAAGTCGTTTACTGTTATTGGCAAAGCTAGGATAACAGTATGACATGGTTATTCAAAACAATCATTCAAAAATATCTTCTAAATAAGCAAAGATAATAGGGTTGGATTTTTAATACCTGGTTATTCCAACATAAGGGTATGTGAGTGGATATTACAGTGCTGTTAATCAATATTTCCGGAGCTGCCTTTCCCTTTCTTTTTTGCGACCGGCATATGATCACAAATTTATAGGGCCAGACGGCACCTCACAACCTTATGTCGGACGTGAAGTTGACTGGGAAAGGCAGTTGCACTAATATTGATTGAATGTCTCAGATAAGTACTAATATATGGGCACCTTTAGTCCTTGACACTAACTTAATTCTGTAGGCTAAGATTTTGGGATCTAGATACATAACTAAAGCATTGCCAGTCATGCATACCTACATTGTTCTGATGGAGTATTCCATGTATGGTTGTCTCTTATTTATATAATATGCAGCTGATGGAGATTACTGTATGTTAGGAAGCTCTGTGTTAGTCTAAATTAGTCTTTATTATAGACATACACACAGTGTAGTTGCAAATGTAGTTGCAAATAACAGCAGATTAATAATCTCTTGGTAATTTGTATCAATATGCTTTTCCCCTTACCCTGACTTCACTTTATACCTTTGTATAAGGATCAGTCTTTTGTTTGATATACATTACTATACTCACTATCAGATTCCTTTAATTAAAGGAGAACTGTGGTCTCCATACAAGTTAAATGAAAGGCCAGTTTCCTACCTTTAAAACGGGCCATCAACCACCTCTCTACATGCTCCACACCCAAAAATATAAAAACATTACTGACCATAAAGTTAATTGGTGGAAGGCTGCCATGCGACATTCCAAAGGCTGCTCGTCCACCTTGCCGCCGGCAAGCACAGCCTCAGACTTCAGTGTGTGAGGGAGACAGGAAGTCCCTCCCCCTCCCTATTGTGTGAAGATCCCCACAGAGAATGTAAGAGAATCTACAGCCCTACTCTGCCACTATGTGAAAACAGCCTTTTCACTGAGCATATGCCAGTCCAGCCTCTTCTGCTACTTCTGCGATTTGGAAAAGAAGCAGGAGGAGAGCACTGGAACTAGGTGCTGGTGAGTAAGTTTACATTTCAAATTAGGGGGTATGGACCTAGTGGTGTCTAGGTTATTGGCCATTTTTTATTTATTATCCACAATTCCATGCACAGAGAAGAAACAGGAGGGAGAGGAACTACACTGTGCATGCCAGATACCTGGACTTTATTGCAGCCATGCAGGAGAACCATATGAGGCAGAAGAGAAAGATAAGGGTCATTTAACACTACACAGTGTACTCGGCATTGGGACAAAATTTAGTTGGGGGAGTGGGCATGCCCTCTAAAATATAATCTGTAGACAAAATCAGAATGAAGCACCTGTACACAATTGTTGTCAAAAGGGAAATGTAATAGGTAATACTAAAATGTAAATAAATTAGTTAACTGTGCTGTGTGGTAGGTTTAAAGAAAACATTCTGCATGAATATCTTTTGTCTGTTTTTTTATGCTTATTCCAGCCTGATGAAGGGGGCTTAGGACTCCAGAAAGTTTGCTTAATTTTTTTAATTTAGTTAGCCAATAAAAGGTATCACAGCTCTACTTCTCTTCTCTTACTTATGGCTAACACGGTACAAACCTCAACTATTAAAATGTAACTTATTTCCAATATTACCAATAACAATGTAAAAAAGAAAACACTGCTCCTTTAAGAGTAAATTGTTCATTATCAATAATACTATTTAAAGCATAAAAAAACCAGACAAAAGATATTCATGCAGAATGTTTTCTTTAAACCTACCACACAGCACAGTTAACGCAAACAAAGAAAACATAACTAATTTATTTTTTAAATGATCCTCTACCAAAAGCAAATTGGCAATTAGTGCAATGGTTTCCTACAGTAATGAGGTTTATATTTCATCCGTTAATTGGACTGTAAAATTTAGTTATCATAAATCAATTTGACTAATGATTGAATAAATATTAACCATTTGTTTCTGGAACAGAGGAATGGTATAAATAATACATCTGGAAGAGTAATTATTTGCACAATGCTGTGTTTTTCACTTATTATGATGAGCTTAATTTAACAAGGAAATAAGGGGTTCTAGTCTAAAACACTGAAATGTAATAAGGCAAGGCTCACAACAGCTTAATCTGCATTTAGCAAACACAATAATCTGTGATACCTTAAAGGATCTGTTTAAGGCAAGTATGTGTTTTATAGTTCAGATGTAGCAGAAAGATAAATAGTATTTTTCAAGAGCTACCGTCTTGCTTGATAAAACATACCAAATATACAGATACCCTATTTGGCTGTCAGAGACAGGAGGGGTGCTAATGATCTTGGAAAAACTTACACTAAAACCAAATAATTAAAGGACATGATCACAACTTTATTGGAAAGGTGTTTGTGAAGGTTCTCATTCATCCAGGTCATGCTATAGCTGTGGTATTCAGTTAGATCAACTGGACTTGAAGTTTTGTTCTTGAAGACCTTTCGCTAGTCATCCAAAGGTTTTTCTCAATTCAGAATGACTTGTACATTAATATCTTGGCAATAAATTCCCTGGAATGTCTTGTGTTGCTATTAAAAGTCTCCTTTAAACAGGCAATAGAAACCAGACAACCTAGGACACGATGGATATTGTAAAAGTACCCATCATATAATAAGATTATCTCAATGTATTTATTCTCTCTAGATCTGCTTATTGGTTATAAGGGAGAATCAACATGTTATGGAATAATAAATAACTGAAGAAAACAACTGCAATAATAATATACAACCAAGACATTGTAGTTTCTCACATTTATCATAAAAAATGTTTATAAAGAAATTACTAGGTCTTTAACTTCTTTAAATATAAGGCATTTGTGTTAGGTTGCACATATCATTAAGGCACTTCACTCTGCTTAGTTTTGGGCCAAACTAATGAACAAAGATGATAGACTGGCTTGCTGAAGATGTTATTGATTGTGGATCAGAATATTTTCCAGGCAGAGTATTTAATTCATATTTTAAGAATTTATGCCACCTTTTAAGATGTGGTGTTAATGGAGTTCAATAATATGGCACTTTTTCTTGTTTTTGTTAGTCTTTTTGACTCATCAATATTTATTAACAGAAAAGGGAGTGGATAGCAATGGACAATAGGCAGAGCTTATCTGTAAGTGAAGAGTTTATTGTGACCACTACATGCTTGGTACCTACACAGGGTAACAAAATGAAGCATGCATTTTCACACCACAACTTAGTACTCCTCTATGTTCTGAGAAAAGCCTGTAATAATAATACCTCATCGCAACACTTCAGAGAATGAATAAAAATATAAACTAGTTTCTTCTTCTTGACAATGTAAGCTCTTTATCTTAATTAACTGTGCATTCCTCTTACACAAGTAAGGAAAGTCTCTGTATGACTTTACTGATCAAGTGATGACTGATGGTAAACAGAAAAAGCAGGACTTCCTCAAAAACACGTCTTACCTCAAACTCTGCATGTTTGTGTACATCTTCAGCTCTCTGTCGGTTTAAAATAAATTCGGCTTCGTTTGCCACACGCACTATGTGGTCTTTCATTGCATGGCACAGCAGTCTGGAAGAAATTTAAATGGCAAAAAGGAAGCAGTCATTTCCTGTTAATAGGTCCTGAGTAAATAAACATGGCTGACAGGGAAAGTGAAATCGTGAAATGAATTATGGATCATGTGTAGCTGTTGATAAGAACACAAGACAGGTTACACTGTCAGGCAACAAGCCAGGTGTGCCATTTAGATGTCCTTCTAATGTTCATGAATACATGTTCACTGTTCCTGTATATATTTAAATTGATTTTCCAATTCCTGTATAACTCTACAAACTTTCTAGAATAGTCCAATTAAAGGAAAAGTTTAACAAATCATTCTTTAACTAGAAGTATAATCCCAAAATCCCATCTAACTTTGTGCATAAAACTTTCTTTGATTGCATATTTGATTAAAGCAAAAGTCAGAGATGCTGTTTTGCTGTAAAAAAGAAAAATAAGAGTAAAACATGATTATATCCACAAAATGATGATGTTCTATTGAAACCAATGAAGAATGCTTCATCCTTAGTAAGTAAACCTAGTAGCTTCCACATAAAGCATATAACACTCTAACTTTTCAGGGCAGGACAGGGCATAAGCTTCTTTTTTTTAAGACAGGGCTTTATGTAAATTGATGAGCTAACTGAAAATTCAGCAGAATATTTTCAGTATAATATAGGGAACACAATAAAAGTCAAGATACAACTCCATCTTAAAAAAAATAAAATGACCATGCCGATTATAACAATGTATCTGACATTAAATTGTCAGATAAATAACAATTTATCTGACAATTAAGCAAGCTCCCAAAAGCTTGCTTAATTTTTTAATTTAGCTAGCCAATAAAAGGTATCACAGGCTCTACTTCTCTTACTTATGGCTAACACGGTACAAACCTCAACTATTGCTCTTTCCTTTTGCTAATTTCTGATTCGAGGATCCACTCATGATGGTACATACATAATATGCAATTTTACATCCCATTAAACATGCTTAGTTTTAATTATAACAACCTATTGTTATAAAAAATTTGAATGACCTAGTTTATAATTTCACATTGTCCTTGGGAACACTTTAATTTAACTGCCCATTCATCAACTGTTTATGTCCTGTTAATTGTTGACAACTACACAATTACATACCCAGCTATGATTGATGAACTAACTACATCCACAAGTGAAGGAGCTGAGGTGAATAAATATTTATAATGATGTTCCCTCTATAGATTCCTATCTGAATCCCTACAGCATTGAAAGATATTTGACGAGTAAAGAGGAGCTACAATGTATAGAGTGTTCGAGAAAAAAAGTAGCAAAGAACTTCTGCTGAAACAAACATGGGAATACAAAAAGGAAGTTTAAAACTATTTTGCAGATAAAATATTATCAATGTACTGTTGTTATCTAGATAGATATAGATAGATGATAGATAGATGATTAGATAGATAGATGATTAGATAGATAGCTGTGGTAGTAAGTGTGTTTAATTTTTTAAATTTAATTTAGGGTCTTCTTTTTGTATAAAGTAAACAAGTTAATATTAAAAAGCCCAAGGGATCTACAGCTAATACGAATGAAATTAATATGGTGCGGTGTATATTAAAAGCCTTAACTCTGCTTTAAAATGAGTGGATTATTACAAATGGTTCTATGAAAGCCCAAGGGAGGAATCCAAGACCAGAAACCAATAAAGCTCATGAATGATTGAAAAATATTTGATATTTGTGTGTGGGTGTGTATATATGTGCGTGTATGTGCTCACAGTGCAAATAGTTATACAAAAACATTTATTTTGTTTACAGCCTTGCTTTGTGCCTCCAGTTAATACCCTCATTTGGCTAGGAGAGCCCCTTTAGTTCTCAGTTTTGGGAGACAGTACCTTGGACAGCATCAAGTCTTTCAACTAATATTCTTTCACATGAACTGCTGATTACACAGACTTGTAAATGCTGCAAATGGGTTTAAGCAACCCAAAACAGATGGTGCAGCAGATGGATTTGCAGACTGTTTTCCCTAGATCCTCTGTGTGAAACAACCTTACAAGCTTAACATGGAGGCCAAATCTAGGATAAACATTCTAAACCTTTAATGCTTGCTAGTTCGGTATGCAGATTTCCCAGCCAATAGAACATGCAAACAATGTATAAAAAAACAAACAGCAAGCTAAAGTACAAAAACATTTGCAGAATTAAGGATCAGATAAAACCCAGATTTGAAATATAAATGGTTATTTCGGAAAGTGTTTACCTGCCCTCGTTGATGAGCTCAATAAAAGCAAGTCCAGCATTCTTCTGAATTGAATTCTGCCACTCCTAGTAGAAGACACACAACATTTAAAGGCATGTCCATTTAGTAAATAGAGAACAATATATCTTATGGGGAACTTGTGTCTAATTTTTGAATTTGTATATTTGCTCAGATATTCACTTGATTTCTTTCAGTGTAGAAAATATTTGAAGAATAGTATCGACTGGTTAAACCTTGGAATGAATAAAGCAGACATCTTGGGCTTTAATGTCATTAATGAAAACAAACATGTTTCTGAGAAGTTCTGCAACAGTCTGTAACAGATCAGAAAACCTATAATGTTAAGTAAACCTTGTAATGTAAAGGGCAACATTACTGACCTCATCCTCCCCCCACTCTGATCATAATATCTTCTCCCCGCTGGTATCTGGAGTCTGGTTAATAGGAAGACATGCTCTGTAAGAAGCGTGTTTTCCTATTGGCCGAGTCCCGGACTCCTTTATTCTTTTGCACGGGGCTGTTAATTGAAACCATGACGAGACCTGCAGCTCCAAAACACGGAGTTTTGCACAGACTTTTTGTAGCAGAGTTAGAAGAGTATA
Organism: Hymenochirus boettgeri; assembly: GCA_019447015.1. Taxonomy (NCBI): domain Eukaryota; kingdom Metazoa; phylum Chordata; class Amphibia; order Anura; family Pipidae; genus Hymenochirus; species Hymenochirus boettgeri. The sequence continues at coordinate 289,703,066 of CM033470.1, read as the reverse complement.
CATTCAATTTAATAATGCTTATCTCTAAGTAAAAAAATGTATTTGACAATCAAACTTTGGTCTAGCACCTGTCCTAATAAATTAAACACTTTAACATAAATGAAAACGACAAATATCTAAGGTAATACCAATTACATAATCTGACTTGTTGGAAATATAGGTACATAAGGTCAAGGGTCACCAGGGACCAGACCATCTAAATTAAAGGGACCAAAATGTAAACAGCAATGCCTTGCCAACCACCTCCTTCCTTTCAACAGAATATACAATTTATATCCCAATTACCGTACATATAGTTTGTTTCCAAACAACCAGAAATGTATCACTAAACTATATTTATATAATATATATATTGGGGGGGAGGTGACAATGTTATTTATGAATGATCGCAGATGTTTAATGAAACATGTATTTTGTTTCCCATCTCATCTGTTGAACACAATGTTGTGAGATGGTTAGGTAATCAGCAACTTTTATATAAATATAAAGTGTGGATTCAGATTCCTATTCTTTCATTGCATGACTTTCATTTCTGTTGTTACAAACATCATCAAGCAGACAGAGAAACAAACCTGGATGATATTAATTGGCACCCTGAGGCTTTAATACTTCTGGGAGCAGCAATTTGTTTCCTGACTATTCTTTTGAAGCCCCTATTCACAAATTATTTGTTAGTAATTTAATATCATGCCTAGAAGTAAAATGTTTAAAAAAACATAGAGTGGGATTTGTTAAGGTAGGATGCTGGATGAAAAGCAAGAGGTAAAGAATTAACTCCCTATGTGCCAGAATCTCTGTGTGTTACCCCTTGGGACACTGAGAATATTTTTAGCCATTTGCTATTAATCTCTGTTCATAGAATGGGAGCAGGAAGATGTTTATTCTTTACATAAAAAAGTGATTTATATGCCTCACATGGAAAAGGTGTTTGCGTGGCTTTTGTTAAATGCTGAACTGTTTTTAAAGGAACAATAAACCCTCAAATATTTGTGTACTATAATACGAAGAAATTAATAATAAAATTCCTGTACTTCCTCAATTTTATCTTTTTGCATCCAGCTTTCAATATACAGGGGGTATCCAATAATCTATCTACCAAAATATAATGGTATATATATATATAATTTGTTTAACAGATCTGAACCAGTCAGTGGACAGGTCACACGTCCAGTTTGGGGTCATTTCAAAATAATCACTCAAGGAGAGACTTTACCTGCGAGTCCACAAAGAAACTGACAGATCTGGAGCATTGTCCTTTCATTATATTTCTTACAAATGAAAGGTAGAGGCCAAAAACAAGCCAAGAGAGGTTGAATGCGGTGTTTGGAGATGAAGCTTCTTTGTACTTTAAAGTGACATTTTGAGCCAAGCAATTTAAAAGTAGTGCAGAATCAACTGAATATTTCTCCCACATAGGGTGTCCTATTTAAGTATCTTCAGCATAAACCTGCTTAGGAGGCTCTGATTATGGATGATTATCATTTTAATGTAAATTTTATAGGCAGTAAAATAGTAATTTCAGCTACCATCCCAGTGACACATTTCTATTGGAGATGAAAGTGACTTTTATGCAGCAACAAAATTAGAGTCTACACAATGGGAGCATAGGGGGTGCCTCAACTAAGAAACTTTCAGGGAGATTCAATTAAAAAATTAGCACCAAATTCAACGCTAAGAACTTTTATTGAATAACCATGCTTGTGTGCAGAAATCAGAAGGGAGAGTCATGGGGATGGTTTTCTGGAATACAAGGGTGCTCTGCTATTGGAATTCAAGCCACACAAGTCAACTATAACTGGGAAATAAAACCTATGAATCCACGATCAAGTCATTACATCAAAGAGACAGGATTGTCAGCAGATATGCTGCTGCACCTTTATGAGAATGTTTCATTCCAAAAATTGAACAAGGGACGAGAATCCATAAAGCTTAAAGGAGAACTAAAAATCCCAATGCGAAAGCATTTCTCCTCAGAATACCTACACATTTCAGGATCCTTCTCTAGTCAGCTTCATTTACAAACGTGCAAGAAGCAGATTCTGTAACAAAGAAGGCTTCCAAGTTGTTGCCAGTACAAATCATAACCCATGCAGTCTTGTTAGCATGTGAACTTATTGGCCTCGCGAATGCACAGATGTGTATACAGATGTCTCCACACTAATATGGAAGCCAGCATGAGTATACCAGGAACAATACTAAATAGTCAGTTGATTTTACTGATTTTTTGTTCCATTATGTTCCTAGGAAAAGCTAAAGTTTCTAAATGTACTGATATTCTATATGTTAGCTGGTGAAAATAGTGTTTTTTAGCAAGGCAAAGTACATGAGGTTGTAGTTTTCATTCTCTAGACTTATTTCTTACTGAAATGGTAATATTCTGTTTCTTACATCCATGTATAAAAAGCAAAAGAATGTGCAATTGACAGGGACAGGAGTGTTAAAATATGTTTACAAAAATCTATACTTAAAACCCTATTTTGTGTCTAAACTGCAACATGATTAGCTGTCAGCTTCTTGGAGGAAAGGCCGCCGCTTCCTGTGAAGTGTACTGCATATACTTAGCAGGGCAAGACTTCCACCAAAACAAAGATGTGGATTATGAGAGCTGACCCCTGGCACTCAGGTTTATTTCATAAATCACACAACAGCCACAGCAAAGGGAGAGGTGAGACACATCTTGTTGTATCTTTATGAATGTACTCTGTCCATTGGGACAATGTAGTCTGGTAATTTAGGTTCCCCTTTAACTATCCAGTCCAGCCCTGGCTTCCAGTGATTATTTATCACCAGAATTTACTGGATGCAAATACCAGTTTAAAGTAAATAGAATTCATTACTGTATTAAAGTAGCTTTTTTGTGTACTGTATTTTTACTTCACTAAGGTATTTCCATTTGAGGAGATTTTTTAATTTAACTTGACTACATTTCAAAGTTAAATATCTGAGTTGTTAAAGGGTATCCGTGTATTTAAGAATTGGTGTTTTTATGAATTATATTGTCTTTTTAACTTAAAACAAGCTGATAAAGCAAAAGTCATGTTGCAAAGAAATAAATCGACATTACGGGCTTAGAAAATCACAGTATAATTATATAGGATACATATGTACATTTAAAGGCAAATACTTTTGTAATTTTACTTAAGCAAAAGTTTAAAGGGAACACCTACTACTTACACAAAATAATATTTTACTTAAGAGTAAAGCTACTTTATCTCAAGTAGATGGTTTGTGTACTTGTCAACCACAGGCAAACACCAAGTGACACTGCTACCATGAATAAAAAGCAGCCCCACATATCCTCAGGTGGAAGAATTCCATGTAAATTATATCACCAAGTGCTTTAACAGGTGACCCACCACACCACATGAAAGGTATTCAGGTATATTTGAATCTTTATGTTTTGCCATTAACAGAAAAAAAAAGTTAGTGAAACCAGCGGACTATTTTGTATTGCCTCAGGAAGGCTGTATGTAATTTAATAGACTGCAGGGTAACAGGCAGCTTTCAAAGTCTTATCTGTGATCTCCATATTGGTGTGGAGACATCAGTATATTAACCACTCAGTGCATAGAGACCATGAATACTGGGTTTAAGGCTCTTTGAAGATAACACGGGCTGTGAGTTGTACTGGCAAATACGTGTCATGCAACTTACTACAGAATAATCTTACAATGTTTAGGTGTTCATTGGAGAAACACTTTCAAAATTAGTTTAGTTCTCCTTTTAACATTCCTTATGTTCATCTTAAAAGTCTATTTATGTAAGTTGTAGACTAAAGTGATCCAACACATTCATTTAATATCATGCTGCAGCTACACAGACATTGTCTGCATTTTTCTACCTATATTCAAACAACTGCCAGGTTGCTAAAGCTCATTGACAACAGCGACCACAATAACCTTGCATACATAAAATTTCTTTGTGGGATCCATTTCTCATAGGAGAACATGATTAGAAAGAAAATAGGTTTACTTAACTATACATACATTATGCACCCGAGGAAGGGGACACTCCCCGAAACGTTGTGCACGTATGTCACTAATAAACTAGTAAAATGAATAAAGCCTTCTAGAGTGCATTCTTCAAACAAATACAAGCTACTGGAAAAGTAACTGCTAGTGGTTAGCAGTAAAGAGGAGCAGCACCTATAAGACGACTTAAGGAGTGCGGGGAACATTACCAAGATAGCAATAGCAAGCATTCAGTTAGAAACCTGAAATAAAGAAAACAGGCTCGTTTAAAAAGAGGTGCAAAATGTGCCCATGTTCTTTTGCAGCAACCATTTAGATGTTATCAAATGTTTTCTAGCCAGTAAAAAGGAATTATCTGATTGGCTGAGGCAATTTAACTGTTAATTTTTTGCACCTCTTATTAAATAAGCCCAATATTTTCTAAACATGGTCTTTTCTGTACAATAGAGAGAGACATTAGTTGTTCTTCCTTTTCTTTATATACTGTACAAACCAATATGGAAATGAGCCTCACTGTTGTTCCACAACATATATAGACAGATAACTGTAATAAAGATGGTTTTGAACAATTTTATCTGTCCACGTATGGCCGACTTAAATAAAGCTTGAGGATTAAACAAGGTTAAAGTCATGGATAAAATTACCAAGAAAGGAAGTATAGCCTGGGATAGAAACCTAAGGCTTCTCCAGGGAGGTGGGGGAGATGAAGACAATCCATTGTAAGAAACCTATACTAAAGCTGGAATGATATAAAGAAACCCATAAAGTGACACCAGAGAAGAAGGATGAAAAGATTGTTGCACTGTCGATTGCCCTATAGCAGTGATGTTGAACCTTGGCACGCCAGATAGTTTAAAACTACAACTCCCAGCATGCCTCAGTTGTATTCGGAAAACAAGGCATGCTGGGAGTTTTAGTTTCCAAACACCTAGAGTTCTAAGGTTCGACATCACTGCCTTATAGTATTAAGCAAAGTGTATTATTAAATAATGAGTATTGTTTAGAAGTTAAAGGACAATTATACTCACCAACCCTTGTTCATATTTTTCCATAGCTGAATAGTACCCAGTCCTCACCCCTGGGTATTTTACTTACAGTTGAATTTACTTACATTAAGTTTCCCTTGGTTTTCCAGTCCTCCTTCTATTGGCGCATCCCGGACTGTCACTGACAATGGCAAGGGGTGGAACGGACTGGATTGCTAAGAGAAACTTTAGGGAAGTATTACTGATGTTAGTTCCCAGGGGGGAGGACTTTAGTGATTTAGGCCCTCACCCTGGGTACTATGCAGCTGTGGAACATGGAGAATATAATTGCCTTTCAACTAGTGCTGGGGAAAATATTTTGTTCTCACACAATTTTTTCTACAATTTTATGGAAAGTAGGAGCAAGTATTCATACCTCCCGTTCTGCATTAATTTTAAGGTAATATTATTACATATTAGGTAAAACCATTATCCTGGCTGACTCCTGGTTTAAGAATATTTTTCATTGAGAACAGAAAGGTGGACTGAAAGCTGCAAACGCTGCAAAACTTCTAATGCTAATTCCTTTAAATGGCAACAAATCAGAAGGCCTATCTAGTCACATGCCCATCTTCCCCCAACAAAATTTTATGCCACCTCGGTATTCTTCTTACTGCATTCTTTAAGCTAAAGATTTTGAATATATTTAAACATTTGTTGAGAATTGCATTAGAAAGCATACTGCAGTCACTGACTGGGTTTTGTATTCTCAAACAGTATAGGGCAGAGATCCTCAAACTACGGCTCTCCAGATGTTTGAAAACTACAACTCCCACCATTCCTAGGCTTCCCTCTGTAGTTGAGGAATGCTGAGAGTTGTAGTTTTCAAACATCTGGAGAGCCGTAGTTTGAGGATCACTGGTATAGGGTACCACACATGCGCAGCTAAACAACTGGCCTTTTTTCCTGCAAGGTTACAACTCTCTGCAGTATTATGAGTTCAGAACAGTACAAGACATGCTTAATTAAGTTGTCTTAATTACAAAAAATAGTTCAGCCACATCATGTTTTCTAATTTGTAGTGATGAAACTGCTTATTAAAATTATATTCTTTATCACTTGCCTACCAAAAATCACACTTGTGTTAAGTCAAGAGCCCCGACACTTTTAACCACGAAACTGCTGGCTTAGGCATGCTCACTGCTCAGAAGTTGTTCAAAAAGCTACATTGCATCTCCTCTGATGAAATTTTCAATTATTTCAAACAAGACAGATTTCTGTGCTAATGACCCCATCATCCAGAGGAGTTTTTCATTCCAATTGGTCACTAGACCATTGGTAATAGAAAATGTCAGAGGGACATGGAAATGGCATTAGTGAAACTTTTCCAGACAGTAGCACAACTTTAATCTTGATTAGCCTTACTTAATGATGCACAAACCTGCTAGAGTTTATTTTACCGTTAAGTTTGTGGAATTGTTCTGGGTTTTGATGCTGAATTTCTGTTTTGTTGGTGAAAAAACATGAAATTTCAATGTTGAAACTAGGAAAATTCTAATTTCAGCAAATAAAAACTTCTAATTTCCTCAATAAAATTCTGGCAGTAGTTTTAAACATAAATTGGCAGGAGAATCAGGTTCCATGAAACTCTGGTTCACCCCTAGTCATAATATTTCATTAACTGTTAACATAATTAATTCAAAAAATTGCCAAAATTAGCCATGTGTATTAGTCTTACTCAAACTACTAAAAAAAACCCAGGATGTGTTAGTGATTTAACATTGGTGTGATGTTACCTGATCTGACAATAGGAAGCTTTCTGCTTTCGCTGGTCAAATTTGCTGCGTTAACCTGATTTTTCGCCAAATTTTCAGTAATCAGGGTTATAATTTCCTCTTTATAAATATGGAAAAAATAAATAAAGTTTAAAACATATTATGTATTTATTTTTGAATAGTTGCTCAAACTTATCCAAAGACCAGTAGTTATAGGATTGTTTTTTTTAAAAAAATAATAGAATATAAACAGGTAGAGTTAATAAAAGTTTTTATTGTTAAAGGGCATGTCCAGCCCCAAAAACTATAATTCCCCCCACTACTGGCCCCACTCTGTTGTGCATAAAAATCCTTACCTTACATCCCAGCTCCAAATGGTTCTCCTGCAATGTTCCCCCAAAGTCCCAAAAACTGGCCACCAGGAGCCTGGCAGAGTCCATATAGGACTCTGCCTCCTGTCTCTCCTCCTGGAGAATTTTGCCATGCGCAGTAAAGGCCCCCCCCCCTCCCTCCCCCTAGCATAAATTCCTTTTAATATGTTGTAGGGCTTCCTCCCCCAGTCCCAACCGCTATATTATAACTGTCAGAAAGTCCCCTGATCTTTACTTACCTTCCCTCTATCCTCCGCCGTTCTGAACTGCCGGCAGCCACGTCCGTGATTGGCTGTCTCTCAGCCAATCACAGACGCGGTTGCTTGCCCGGCCCCCTGCTTGCAGTTTCATGCAAGCAGAAGGCCGGGCAGTGCAGCTGAGGATAGAGGGAAGGTAAGTAATAACTTTCTGGCAATTATAATAATACAGTTGGGGCTGGGGGAGGAAGCCCTACAACATATAAAAAAATGTTTAGAACGGTGGACATGCCCTTTTATAAATGGTTCTAATTTTGCCCTAACCAATCAGATTTCAGCTTTCAAATGGTAAATAACATCTGACTGTTGTTTACACTTCCATATCAATATCTTTAATCACATAAACTAGATTAGGCAGATCGTACAGCAAACAATTTTAAAATAAAGTCTTGGGGCTGGATTTTTCTAATGCCAGCTTGTAGCAAGACTTCTAATGCCATCTTTTATCAAGACTTCTAATGCCATCTTTTATCAAGACTTCTAATGCCATCTTTTATCAAGACTTCTAATGCCATCTTTTATCAAGACTTCTAATGTTATCTTTTATCGAGACTTCTAATGTTATCTTTTAGAGAGAATTCTAACGCCAGCTTTTAGCAAAACTTCTAATGCCAGCTTTTAGCGAGATTTCTAATGCCAGCTTTTAGAAAGATTTCAAATGCCATCTTTTATCAAGACTTCTAATGCCATCTTTTATCAAAACTTCTAATGCCATCTTTTATAGAGACTTCTAATGCCATCTTTTAGAGACTTCTAACGCCAGCTTTTAGCGATACTTCTAATGCCAGCTTTTAGCGTAATTCTAATGCCAGCTTTTAGCGAGATTTCGAATGCCAGCTTTTAGAAAGACTTCGAATGCCAGCTTATAGTGAGTCTTCTAATGCCAGATTTAAGCGAGACTTCTAATGCCAGCTTTAAGCAAGGCTTCTAATGCCAACTTTTAGATGGCATTAAAGTCGCGCATCAGGAAGTGCCCAGTCTGGTAAATTCCTCTGTATGTGTTTCCAGTTACTTTCCAGTTTCTCACATTTGGATATTTGTTTTTTTTTATGTGTGAAACCTTTTTTGTTTTTCCCTGTTCTATGGCATGTACTCAATTCTTGGTATCACTTGGATATTTAATATTTAAGTTTCCTTTGATACTACCTGAACTAAGACTATTGGGCCTCTTTTAGAATTTCAGTTTTGATAGCCCAGCAAAAGAATAAAGAAAACAAAAAAGAATCTAATATCTGGAAACAATTACAAGTAACAAGCGTTATTTAAAGGAAGACAGGGCTCATTTTCTCTCTTTTAACAGGGGGAAAGATCTGCTAGTCATCAAAGTAAACGTAAAATTAAATTCAGTATGGCTGGTTTGGAAAATCTTCTGCTAAAGTCAGCATCAAACCTATGACAGAATGCAGAGAACCGTGACAGGTGATGCCAAAAATAATCCTTTAACAGTTTCAAGGAGAACTAAAAACATAGAACATTCTAAGAACTAAACTTTTTGCATAAAAGAATCTAAACATAGTAACATAGTAGTTGGTAACATGTAATTGAGGTTGAAAAAAAGACATACGCTCATCTAGTTCAACCTATATACGCTCCACTTAAACCCTACCTAACAGTTTACCCAGAGGAAGGCAAAAACAACCCAGATAAAAAGGCAGAACAAATGGCAATCTGAAAGTATCCCTGGATCAACCAGAACTACAGTATGTTTTAATATCAGTAATTCTCAATATTTTTCACTTTTAGAAACTTATCCATCTGACCTTTAGAGCTATTCATGAACTTGCCATTACCACATCAGTTCCACAGTTTTAACATTCTCACTATAAAGAAACCTTTCCTAACCTGAAGATAAAACTTATTTTTTTCTAATCTTAAAGGGTATGTCCAACCTAAAAATCAATTTTGGATATATGATTCCTCCTGTCCCCCCCAGCCCCAACCGCTCTATTTATACTCTTAGAAAGTGCCCCAAACTTTACTTACCTCCCCTCTTTCCTCCGCCGCGCTGCCGGCCCTCTGCTTGCGAGAAAATGCAAGCAGAGGGGCAGGACCGGCAGTCGCGTCTGTGATTGGCTGAGCGGCAGCCAATCACGGACGCGGCTGCCAGGAGTTCATTGCGGCGGGAGAAAGAGGGAAGGTAAGTAAAGTTTGGGGAGGTTTCTAAGAATACAAATGGAGCAGTTGGGGCTGGGGGGACAGGGGGAATCCTATATCTTAAGGGTTTTACGCTAGGGGGAGGGAATCCTGAGAGGGAGGGAGAGGGATGGGGAGGGAGGGGGAGAAGGGCTGCAGTACGCATGCCAAACTTCTCCCGGAGGCCAGGTAGGAGGCAGAGTCCTATATGGACTCTGCTATCCTCCTGGTGGGCAGTTTTTGGGACTTTGGGGGGGGACTACAGGAGAACCTTATGGAGCTGGGATGTGAGGTAAGTATTAAACTACACTACATGATGGGGCCAGTAGTTGGGGGGATTATAGTTTTGGGGGTGGACATGCCCTTTAAAGGATGTCCACGTGTCTTCAGATATGACCTATTAGTGAACAATGCACCAGAGAGTTTATTGTATAGTCCATTAATATATTTGGATAAAGTGATTATTTCCCCACACAAACGTTGCTTCTCCAATGTAAACAGCCCTAACTAAGATGTCCCTTTTGTATATGTGATTCCAAAACTGCACCGCATATTCCAAATGAGGCCTTACCAGTGCCTTGTAAAGAGGGAGAATAATACTTTTCTACCTTGAATCCATTCCCTGCTTTATACAAAACAATATCTTGCTAGCTCTAGTCGTGGCTGTCTGGCATTGTTAGCTACATCTAAGTCTGTTAACAGGGATATCCAACCTGCCTCCCTCCAGATGTTTCCAAAATACAACTACCAGCATTTCCTGGCAGCACTTTTGCAAATATTTGCATGGACCCAGACTGAACATCCCTGTTCTAAGAGAAGATAAGGCAGCAATCCATCAGACTGTATTGCAATCTTACTCCTGGAAAACTATTTTTCTACCTACAAAATATACCACGGGGCCGAGAAGCAGATGCCATTCACCTCTCTTTTTGGTAACTTTCATTCTAGATGCTAGCAATAACAAGGTGCTAACCACATGCATAAACCCACTACACTGCCATGGGGCCAATCAGCAGATGGCCCTGGGTGTTGTCCGCTCTACTGCCCTGTTGCAGAGTTTCGATGGGGATGTAAATTTAAAATAAAGCTTAAGTGCATTAGGTATACCATTGTAAACCGTGGCTATCCTGGTGCTAAGGGAGAGATTGTACAGGTCCAATAAATTAAACCAGGCTCTGAGGTTATGTGTAGGATCAACACCGGCTGGGGGAAAGCAAAAAAGAGTCATGGCTTTGCATAATTTTATAACCAAACAGCTATTAAGTCATTAGAATTAAAAGTTTTGCTCTCCCTTAAAATGAGCATGACAACAATTCAGGAATGTGGACTGCTGTCCTATTTTTTCTTAAAGGGCATGTCCACCTCCCGAGAACAAAAATCTATACTTACCTTTCCAAACCATCTTCAACCCCGAGATCATTATAGTTACTTACCTTTCCATAATCCCTAAAACCTATAATCTTTTTCTTTCTCCACCTTAAGAAAGACGGAATCTCATACAGATGCCTGGTTTCTTTCGGACTGCTGCAGTCAGTCATCTGGTTCTGCATTACAGCACGTCTTCTCTGTCTTGCACACTTCCTCTGAAAAAGCTCTCTGAGCTTCCAGAAGAGGACAAGACTGGGGAATACATGTGCATAGGTGAAAGGTAAAGATTATGAGCTTCAGGTACCTTATAGACCAGACTTGTAGATTTTCTAGTTACCGTTGCATGGTATTTCCCTAGTCTAAACTGACATTATTAAGTTTACCGTAGGTCTTAAAACCAATATACACTGCATTTTAAACTAATCATATACTAAGTTATACAAATGTTTTTTAGCTCCTGCATTGACTATTCCCAACAGAAGCCCTATCTGCACATTACAGGAGGGGGTGTGGCAGACTGGGAAATGAGCAGGAGAGCATTTTTTTTTCTCAGCTACCGCTAATCTTTTAAGATAACATCAGGAGATGGGAGTTCGCTATCCAACCTCCTACCTAATTATTTACTGTAAAAATAAATAAATAATCTGAGGACTGTTCCTTTAAAGGGGTAAGATACTTAAGAGTTAAGTATAACCAACATGCATCTAAATTTGATTGCAGAATGTAAGCCAACATGATATCCATTTCTTGAACGAGTTTCATTTTAAAGTAACATATGGTAACCATAATGGCAAAATCAACAAAAATCCATTTTTATTTAATGCTTTGCAGCACATGCTAGCAAAATGCTTTGCACATCAGGATGGCCTTGTCATCAAAGAAAAACATAAATGCTTTACATTCGAGAAATAGAATAAAACCGACAGGAGCAAAATTAAGGTCATCGTCTTGCTGCTCTGTACAAGATTTCCCAAACCCTTAAATATAGTTCTTACTGACCTAGTATTCCTTTGGGTAATGATGTCTTGATTGCATACCCTTAAGAGCTGAAACGGCTTTCCATATGAGCTGAATTATCTATGACATGTACCTTCAGACGTTCGTAATCTGATATTTCATGTAAATTTAGACCATACCTCAGATGGGAGCCTCTGGCAATATTGCATTTATTCAGGAGCTCAGATAAGCAAAAAAGAATCAGAAAATCTGACATTGTTCACTAATCTACAGTCATTAAAGCAGAATACCAAAATGCAAAGGCCAAACATGTAATTCATTTGCTGCTGTAAATGAAAGAAAAATAAACTTTGCATTTCCTCTTCCTTCTTTTAAGATGCAAACAAACCAAAGTCTTCAAATTATGTTAAGGGGTTGGAGCAAGATTCCATCAACCACTAAGTAACCAACGCAAAGAGGTAACATTGGGTAAAACCAACCTAGCAACGGTACCGAACTGTACTGAGAGAAGACAATTAACCTTGTTTTAAGAATCACAGATAATTGTCAAAGCAGACACTTTACCTTACTCTTTCCATAATACAGCACAGCTCAGGTTAGAGAACACCTGATAGTATGAAGGGATACAATACTGCTATGAAATTCTTCAACTTCTGTAAGGTTTCCATTTGGCTCATAATAGCCCCTACATATTACAAATCTTCCTTTGACTAGTAACAAGTTGAGTCATCAGGACCTGTGATCTCCTATTAGGGACATACTGTACTTTCTATTTTTTAATGTTGGTCCTGTTTCTTGACATATATTATTAAAAAAGCAATGGCTACTGCTTAGGCAATCTCAAACCAGCAAATGTCATGCTTGCAATTGATAGACACTAGGCATGCAATGGTAACCCTGAAATGTAAAGCACTGGCAAGATTAAATATCTCGTTGATGGCCACAAACTACCTTGACGTTACACAGATTACATTTTTATCCAAGATGAATATCAAATCGAATGTAATGTTGAGTGAAACGAAAAACTAATGCGGAGATGCACACTACAGGTATAGCTCAAAGTTTTACTATGAAAATAACTAGCCTCGCCTAATGCATTTTGTGTCAAATGACACTTCATACGCCTCTGATGAAGTGCAATTTGACAAGTAATGGGTCAGACGGGACTAGTCTGATGTGCACCAGTTTTCAATATGTTTGAATAAAGTTGATTGACTAACTATGCTACTGGGGCTCAGCTTGATCCTGGGTTGCCTAGTTCTTTCACATTGTGAGTGCTGGTTGAATTGGTCTAATGGTCCTACAGTGGTGAGTTTTTATTTTTTTTAACCTGTATACGGAGTGTTATTCTGATAATTGCCCTCTTGTTGACTTAAACTCCATAGTGATAGAGACCGGGCATGTGTCCACCTGGCCCTCAATCCCATATGAAATGGGCATTTTTTAATGTGATTCCTTTAACACTTTTAATACTCTATACTGAATGTGGCATCAGTCAGTTTAGAGGATTTTTTGTATATGGATCTCAGGAGTAATAATCTCCTTTATTAACACACCTGATTAAACCGAACACTTCTACAGTAGACAATGGGTGAGCTAGTAAGGCTCCTGCTATTAATCGTGCATTAATCCTTTGGCAGGTGGCGAAACCATGGATTCCCAAAGATTTATCATACCTAAGAAAGTGAGTGTTTATCTATGTTTTAGTGAGGGGCCAAACATAAGGTCTGGAATGTGTATTTACTAATGTTTAAAGAAATCATTTACATGAAGCTTGTAGACTCGGATGCATTTTGCAGACTATAACCTTTTAACCTTCACAGAACTGCTATTGGAAATTTCATATAAATTTCTTCCATTTGTGCATCATGTTTTGCGATATTTGATATACGAAGAACCAATTTTTTTTTTTAAGAAAACCATTCAGCATTTTGTCATATCTTCAAAAGATGTAATATGGAAATCCATTAGCTGCATTTGGTACATAAGGTTCTGCAAACTGTTGTTTGAAAAAGCCCAGTAATAGGGATTAAATTTCACACTCTTTCCTTCAATCAATAGAAGAGGCAAAATTTCATCTCTAGGGCCACTAATGCCAGAACTTGCTGGAGCCAGCAAATGAGTAATGCTAGACCTCTGATTAGATGACGAGTCCATCCCAAACCTCATATTACATGAAGCTTTTCTTTTTATGTGAACTGCAGCAAAACCTAAAGAAGTGGAATGCATTGAAATTCTTCTTCAAACCAAATGCTTTAAACTTCTTTTTTTTTTTTTTTAAAGACCCCAATTAGATACAAATCCTAAAGGCCATCTTGGAATTTCTATTGAATCTAGGCTATTCCTATTAGGCAACAATTTGAGCCTTGCAGGAGAAAGTCTCAAGTTAGAACACCATTGATGATCCATGCCAAGGATTTATTTTTTTTGAACCTCACTCAAACCAAAATTTAACCAGGCTTAAAAAGAATGGAAAGGGGACTTAATGGTTTCCTTATGGCTAAAGCAAAAGAATAAGAGGGACATGGACATGCAAACAGCAGGTAAGAGATCCCGGCTTTCCTTTAACCTCAGCTGTAAACTGTAAATAATTCTAATCGTTTACAGATTTGCACAGAGCAAATTTGTGTTTATGGAAAAGATACATTTTCAAAGTAAAGCAAATTTAAAAAGGAAATATACAATAACAGTCAGCTAAACATGAATAGGAGTATGCAAAGTGTGTTTGTGATACTTAAATGCAAACACTAGGAATCCAACATTTCTTATTGACTATTTTATGGGTGTGTTTGCTGCTTAACATGTGCATAGACTTTTGTACATTTACTAATTTCTATGTTTTCCTTGTGCTTGTGAGTGTTACCTCTAGGCATTCTGGTTTCCCCTATAATCATAAAAACATACTGATAACATGTGTGTGCAAGATTACGTACTTAGATTGTAAGCTCTTGTGGCCAGGGTGTGGCCCAGGTTTATGTGTGTGTATATATATATTTCTAGTAAAGCCAGCCAAAGTACTTCCCCAGGTGCTGGCTGATTTGATTATTCAGGAAGAATAGTGCCTATTACCTTTTTATTAAAGTGCTTTAAATGTGCCCCTGTGCATTCTGCTGAAACTGCACTTTAATAAAACTTTAAACAGGCGTACTAGGCGTATTGTGTACTGTTCTTCCCAAATACTATACGCAGATAAAAGTAGTATATGTATTTTTTGCATGCTACAAAATCTATCCAAAATATATATAAAGGCTTGATAAAGGCTCCGCACACTGGGCCGAAACGTTGCTGCGATAAGTGATTATCAATAAAACACCTTTAAAAGCTCTTAGAGTGCTGCTTATCTTAATATGCACCTAGGTCATTAACCCTTTGTATATAGTGTGAAGTGTGCCACTCTGCTTTGGTGATTATGCACTACACTGATGTACCCATGATCTTCAGTGTGGTTACTACATGAAATGAGTGTAAGTAGTGTTATAACTTACCTGGGAGCAAAGCAGCATAACCAGCTCAACAACCGATGTGCTTGACTTCATGCAAACCAGTCCTGGGTGGGAAAAGTTGATTACAGAAATGATTAACATGGAATAATGGTTTCTGTATAGGGCGGGGGATTTTGTTTATATTCACATACATCCATATTATCTTTTAATCTTTTGTAGTGTTAAATCAACATTTGTACATTTTCATGCATGTTTTCGAAGCATAATTATCACATGGATGTCAACCAGTCATGTAGTACGATATGCAGAGTAAAGAGCTGCTAGATATGTAAACATCTCACACAGAAATTGAATATTTCTTTCCATAACAGCAAAATGTTCTGTGTGTTAATTGTACAGGGAAAACCCTAAAAAAAAAACTTCTACACATATTAACTCTCAGTCTGATTGGTCCACATATGAATAACAAGTTTGTATGACCCAGACTTTCATGAAAACAAGGAATTCTACATTCCTTCTGAATGTTGGTAAATACTATAACCCCCATTACTACATAAAGATGCAGTTGCTGTTTATTTATCTGGACAATTTGAGGTTAGACTAAAACCTTCGGCTCTCATGTGTGGAGCAAATACTTTATATCCAGAATATTTTCCCAGAAATGCCCCAGGTTATGAAACATTATAGACAATAAGCACTATATAAGTATAGCTAAATAATAAATATGTTCTGCTGGAGCAAATTATGTGGACATTTTCTGGAAATTGACATGGTACCAGTAACTAATAGGAAGGAACCATTTTCTAGGGATTAAAAAAAAAACAAAAAACTGCAAAACGAAACCATACATTTACACACAAACTTGACATTCGCTTCATATTTACTGGCTATTGCAGAGAAGCGTCAGTGCACACACAACTTTAATAAAAATCAGAGAAAGACAGGATATCCTTTCATTTCTTTCTGCCCCGCCATCTTCCAGACCAACTCATTTCACATCATTAACTAGTTCGGACTGAATCTATGGCATTGTGATCAGGTTTCAAAGTGTGAATCAAGAGTTAAAGTTCGGTGATCAGTTTTTACAGAGAGACCAGCCAAAACCTTTAATGCCAAAAGACATTCAATACACTTTTCAAAGTCCAGAGACCACATCTTACTAGGGATCACCGCATACAAACATGTGGTGTCATACTGGGGCTTAATAAGGCCAAGCAGGGCTGACCTTCATTAGTCTAGGAAAACAATGCAGTGCAAAGAATTACATTTTATCTTTTCTTTTTTCCCCCTCAGCTGAAAAATGCTAATTACCGCCCTTTTCAATCACTGTGAACATAAATGTGAATTATTATTGTGTCCTACATGGATTAATAAGTAGCTTCAGGAATGGAAATGACATGTTAAATTGTACTTAACCTTTTAATCCCAGTGGGGCTTGCCACAACTTTCTGAATGTTCCCCTCTGGCGTTGAAGTAGTTAAAGGAAACTCCTCTCTGAATGAAATAGGAGTGCAGTTTTGATCTGCTCTCCCTTTATTGCTACAATATGTGCAGGAGTCTAGCAGGATACCACAGTCATTGAGTCTGGACTTTATCAAGGTTTGTCTACGTTTTTCTCTGAATGATTTCCCTTTACACCAGCCCAAAATCTTTTTCACAACTGGAATCAATTGGAATCCCAGCACAGAATTTTACATCCTAATGTTTTGTTTGCTTGGATTAATTTGGTAAAAGAAACTTTAAAATTGGTCTAATTTGTGGAGCCGGCGATCACCTTCATGTTTTCACTGGAAAAACTAATTGAAAATGAATTTTTTTATAGTATGAAATATTATGGCACATACAAGACAAAAAAAAAACCTTTGTCTCTATCTGCATATAAATGATTTTATCGCAGTCTTTTAAATTACTTCATGCAGAAATCCTTTATATGTTTTTTTTGTTTTTTTTTACCATTCAGAGAAAAGGCAAATAAGACCCAATTCAAATGAGGTGGTAAGTCCTGAGGCTGGCAGGTAGCAGATTGACATTAGTCCTGCACTAGCAATACAATAAGCAAAATATACTTCAGACCCAACGCTTATAGGAACTGACGCAAAGTGCCTGTGAGGTAAATAATTGGAGCAGGTCTATGGGTTTGTTCACCTTAATGATAAAGAAGGCTAATTCCTGAAATGTATTCTAACCAAATATAAACCAACATGTGTAGTTTTACTCATTCCTGTCAAATCAATCACCATCTGGCTTGACATAAATCAACACTAACATGGTGAAGAACAATAACTTTTCACTGTGAGTAGTTCATTTTAGGAAGAAAAAGGTTTGTGGTGAGTAGGTATAACAATGAGTCCTCTGGCTTTGTAGTCATCATTTGGAAATAACTACATACCATTGCATTTATTAGTTAAATGTAACCTTACGGTTATACACACATACACACAGTATTTTGGGAGGATTATAAAATATGCAGTGTATAACTTTATCCTATTATAATTCTATAATAAAATGACAATGTCTTAGTGAAATGAAAACAAGATTATTCTGGTTTTTAATTGAACCGCCAAGCAAATAATCATGGAATCTTACACTCTGACCACTGATTAGGGTAAACTGGGCCATTTGAACATTAGGGTTCCAGTGTTCTGGGCACCAAGTCAAACCAACCTTGCGTCGGCATTCACTAAACGTATTTATAGGGTTCCCCTCCATCATTGTACAACAACGTTAAATTCCCCACTAGGGAAATGGTATGACTAATTGTTACAACACTGTATATATATTTTGTACACTGTAGGTATTAACACAGAGTTTAAAAGTTAAATCAATCTTTTAAACCTCTCATAGTTATTCCATTTTGTCAATTAAGAAATCCGCTTCAAGCCAAAATCAAAAGCAGACATCCAGACACACTGACAAATTACATGTAAGATAAGTGTTTTATGTTGCAATATTTCTTTCTTGCTAGACATAATAGGATAGGAGCTTAGGGAAGGGACTGTTATGTGCAATAAAAAAGACCCTTTATTCATAAATCACAGGCCGCTGCTTACTCTAACTCCATAAACCCTTCGGTACGAATGTTAAATACAATACACAGAACTATTGAATTTCAAACAGGCTGAGAAGGAACGCTTTGACGTTCATTCTGCAAATAGGAAACGTTTCAGTCTTGAAACGTAGTAATCAGCCGAAGTATCTCACAGATTCTAACACTGACAGAACTGGATTATGTGATGTTTCCTTTATACACATTTTCATCTATAAGGAAAATTTATAAGCAATGTAACATTTTATTGGAACACTAGTTTTAATAAGGGCTAAAGGTTATACTGTATCTGTAGAGTATGTAGCATTTCTCCCTAAAAATATTCAAACTTTCAAAACGATTATATCCTCTCACATAATCTTCTGCCCAGAATTGCTTTAGGGTGGGGTTTACATTGAAATGCATAAACCTAAAAATTGTATTGGACATGTCCGGGAACAAGGTTTTTTGAAAGAATTGTCTATGTCAGACCTACAATGTGAATAACCCTGTTTCCCTAACATTTGATATCACTAAGGAATCATGTAAGATAGGGAGAGTAAAGGTGGCCATACACAACAAAAGGTTATTGCCATTGTAATTGTAAACCGATTCATACTTTGATAGACAGATGTAGATGTACCATACATATCTTTCAACATTCAATTAGTTTGATCATAATTGTCTAATGTCGTCTATTGTGAGGTTACATTACATTTACATTTGATCGGAAGTTCAATAAAATACTACGATTATTAAACCAATCGACTTAAAAAAACAAACTTTCTGGATATTATCATCCTAAGATCGGGAAAACACATACAGGGTTATTCAATAAAAGTTCTTATTGTTAAAAAGGGTGCTAACTTTGCCCCAACCAATCAGATCTTAGCTTTCAAATGTTAAATAAGATCTAATTGGTTGGGGCAAAATTAGCAACATTTTAAACGATAAGAACTTTTATTGAATCTCCCTGATAATTTTTTGGCCCATTCAACAGAAATGTTTACTTGCATGTCAGATTGATCGTAGAGTAACCTTTAGGGTTAGTGCTCCCTTTCTCATTTGCAGTTAAGGAGAAGAGAGACTTTTAGATAGTCTAAGAGGATTTAATAGCATTCTATGAGATAACTGCAAAACCAGAGACACAGTTACAGGCCAGTTTTGGCTTTAAGAAAAGTTCACTCGAAAAGTGAACTATTCCTTTAATGTATTGATTGGACGAAGGTAAGTATATTTACCTTTCGCGCCATCCACCGCTGAAGAGATAAAAATCTCCGACTGCTTCCTGGTTCAAATTCTCTATAGCGTGCATGCACGATAATGCATGCTATAGAGGAATAGAAACAGGAAGCGGTCAGGGATTTACATCTCTTTAGCGGTGGATGGCGTGAAAGGTTAGATACACTTACCTTCATCCGTGGCTCCTGGTCAATTGATTGAAAAACGGAAGGTAAGGCACAGCTCCTTCACCTCCCGGACTTCAACCAATACATTAAATATTTCACTTTTCGAGTGAACTATTCCTTTAACTGAGCCATTATCAGTGTAATGTAAGCCTTTGGTTTGCAGAGTGAAGCGCCTATTGAGAGACAAAGGAATCAAGTCCCTCACATTTGGGGATTAGTAGTCCTTTAACTAGCATTTGGCATTTGCTTTACTTTCTTTATCGTTTTGCTGCTTCTCTTGCTCCACCAGTTGGGGAATGAGAATGACTCCTTAGCCTTGATTTCTATTCATTATGGCAAAGAATGGAAATACTAAAAAAAAATCTGGTTTGGGAATTGTAAGTAACTATGTAGACACTGTAATAATTTACCTTCAATTAAAAGCTCTTGTCCATGACTCCCAAGCAATGTCCTTGATAGAAACGGAGCAAAATCTACAAAGATTTCACGTAGAAGAGGGGCCACCTTCTCTAGCGCCCTCTCAAGTTTGGCAGTGATACTGTTAAAATAGAAAATCGTTTATTTTAAGCAACATGCATACAATATAAATGTACTTTAGAGACTCTGATACCCGTCCAGTATCTATCATTGGAAAGGTTTTTTTCTCTATTTCACAATTTATTCTTTAATTTCTAGCTTCTATTTGTATGTGTAAATATCACAAAACAATTATTTATAACCTAGCTACTTGCATTGTAGCTATACATCTGAGAGTATGTGTTTCTCAAAAATGAATTAGAAGAAACTTCAGAACTAAACAAGGATGTGGCCAGATGGATAGACATAAGTCAGGGAAAACAGGTGAGTACAATTCAGCAAGGGGTCTCTTATACTTGGAGTATGGGCAGGATGTATTATTCATTACTGCATATGTTCCTACATTATGGCATCAGTAAGAATTCCTGGCATGCTTACTTTAATAAGGTTACCTACTGCTAGCAGAGTGCCAAACAGGACCAGACTACAGTCAATGCTAAATACTAGGCATTCTAATTAAAAATGCCTAAACAAACAGGAAACTCAAACTATTAAGAAACTTTTACTTGGTTGTGGAATTATAGTTCATAAAATATGGATATTTTGCTTTGCAATTAGCATAACCAGTTATCAAGATAGTACAAATACACTAGCAGTCATTTGATGTTGTGCATAGGGCATAATGAACCAGCTCAAAGAAACAGATGTCCAATGACATTGAAGATAAATGGCTTTATATTTTTCCTGCAGAGAGTGTCACCTTTACTTATCTACCTGAACCCACTGAGTAATGCACATGCCCAACAGCTTTAGATTTCTGGAGGAAGATGCTGACTTTGGGAAAAGTAAAATAATCAGAATTATATGATTATTAACTACTCAGAGCTAATTACTGCAGCCTATGTTGGGCTTTATTTAGTAATGCACTTAACATATGAATTAAAATATATGTTTAAACTGGATATTTATAGTTAAAAATTCACCTTGTTTACCGTTTGGTAAGAACAACAGAAAAAATAGTATTTTTGTATATCCCTAATTAAAGGGCAACTGTGGTCTCAAAACAAGTTAGGATTAAATGAAAGCCTGCAGTATTTCCTTTACACTGAGCCAACAATCACATCTCTGGCTTCACCCTGTGAGAAATGATATAGAGGTGAATGTTTAAACTTCCTGCTTCCAGTAGGTTGAGTGACATCACCTGACCTCTGCTGGCCCTTTTTCCCCGGGGGAGAAGCATGCTCAGTAAAATCTTATTGCTGGGGAAATCAGGAAGTACCTGAGGAAAAAATTGACAGTTGAGAAGGGGAGCCTATTAATGCAGGCAGAGGCTGGTCACATGACTACAAGCTGGTCACATGGCTAAATACAGAAAGCGTTCAACCAGGAAGTTACATTTCTGAACCTTTCCAGCAATAACTTCTCACAAATTTTATCTAGAGATGTGATTTATGTTTTATTTTGAAGGTGTGATGGAAGGCTTTTTATATCATTCTTACTAGTTTGGAAGAATTTGAGACCACAGTTACCCTTTAAAGCATTATTGGCAGTGTGTACCCAGCATAATAATAGTTTTTTGCAGAAAAACATTTCAAAAAATGTTATACATGTTGTCAAATTAGGTGAAATAATACCAATTTAATTCAGATTTAAATAAAAAGTTTGAATATTTCTTACATAGAGATAAGGAGAGAGATTGAGATAATTTATTATATAAGGTAGGGAGTGATGAGCAGTAATATGGCAGATGGGTATAATGCAGTCATTGCAGTCTCAACTGCATTGAGACCCTTTTAATAAGTGCAAGGTAATCTTGGGCAGAAACTGCACCAATTCCTATTCTCAACGCTAGAGCTGTCATTTAACCCTTGCGTGGATATCATGATAATAGAGAAAAAAAAGCATAAAAACACCTCATATTTTCAGCTGAATCCTCTGGCATTGGAGCCACAGTCTGTACAGCTGGAAGGTTTTTACTTGTAGCACCATTCACAAAGCTAGAAGATGAAGAGGATGAGGAAGAGGCAGAGTCCACTGCACCTGTAGAAGGTAAAGGAGAGTGATCATTACCCACATCAGTTATTATGATGCTAATTAACTATATACAGTAACAAGATATTTGCAATAGAGGACGCAGAATGTACTGTACAAGAATAAGGTGAGTTTAATAAAGCAGGAAGATTAAACATAACAGCTTCTCTTACTCTCTTTGGATGATTTATACTGAATATGCCCAAGCCAGTAACTTTTTGAAGTGTATGGGTCAGAACTCACTACAGGGACTGAGTTCACACTGCTGTAGATCTGGTCGTGAAGCGATAAATCATTTAAATTGACATGGGGCTTTAAAGAGCATGTTTACTTCTAAACTAAACATAGTACACCAACTTTACTAACCATGATCTCACAGCTCTTCTGGTTGGTAGCAGTCAGTCAAGGCCGTGAAGGTGACCCAATGACTAATGAAAGCTGCTTGAGTCGGCTGCTTTACAGCTGTGCAAGCTCATATAGAGCTCACAAAGCCATAATGGAGGAGACAGTGCACTGGGGTCCAAGAAATCTAAACTCAGGAGCACTGGGAAGAAAGTATTGGAAACTGTATGTTTAAAAGTTTTTATAGTGAAGATTAAGTCTGGAATAGAGTGCTCAGAAGTAATGTTTTTCAAAGCCCATTATATACCACAAGTTGTCTCCTTTGGTACTGGTTGCTACCACCATAACAATATGAATAAGCACTGCAAAATGATGAGCAACATCTCCCCACTGCTGTCACAATAGGAAAATGGACAGAAGAAAAACAAAATTTAAAAATAAATACAATTTTTTTTAACCAAATATAATTCATTTTTCTGTAACCCACAAATAATTAGAAAGCAATTAAAATGGTAAGGCATTAGGAATTGTCACTTCTCTAGACCTGTGTAATTTCATGCTGTTACCAGGCACAGATGTGTCTATGAAAATAAATGTCTTGGTACATTATCATGACAATACTTCACTTTCCCTAAACTATGCAGATTTGTCCATAACAATAGATATATATTATTCTGTGCTACTGATTCCAGACATTATTTAGTAAAACTCCTTAACATTTAAAACTGGAACATTTAACAAAAAAAAAAAGCCTATTAAAACAACAAAAAAAACAGTAAAAATGTAAATAAACCAGTGGGCCTGAAACAATACATTTGGGGCAGTGAAAACAATGCTGAAAAACAACATTATCAGCAGCATTGGTGCCCAACACTGCACCCTGATCAAGAAATCTTATGACAAGTGGAATAGTCGAAAAAGGTAGAGTTAAGGGCAGGACTGGGTTGAGTTTGGGTATTTAATCTGCCTGATAACTAACTTTGATGCACATTAGTCAGTAGAGAAAAAAAGGGAATTACCTGTGGTGTTGATCATACTTTTTGGGGTTGCACCAGTAGAAGCAAATATGTTTGGTGTGGTGCTTGGAGTAAGGCCCCCACCGCTTGCCGATCCAACTGTGTTCACAGCTAAACTACCTGGGGGAGGCTTTTTTACAGGTACAACAACACTTCTGAAAGAGAAAATGTAAAAAAAAAAAACATTTGACTTAATAAAGTATATTTGATAATTTAGAATATAACAAGCTATTTCACTTTGATCAAAACCTCACTGGGAAAACAAACAGACAATACCTGTCATTGGTGACTTTTACTTTCCTTATACTTTACAATAGGGGGTGAATTATACCTAGATATTTGTAACTATCAAGCTGGTGGAGTGTGTTATACATACACAGTTAAGATATGCAGCCAAACGTAGAACACATTATTCAAAGAGAATCCTGAATGGAGGTGCATGTAAACAATTAATATTTTAGGGTAAATGGCACTGTTTCCATTTTTATTTATATTACCCAATTTCATCTATTAAAGGGATACTAAACGTAAAATATTCAGTAGAGTCCAGGGAAATTTATAATTGGACAGCTACCTCCCTGTGTGCAATAGAACTAAACTGCTGCAGTTCTACACTTACCTGTGAGTGTCGCTGGTTCTTAACAGCTGATCGTTCCCTATAGGTGCACATGCACAGAAGATACAAGGAATTTGGGACAGTTCGCCAATCAGCTGTTTAGAACCCGTAAGCACCATGCTCGCAGGTAAGGGTAGAGCTGAAGCAGTTTCGTCTTATCGCACACAGGGAAGTATGAATATGCTGTCCTGTACTGATTATTGACAAAGAAATGAAGCTAGATAAGAAATCTGTGATATAGAAGTTCTTTAAGTTCCATATTTCCATGTACTACTACCATTTTAACCACATTAATTCTGTGTTAATAGAATTACATTATATGTTTATAATTAATTACATTCTAATTGCTGGAAATGAAACACATTTTATCTTAAATATAAATATTACATGTTCTATAAACATTTTATAGTAAACAGCAAGATTTTTGAACTTAACGGCCTATATATTTGCTTAATTAAAAAAAACAATGTAATGAGCCTTCGCTTTATTCTAGGAGAAGTTGCAAACACTTTTTAATATTTTTATCTTTTTTTATTCAATATCTTTCAATAAATGCTTAAAGGGCCATAAAGACAGCAAAAATGCAGAATCATAGGGGGAAAAAACATTGCATTTATATGTGAAATTATAAGTGACAATTTAAATAAAAAAATAAATGCACTTCTTTGTAAGATTTAACTTCAGTACATCATCCTTTGCTAATGACCTAAAAATGTGGAACAAGTCTAGAAATGTTACTAAAAATAAAAGTAGTTATTACCCAGAATTCCAGCTCAGAACTATAGAATCTAGTTCCAAAGATTATTAGGTAATTATACAAAAGCCACTACAAATAAGGTGGGAGGAAGTAATATATTGGGAATAATTGAAAAATGCAGTTGTCCAGAAGCACTTGAGAAGACGGGGTCTCTGAAAAGCTGTGCAAGCCTTTAGAGTTTGAAGAGAATTTTTTGATGGTGTCACTCTCAATCTGCTGAATGGCTGACATACAATCAAACCCGTCTGGCAAGATGGCAGCTCATTTTGCTGGCAGGTGGCAAACAATTAGACACACCAATTTGTGCCTCCTGATGACATTAAAGCATGAAACTAAGTTGTATGCAGGGCCTAGTGATTTGTGTGAAAGCATTTCAAAAATAATACTCTTTGCCGTGGCAACTCATTTCAGACTGCCACCTCCCATTATGGCTTTGAGCAGTGAAGACGACAGGCTTCAGTTAGGTGTAGAGCAAGGCCGCTTCTGTTCAATCCGTCATCGGAGCCCCCTGAGACCTCAATCCCCTCCTTTCATCAATATCACCTCATCATTTATATTCGATAGCACTTGAACTGCTGAATACATTAAAAACACAAGTGCCTTTGTTACTGGGTATTAGACTTCTTTTATCTTGATTTTGTCATTTTATTTTTATCACTACTGAACAGCAGACCACAAGCTGCATCTTATGCTATTTATATTGTTTATACTCTTTCCTGGTGAATTAACCCATATGTATGTTTGTAGGTATGCACTATTCATTACTAATGCAGAAAGAAATATCATCAAGGTTTATGTGTAAAACACAAGCTTTTAAAATCATTAAGAATTGTGATCTATGAAGGAAAAGAAATCTTTTACAAAGAGGTTTCTTCAATTTGACTTTGTATTTCTGCATGTAGATAGCATTTCTAATTCCATTAAATTCCATCCCTGCTGTAGCTTTGTCAAACCTGGAACAGTTCTTCCTAAATATTTCATAAATGAAGAGTTAGGTTAGCACAGGGCAGCCAATGTAAAATATTTATCCCAAGACAGAGTTATAATGTCCATAGAATTTTAAAAGAGAAGTATGCAGCAACACAGATTAACTCCTTCAAAGCATCAACAACGGATAGGGACGTATTTACAGAGATTGTAAGCACAATTACCTTTGTCAGAATATGTAACAGAGTTTGAATATTTTAAATACAAAAACATATTTTATGCAAAGTATTCCATTCCTTAAAATGGTACAAATTGACATTATGTTCTATTAAAACATTACTTCTTTTACTTGTTAGAAGTTACTTTGCTAGTCACCTGAATAAATACAAATGTACCAGAAGACTAAAGGCTGTTAAACAAGGCCCAATAGATCCCCCCGCCCAATATTTTGGTCAGTACAGACAGGTGATCGATTGTGGGAAAAAATCTACTTTGTCATCAACAAGTAGACTACAAACTGACACAAATAAAAAACCCTTAATAACTACCATAGCTTTGTGGAACATCTACAGTGCACTGGAGGACAAAACACACCAAAAAATAGCTACAACCCAGCCAACACCTCTCGGTCCAACCACAAAATACATCAAAATTTATGTTCATAAATGACCCAAAGATTCAATACAGTGTTATAAAAATAATCCACAAATACAGGTGGCTCACTCAGACATGAGCATGGTCCAGGCCCCAGATCCGTCTCTATATACATTTGTTCAACATGGTTAGGATGGAGTATATAGATATATCAGCTTCCACTTGATCATATATAGTACAATAAGAAATTCACCAGCTCCCTATTTCCAATCAGTGGTGCAGGTGCAGCCACCCCAGAGCCGTCGCTCCTCACTGTACAATGCACAAACTTTCCACAAATTAAGACACTGGCGCACACTGGAAAGAAAGCACACACAAAGTCTTCAAATCAAGCAGGTGAACACAACTTTACTGTATTACTAAAACATATCCAGGCCTTGCTGGCGGGTTTCGAGCATGTTGCTTTTACCCCTATGATGAAGAGCAGTTGTGTTCACCTGCTTGATTTGAAGACTTGGTGTGTGATTTCTTTCCGCTGTGCACCAGTGTCTCGCTTTGTGGAAAGTTTGTACCTCTTTCAGTCAAACCATCAATATATTTGTCCAAGACCCTATAATGCAAAAAATAGATAAAAACGCATATTTCCGGATGGATAATGCTAGAAAGGACACAAGTAGTATTGTATTATCCTGGTGAAAGCATGGACCAGACAGATCTGCACAAATAAAACCAATTGTTTGGTCACTAATGTGCTAATGTCGCAGTGCCTGTCAAGGTTACTGGATTGTTAACAGAGCATGTGACAATGTCAAACTAAATCCCAATGGGTGGGCATGTCCACCCAGGGCCATCTCTAGACTTTTTGGCACATGAAATTTTTTTTTTTAAATGCTGCCCCCCTCGCCGCGTCACCACAAAGGGGTGTGGTTTTAGAACTGGCAGCCGCAACAGCGATTGGCTGAGACATCACATCTCAGCCAATTACTTTTGCAGCTGCCGGTCTAGACCCTTTACTTGCTTCCATTCCTGGAAAAGGTAAAGGGGGACAAGCAGAAGGCAGTTAGGGAACGAGGGATGGTAAGTATGAACAGGGGCTGATTTAAAAGATTTAAACCTAGCAAGGTTTAGGTTTTGGGGGCTGATCTGCTAAACCTGAAATTTTTGTTTGAGGGTGGACATGCCCTATGAGTATTCATGACTAATAATGAGCTACATACAGATTTTTTAAAAACAAAGACCATCTACAATTAAAGGGGAACTAAAGTCTCCAGAAAACTTTGTAATAACAGAAAAAGCAGATTCCCAAAGATAAAAGCTCAGCTGTGGCTGCTGGGTGAAATAAACCTGTGGGTACTAGGGGTCCACTCCAAACCAAGGCTCTTTGAAAAGTACATAGGGTGTAAGTTGTACTGCCAACAACATGAAAACCCTTCTTGTTATAGAATCTTTTTCACATAAACAAAAATGCAAGAAGAGTATAGGTGTTCTTGAAAGTAAAAGGATTTTTAAAAATTATGTTTAGTTCCCCTTTAAATAAATCACTTTCATAACTTAACTTTCAGTAGGAGTATGTATAACAGGATTGCACTCAGAGTGCATTTCTCATGCAACATAGTTCAGTTTAAAAAAAAAATCAGCTTCAAATTTTCTAGCTCCTCTTATATACTCTGTTAACTTGTTAACCAGCCGTGGGTGATGTATGTTCTTGCTTCTTAAAATCTAAACTTCTCTCTAGGGACTTTCTGTACTTTATCCCTCACACCTAAACATAAGAGCTTTATTTTTAAGAATGAGATCTTAAATGATGTTCTACACAAACCTGCACTCAACAAGCACTTCATTAGAAACACCCGTGCACCTGCTTATCCACAGTACAAGGACAACGTATAAAACCATGCAGTCACAATACACAGTTAATGTTCCCATCAACATGTGATCTCGGCAATTTTGACAGGACTGTTGGTGCCAGATGGGCCGGTCTGAGTAACTTACACCTGGAATTCTCGTGCACAAACATTTCAAGAGTTAACGTAACAGGATAAAAGAGAATGGCCATTGTGTTTTAAAGGCTAAAGTAACTTCCATAACCACACTGCAACTGTGGGGAGTGGAAAGCACAATGTGTTGATCCTTAAGAAAGATGGACAACAACAGCAGAATAGATTTGGTTTCATTCCTGGCAGTCAATAGAAAGATGAGGCTACTCTAGCAGTCTGACTATAACGTGACAGAAAAAAAACATAAAAAATGTAGCCTGGAGTGATGTATTTCAATTTCTGCTGAGGCACACAGATGGCAGGGTCATACTGAACAACATGAATCCATGGACCTTAACCTTGAGTTAGCATTTGAGGTTGGTGATGGTCGTGCAGAAATGTCAATCATGTCAACAAGTAAGGAATGGAGACTCCTGGGTAATTTTCATGTTTCCATTGCAGCCCTTACAAATCATGTTAACAAAGGCCAGAATCTCATAGGAATATTTACAGCATGTTTACTCATGTTTCAAGCAAAGAAGAATCTTCCTCAACAAAGAAATTTCCCCAAAACCCTTCTCTAAACCTTCAGACTACTTTACTCTGCTGCCCTACAATCTTCCCTTTTGGCCTCTTATGTTCCTGCATTTGCCCTGTGTCCCTCACTATTCTCCACAAATCCCATACCAACAGTGCCTCCCCCATCACAAACCCTTCTCTCTAGCTGCTCCTTCCCTTCAGAAAAAAATACCCATCGCTCTCTTTACAAGATAACATCAATTTGTAGATTTACATCTAAACCTGAATTCCACTCTCCAAGCACTAGAACCGTATGCGATGTTAGGTGCCAGAAGCACTATTTGTCCAACAATTTATAACAGTTTGTTTACACACCCACTTGATTGTAATCTCTTTAGAAGAGGAAGCTCACTCCTAATGTGTCAAGGCCTGTCGCGCTTATCATAAATTTACATACAGTATATGCATTCCTTTATTTTTCAATTTCTGTAATTCTGAAAAACATGTATTTAATTCCTATTTAAATGTGCATTCTATTTTCTGTATTCAATCCCCCTCTCCTTACTTTGTCAATACCCTTTGTACTGTTCAAATGTACGGCACTACTAAGGGAGTTATTTACATATACATTTGCCAAGAACTAAGGATTTTAGAAGGACAAAGGTTGTCCCTATCCAGTACAAGTACAGTTTTCCTTACATAGCTAGGTAGTACACAATTACAGTAAACCACAAAGAAAAAAAGAGCATAGAAGTGCCAATAATCCATTTAACCAGGATAAACAAACATTAGGTTTGGGAAGTGCTCAGTCCCTGTATGTTGTACTTTTATGTAGGATAACATTTTGCAGTATATTAGTTATTGAACTTTAAATGTTTGCCCAAAACCAAAGGCTAGGGAAAGGTCTGTAGGGACCCTAGTTAAAAAAAAAAAAAAAACATAGTGCAAAGCCCTGTT
The DNA here is from genome assembly GCA_019447015.1 of Hymenochirus boettgeri. NCBI lineage: Eukaryota > Metazoa > Chordata > Amphibia > Anura > Pipidae > Hymenochirus > Hymenochirus boettgeri. The sequence continues at coordinate 289,673,141 of CM033470.1, read as the reverse complement.
ACAACCTTCCACCATTTAAAACCTAAAATGGACAGTTGGCCTCTGGGCAACTGTCCTGTTTGCCTCCTATGGTAAAGACAAACCTATCAAACAAATATTAAAGGGTATGTCCTCCTCCATAACTAAAATTTGTATGCAAGCAGAGGACCCCCCCAAACCAAAGAACTGCAATGAAGGAGATACCTCCTCTGCCTCTGCTTTGCAAGCTTGTTACGAGCTCATGCAACCACACAGGAGGCAGCACTGGCATGCACTGGCATGCTTTGGAAAGCCCCATCCCAATCTCTCTCGCTAAAGCATGCTGGTCTATTATAAACATCACACTCACAAGTTGATACTGTAGCTGTGTATGTATGTATATGTTTATTTATATAGCGCCAGGGGATGCAGCGCTGTACAATATAGAATACAAAAAGTCGTACAAGGGGGACAGTAAATAAATACATAAATATATAAATAAGTATGATCATCATGAAATATACAAGTGCTTGAAACATGTAACATGAGGAAAGAGGTCCCTGCCCCGTAGAGTTTACAATCTAATTAGTTGGGTAACTGTAGCTGTGAAAACAATATATGGTGCTCTTCTCAACTTCTGGCCAGGGTCAGTAAAAAAAAAAAAAAAAAAAAAAAGACTTCCCCTCCACATATTGTAGTGTGATTCACGCCCCTGGGGTGTGTCGCTTTTTACTCACTTGTTATAAAGTGGTTGGAACTGATAGTTCTTTACACTAGAGGAAGGGTTGCCCCGTGTTGTGTCATGTTTCAGCTTTGATTATTAAAGTTTTATTGCATTGCACTAAATAAGTGTGCCTTCTCTTGTTTATTTGGACTATCATAAACCAGATCAGGCAGAGAGGATGCAATGGTACCATCTTAATCAGCTCTTTGTACTTTCCCTTTAGGATTAATGTTAGTTTTACAGTACAATTTTTCTGTTAATCTTTTAAAGATTAATTAGGGGAAAAACCCCAGAGCAGCAAGTTTTCCTGCTTCAAAGTAATCTACAAACATATTGGCATTTTTAGATCTTTACAATTTCAATGTCTAAAATGTGCGATACGAAACATCTGTTAAAAAACCCAAAGAAAATCTTACAGTTTGGCAGTTAAGCCATTTCATTTTTATTACTCTCTAGGATAAGGTGTTTAAAAACTTAAAAATTTGAAGAGTTATTTAAAAAAAAATCTGTAGGCTTTTCTTTAAATAACAGTTCAAAAACCTTACCGCATATTCGTGGGTTAATCTTACAAAATATCATAAGTATTTTACAACTCAAATGCATGCCCAAGATCATACCTGTCAAATGAGTGAAACTGCATAGGGAGTATGGCTTGTGCTTCCCTCTTTAATGCTGGGTCTGGATATGGTATGGGGTCTGGTCCCGTTTCTGCGATCTCAAATGGAGAAGCTACAAGACTTTTTAATATCTCCTTAACATTGATGCCCTTGTTTTGGCTGATGCTAGATATGGATGGTGCTGGCTTCAATATCTCACAAGGGCTTTCTGTTAAACTTTCTTGAGACTTTTTCACATCAGAAGACAATGTAGACAATAGTTCACCCATGACATCTGTACTGCTATCTAGATCAGTTCCATTTAATATACTGCTAATGTGTTCTTCTCCAATTCCAGAGTCTGTGTGAGGAATGGAACTTTCTATATGAAGTTCCTCTGTGGGTGTTGGGGTTTCTTTGTCTTTGAGATCAGGAAACAAAGCTGGTGTATCTAAGCAAAAGAAAAACAAACAATACTATATTACTGAGTATGGATAGGTTAACAAACCAAGACAAACCCAAAATATTTTTTAAGTATATCAATAGTAAAAAGATATAAACAGAGAATGTGGGATCATTAATTAATGGAGCTAAGATATTAGAGAGAAGAAAAGTGTACGTAATCATTTTTTACCAAGTCCAGTATATACTATAGAGAAACCTAGTCCTAATGCAGGGATTGTAATAAGGGTATAAAAGAATATTCCCTCTGGTTGACAGAGGGTATGGTACAGAAACAATTAGACCATATAAAATACAGTCACGAATCATGAGAGCTCAGTTCAGTTTTATTAAGGACCACTGTTCCTATCTTTTTAAATACAGTTATATCTGGGGAGAAAAGCCAATGTAAGCCTGGTAACTATATAGACCTGTACGTTTAACATCAGTGGTGAGGAAGATACCATATACACTCGAATATAAGTTGAGATTTTCAGGCTTTAAAATCAGCCTGAAAACCTAACCTTGGTTTATACTCTGGTCAAGTCCTAATTTAGATCCAAATGCTGCAATTGCGGATAGTAACCAGTAGGTGTGTTAAAAAAATCCTTCACCTGCATAGAAAGTTACAGGAGCAGATCTGCCTTTACACTCCTTCCTCCTTCCTGCAGTCTGGCTGCTGGACTCACTCAGCACTGTCACTGCTCATCTGGATGCTGTAAATCTGATGGGTCTTCTCAGTTTGGGGCAAAAAATCGCTGCTAGTTCAATGCAAGTGACAGCTTGAAACTACAACTCTCAGGTGACACTTTTAACTATTGGGGTCAGAGTGCCCTTTACTATATGAGGGTCAGAGTGCCCTTTACTATATGTGGTCAAAGTTCCCTTTACTATATGGGGGTCAGTGCCCTTTACTATATGGGGGTCAGAGTGCCCTTTACTATAAGGGGGTCAGGAGAATTGTAAATGATGGTAAGCTTAATTAAAAGTTTATTGAACCTTGCCACATGTTTAGAAACTACAACTCCCGGCAACCAAAGCATGCTGGGAGTTGTAGCTTTCAAACATCTGGAGTGCCAAGGAAATGGGGGTTACTGGTACTGGATTTGGCTATTACTGTATGGGACTACTGTATGGGAATTTTGCTGTCCATTTAAAGGGCAACTTAAGCCACAAAACAATACAGAATCAGAAGGCAGTAGTGGTCATAATTTCTACCCTCTGCTTATACTCGAGTCAATCAGTTTTCTACAAATATTTCAGGTAAAAATAGGTACCTCGCCTTATCGGATCGACTTATACTCAAGTATATACGGTACTGGAAACTATGTTACAGGATCATATTCTAGATTATATCATAAGAATGAATACAAAGTAGTAAGCATCATGGATTCATGATAATTGGTTTGAATTGTGTCAAGGGAGCTTTATCTATGTGGACTATAAACAGATTTAATAGAAGTGGCCCCATTTCAGGACCCTAAGGCATTTGTGCACAAAAATCTGCCACTCTGCTGTCCATTTTTACTCTATGTATGGGTCCACCTGCAGCAATTTGCAATTCATTTGAAGTTTCCAGAGCTCTGCATAGTTTAGTGTCATCAGCAAATACAGAGACCTTGCTCTTAATTCCCACTTTTAAGTAATTTATAAACAGATTTAATAGAAGTGGCCCCATTTCAGGACCCTGGATGCCTTAGGGTCCTGAAATGGGGCCACTTCATTAAACTGTGTTATAAATTACTTAAAATGGGAATTAAGAGCAAGGTCTCTGTATTTGCTGATGACACTAAACTATGCAGAGCTCTGGGAACTTCAAATGAATTGCAAATTGCTGCAGGTGGACCCATACATAGAGTAAAAATGGACAGCAGAGTGGCAGTTTTTGTGCACAAACAATTCTAATAGCGTATTGCCTAAATCTCCATAAGGTTGCTGCTTCAAAGAGTCTGCCACGAACCATGGATAAATGAAAGAAATGAATTCAATAAGTTGGACAAATAATTTTAAGTCTATCCACCTCGCAAAGTTGCTTTCTTTAGCTGGGTCCTAACCTACTGGTACTTGCCTTATTGGCTATATGAGATGACAACTTCTTCTGTGTGGCTTGTCTGCTTGAAGCCAAACTTCTTGATTAAAGTAATTTTCTCAAACAAGCACATGGCCTTACATTGGTTGAAGCACAAGTTCCCAAAAGGCTACAATATAGTCTGCTCCAAACACCCCTACCCCTAGCAGCGCTACTGGTTAGACGCATCTTTGGAAAAGGTAAGAATAGTAAAAATTGTGTTGGAGGGCTAAAATGGTATCTCCACTGGTAATTTAATTTATTGCCATTCAGTTTTATTGAAGGACAGGAGGTAAAGGAGCTGTGTCTTACCTACCGTTCTCAATAAAACCTGCAGGAGCCCGGGAGAGAAGATTCTGAACTTACCCGATCTTTCGCTCCAACATTGCGTCCTTTGACAGGTCCGGACAGGCTCTGTAGACTATGCGCATGCACAAGTCCGTTGGGACCTGGCAGAGGACAAGGCAGAGGAGCGAGAGATCTGGTAGGTTACTTACCTTAGTTCCCGGCTCCCGAACTTTTTATTGAAGAACATGAGGTAAGACACAGCTCCCTTACCACCTGTTCTTCAATAAAACAGAATGGAAAACAATTAATTTACCAGTGGAGATACCCTCTGTGCAGTAAAATTAAGATTAAGTTATAGGTTAACAAGCCCTTTAATTTTGACAAATGGCCAAGGGGGTCTTCCTAAATTTAAAAGCTGAAAATAATCCAGTATGTTTCTATTTTTCAAGACCTGGAAGGTGCAATAACTATTATCATAATCGTACAAATGTGTTTGGAGTGTATCCAAGCCATTTAAAATGGCCCTACAGTGTTTACAGTAACATGTCCTTGGATATGTTCTGGCTTTCTAAGTTGTGGGGCTAACACTTACATGTTGAAATGATTGCTATGTATCATCATTATGCATCAAAGATTTAGAAAGGCAGAAAATACCCAGTGATGCAACAAGTACAATAGATTTCTGTTAATATATAAATATATATTATATAAAATCTCTTTATCATCAGCTGATTTAATAGATTCAACCACAACACTAAACAGACTACTATTATAGGAGATAGACATAGCACATTCACAAACAATGAACAAGCTGTGCCTCAGCTTTCCCTTTGCTGCGGCTGCTGGGTGATTTATGAAACTAACCTGTGGGAACTACGGGTCATCTCCCATAATCTACGTTAGCTGGGTGGCACCCAGCTAAGAGTACACAGTATACTTCACATGCTCTATATTGCTCAACAGTTCAAAACAAGAAAGTTGCTGCCTTGCTTGCTAGAAATCAAGAGCACAGAGCTCCTACCTCTCCCTGACACAGGAAAGGCATTTAAATTTTTAGTTGTTTTCAAAACATTCAATGCTCCTGTCCTAACAATGATATAATTCTTTACTTTTCATACAAAAAGTTTATTTCTTAGCTATCAGGGATGTTAGAAACAGAATATTAATATGTCAGTAAAAAATTAAAATTTGGGTAATTGAACCTACAACCTCATATACTCTGTCTTGCTAAAAGAAGAAATTTTACTCGTAACCCAACAAACATACTATGTGGAACACCTTTACATATAGAATCTTTAGTTTTTGCTAGGAACATAAAGGAAACAAAAAATATAAGGGAGTGTGCTGTGTGCTTCTAAAACACTAAAACAAAAGTGCTTTAGGAGGTGAGCCACAACAGCACATGCAAGGAATACAGGTACATTTAGAAGCTTTATTTTTTACTAGGAACAGAATTTAAAAAAAATTAAGTAAAATCAGCTATTTTGTATTCCTCCAGGATGGCTGTATGCAATTCACACTGGCTGGTAAATGGACTGCATGGTAACAAGTAGCTTTCAACATGTTATCAGGGACTTCCATATTGGTGTGGAGACATGTGTATAGAAGATTCTCTGTGCATAAAGACAGTGAATACTCAGGTCAGGGATGTGGCTTTTTGAAGACTACACAGGCTGGGATTTGTACTGGCAACAACACGGAAGCCTTCCTAATTACAGAGCTATTACTTACATGTATGAGTGTTCTGGAGAGGAATGCTTTCATATTATGATTAAAAAATTAAGTTTAATTCCCCTTTAAATAAGATACTATAGTTTGTTATATGAATCAGATTACTTTAATTGGTATTGTTAACCTTCTATCCCTTTTACTGTGCACTAAATATATATTTATCTTTTTTTAAGTGTTGTTCAATCTGTACTCCCCCTGTAAGCTTCTAACATAACTGAATGATCAATCAGATCAATGTAATGTTAAAAGGGCAGAAGCATGCCATCTGCACACTGGCAGATTTACACATTGGTGGACAAGGTCCAAGGTCACTTATAGACATCAGCAATACTAAAGAGATATTGAGTTGTGAAGGGGACCCAGGGGAATCAAAAAGGAAAGAGTTAGAAGTGTCTGATGTTGATCTATTCACATATACAAATTGTCTGAGATTAATCGGATATGACCGGAACAACTTGTGCCTTGTACACACAGCACCTGCTCTGTGATAAATACACCCTAACACTAGTATATGAGATCACAGTAAAGTTTTTATTTAATGTGTAACAATAAACAGATATTAAAACAATGTAAAACTGAATACGTTTGAAATGCATTGAAGAAAGGAAGTTCATTTATACTATTCTATAAGCAAATTTTTAAGGGAAAAATTTTGAAATGTGTTTTCTTATTTGGATTTTGGAATCGAAACCAACAGACCAACATACAATGTTCTGATTGGCAACTGCATTATGATAAGGAGGTATTACTTTCAGCACTTACTCGTAAGAACATTTTTGTTATTTTTTTTACAAAAGATATAGGATATAATAATATTTTAGCACAGTCAATGTATGCTTGTGGTGGTTCTCATTCATCCAGGTCATGGTATATCTGTTGTATTCAGTTAGACTTAACGTTTAGTTCTTGAAGATGTTTCGCTAGTCATCCGACTGGCTTTCTCAATTCAGAATGACTTGTACAAGAATCTATTGGAAATTATGTACCCTGGAAAGTCCAAATTAGCATATCACAGCCAGGTGTTAAAGATCTTATGAATGCAAGGCGTGATTGCATTGTGGCTAAGAGGTGTTATAGGAACGCCCAGGGTAAGGTGTCAAAACAGAACATGGTCATTCCATATGTAGCAGGGGTCTCCGAGAAATTAAAAAGAATTTTCAAAAAACACCGTATCGGTTTGCTTTAAACCAAATAACACACTGAGACAGCAATTGGAACATCGGAAAGACCCAATACCGAAACACAAGTGACATCATATACGCAGTGCAGTGAAGAGTGCTCTGATTTGTATGTGGGAAACACCAAACAGCAACTGCACCAACGTATGTCCCAGCACAGAAGAGCAAATTCCTCATACCTGCATCTTAAGGGAAAAGGACATACCTATGAAGATAGTAATGTCAACATCCTTTCAAAGGAACAGGACTGGTTCAAGAGAGGTGTCAAGGAGGCCATTTATGTGAAAATAAAGAAACCAAGCCTAAATAGAGGTGGGGAGGTTCGACACCAACTGTCAGCCATGTACAATGCTGTTTTGACAACTACCCTGGGCGTTCCTATATCACCTCTTAGCCACAATGCAATCATGCCTTGCATTCATAATGTCCTTAACACCTGGCTGTGATATGCTAATCCGAACTTTCCAGGGTACATAATTGCCACAGATTCTTGTAAGTCATTCTCAATTTAGAAAGCCAGTCAGATGACTAGTGAAATGTCTTCAAGAACTAAACTTTAATTCCAGTTGATCTAACTGAATACAACAGATACACAGTCAATGAAGTGTAATATTCCACTACAATTCTAAGAATATAATTTACCATGTAAAGTGCATAAAATATGGGTAATTACAACATTAAGGACACAGGAAAATTTGCTTTGCCAAGAGTGCCACAATCTGAAGAGGTTTGAGAACCACTGGTTTAAATAACATTCAATATTACTGTCAGAACAAGAAAGAAGCTATTAAAATGTAGCACTATTAGACTTAGATTTGTATTATTATTATTTTTATTATTATTATTATTATTAATAATAAAAACTACCCATTTGTCCTTCATTTGGACATATCTAGTATTTTCCCTTGAATGATACATTTGCCATTAATAAATAAGAAAATGTAAAATATATATCATAGAGGACAACATCTAAAAAACACTTTAAAGTACCAATCAAGCAGTTTAGCAGAGTGTAAAGGGTTGAGGTCCCATCTCCTGTTATCCTGTCTACATGTTAGAAAACCCTGACAAGCTTCTCCGCCGCATTGAGAGCTCCATCCCACAGGGCAGACTGATCTAGAAAGTGACTCAGTACTCAACCAGACCAAGAAATAGAGAGTGAAAGCACTTTGTGCTGCATTAGCTTTACAGGGATTTCTGCATGGACACAAACTAAAGACAGAAAGGCTTGGGGGAGATGGCAAAGGATGAATTGTTTGCTTTTTAAACCTTTCAACCCCTGAAAACATTCCCGTGTATACAGTGAAGCACAGACACAGTTTAGATGTTGACAGAAGCACTATCCTTGTTGGAGGAGAATAGAATATCAATGGGTTTAGCCAATATTTTCCACATTCCTCATTTGCCGAGAGCCGCAGTGCTCCTAATGTAGTTTTGTGACTTTAAGACAGGAGTTGCGGTGGCAGTATGGGCTTTACAAAAGACACTCGCATGGACCAAACATGCTATCTCATAAAAGAGCCGCGTCTGTTTTCAAACGACTTTTAGCACCAGTTGGTTTTAGAGTCATGCATCGGTTAGTAACCAATTGGAATTCCCGCAGAGTTGTAACTGCTATATTTAATACAAGGGTTTGCAGCTCTGGGTAAAATAGGCCATTGATGTGTAAAAAAAAAAAACATTCAGTCTCTTTTAAATATTTTTTGAGCAAATTCAAAATGAATAAGGCATTCCTATGATTTGTACTAGTGCATGTAATTTCAGTTAAAGGGCAAGTCCATCCCTTAAATTAAAAATTGTACATAGGTAAATCACCCTCCCAAACCCCACAACTGCAATAGTTAGAACACTGAAAGATATAAGACTAACCTAAAATGCTTTGAAATGTTCCGTTTCTCCTCTTTCTACTTCCTGGGGCTAGTAGCCGTCAGCCACTGACATCACAGCCAATGACTGAATGCTATTCCCTTAGCTGCCTCTTATGGGCTTGTACAAGCTCATAACAAGCTCAGAAAGCTTGCAGAGTGGGCAGAAACCATTTGAGGGAAAGAAGGAAGGGGGAGAAGAACATTTCACAACTAAACAGGTACCGGTAAGTCCTACATCTCGGTTTTCTAACTATTACAGTTTTTGGGGTTGAGGTGATTTATCTACATACAATTTTATATTTGAGAGGTGGAATCGCCTTTTAAGGGGATTTCCATTGGCTATTTATAGCATATAAAATGAAGAAAGTTGTAATGGAAAGTGTTTGAAACTGCCCAGACCAAACGTAGCAATTAAATCTGTTACTTAATGCACTAGTCTCAGAGCTGATAAACAGAATGATCAGTTGATAATAAATAAAGGAGCAGATAACCATCTGTAGACTCCAGAAAACCCAAGTCGCCCTGTGTGTATCAATTATTACAGAATAAGCATGGAAAATAATGAATACTGTGCGCTGCAGAAGTATTTAATCCCTTAACCAATTCTCTTACTGACGATGAACAATTTGGTGCAATTTAGCTCCACTACTGCTCTCTTTACTGGACTTACCTAAAAAACCTTCAGATTAATCACCAAACATGAATATACTTCTACTTACACCCACTTTCCTAGCTTTACCATTTCATCAATTTACACAATCCCCTTTTATCACAGGTTAAGATTCAACATTCAATACAATAGAAAATTCACATACCTGTACTTGTTGGGGAGTTAATCTCTTGTCTGATGTTTCGAGCAGCTTGGCTAGCAGAACGGGCTGTCTCTCTCTGGGGCTCCAATATATCCCGGTATTTAGAGACCATTAAAACAGATATGAAGTAAACCACAGCCAATGCTAAAAACTGAGCCTGTTTACTGTCATCCTACAAAGAAATATATATTTTATCAGTAAATGCAATACATCCAGGAATGTTCACAAGGGCATATTCTCTTAAAATGCATTTTTACATAGAAATGACAATAATGTATTACACATCTACCGTAGGAATTGTGTGATTCCTATGCAAATATGTATCTGTATTCACTGGCTCTATTCAGAGTATTTTCTATAGATGTCTCTGCACCAATATGGAAGTCCCTGATAAGACTTTGAAAGCTACTTTTTACCCTGCAGTTTATTTACCAACCACAAAATATTCAGCAGATTTTACCAAAACATGCTGGTTTTGAAAAACACAGCCCATAAGGTCATGGGTTCTATTCTCCAGACTTACATTATTTATATTTTGTTCCTAGAAAAAGATACAAATTCTACATATATTAGTGTTATAAATAGGAAGTCTGTTGGGATAGGTGTAAAAAGCTCTGCTTTTAGCAAAATAGGGTACATGTTGCTTGTCCAATTCCCCAGACTTATTTTTCTCTATTATTGAAATGTTAAAGGGTATCTCCACTGGAAATAAAATTTTAATAATTGCCATTATTAAAGAATGGGAGGTAAAGGAGCTGTGTAGCGCAAGAGCGATGCGCATAGAAGACATAGTCTGTTGGGACCTGTCAGACTATGTGGCAGCGGAGCGATTTATCAGGTAAGTAGCTCACCTTCTCTCTCGGCTCCTAAACTAAATGGCAAACATTTTTATTCCCAGTCGAGATACTCTTTAATATTGTGGCTCTTAAATCCATGCTAGCTAAGAAATAAACTGCAAAGATTACATTTTAGTATATCATTATTAGGGACAGGAGCATGTTTAATTTGTTTACAGAAAAACTGCACTAAATTCCCTGTTCTGGGTCAGGTAGAGGATATCTGTGTTGCTATATGACTGTCTGTCAGCTTCTACGAAGCAGGGCCGCAGCCTCCTTGCTTTAATCTGTTGAGCACTATAGAGCATGTGAAGTGTACTGCACACTATTAAAAAAATATATACATAAATACACACACAGGAAGTGAAAGGAGCACTCATTGGGATTCCATATAACTTTCATTAGCTCTTATCCATTTATTTTATCCACTTCTACATGGATAACATCCAATAAGTTAAGTTTTGTGGAATCCCAATTTGTGAGCTCCAGTTCACTACTTGTATTGATTTTCATCTTCAGAATGCACCCAGGTGATTGCAATGAGCAGATTTGATTGTGGCTTACTGTATTATATGAGAGTGTGTGAGTGTGTGTATACACACACATATTTACAGAATGGGAGAATGAGACACCACATATTACCTATATTTACAGATTACTGTAAAGAGCTCAATATATCATTCTGTGTTTTATTAATGAATTAAACTTTTCTTTTCCTATTACGCTTTTCAGGTACTGTAAGCTTTTTTATTCCAGTTAAAATTCTATTTTTCATTTTTAGCCACTGTAATAATTACTGTTTAAGGGTTAAAATAATATAGTAATCTTTGTAAGTAAAGCTTGTTTTATGTCTGTGTGAATGTTAGCAGACACAGTAGCCAGAAAGCTCTACAGTGCAACCTAGTGGACATAAAAAGCATTGCATTCCTTCCTTTCTAATTTACAGTTACGCACACTTCATACTGTCAATCAGTAATTTGGAAATGTGCAATACATGTGGTTGCCACTCTGTAATAATGTCTTTCGTTCCTTTATAAAACACATCTAGTGCATATACAAATACACATGTGCGTGTACATATAAACATATACTACATCTAGGCCTTAAAGGATATTTTAATAAAAGTAATTTTCAACAAGCATTATTTATTTTAAATTCAATAAAGGACAAGGATTTAAGAAGTCTACTAACTGAGAAACACTCACCACGTCTCGGAAAACAACGGCGCGAAGGCGATTAATATCAACATCTTGGAGAAGTCTATCGGGGTCTTTGATTGGTGAAAGGTTTCCTGGAACATTGTCTACTGGTCCCTGAAAATGTAAATATATGTTAACGCATTGCCGAATCTCTACCACAGACTAAGAACTATAGTGCTTATATAGTCCAGTGAATAAATACTATCGCAAATTAGGGGGGGGAAATGAAGGTGCTCAAATTATGAAGCTTTATTCACAGGAAGAATGCAGGACATGGAGGATACATAGATGAAGAAATGAGAGGGAAGGAATTTAGCCCCTGTAATAAAGTGTGTGAGCAAAGCCCATTTAAGCCAAGTAGGCACATTCCAAGCATAAGAAGTTTTACCTTGGTCACAGTTGAAGCAGGTACACTTTGAAGGCTGTCATGGACTTTACTGCCACCTATGGATGGTTTGGCCACACGGTCTCTCTGTCGCTGGCGACATTCCAAGCAATTTCTCACAGCTACACAACAAACTAAAAAGGGTTTAATCAAAAACAGCTTAAATTCCTTTCCAGCAACACTTAACACACATACATGTGTACAAATAGGCAAACTCACTGGTCACGGTTATTGGGGATGGAGCCACTCAAACTGATTAGCTGGCAGTTTATTATATAAACACATTTGATTACATAATGTTCATTCTATTTAATAACTGCTTATTTATCTTACATTAAATATGTCCAATTGCCACACTACTTTTAGTTTGCTTGAGAAGGTTCTCATTCATCCAGGTTATTGTATATCTGTTGTATTCAGTAGGATCAACTGGACAGAAGTTTAGTTCTTAAAGACCTAGTTTTCTTGATTCAGAATGACTTGTACAGGAGTTTGTTGGCAATAAGCACCCTGGAAAGTCCCAACATTACTGGTATTGATACATATAGATCCAGGGATCCTTTCCAATTGTCATTTAGCGCTGGGAAGGAATTGGGTACTGGATTTTTTACTGCCTTCTTCTGGATCAACTGTTAAATAGGGTTCAGGGGTAGGCTAAAAAGGTTGGACTAGATGGACATATGTCATTATTTAATCTCCATTACTATGTACAGGCATAGGTTAACCTTTACATTTAGGTGGACATTTACAATTTTGCAATTTGCTACCATATACCATCCTCTGCAAATGTATCCATTTATGTTAAATGGGAGCAATACAAAACACCACATTTTGTTGATTTTTCAGCAAATGAGACGCTAAATACCGCAAGTTACTAGTATCGAGTCACCTAACGTGAGTAGATACACCCTCAGCTAGAGATCAGGACTAGCAGCATTTTGCACTGCCAGAGGCAGCTTCATTCCACAGCTAAACTTGATTGACATTATACTATTAGTGCAGCCACTAAAGCAGCTTTGAACTTTGGAGACTACTGTCGCTTGTTTTATAGGGTTTGCTAAATTCTACCCCACAATTTAATTGGTCCAAGAGATAGGAACCAACCAAGATGGTGCAAAGAAACACTAAAAAAATTGAGAATAAGTAATACTACAATAACGGTACTTAGCGTAAAGCTACTGTATGTGGTTAAATTACCGATAAATAGGTTGTATCATGGCAATCAACCTAAAGGGTCCCATACGTTTAATAAACATCTCAATAATGTGGCAACTAAAATTTCCAAAGATTTTATTTTCATAACAACAAATTATGCACTTTTTTTCTCAGCATTTTGCAAACTGTTCCTAAAATAAAATAAAAAAACTGTAGCTTGTTCAACAACTAGACATACTGAAAGCAACCCCCATCTTTGCCCAGCATTCTGCTTGGCGGTCCTTGAAAGGAACTGTGGCAGATACAATTAACTCTTATTTTAATGTGATGCAGAATTTTATTTGCCATAGATTTTAAGAAGCTAATTTAGAATTTCCAGAGAGGAGGTATATACTGTATAGATTTTATTTAAACCCCCTAAAATAAGAGATTGGTATGAACCTTTCCATATGTGCTTAATCCAAATCCAGCACACTGTAGTCTGTATTGTGGTTAATAATAAAACAGCATAATGGCAGCTTTATAAAAATATCTCTGCACATCTAGAACTAGGTCACAACTTTCAATGTGTCCTTGGGGAAGTGTCTATTAACCTCATATACCATAACTGTGCCGTAAACTTCATAAGATCCACAAGTAGAGGGGGCAGCCACATTAACCAAAATAAATATTTTTAAATATATTCATACAGAACATAATCTCATCCAATACTGTTTTATGTTATCACTGGGAAAAATGGGGGAAGGAGTGTCTACAAATACATTCAAATATAAATGAATATCAGCATTAAATGAACATATTATGACAAGGGTTTCAATAATTAAGTGTGATCTTATAGACAAACTTTCACATGCTGATTAAATGGGAAATAAAGTATAAAATTTAAATAAGTGTAAATAGCTTTCCTAACCAGAAACAAATGGGGGGCTATTGAGCAAGTGCAAACTATTTAATTGTCCCGGTAGTAGGGCTGCTAGAAACATTTAGAAATAAAGGATAACTATAGTGCGTATAAAGTTTTGTTTTTTTTAAAGAGTTAAAACGAAAAGTAACTGGGGTAGGGAGTTACAACTGGTAATTCCTACCTCCCAATATTGTTTCTATGAGGAGTACCAGCACAAAGAAAACTGCTTCCTCCTGCCTTCAGCACTTTCTTTAATACAGTAAAGTCCACAAATATCCTGGAAGATAAAAACTGTATGTGCTGTGGCTCCTTATCAAAATGATATTGGGAGGTGGGAATAATCAATCCTACCTCCCTGCCCCATGAACTTTTCAATATTAAAAAGTCAATTTTTAGAGCATAGTTGTCCTTTAAACAGATAATTTCTCTAAATTCCTTCAGATTTGTGAGGTGAAAGATACAACCACCATAAACATTTGTGTTTATTTATATTTTAGCCTTAATTCAACAATTCCATAGCTTTCCTAGCAATCTCATCTAGTCAGGATTCCCCCCATTCTTGATGGGTTTATTTTTTTGCCTTCCTCCGGATCAATGGAGGGATCATGAATAGGCTAAAAAAAAAGATGGACTACATTAACGTATGTCTTCATTCAAACTCCAGAGTTATGAAACAATACTATGTATGTAACCGTTCAATGCTGAACCACAGCCCGAGGTAATAAATAGTAATAGTTTGTAAAGGCCGGAATGATCTTACCAAGCCTCAGGCATTGTCTCATCAAGCCGCCAGAAGACATGTTTTTCTCTGCTTCAATTTCACTGAAATTCAGAGAGCTGGCAAATACTAGCACATCCACCATTGCCATGAGACGGCTGAGGAAAGTCACGGCGGTCTCTGATGACATTCCTTGAGTCACTTCAATGTTTTCCAACTCGGTCTTAAAACAAACAAAAAGAAATACATGGATGCTGTGATATCGTACCAATCCCAGACAATGACTCGTGTTTCATCAGTAGTTAATATAAAGGTAAAGCACTGCGCTCCAAAGCCTAGAAAAGAGCTACAGGCAGAACATACAAGTGCTGGCATATGAATGAACCACGGATATTGATTCAAAAAGACAGTGAATAACACAAATGATACGAATGGGGCAGGTAGTTGCAATCACATCAAGCTGAAATTTCATTTCCAAACACATGCAAGAAAAAAATCTCCAGGTACATCATGTTGGTTATGTTAAATCTGATGTCTTCATTTACACTTAATAAATATTAACTAAAAAGCACAATTAATTCACTGATAACATAAGCAGTTTCTTGATGTCCCAAAATCCCCTAAAAAGCCACATATGGACTTTAGTGTGCTGTCCAGTCAGCTGATATGTCAGTCCCTTAACTGGGCTTGCTGCAGGGATTCTGCTTTGATCTATGCATTATGGAGTTTTGGGGTTGCATTATGGGTTTTTCTGTGCCTAGACAATCTATACAATCACACCCCCTTTACTTCTCTTCCTTAGGGCCTTCCGTTGTCTTGTGATATCAGTCAGTAACTATTGTAGAAATGACATTTGGCTGAGCAGATGTCATTTCAAGCTGCAGAGAGATGGGAATAACCAACCCTACCTTCCTGCCACAGGTACTCCTCATTTAAAAGAAAACAGTTAATTTTCACAGTTTAGTTGTCCATTAAGGTCTTTGTAGAGGGAATATCCTATGACATTCCTCACTAAAAAACCATAACAAATCATGACCTTCTTCATTACAACAATCCACACCCTGATCCACCGAACACTACTCTACTTATAGTGTCTCCAAATGGAGTACACTGCCCAAATAACACTTGTGGAATATGATACCACATCATGTAAAACAAATGCAAGGAAAAAAAACATCATTTAACTTTCTATTCTAACGTAAACTTTAAATCTAAATTTCAGTGCTGACAGAAAGGAAATCTGGGCTCGAAATGTCTTTTTTTATGGTGTTTCACTAATCTGTCCCCAGATCAAACAAAAACCCCATTTACAAATATGCCTTTTGGCTTAAGGACAATCCAGACAACTACCCAGACGATAACTTAATTACCAACGTTACAGACATAACATAGATCCTAAAGCATAATCCGGCTGGTGGACGTCGCACGTAGGAATGGCTGCAGCTTTAGACATTAAAGCTGATTCAACATTCGTTGGTTCGGGCATTCAATCAGATTTAATGTCTAACAGGTGTATGGCTAATTTAAATCACTACCAATCCACCTGCACAATAGCACAAGTATCTGATCTGTGACTCTTGGAAAGGAGTACAAAACATGGGACACACTTGGCAGCTAGGAGGTAAGGAACAGTACTGAACAGGTAGTAATGGAGTATTTATTGCTACGTAAGTAGGAAAAATTAGTCTAACCTACAAGGAGTGTTCTCTTTTAAAGGATTTTAAGTTGGGCTGGACAATTACCAAAAAGCCAGGAAGCCAATGTCTCTATTAATTTACACCTGGGACTTACATTTTAAAGGGATTTACACTGAGGTCTATGCTACTGGATCCATAAAAAGCCAAATAGATTATAGATTTATCTTAATGGCTTCAAATATCAAAAATATTCCTCTGGTTTAAAGTAAATTAACACGTGCTTTCAAAACATAATTATGCGTTTTACGTGTACTTTTTATATTGTGACAAATCAGGCCTGGGTCATATTAAAGATCTATTCACAGAGATGACAATTGTTAATACTGTATATATGCTTAAGTATAAGTCGATCCGATTACAAGTCGGGGTACCTATTTTTACCTGAAAAATAAGTAAAAACTGATTGACTCAAGTATAAGCCGAGAGTAGAAATTATGACCACTACCGCCTTCTGATTCTGTATTGTTTTGTGGCTTAAGTTGCCCTTTAAATAGATAGCAGAATTCCCATACCTTAATCCCATACAGTAATTGCCAAATCCAGTACCAGTAATCCCCAATTCCTTGGCACTTCAGATATTTGGAAACTACAACTCCCAGCTTTGGTCGCTGGGAATTATAGTTTCTAAACAAGTGGAGAGGCAAGGTTCAATAATCTTTTAATTAAGCTTACCATAATTTACAATTCTCCTGACCCCCTTATAGTAAAGGGCACACTGACCCCCATATAATAAAGGGCACTCTGACCCCAATAGTTAAAAGTGTCACCTGAGAGTTGCAGTTTCAAGCTGTTACTTGCATTGAACTAGCAGACATTTTGCCCCAAACTGAGAAGACCCATCAGATTTACATCATCCAGATTTTTAACACAGCGCCACCTACTGGTTACTATCCGCAATTGCAGCGTTTGGATCTAAATTAGGACTTGACAAGAGTATAAGCCGAGGTTAGGTTTTCAGGCTAAAAAAAAAAAGCCTGAAAATCACTACTTATATTCGAGTATTCATCAGCATTCATCAGCATTAACGCTTAGAGCTTTAAGAACACTGAATGGGAAGAGAACTTGTATAGCAGTTTAAAATGTTCCTTCAAGGGCAATAATAAAACTCAATGTAAAGCAGCCGCTGTACATCACTGCCAGTAATAATAGATCAATGCCAGGTGAATTCCATTTTTGTATCTTTATCATGAAAAAAATGTATCCTCAGATTCCCAGCACAACTGGACTGTTATTGTAGATTTAACTTATATGGACTAAACCACTTAAAATAATGTATTTCCCTTCAGGAAGGTAGAAGACACATCTCCTACCACCTGTCCTGTTCCTACCTTACAGATAAAAAAAGCTCCCTAACAAGAGATGGCACATTGATTGAGTACTGCCCAGCTAATTCACATACAGGGAGATTTAATAAAGGTTCTTATCGTTTAAAATGGTGGTCATTTTGCCCCAACCAATCAGATATTATTTAACATTTGAAAGCTAAGATCGGATTGGTTGTGGAAAAATTAGCACCATTTTAAATGATAAGAACTTTTATTGAATAACCCTGATAATGTGTACGTATATACTCGAATATAAGTCCAGATTTTCAGGCTTTAAAATCAGCCTGAAAACCTAACCTCGGCTTATACTCGGGTCAAGTCCTAATTTAGCTCCAAATGCTGCAATTGCGGATAGTACGGTAACCAGTAGGTGTGTTAAAAAAATCCTTCACCTGCATAGAAAGTTACAGGAGCAGATCTGCCTTTACACTCCTTCCTGCTTCCTGTAGTCTGGCTGCTGGACTCACTCAGCACTGTCACTGCTCATCTGGATGCTGTAAATCTGATGGGTCTTCTCAGTTGCTGCTAGTTCAATGCAAGTGACAGCTTGAAACTACAACTCTCAGGTGACACTTAACTATTGAGGTCAGAGTGCCGTTTACTATATGGGGGTCAGAGCGCCCTTTACTATATAGGGGTCAGAGTACCCTTTTCTATATGGGGGTCAGAGTGCCCTTTACTATGAGGGGGTCAGGAGAATTGTAAATGATGGTAAGCTTAATTAAAAGTTTATTGAACCTTGCCACATGTTTAGAAACTAAAACTCCCAGCAACCAAAGCATGCTGGAAGTTGTAGCTTTCAAACATCTGGAGTGCCAAGGAATTGGGGGTTACTGGTACTGGATTTGGCTATTACTGTATGGGAAATTTTCTGTCCATTTAAAGGGCAACTTAAGCCACAAAACAATACAGAATCAGAAGGCAATAGTGGTCATAATTTCTACCCTCTGCTTATACTCAAGTCAATCAGTTTTTACAAATATTTCAGGTAAAAATAGGTACCTAGACTTATACTTGGATCGACTTATACTCAAGTATATACGGTAACTTCTTATTGAGTATTTCCTTTGTATTCTTTTGTTCTTTATGTGGAGTTGTAAAAATTTACACAAAAAAAAGTTGGCCGCATCAGGACAGCTGACTGATCATGCACCTTTCCCTGAAACAGGGGCAGGGTTAGGTGCACAGAGCTGTCAGCTGACATGCAGTGGCCATCTTTAAAAAGGGACAAACTCGTCACCGAAGAACGGGAGGTAAGTGCATCTCATTTGTGTATTCATTTGGTTTTTCTAATGATTTTAATTCCCCTTTAAGAAAGCATTAAAATAATTTATACTATGTATAAGTGATTAGATACAAAAAGGTCAGTGTTGCCCTGCTATTGCTTTGATTACAGATACATTTAATTAACTTCTAAAGCAAACTTTTACAGGCTAAGAATAATTAGTGGCTACTAGAGATGTACAAACCCTCAGTGTTTAATAGACCGGGTCCGTAGAACGCAGAGAATTTTCACTCTAATTACCCTTCAAATGTCATGATTCATAAAAATCCATATAGACAGGTCATTGGTATTTTTAACTGCAAACTTTTGTCTACTAAACAGTGAATCCTGTGGCTGCCGGATGAAAAGGGAAACATTGAATATTTAAGCAATAACATTTTAAATAGGATAAGAAACTAAGGATGTGATGTAAATATGTAGATAAGGAGAAGAAAATTACATAGGTAAAATCCCAAATATTAAAGAGTATGTCCACCCTAAATATAAAATTTTAATATGTGATCCCCCCTGGGCTCCCAGCCCCAACCGCTATGTTTTTTTTTTTAGAAAGCCCCCCAAACTCTACTTACCTCCCCTCTTTCCTCCGCCGCGCTCCCGGCCCTCTGCTTGCAAGAAAATGCAAGCAGAGGGGCGGGACCGGCAGCCGCGTCTGTGATTGGCTGAGCAGCAGCCAATCACGGATGCGGCTGCCAGCAGCTTACTTCCGCGTAAGAAAGAGGAGAGGTAAGTAAAAGTTTGGGGAGCTTTCTTAAAAAAAAAACATAGCGGTTGGGGCTGGGAGCCGAGGGGGAATCACATATATTAAAGAAAACATGCTAGGGGGAGGGAATCGGGAGAGGGAGGGAGAAGGGCTGCAGTACACATGGCAAAAATCTATCGGAAGCCAGGTAGCAGGCAGTGTCCAATATGGACTCTGCTAGCCTCCTGGTGGGCAGTTTTTGGCACTTTGGGAGGGGACTACAGGAGAACCATATGGAGCTGGGATGTGAGGTAAGGATTACACTACACTACATGGTGGGGCCAGTAGTTGGGGGGATTATAGTTTTGGGGGTGGACATGCCCTTTAACATTTGGGATAAGTTGTCCACCCCCATCACTGCCTTCTGCTGCTTCTTCCATGTACAGAAGCAGCATCAGGGGCCGGGGCGGCAGTCACGTCAGTGATTGGCTGAAACTTGGACAACCATATGCAGCAGAAAAGAAAGGTAGGGGAAATTTAACACTAGAAGGGTGTTGTAAGGGACAAATATTAGGGACAAATATTAACTTTGGGGAAGTTCAAGGCCCAAAAGTAAAAGTGAATTGCTCACTTCAAAGCTGAAGTGAACTATTGCTTTTTTGCATCAATTGATGAAGGGGAATTAAAGCAGCTATTTCTTACCTACCATTCTTTGGCTAATCTAAAATAAGCCACCAACGATAGAAAACTTACCCACGAGCATGATCCACCGCTGGCTCTGCTTCCTCTGAAAGGTCCAAACCGTTTCTAGTTTTAGCTAAAATATAGTGTGCATTAGTGTGCATGCGCGCTATAGTTAAGTAAAGCTGGAAACAGTCGGGACTGGTCACAGGAGCCAGTGGTGGTTCGCACGCGCGGGTAAGTTTTTTATCTCCGTTTCTGGCTCCTGTTAGATTAAGTGTAAAAGACTTGCAAAAAGGAAATCTTTGAAAGAAGCTTCCAGCTAATATATTTCCTTACAAGAAAAGTATCCAGGACCTAAAATTCTAAAGACCAAGATCCTTAGATGAGTTACTTACCTAAATAGGAAGACATGCTTCTTGCAGACTGCATCTACTCTTTGGCCTAGTCACTGATGGACTGAGAGGGGCAGAACCATGGAGGAAAGTTTAGGTATATAGCAGTTAAGGTCCTCACCCTGGGTATTTTTTGTGAATGGAGTGGGGGAGTATAGTGCCACTTTAATATCTGGGGGGTTTAAGAGATTGGTATTGGTCTGCTAAATTTTTTTCTGTTTGTCGGGCCATACCTGTACCTACAATCATACAATATCAGATTATCCCAATCCTCCAATAGACAAAAGAGTTTTTAGAGATGAAAGGCAGAAAGATGAGAAAAGAGAGATGGGGAAGGAGGGGGTGAGAGAATTTGACAGATACTAAAGCTCTAAGAAATGAATGACATAGAATATTTCTAATAGGCAGGCAGCCCAACAGAAGCATGGCAAACAGCTAGCAGATAGAAAGACGGACAGCTTGTTGAAAGAAATGAATGTACAAAATCAAACTCTGTGCCTGTCAGCGTTAAATGCTGAGAAATCTCCCAACCTGACAGCTACAGATGAGTAGAATTAATAAGAAGTAGATGAATAGGAGAGACAGGGCAGCAACGCAGACACAGGGTCCCATCACAATCAGGCAACCAGGAGTGTTACTCAGGTGTTGAGGTTCAACACAACTTTTATTTTACTTCTACCAATTACTCCATACATTGGAAACTACTGGTTCTGCCGATGTAATATGAAACAAATTTTGTAGAAATTCTGATTTGACAAATTTTGGTTTTGATCTTCAAAACCCAGATCTGTTCCGCTAAGCCGCTGGCGGAAATAAAATCCTGTGGGTTAGTTTACCCACAGTGAGTGGATAGAAGGGTGGACAGAACTGAGAAATGGCTGCAAGGAAACAAGACATACTGAGAGTAACAAACTGGATGGACCCAAAGTCAGTGAGATATAAACACCCAACAAGGTAACGGAATAATATCATAGCTCTGCATACCATATCAAGTGATTGTACAAGTGGAACACAGTGGATTTGTCTGACATGGACCTGCAGATATAAGGGGCATGCGCTCTGTCCAGACACTAGTGATATTATCATTAGAATACAGTAATGAACTAGCAAAGGAGATAAAGAAAATATAAAAAACGGAAACTTACATCAGTTATACTAACCTTAGAACCCTGGACATGAAACAGACAAACAGACAACAGATCACAACAATACAAGAAAAAGAAAAGTATTAAAATCAAAAGAAAATACAATTCAACGTTTAATTAACATTTTCAAAAACCATAACATTATCATCTTCAGGCAGATCACAATCTACAGTAAATGCAACATATCAATATGGAGCTACTATAACTTCCTTTCACTTGGGGCAAAAACAAAGATGCCAGACAGCCCCTTCTCATGATAACCACAGTCCATATATTATTTAGGACTATCAATTATAAAAGGCTGAATGACCCACTAGTAGATTAATAGAATTACAAGCACTTAGATCTGCAATATAAAATAAAAACATCCAACTGGCAGTGGCGTTGTGCCCAGGAGGCAATGGTAAGAAAACTGCTCAGAGCCCTGGCTAAAATTTCATTGTAGTCTATGGAGCTTGTGTCCATAAAAAAGAGCGGACGATGGGGTTTAACGTGCTATTCCCCCTGAACAGTGCCACTGAAACTGGGGTGGTTGTATATGTGTCAGTGAAATACACTACCCACACATTATCACAGGGAAACCTCTAGCTTTAAGTTAAGCATTGGAAGATGTTCTATATAGTACTATTTTATCACTACATGGATATTACATAAACATATTAAAGGAGGAAAAAAAAGTTTAAAAAAAAAAAAAAAATATATATATATATATATATATATATATATAAAAAGTTAAAATGAAGAGCACCTGAGGCTGGGAGGTAGGATTGAAAGTTCCTACCTACCAATATCGTTTCTGTGAGGAGCGCCAGCATGAAAAAAAAAAACAGGCTCTCAGTGCTTCAGCTCTATTTTTAATACAGGAAAGTCCAGGACATTTACCTGGCACATAACAAAACAATATTCAGAGGTAGGAATAATTAATCCTACTTCCCTGCCCCAGGTACTTTTCATGTTTAAAATTTTAATTTTTACTGTAGAGTTGTTCTTTAAAGGGGAAGTTTAGTGCAAATACATGTACTTTTCAGAAAAAAGAGCAGTTCAGTGGAAATTATCAATATTTGTTAGTTTGTGTAATGCCTTCTTAGTTATTCTACATATTCTCTACCATTTTGAAAAATCAGTTGATTTCCTACCCTTTGTTGTTCCCTGCTGTTGACATTAGTGAGCTGACATTTCAGGTTCTAATGGTCCTTCTTCTTCCCAGGATGCACCACTTTCTTGGAATGTTCTTCAGTTCAGTAATTTCTACTGATTGGCTGTTGGATGGGTCAAATATGCTCAGATCTCTACTGAGCAACTGAATCAACCCAGGTGCTGGGTCAAGGGCAAGACCATAACGGTCTCTGCTAGGGGTCCTGCAAACAGGAAGTCAGTATTTCGGTTGCAGTTATTTATACACAGACAAAATGCTGAATTGGCAGATTAAGGTCATTGGGATGAAAATACTTTTCTGAAAAGCTTATGTATTTGCACTGAACTTCCCTTTAATCTGCCAATTCAGCATTTTGTCTGTGTATTAATAAATGCAACCAAAATACTGATGTCCTGCTTGCTGGACCCCTAATAGGGGCCGTTATTTTCTTGCCCTTGACCCAACGCCTGGGTTGATTCAGTTGCTCAGTAGAGATCTGAGCATCTTTGACCCATCCAACAGCCAATCAGAAGAACCTAAACCTAAAATGTCAGCTCACTAATGTCAACAACAGGGAACAGCAAAGGGTATGAAATCAACTGATTTTTCAAAATGGGAGAGAATATGTAGAATAACTAAGAAGGCATTACACAAACTAACAATTTAACAAATACTGATAATTTCCACTGAACTGACCCTAACGAATAAATGTAAAAAAAATACATACTTTTATGAGTGGTATCTCCACTCATATTTTCAAGGTTTGGTAATCCAGTTCTATTGAAGAACGGGAGGTAAAGGAGCTGTGCCTTACCTTCCATTCTTCAATAGAACAAACAGGAGACTGGTGAGAAGTTAAGAAACTTACCGGCTGTTTCTTAAATACGTAACTTAATAAATACACCATAAAACACTGATCTGTTGGGTTTAGTCCCTAAACCCTAAACTGTGGGGTATTTTATTTAGGCTAAAGGAGACTGATAAAATACAAATAATGCATTCTGTAATGTGACCACTAGAGGGAAATCTTATACTTACAGTTGGTGAAGTTGCTGCAGACAACAAAGGCAATATCCCTCCACAAGCAATAATAATATTGTCAACCATCTGGGAAATTAGGTGGATTGTGTTGTGAACAAAAATAATGTTTTCGTTGCTATTAACAAAGTCCATGACAGATTTCGTTGAATGGCTGGAGAATAAAAAATCCTATTAATGCTAATAGCAATATTGTAACACTGCAATAAGTCTTTTTTTTTTCTTGCGTAAAAAAGTAAAATTCTCGTTATCTGGGAATACTATGTTTATGGCACAGGGACGGGATAAGGGAAAACATTAAGTAACTAGTCAGGGCAGAGACTTCACAATTCACAAATAATTCAAGAAAAATATGGCCGTCCCTTTACACAGGCTAATTAACAAGCAAACAACAACATGAAGGTGTAATTACAAGTTGTTAAAACAAGCAGTGCATGTAATCTCCGCAGTGGGAAAAATGCTCAGTTTACCTAAAACAGTCAGCCATGGTATGTTTAACATGAAATTGCAATATATTCACTTGAAGAGGACAGTGCATTAACCACTAAAACACAAAGTGAAAACGGCCCAAACATTCTTTAAAAAAAATCAAAGGCTTCAAAGATTAAGATTCACATTCAAACGTAAACTTTAAAACTTAAAATACTTACATGATCATCCAATATGTCAGATGATCATGAAGTGGTGGTGTGTGTGGGACCATAAATGCAATACAATAAACTTTCTTGCACATAAAAATGCAAAAAACACACTTTAAAAATTAGACTATTTCTATTTTTATTGGGAATATGCAGCATTGAAAATAAATTTTTTTTGCCTAGTTAGATTAAGAATTCAGTGTTCCATTCAAGGTTAGTCACTGTAGATCTCTACCTCTACATCACCTCCCCAGACAAACAATAGCATAAACAGTAAATTACCGGTATTTTTTTTTATAGTTTGTTTATTATTTTTTTTTTTTTTTATTTTTTTAGCGGTATTACGTATATACCGTGACCAATACCGCACCTGTATTATGGGTTGTATTACTATATAGCCGTGATCAATACCGCACCTGATATTATGGGGTTTAATTACTTATAGCGTGACCAATACCGCACCTGATATTATGGGGTTATTACTATATAACGTGAAATACCGCACCTGATATTATGGGGTTTATTTCTTATAGACGTGATCAATACCGCACCTGTATATGGGTTTTATTACTATATAGCCGTGACAATACCGCACCTGATATATGGGGTCTATTACATAGGTGTGACAATACCGCACCTGATATTAGGGGGTTTTTACTATATAGCCGGACCAATACACGAACATGATATTATGGGGTTATTTACTATATAGCCGTGATCAATACGCACCTGATATTATGGGGGTTATTACTATTAGCCGTGACCATACCGCACCTGATATTATGGGGTTTATTACTTATAACCGGTCAATACCGCACCTGATATTATGGGTTTATTTACTTATAGCCTGACCAATACCGCACCTGATATTATGGGGTTTATTTATATATAACCGTGACCAATACCGCACCTGTATTATGGGGTTTATTTACTGTATAGTCGTGACAAACCGCACCGATATTATGTGGGTTATTTACTATATACGCCTGATCAATACCGCACCTGATATTATGGGGTTTATTTACTATATAGCCGTGATCAATACGCCACCTGATATTATGGGGTTTATTTACTGTATAGCCGTGACCAATACCGCACCTGAATTATGGGGTTTATTTACTATATAGCCGTGATCAATACCGCACCTGATATTATGGGGTTTATTTACTATATAGCTGCCTGATCGCAGCACTGATATTATGGGGTTATTACTATATAGCCGTGACAATACCGCACCTGATATTATGGGGTTTATTTACTATAGCCGTGATCAATACGCCACCTGATATTATGGGGTTTATTTACTATATAACCGTGACCAATACCGCACTGATATTATGGGGTTTATTTACTATATAGTCGTGACCAATACCGCACCTGTATTATGGGGTTTTTTACTATATAGCGTGACCAATACCGCACCTGATTATGGGTTATTTACTTATAGTCGTGACCAATACCGCACCTGATATTATGGGGTTATTTACTATATAGCCGTGACCAATACCGCACCTGATATTATGGGGTTTATTTACTATATAGCCGTGATCAATACCGCACCTGATATTATGGGTTATTTACTATATAACGGACCAATACGCACCTGATATTATGGGGTTTATTTACTTAAGCCTGACCAATACCGCACCTGATTATGGGGTTTATTTACAATAGCCGTGCACAATTCCGCACCTGATATTATGGGGTTTATTTACTATATAGCCGTGACAATACCGCAATGATATTATGGGGTTTTTACTATATAGCCGTGATCAATACCACCTGATATTATGGGGTTTATTTACTATATAGCCGTGATCAATACCGCACCTGATATTATGGGGTTTATTTACTATATAGCCATGACCAATACCGCACCTGATATTATGGGGTTTATTTACTATATAGCCGTGACCAATACGCACATGATTATGGGGTTTATTTACTATATAGCCTGACCAATACCGCACCTGATATTATGGGGTTTATTTACTAATAGCCATGACCAATACCGCACTGATATTATGGGGTTTATTTACTATATAGCCTGACCAATACCGCACCTGATATTATGGGGTTATTTACTATATAGCCATGACCAATACCGCACCTGATATTATGGGGTTTATTTACTATATAGCGTGACAATACGCACCTGATATTATGGGGTTTATATTACTATAACCGTGACCAAACCGCACCTGAATTATGGGTTTATTTACTATATAGCCGTGACCAATACGCACCTGATATTATGGGGTTATTTACTATAAGCGTGACCAATACCGCACCTGATATTATGGGGTTTATTTACTATAAACCGTGACCAATACCGCACCTGATATTATGGGGTTTATTTACTATATAACCGTGACCAATACCGCACCTGAATTATGGGGTTATTTACATATAGCCGTGACCAATACCGCACCTGATATTGTTTTTTAATTTTAATTTAATTATGGTGTTGGGGATTTTTTATTGATCTGTTTTTTTTAGGTTAACATAGCCGTGACCAATACCGCACCTGATATTAGGGGTTATTTACTATATAACCGTGACCAATACCGCACCTGATATTATGGGGTTTATTTCTATATAGTGTGATCAATACCGCACCTGTATTATGGGGTTTATTTACATATAAACCGTGATCAATACCGCACCTGATATTATGGGGTTTATTTACTATATAGCCGTGATCATACCGCACTGATATTATGGGGTTTATTTACTATATACGCGTGACCAATACCAGCACTGATATTATGGGGTTTATTTACATATAGCCGTGACCAATACCGCACCTGATTTATGGGGTTTATTTACTATATAGCGCGACCAAACCGCACCTGATATTATAGGGGTTTATTTACTATATAGCCGTGACCAATACCGCACCTGATATTAGGGGTTTATTTACTATATAACCGTGATCATACCGCACCTGATAGCACCTATGGGGTTTATTTACTATATAGCCGTGATCAATACCGCACCTGATATTATGGGGTTTATTTACTGTATAGTCGTGACCAATACCGCACCTGATATTATGGGGTTTATTTACTATATAGCCGTAAAAAAGTAAAATTCTCGTTATCTGGGAATACTATGTTTATGGCAGGACGGATTAAGGGAAAACATTAAGTAACTAGTCAGGGCAGAGACTTCACAATTCACCAAAATAATTCAAGAAAAATATGGCCGCTCCCTTTACACAGGCTAATTAACAAGCAACAACAACATGAAGGTGTAATTACAAGTTGTTAAAACAAGCAGTGCATGTAATCTCCGCAGTGGGAAAAATGCTCAGTTTACCTAAAACAGTCAGCCATGGTATGTTTACATGAAATTGCAATATATTCACTTGAAGAGGACAGTGCATTAACCACTAAAAACACAAAGTGAAAACGGCCCAAACATTCTTTAAATAAAAATCAAAGGCTTCAAAGATTAAGATTCACATTCAAACGTAAACTTTAGAACTTAAAATACTTACATGATCATCCAATATGTCAGATGATCATGAAGTGTGTGTGTTTGTGTGTACCATATAAATGCAATACAATAAACTTTCTTGCACATAAAAATGCAAAAAACACACTTTAAAAATTAGACTATTTCTATTTTTATTGGGAATATGCAGCATTGAAAATAAAATTTTTTTTGCCTAGTTAGATTAAGAATTCAGTGTTCCATTCAAGGTTATGTCACTGTAGATCTCTACCTCTACATCACCTCCCCAGACAAACAATAGCATAAACAGTAAATTACCGGTATTATGGGGTCTATTTACTGTATAGTCGTGACCAATACCGCACCTGATATTATGGGGTTTATTTACTATATAGCCGTGATCAATACCGCACCTGATATTATGGGGTTTATTTACTATATAGTCGTGACCAATACCGCACCTGATATTATGGGGTTTATTACTATTAGCCGTCATCAATACCGCACCTGATATTATGGGGTTATTTACTATATAGCCGTGATCAATACCGCACCTGATATTATGGGGTTTATTTACTGTATAGTGTGACCATACCGCACCCCTGATTATGGGGTTTTTACTATATAACCTGACCAATACCGCACCTGATATTATGGGGTTTATTTACTATATAGTCGTGACCAATACCGCACCTGATATTATGGGGTTTATTTACTATATAGTCGTGACCAATACCGCACCTGATATTATGGGGTCTATTTACTGTATAGTCGTGACCAATACCGCACCTGAATTATGGGGTTTATTTACTATATAGCCGTGACCAATACCGCAATGATATTATGGGGTTTATTACTATATAGCCGTGATCAATACCGCACCTGATATTATGGGGTTTATTTACATATAACATGACCAATACCGCACCTGATATTATGGGGTTTATTTACTATATAGCCATGACAAAACCGCACCTGATATTATGGGGTTTATTTACTATATAGCCGTGATCAATTCCGCACCTGATATATGGGGTTTATTTATATAGCCGTGATCAATACCGCACCTGATATTATGGGGTCTATTTATATAGCGTGACCATACCACACCTGATATTATGGGGTTTATTTACTATATAGCCGTGATCAATACCGCACCTGATATTATGGGGTTTATTTACTATATAGCCGTGACCAATACCGCACCTGATATTATGGGGTTTATTTACTATATAGCCATGACCAATACCGCACCTGATATTATGGGTTATTTACTAATAGCCATGACCAATACCGCACATGATATATGGGGTTTATTTACTATATAGCCATGACCAATAACGCACTGATATTAGGGGTTTATTTACTATATAGCCGTGACCAATACCCCACCTGATATTATGGGGTTTATTTACTATATAGCCATGACCAATACCGCACCTGATATTATGGGGTTTATTTACTATATAGCCATGACCAATACCGCACCTGATATTATGGGGGTTATTTACTATATAGCCGTGACCAATACCGCACCTGATATTATGGGGTTTATTTACTATATAGCCGTGATCAATACCGCACTGATATATGGGGTTTTTATTTACATATAGCCATGACCAATACCGCACCTGATATATGGGGTTTATTTAACTATATAGCTGTGACCAATACCGCACCTGATATTATGGGGTTATTTACTATATAGCCTGTGTCAATACCGCACCTGATATATGGGGTTTATTTACTATATAACCGTGACCAATACCGCACCTGATATTATGGGGTTATTTACTATATAGCCGTGACCAATACCGCACTGATATTATGGGTTTATTTAATATAGCCGTGATCAATACCGACCTGATATTATGGGGTTTATTATACATAGCCGTGACCATACCGCACCGATATTATGGGGTTTATTTACTAATAGCCGTGACCAATACCGCACCTGATTTATGGGGTCTATTTACTATTAGCCGTGATCAATACCGCACCTGATATTATGGGGTTTATTTACTATATAACCGTGATCAATACCGCACCTGATATTATGGGTCTATACTATAAGCTGTGACCAATACCGCACCTGATATATGGGGTTATTTACTATATAGCCGTGATCAATACCGCACCTGATATTATGGGGTTATTTACTATATAGCCGTGACCATAACGCACCTGATATTATGGGGTTTATTTACTATATAGCTGTGACCAATACCGCACCTGATATTATGGGGTTTATTTACTATATAGCCGTGATCAATACCGCACCTGATATTATGGGGTTTATTTACTATATAGCTGTGATCAATACCGCACCTGATATTATGGGGTTTATTTACTATATAGCCGTGATCAATACCGCACCTGATATTATGGGGTTTATTTACTATATAACCGTGACCAATACCGCACCTGATATTATGGGGTTTATTACTATATAGCCGTGACCAATACCGCACCACTATTATGGGGTTTATTTACTATATAGCTGTGACCAATACCGCACCTGATTATGGGGTTTATTTACTATATAACCGTGACCAATACCGCACCTGATATTATGGGGTTTATTTACTATATACCGTGACCAATACCGCACCTGATATTATGGGGTTTATTTACTATATAACCGTGACCAATACCGCACCTGATATTATGGGGTTTATTTACTATATAGACGTGACCAATACCGCACCTGATATTATGGGGTTTATTTACTATATAGCCGTGATCAATACCGCACTGATATTATGGGGTCTATTACTTATAACCGTGACCAATACACGCACCTGATATTATGGGTTTATTTGCTATATAGCTGTGATCAATACCGCACCTGATATTATGGGGTTTATTTACTATATAACCGTGACCAATACCGCACCTGATATTATGGGGTTTATTTACTATATAGCCGTGATCAATACCGCACCTGATATTATGGGGTTTATTTACTATATAACCGTGACCAATACCGCACCTGATATTATGGGGTTTATTTACTATATAGCCGTGACAATACCGCACCTGATTTATGGGGTTTATTTACTATATAGCCGTGATCAATACCGCACCTGATATTATGGGGTTATTTACTATATAGCCGTGATCAATACCGCACCTGATATTATGGGGTTTATTTACTATATAGCCGGGACCAATACCGCACCTGATATTATGGGGTTTATTTACTATATAGCCGTGACCAATACCGCACCTGATATTATGGGGTTTATTTACTATATAACGTGATCAATACCGCACCTGAATATTATGGGTTTATTTACTATATAGCCATGACCAATACCGCACCTGATATTATGGGGGTTATTTACTATATAGCGTGACCATACCGCACTGATATTATGGGGTTTATTTACTATATAGCCGTGATCAATACCGCACCTGATATTATGGGGTTTATTTCTATATAGCCGTGATCAATACCGCACCTGATATTAAGGGGTTTATTTACATATAGCCGTGACCAATACCGCACCTGATATTACTATATAGCCATGACCAATACCGCACCTGATATTATGGGGTTTATTTACTATATAGCCGTGACCAATACCGCACCTGATATTATGGGGTTTATTTACTATATAGCCATGACCAATACCGCACCTGATATTATGGGGTTTATTTACTATATAACCGTGACCAATACCGCACCTTATATTATGGGGTTTATTTACTATATAGCCGTGACCAATACCGCACCTAATATTATGGGGTTTATTTACTATATAGCCGTGACCAATACCGCACCTGATATTATGGGGTTTATTTACTATATAGCCGTGACAATACCGCACCTGATATTATGGGGTTTATTTACTATATAGCCGTGATCAATACCGCACCTGATATTATGGGGTTTATTACTATATAGCCGTGATCAATACCGCACCTGATATTATGGGGGTATTTCTATATAGCGTGATCAATACCGCACCTGATATTAGGGGTTTATTTACTATAGCCGTGATCAATACCGCACCTGATATTATGGGGTTTATTTACTATATAGCCGTGATCAATACCGCACCTGATATTATGGGGTTATTTACTATATGCCATGCCAATACCACCTGTATTATGGGGTTTATTACTATATAGCCGTAACCAATAACGCACCTGAATTATGGGGTTATTTACTATATAGCGTGATCAATACCGCACCTGATATTATGGGTTTATTTACTATATAGCCGTGATCAATACCGCACCTGATATTATGGGGTTTATTTACTATATAGCCGTGATCAATACCGCACCTGATATTATGGGGTTTATTTACTATATAGCCGTGATCAATACCGCACCTGATATTATGGGTTTATTTACTATATAGCTGACCAATACCGCACCTGATATTATGGGTTTATTTACTATATAGCTGTGACCAATACCGCACCTGATATTATGGGGTTTATTTACTATATAGCGTGACCATACCGCACCATATTATGGATCTATTTACTATATAGCCGTGATCAATACCGACCTGATATATGGGTTTATTTACTATATAACCGTGATCAATACCCACCTGATATTATGGGGTTTATTTACTATATAGCCGTGATCAATACCGCACCTGATATTATGGGGTTTATTTACTATATAGCCGTGACCAATACCGCACCTGATATTATGGGGTTTATTTACTATATAACCGTGATCAATACCGCACCTGATATTATGGGGTTTATTTTACTATATAGCCGTGACCAATACCGCACCTGATATTATGGGGTTTATTTACTATATAACCGTGATCAATACCGCACCTGATATTATGGGGTTTATTTACTATATAGCCGTGACCAATACCGCACCTGATATTATGGGGTTTATTACTATATAACCGTGACCAATACCGCACCTGATATTAAGGGGTTTATTTACTATATAGTCGTCACACATACCGCACCTGATATTACTATATAGCCGTGACCAATACCACACCTGATATTATGGGGTTTATTTACTATATAGCCGTGACCAATACCGCACCTAATATTATGGGATCTATTTACTATATAGCCGTGATCAATACCGCACCTGATATTATGGGGTTTATTTACTATATAGCCGTGATCAATACCGCACCTGATATTATGGGATCTATTTACTATATAGCCGTGATCAATACCGCACCTGATATTATGGGGTTTATTTACTATATGCCGTGACCAATACCGCACCTGATATTATGGGGTTATTTAATATAGCCGTGACCAATACCGCACCTGATATTATGGGTTATTTACTATATAGCCGTGACCAATACCGCACCTGATATTATGGGGTTTATTTACTATATAGCCGTGATCAATACCGCACCTGATATTATGGGGTTTATTTACTATATAGCCGTGATCAATACCGCACCTGATATTATGGGGTTTATTTACTATATAGCCGTGACCAATACCGCACCTGTATTATGGGGTTTATTTACTATATAGCCGTGACCAATACCGCACCTGATATTACTATTAGCTGTGATCAATCCCACACCTGATATTATGGGGTTTATTTACTATATAACCATGACCAATACCGCACCTGATATTATGGGGTTTATTTACTATATAGCCGTGACCAATCCCGCATCTGATATTATGGGGTTTATTTACTATATAGCCGTGACCAATACCGCACCTGATATTATGGGGTTTATTACTATATAGCCGTGATCAATACCGCACCTGATATTATGGGGTTTATTTACTATATAGCCGTGATCAATACCGCACCTGATATTATGGGGTTTATTTACATTATAGCGTGACCAATACCGCACCTAAATTATGGGTTATTTACTATATAGCCGTATCAATACCGCACCTGATATTATGGGGTTATTTACTATATAGCCGTGATCAATACCGCACCTATATTATGGGTTATTTACTATATAGCCGTGACCAATCCGCACCTGATATTATGGGGTTATTTACTATAAGCCGTGACCATACCGCACCTGATATTATGGGGTTTTTTACTATATAGCCGTGACCAATCCGCACCTGATATTATGGGGTTTATTTTACTAATAGCCGTGACCAATACGCACTGATATTATGGGGTTATTTACTATATAGCCGTGATCATACCGCACCTGATATTATGGGGTTTATTTACTATATAGCCGTGATCAATACCGCACCTGTATTTGGGGTTTATTTACTATATAGCCGTGATCAATACGCACCTGATATTATGGGGTTTATTTACTATATAGCCGTGAGACAATACCGCACCTGATATTATGGGGTTTATTTACTATATAGCCGTGATCAATACCGCACCTGATATTATGGGGTTTATTACTATTAGCCTGATCATACCGCCACCTGATATTATGGGGTTATTTAATATATAGCCGTGATCCTACCGCACCTGATATTATGGGGTTATTTACTATATAGCCGTGACCAATACCGCACCTGATATTATGGGGTTTATTTACTTATAGCCGTGATCAATACGCACTGATATTATGGGTTTATTTACTATAAGCCGTGACAATACCGCACCTGATATTATGGGGTTTATTTACTATATAGCTGATCAATACCGCACCTGATATTATGGGGTTATTTACTATAGCGTGACCAATACCGCACCTGATATTATGGGGTTTATTTACTATATAGCCGTGACAATACCGCACATGATATTATGGGGTTTATTTACTATATAGCCGTGATCAATACGCACCTGATATTATGGGGTTTATTACTATATAGCCGTGACCAATACCGCACCTGATATTATGGGGTTATTTACTATAGCCGTGATCAATACCGCACCTGATAATTGGGGTTTATTTACTATATAGCCGTGATCAATACCGCACCTGATATTATGGGGTTATTATATATAGCCGTGCAATACCGCACCTGATATTACTATATAGCCGTGACCAATACCGCACCTGATATTATGGGGTTTATTTACTATATAGCCGTGATCAATACCGCACCTGATATTATGGGGTCTATTTACTATATAGCCGTGATCAATACCGCACTGATATTATGGGGTCTATTTACTATATAGCTGTGACCAATACCGCACCTGATATCATGGGGTCTATTTACTATATAGCCGTGATCAATACCGCACCTGATATTATGGGGTTTATTTACTATATAGCCGTGACCAATACACGCCACCTGATATTGGGGTCTATTTACTATATAGCGTGACCAATACCGCACCTGATATATGGGGTCTATTTACTATATAGCGTGATCAATACCGCACCTGATATTATGGGGTCTATTTACATATAGCCGTGACCAATACCGCACCTGATATTATGGGGTCTATTTACTATATAGCGTGACCAATACCGCCACTGATATTATGGGGTCTATTTACTATATAGC
This sequence comes from Hymenochirus boettgeri, assembly GCA_019447015.1. Taxonomy (NCBI): domain Eukaryota; kingdom Metazoa; phylum Chordata; class Amphibia; order Anura; family Pipidae; genus Hymenochirus; species Hymenochirus boettgeri. The sequence goes on along the minus strand of CM033470.1, from coordinate 289,637,379 downwards.
CGTGATCAATACCGCACCTGATATTATGGGGTCTATTACTATATAGCCGTGACCAATACCGCACCCGATATATGTGGGTCTATTTACTATATAGCCGTGACCAATACCGCACCTGATATTATGGGGTCTATTTACTTATAGCTCGTGACCAATACCGCACTGATATTATGGGGTCTATTTACTATTATACACCGTGATCAATACCGCACCTGATATTATGGGGTTTATTTACTATATAGCCGTGACCAATACCGCACCTGATATTATGGGGTTTATTTACTATATAGCCGTGATCAATACCGCACCTGATATTATGGGGTTTATTTACTGTATAGTCGTGACCAATACCGCACCTGATATTATGGGGTTTATTTACTATATAACCGTGACCAATACCGCACCTGATATTATGGGGTTTATTTACTATATAGCCGTGACCAATACCGCACCTGATATTATGGGGTCTATTTACTATATAGCCGTGACCAATACCGCACCTGATATTATGGGGTCTATTTACTATATAGCCGTGACCAATACCACACCTGATAATTCAAACAGATGGAGAGTTACAGCAGTGACCAGGAAAAACAAATTAGCATTTTCTTGTCTTTTGTATGTGTCAATTTTTAGTGCTGTATATTTTTTACAAAATTGATTTACTTAATGGTAATTATAATTTGTAAGTTTGCAATTAATAATTGAAAAAAAATTTCTGTTGATGATTTTATCTGGGGTAATAAATTCCCTTTAAGATGCTTTAAAAAAAAAAATCTTACCTTCTCCACACATGAACATCTGTTTCAAGAGCAAATAATAAATCTGTGAGAAGCCTTTGATGCATTGGAGACCACTTGAACTCAGGTATACGGAACATTGTTGTACGTGGACCAGGACTGAACTGCCGGCGCTGCTCTTCAGTCATTGGCATGCCTCGGAACCCAAGGTCAACCCGTAGGTCTCGCTCATGCTGATTCAATGTTCGGCCTTGAACAGCCTGAGTAAAAATAAGTAGCTTCAGTAAAGCACAAACAAGGACCCACATGTATACTTAGAATACGTAAATAGAATTTTTTTATGAGATTAAGAAGAGACTCTGATTACAGAAAAACATTCATCAGGTTAGGCAGACTACACCTGTAGCAATGTTATCATTTTATACTCTTTAACATATGCTAACCACTTTGGGGCTTATTTATTAAAAAATGCAAAATTTTAAGTCAAAAAATAGAAATGAAGACTGCGACACACCAACACCTACTCGTCAGCAAAAGGCCCTTATAGCCTATTTATTAGGAACTTGCAACAAGTTTCGGGGGATTTCTCCACCCTTCGCAAGGTGAAGAAATGTTGTCAGTGCTCTTTATCTTCAGCAGCCAATCAACTGTCATCAAAGGTTTCCTAAATGTAGTAGACGAATTAAAGGTAACATCTAATGGGATTAAGAAAACAGTCAATTTTGCGCCACTAAATAAGCCCTTTAGCCTCTGATGGCCATTAACAAAATCGGTCTGCTCTCATTATTTAACCTAAATATAGCTATGGGTAGATTGTTTGCCCAATAGATAACATCACTATGTATTTGACCTGTTTTGCCACCTTTAATAAACATATACAAAAATCACAACTCAGGTACACAGCACCTTACACAAGGAATCTTATAGTGGGGATACAAAATGTTTTCTTTAAAAAAGATCTCCGCATTCAGTTTCAGTATAGCGCGCATTATCGTGCATATAGTAACACTGAATGCAGAAGTGGTTGGGAACTTCAGCGGAGCTGGCGGTGGATCCTGCGCAAGGTAGGTTTTACTCGTTCGTTCCTTTCCACTTCTAAATGAATTGAAGAGCTGGACTTTAAGACATAGCTCCTTCACCTTGTGTTCTTTAATCAATGCAGTAAAGGAATAGTTCACATTCTGAGTTAACTATTCCTTTAAAAGGAATGTTCACCCCCAAAACTATAATTTTATATGTTATTGGCCATGATTCTAGCTTTCAAACAAGCCATCCCCCATTAAAATCCGTTCAGGCAATTTGAAGATACATGTGTTTTTCCAACATGCTTATTGCAGACCAGGAGCAGCTCAATGTAATCCAAACTCTCTCAAGCCGTGTCTTTAGCTTCCCTTTGCGTCCCCCCTCCCACCATCCGGATCCATCCACGGTCCCCCTAAAAGTGTAAAACCCTTTTAGGATATTACGGATGCCCCCTGCCCACACCTAAACGTGGAAATAATAATCGTAACTATACTTACAACCCTTCGTTCCCGCGGTGCTTTCTCGTGACGTCAGCCGCGTCTGTGATTGGCACAGACACGGCTAACGTCATGAGAAAGCGTGTTGGGCACAAAGGGAGGCTGAAGGCACAGAAAAGGCACAGCTTGAGGTTACATTATTGAGCTTGGATTACAGTAAGTTGCTCCTGGTCTGCAAAAAGCATTTTGGAAAAACGTATGTATCTTCAAATTGGCTGAATGGATTTTGATGGGGGGTGGCTTGTTTTAAAGCTAGAATCATGGCCAATAACATATAAAATTTAAGTTTTGGGGGTGGACATTCCCTTTAAGAGACATTTCTCTGACTTACTGTATAGCAAAGAAACTACTGAATGAAATCAGGGCTTTGGAGTCTGAAACAATTATTTGGTGAATGTCGGAGTCGACAAGAATGTGCTATTTCCCAGATAACCGCATAGGGGCTGATGCAATATATAGGGGGGGGGGGAGAAAGTTGCCCATGCTATTAATATAATAATCTAATGTTATCTAATGGGATATTAGCCAGTAAATAGCTACAGTCTAAATGGGTGCTGCATATAAATAGCACAGGCAAACTTTTGCACCTCTTATTGACCACAATTTTTCACTTTTTGTTCTCTTTTTTTCTTCAAATTTTGAACCGCGTTTTTCTACTTTCACAAGATTTTGACCTTTTGATCTTATTGATTTTCTGACTTATTATAAATTTTAAAAATCGGCAATTCCTAAATGAAACCAGATTCTTTTAATAAACCATAGTTGCAGATAAAATGGTTGTAGCTGTATTAGTTCAGTAGCATATACTAAGAGATGAGTACTGTAGGATAAGGTGATACCTTTTTATTATGGATTAACCGTTAATTTTTACAGACAAGCTTTCGAGAGATACACTTCTCTCTTCCTCAGGTCAAGAGAGAAGTGTATCTCTCAAAAGCTTGTCTGTAAAAATGAACTGTTAGTCCATAATAAAAAGGTGCCACCTTATGCTACAGTACTTTTAGTTTAATAAACTGGGACTCCTCTCTAATCATAACATGTTAATTTGAGTGTAAACACGTGTAACTATTGCCAGCTCTAGGACCCATTCCCACATTCATTTAAAACTCACTTGCTTGGCTCATAAAATAAATTAATCGAATTTATTTTAACATTTAAATATTATTAAATTTGGCCATGACGTAGGCTTAGCTATAGAGTCTTAAGCCTCGTACACACGTACTATATTACACCCAATGTACGCCCCCGAGCGCTTGCAAATGCACGACGAACAGGCGTTTGGGGAAATAATCGCACATGTGCATGCATTTTCGGTCAGGAGTCGTTCATTGATCCTCCATCAGATCAACTAACGACGCCCAACCAAAGTTTATTTTTATTGCGTTATGTATGTTCAGTGTTACATTGGAGGTCAATGAGACGTTTGTTTTTATATTTTTACAAAATTACATTGAGCTTGATTCCCAGCCATTTAGCTTATTTTGTAGTCCAGCACCCTCCCCAAAATTAAGGGTGCTTCATCTGCAGCCAAACAGCTGTAGTTTAACATCTCCATGCTAAAAGGTTTTACAAAGGGGTTTCAATTCATTTCTCTCTGCTTATACTGCAGAGATGTTAAACACTACTGTAAGAGCATTCACTATAGGATGGGTTAACACTGAAGCCTTCTGTAATAAGGTTAAACACATTTGGCATTAAAAACTCTCTTGGGCCAAATATCCATTAATAGAGAGCTAGCTTGTGTTTTTAGAAACATTTGATAGATAATGGAAAGCAAACAAGGTTTTGGATGTCAATAAATTCCCCAGGGAACTAGACAGAATGAAACTGTATCTGAATCATAGTAGTATAAAGTCTTTGTCCATGTGATATATACAGGTCCGAGACTGAGGACAGGGTTACCTGGTTGTAATGTAATGTAAAATGTATTTATTGAAATAGAAGTATCAGCAAGTTTTCACTCTTAATTTGTTTCTTGTTATATTCAAGGTGCAACTCTGCTGCTTCCCAATGATGGTCCTAACTAGGTGAAAAAATCAAAACCAACCTGTGTTTGGTTATCTGGCGACTATCTTCTGTTTTAATTTTTTCTCCCCTGGATATCCCCACCCAGGGAATTTAGTTGCTGTATCTCCAGCTTACTGGGTGAAAAGTATAACAGCTAAAATAGCTCACCAAAGTGGGATGACAAATAGCAGCTCTTATATTACGGAAAGGGAACCACATTTTTTTCTATTTTGGATAGAACATTAAAGTCTTGTCCAAAACTCTGTTCTGAAGCGGAATTTCATGGATATGCTGGAACTTGGGAATTTCTGGTTTCTTTTTTTTTCTCAACCACAAAATTTTTTCCAATAATTATTGAAATTTTGAACATTTTCAAATTCCAAAAAAATTTGCTATATTTTCAAAATTTCAAAAAAAAAAAAAAAAAAAAATCTTCAAAATTTCAAAAAAATCTTCAAAATACTATGCAGATGTAAGAACATGAAGTTTCCGGTACTGGACACTTACAGTAAGTTACCATTGCTATTTATACCTTAATGTTAGGCAAAACTTTCAGATTTTTTAACTTCCATTGATTTTAATGGATGCCATTGCGGATTTTCGGATTTTTAGATTTTTTCAAAAATTCGTGAATCTGCAAGGGGAACGGATTCAGTGAGTTCTGCAATCTCAATAAGACACTTTTAAAACACTTCCAGAAGAACCATTTTCTAGTATTTGTTATAATATGCCACATGCACGAGTTGAGTATACAATGTAACACATTATCCTCCCTTGAACCACTATTGCTCTTTACATTTCTTTTTTCCCCTCTTTCCACTCTATTTTACTCTTCTCGCCCCCATTTTACAGAACACTGTTTAAGTTTATTGACTAACCACAGATCATTACATTCCTACTGTATGTAATAAAAAGGTTTACATTAGATCCTGGATAGGAGATGAGATCAACTGAGTGACTATAGGGCATTATCGTAGATCCATACAGATTTATTCTGTTACCTCAAGGACATGACAAGCATGTTAAATGCAGAACTTAGCTTCAAAGTAGAAAGATTGTTGTACAATTCTGAAATTCACTGTTGCAAAAGAGACCTCACCTTCCGAGGGATTTCAATTCATGTCTATAAGATATCTCACAATGCATTGCCAACTTAAAGAAACACTATACATTATCCAAATTATCCTTTCTAATTAAAAGAGGGTCACAAAATCCATTACAATAATCACAGTCTTAATTTAACAGAACAGGAAAACACCCGAACATCTTAAGGTACAAAAAAAATACCCTCAGACGTATATTGAGCAAAAGATCTACACAATTCACTACATTCCATATACCGTCCAAGTGGCTGATAATTATCAATGTAGATGTTTTGGAAAGGCCGTGGTTTACCGCCTCTATCTTAACTAACCTACATGCTCCCTACCAAAATACACTTTACGTTTCACATTTACGATTTATCTGCAGATTAAAAAAAAAAGAAATTCAATTTGTTGCCTAGCGACAGATGTACCGTAGTTCTTTCAAAGCAAGAAACCCTCCAATAACGGGATCTCAAAATTCCTTCTCAATGATCACATTAAGATAAATGATCTAAATCTCAACAACACTTTCTTGTCCACATTGCGCTTTCAAAATGTTTTTCTGTCTCCGCTAATAAAATCCATATTAAATACGTTTTCAGACTGTTCAAGGTTTAGATTCAATTTATCAACCCAAGTCTTTATATTTAATGTCTGTTGCTCACAATTGATTTCTGGACGTGGTCTGGAGTTTTATTTTGTATTTCAAAGCAATTTTTGAGGTTGTGTCCTTACACACAACACATTGACTATTTAAAGTAAATCGGATTTAGCAAAACCAGTGAGAGGAGCTCTCAGACAGCATGAAATGTAATCTGGAAGGAACAGCTTATGGGTGGAAGACACTCTTCTTCTATGCACATGAGTTCTGCATTTCTAGCAGTAAATTTGCTGGTCACCTTTCAACTCAGAGTCCTTTACTTAAATTTGTGCCTCTAAAGGGGCCCATGCACGATGCAATTTTGTTGTACGGTCGTTGTACGAACTCCGCGATTGTACATCAATTGTTTCATTAATGGTATAGATAAAGTCCGGTGCAATTAAATTGAGAAGATCTGATTGAATATGAAGGTCAGGCCGGAAAATTTTTATCTGCTATAACGAAATTGTTTATGTGTATGGATGATTGTCGAACAAACATCTTCCAACTCGATCCTGGAGTGTCAAATAAACAACTTCCTGGAAAAAGCAGAGCTCACAGTCTCGAAGGTGTGAGACCATTGAGTGTATATTTTGTTCATGATGGCAATGTGTGCTGCAGTACACATGACAACAACAGGCGCATTAATTGATGTATGAACACGCAGCGAGATTCGTTAGCAAATAAAATATGAGAAAGAAGAAAAATCAGCAAACACAATCGCAAATTACGTCATTCTTCATTACCATTTGAGACCTCAACCCCAAAATGTGCTTTGTACGTTCGTCATTTCCGCCACATTACACTATCGCCAACAATAATATATTGTGAATTGGTTGCTTTCTACCAGCGTATTCTATTCTGCAACAATCTACATCTTACACAATCATATCTGCCTATTAATTCCAGATTGTACCCAGCAATGCCAACCATTTTATCTTGTTTGTTTATGTCTGAATGTACGTTGATCGTTTCCAATTTAAATCTGGTCTGCAGTTCATCGACCGATTTCATTGCACTGTGTAAAGGGCGCCTTAAAGGAAAACAAGTAAAGGGAAATCTGTTTACCATGATGGTGACTAATGAGATATAACTTTCTACTGTGGAAGACAATATTTTCAAAGAAATCTCTTTACTGAATTCTGTGCAATAGTTAGAAATATCATAATATAAATATAATACATAAGTGTGATATTTTATAATGGGAGCTGCAGTGGTATATATCTTTATAAAAATAACACAGCTATGTCACTAAGTGACTCATTTCTTATAACAGTAAAGGATTTTTACCGTTATAAGAAATTATAGAATACATTATAGAATACATGGAAAGAAAGGAAAAAAAAGTTCATTTTTCCACTATAGATGCCCTTTAAAACAGAAGGAATACAGGTAAAATAAATCAATATATGAATCTATATACTGTATAGGGTAGGCCAATTCCAGGCAGGAAAGTCTGAGGTGCACTCTTGCACCACTACAGGTAAGTATATATTCAGTAAGGATATGTAAAGAGGCACATTCTTTAAATCAAATTCAGTGCTTTAATACAAGTATAACACGACATAACGTTTAGGGAGGCAATGCCCTAAAATCATCGATCATCTCTCTAATGCAATGTAATTACATTTTTACTTTCAACATCCATTTAAAGGGCATGTCCACCCCCAAAACTATAATCACCCCAACTACTGGCCCCATCATGTAGTGTAGTTTAATCCTTACCTCACATCCCAGCTCCATATGGTTCTCCTGTAGTCCCCCCCAAAAGTCCCAAAAACTGCCCACCAGGAGGATAGCAGAGTCCATATAGGACTCTGCCTCCTACCTGGCCTTCGGGAGAAGTTTGGCATGCGTACTGCAGCCCATCTCCCCCTCCCTCTCCCTCCCGATTAGGATTCCCTCCCCCTAGTGTAAATCCCTTTTGCCATATTAATCCCCCTATCCCCCCAGCCCCAACCGCTATGTTTATTTTATTAGAAAGTGCCCCAAGCATTACTTACCTCCCCTCTTTCCTCCACCGCACTGAATGACCGGCAGCCGCGTCCGTGATTGGCTGCCGCTCAGCCAATCACAGACGCGACTGTCGGTCCCACCCCTCTGCTTGCATTTTCTCGCAAGCAGAGGGCCGGCAGCACGGCAGAGGAAAGAGGGGAGGTAAGTAAAGTTTGGGGAACTTTCTAATAAAATAAATATAGCGGTTGGGGCTGGGGGGACAGGGGGATTGTAATGGCAAAAATGTGTTTCAAGGGTGGACATACCCTTTAAAGGAACACTATAGTGTCCAATTATAAAGGGAGGGCCCTTTAAAAGTACCCATTATGAGGACCTAATTTGCCAACTTGATGTTCCCTACCTCCCTCTCTTTGCCCAGTGCTTCACCAATAGGAAGACACGCTTCTTAGATTTGTCCCCCAATCTGAACCATCTTTCCCAGTAATGCCTTATAGTGATTACTGAACATGCTCGCCCTCATAAAAAAGTCTGGTCAGATGGAAGGGGGAGTCATTAAAAGAAGGAGAAGGGATACTGGTAACAATCACTGGATTAAAGGCATGCAGCTACACAAGTATCTCAGTGTAAGTGCTATTTACACATACCATATATACTCGAGTATAAACTGTCCAGAGTATAAACCAAGGTACCTATTTTACCAGAAAAACAAATTAAAGTGATTGACTTGAGTATAAGTTCAAGGTAGAAAATATGACCACTGCTGCCTTCTAATTCTGTATTGTTTTGAGGCTTTAGTTGCCCTTTAAATGGACAGCAGAATTCCCATACAGTAATCCCATACAGTAATAGCCAAATCCAGTATGGTCCATTGCTGTCCATTTAAAGGGAAACTAAAGCCTCAAAACAATAAAGAATCAGAAGGCAACAATAGATAACATTCTCCTTCTGATTCTGTATTGTTTTTTAGTTGCCCTTTAAATGGACAGCAGATTTCCCATACAGTAATAGCCATACTGGATATGGCTATTACTGTATGAGAATTCTGCTGTCCATTTAAAACACTACTAAAGCATTGGCACTCCAGATGTTTGCAAACTACAACACTCAGCATGCTTTAGTAGCTGTAAGTTGTAGTTTCCAAACATCTGAACCCTCACCCTTCCCACCCAGTTCAATGTGTACCTTTTGTGGGCATTCCCTGGATCCTTTCCTGGCAGCTTCTGCAGTACCGGTAGCTTACAGGAGAAACCAAGCAGCCAATTGCTTGCTCCCATGCTCCCTATACTGAAGCGCTGGCTGACGTCACTACTCGACGACAGGCAGTGACGTCAGCCAGCGCACTAGTATAGGTAGTGTGGGTGGGAGCGAGCAGCTTCCGGATTTCTCCTGTAAGGTAACTAACTTGAGTATAAACAGAGTTCGGTTTTTCACGGTGATTTTACAGGATTTATTTATAAACTAAGATGAGGAAATTCATTTTTTTCAGCACTAACAAGAGGATCAGGGCTGAGGCGAGTATAGTCCTTTAAGCTGGCCTTGTACTGCAAAACTTAACTCTCAATGTTCCTGCAACATTTGGATAGCCACTGGTCAACATTTGATTGCAAAATGATTGGAGAGGGAATGGTGCAGGAACCCGAGAAAGTAACACTTTTTCAATAGATTACACAATTGAATGTCGAATCTTTCTATATCTAGCACATGTATGGCAAGCATTAATAAGTATAATTTCTATTAATAATATTTCACACCCACGCAGACCGCCAAACAGTGATGTAGCTGACTATGTTGTATTTAAAAGCTGACCATTTTATACATTTTAAAGGGCACATCCACCCTTAAAACTAAGGGTGGATGCCTACTGATCTGTTACCTGTCCTCAACCTCAAATGCTATATTTCACTCCGTGTTAGATGCAGTACGATATACAAATAAAAAGTGTAATTCTGCCAGATGCCACCTCCTCCCAGCTCACACCCATGTATGGCTGAGACAGCTGATGTCATGTTCAATGATTGACTGCTCTTCCCTTGCTGCCTATTGCATGTACTCATGCTCATAGATCAGCATCCTCCAACCTTTTTTGCACCATGGGCTGGACAACTTCATAACCAGGATCCCCATAAAGCTATTTCACAATACTTTCCTTTCTCACTGGCGCTCCTGAAACCAGTGTTTACCTCAAAGTCCGCTCTTCACAATCTTGCACAGCCATAAAGCAGATGACTTGTGCAGCCATCTTATGTCATTGGCTGTTAATTCTCTGGTTGCACCTGGAAGTGCTGTAAGGGATCAGCAGAGTTAGAGGTTAATACATGATTTCAGGACTGCCGGGGAGAGGTAGTAAATACAATATAATAAATAATATACTATACAGATAATTTGTGTGACCCAGATCGAAATGATCCAGGGACCAGTTATAGTGTACTGCTGTCTTAGAGCATAGGGAGGATTGTGCGTGTACTGTATCTAGCACAATGATAAGTGTAGGGGTTAGGACAGGTGATAGACTAGGAGGCACTCTGTTTTAAGAACAGACATACCCTTGCATATTTAATAAAGGGAAGGTTTATTATTTTAGAATTAAAGAGGTGTATTTACAAACAGCTGCAATACAGAAAACACTTTAGATTTGCTGATTTGTACATGGAAGTTTCCTAGCTTTGAATTACTTAAAATATGACAGCTCAGCTGATGTTGATCTGCCTGAGGGAACAATGTCTTCCTGAAAGGGCTTTCTTCTTAAACTGTCAGGGGAGACAGATTGGTACAATGTATGAATGTTACAGTCTATTGAAGTAAGATTGGCCTTTATTTTCTTAACAAGCGGCAAACGGTGTCCATGTTTGCTTCCCTTGTCAGAAGGATACAACTTATTTTAAAAGAGCATTTTCTGGCAGTCAGATGCTGTAAAATACTGTGACAGCAGCAAACAAATCTGTGAAAATAAAACATTTTAACTAGTCAGAAAAATGCTGCTGTAGGAGTCGTATATCATTAGAGAAGTGTCAAACTCGTAGCTTTGCTACTGTTGGAAGTAAGTCACGATGGTGATGTATCTCCAAAACACCGCTTCTTTAGCCAATAAAAAGTCCATCACATTTTCCGTACACAGATCATCTTACCAAAATCCAACTAGGCCCAGTGGGCTCTCATAGCTAGGGAAGTATCAGCGAGAGAATGGGTGATTGCTTGGGCTTTGCGTGTGTTGACTCTTCTTTAATTGCTGATCTAGTTAATGCTTCAAAATAAACAGAAGCAAAGGTGTTGTTAACATAGGACTGTAAAGTTAGGCTAGGTCACCCATATTGACTGGTCTACCAGATTTCGGTGAATTGGTTCAAAATATCAAAGTAACCGACATTTTTATCGCGCTTTTTTTTTCTTTCTTGGAATTGTGCGAAAAAAGGATGAGATGTTGGTAATATTTATTTATTTAGACGTTGTTTAATATTTATAATAAATATCGCCGAAATATAACCATCACCTCTTTAATTCCCATCCAACAGGCTACGCAGTCAGGCCAAGGTTGGCATCGGTATACCAAGCTTATCAATTTAAACTGTGCACATAAGGTGCCATATGGACAAATTTCACATGGAGTCAAACTGTGTCTAGAACTTTATATATAGCTTACCGTATGTAATCATATATACGTTTGTTATAAATGTACTTAAAATATCATCTTGTTGGGTTTTGACAAACAGTTTATAAAGTCGTTGATTGTATCCCTGACACCAGTATCCCTCTAAGCTGTACACTAGTTCACACTCACACAAAAGGTCTGTTAAATGTTAAAATAAATGAACTCTGGGTGTGTATCGATAATAATAAAATGTTATTTTGTCTGCACAGAAAATATATTCACAAAAGTACACTCACATTTTTGTTAAGATTTTATTATCTTTTATTTATCTTTTCATGTAACAATACTGAAGATATGACACTTTGATACAATGTAACATAGTTATTGGACCACTAACTGTGTTACATTGTTATCAAATGTGTCTGCATAGCTGTTTTTTCAGAGCGGGAACGATGCACAACAAAGCCAGCAAAGAGTTTGCCAAGGGCATGGATTACTGGAACCATGTTCTGTGGTCTGATGAGACCAAGATAAATGTATTTGGTTCAGATGGTGTTAAGTGTGTGTGGCAGCAACCAAGTGAGTAGAACAAAGACAACTGTGTCTTACCTACAGTCAAGCATGGTCGTGGAAATGTGATGGTTTGGGGCTGTATGAGTACTGCCAGCACTGGGAAGCTATAGTTCATTGAGGGATAAATGAATGCCAACTGATGTGACATAATAAAGCAGAGGATGATCCTCCCTTTCGGAAACTAGGACACCGGGCAGATTTTCAAAATAATGACCCCAAACGCACCTCCAAGATGACCACTGCCTTGCTAAAAAAAAAAAGAGTAAAGATTCTGGATTGGTCAAGCATGTCTACAGACCTAAAGCCTATTGAGCATCTGTGGGACATCCTCAAACAGAAGGTGGAATTGTACAAGGTCTCTAACATCCACCAGTTCTGTCATTTCATAATGGAGGAGTGGAAGAGGATTCCAGTGGCAACTTGAAGCTCTAGTGAACTCCCTCTAAGAGAGTTAAGGCTCAAAATGAATGGGGTCCACACAAAATATTTACTAAAATGTTTTAATAGTTTTGAAAGAATAAAATATTTTCTCACATATTAATTATTGTGCATTGGTTCAATGCATGTCTTGTTCATTGATTTTTTTTAGATATTTCTTGTATTTGTTACTCTAACAATCCAAACAGGTTTTTAGAAAATAAATACATTTATAATTAGAATAGTTTTTCATATTGGCTCTAAAGCTGCAAAACCAAAGAACGTTTGATTTGGTTAAAAGGCATGTTCACCTTCCTGCCCTGAGTCTAAAGACAACAATATTTATCCATCCCTCTGAAGAGAACAAATATTCTTGACACATTACAATGCCGGTGGAGTAGAAGACTATCTCCTTACAGGGACCACCAGGACCCAGATTTCTTTTTGTTTGGGCATTGGAATGTCCCAGTAAATTATGTTAGTCTTGCCAACAATAACAGTGTAATGAATCTTCCATCCTGCCCACTATATTTGTTGGTTTGTTCAGAATAAAGGAGACACGTGTGTATAGATTTTACATATGTGATCATGCCTCCCGTAAGACACAGGGTTATAACATTTTACAGAACTCTTTATTCCCTGCACTTCAAATAGCAAGTTGGTTTATTTTCTCCTGGGTCAGGAAAAGGACATTTAGAAATCCTATTTGGTTAGTGCTATAAACCTGGCAAATGGCTGCTAGATGTTTCTCCTTTATAATACTGTGCCCTGCTGACATTAGTCTATTCTGAACACGTTTTAAAGATTGAGTCATTTCCGTTCCAAGGAGCTCAAATATGGATTATTGTAAACTTAATTCTTTCCACTGTGGCTCCTTGAATGAGTTCAACTCGATTAAGGAACTCTGCTCCTGGCTAGAAATCTCATAACAGCGGCACAAGGAAAGAATGCTGACTCTGAATATTTGTAAGCAACTCATAATTGGCCGGGGCTTGGGGAAATCTGCTGAATGATGAAAGATCCTTTTCCTTCTTGAATTTAAAACTCACAAATATTTTTGCAAAACTCTGTAGTTTTTGTCATTTATAGTGATTTTTTGGCAAACCTCAAATGCCCCTTCCCAACTGTTAATAATAGTTATTTTATTATTACCAGTATTAAAGGGTAGTACAATTGAAAGGGAGATGGGAGTGATGGCTCTCATCTCCCTTTGAATTAGAGCCAGTGATGTCTAACCTTGGACACTCCAGCATAGACCCACCCAGTATTAAACTAACAATTAAACGTGATACTATACATTATATTAGTTGCTGCCTATCTCTGCCATGACATGGTTCCAGACCAATTAAACATCAAGAGTTGTATACAGTGTAGATTAAATAATGCAGCATAAGACAGAGAGAGGCTTGTCCATGGCCTATGAGTGACTAGTTTCTTGCAGGAGGTAGGGAGGGATGTTATAATCTATTTAAATGCCAACATAAAACTAATACATTTTATAGTTCATATTAAACTGTAAATGTATTAAATGAAATCTAAAGTCTTTTTTATTAATAGCTTTGAGCAAGTCTTATTGTGCATACTGCTTGAATATTGCCCAATATTCCTGCTGACCTGTTGACCAATAAACCATTCTGTCAGGCGTTAAAGATGACCAACTGTGCTTATTGAAGACATGTATGATTGTTGGGATTTATTGTCATTACTGCCTAACCATCCTTAAAACACACTTTTCACAAAAGTAACATTTTACTTCTTATTTTCATACTGTACATTTGATTTTTATTATATAAACCAGTACAAATCCGAGGAGCCAAGTTGTAAATGCACTTTCAGACAATAGCATACACGGGTATTTTTTTTCAGATTGAAATCGATTCCCCTTCTGTTTGATTGCCAATATCCGATCAGTTTGGACTGGTTGGAAAGTTCTCCCGTGATCTCATTTCAAGGTGAAATCTGCAGTTGGTGAAAGTTTCTTTGATCACACCATCCCTTAACTTTTGTGTTTTCCATTGATTTCTATGGTATTGCCAAGCTTAATAATTGGCTACTAGATTTGTCTGAGTGGCTCCTAATGTAAAAAATGTTTTGTCCACCCCTGATATAAACCTTGCACATGTTTCTGTGCTTGTAACTTTTTTTTTAGCTCAGACAGAATCGGGATATATTATGGTGTTTAGCATGGATGTGTCACTGAGGTGAGTGAGTCTTTGTGAACTTTATTCTTCATTTGTTGCAATCAAAGAATTTTGTTGTGACAAGACCTTGCAGTTTCAGGAGTAAGGACGGAGGAAGCATAGGATGTAAGATAAGAAAAGTCAGTATTGTTTGGGAGACATGTGAAGGGAACTTCGACTAATAATAATAAGATCATTAACACTAACAAAATCATTATAGGATAACATTATAGGATAAAAATGGACTTTTTGAAAACAGAAAGTACCTGGGGCAGGGAGGTTGGATTGGTTATTTCTACCTCACAATATTGTTTAGTTTAGGAGCTACATCAGGTACAGTTTTCAATTTCCAGGTTAGTCCTGGGCTGTTCTTGTATTAAAGATAGAGCTGAAGCCAGGAGGAAGACTGGTAGAGTCTGTTTTCTTTGGACTGGTGCTCATCATCTAATTTTAAATTCACTGGGAAAAAATAGATGCTCTAGGCAAACAAACATAAATGTGCTGCAGTTCTACAGTGCAACACATTAGTGAGAGCAAATATGCCATATATACAAAAATGCATTAGTATAGTATTTGAGGTTGAATAAAGACATATGTCCATTTGGTCCAAATTACTCTGCAATACCCATATTTCCTGCCTAACTGTTTATCCAGAGGAAGGCAAAAAAAACCCACAAAAAACCCAGTTCAGAATATTCAGACAACATACATTCCGTGCCTAATCGGTGCCATTGGTGCTGTTGTACAATTTTTTATAAGCCAAGTTGGCTTTTCCTCATAGTATCTGTTTAATATTAAGATTTAAATGATGTGTTCCCTGGTTATTGAAGATGATTATAGTTCTTGGTTGGCTTTTAGCAGGAACAGGGCCTTTTTCAAGCAAATCTTGTTCTGGTGATGTAAAATGAAGAGGTTTTGATCTCTTTTTAGCTCTGCTATTGCACTTTGATTCTTGGTAATAGTGGGTGATAATGAAACTCCCTATGGGTCCTGCTTTAGATACATCTGCTCACAGATTCTTTTCTGGAAAAGTCTAAAAATTTTAAAAATGCAGACAAGGTTTTTATTGGACACACTAATACGATGTATTATATACTGTATTGGAGACCTGGTATACAGGGATTTTTGAATTTCAAAAAACAAAGTGACTGTTAATTACACTTTCAAGTAGTCTAGCAATGACTGATAGACTTCCTATTAATAAACTGATTGTTAATCTGTCAGCCGGGAAGAATAGAGATCCCACCAATATTTTAATTAGCTGAAATGTATCGACAAATCCAAATCATATAAAGTTTTTAAAAAACAAGGTTAAAATGTAAAAAACTTGGAGCAGAAAATAGGATCGATAATTTTTTTTTACCAAAATAAATTCTGTGAAGCGCTCCAGCACAAAGAAAACGTATTCTGCCAGGCTTCTTTCTGGTCTTCATGCCATCTTTAATACAGGAAAGTGTAGGACTAATCTGGCTGATGAAAACTGTATTCTGGTGCTCTTCAATGATATGATATTGGGAGGTAGGAATACTCACTTCTACCTCCCTACTCCAGGTGCTTTTCATTTTTAAAAAGTTATTTTTTTACACTGGAATTTGAAAGAATCTGTGAGTGGTCTAGGAGATATACATTACCGGTTATCTGAAGTGTCCATACATGTACAGATATTGATGTAGTACTTACTCGTAGTAATCTGCCTGTGTGTTAAAAAAAGATTCATCAACATGTATGTATTGGGTTTGTTTGAGGTTTGAAAATTCTCATTCTTTAACAATATCTGAGTGTACACAACTTGTATGCAGAATAACTTCAGTGCTTGCTTTCCACCTCCATAGGACACAGAGTCTTGAACAAAGCTGGGATCCTGTTTCCCATTTCAAGCAGCTATTGCCCTTCTGTCAATTGAACAGTACCAGTTAATATGTTTAGTGTTTTCTTTTCCTTAACGTTAAATAGTTTATTCCTTGCTGTGCTTCTGGGACACTGTGTGCCTGTTGTACACAGTTGTATTTCTAAGGCCTTAAGAAAAACAATTTCTTCTGTGTTTATTCATTCTGTTAATCTCTACCTTAGAGGGTTTTTATTTCTTTCTCTAACAGCACATGATGCAGCAAGATCTCAAATGTTACGCCATCAGCCGCCACTTTCATTTTAGGGACAAATCGCTTATGATTATCGTATATTTCATTCTAAAGAAAATAAAATGTAGCAAAGGTCCTGAATGAGAAAGTGGCCTATCCATAAGGAAATGGTTGCTGGGAAATGATTTTGTTTATGCTGTATTTAGCCAGTGGTTGACTGACAATCCAAGGAAATGACAGTTAAGGTGGAGAAAACCACAGCAGAATATGGAGTCTAAACACACAGTATGGTATATTGATAAGAGAAGTGATGAGCTGCACACGGGCAGAGGGACGGATCTGTCGGGAGGAATTTAGCCAGTAGTTTCAAGCAATTTGTTTTCCTCCAGGGGGAGTCAATCACAGACTATATAGATGTGCATGCAGCCAAAATATTGTGCATATAATAAACCAAAGGGACTGTATGGTAGTGTACATAAATAGATAATGATAGGATGTATTGTCTGGTTGATGATTTGCAACGTTCCCCCAACGAGCGACCGTGTGTATGAAGCGGGCGTTCATACACATCTTGTGTTGCGGGTCAGCACCCGCGATCACACGTGTGTACGAACCTTTAATGCATGTCCCCTCGTATGTTCACTAATGTATTACCTGGAGATCTAATTTGCCTTTTTGGGTTTGTGCTCAGATTTTCAGGAAATTGACACAGTCCATCGCTTTACAGATTCTTAAGTTTTGTTGATCAAAAATATGAATTGATCATAATGATGGTGTCATTAAGGACAATTGGTGCAAAATCTGTGAGATAATTCTCACTAAAATCAGTAATGCTTTTAATCATTAGTTTTAAGTGACAATTGAGATATCAATATATGTTTGGTATAGTAGACCAAAGAAGACTAAAGTCCATGCATGTACATAGCCTGTCTGCTTACAGTAAGAAAAGGACTGGGAGACAAAGGTAAGTACAAGCATCTGGCAGTTTTTTGATAAACCTCTTTAGTTTTCCTCAGTCTGAGTTTGGCTGGCCAGACACTACAGAGATCAGTTCGGAGTACAACAGTCAAATTGATCTAATATCTACTATCTGACATTCCCCATCTAGGCCCATTCATGTTTTGATCGGATGTCAATTGAAAAATAAAACATCACAGGAATGTCATGATGTTAGACTTATAAAGTATGGCTAGCATTACATTAAAGCTGTTTAGTACTTCCATATCTATTTGTAGTATTGTATACAAACACTGAGCTCTGTTCAGTTATGGGGCAAAGCCAGTAAGTGTTGGTCCAGCAAGTACAGATTAGCTACAGATAGTCTTAAACCTAATTTTTCGTATTTTTTGTATTCAGAGGAATATGCTCAGTTATATACATCTATGTGATGGACAAATGATTTAATATATTTCTATTAACTGTATTTTTTGCCATAATCCTATTTTTGCCTCTGAGCTTGGAATATTTTGCTTGTTTAACAGATGGCAGGCAGTAGTAAAGTGATTTCCTTAACATTAAAGCTGTAATCTTCCACTAAAGGGCTTGCAATAATCATGCGATTTCTGCTAAGGCGAATTTTCACTTTCAATGTTCATGCTTTTGGGAAGATGCTGAAATAAATTGGAGATGGAAGAGCCTCTAGTTAAATACATAAGAATGATCTTGTTTAAATAAGAAATATCTTTTGAACTGTTCTTTACTTCCAAATCCTGAGCTGCTTTTCAGTGTATGCTGGGCTGGTGTTAGAAGAGCAAACCAAAATATCATGGAAATGCTGTTATTATATTTAGCAGAATAATTTACTTTATAAAAGCAATTAGGGGCAACACATTCCTTCTAGTTTTCCAAGCCTCATTACAGCACTAGAAATAGAAATGTTCTATAATATCCTGTCTAGAGGAATAGTTTTGAAAGAGTTGGGTAGTAGACAACATAGAACCTTTTGGATGGAAATGAATGAGAGACAGTAAGATGGCAGAGTATTGCAATATAAGTTATTAAGGGGTAAGCTTGCCCTTTAAGCACACCATTTCCCCCACTCCCACACATCTGTCAGTTGAAGCGATTTAGCTGATGTCCAGACCAAAAGATGCCTTCTCTGTGGCTGTTCAGCACATAGATTACACATACGGCAGCAGAGGAGGTGTCTAATTACGATTTATTGCATCAAAATGTATGTTTAAAAGCATTTTTGGTAAAGGTAACTATAGCGAAAAATGACTGGGGGTGGGTAATGGGCAAGCTCGCCACTCAAATGAAATAATATATATAGATCAATCACACCCCAAACCCCAGAACTGTAATAATTAGAAATCTGAGAGATGTAAGTCTTATCTGAAATGCTTCTAAGGGTAAGCGGCTCCAGTCTTCACCTTCAATACGTTCCCCATGCTCCTCCAGTCACAATCTCAGTACAGTGCACACCCCCGGATGTCTCCTCCGATCATGTATAAGATAACTTTACACAGCTGTTTTGGGTCTCACTGCTGTAGAAATTTGAGTCCGGGTCCAGGATTTATTAAATTTAATTTTTATATCTTATAATTAAAAAAAACAAGTCTAATGCGTATCGTACGAACCCTTAAAGGGTATGTCCACCCTAAATTAAAAATTTTAATACACGATCCCCCCTGGGCTCCCAGCCCCAACCGCATTAATTTTATTTTTAGAAAGCCCCCCCAAACTCTACTTACCTCCCCTCTTTCCTGTGCCGCGCTCCCGGCCCTCTGCTTGCTAGGAAATGTAAGCAGAGGGGCGGGACCGGCAGCCGCGTCTGTGATTGGCTGAGCATGGCAAAAATCTACCTGAGGCAAGGTAGGAGGCAGAGCCCTGCTAGCCTCCTGGTGGGCAGTTTTTGGCACTTTGGGGGGGGGGGACTACAGGAGAACCCTATGGAGCTGGGATGTGAGGTAAGGATTAAACTACACTACATGGTGGGGCCAGTAGTTGGGGGGATTATAGTTTTGGGGGTGGACATGCCCTTTAATCATAGACACATAGACACATAGTACTCCCCATTTTAAAACCATTACAACCTCCTACATAAAAAAAAAAAACAATCATTACCTTTTAAAGTGTAAAACTTAGCCCTCCAGCACTAACCCATGGCATATTCCCTTTTATTTCTATTGGATTTCGTTACTTGTATTTTTTTTCTATGCTTATTTTGTGTTTATAAGTAAGGATATCCAAATATCTTTCTTTTTAGAAAAAAAAAATCTACTTGAGAGCTTATCCAGTTCCAGTGGGAAGATCCCATCTTGATTGTAACACCTTTGGTATTCTAGTATCTAATTCTAGAATTAGATCTAAATCTAAATCATTTCCACCCCTTAATTTCTTTCTCACTTTCTCTATACCCTGTATTTTACAATATTTAATGTCTCTTCCATTACATTCTGAAATGTTTTGCTATTAGTGTTTCTTTCATCATTATCTACTACTAGAACTAGACAGTTAAGCCCGTTATGTAAACGGGCGCTAGAAATTGAGAGTCTCTCTCTCTGTGTCTCTCTCTCTCTCGTCCGGTCCAGCAGCTTAAAAAAATTTCTTCTCACAGTGTCTGACTGATACTCATTGATTTACTACGGCCATGTGGAGAAGCCGATGCACGGGCATTGATCTGGCAATGCGCATAAGCCAAAACTCCCCCACTCGCGTCTACTCTTCCTCCATCTTACGCACGCATATGCGTGCATATGTTCCCATGCTCATTATTTCAGGGACCTTTTAGTTCTTCCAATATATTGTTTATAGAAAATATATTGTTTATATAAAAGATATATTACGTTATGTATGTCACAATTAATAAAATCCTTTGTATCATATGTTTTCTGTGTCACATTTGATTTATATTTTTTTGTATTCTCCATTACCATACATGTTTTACAGGATCTTTTCCTGCACTTAAAATTCCCTACTGTTTACAACCAATTTTTTTCATGCGTGTCTGGGGTGGCAGCTTGTGGCCAGCAAAAGTGTGTTACCTGCCATCTCCATTCTGTACACATCAGTTTCTACTTGGGCTGTAACAGGATCCCCAATTAATACAAGTGTATATGATCCCTTGTGTCCCTGTAAAAATCAGGTTACAGTAATTGTTGTGTATGCCAACAATTCCAATGATTTTTCTTCACCTTTCCAAATACACAGGAGGTAATTGATATAGCATCCAATTTAGATAATTCCATGTCTTGAAAGGATTACTACTCCAAAGATGTGAGACTCCATGAAGAGGTTGGTCACACCAAACATAATCTGAAATGCTGCCTGATGTTCTGTTAGCTCTCTTTCTGCTTCCTGGTTCTTCCAGTTAGCAGCTTTCAGTCATGGATGTAACAGATGACATCACATCAAATGACTTAATGTTATTCAGTTAGCAGTGGGAAAGGGGAGGGCATAATTTTGATGCATATCAGACTAGCCATACATCTGTCAGCTTTTGTAGTTTTAGGGGGTGATTTTTTTTTTGAGGGGGTATCGTGCCCTTAAAGGGACACTAAACTGATATGATCAACTACAGTAAATCTGTATCTATTATTCACAGGGAGGTGGGATAACGTTTCCCCACCACCCTGTGAATAATAGAATGCCCCTGTAACAGAGAGAAACTTACCTACCGGCGCTACACCTTCAGCTTCTCCCCAGCTGACACGAGCACGGCCCCACTCTCGCTCTTATCTTTAACATTGCCACGCATGTGCAAAACATAGGAGCTCAGTCACGATAAAACGCCACCTGCTGGGGAGAAGCTGCAAGTGGGGCGCCAGTAGGTAGGTTTATTTATGTTATTTGGGTATTCTATTATTCCCTGGGAGGTGGGAATAAGCGATCTTGCCTCTTTGTGATTAATCGATACATATTTACTGTACTTGATATCAGTTTAGTGTATATTTATATTTAGCTTTTATATAGTTAAAGCACTATAAAGAATTAATGGAGTTATTCAATAAAAGGTCTTATCGTTTAAAATGGTGGTAATTTTGCCCCCACCCAATCAGATGTTAGCTTTCAAATGTTAAATAAGATCTGATTGGTTGAGGCAAAATTAGCACCATTTTAAACGATAAGACCTTTTATTGAATCTCCCTGTAAGTTTGGAGGGTCCATTTAACGTTTCCTGTTTGAAATTCTTGTGAGGCAATTAACGGCAGCCTAAGGCTGTGAGGTCTGAGGGTTGAAGTCTCCAGATTCTATGTCGGAGAACTCCAAATATTACAAATAGCAGTGGTTATTTTTTTAGTTCATGGCTAGTGCATAGCTTTTCATTGCTTTATTTTCAGGCTTATATAACATCTGGGCTTTACCGGTAATTCACAACGTATTTTTAGCCTGCATCCCTACTTTAATCAAGTGTAGTAATATTTACTGAATTCTTCTAATAGTGCTTCTCTGGGTATTATTGCAGTCACACTTACATGGAAAGATACATTCTGACATACAGTATTCCATACGATTGGAAATGGACGCTAATGCATTAATTATAAAATAAAACCTTTTTGGTAGTGAAAAGATTTCTGCTACCAGCAACCCACGTTGGGGGCCTGTAATGTCGACCACACAAGCTTTACTACTCTCTGAAAGGACGCTTACCGTACTGCTTTCAGCATCTCCTCAATATTCTAGTTGTTTCTTCTTCTTCCTGCACAGCGACTGTTCCCCAGCTGACCATCTCTGCAGGTCTAGAAGGTTTACATCCCATTCCTTCTATTGAAATCTCTCCTTTGTACTGTAATGAAAAGCTTTTGGCTGAGATATTTACATTTTATATTACTTAGTGCATTTTTTTATTACAAATGATGTTTCATTTTAATTTTCAAATATATAGAATAAAATGGGAAAACCACGGGTATTATCAGTGAAATCTATTTAGCATTAAAAATGTGTCAATATAGTTCAGAATGTTATAAGGATATGGATAATCTACATTACCATATAAACAAGGAATATCACCCCAGGCCCAAGCTGGGAATATGGTTAGAACAGGGGTGCCCAACCTGAGCCACACTGGGGCCGCACTAGTGGCCTCCAAGCAGGGAAAAGGCTGCAAGTGTAGCTCTGCCCAAGACTTGCGACAACATAAAAGGTGAAATCACTGTGCGTTAAAACAATTACTGCTCGTCTGGTTGGGGTAGGGTCAGTGACATTTCATACATACAGACAGTCACCCCAACTTTAGTATGTGTGCATAGGATAAGCATGGAAACTATGGACAATGATGTCAGCCCCCCATATTTTCTTATGTTACGCAGTGCAGTGCAATTTATTCATTCACTTCATGCATCAGTTTACAATCTAAGTACCCACTCAGTATGACTTAGTGATTGGCTGGGAAATCAAAGTACATGGAGGAAACCCACACAAGCACACAAACAGAATAGTGAAATTTGAACTTCGTAATGCAAGGCACCAGTGCTAATCACCGAGTTACCAAGCTGCCCTGTATAAAACAAAACTAAGGCATGCCATACATTGGTTGATTCTTTTGGCACCTTTGAATGTTAGAATCGGCTAAAAAAAACAAACTCTGCGTGTTCCTGCTGTTCAGTAGACTGCCTGATATTGAGCATATTAAGCCGATATCTGCTCAAGATTCAGGGAACAAGGTGGT
This sequence comes from Hymenochirus boettgeri, assembly GCA_019447015.1. Taxonomy (NCBI): domain Eukaryota; kingdom Metazoa; phylum Chordata; class Amphibia; order Anura; family Pipidae; genus Hymenochirus; species Hymenochirus boettgeri. The sequence continues at coordinate 289,613,990 of CM033470.1, read as the reverse complement.
GGAGTTCAGTTGGAACAGATGTGTATGGATCCCGAGTGAAAGCTAACGCCTATTGTCGTATTGTATCCTCTAATCTGTCTCAACCATTTCCTGTACAGCAGATTTAATATTCCTTTAAGAAATAGAACAGTTTTTACTATGATCTAGGCTGGTTGCTCACCGTCACTTCACATTAATAGGCACTTAATATCATGTTTGGATTCTTACTTGCACTAAGTGAGTTCTATTTACTCCAGGGAATATATAATATTGATGTGTAACTTGATGTGCTGTTACGCCTTCCACTTTGCGATAATTACTATGATACTATGTGTATGTTGTTGCTGCTTCTTCCTCCTGTAGCATATGTTGTACCTCAGTGGCCATTCATGGGAGGTTTGTTGAAATAACAGTAGATGAGATACACATAATATCACAATCCTTATAAGTATCCTGTTGTCTTTATTAGGCATATACAGGACAATACAATGAGAGTTACATTGCTAAATCTCTTTTAATGATGTAATAAAGGTAAGCATAGCTTTAAGTGGGATTTTATGGTGACTGGGTCTCTTAAAAAACACCTGAAAGCAATGCAATAAAAAATACCATAGATTTCTGCATGATTTTTTATGACCATTTTAAAGTTAAGTTGGGATAATGCTGAAAGGAAAATGCTATTTATTGCTTTTTGCATCATAAGAGCAGTAGCACCACCCTGATAGTATTTAGATAAACCTTCCTTTTGATGTTACCAAGTTAAGGACATCAACATAAAAGTCCTTGCCTCTTGGGGTACATTAGATCACATGCAATACTTACCCAGTTTGGCCTTGCTCTCTTCCACAGTTTGGTACCTGGTACCAGGGCCGGTTCTGGCCATTTTGGTGGCTTAAGCAAATCTCCACTGGTACCCCCTTTCCTAGCTCAAACGTTCCCCCAACCACCTCTTGCATTCGTCTTTGTATAGATTATTAAACCTGAAACAATTAACAGAGATAATCATCTGGTATTTGACTAAATACGTTTTACTGGTGGGTACACACGTGCCAATCTTTTGTCCCGACCGAACATTTGGCTCTTCAAACCGGTTGGCCAGGATGAAGGACTGACGGTTGGGGCAAATGTAGCTGCGCCCGAAAGTTTACCACAACTGAGCGTACATTCGTCCAAACGTTCATTCATTCGATTTGGACAAATGGTCAGCAGTAAGACGAGGCTGAACGAAGAAACCATACAATATTTGGGAACGAATGACCGATATACTGAAATGTCGGTCAGTTGGGGCGAATTATTAGATGGTGTTTACTTAGCTTTACTTTAAAGTAGATAGGAAGGCTACAGGGAAATTAATTAGGAACACATTGCTCTACAGCTAATAAGCAACCCTGTCTTAAAAAAAAAAAAAGAATGGTGTCCTAGTAGTTTGCGTAGGTCGCCTATGACTTGAAACGGACCCGTTTGGTACTATGGGAAGAAGCACTCTACAAGAAGTGCATCTTCCCACATGCATAGCATTTTTTCCTTCTGTAGCATACAAGAGGCTTCGAGGTGGTTGCATCTAGTGCTTTTGTCTTGCCCCGCAAAGGAAATAACATTTAAAAATGAAAATGTTTGAGATATTAACCAATACCCACTAGTTCTAAATGAAATAAATCACTAAAGAAATTGGTTTAAAAATATCCCTTATAATCTTTAGGAATCTTGTTTTGAATAAAATTGCAACTTTGGATCATATTATTTATCAGTTCTGTTAGGCTACATTTACACTACAGAATGTAAAACCCTAGGGAAAAATGCAATAAATTGCATCACCATGGAACTCACTTTTACCATTCATTTGCAGTGTGTTTGTAGGATTGATGGAAAAACAAACTCATACAACAGCTTAAACGACATGCCCAACACACCAAACTAAAATTTGCCCCACTGTGTAGTGTTAAAAAATCCTTACCTTTTCCCTCTGCTCCTTATGGTTGTCCTGCACAGACTGATGAAAGTCCTGAAAAGTGAAGAGTAGTTTATACAAACATGTTTCTCTTCCCCATAGTCTTTAAAGGGGAAAACTAAACCGGCTATGATAAGTACATGAAATCTGTTTCTATTATTCACAGGGAGATGAGAATGCTTATTCCCTCCTCCCTATGAATTATAGAACGCCCGGGAACAGTGCAACACTTACCTTACTGCTGCTCCTCTCTTGGCTCCTCAGCTGTCAGGCACCCTGTCTTGATTGCAATTTGTTCATTTTTATTTTCATATTAACACATATGTGGTTTGGGATCAATGTACAAAAACAAATGGTAACAAATATGGCAGCACTCAAACCTCACTGAGACTTCCAACGTGGTGCGTTCAATCTGAAAATGCTACCTCCCAGCTGCAGGGGCTCACATAAGAACATAGATGGAAAGCACTACTCACGGAGGTGGAATAAAAAAGGTAACTTTATTTAATGCATATTAAAACAAGGTGGATACACTTAGTAACATAGCAACATAGTAATTAAGGTTGAATAAAGACATACGTCCGTCAAGTCCAACCTATTCACCCTCTTTTTTTTTTTAACCCTACCTAACAGTTGATCCAGAGGAAGGCAAAAAAAAGTTAAAAAGGGGGAAAAAATTCCTTCCTGACTCCTGACTGAAAATATCCCTGGATCAACCAGAACTACAGTATATGTATTAATACATAGTTTTTAGTTTTAGAAACTTATTCAGACCACTTTTAAAGCTATTCAATGAACTTGCCATTACCACTTCTGCTGGAAGACAGTTTCACCATTCTCACTGTAAAGAAACCTTTCCTAACCTGAAGATGAAACTTCTTTTCTTCCAACCTTAAAGGATGTCCATGTGTCCTCTATGATCTATTAGTAAACAATGCACCAGAATATATTTGTATAAGGTTATCATGTCCCCACGCTAACATCGCTTCTCCAATGTAAACAGCCATTTCCCTTATTAATTTAGTTGCCCTTCTCTGAACTGCTTCAATTTTTAAGATGTCCCTTTAGTATATGGGATTCCAAAACTGCACCGCATATTCCAAATGAGGCCTTACCAGTGCCTTGTAAAGAGGGAGAATAATATTTTTCTCTCTTGAATCTATTCCCCTTTTTATACAAGACAATATCTTGCTAGCTCTAGCCGTTGCTACCTGGCATTGTTTGCTATAGCTAAGTCTGTTATCCAGAACCCCCAAATCTTTTTCCATTACAGATGCACTTAACACAGAGTTATTTATGGTGTAGGTAGCACAGGGATTATTAAATCCTAAATGCATCACCTTACATTTATCTCATCTGCCATACTGTTGCCCATTTTGATAATCTATCTAGGTCTGCTTGCAGTACTTGCACATCATTTGAAGTTTCCAAAGCCTACATAGTTTAGTGTCATCAGCAAACACTGAGACCTTGCACTCAATGCCCCCTTCTAAGTCATAAACAGATTAAACAGAAGCTTGATGCACATAACCACTCTAGTGTGGGACACCCGTCTGACTCGTTTCGTGGGCATACCTACTTCCTCAGAGGCTGTGAGTTTGGGATCAATGTGTTTGTGATTTTTGTTTACATACATTTTATCTTAAATAACACTTAGATTTGGTATTTTGTTGATGGTGTCCATGTTTAATTGATTTGTTTAAATCTAGGGGGGCAAAACATTTTATTTCTGATTTTAAAAGGATGTTCCACTATAGCCTTCTGAAAGGTTTTTATCCATTTGAAGAATGTCAGCTGCACAGTAGTGTGAGTGTGAATAACTAGGAAGATAGAAATTTATCAGGTTGACCCAAATAAGGATGTTTGTCTTCCTGCATGAAAACACTTAAAGGTGATACCAATAACTGTTTTATTCTGTAGCAGAAATTGAGAATTTGTTTGTTAAAACTCCACCCGTGAAATCCATAGCTGGATAAATCTGTAAGCAGTCATCTTGATAGTAAATCTTATACTTGGGGGGTTAGTCCTACCAAAAGGTAATTACCACATGTAGGTGGCTACTTATAGAGCTTTTAGAATAACTCATTTGTAAACAAAGGGTTTTTTCCATACACTTTATGCTTAAAGACAAATAATTGTGAATTTTTAAGTCTAAATAGTAAATAAACCAAGTTCTTTTGAATGTACCAGAGCCGCGGGTTACTTTGTCTCATGCAGGCAATTGAGTCTTCTCATCTCTGTATGGTTGATATAATTCAAACCTCGGCACCATGCAGACTCTCTCGTCTTCTGGAACGCAGCAGTTTGTTTATATTGAGCTACTGAAGTCATTAGATGGTAAAAGATGCAAACTTGAATTTTTCATTTCAGCTATAGAGCAGAATTTATTTTAACTTTGATGTCACAGCTGTTTTTTGTTCCTTAGTAGGTGATGTAAATTTAATGCAGTGCTGTATGTGGTTTGTCAGAAGCTGCAAGTCCCCGCTGTCTAGATCACCTGGGGCTAAAGGGAGAATGTAGTGACTTTGCTATGTCAAATGAAGACTTTATTTCATTCTAATTCACTTAAGTGTTCAGACTCTTTCTGGCATTGACATGACCACCAGGTTACATTTGACAGGTGTTTCAAAAATGTGTACACTGTACAGCACCATGTCAGAACATTCGTCGCACTATAAACTAATAACTTCTATGTACAAACAAACAACTGTATTTTAGTGTACTTACGCCTAAATCTATGTTTTTTCCTAGTTGGTCGGTGGAGAATTTGACCTGGAAATGAACTTTATCATTCAGGATGCAGAAAGTATAACGTGCATGACAGAACTTTTGGAGCACTGTGACGTCACATGCCAAGCTGAGATATGGAGCATGTTCACTGCAATTCTACGGAAAAGTGTTCGTAACCTACAAACCAGCACTGAAGTTGGCCTCATTGAGCAAGTACTTCTAAAAATGAGCACTGTAGATGACATGATTGCAGGTACTTCCATCTTTATTTATTTACATAATAAATAAAGATGCCATTTTCAACTTTGCTATTGCTACCCCTCTCAGTATTGGGGATTATTTTGTATTGTCCTTATGTTTTTAGATACCTGAAAAGTCTGTTTTAATGGTCTGAACCTCAGGATGTTGAGGAATGTGGCTGAAGTTTAAAAGGGATGTTTAGTGCAAATACTTTTAAGAAAAAAAGAGCAGTATTTTTCTATCCTAATGACTTTAAACTGCCCATTCAGCATTTTGTCTGTGTATAAATAAATACTGACTTCCTGTTAGCAGAAACCCTAATAGAGACTGTAATGATCTTGCCCATGACCCAGCGCCTGGGTTGATTCAATTTCTCAGTAGAGATCTGCGCATGTTTGACCCATCCAACAAACATTCCAAGGTAGTGTGCATTCTGGGAAGAAGGAAGACCATTACAAAACCTGAAATGTCCGCTCACTAATGTTAACAGCAGGGAATAGCAAGGGTTTTTTCAAAATGACAGAGAATATGTAGAATAACTAGGTATGCATCATATAAACTAAAAATTTTAAAAACAATATTTTCCACTGAACTTTCCCTTTAAACCATAGAACAAGCATGCAAGGCAGTGTCAGTGAACTATTAGAGGTTATAGAGCAGTAGACATGAAGGAACTTATACTGGTAGCTGTATTACTGCCAGTCATGGCAGTTAGGGGGACATTGCCACAGATCATTTTTATGATTAGTAAGTAGGGAAAAATAACTTAGAGAAGCCACTATTGCTTGGTATGACTGGCATATGTATTTTTTAGCTGTAATGTCCTTGTCATCAATAGGAAGCAGTTGGGAACCTTTCCCTTTCTGTGGGTTGCTGCAGTTTTTTGTAAAGGAATACAGTAATCCAATATTAATGTGTTCCATTGTCCTTTAGGTGAAATAAACTTCTAGATGAGAAGCTACCATAGGTTCAAATAGAATAAATGTTGAACACTACAATTCACCATCACTAGTTCAAGTAGAATAAATGAGGTGGACAATCCACCCCCGTGTTAATACATTTGGAAGTCTACATTAAAGTGACACAGCCCCTTTCAGTAAATGGAATATCAAAGGCTCAAATAAAAATTGCTAATAAAATGCAGAATAGCTAACATTTTTAAACATCCTGATTTAATTGATGTGTTAGCTAATGAAAATAACGACATTTTGTCTATAATTCAAGAAAAACAAAAATGGAATTAATGTGAATATTTAAAGCCTTTACAAGTGAAAGATGAGAAAGCTCTTTATTAAGCAGAATTAATGACTGGCTGTAATGAATTTTTCTAAAACCCCATTACTCACAGACAAGGCCAGTAGCTCATTGTAAGTCTCTGAGCTGATATTATTATTAAAAGTTATTCTCGAACAAGATCAAATCACATGTTCAGAGTAGCTGTATGGCAAGGAAACGAAAATGTGCACCCAAAGGATATTTATTTGTCCTACATTTTTTGTGGTAATTTCTACCTGTCCATGTAATCTCTTACCCCAGCCACTGAACCTTATTAGTCTGGTCTGCACAGTTTTACCAGTAGGACCATAAATAAACCGTAGTAGGTGTATGTTTCTATAATATCCAAATGAGGCCACTGTGCCATATATAGTATCAATTTGTTATGCTATTTACCATAGGTAGCCAGAATGATGTTCTGGTATAATCCAGTGACTGTCCCAGATTCTGTTTTAGAATCTTTATTTGTAGCAAATTTAAAGGGCCACTATACTCATGCAGTAACAAAGTACTCTCTGGGCTCCTCCCATTGTTAGTGTCACTAACTCTCCTCTTATCCTTGACCAAGGCAAACAAGTTAATGAAGGTGTAAGCAGATTGCATGAGTAAAGTGTTCCTTTCAGGTTGGCTGAAATATTGTCAGTATTTTTTTCAGTTGCCACTGACCAATGTCTGACGTTCAATGTCTAATGATATATCTGCCTGTGGGTATCTGCTTTATAATGTTTATTTCCAGTGAATATAGGCCCTGGTGTATGTCCACTCCTTTTTTAAATTTTTTTTTTTACAGCTTGGACATGCTCAGGGCAAGGCCCCACCAGGCAGCGCACACGAATTGTGCAACGCTGCACAATCAGAATGTCACGAGATTCGTGTGCACTACATGCAGTTTGTTGTAACCCTATCGCAGCGCATGCGGACCAAAAATGGTAATCGCATGTGTTGTGAAAAGGATTGGCATTGCAGCACAGGGCAGTGGGTATATTGGGGCCGTCCCGATCCACATCTATTGGTGTGTGTTGAGCGCTGTGCTAACACAGCACACACAAAAACAGCCTAGTGGGGCCTAGCCTTCAATGTGCCTCATTTAGGGAGAAAAAGAGCATCTCTTCAGTCTCCTGTTATATATCCCTATTTAGAGGATGGGAAAATGTTTTTGTATTGATAATGTTGTATTTTTGAGAAAAGCATGAAAGCATGTTTTCCTTATTAGAGATGAAAAACTGTCGAGTTTCCTTATTAGAGATGAAAGAAACTGTCGAGTCTCATTCTGCCAGCAGTTTCATGAAACGTATTGACATTTTGAAAATCCAATTGGAACACAGTTGAAGCGGAATTTTTTTCTTTTACTTTGTTTTTCTAGAATTTAGAGTTCTAATCTGCGCTTTTTGATATTTGAATTTTCACATTTTCACAAGTTTCGATCTGTGAATTTTCAAAGTTCATTTTGAAACCAGGACACATCTCTATATTAATATTTCTTTTCGTACCTCTGGCAGCCAGAATATGTTATATAGAACAGGTTATTTTTATAGTTTGAGGTCAAGTCTTGCTTTAAAGGTGCAATGTTACTGCAGGTGCCAATCATGTAGACATAGTCATGGTTATTGTCGGTTCTTTTTAATCACAGTATAATGTTGTTGCACTGAAAAGAGCTAAAAAAACCCACACAACACGTCTTTAATAGAGATGGACACAAAACCCGAGTTCGAGCCGAACTTTGAGTTTGGACGAACTCGAACTGTTCGAATTATTTCGTTTTTCCAGACTCGCGACTGTATTTTCGATCATTGTCATATTTACGGGCCATTCGGTAACCCTAGGATGTATCATTCGCTAACCCTCAAAAGTATTGTTTGTTTTCGGTAACCCTCGAATTTATGGTTCTTTTTCCACTAACCCTCGAATTGGCCGTAACCCTCGAATGTAGCTTGTGCAAAACACGACAATTGCCCGCTTGTGTTTAGGAAGTGTTTTAACAAGTTTTGGGTATAGTGACATGTTACCCAGACCATTTCCCAGGTGCCTAAGCCATATACAGTAAGTTACCGTTGTTAGTTTAGCTGTAAGTCACTCGGATTTTTCAAGCTATCACTCTGCCATTGACTTTAATGGGTCCGAAAACGGACTAAAATTTGTTTGTTTTACCACCTGTCTGTTTCTTCTATTGCACTGTCTCTATGTGGCAGCTTTACAGGCATGCCACTGCCACACCCCCTCTTCTGTACTGCGATCAGCAGCTTTTAAACATCTGATTGCGCATATATAAGAAAGGAATACACGACCAGTTGTTTAAAACTACTGGTCTCAATACATTGGCGTTGTGGGGGCTGTAGTTACGCCTCTTTGTTTTTCTTTTATGTCTACAGTATATCTACCGCCCAAAAATAACATCTGCCCATCTGCTCTGCTGCTCCTTAAAGCCCAACCACTTCACTGCCAGCCTCATTTCTCCACTGTCAATCATGGCTATGTCACTGCCAACATCACGGGCTCCTGGACCATCCCCATGCCTCTGTGCATTCTTTATCTCATAAAGCTTGGGTCAAAACAGCAAAATCCTGTGGGACCAAGTGTTTGCTTGTCTATTGAGTTAAAGAACTGTTAACTGTACATTATTACAAAAGGTGGTTAGAGTATTCTTTTTTAGTTGCTTTGTGCTCACACATACTTAATATGTTTGGTTTCCATTAGAGATAAATTAAAGGGCATGTCCATCCACTTTAAAAACATACAACCCCTTAACCAGGACCCCCATAAAGCTTTTTCGCATTATGTATGTATGTATATGTTGTTTTTATAGTCCCCTACATGAGGGGCAAAAATTATAAACAAATATATGTATGCGCATTAATAAGTATATAACTGCCCCATAGAGCTTGCAATTTTTCTCCCTGGTGCTCCTGAAACCATCTTTTCTGGGTGTAAGCCATCGGTCACTGTTGTAATGGTGAAGTAACAGCAAATGACTTACTATTCCTGCACAAGCCGCCGGTTTTATGACTATTTAAGCTTGTACAGCTGTAAAGGAGGCAGACACAATGTGGAGACCCACGGGCTGCAAGATAAATATCTTGTTTTAAAAGCATGGAGGCTCAACAAGCAAAATACATACAAAAGATGGGATAGATAGGCTCAACCCGTGTCCCTCAGTCTGCTTGTGGCGCATTCAGAAAAAGATGTGTTCCGCAAGAGACAGCAGATGGCCATGGTTACAGGTGGACTATAGGTGTGTCCCAGGAGGTCCATAGGCATTTCTACCAGTTTCTGCCTAGTCTGTCCCAGGTTGGGAAGCCCTGATTTAGAATCATAATGGCATTCTACAGTTTTAATTTGGTAATATACTCCTAAAAGCCTCATGTTTTTTTCTGTAGCATAGTAAAACATTAAAATTAAGATGAAAAAAGATTTTTATTGATTTAAAGGATAGGTTCACTCAAAACAGGAACCTATCCTATTTTGCATTAATTGAAAAATGGTAAGTAAAAGCTATATCTTACCTCCCATTCTTCAAGTAATGTAACAGGAGCTGGGAAGGAAGTCTTGAAACTTACCAGCGAGCTAGCTCCCTTGCTGACTTCTCTGACAGTTCCCTTACTGCCTTCGGCTAAACTGCAGTCGGGAACTGTCAGAGGTAAGTTTTAAGGCTTGTTCCTGGCTCCTGTTACATTAATTGAAGAATGGGAGGTTCACTTGTTGAGTGACCTTATCCTTTAAACGTATAGAAGCTTAAAAATAAAATAAAACTAATTTTAAGACTAATAAGACTGAAATCCAGCATCATGGATCTCTGTACTATTATTATAAAGTTTTATATTTTCATAAAATGCTGACCTGTCCTCAGCACTGCCAATAGGGCGTCAATACCCTGAATTACGTTTTTTTGGAGTAGTATCTTGGCAAGACTAGGAATATTTCATAACTAATTAGAAACCAATGGGGCTTCATTACAATAAAGATGTTTTATATTAAAGTAAACAATCTGATTATCCATTCATAATGCTCCAATTTACTGCCCTACACTGAAAAATTTGCACAAGGCAAACAGACTAACAAAAAAAACCAACAAGATTAGTTAAATCAAGAAGACAAAGTGCCCATCGGGATTTAATAAAATAAAAAAATAACTTGCTTTATCCTCTCTCTGTTCCTTGGATAAATGAAAGCCTCTGCATTAATTATGAATTATCAAATGTAAGAAGATGCTATTTGGTCGCAGATCCATCTACTATTTTCTGTTCTGTACAGAAGGTAATTGAATTCATTAGCCAAATTGCTAGATTTATAAATCTGGCTTGCTTCATTTAATACATGTGATGCTCTAAACCTAAAGAAATGCTGCATTGTTAGAAAGCTCTGTGATATACTGTTCTAGGGAACCTATTGATCACAGATTGTGAAAGGGGTTTAACTTAAAAAAAAATTGATAGGAACGGAGTCTCATTTATTAAATGTAAGAACTGCTTATTGTATTTCGTCAGTGTTCTCTGCTTGTTACAGAGCTCAAACCTTTTGTTAACAATACACATCATTTATTGGCCACTTTTTCCAAGCCCTAGAAAACGACTTCCTGTAATGTAGCTATTTAAAGGAATACAAAAATTCCCTTTTCTATTATTGGCAAAATAACATTTTTATTCAATACTGTGCTTTTAAGACTGTAAAAGGATTTTATTTCAATTGTATTACTATTATTGGGAGAAAAGCACAGTTGTGGTCCAGCATCCAATAGGGCCCTAATTGATCTCTTACATAAAAGCTGATGTGAGCAAAATGGTGATGCCATTGTATTTAGTTTGATGTGACAAAAGTCCCATTATACCTACATTTAAGGACATTTTGATTATTCAGATGTATGCATTAGTCGTTTAGAGCATGCCGCCAACAGTAGATGGATAATAGTTGGACTGAGTCTTGCTCACAGACTTATTCATGTGACTGGCTCAATCAAAGTATAAATAAACTGAAAAGAACTTAAACGTTAATGGAGATGATGTAGCAATACAGCACACTGCACTTTCTCTGATCTGACATCACCCAGCTCTTCTTGGGATTGCCATGCTATCCCTTTGATCAGGATAACAGCAGGTGGGGTGGGACTGAAAATTTGTTGGCTTCCTTCTGTTGAGTTCTGACCAGGGTTAAGAATGGACATAAAATGGAGGTGATTTCATTTGCATGTGATCATATCACAAATAATAATAAATATGGTCCTTACTATGGCTCCATACAAAGTGTAGTTAATAATATAATGTAACTCCTTTATGGATTATATAATAATAAATATGGTCCTTACTATAGTTCCATACCAAGTATAGTTAATAATATAATGTAACTTTTTTATGGATTATATAATAATAAATAATAAATATGGTCCTTACTATGGCTCCATACTAAGTATAGTTAATAATATAATGTAACTCCTTTCTGGATTATATAATAATAAATAAGACTAAATATGGCCTTACTATAGTTCCATACCAAGTATAGTTAATAATCTAATGGAACTCCTTTCTAGATTATATAATAATAAATATGTCCTTACTATGGTTCTATCCTTAGTTTAGTTAATAATATAATGTAACTCCTTTCTGGATTATATAATAATAAATATGTCCTTACTATGGTTCTATCCTTAGTTTAGTTAATAATATAATGTAACTCCTTTCTGGGTTATATAATAATAAATAATAAATAAGGTCCTTACTATGGTTCTATCCTTAGTTTAGTTAATAATATAATGTAACTCCTTTCTGGATTATATAATAATAAATAATAATAAATATGGTCCTTACTATGGCTCCATCCTTAGTATAGTTAATAATATAATGTAACTCCTTTCTGGATTATATAATAATAAATAAGACTAAATATGGTCCTTACTATGGCTCCATACTAAGTATAGTTAATAATATAATGTAACTCCTTTCTGGATTATATAATAATAAATAATAATAAATATGGTCCTTACTATGGCTCCATCCTTAGTATAGTTATAATATAATGTAACTCCTTTCTGGATTATATAATAATAAATAAGACTTAATATGGTCCTTACTATGGCTCCATCCTTAGTATAGTTATAATATAATGTAACTCCTTTCTGGATTATATAATAATAAATAATAATAAATATGGTCCTTACTATGGCTCCATCCTTAGTATAGTTATAATATAATGTAACTCCTTTCTGGATTATATAATAATAAATAATAATAAATATGGTCCTTACTATGGCTCCATAGTAAGTATAGTTAATAATATAATGTATCTCCTTTCTGGATTATATAATAATAAATAATAATAAATATGGTCCTTACTATGATCCATCCTATGTATAGTTAAAAATATAATGTAACTCCTTTCTGGATTAGTTTGTGTAGCAGTAATGTACAGTATGTCCACTTTAGCTGGACGGTTACCAATAAACAATTTCTGTTCTCTGAATGACTCCTTAGATGGGTAAGACATTTAGGAGGATGTGCATGCAGAGCAGTGGGTCTATCTTATGCATCTGAGTTTGCTGAGGGCAGTTAATGAGAAGAAGCTGTTCAACATCTCAACACAGTTTACACTTTAGAGAAAATTATCTGTAACCCAAACGGTGTGCCTTCAGATTTGAAAACTACAACTTCCAGCATCCCCTAATTACATAGGGAAGCCAAGAGATAAGGCATTGCACTAGTTGTAGTTTTGAAACATCTGGAGGCGCGCCATTTGAAAATCCCTAGTGTAACCTAATGGAACAAAACAGTTCTTATTCTCTCAATAATAAAACCCCAGTTTAAAATCACTCGGGGGAAGCAATATCAGCTATAGTTCTCAGGTGCTATATAAGTATCTATGCAGTACTCTGGTATGCACATTTTCCACTTCTTTTTCTTTTTGTTCCAGATCTTCTAGTTGACATGTTGGGAGTACTTGCAAGCTACAGTATCACTGTTAAAGAACTGAAGCTTCTGTTCAGCATGCTGCGGGGAGAGAATGGAATCTGGGTAAGCTGTGGTCAGAAAATGATGAGATCGTGTGTCAGTTTATTAGATCTGTAGGTTAACATATTTTGTCTCTGGAGACATGTAAAATTAAATACATTTCTGTTTCTGATTGAAAGGCTCTTTCAAGTAGACAGATGATTCTAAATGAAGCATTCTGTAATCTGTTGCTTATTTTACCTCTGTCGGTGAGAGTGCTTAGGATTTCCATCTCTTTATGTTTTTGGCAGCCAAGGCATGCGGTTAAATTGTTATCAGTTCTCAATCAAATGCCACAGAGACACGGACCTGATACATTTTTCAACTTTCCTGGACGGAGTGCTGCCGTAAGTCGATTCTCCTTATTTTGAAGAGTCTTTGTGGTTTCCTGCTTAAAATGCTGGAATCCTCTGCACAAACTTCCATTAAAATGTGTTATAAAAATGTTGTTTATTTCTATGGTAATGAAACACAGGCACAAGATGACAGCTTGAATAACAGGTGCATCTTTTTATTCTTGCGTCATAAACGAGGACAACAAATATGTTACGGCCATTGAGAGTCCATAATTACTTAATTATTTTGGGCAAGAACCCCATAGTTATAAACCATAATAAACTGATAGAATCTTGCTTATAATCACCTATGTGAGGGAGTAGTGGAAACCAGGAATCACTGGTCCCCTGAACAAAACTATTATGGGGCCCCCCCTCCACTCCCTGCCTTGATCCTGAGCCCCCCTGGTTGTAGGGTCTGCTCCCCTGGTAGTTATGCCCCTGTGAGTGAGGTCAAACAGTTTTTAATTGGCCCAAACCTTGAATTGTTGCTGATCTTGAGGGTCTTGTCTAGATTATGACAGGAAATAATATTATCATTAATAGTAGGACAGGGTCGGGTTGCCTTGTGGGTGACATACATTGGAGTTCTTCAATTTCTTAATGTTTTTTTTTTTTTGGCATCCTACAAAATCTAGGCTATTGCACTGCCTCCTATTGCTAAGTGGCCTTACCAGAATGGTTTTACCCTGAATACGTGGTTTCGCATGGACCCGTTAAATAATATCAATGTTGACAAGGATAAGCCGTACCTTTATTGGTAAGTATTCAGTTTGGAAGTTTTTCTTGTCTGTAGCTAAATAAAAACGTCAGTATAGTGGAGTGTTCTTTTTTATGGCGGTTAAGTAGCTGGAACAAACTCGTTTACCCAGGCAATAGGTCCTTGAGTTACTTTGGTAGGCTTCAATAGTGCAAAGGGGTCATCAGTCCCTAAATTCTTCATAGATCCAAGACAATTCCACACAAGAGCCAAATAGCGGTGCTACCAGTGATTTATTTTAGGAGACACAGCACAAATGAGCTGGGCCAAATGACCGAGCTTTATAATTAGTGGATTCAATAATGTTTAGAGGGGCAGTTATCTAGTATAAGGAATATATTCCTTATCCAGGAGCTGTGAAAGCTGTTCTGTTTATGTTTTCGCTCCTTCAGCTGATGATGACAGTTGCTTGCAAAGTTGGGGAAGATGGGGTTGGGGGATTTCATCTTCCGATCCAGTTTTGAACAATTGGTCTGGCCACACTAAATGTGCTGCTGTCCGTTGTTCTACGATCCACTTTTCGAAACGCACGCAATCACCATTTTACTATCCTATCTCTGACCACGTAACCCAATTTAAAAAAGAAGGAATTCCTTTTTCATTGGAAATAATATAATACTGTTAGTCTATTTAAAAAGGCATAGCAGTGTTTTTATAAAATGCGTACTTTTTTGTGTCTACTCTTTAAATGTTCCATTGCCACTTTATCAACTAATAGGTTTGTGGATTTATATCTTCCCCTAGTTTTCGTACCAGTAAAGGTGTTGGTTATTCTGCACATTTTGTCGGTAACTGCTTGATAGTCACGTCTTTAAAATCAAAAGGAAAAGGATTCCAGCACTGTGTAAAGTACGACTTCCAGCCACGCAAGGTAAAGGAATAATGGACATGGCATCAGAAAGAGCTTAAAAAGTTATGGGACAATGGGGAAACGTTTAGTCATCATCCTAAATCCATCTCTCTGCTTTGTGTAGCAAGATAACCAACCATGTGAAAGCTGCAATGTCAAACTCCATTAATATTTGTTAGATTTATTTCAATTGATCGCAAAGTCACAGCCATATCGATCTTTTAAAATGAAAAAATAACTGTTGCAATAGCAATATATGTGGAAACAAAACTAAAGGTCTTGGTTAATCTCCCACAGCTCTTTAAGTAAAGACCTAACCATTTATGTTTTTTGCAGACAATGATGTTCGCAGGGAACATTGCAAGACTAAGACTGTAATATTTGCAGTTCTTTGATTGTGTTTCATCTAGAGAATCTGCTGCCTGTTTTTATTGCTTACTTGGCCCAAAGGAAATGGTGATATTCCCGTGACCTAAAAGATAATAAACAACCAATCAGGAAGCTCGAAATGAATAACCGTTGAAATAGTAAAGATGCTAAAAGCAATGTTAAAAAAGTGTCTTTTAGTTGCTTCTTACCACTCTAAAAAGGCAATATAACAAGAGCCTGTCACTTTGTTCTCTCCCTTCCAATGGAATTTACCAATGGGAATGCAGCTCTTGGTCCATTGCTTGCCTATATTTTCAAAACACTGCAATTCCTGTCTTAAAACCTGTTAGTGTGTCTTTAAGGTGAAAACTTGTTCTTTGGTAAATTGCGCTGGAAGTGTGAATGTGATGATGGCTGTTGGTTAGTAGATGATTGCAAGACATAGGCCTATCCTTTAACTTTTTTTCTTTCTAGTGGTACATGATCAGCATTGTGCACATCTACAACCGATGGCGGAATAGTGAAATACGCTGCTATGTAAATGGCCAACTAGTTTCCTATGGCGACATGGCATGGCACGTCAATACAAACGACGTAAGTCTGTTTATACTTAGATTATAAAAATTGTCCTGTAAACGCCTTTGTTTTGGCAATCAAAATGTTGGTTACAATATTTTGCGTATTTATATATGTGATTGAGCCGTCATTTAAGACCTATGGCATTTTAATGATTAGGTAATCTACTGTATTAAAGTGTATGTCTATAAAGGAACAATTAGTAATGCTCTGCAACAGACGTGTTATTTTAATAAACACACATATTCATCTGGTTCAGGGATGTCAAACTACTACATTTACTACTGTAAATTATATCCATATAAACAGTTATTAACTTTTTCCTTAGTTATTATTGGTTATAAGCTATATCTTTATTCACACAACCTATATATTATATGCAATAATGCACCCGCCTACATAAAGACATAAGAAGTTCCAAAACCTTTTATATGACCATGGATCTCTTCCTATCCTTATATTTTACAATAGGGGTTCATTATTTACTACGTAAACGTTAAACTTCAGCAATTTTAAAAACCTTTGCATAGTTGTCAAAATTTTAAACTAGTCCATGTTCATCATTTTCCCTGCTATTTTGCAGAGTTATGACAAATGCTTTCTTGGCTCATCGGAAACTGCTGATGCAAATAGAGTGTTCTGTGGCCAATTGGGAGCAGTCTATGTATTCATTGAAGCTTTGAACCCTGCACAGATCTTTGCCATACATCAGCTTGGGCCTGGATACAAGGTATAATAACATGGTTCTTTATTGATACATTTATGATTTCAGTTGTTTATTTTTGTCAGTGAACTTGTAGAACTTCAAAGTTTATTAAATGCAAAATATACAATTTAAAATATAAAGTTTCATGGAGATGTAATAAAAGCTCTTATCGTTAAAATGGTGCTTATTTTGATCCAACCTATCAGATGTTATGTACTATTTGAAAGCTACCGGTAACATCTTTGGTTGTGGCAATATTAGCACCATTTTTAACGATAAGAACTTTTATTACATCTCCCTGAAAGACTTTTCAATGTTTGTAAATTGTCCACCCCCCATTTTTTTCTTATTTGAAATGCATCACTTTCCTCCTTCAGCCAGCCTAAATAACTATAATAACTGTTATCAAGAAGGATTATTTTTGGTTTTCTGTGACAAATTAAACTATAAATAAGACAATGTAAAAAAACCTCACAGGAAAAACATTTGTGCCTCCTATTACAGTATGTGCTCTGATAATCATAGCCCAGATTTAAACTTCAGACCAATGAGATAAACTGCAAACAAAAACACTTACAATGGGAGATCATTATTGTGGATTGCTGCTGTTAAGGGCTAGGCCCCACTAGCACATTTCGGATTGCGTTTTGCGATCCGATTGTGCTTTTGGTAGCGCATGCCTGTGGTAACCTTTTAGAACGGCCCCACTACATGTGCTGTGCTTCAATACCATATCGAAACACCAATAATGTTAGCGCACATTGTGATCATGTGCGCTTCCGTATGCTGCTACCTAAAGGGACATTCCACCCGCAAAAAAAAATTCAGTTAAGAACAAAGGACCCCCCAATACTTACCTGTAACCAAACCACCCCCCCCCCCCCCATCCGGATCCATCTTCAGCAGTCATGGCACCTAGTGTGAATCCCTTTTGGCATAAGGTAACCCCCACTCACCCCCAACCGCCGTAATAATCCTTAAAAAAAATCCTTAGATTGTTACTTACAGAGCCTTCTCTCCCGTGGTGTCAGCCGCGTCTGTGATTTGCCGCATTTTAGCCAATCACAGACGTGGCTGCTGGTCCAGCCTCTGCTTGCAACTTCCGCAAACAGGGAGCCAGATCGGAGGAGTCGCAGGATCCGAGGCCACAAACTGGTAATAGTTTCCACAATTTAAATAATTACGGTATATCTCGTCTGAGCACAAAACAGATGCAAAAAAAGGAACAAACACGGGGCTAAGACTAGGCAATCCCACTCCTCACACAAAGGATTATATATAGCTAAATCACACACCCCCAAACCCAAAAACTGCAGTAGTTGGAAAGCTGACAGATGTTGGACTAATCTTTTATTCATTTGTAATATTTATTTTCCCCTTCCCTCTACCTCTCAAAATGTTTGTGCCACCTCTCTGGGCTCGTTATAATCTTGCACATGCTTGCAGGAGGCAGATAGGGTATTAAACATTCTGTCATTGGCTGTCATGTCAATTGGAATATCCATAACTGACAGCTGCTAATTGGAAGAACCAGAAGCATAAAGATTGGTAACCGGACATTGTGCTGCATTTCAGGCTAGTCATATGTTTTAGAAATTTTGGGCTTTGAGGGTTGATCTACCTATAAACAATTTTTCATTTGGCAGTGGACTTCCCCCTTAATATATATATGTCTCTGCCATTCTCTTTAATTCATTTTAACTAACTGAGCTCCCTAGAACATTTTAAAACATTATCCGCATGTGAATTCTCTAATGACTTAGGATAGATATTTAATTATTCCATCATTTATGATGTGATTTAATTGTACCAGATGTTTTTCTTTGCCAGCTGCTGTGTTAATGTTCTCTATGTTTTAAGGACATCTATAGTGAAAATCTTAGATTCCTTTAATGCAACACTAAATTAATACACACTGCCTTTCTCCTACCTTTATCTGTGGCTCCGTCTTCACAGAAAGGCAGACTTCACTACAGGGCGTCCACTCCCCCTCCCTTCTCTGTCCTCTGCCCCAAACTGTATTGTAATTACAGTTTGTTATAACTTATATATCTTGGGACAGGGGACGAATCTAAGGAAAGTAAATGTACTCTGGGGGGTTGGGGTAATTTTAGAAAGTATAGATGGATGCCCTTTACTACTTGTTCTACTTTTAATGCTAAAGAGTGACTTTCATGGGTTAATATTACCCATTGGTCTTGCAGCATTTTTAATAGTTCTACTGAGCCGAAGTGCATAAGATGTAAAACCATGCAGATGGTTCAATACTTCCCCTAACCTGAAACAAAAGCTTGGCAACAAATGGGTTGATTCTATTATAGAAGGACAAATCTGACTTTTTGTTATTTGTCCACATAATTGATACTTTCATTGGGCTTAAATACTCACTGATCATTCTCATTTAGACTTGGAGAGCAATTATCAAATCTTTAGGAGTTTTATTGTGCAGCATTGTGGGTAGTGGAAAGTCTCTTTATTTTTTTTACTTAAAGTTACAATCATGCATACACGGGGCAATAGCTGAACAATGGTGCTGCTTCCCGATAGAAATTTGTTGGGGAAATCGCAATCAAACCATTGTTGATCTTAAGCAAATTTAAGTTTAAAATCTGATAGGATCTTTAGAAATTGCCCAAGCAGTTTGATAAACTTACATGTCTGATCGTCCGTTCGTCCAATCCGGGAAAACAGGGAACTAACATAGGCTTCCGGCAGATTCACAGCAGATTTTACAGCCCGACCTATCAATACACGGTCAAAACACAGTCAGGTTGCCTGAAAAATCTGCCTATGTGAACCTGGCCTAACAGAAAACAATTTTTGAAAAACCATGTGTGGCCCGCATTGATATTTCTATAAATGTTTATGTATGAATATAGAAGTTTAGTTTATTCTGTACTCTGTCCCCTCCAATATAAACATTAAAAAGATAAAAGGTAAGTAAATTACTGCTATACAAAGCATTTCATGTTTATGGGAATATCCTCTAAATGTCGGCAAGCATTGTGCTTCCATGTCCTTAATTGTTTGGTAAAGTAGAATTCCCCTTTAACTTTAATGTGTACCTAATTTGAAGTAGAATGTCCTTTGTGGATCTGTGCATAACAGATCCTATTAGCAGTGAGCCAATTCATTTAATGCATTTGGTTAGCTAAAAGTATACTTAATGAAGCAGCCCGAAAATCAATAGATCTAAAGGCCTCACTTGATTAAATGTGACGTTCTTGGTTCATTTGGCAAATAAAAAAAAATCCTAAATGGAATGTCAAATGTTTGAGGCCTGTGATTTTTCATTCTTTTCTTACATTTATTGTTGCTTTGATATAGTCTTAGAGTCCATTCAAACTCAAACCTTAAACAAAGTGAAGCACTTAAGAGAGGCACCATAGCCAATTCCCCCCGGCATTTAAGTTTAAGGATTCTGTTTAATAGGGATCTGTCTCAGGTTTTCTTTGATTCCCGGCAGTGACAACCGAACTGCATTTTGCATTTTTAATACGTTATTTATTTTATTCTATGCTACCTGCCACACAGTGCCTTTCAACTGCACAAGCCTTTAAAGGATTCAAATATGAAAATGTAAATATGCCTTAAAGTGTATGGTGTATGTTATTTTATACAGAAAACGAAATAATACCATAGAGCAGTGTTCACTTGACATGGTATAAGGGTTGTTTTATAGCCAATGGTTTGAGTTTTATGGAGAAGCTGCAGTGTATTTTACAGTGATATTTTTTATCAGTGAGCACCAAACATTCTGTCATATCCATGGGAAAAGATGTGCACACACAGTTAATAAAGAAATCGTTCTTCTGGCATTAGGAAGTGATCTGACGGAATGTAACATTTAACCATGCTTTAGCGGCCCCACACGCACCTTAGGCTGGGTACACACCAGCCAATATTTGGGCCGATCGACCGATTCACGGCACTTTCGGTCGAAAATATCGGCTGGTGTGGGGTCACGACCGACATCGATCGTTCGGTCGTCCAGATCGGACGAATGGACGAACGGCTTGTAGGAAAATTCTGATCGATCGTGCAGTTAGGGAACGCGTGATCGATCTTCCGTGAATTTGGCCACTGACGAATTTGCCATGACCAACAGACATTTGTCCCGGTCGAGCGCTCGCTCGGGACAAAAAGTCCCTCCGTGTGTACCCAGCCTTAGATTGTGTGTGTGTAATCACTGTTTTTACCAAGCGTATGTGAATAAAGGGAAACAATAGTGCGTATAATGTTTTTTTAAAAACAATTTAAATAAAACGAGGCAGGGAGGTAGGATTTGTACTTTTTACCTCCCAATATCATTTCTATGAGGAGCAGCAGGAGCTGTATGCTATAGCACTATCTTTAATATAGAATGGTCCAGGGCCATAACCTGGCTGATGAAAACTGTATCGGCTGTAGCTCCTCAACAAAACAATATTGGGAGGGGGGAATAATCAATCCCATCTCCTTGCCCCAGGTGCTTTTCATTTTTAAAAAGTCCATTTTTACAGTAAGTCCTGTCCTCCTGTCCTTTAAGGTGTTGGAAACCTTTAAATTGTTCACTGATACATCATTGCGATTGCAAAAAAATAATCTCTAGATCTCACTGCATAGAGATAAAATACGGTGAGGACAATAACAGAATTTTAACATGAACCATCCTGGCAGATCCCTTACAATCATTGAATCCATGGTGGTGTCGCCTTTTAGCTGTCAACTGCTTGTAATGTTTTAAAAAACCATGTCAGCTGAAAGTGACAGCTTGTTTTATGGAAATCTCTTATCCGTTCATGCTCGGACAATTTGACATTGCTGCCATGAAACAGCTTGGCGTCATTCGCTTGTGGATTCATTGTACAGGTTCCATGAAATCCTCTATTCATTGTAAATGAAATTAATAATATGTAGCGAAAGGGAAGTGTTCCGGGGTAGTTGGTACTGCCAGGCTAGAGGTTGAGTTAAGTTGACAATAAACAATTGTTGCACATTGTATTGTGAGATGTATTGATTGGGCCTCATGTATTTGATATTGCTTGTGCAACAATAATACAGAAAATAAACCACTTTTTAGTGCCGTATTAAGATGGATATTGTGTGTGGCAGTAGAAATAAACAAGCAGAACATTGTGTTTGTTGTGAAGCTTGCAGAATGCAGTGATGTGAATGTCCTTGGCTTGAATGCACACATTGCAACGCACACAACAATTGCTGTTCAATACTTGCAAATTACTGCTAAACCATTAATGTTTTGTAGCTGTAACATGACTGATGATATCCTGATTGTATGTTTTAGGACATTTAAGGTAATTTAGAGATGCACATTCCTGACCTGTCTCCTGCTTCAGTATTTCGTGGAACCAGACCTTCTCTTCAGTACACAATCACATCAGTCTATGAGCCATTAGAGGCAATAGTTGCTCTACTTTATTGTATGGTGTAAAGTTTTCGTATCATTCAGATTGCTTTCATAATTCGCTTTTGGCCAGGGGAACAAAATTGTATAGCCTTTTTGTTTGCAACAGGCAGCTTTTCTTTACCTCAGAGAGAAAAGGGTTAATTTAAGAGTTCTACCTCCCAGCTTTCTCTGAAAAGAGGCAAGATATGGATTAAGCTGGTCCATGTCTTGCCCAATCCCACTCCTGGACCTTACAGGTGTTGCTCTCATAGGACAAAGCTGGGTTGTCCAGGAGAGGAGGATATTTAGTTAGAAACATGACATTTGAGGGGTATTTTAGAGCTTCTCTTTGTCCCCCTTTGTTTATGGGGTGGAGAATAAGAGACAATGATTAGACTTTTTTTCTTCCTTTGCAAAGGAAATTATAAGACAGGTAAATAAAAATCTAGGCTGTAAGTCAGGAAGATGTGTTGTAGCTTTTAGGTGGGCCTCCGAAATTTGTTAGTGGACGAGAGTTTCATCATGTCTTATTTTGAATCGGAATATAATCAATGTGGGATACTATTACACTACTTTAATTATATTTATCACTAAAGTCATATTTTATGACTACATACATTTTAGTGTGTATAAAATATTCCTTATTTATGGACAATTACACAAGAATCCAGTATAATGGTGACCATACATTAGGCCGATTTTATGTACAATCCGACATACAATCCGACATTTCTATTGATTGGCCTAAAATTTTTACAGTTTCTTGATCTTATTATGCAACATTAGATCGTAATCAGCAAAGTTGTTTCTTTAACTCGATTGGTAAAATGATCGTAGTGTTTTCTGAAGTTCTGATTAAATGTAAATGTAATGTAACCTCACAATAGACGACATTTGACATAAATCACAAAACAAATTGAATGTCGAACAATATGTATGGTACATATTAGTACAATTAAAATTGTACATCTGTCTATCAAAGTACCGGTCGGTTTAAGATCCTAATTACAATCGTAATAGAGTATGGCCACCTTTACTGTAAGAACACAGGTGTGTCGAATTTAGCATTCCCTGGTATGCCACTGTC
The DNA here is from genome assembly GCA_019447015.1 of Hymenochirus boettgeri. Lineage (NCBI taxonomy): Eukaryota > Metazoa > Chordata > Amphibia > Anura > Pipidae > Hymenochirus > Hymenochirus boettgeri. The sequence goes on along the minus strand of CM033470.1, from coordinate 289,590,778 downwards.
TAAAATAGAACCATCCTTATTGTGTAAATATCTTCCTTTGTTAAAGGATTAAACAAAACCTTAGAAAACGTTTGTCCTCTGTATCCCTAATTGATTGCCTGATTTTCTCCAAATCAATATGTGATGTTTTGATATCAGAGATCCCAGATAGCAATATCCATTGTTACAATGTTGATTAAATATAAAATATTAATGTCCAACATTAAATCAACATGTTTACAATGGGATGGGTTTATCATGGCTACTTGTCAACAGTGTGCCATGCGTGGGCAATTTCGACCAGTTCTCCCAATCAAATTTACAATTAGGACATGATTTATAATTTATCAACGTAACTGCTTCAATCTCTTGATCAGTTTGCAAACAGATAATAAAGGGTCGGTATGATTAATTACAAAGGCAAATCGTCTTTGGTTGTGTTTCTTTTTTCTTTGGTTATGTTTAGTATCTACAGAATGCTTCTCTTTAACCTGTTTTTTTTTTCTCTAGAGTACATTTAAATTTAAATCGGAGAGTGATATCCATCTTGCAGAACACCACAAGCAGGTTTTATATGATGGAAAGCTTGCAAGCAGCATAGCCTTTACCTACAATGCAAAGGCAACAGATGCACAGCTCTGCCTTGAATCCTCACCAAAGGAAAATGCCTCCATATTTGTGCATTCGCCCCATGCGTTAATGCTACAGGTATTTTTTTTACTTTGTTACAACTTGTCCATTAAGATACAGGCTGATTCAATAAGAGTGGCAGTGCTGGATTTATATGTCAGGAGCCTATGGTACTAGAAGCCTTGCACCCTACCCTGAATACAGGCCACACCACAAAGCACACCCATCTTTTTCTTTTTTGGAGGTAAAAATTAAGGGTTACTATAATTTTAGAATAAAATAGAATTTTATTCTAAAATTTGTGTTGCAAATAATAGTGCCAAAAGTTGGGGGTCAAAAAGGGGGAGATACTGATAGTAACCCTTGCAATCACAGACACCCCTAAGCATGTGCCTACTGTGCCAAATGGTAAATTATGCTTGTGCTATTTATTTGCAATAACCAATGAAATGTTAGCTTTTACTGGCTTACTGCATAACATATGATTGGTTGCAGCAAATTAATAGCACATTTTTGCACATTTTATTGCATTAGCTCCAAAACTTTAACTTACTGGCTGGCGGTACATTGCCCATTAAGTGTAGGTTGAAGATACATTATTTTTAGAGTTACAACTGACTGTAATTTCAGAGCCAGTCTCCTACTAGGAAATCTGTTTTTGTCTCCCTCATGTATATGCATACAGTATATAAATCAACATGGTTTACACATCTAGATTATAACATAGAGGTGCAGGGGGAATGTAGTGGAGAATGTGTAAGGATGGATTGCTATGTGTAATTAATGGACAGGATATGCATGCACACACCCATAAGACTGTGCATTGTATTGTCATTTCCTAAGGAGATGGTCTGATGGCCTATTTCATAGAGATATTAAGCAAATGTAGATACTAGAACTAGTTAATACCTAAAAAAAACATATTTATTTCTCTGTTTTTCCCCAAATTTGACCTTTGGCTCTTAACCAGCTTTTTTCACTGCTCATTTTCTGGAAATCCTCCCAGGAGTGCTGGTAGATCAATAAGTTAATGAATCATTCTGTCAGATCTAACTGGGCTGCTGATTGATCCACTGGTGCTCTTCTGAGGGTCTCCTGAAAACCAGTGATGTAAAGAAAGGAAAATCAGAATAGAGCATGAGATGGAAGATACACTGTATCCTCAACATAAACATATCTTCCATCTGATACCCAAACTTCAACCAGCAGAATACTCAAACTGCTTCCGTTATTGCTATTGTTCATTATGGGGCTTGGTTTAGACCAGGAATATATGGCAAGTTCTGGTTTCTGTAATTCACAATGCTCAGCATTCCCAGATGCAGTAACTATGTCACCCAAGCCAGGACCCGTTCTGCACTTGTAACATGGTAGCTTTCTGCAACAATTGGTTCTGATCACTGGTAAAATCTTTCAGACTTTATTTACAGGTGTTTTTCTGTGTTTTAGGATGTGAAAGCAATAGTTACACACTCCATACATAGCGCAATTCACTCCATTGGGGGAATCCAGGTTCTCTTTCCTCTCTTTGCACAATTGGACAATCGGCAGTTGAATGACAGTCAAGTGGAAACAACTGTCTGGTAAGAATTCTTATTCTATGGGATATCTGCAACCAAAAGGTCTAATGTAATTAAGTCTTCTGTTTGGCTGCTCAAAGAGGACTGGTAGAATGATATGGGCACCATGGTGGCTTAGTGGTTAGAACTTGTTTGTATGTTCTCCCTCATATGATATTTGCTAATTGTATATACACGTCATATATGTCATACATAACCAATATGGCAAAAGTTGTGGATTATTAAACGTTATATTGATCTGTTCTTCCTGTGGGAGGGCTTTATGGAGGAGTGCAGACAAAAGAAAGCGGGCTGCAGCAATCCTGTGAATCAATCTCGCACGGAGGTAGTGAATAAAATGCTTCTTTATTTAACACATACAACTATACCAATGAATACATGTCTAACGCGTTTCGTGCCTGGTAATGGCACTTCGTCAGAGACGAGTGCCATGGAGGAGTGCCATGAATTTGTGGGACACTTGAACCAACTGGACACCCCATATAAATGAACTATGACATGTGATATCGATGCTATACATTTTTTGGACTTTTTTTAAGGACAAAAAACAGTTTGGTTCCATGCTGTTTTCTTAGCCTACGGAGTGAAACGCTATAATCCATGCTAATAGTTGTCACCCGGAATCCCCCAAAAAGTGTTGATGTACTCGCAGTTTCTAAGAGTCATACGCAATAACACTGGTACAGAAAATATGGATAACCAAATGGAACAGATGGGCAACAAATTCTGAGAGAGGGAGTACAGTGAAAGTGATATACAGGCCAAGTTGAATAAGGCAATTACTAAAATGAACTGTACCCGACCACTACTTGTAGCGAATCAAAAGAAAAAAAAAAAACGAATTCAAGGGACATTGGGCTGCCGTTCAAAGTTACTGTCCCCTTAGTTGCTTATAAACTGGGTAAACCCCATCATAATTTGTTAGTTTAAACTGATATCCTAGAAGTACCTGTCTAAAGACAGTGGGTGGTTAACTAAAACAGGATGTTATAAGTGTTTAAATTGCAAGGCTTGAAGGTTTATGATCACGGGAAAAGATTTTCCACATCCCCATGTGGGGAGGAGAATTAAAACAAGGGAACATTTTCCTTGCATGACTCCCTTCACCATATACTTTTATTACATGCCCGTATGGGCTGTATTACGTTGGTTAGTCCACTACTACCCTATGGGACAGAATGGCTAATCATAGGCAGGCCATTAGGACGGCCTTAACCATCAAAAGTGAACATGGGACCATGCCAAATACAGCTCAAGCGCAAAATTATGTCGAGCAGTCGCAACACATTTTTCCAGGACAAGGGACATTGAATGGCCACCATAAAATGGATAGCGATTGGTCAGTTACCTCAGAGTGATGGAACCTCAACAGAGCCCGAGCTTTGCTCCAACGTGAGGTCCAATGGATAAAAAGACTGAACACCCCCCCAAAGGTCTTAATGAGCAGCAATCACTGTCATGTTTTCTATGAACAGGTCTGTTCGCCCTAGGTGGTTCCTTTTCCCATACAGGGAAAAGGGATACCCCAGTATGTTCATTCCCATGTTAATTAGTTATTTCCTTGTAGTCTTCCTATTCCTTATAGCCGTATTTATAGTATTGGATTTAGTTATTCGCTATTTACTTCTAGGTGGCAATTTATTATTGTGCTTATCCAGCCAGCACGGACTCCGTATATTGGACTAACTAATGTTATCTGTATGGTTTAGTTTTTTAAACTGTATGTATCTATGCCATATTTTGTTTATAATACTTTTTATGCTTTGTTAATGTTATGCCCATTATTTCTAGGGGGTACCCCTTTTAACATACAGTATATGTATAATTATATTCTGCTATTTGCACACCACATGCACTTCTAGTAGGTATCACATAGGTATGATATGTTCTTTTATATTATGCTCTGCAGCACCTTTCTTACTCACTGAGAGTACATGTAGGGATGTTTTGCTACATTTCGAGATTTTCTCTTCTTTGTAACATTTGAATACTTTTGTATCCTTTTGTGACTAATTGATACTTAGCACTTTAAGGATGGTTAGGCCCTTCAGGTTTGACTTTGCAGTGTTTTGATCTCTTGTGTGCACTGTAGTGGGTGTTTGGTTGTTGGGTTCTGGACTGGTTTGTAGGCTAGTGGAGCTCATGGGTATTTATTCCGGTTGGGTTAGGTGTGGGTACTTTTTTATTGGATAGGTGACGTGTGTATTATGCTGATGACGACCCAGACGTGTTGAAACGCATTGATGGTATAGTGTGTTGTGTTTGTTTCAGTAAAAGGTTATTTAAAAGACCCAGGGGTGCACCTTCAACTATTTAACTATTACCTCTTCTTGGGATATACCTGGGCAAACTGTGGAGGAAAGCATGAGTGCGACCCTGCCCTGTATCTACCTATATATACGCTTATGTATTTGCCTATAAATTCATATTTTGAATGCTTTTAATTACATTTTAATGATGATAAAAGGATGTTTGGCCAGAGCAGCCTCTGACAGGGTAATCATTTGCTCTATTGGTACATTTAACCTTTACATTTAAATGCAAAGTAATTTGATAATTTCTGCTAATTCTATCTCTGATTTCTGTTCCGTGTATTATAAAGTAAGGCATGACTTATTGAAACAGATCGTAAATAATTATAGTGGTTTCTGTTACACTACATAAGGCTATTGCAATTATAAACCGACCGATACTTTGATAGACAGACATACAGTGTTAATTGTATGTAGAAGTACCATACATATTGTTCGACATTCAAATTGTTTGGCAATTAATGTCGAAAGTTGTCTATTGACAGGTTACATCACATTAACATTTTATCGGAACTTCAGAAAATACTACCATAATTTAACTTAATTTTATCGATGTTTTGATCTAATGTCGCATAATAAGATTGGGAAAAAAATTAAATTTTTCAGCCAATCAATGGAATCGGATTACATGTCGGATTGTACATATATAAAAGAATAGTTGCATCATTTGCTGTGTAAAGCTGGGTACACACAGTAACGATAAAGCCCTGATACTGTTGGTATCGGGGCTTTATTGCTACTGTGTGTACCTTCGTTTTCCAAACGATCGAGTCGGCCAAATGCTCGTTCGGGAAAGACCAAAAATTTCCATTGGCCGTGCTAAATGCCCCATAGAGGAGTCTACCGCGGCTCAGGGAAACACACATTCCCGAGTGTATAGACATCAACGCTGGGGACTGTGTGTATGCAGATCTTTGAAAGTTGACACACAGGATCTTGCAGACCAATTGGCCACACTTGAGTGCGATTGTCAGCTGCTTATTTGTAGGGTGTGCAATCGCACATTTGTACAAAGCTTCAGTTCCTTCTATATCATGGGGTATCAGTGTGTGTGCTGTTGTGCTCTGCTACCTGGTTAAAGTTGGTTAGCAGATTTAAAATGCTTATCTAAAGCTAGGTACACACAGTACCCATAAAGCCTCAGTACTGCTGGATGTACCTTGCTTTCCCCAATGAGCACGTGTTTGCTGAACATTCGGGTTGGGGGAACGCTTGTTCGAAAAAGAGAGGGAAAATTTCCTCCGGCCGCGGTAGACTCCCTATATGGAGATCTTTGAAAAATGACGTACAGAATCTGCAAGATCCTATCTGTCATCTTTCAAAGATCTTTCAAGTGTGTACCTAGCTTTAGTGATGTCTCTGTAATGTCTATATAGATGGATCCATGAAAGATTGCTTAATTTTCTAGAAACTTTTAGCACCCATCAAACTGTAATGAATTATTGCTGGAATAAAATCGGTGTATTTGATTTTCTTTGACATATCTCTTTATCTTAATTGGTTTGGAAAAGGCATAAGCCTAAATCTATGGCAGGATTAAAGAAAAAAGTGGATTTTAATTTCCTCTCCAGGGTGTTGGATCTTTGGCCATTAACACCAGGAGATTATAGAGTAATTCCCAGGAGGAAAGGACAATTTTCTCTAATCATTAAAATTCTGAAATTAGACTTTAGTTTTATTAATAAACCAGCAACAACATTCAGCATTGCAGCACTTGTATTTTTGCTTGTTAGCTTAGTGGACCCTATGTATCTTTGTTTTAAGCCATTTTCAGCTATTTATATTTAAGGGATCAGTGTCTTAAGAGAAATCTTTACACTAAATCACATACCTGATTTTTAACCCAGAAACTGCAGATTAATATCTCTTGAGAAAACACAGAAGCTGTATTTAAGTAAGGAAACAATGAGTCCTCTGAAATGACCTATCAGTGAATAATGCACCAGAGAGTTTGTTGTATGGCCTATTAATATATTTGTATCCCCGTGCAAACATCACTTCTCCAATGTAAACAGTCCTAACTTGTTTGAATATGCCTGCATAGTCAAGCTATGACTTAGGTGCCCTTCTCTGAATTCCTTCCATTTCCAAGAGGTCCCTTTTGGGTACATAATTGCCAACAGATTCTTCTACAAGTCATTCTGAATTGAGAGATCCAGTCAAATGACAAGCGAAACGTCTTCAAGAACTAAACTTTAAGTCCAGTTGATCTAACTGAATACAACAGATCTACCATGACCTGAATGAATGAGAACCTTCACAAGCATACTTCCCCACAACATTAGCAAGCCGATTAGTGCCCACTTTGTGGTTTATCACAAAGTTTTTTTGGACTATTTGTTCTATCCTGGCTCCCCTCCTTCTCTAAATCTTCATTCAAGAAGGTGGTCCCCATTTCAGAAAACCCCCACATCTGAATCTATTAAACATATCCCTCATTTGTTCATTCTTTTTCTGGGAAGTCTTCACTATACGATCAACCTTGGGAAATTGGCTCACCGGAGCTCTTCTATTATGTTTAGGGTGAAAAATTCTAAATGCTAATAATTGGTTACTATCAGGGGCCTTAGAAAAAAGTTCAGTTTGTAACACACACCCTCCTCTTGTACACATACATTTGAGAGGGGACCAGGGCTTTTCTTTTAATAATGGTGTACCTAGATTATGCTGGCTGAAGGGTTAGGGCATGATATAGGAAGTCGTTTGGGAAGGTTCTGTTTTATGTCATTCCCTTCTTTGATTCTTAAATAAGCATTGTTTTGGTGAATTGTGTGTGTGTGTATGTATGTATGTATGTATGTATGTATGTATGTATATATATATATATATATATATATATATATATATATATATATATATTGGAAGACCAGTATGATGGACTTTGATCCCCTTAAAATTAAAATCAGGTTCATGTTACTGATGTCTGAGGCCCTATAAACAATATCTGCATTGTTTTTGATACCCATAAGGTGGTAAAAATAAAGACTAAAGCAGCAAATTGATAATTTCACTGTTTTATGACTAAGCCAAAGGGATCTTGTTATATGATGCTATTAAAGTCTTCAGCTGTATTTTCCTTTGGGGGATTTTTTTTTGGGAAAGTTAAATAAAAAAAAACTACCGTAACACTGTTTGTGTGAAAATAGCATTTCTGCCCAAAACTTGTAGCATGTGAGACTTTAAACGTTTGGACTGGCAGACAGATTGGTGTTGCTCTTAGTCCTTTAGGGACCTGCACCTAATAATCTAAAGTAACTTCCAGAATCTGCTGTACTCTGATTGCTGCACTTTGCTTGTGGATAATTAATTACTTGAAGGTAAAAAGATCTGGATGGGGCGGCCTGATGTTCCCTGCTGTGCTGAGAGACTGTGATAACCTTAACAGCAATGGCATATGGTTTGATCTGAATTGCTGCGTTAAATCATATTGTGTTTACTAGTGCCTGGGCAACAGCTATTTTTATGATTACTATATTCACTGCTGCTTGTCCACCTTACCTCTGGAACTATTCAAAAAAATAATATAATACCGTAATCATTTTTACCCAGCACCTTTCTTTTTGGAGTTGGGCCTAGAGCTCTTTCTGTCCTAGAAAAATCTATATGAGGGCTCTTATTCGAACAGTTGGAATGATTATATAAGGACATCTATATCTGGATTGACAGAATTTATTTTCCTGTAGGAAAAGATGAGCCATCTGTCTGGGTAATGTACCGAGATCTGCTGCTGTTAAGTTTGCACAAAAAAAGGCATGGCAATAAATCTATAATGCTCCATTGCATTACGTTGACACTTGACTAGGGCCTGCAAGCCAAAACACTGTGTCTATTTTCTGCACAATAAATGGGAGCACCCAGATTTGCATTCTAAAGACTGGACAGCCCTTTTTGTTGTTGGTTGTTGGTTTGTTGTACTTAAGACCAGGTCTGCTGCCGGTGTTAGAAATCCCACACAAAATACATTGGTGCTTATTAAAGAAGAGGTGCGAAATTGTACCTGTGCTGTTAATCAGCAACAACTAATAAGATATTACCAAATGTTTTCTAACTGCAGTAGACCAGGAGAAAGTTATAATCTGATTGGTCGATGCAGATTAACAGCACAAGTAAATTTTTGTACCTTTTATTAAATAAGCCTAATTGTGTTTCCACCTTAAATGCAAGTACATTGTTTGCACAGTTTAGATTTGCAGATTCTCTTGTCTTGACACACTCCCTGCAGTACACACAACTGACTGGTACATAGTCCTGAATAGGGAGACTCTTATGGGACCAATCATGAACAAATTCCCGGTCGTACGATCCATCGTTTGAACAATAAAAATGTTTCAGTTGGGCTGATAATAAAAAAAATAACATGCAATGATCATATGATCGCCCAAACATGAACCGGCAATCGTAGAATATTGGCATAGTACCTCTGGGTGGTTCATGTATGGGCTCCATAAGGCTCTGTACACACCATGCAATTTTGCGGCACGATCGACCGATAGTTCAGTGCATTGGTCAATCAGGCCAAAAGAATTGCACGGGTTTTTGGCTGGCCATGACCGATTGTTCATCCGAATTGGATGAATGGGCGAACGGACACATTTGAAAACGTGGCTACATTTGCCACAAACTACTGTCCTTCGTCCTGGCATACTGGTTGGTGTGGAATGCATCCAGCTATAAAGGGACAGCAGGCATCGGCAGGCACATCATGAGTGTTACCATATGTCTGAGATGCGATCCGCAGAATAGTTCGCTATTGGCGCACATGTAATTAACAAAAATTGGTGATTGCATGCACAAAATTGCAGCACATGCTATGTGGCCACCCACATTCTCACACGCTAGCTGATTGCAGTTGCAATGGCCTAGCTTTTGCTGACTATATTTTCAATTAGCACTTTTGGGTTCATGGCACTGATTGTGTCTCAGCTCAGTAGTGAATTGATTTGATAATGCTTATCATGATGGACAAAATGTTCCTGTACCACATATGGACTGATTGTTTGACCATATTAGTGACTGAATAAGAACCTGCATGTATGCTAAAATCATTATTGCAGTCACCAAGGTGGATTTAATCCCAGGATTTACTTGCCATCCGCAGGGCAAACACAATGTTGGAATGTTTTTATTGGCTGCATACGTTTATCTGGCCTTCCGCAGAGCTGGCACTTTCTTAATTCACTGAACACAGCTTATTGTTAAACAGGCATATTGTTTCTGCTTATATCTAAACAAAAACAGCAGCCTGCACAGATCTTATGACTAAGCTTTCCCCGTAAATCTGCATTGACCCAGCAGGGATAGAATTAAGGGAACAGTAACAGTCAAGGCAAGAACATGAAGAAAATAATGTTTAGGAGGAACAGCATCTAGGTAGAACTAATGCCTTGACATTATAAAAAAGGCAACAGAACTATTTTCCATAAAATGTTTTCAGATTTTGATCATTATTGTGCAACCTGCAGTTTCTGATCATCACCAATTGCCAAAGTTTCTTTAAAGGGCAAGTCCAGCCCCAAAATGAAAACTTACATACAGGTAAATCACCCCCCTCTGTGTTGCTTCTCTGTGTAAACACCAGAAACCTGTAAAATCTATTTTACCAAAAGATATTGTTAAACTTACCATATACAGTGGTAGAAATAAAGGAAGACCAACTGATAGAAATGTGAAGAAATGGTCCGATAATGTTTCATGGGAAGTGAGTCCCATTTCTGTATGCATGTAAAATCTTATTTATAAAGTGCCACTTGGGTATGCAGCACTGTACATTATAAAATACAAAGGGGGAGATTTAATATATGGCTTTTCCATCTAAAACCCACGTTAACCCGAAAAAATTTCGGGTTAACGTGGGTTTTAGACGGAATTTAAAGCACAGCGTCATTTCCAAATGTTTTTGGAAACAGGTTTGCGCTACTTCGTAGCGCGAAACTTAACGGTAAAGGTTTGGGAGCGTTAAGGTTGCGCTCCTTACCTTAGCGCGATCCCGCGATGCAATAACTGATGTAATCTCGTTTACGTCAGTTATTGTATCGCGGGATTGGGCTAAGGTAAGTAACGCGGCGTGGGATATTGGATCTCCCCGTAAGTTTACAAATGGGGATAAGTGCAAGCAATTATACAGATAAATTAAATTTACATGATTATATGTGCCTTAACATATTAAGATAGTAACATAGTAATTGAGGTTGAATAAAGACATGCGTCCATCAAGTTCAACCTTTATACTCTCCTTTTTAACCCTACCTAACAGTTGATCCAGAGGAAGGCAAAAAAAACCAAAAAAACGCTAAAAAATGGGAAAAAATTCCTTCCTGACCAACCAGAACTACAGTATATGTATTAATACCAGTAATTCTCAATATTTTTTAGTTTTAGAAACTTATCCAGACCACTTTTAAAGCTATTCAATGAACTTGCCATTACCACATCTGACAGTTTCACCGTTCTCACTGTAAAGAAACCTTTCCTAACCTGAAGATGAAACTTCTTTTCTTCCAACCTTAAAGGATGTCCACGTGTCCTCTGATATGACCTATTAGTGAACAATGCACCAGAGAGTGTATTGTACGGCCCAGTATACAGTGATCATATCCCCATGCAAACGTTGCTTCTCTAATATAAACTGCCCTAACTTGTCTAATCTGCCTGCATAGTCCAGCCCCTCCATTCCTTTTATTATTTTAGTTGCCCTTCTCTGAACTGCTTCCATTTCCAAGATGTCCCTTTTGTATATAGGATTCCAAAACTGCACCGCATATTCCAAATGAGGCCTTACCAGTGCCTTGTAAAGAGGGTGTATAGTGTTTTTTTCTCTTGAATCTATTCCCCTCGTTATACAAGACAATATGTTGTTAGCTCTAGCCGTTGCTGTCTGGCATTGTTTGCTACAGCTAAGTCGGTTATCTGCCAGAACCCCCAAATCTTTTTCCAGTCGAGATTCACTTAACACAGAGTTATTTATGGTGTAGGTGGCACAAGGATTGTTAAACCCCAGATGCATCACCTTACATTTATCAACATTGAATCTCATCTGCCGTTCTGCTGCCCATTTTGCTAATCTATCTAGGTCTGCTTGCAGCACTTGCACAGCAAACACAGATACCTTGCTCTCAATGCCCCTTCTAAGTAATTTATAAACAGATTAAAATATGTGGCCCCAGTATGGAACTCTGAGGCACTCCACTTAGAACTTAAGCCCACATAGATGTAGCCCCATTGACCACCACTCTCTGTTTGCGATCTAATAACCAATTCTCTATCCATGTAAAAATGTTTTTTTTCTAGGCCAACAGTCCTCTGTTTATACATTAGTCGCCTATGCGGCACAGTATCAAAAGCTTTATCAAAATCCAAGTATTCCACATCTACTGCACATCTACATATAAAGAAAGAAACACCCACCTGAATAGCTTACAATCTAAGTGGGAGGGACAACATACAGATACAAGAGGGGAGAGGGATACAAAATGCTCAGACAGCTAACAATCATTAATAGTGCTGGTTTTCAGAAATGTAGAATAACAGTCTCAATTTAAAAGAGCTTAAGGATGTCACCTGGTGAAGTGAGAGAGGGAGAGTTCCAAAGGTAGGGAGCAGCAACAGAGAATGGTTTAAGAGGAAGCAGTGTTCGTAGGGGGTTTGTAGAGAAAGTACCTTGTGAGGAACGCAGGGCACGTCTAGGAACATAAAATTCTTTGTTTGTTGAGGAGGCCACCCTATGGACTGCAGTATCGGGGTTGCCGGTTCTCCTTTGGAGGAGCGTTAGCTGATCAGAGCTGCCGAGTTTAAGATAGACTGGAGAGTAGAGAGATGAGGGCGGAAGACCAAGAAGCAAAATGTTTCAGTAGTCAAGAAAGGAGGTTATAAGTGCATGCATGAGCATTTTAGTAGTGGGGAGAGAGAGAGAGAGAGAGAATAGGGCGGATCTTTGCAATATTGCGATGGAGAAAATGACACATCTTAGTGACATTGTTAATGTGATGATGGAAGGAAAGAGAGGAGTCTAAAGGTGCCCATACATCTATAAGATTTTACTTACCCGACCGAGCGCTCACCCGATGTTCCTTCGATCCTGCCGGAACCGCTTCTCCCGATCTTACATTCGACCGAATGAATGGGATTTTGCGATCGCATGTCGGCCGAATATAAGATCGGGAGAAGCGGTTCCAGCAGCATCGATGAACATCGGGTAAGCGCTCGGTCGGGTAAGTAAAATCTTATAGATGTATGGGCACCTTTAGATTACTCCAAGCAGCATGCAGATTCAACTGGGTTAATGACCATATTGTCAATAGAGATGGAGAAGGGTGGACTAGGTCCTAGTTGAGGGGGCAATGATATAGACACAACTATCTATCAGAGAGAATAGATCTCACTATTGCTTGTCTCTGTCAGTGCGGCTAATTTGTTTGTAGTACCCAAACTATGGAAAGTTTTTAGCTCCTAGAAAGCTCACTGAGACACCATAGATATGCTTAGAATGTGATTGTAGAAACCTGGTTGTTGCAAATGAAATGTTATGTAAACAGCCCCTAAGAATACTGTGCTCTCTAATTCTTTATTCTCCAATAGTTGGATTGATTAAAAACTATTTTATTTTTTCCTTTGCTATATGCATTTTTAAGTAATAAAATTGGTCTGGAACCAGTGAGTTGAAATTATTCTTGTTTGGGTATAAACTTATACAGAACTATGCAAGATGCTATGAGCCGTACCGTAATAAACTATGGAAATCAATTATTTTGTTTGCTTTTTGTCCCTACAGTGCAACCCTCCTGGCTTTCCTGGTTGAGCTTTTGAAAAGTTCTGTTGCTATGCAGGAACAGATGCTCGGAGGCAAAGGCTTTCTCGTTATTGGTTACCTCTTGGAAAAGGTAATTCATTCATAAGCATTAATCTATCAATTCTAGGATTCTTATTAGGTTTTTATAGGCAACTGCTAAGAGGTAGAAAAACTGACATTATTCTTCTTCCCTTGCACCTGGTACCCACTAACAGATACAGAGCCAGTTTAGTTTTATATTTTTATTTTTTTATAAAATCACATCCCATGGCTCAACAGATGCAACAAAAATCTTCAAGGTGATCAATCGGATCCTCCTGTCTTCCAAGCCTTAAGGGATAATGCGCCCCTTACAGTGAAATATTTGACCATATAAAAGCACAAAACCGCAGGCTTAATATACTTGTATTAGAATGTGAAAGGGGAACTTTATTTCTTTAAATACATAAGGTTTATATATCTATTTTTGTTTTGTTTTTGCCATAAGGCTGTGTATGGCTTAAAAATCAGTTATGTATTTAGTACCACTATAATACTGTCATTTTTAAAAATAGTAGAAATTACTGGGCTGAGAAAAGAAAGTTAATAATGGTCTCTTTCATCTACTTTTAAAACAACAAATTCACTTTTGTTTTAGAACAGTATATGGCTGGAACAGCGGATGGCCAGAATGCTATGGGAGCTGCAATGGGACATTTTCTTATTACCGGTATAATCACTTGTTGACTAAGCTAAGCCTGATTATGATAAGAAAACATTCCACTGCTGCTCCTAAAATAATTTGAGCCTCTTGTGTATTATATTGTATTATATACTACATTCATACCTCCTGACCCCCTAATCGGCACGTCATGTCACAATGGTAACTGTTGTTATGTTAAAATCCAAATACATTGAATAAACCATTTTTACAACCTTTGTTTAACCTTAATTTATAAAGTGTTTACTATTGTATTGGTTATCTTCCCATAATATAACTAATCTGTCTGTATACAGAGCCAGCACACTGTAAAGGATACATACTTGCTATGTGATAAAATCTAAGATATATATATTATTATATATATTATTGTTTAGTGGGCTTCTATCAAACACAGATGTAGCATTAATGTATCAGTTATTTTAACTATTAGACGTTTGATAGATTCAGCTTTTGACTGCCAAATCTTTCAAACGTCTAATACTGTTTGCTGGCAGTCAATTTTACCCTCCCATGTTCCCGCCATCTTCCCTGCCTGGTTCATTCATTTTCTGATTGCAAGTTGATCACCAAGAGGATTTGCCAGGCGATTCTTTGACATTGCATGACATTGGAGTAGTAACATGGATGGTATATTGCGTAGTTTCCGGTATGCTGTGTACAAAATTTTATTTCTCCGCCTCAATATAAATAAGAAAATAATTAAGAAAATAGATAAATATATTGATTTATTTTTTTATCTATTGCAATATGTCATTTTCCTCTCCAAACTTTGATTGTTCAGCTTTTAAAGGAGTCAAGCACATCTTGGATCTTTCTAATGGAAGAGATTGAAGATTACAATGACACCACACGTTTCTGTACTTATATTATTTACAAGTCCACTTATATATTTAAGTTGACTGACAAACTGAAGATGCTTTTTTTCCTTTTAACATAGTCTTCAAGAGTTCATATAACCAGAGCAGTTTTGGAACAGTTCCTGTCATTTGCCAAGTATTTAGATGGCCTGTCTCATGGAGCACCTTTACTGAAGCAGCTATGTGATCATATCTTATTCAATCCTGCAATCTGGATACACACTCCAGCTAAGGTATTACCCTTGTAATTTAACCACGAAACATGGCCATTGTGTGTAGCATTATCTATAACAGGCATGTCCACCTTGCAGCAGCCAGAGAATGTTGTGAACTGTAGTTTTCAAACATCTGGAGGGTAGCAAGTTAGAAATCCCTGATCTAATATTAGTGAGGGGAGTCTGTAAAATGATCAGCTGATGTTAGTGAGGAAAAGAGAACACTTGAAACGGTATATCCACTGAAAAACAGAATATATGGGCAGTATATACGTACGGTATAAAGTGTGGATGTTGTGGGGACCTGTCAGAGGAAGCAGTAACAATTACAGATATGTTTAAAGGGTTCCCTGCTGGCTCCTGTTGAAATAATTGAAGAACGGAAGGTAAGACAAGGTAGATTCAGACCTGGGTCTGCAAACCCCTCCAAAAACACACTTTGTAAGTATACCAGCCTTTTGGAGATGACTTACTGAAATCCACTTCAGACCCACCCAGATTCTGCTACTGGCTCGCTGGATGTTGGACACCATATGTCCCATTAATGGCTTTTTTTTAGTACTTAACCTTTGTGTGCAAGCACTTACCAACACAATTCCACTGCTAAACAGGTCTTGTAATTGCCTTCTATATCCCATATACAGCGATGCATGTAAAGTTCTTATTCATGTAAAGTTCTTATTCATGTATGCGGTTTATATAATTGCCTATTAAATGTTTCAGGTGCAACTTTCCCTGTACACTTATTTATCAGCTGAATTTATCGGCACTGCCACAATATACACGACCATCCGAAGGGTGGGAACAGTATTACAGTTAATGCATACCTTGAAATATTATTACTGGGTTGTTAATCCAACGGATAGCAGTGGAATTAACCCAAAAGGACTTGGTAAGTTGTTACTTTATCTATTTTATTACCATTGTCTGCCAAACTTGCACATTTCCTGAACATTGGGCTGGGTCTGTAGTTCTGTTCCTTGCTATGTTATGAAGATATATGTGTGTTGTATATATAAACATAGTTATTCACTGTGGAACTGATGTGTAGGTCATTAGCATTATTCAGATATCTAACAATATATACCTATACCTCCAAAGCTACTGATCACATGTTGTGGGATGTGCTGTTTTGGAATAAAAATTCCTACTGTTAGCATATGACTTCAATAGCAATTGGGGTAGTGTAGGAGCATGGGAACGGCTGACACCAATTCAGAGTTATAGGAAGGCCAGAAAGAAGCGTTTCCCGAAGCTCCACAAATTGCCAACTAGATTCTCTCGGAATTTGCAGTGTTATTTCCTGCAAAATTTAATTAGTTTTACACAATTTCCTGCAATTTTGAAATAGAATTGTCTTGGAAGAAATCAGTTTAACTTACAATAATCTAATTTTAGTTTTATAATAGCAGGCTCATTTCACCAGTGTCTGAGGTGGATTTGTGTAATTAAAATCAGCCATGGGAACTGAATGGAAACATAAAGTAGCTTGACTGATTTATTTCAGCCCTGTTAGGATAGTAAAGGAGATGCAGTTAGCCACTTGTATAGAGAATTTGTGTTAGTAAAATGGTTATGATTGGAGAATAGCTGTTTGGGAATCAATGAGATGGGTTAAAGCCCCAACTGTACATCTGGTGACACTGTTCTTATGTGTTCAAACTTAAAAAATCGGACTGTCACCACTGGGATTGTAAATTCCAATGCTGACTTTACAAACATTCTACCAGATTGTGTTGGTAGGCAGTACGACAATTCATTGAGCCTTTCCAACATATAATCCTATCAAAATCTTAAAATATGGAGAAGGATCAAATAAAATCTAACTTCAAAGCTAGCATAGTAATGAGTGTGTTCATAGGCCAGTTATCACATTCCAGCACAATATACTGGGAGGCAGCAGAAATACCTTCATGAATTATATGTGCTTCCCTGAGAGTTGAGAATGTGCTGCCAAATGATTCATTATGTGCCAGCTACTTAACCACAGAATGAAAATCTGGCTAACCACATTAATGAATGTTACATCTGAGGTTTGAAAAGCAACACTGCACAAGATATAAATCCAGAGGCTCTGTGTCTGGTGTTACTCACCAAGATTTCTACTTGTCAAACATAAGTCAGTGATCATTGCCTTGTGCTTATGTACCTGAACGTACACTCCTCCGCATGTCACACTGTGTAACAGACATGATAAAATGATTCACTGGATTTCTACAAAATATTAAAATCAATACATCTGGATACTCCTTGTTTTTTAACCAGTGGGAATCGAAAGGCTCCTTAAAATCACGGGTGTATGTCTTTCCTTTTCCTGAAAAACCTGTTAATAGTATTGAAAGTATACCTGTTTCACACCAGGTACCAGTGGTATCAATTGTGCACCTCACAAAAGACAATATAAATGTCTTGTTCTTGTTCTTATGTCAAATAAATGATTAGAGTGAGAAGAAATAGATTAATTGGTAAAAGTAGCTTTTTTTAAAAACCGCACACTCTAATCTTCATGGTCCGGGATCGATTCCTGGTCAGGACACATTAACTTAAGCAGAATTGAGGGTCCGGGATTATCACTGATCAGGAACATCTGAGGAGTTTGTATGTTCTCCCTGTGCTTTTGTGGGTATCCTCTGTGTGCCTTCCCTCCAGACATACTAATAGAGAGCATGTAATTAACATGCTCTGAATGGTGATTTTGTGGCTAATGACTGTTGCAAGGCTTCTTCCTCTAGCTTCAACTAAATCACCCATATCGCCTTGCTAAAATCTCCTTTTTTTTCAGTTTCCCACAATATGTTACATATATTTAGTGGGTTTCCTTAGATATGCAGTAAGTAGGGGGTTTGACACACAGACTAAATGTCCCTGCGCTAATGCAAAAACCTATGAGATGATACCCAAAAGACCCAAACAGACCCAAAAACATTAAAGGGGCAAAAGTGACGGATTTTTTTTTTAAAAAATGCTTAAAAGAATTTTAGCATTTGGGCCAGAATTATTACCGTATTATTATTATTATTGTGAATTTATATAGCGCCAACATCTTCCGCAGCACTTTACAATTACATGTATACATTCACATTAGGCCCTGTCCCGAAGAGCTTATAATCTAGGCGCATTTATTTGACGCATACAACCTATCAGTGTGTCTTTATGATTGTGGGGGAAACCAGAGTGCCCGGAGGAAACCCACGCAAGCACAGGGAGAACATACAAACTCCTTGCAGTGTGTCCAAGGGTGGAATCGAACTCAGCGCTGCAAGACATCAGTGTTAAAGGGCAACTATAGTGAAAAAAACCCTTTGTCTGTATACAATGTATAGATCACTTAGTATAAGCTGCCTTACTTTCATGTTTCTGTGTGGCTTCGTTTCTTCACACTGGCAGAAGTTTGTACCAAGCTTTGTAGTCCCCCTCCCCTCTCTGTCTACTCCCCCTCAAGCAGTGACGGGCTGTATACAGAGTCCGAGCATTGTCAGTTGAAAGGACTTTAAATGAAGTGCTGACATCCTGTTGACCCCTCCCTTCCAGAGCTAGACTGCAAGCAATCAAAGTGTGGAATAAAGTAGCAATATGCTGAAGGGAGGGGCAGAGGGGGAGAGAGGAGGACAAGTGGTGCTGAGATTCTTTACAAGTAAGTTACTGAACTCTGCCTGTTCTCTAACTTTGCTAATTGTTATTTACTTTTTACCTAAAGTTCATATCTCTCCCCCTGCTTAGCTGAGATCATAATCACTGAAGAGAGAGTCAGTGTAACAGCAGCTTGTAGTGAGACCTTCACAAACACAGTGACACTGCTTGTTGTCCTGTTACATTTCAGTTGCTTTAGTCTATATATTTCATAGATTGCACTGTGTGTCTTGTTTGGTATATAGTCTGTATTACTGTATTATTATATATACTGTATTAGTGTTCCATTTGAGTCACTGGTTTTGTATGTATATAAGATATTTTTTTTGGGGGGAGGGGCTGTTTTATAGTGTGTTATGCTCATATTACTGGGTTAATGGTTTATTGATTGTGTTTAGCACTACAGCATTTGACTATATGTTGCACATGGTACATATAGTGTGGGTGAGAGAGTGTGTGACAGTACTGCATGGGAGCTTTGGATTGTGTGGGTGTGTGTCTTTGAGTGACAGATGATGTGTAGCAGCTCCTACAAATCACAGCATATTCAAAGGCTTATATCTCGGGGACTGTGTAGAATTTAAAGAAACTAAAGGTACCCTGGTGGATGGGATGACTTATAGGATACATTAGAAGAAATTAAAAAAAAACAATTTTCTCACTATAATTGCCCTTTAACCACTGAGCCACTTAACCTGCAGAGGGAAGCATTAAGGCTGTTGAACTAAATATCCATGTAAATAGTTTGATTTTGTTCATTTTATCCCATGGTGTCTCACATATGGAGTGTTGGCCAGAGAACAGCAGTAACATTTCTATTCATGTTTAGTTTCATTTGGTTAGTTTGGCTTTTTGATTCATGTGGTTTTGTCACAGTAATCTTGCATTTAAACCTGCAGCAGCACAATCCAATCATAGGAATTCTTGTAAATCTATAAACAGTGATGTATTTATACAGTATGTATGGCAGAACGGTGCACCATTGAGAAAATACAAGACACACATTTAACCTCCAGATCTATATCAGGGGACATGTCAGGCGAATATGCATATAAAGCTATGGTAGATAATTGGCTGATTTTCCTTCTAATGATAACATTTAGCTGGATATGATTTTGCTTAACAGTTCTTAGTTGTAAGCACCAGAGATGATTAATGATGATTGGTTAATTTTGTACCTTGAACAAGACAATAAAGGAAATGGGAACAGGGCTGTTCATTGATGTGAATATGCTATCATTCCAAGATTTTCTGCCAGATTGCTGCAATAACAGACAAATGCAGTATATATAAATTGAGTTCTCCAGCTAAACAGGCGGGCATGTATGAATGAAATCTTTTTTGGCTGGTATCATAGAAACAGATTGCAGAAGAATTCACTAGGCAAACAAACACACACTTTCTTTTTATTTATGTGAGACTCGGACAGAACAGTGCAGAGGATACCCATGACCTTGTTTTATTTATCCGATCAATCTAGAGGTTAAATTGTGACATCTCAGATTGACTAGAGAAAATAACATGCTAGTCGTTTATTTGCCAGATCAACAATCTGCGAACCTGCAACATCCTCACAGGAATACCAACTTTATGGTCATTATTCAATTATTAATCTAGTGTTATTGGTATAAGACTATGCTGGATTTAGAATAGGAAATAATGTGTTTGCATTAATTGTTCAGCCCCCCGCATTATGGATCAAAAACTAAATGTTTTTGCTTTTAATATCAGACTAGGTAAGGGCTACTATTTTATAAACCAGTACTTTTTTATTGAATGAATGAATTAACAGCATTAGCAATAGCAAGCATTTAGATTCACAACCATTGCCTTCTACAAATCAAGGGCTACTGGTATTGCATCACCTTTCTTTTTCATATTTATCTGATCAGTAGCTGCGTATACAAGTCAAGTCTCTCTAAATCTATTCTGCATGCTGTAAACTAAAACAAGTAGATGTGTAGATGGGTTCTAGAATTACATCATTGCTAGCTAGTAGTAATGGTCTGGGGTCAAAATGATCAATCTACAGACAGTGTTGTTTGCTGTTTTAGTCAAGTGTGAGCCAGTGACCTTGTAGTGTTCGCTGTGTTTGGTCAGTCTGTCAACTTTTTTTTTTTTAGTTATTTGAACATTTTACTTAAGTTCTACTAGCTAGCAACTGGACTTTTTGTGTTCTCTAAGCTATTCTCTTGGTTTTAGCTCAATAGTCCCAGAACATTCAGAACTACTGAACTGAGGAATTCATATTATATCTAGTTGCTCTTTCCCTGTATTTATGACTTCCAATGTTTTCCATGTTACAACTGCTTCTCTGTTTACCAGCCACCAGGGAAGAGTAGAACTTTTAAACAGAGCTTTATGGATGCTTTGGAGGGATCTTGGAGAATCCTAAGCTTACTTAAACATTAGGCAGCCATTCAAACTTAATATTTACCTTATCTATCCCAAGTTTTGTTTTAGAAATGACTTGGTATACACGGTTCATTTTGTTTGGTCTGGCCCAATGTTCGCGCTATCGACTGGCCTGCCGGGCCCAATGGTGTAGGTTGTGGCAAATTGCTGTGGCCATCAGTTTGCTGCAATCTCCTATATGCCATGATTTACCGACATGTCTGGTCATCCGGTAACCCATCGGGGAAAAAATTACTCCCGATATTTTGAGCCGTCTGATTGACATACGGAAATATCCTTCGGTGAGCACCCAATATCTGCGTGTGTGTACCTAACCTTTTTTTTTTTTTTAAGTAATATAAGAAATGAAGCCCTGAAAAAAAATTAACAAATGTTTTGAATGATAATCACGTGTGGTTGTTCATCATTGCTGGTTCAGCTGGGAAGCTAAACCAACAAAGCCCAACCGAACAGCCACACGCGTACGACAATCGCCAGAAAACAGCCATTTGTCTCCCATTGTTTTGTCATGTGGCAAATCAACTGTAAACAGAGATTTATTCCAGATGGATATAAAGGCACAGAACCACCTAGATAATGAATCCAATTTAAGATCATCATACAGAAAGTTTTTTAAAAAGTGCATCAGATAAATTACAGGTTTAAAATACATAAAACAATGCTAACTAATAAAGGCTGCCCAGTATATCTGGTTACAATATCCCTCACAAGATCTGATTGGTTAGGGCAAAATTAGCACCATTTTAAGCGATAAGAACTTTTATTGAATCTCCCTGAATATGTGAATACCAATGAAACATACGATCCAACGTTTTTAACATCCTGTACTGCAGCTGTAACAGACAAATTTTCTAATGTTGTTTTGATTTTAAGTAAAATGAACCAACATTAATAAGAGTTGCTAATATTGATAGAATATCAATTCAAGGGTCAATTTGATTCTTTAAATTGGTTTGATTGCATACATTCTGCATTCATTTAGTTTTTCTAATGCCAAGTAACATATTTTTCCCATACCTCAGATGGCTCTCGGCCGTCGCAGAAAGAAATCATTTCGTTACGTGCATTTATGCTGCTATTTCTGAAGCAACTAATTCTTAAGGTAAGTTATTTGCCACTGTTCAAATAATTGTGAGTGTTAATCTCATATGAAACTTAAATCTGCTAAAACATTTGTCAAGTTAGTCATGAAGAAATACCAAATGTAGACACACTTGCGGTATTTAGTGCATTTTTTTTCTGGATGAAACATCCAGGTGAGATACAGACCATTGTTGCCAATTCAACAGACAATGCAGAGATATTAATCTAATAGTAAATAATTTAGTTTTGTTCTGTTCTTATACTTATCATATATAATTAGATTCTTAAAGGGCATGTCCACCCTGATATACCTTTTGATATAAGGTAGGTAGCAGCTGCCCACCCCTAACTGCTATAATTTATTTTTTGAAATATGCCCAGATCTTTACTTACAGACCCTTCTCTCCCGCAACGGAAGTTGCAAGCAGGGGCAGGTCTGCCATCCGCGTCTGTGATTGGCTAAGACGCGGCCAATCACAGACGCGGCTGACGTAATTGAAGACGCCGCGGGAGAGAAGGCTCTGTAAGTAACTATCGGGGCATTTAAAAAAAATATATTATGGCGGTTAGGGTCAATGTTCCCTCTAAGTTTTCATACCCTGTGTGCGCACTAAAATTTCCTGTGTGCAAAATTTGTGCAAGTGAAATGAAATTTTGTGCGCTACATAATAGAGGAGCTAAGTTATGAGCGAGCTTTATTATACATAATAGAAAGCCACAGTATACAAGAATGTCTATAAATACATTATATTGACATTAAAAGACAAAAAATAATTTTCCTAAATTATAACATAATTATAAGTAATAAATTATATAAATATATAATTATGTTATATCAAAAGAATTTGGATAAGATACAATGACATTTCAACTTTTTTTTATTGAAATGTTTATCATGTTATACATATAAATATTGTAAACCTCACACACACAAGCAGTGCATACTTACTTTGATTGCCTTGGAGAAGGTAAGGAGTAGCCACAGCCAAAATGAACCTCAAGCGATTACCTTAGTTCTGATTACCTTGGTTTGGCTCATCAGTGCCAACCTTTATTAAGAGCCATATATATTTTCAAGGGGGGTAATGGCTATTTTTCCAAATGATTTCACCCCAATGATACACCAAAGGTATATATTTTATAGGCCATGCAAAAAGAGCAGAGTTATTTTAATATTAATGAAACTAGATGAAGAACTTATGTTCATTTTGTGTCTGTACAATGTAAAACAGAACATCAATAGTGCTTTCTGGAGCTCAGAACAGCCTGTAAGATATTATCTACATTGTATTTCTGCTTATAATGTAGAATTCCAGAGTTTGCCTCTTATGTACATCAGTGATATGAAATATTCCAGATATTACTCTTATCTGTGTCATATTTAATAGGATCGAGGCGTCAAGGAAGATGAGCTGCAGAGTATATTGAATTACTTGCTAACAATGCATGAGGTATGTATGGTTTTATTTTGTCTAGTAATAATGCTTTCTGTTTTTTAACGTTATTGTCCCGTTATATATAATCCATAAGCAGTGTTTACTCTAATTTGTGTACTCGCATGCACACACAGGTTAATGTGGTATGCACACAAAAACCTGCTGGATATATAAATGCTGTGGTGTGTAGCACACAAAATTTTAGCTTGATATTTGCACAGAAAATATATTTCTGTGCACACAGACAATTTTAAATTAGAGGGAACATTGTCCACAAGAACATCTTTATCTGTTTAAGTGATTGTTCTCCAGTAATAACATAGGCAGATTTATCTTTGACACTATTACCTTTTGACTTTTGTGCAGTTGCAGTGAGAGTTCTAGGACAGGGGAGTGAGGGCTTCTCTGTAACAAGAAAATGTCCTTAATATAAGTCCAGATGGCACATCATGGTACTGCATAATTATTAATGGAACACTTCTTCTTCTCTTGCTGTTATATGAAGTAAAACTCTCAACAGCTGGAGAGCTGCAGATTGGACATCTCTGATTTTCTATATATTGGCATCACAAGCTTTTTGCATAGCCCAAGGCCTTTTTTGTCTCTAACCATATTTTATTGAAGTTTCTAACTGTGTAGCACTGGGGAAATGTTTATAGCAGAGAGGGAATGGAAAGAGCAGAAGTAATAGGTAGAACAGAACCGATTATCTTTTTCCTCTGAGAGAGGCTGAAGGTGAACAGTCTGGCGAGATGCATGTGTTGGGTAATGTAAGGACAAGGAAGTGTGAAAACAAGCTCTGTAGTTTAGCAGTTGGGTAGGGGCAGATTGCTTCCCCTTATTATGCTCCCATTCCACTACATTAACAGCTGATCGTTTTGACAATTTCAGTTTGTTTTGTAAAGTAAGTTCCTTCTGCCCTTTATTGATATATCCAGGGCAGTCTTGATACCATATCTGGTACTGTTATTTTATACAAAATAAATATTAAGCTATTATTCTGAATTTCTTACTTGGCTCTGCAGTTGTAATGCACTTGGCCCTGCATAAAATAAAGACTTATCTAATTACATTAAGCTGGCCATAACCATGCCCAATTATAAGCAAA
Source organism: Hymenochirus boettgeri (assembly GCA_019447015.1). Lineage (NCBI taxonomy): Eukaryota > Metazoa > Chordata > Amphibia > Anura > Pipidae > Hymenochirus > Hymenochirus boettgeri. The sequence goes on along the minus strand of CM033470.1, from coordinate 289,566,045 downwards.
TCTTGTCTGGTTTTCAGGCATGTTTATGACCTAAAAAGGACCATCTCTGTCGGTCACAGAATTGATTCTGGTTGTTTGGACAGAAAGTTTCCATTCCATCTGGTCATTATTGTCTCTGTATGCTAGCAAATAACGATTGCAGAATGTATATTCGCCTGAACAAAAGGTTCCCATGCTGATCATGGTTGCATATCACCCACTAGTTGTTATCTGTAAATGAACATTCTAATAGGAATAATCAACTTTACAAACTTTGGTCCAGTCTGGGCGCCTCCCCTCCAGTGGGTCGTCATTACAATCAATGAAAACACAAACTTCTTGCAGAGCGAACAAAGTGACAATAAGACTAGACCTAATCAGGCCTTAGTAAAGCTTTTACAGGGAGATTAAATAAAAGTTCTTATCGTTTAAAATGGTGCTAATTTTGCCCCAACCAATCAGATCTTATTTAACATTTGAAAGCTAACATCTGATTGGTTGGGGCAAAATTAGCACCATTTTAAACGATAAGAAATTTTATTGAATAACCTTGTTAAATCCTTATTAGATATTCATCCTAAAACTTGTTATTCTTTTGTATTGTACTAGAATAGGAGAGAGATAAGTGTGGATTGTATGGATTGTAATTTATTTGCATTCAATGGGAAGTTGTAAAGTTTAGTGAGCAGTAATTTGAAGAAACATTGAAACATTTCCTTAACCTAGTTTATATCTTTCAGACTGAAGGTTCGTACACCTGCTCAATCTGCGAGTGAGGAACGACCCCCGACGGCCGAGCGCTACACACGACGAACGGCCGTTTTCGGGGCGAGAATCGTCCGTGTGTATGTGTTCTGTCGGGTTGTTCGCCAATCCACAAGGCGGATCCTTACTCACAGATTGAGCATGTGTACGAACCTTGACAGACTACTGGTCAATAAACCGATTGGTAGTCTGCCGGTAGAAAGAAACATTGCCGCCATTAGACTGCACATTGTCAGATCTGTTAGTCCCTATGAAAATTCCTACCAATATTTCACTCCCAATTAACAGCAATATCATGGCACCCGGACAAAATATTGGACAGTTGCACTATTCTTAAAACACAGAATTTACTGAATTTTTATGTCTCCGTGTTCCTTTGTAAAAGAACAATAAGTGCTTTAGTCAAAGATAGCTGCTATGTTATGTTGTATCATCAATGCAAAATGTGATTAAATATTTCATTATTTTGTCTGTTCTCAGCCTCTGTGGCAGACAGACATATGAAAACATGCTTTCTGGCAAAAATGAGGTTGAGTTTTTTTTTTCTACTAATGTTTTGCAATAACACAGGATGAAAATATACACGACGTCCTACAGCTGTTAGTGGCTTTAATGTCTGAACACCCAGCATCAATGATACCTGCGTTTGATCAGAGAAATGGAATACGGTAAGATATTCCGCATCTACATCACCTCTCCAACTTCAGCAATGTTAGGCCCTTTACAGAGATATACTGCACTATGGAAACAGATTTATATTGTTGCTAAATTGAGATGTTTATTTAGCTATTTTCCTAACATTTAATATTCAGTACCCCACTTACGGAATTCTGGGAGTTGCAATTCAATATTTGGTGGGTTACATTGCTGGTACCGAAGGCTTGGTATAAAGATCAAATTTCTAGGGGCTGAAGCTAAATGGACTTTTTTCTATCAAACTACAGTGACTTCCACTTCTGCTTTATGTAAAAATAAATCTCTCCTGGTGCTTTTTTAAAAGTAATTAAATCACTTACACAAATAGTGGTTTCTAGGCTGCTAGAGTAGACACATCTCTTTTGGTATAACAGTGGTACTAAATCTTTATTTAAAAGAAGCAAATGCACATTATTCAAAAATTAAAGGGGAGTTATAAAGTCAAATATTTGTTTGTTGCTAACTTACGCTACATCCAAGTGAAATGGGGAAAATAATGCAATTACTAATTACTTAATTACTAATAATACTTACTCCCCTCTATCGTTACCCCCAAACTGGATCATTGTTACTCGGTTTTAATAAAGATATATTTATTGATATATCTGTTATCTGAATCTAAATTTTGTATTTTGTAAGGAAGAAAAGGATAAATAAAAATATATAGTATTTTTTTATGTAGGGGCTTCCTGAGATGTGAAAATTATGTTAAGGGTTCCACAAGGGTAAAAATGTTGAGAAACATTGAACGTAGATCAAACACCCTTAAACATGCTTCAAGGGCATGTCCACTCCCAAAACTAAAATCTGCCCCAGTGCTGGCCCCACTTACACCTTACACCTCTGCTCCTTATGGTTCTCTTGCAGTGCCTTTCTCTGGATCTATCTTGGGTGCTTGGTACCCTACCTATAAAAACCTTTTTCTGTAGTGTAGGGCACCCCAGCCCACCCCCAACTGGCAAATTTGTTTTTTAAAACAAGCCCCAGAAATATACTTGTGCTCCTTCGTTCCCTTGGCTCTCTGCATAGCTGGCAGCCACATTAGTGATTAACTGCCTCTCAGCCAATCACAGATGCATCTGCCGGCTTGACCCCTGTTTGCAACTGCTGTCAACCAAAGGGCCAGGGCATACAGTCGATTGAACAAAGGAGTGTAACTATATTTCTGGGGCTTGTTTTACAAAATGAACTTGGCGGTTGGGGGTTGGCTTTGGTGCCCTAAACTATGGGGAAAGTTTTTTTTCTGGGTAGAGATGCCCTTTCAGTCCAACTTATATATTTTTCCCTTGAGGTCTCCCTTAAAGGACATGTTCACCCCCAGTGGCGTAACTACCACCATGGCTGCAGGGGGGCCCGGACAGTAGTAGGGCCCACCACAAGCCCAAGAACCCTTCTTCGATCAGCCATTTTTAAACAGCTAATCGCATGTATAAATAAAAAATATGCGTGATCAGCTGTTTAAAAGACCGGACCCGAACTTCTGGGTCAGTTCCAGAAGTTCGGGTCTGGTCTTTTAAACAGCTGATCGCGTGTTTGTTTCATCCATAAGTGCGACCAGCTGTTTAAAACGGCCGCTGTGAACATGCTCTGTTTAATCTGTAAAAACAATGCGCTATGTTTGTTATATGATTAAAATACATTTATATTAGTATGTGTTGAACAGTAATGGCTGGCTTTGGAATAACAGTTTTATTACGTTTCCACTTATTAGGGTGATTTATAAATTACTAGCTTCTAAAAGTGAAAGTATCCGTGTTCAAGCACTGAAGGTTCTGGGATATTTTCTAAAGCACTTGGGTCACAAGTAAGTTATTTTTATATCCATCTTTCCTTCTCTATAGTATGTGCGTGTTTGGTAAAAAAATTCTACAATGATTTGATATGATTTAGAAATAAGAAGAGCAGTGAAAAAGAATTCTTTGCATATTAATCCTATGTCCTATAATGTGGTTAACGGTCTATTAAGCTGCAATAGCTGGATTATTTGTTTTAACGTTATTCATTTTGGTGCTTTTTTCTTTTTTGCAGACGGAAGGTTGAAATAATGCACACTCACAGTCTGTTCACTTTGCTTGGGGAAAGGCTGATGCTTCATACAAATACTGTAACGGTCACAACCTATAACACACTATATGAGGTACACAAGTCTATATGTCTTTATAATACTATGAATAGCAAAGTATCATTCCTTTCATTTATGATATTTTTCAGCTGTTGTTGTTCATTAGGCCAATAGACTGGGGGATAGGAGCAACCAAGACGCTTGGTTCTGCTATCAGTGTTTTAATCTTCGGAAATACGCATTGACAGTTCTACTAAGAATTAAGGGAATCTCAGCAGGACATTTGTTTGACTGCTTTTCTGTTTTTCCACAGTATTGTGCATGGATGTAACCCCTCAATTACCACCGCTATAACAACTATATATATTATATATATATATATTATATATAATATATATATTATATATATATATCTACAGTATAGCTATTATTGCTTATTTTCTTTAAACCATCCTCACAAGTAATGTTGTTGCTATTAATTAAAGAGGATTTGTAGCACAATAAAAAATGATCAAATGAAGCCCTTGAACCAGTTTATTGTAAAATTCTGTTTTGCCAGTAATGAAATGTGTAAGTCTTTGGTGTTTTTTACTGTTTCTGCTGCTTTTGCTATTCTTTGCCTCACTCAGAGGGATGGGAGTAATTATGTAAAGAGGTGGAGAACTGTAAAGTGTAACTAGCTTTTGAATTTGTAAATGAACAAAGTAAAAACAAAAAGGTCCCTTTTCAGTGCTGTATATTACCTTCAAAATAATATCAACAAATGGAATTACAACATATTAGCTCCCAAGTATCATCAATTTTTAAGAAAATGTAAAATTTTTGCTTTTGGAGATGAAAAGGCAATAGTATTAACCAGGTTTGCTGCCTAAATCTATTTTAAAGGGCATGTCCACCCCCAAAACTATAATCCCCTCCAGTAATGGCCCCATCATGTAGTGTAATAAAATCCTTACCTCACATCCCAGCTCCATAGGTTATCCGTAGTCCCCCCCCCAAAGTCCCAAAAACTGCCCACCAGGAGGATAGCAGTGTCATATAGGACTCTGCCTCCTATCTGGCCTCCGGGAGAAGTTGGCATGCGTACTGCATCCCTTCTCCCCTCCCTCCCACTCCCTCTCCCTCCGATTAGGATTCCCTCCCCCTACCAATAAACCCTTTAGGTAAATCATTCCCCTGTCCCCCAGCCCACACGCTCTATTTATTTTATTAGAAAGTTCCCCAAACTTTACTTGCCTTCCTCTTTCCTCCGCCGCAATGAACTCCCGAGCACGCGTCCGTGATTGGCTGCGCTCAGCCAATCACAGACGCAACTGCGGTCCGCCCCTCTGCTTGCATTATCTCACAAGCAGAGGGCTTGGCAGGCGGCGGAGGAAAGAGGGGAGGTAAGTAAAGTTTGGGGAACTTTCTAATAAAATAAATAGAGCGGTTGGGCTGGGGGGACAGAGGGGAATGATATAGCAAAAAAAAAATTTAAGGGTGGACATACCCTTTAAACTTTACATTTTAAGGGTTACTTACAGTTATGCTGGTCAAGCATCAATGGGCCGTCCACAAGGAAAGCTTAGGGCTTTCCGCAGGGGCTGAATTTCTGCCTTGTCTTGTTCAAAAGTCCTCAACTTCTGGGGATGACCCGGTTGATAGATCTCAAGACTCTAATTGGATAGTCCAGGAACAAAAATATAGATTTATTGTGCTAATACTTTGACTCACAGAAAATTGTCCCCCAAACTTATGATTGGAGGGTGTGTTTGTGACACCGCTTCCTGTTACCATAAAATAGATACACTTCAAAACATGCAATGTGCTAAACTTTCTAATGAAAGCTTTGTTGCAGACATTTGTCATGTTGACTTGAAGTCCATCTTGTACTCCTGTATACACAGGTATACTATTGGGAGACTGTACAGGTGACAGTGGGAAGTAGAACTGAAATATCTTTTCATTCTCATTAGGGGACAGGTAATCTTACTGCTAGGTTGAAAATGACCCAAATGGCAGAAATTACTGGTTCATGTGTTAATTTCTTTTAGGGCGTGATAATGAAATATATAAAGTTTTGCCATTTCATCTGTAGGTTGGGTGCTGGGAAATAGGGCTGAAAAAACCTGCAATTAAAGCAAAAATACATTGGTTTGATGCTTATTATGCAGAAGAATTTGAGGCTATTATTGAATTTAGCTGCTGCTTTAAACAAGCCCATTATTATTTGGGCACAGGCAATTTCTTTGATCTCTAGATCAGTATAGATTTGGTTATTTAAAAACCAAATACTAAGGGCCCAGATGTGTCAGTGGCAATTATAAAACCCTTAGTCAGAAAGTACATTTAGACTTAATGTTACAAATTATTTTACAGGAGAAGAGACTGACCCCCCCTAAAAAAGACATACAGTCAATTCAATGTACTGAACAAACTTACCTGTATTTTAATATTAAAATTGGTTTTCTAAATCCTGCTACTGACACTTTTTTATAAAATAAACATAGGGTTTCTTATACCACAATTCATGGAAAGAAATTTGTATTTTGGTTCTGCAGATTTGGATCCAGATTATTTGTTCTTCTGTTTGTTGGAAGGAACGAGCACCTGCCTTCACTGTAGCTCCTTCTCAGAGTGCTCAGTTATCTTATATGAGCTGAGATATCAATAGCAATTTAGCTGCAGTAAGCCTATCTGGAAAGTGTGTGTTCTTGTTCATATTGAGCAATAAGAGCTCTAAGGATATAGCTAAAGAGTGTTGTATATCAGTTACACAACTATCATTGCTTCAGACATTATCTATCAAGCAGCAGTAACAGACCGGGCAAGGCCACAACAAAACATTTAACACTAGTGTGTCAGTTCCTTAGCTTGCAGCATGGGGCAGGAGCTTGTTTATGTTCTCTTTTACATTTTAACACACATGAAACAGACACTTTCCCCCCTAATCTACTGTAGTCATTCTTCCTTGATATTACGGTGCAACAATAATTACACAGTGATAAGATAGCAGGCTGGCAATATCTAGCATTATAGGAACGGGAAAGTTTACGCGCTGTGAATGAAGTGGATGTCTGTCTGAATAGAGAGGTAATGAAAAGAGGAGCACTAGCACAGCTACAATCTTATCGGAATAGAGAACGCACGTGATGGAGCCACTCACTTCCAAACTGACATATCCAATCCAGATTTCTGTTTACTTGCACTGCAAATATTTCCAATTGGTTCAAGTAGGTTTTGTGTTTTTATGGGTTATATCCAGCAGCCATGAGTTTACATTCGAACTACTCTGAATGGCATTTAATGGTGGTGTTCGCTGCACTTACAGCAGTTTTTACGATATGTGAAAGTAATTCCTACATGAAAGTGTTTGACCTACCAAAGGAAAGCAGTTAATTTGTCATCGTTACATCCCAAGGACAAGAACAAGAGGAACTAGTAATTATTTTGCCCCCGTATAAGAGATAATGAAATTGTGTGTCCTCTGGCACAATTAGTGTCTAATACATAATATAGTGTGCATTATTCAAAGACTGGCAACCAGGCACTGATACTTAGTATTAAGATGCTTTGTATAGGACAGATATATCATTATTTGTTCTTTATAAAAGAGGAATACACAGCACAGTAAAAACCTTTTAAACGCACTGGAAATTCCCACTGCAGTAATGCATCTAGTGCTCTTCTATGAGAAAAGAGTGGCCTTTGCTTTGTGTCATCTCCCATTTGTGTTTTAAATCAATGGAATTAGTTTTACTGTCTATTTTAACATTTGAATGTTTTTGTGTTTTCCAGATTTTAACAGAGCAGGTTTGCACACAGGTTGTCCATAAGCCACACCCAGAACCTGATTCAACTGTGAAAATCCAGAACCCAAGTAAGATTTACTTACAGTTTGCCACCTTTATGCATGAATGGTTAATTCTACAGTATTAAATCTTAAGGGGCCCAATACATTACAACTCACCTTCTGACATTTTGGCCTTTGTTTTTTTTTTTTCTTTTAGTGTTCTGGGCTTTTTCAGACAGCATTAAAATGATTATTTGGATATGCTTGTGAAGGTTCTCATTCATCCAGGTCATGGTATATCTGTTGTATTCAATTAGATCAACTGGACTTGAAGTTTAGTTCTTGAAGACGTTTCGCTAGTCATCCGACTGGCTTTCTCAATTCAGAATGACTTGTACAAGAATCTGTGGCAATTATGTACCCTGGAAAGTTCCAATTAGCATATCACAGCCAGGTGATGCAATCACGCCCTTAACACCTGGCTGTGATATGCTACTTGGGATTTTCCAGGGTACATAATTGCCACAGATTCTTGTACAAGTCATTCTGAATTAAGAAAGCCAGTCGGATGACTAGCGAAACGTCTTAAAGAACTAAAATTCAAGTGCATTTGATCTAATTGAATACAACAGATATAAGTAAGTAAAGTGAACAATACAGAAAGAAGCCATATCTGTAAAGGATAAGTGCACTGTAAAATCATGTTATGTTCAGTTGGAAGCTGCAGCTTTAAAAATATTATCTGTTGTATTCAATTTCTCAGTTGAGAAAGCCAGTCGGATGACTAGCGAAACGTCTTCAAGAACTAAACTTCAAGTCCAGTTGATCTAATTGAATACAACAGATCCAAGGCCTGGATGAATGAGAACCTTCACAAGCATACTTTAAAAATATTGTTGCCATATTTTTTTCCTATGCCCCTCCAGAGCCTTTGTGCCTTGAGAGTTGCTGACATCTTGTTACTGGTTTGCTGAATGTTAAGCTCCTCCCCTCTGGGATTTCCTCTGCTTCCTCCTCCTTGAACCTCAAACGCTAATGCCAGTGGGTTCCGTGCACGTGTGGTGCGTGCACACACATGATGTAACGGTGCACAGAAGTGTGCGCGCGTGACGTCCTTTTGGCACGCACGCGGCATTGCGAGATGACATCATACGCGCATACGTCCCTGCACGAACTGACGACACATCGCATGCACCATGAGATCATGCGTGTGAAGGAACCCATAGGCTTTAGCGTTTGACTTAACATTCAGCAAAGCAGTAACAAGATGTCAGCAACTTTCAAGGCACAAAGCTAGGCTCTGGAGGGGTATAGGTAAAAAAATATGTCTACAGTGTTTTTAAAGCTGGAGCTTCCAAATCAACATAATTTGATTTTACAGTGCACTTATCCTTTAAATACCAGAAAAACATACTGTAGAATAAATGGAGGGGGCGGATATGGGGGGCTTATGCAAAATTACTGCAGAAGTTTGCCTGTGCTATTAATCTGCAGCAACCAATCAGATGTAATCTAACTGCAGTATCCCAGTGATAAGTTAACATTAGATTGGTTGCTGCTAATTAATAACACAGGCAAACTTAAGCACTGTTTATTGCATCAGTCCCTTAGTCTTTGGCAGCATTGTTGTAACACAAAACTATTGTTGCCTTAAGTTTAGGGGGAAATGGCTTGTGGCATTAAATTAAAGATGAACTAACTGGGAATAAAAGGTAGGTGGGAACACTGGGACTTAAGGGAGTTTGCATTAGTCCAAGTAGGATTGATATTTACACTGACAACGGTGCAGGAAAAAATAATCAGAAAGCAGTTAAACTGGTAATATTTTGCTTAACATGAATTACCTTGAAGTAAATAATAAATCATATTTTATGGGTGTCCTGTAAAATATTAGTTTTATTATGCCTTTTGCAACCTGGAATTTAACTTAAGCAGATATCTGCCATGATTAGATAACAGACTGGTGGCTATTCTACATTGTAATTATCACTTCTGCTGTGTGACTAAACAGAACTGCTCTATTCACCTTTTGCTAACAGTCTGTTGTTACCCTAGCAACTAATAAGCAACTAAGATGTAATTGGACAATTAAATTAGTTAACACAAAGGCTAAAACTGAAATCTATATGACTCTGCATCAATCCTTTATTTGCAAAATGGAAATGCCTGTAGTTTTGTCACCACAACTTCAGCACTTGCAGGTAAATTGCTTGTGCTGCAGTGGCCATATGTGCAATTGATTTCAACCCAATACAAATTTTCTAGTTTGTCCGATAAGAAAAAGTCTTGATTTTTGCCACACGATAAAAGGATATTCCAATAATATATAATTAAAGGGCATGTCCACCGTCAAAATTATAATTTAACCCACTACTGGCCCCACTGTGTAGTGTAAAAAAATCCTTACCATACATCCCTGCTCCAAATGGTTGCCCTGCAAAGTCCAGAAAACTGGCTACCAGGAGCCTAGCAGAGGGGGAAATTGTTTCCATCTCTGAGGCTTCCTCTGAGAGGTTTCTGGCATGCTCTGAGCAGCCCTCCCTCCCTCTCTCTCCCTTCCATTTTGGTCTCCCTCCCCCTGGCACAAATTCCTTTTAATATGTCATAGTGCTAGCTCCCCCAGCCCCAACCACATTAATCTTATTTGCAGAAACTCCCCCGATCTTTACTTACCTTCCCTCTATCCCCCTCCGTTCTGAACTGCCGGCAGCCGCATCCATGATTGGCTGCCTCTCAGCCAATCACAGGCGCGGCTGCCGGTCCGGCCCCCTGCTTGCAGTTCCATGCAAGCAGAAGGCCGGGCAGTGCAGGAAGGTAAGTAAAGATCGGGGGAGTTTCTGCAAAAAAGATTAATGTGGTTGGGGCTGGGGGAGCAAGCCCTGCAACATATTAAAAGTTTTTTTAAAGGGTGGACATGCCCTTTAAGCTATAATAAAAGCATGAATGCATTTTATAATTCAGAATTTAAAGGGCATGACGTATGACCACCCCCCAAACTAAAATTTTACCTTAAACCCCCCAAAACCGAGATCTTGCTAGATTTAAAAGTTTCTCAGTGGCTCCTAAATATACTTACCAAGACTTGTTCCCTTGCCTCTCTGCTGCTGCTCTGTGCCTTTCTTCATGCACAGCAGCAGCAGAAGGGACAGGACTGATAGCGGTATCAGTGATTCCCATACATCAGCCAAGTAGGTGACAGGAGTTATATTGCTAAACCTTTCCAGCAATATAACTTCTCGCAAGTTTTACCTAGAGATGTGATCCAATTTAAAAGGTAAACAGAAAGGGCATTTATTTAACAGTTTTGAATGGGTGGAGAGCAAGGGTTCTAGAAAACTCACTGAGCATGAGGAACTTTGTAAAACTGTCCAGGACACACTGTGGTAGGAAGACTTCAGAACTCATGTTCAGCCAGAAACCTTCAGAATTAAATAGATAATTTCTCCAAAATGCTGACCGTACTTGTATTCCACAGTAGTTGTACTTCTCTGTGGATGGTTAGTCCTTAGTCTCTATGTGGCCTGTATTAAAATGTTTTATTGTCCTTCTACCATTTATACCTTCTTTTTTTATTTTTTGTAGTGATTCTCAAAGTGGTAGCAACGCTATTAAAAAATTCCTCTCCGAGCTCTGAACTAATGGAAGTACGTCGTCTGTTCCTGTCAGATATGATTAAGCTTTTCAGCAACAGCCGGGAGAACAGACGGTGAGGAATCCATGAGTTTTTATGATAGAGGTTGTCATTATTTATACTGGCCTATTTACCCCCCTTTTTCTTTGTGTAACATTGACTGAATGCTTGTTGTTTAAAGAAAGCCTACAGTGTTCTCAGGTGAGTGAACTAGCAGCTCCAAGGATTAAATACCCTGTTAACATAAGATTACTATTTATTAGTCAGGAGAAGATGACATTTAAAGCTAGGTACACACCTAGCGATTTTTCCTCCTGACCGTCCGTTCAATACTTTCGACCGGTCGGCCAGGAGGAAGAACTGTCGGTCACGGCAAAAGCAGTCGTGTCCGACAGTTACCGCGACTGATTGTGCGGTCCATAGAGGACCGCACGATCGGAAAAGGTTTTTCACCATGTCCGATTCGGACGAACAATTATTCAGACATGGTCGCTTTCGGATGCGATAATTTTGGTCCGAAAGCGACCAATACACTAAACTATCGGTCGATTGGACCGAAATATCTCATCGTGTGTACCCAGCTTAATTACAAAAGTTTTTGGACCTGATAGGGTCAGCAGTTGACATCTTCCCTTTAGGGATTGGGTAGTTGCAGTACAATATTTTGACCTACTTGACCACCTGGACTAATATATTTGTAGACTGAGCAGAAAAATCAGCAGTTGTACCTGACCAATCATTTTTGATTACACTTTAGGCAAAACTGGTCGGTCTTTGTAATTGGACAGGACATTATAGTGCTGGTGATCCTGCAGTCTTAAATGGAACACATGATCAGTTGGTCAAAAAATATCTTTGTGAGCTCTTTAATTCCTGATCGACAGACCACCGAGTGGTGTATATAGATAGGCACAATATTGCCAATGTCAGACATACCAAAGTTGGTGTTATTCAGTTTATAGTCACTGGGGCAGTATTTTTTAAACATTAGTTCATTTTCCCTTCGAATATTGATGTTGTAAGTAGAGATGGGATCTGGGTTTGACACGAACCTGGATCCAACACGGAACCCCTCAGTTCCGAAATCTGATAGATCTATCCGATTCTGGATGGATCCTCCAAATTTCGGGACTTTGGAAGACATTTTCGATAAATAGCGTTGAACGTTCGAAAAATTATCGAAAATAGGATCAGAGACCATTTTCAAGTTTCCGATCGTATTTTCAAAAATCGAACGTTCAAGACCATTTTCGATAATTTTCGAAAATAGCCCTGAATATTCTAAAATCTTCAAAAATATGATCGGAAACTCGAAAATGGTCTCCGATAATTTTTGAACGTTCAAGGATATTTTCGAAAATTATCAAAAATACAAAAATAGCCCTGTACTTTCAAAAATCAACGAAAATTTGTTCTGGTTTTGGATCTTCAGGATTTTCCTGAGATCCGGGAATCCGAAAATGGAACAAAACAAGTGAGTTTCGTCTATCTCTAGTTGTAAGTCAAATAAAGTCAACCTTAATTGACCATTGGTGTCTCAAGGGTAAAATCACTGACCCTAGCGCTGCCAGGCAACAGTGAAGAGTATTCCAAAGAAGAACCTGACACAAGATCAGGCAAGCTCCTAACCTGGAAGCAGGGAAAAAACACTCCCAGCGGCACTCAACTACCATAAAAACACCAAGTATGAGACAGTTTAGCAGAGGTAACTAAAAGACCCGATACATTGCTAAACAAAGTTGGACAATAAACCAGTGTTGTGCAAACACATTATATCCTTTAATAAACATATCTAAAAACATCTATACAAATACAGTGCTAGGATAAATATATAATACATAGATACAAAGTTGGGCTGGGCCTACTAAAATTCAGTCACTTAGGTGACTATAGTATTTTTAACAGTGAAGAGTGTATAAAATGCATTGTCCAACTAGCCATAGATACAGAAACCTAGACAGATAACGATCCTTCGTAAATTCTGAATGTTAGAGCTGCATAAAACATTATTAAATAATCCAGACACAAGTTATAACATGAAAGCCTTTGGCAGTTTGTGTTGGAATGCCATTGTCTACATACTGTTAAAGGTCAACTTCTAAGTGAATAGCCTATTTAGCATGATTTTTTTTAACCAACAGATAGCTTTAAATGTGGTTATTGCTTGAAAATATAAATCTTGTGTTACTCATTCTCTCTATTACAACAGTTCATCACCTGGCGGGGCACTGAAATGCTTCAGATTTCAGTAAAAAAAAAACATATGAAGATAATTCAACCTTGGATGAATGAATAATGAACTCTGGCTTTTCTCTAGTTATGCATTTGTATTGAGTCTGTATAGTAATACAATGTTAGCAGTCCGTTGTGTTTATTGGATAACAGTATGGGTTTTAGTGTCACATATATTATATATATATATATATTTTTTTTTTTTTTTTTTTTTTAGGTGTTTACTCCAGTGCTCAGTGTGGCAAGATTGGATGTTTTCCCTTGGTTATATTAATCCCAAGAATTCAGAGGAACAGAAGATTACAGAGATGGTGTACAACATTTTTAGGATACTCCTTTATCATGCCATAAAATACGAATGGGGAGGTTGGCGTGTCTGGGTTGATACTTTGTCTATTGCGCATTCAAAGGTAGCTCCTGGCTTTTAACCATCCTTACTCGCCATTAAAAGACGTTATACTTTAAAAAGAATGAGAGCCTGATTTTAATGCTGCCCAAGTTATTTAACTTATAAATAAAGTAGACTTTATTTTGTGCCCTATTGCTGTCCACATGGAAGGATGGCTGGCATTGGCACTATTTCATCTCTACCCTTTTCTGACCATGTTGTGCATACACCTATGACTTCACTGTTCACAGATATTGGGTCTGTTTGTAGATGTATGATGTAGATAATATCTGGGCAAATTAAGTTATTCAGGAGAACCTTCCATTTAAATAGATACTGCCAAGATATTTTATTTCTATGGCACAATGTGGGTTTATATTTAGAGCAAATGGTGCAAATGCAGAAATGTGTGTAACTGATCATTCTTGCAAATAGTCACCCATGTCATTTATTGTTCTATTAATGGCATATTAAATGATTAACCGATTTTATTTGGACTTAAATTACAAATGATTTACTAATATCGCCTATTGGGCAGTGATGTTGAACTTTTGCACTCCAGATGTTGCAGACTGCAACCAAGGTATGCTGGGAATGGTAGTTTCTAAATCTGGAGTGCTAAAGTTCAACCTCACTTCTGTAGGGCTAATATATCTAAAGTCCTATTCTGCTACAACTGCATACAAATTTTATAAAGAGACAACCCTGATCAATATAATCCTCTTTATATTGTTTAAGGTCACATATGAAGCTCACAAAGAATATTTAGCAAAAATGTATGAAGAATATCAAAGGCAAGAAGAAGAAAACATCAAAAAAGGGAAGAAAGGAAATGTAAGCACCATATCTGGCCTTTCATCTCAAGCAGTCTCCGTAAAAGGTGGACTGGAGCTTAGAGAAATTGAAGACCTTTCACAAAGTCAGAGTCCTGAAAGTGAAACTGATTACCCTGTAAATGCTGACACCAGGGATTTGCTGATTGCAACTAAAATTTCTGATGATCCTCTTTCAAGCTCAGACAGGCCATCAGGTGGAGTGCGAGTAGAAGTTCACGATCTTTTAGTTGATATTAAAGCAGAGAAGGTAGAAGCTACAGAGGTAAAACTTGATGACTTGGATTTATCTCCAGAGACTCTTGTTGGGAGAGAAAATGGTGCTCTCGTTGAGGTGGAGTCCCTTCTGGATAATGTTTATAGTGCTGCAGTTGAAAAGCTTCAAAATAATGTACATGATAGTGTTGGCATTATAAAAGAAAATGAAGAAAAAGATGGACCTTTGATAACTTTAGCTGATGAAAAAGAGCAAACTACTCCTAATAATACCTCATTTCTTTTTGATAAAATGACACATTCTGATGAAAAACTGTTACCCGAACTGTCTAGTAGTAACCATATCACCATTGGAAATGTTCAAGATGCCCACCTGCACCTTGGTGTTAATGATGATCTTGGTTTGCTAGCTCATATGACAGGAAGTGTCGACCTTACTTGTGCCTCAGGTGTGATAGGAGAAAAGGATTTTAAGATTCATACAACAGCTGATAGCTTAAGCAGCCTTTCTGATAAGGAACTTGCTTCATCTTCAAAAGGACTTGAATTCCCTCAAATGAATGCTACAGCACTTGAGCCAGAATCTTCTGTAACTAAATCTGTAGTAAATATAGATGCTAGCAGCACTGTGTCTGATACAGAGAGGTCAGATGATGGCAGGGAACTTGGTAGAGAGATTAAGAAAATCCAAACAACGACCACAACAACACAGGTAAGTTCTACACTGAAATGATTTTATTTTACTAGATCTCTAATTATTTTTAGTAGCAATTGGTGGCAAATTTGAACGGTGTTGAATCATATTATATATTAAGCAGTTATCAAACATATACATATTTTTTTCTTTTATTGCTTTTGCTTCACTTAATAGAAAGCTCATTGCTAATTGGGTCACCGCTTGGTGGTTTTGTAATGCAAAAGTCCCACTACTAAACATATTCGTCTAAAAATCAGATTTTATTTGTGATCTTGGGCAGTAATGTAATTGGGTTTAATCTTTTAGGTAGTTTACCCAACAAACTGGTTTCTGTTGTGCAGTTATATCCCGTAAAAGTGGTTGTTTTGTCTAGATTTAGGTTTCATTCTTGGGGGACTAAGAAAATCTGCAACAAGCTGTAGTTTATACCCCACGGCCTTCTTTGTGCCTTTTATTGTTCTGGTATAAATTTGTTGTTCTGTAGAAAACGAATTGTCCTGGAACCTGTTGTGTTTTTATTGGCTAATCACAGCGTAGATATTTGAGTAATTTCCTTGATTGTTAGTTTATTACATAATACCACTAATGACACACACGACAGAGGATACAATTACTATTTACACTTCTATCATCTAGCGCTAAAGGGATCTCTGAGGAGCACGTTATCCCAGGAGTTCTGCAAATAGCACTAGGTTATCTGGTGGAGAAAATGAGAGAGTATTATTATCAAGGAGAAGCGTTGTGTATAGCAGGATTAGATATTTTCTATATAAGGTTCGTTTATACAGGGCAATGTCTATGGTTTCCTCAACTTTTATCCATGCAATTAAATAAGTTAATAGCATGGAATTAATACCAGCAAAGGATTTAACTATTTGCCTCTTTCTTTATAATATTAAATGGATGTTGAAAGTAAGAATGTAATTACATTGCATTAGAGAGATGATCGGTGATTTTGGGGCATTGCCTCCCTAAACGTTATGTCGTGTTATACGTATCAGAACATGTATTAAAGCACTGAATTTGATTTAAAGAATGTGCCTCTTTACATATCCTTACTGAATATATACTTACCTGTAGTGGTGCAAGAGTGCACCTCAGACTTTCCTGCCTGGAATTGGCCTACCCTATACAGTATATAGATTCATACATTGATTTATTTTACCTGTATTCCTTCTGTTTTAAAGGGCATCTATAGTGGGAAAATGAACTTTTTAATAGCTTTCACTGATTAATGATGGGTCACAAAGTGAGAGATCGTAAACTGTACTGTTCTTCTTCTTCCGAGTCTCCAGGACAACTTGCTTTCTATTGGCCAATGTGCGTGGGTGTGTTTTACAGGAGGTTGAACTTTTAACTCCTACTGCACATGATAAGCTTGTCGGTTAGCCAGAGTTGAGACATGGAGGAGGTAACAGAGGGAAGGGGGAAGGGGGAGTGCTGCACACAGATCTGGCACCATGGTTAAACAGAGTCACTGACAGAGATAGGATTAAGGCAGCACAGAGTACATGAATTTAACTTTGCAAAGGGGCAATGTGTTTTTTTCACTATAGATGCCCTTTAACATTTCCTGGTCGTTGGTGGTCCCACTCCTATTCATCATCAATCAACTTGAATCTTACTTTCAACATCCATTTAATATTACAAAGAAAGAAAGAAGAAGCAAATAGTTAAATACTTTACCGTTATTAATTCCATGCTATTAACTCATTTAATTGCATAGATATCAGTAGTGAATTTAGTGATTGCCTAAGTTGATTGGGGGACGAGATTTGACCTTTGTGCTGCCATCTGGTGGTGAATTAAGTGATTGGCTAAGTTAATTGGGGATAAGAAATGAGCTACAGTCTCATTTACCCAGAGCTGCTATCACTCTGGGTAAATGCTCCTTCCGCGATTTACAGTAGTATTGCATTTTCGAATGTGGGTAAATCCCGGTAAGGGATTTACCCACTGCGGGATTTTAACGTCGGCGTTAAAATCATGCGCTAAAACTAGCGCAAAGGCGATATTAAATCATAAGCTTTAAGATGCGCGGGTGATTTTTGCAGAACCTGTGCTTCCAGCGCTCATATGGAGTTAAAGCCGCGTGAACTGTTTAGCGCGACTTTACCTCCATATATTTGCCCAGGTTACTTGCTTTGTGGTTTGGGTAAGGCTGTGTATATACCATGCAATTTTTCGGCCTCTATTGACTGATTTTTAGTGTATCAGTCGGTTGGGCTGAAAAAAATGCATGGATTTGCCATGGCCACTGACTGACATCCTTCGTTCCCCAAATTAGATGAATGGGTTATTGGATGCATCGTAAAAACCTGTCCGATCGCGTGGTCTCCTATGAATTGAATGCATGGTTGAGGTAAACTGTCAGCTGTGGTAACTTTTGTTGCAAACGACAGTGCTTTGTCTCACCTGTGCCATAACTAGTGGAGAAGGGTTGATCGGGACTAAGGATCGTGTGGTGTGTACTCCGCTTAAGCCACAGCAAGTTAAAATATGTTGCCGGTCATGTTCTTTGATATATTAGAACAGAATATAGAGTAGACTTCGTCAAGCTTTGGATTAAAACTGAAATTCATCAAAAAAGACCTGGTCAGAGGTGCAGTGTCAATTTTTCAGAGAGACAGACAGAACAACAGTTCGGCATTAACAAATAGAACAGAAAATTGTAAACAAATTACCATTTATATGGTAAATGGCCCTTTAAAACTGCCTATGTCGCTATGTTTAGGTGTACAGTTGTGGGCTATATATATTGTGTATATATATATATATATATATATATATATATAGAGATAGCAAAGTTTTGGAAGTGAAACTCCCTTTGTCAAGTTTGTAAGCAAGTGGATCATACTCATTTTACCTTTTTAAAGGGGAAGTGACACCACATATTCAAATATACAAACATACATAGAAATACATACAAACCAATATAGAAAGGCAAGAAATATATGTGCCATTTATAAATATAAATTATAATCTATAGTAAGACCCGAGTCAGAGATCCCAGCTACCTAATCCACCAGCTCCTGATTGAGAAACAAACCTAGTAGTCTCAACGTTGGATATACAATATGGTGTAGTAGGTGTGCTAACGCTGTTCTTTAGATAATGACCTGGGTGGTAGATTATAGACACATAAATTGGAAAGGATCAGTGCACACCAGGATTTTCTTTAAGGTGTTTTATTCCACCAACAAACCAACAGCCTGTTACTACTCTATTTATACTATGCTATATAAGGGATAATGCGCCCCTTACAGTATAATATAAGGATATTAAGCCACCGAGGAGTTCCCCGACCATATAGAAGCACAAGGCCGTAGGAACAGGGCAGGGAACTCCGAGCTGGCGTAATGTCCTTATATTATAATGTTAAGGAGCGCATTATTTCTTATAATACATAGGTTTTAGATTCCTTCACTCCATTCACATTTTAAATTCTAGCCTTGTCCCTATTCCCACCTTAATTTAAACCCCCAAGCTACCTTCTGTAACTTAAACCCAGTAGAAAGGAACATCCTAGCCCAGCATCTATGCAGTTAAACAAATCTTTGTTTGGAGGAGGAGAGAGACATTGGTTATGCAATGACAGGAAGCAGCTCCAGCAGGTTCCGTTGGTGAAGTTAACACTGCAAAAAACGTTGAGTCGTTGTCCAGGCATGAAAACTGGAATGGGCGGAGTAGTGGGATATAAGAAATATAAGAAATGAGTCACTTAGTGACATAAGATATATACCACTATAATATTAAAGGGTATGTCCACCCTAAAAACAAAATTTTGCTATGGGGGGGGGATTATAGTTTTGGGGGTGGACATGCCCTTTAAAGGGGAGTTGAATTTATATAATATTATATTACACTGTATATAAAGATGTAATGAAAATAACCACATAATTAATACCACAAATAATAATATATAATCTATTCCTACCTCTCGTTCTGCTTTTGTGCACTTGCAGTTTTCACTCTCCCTGGCTGAATTGACTTACCTGTGAGGAAGAACATTGTTTTCAGGGTATGGTGATCCTTTAAGACTGTAGGGAGCGATGGAAACCTTACTGAGGTTTTTGGAAATGTTAAAATTGACATGACAGTTCCCTTTTAATTGTTTTGCCAACTAAAGGTACTTGTACATACAGATGTAATGTGTAATACAAGTGTATACATTGCACTCTTTGATGTAAAGCACATTACCATACTTAAAGAGTATGCATACTGAAAAATGATTTTGCCTCATCTGAATCACCTATAATTAGACACATGTCTATTGGTAAGAAGCATGTGTGTGTTACTGTATGCCTTCAAGTCTCCAGTACTTATACATCTCACATTCAGTATACTATTCCCTCTCTTAAATGACTCCTCCTTTATCAAACATGACCTATCGGTGAGGGCAAGCATGCTTAGTATTTACTATGAGGCAGCACTAGGAGACTTTCCCAACATGCAATTCACAAACTAAATGTCACTATTTTAGCAACAGCGAACCTGCACACAGCACAAGAGTTTTTGATAATAAGGCACTTGATTGACTGTTGAAATCAGTGGTGTAACTAGGAATCACTGGGGCCCCCAGTAAAACTAATATGGGGCAGCTATCCCTACTTCATCTACAGTATATAGTGATTATAGTTTCCAATAATGGGCAATTTAATTTTAAGAAAAGAAAGGCAGACAGACAAAAATTGGCCAACCACCCAATCCTGGGTGATTTCCAATCAATATTTAATTTGATTTTGGCGTAAAATTTACCAAAAAATATTGTCTGTACCATTGATTCCAATAAATATTTCAGCCCCCAACATATGAGTCCTGTACAAATGAGTAAGTAAAAAGAGTTAATATCTTTGCAGATTTTTTAAAAAAAATAATAATCTATCCAATCACCCATGATGTGGATCTTATAATTTAACACAGGAAATCCCACTTGGGATGTTTGGAATTAGGATTAGAAGAGTTTACTATTTAATAGGATTATGTCAGCCTTTAACATTCCAGCATTAAGTAACTGGCTTAGTAAACACTAAACACAATGATCACATGAACAATCTAAAATAAAATGAAGGCAGCGTATTTAATTCATCGAATAAAAGAAAATTTTCTTGCCCAGAATTACAGTTACTAGAATGTAACAGGGAATCTCTTTAGTCCCTGTGCTACATCATTAAACCTATCCATCAATATGCCTACAATCTCTGCATGGAGAAACATAGTAATTAAAAATATATGCCCTCTATGGAGAGAGTTTGCGTTGCTTTGTGCATGCAGACAGCTCCTAGTTATATTTGGTATTCAGAGCACATCATCAAGCTTGTCGATACAGATTTATATTAAACAAATAAATATTCTATTTTCTGTATCTGGCTTTTTAATGCAGTCCCATTGCAGGGCCAGTTTAAAGGGCATGTCCACCCCTTTCCCCAACTTTAAGGGCAGAGGTTTTTACCATTGACAAAAATGTCAATATGTCAATCATAAAAGTACGGTACCAATTACAAATTATTTTGTATGTTTAGACTACAGTTGAAGGATGAAATGGGGAGCTTAGAGTTGTAATTTAACAAGCAAGCATAATATTTAATTTTAAGGGGCAATTACCCATCCTGTGGTAAATTTCCCTTTACTGCACTGTAGGCCATTTAACATTTAACTGTAATAAGGAAGGACAAACTATACTGTATATGCATGTATGTGTTTTCTTATATAATGCAAAACATATTACAAAACACTTTATAATTATTTAAAGGGAAACTACACCCTAAAATGCAATAAATAATAAAAGCACGAGGAATGACTCCTACCTCCCATAAAATAATAAACTAGGGGGGAGAGAGTCATTTTTAATCCATTTATATCTGGAACCCAAAAATGCTCAGTCTAAACAACTTCTCTCACAAACACACAGTTTTTAGGATTAAGGGAGTACACAGAGGAAACCCAAGGAATCACAGAGAGAAAACACAAATTTAAGGATTTGATTAAGGTTTGCTGCTGCTATGTAATCTTTTAGTATTAGCGATAACACACAAGGGAAACCTATTTATATGCCCCAAATGAAAAGTGAAAAAAGTTTAAAGTTTAAAAGAATTACCGTATATACTCAAGCATAAGCAGAGATTGTCATGCTTTAAAATTAGCCTGAAAACCTAACCTCGGGTGAAGTCCTAATTTAGAACTAAATGCTGCAATTGCGGATTGTAACCAGTAGGTGGCGATGTGTTAAAAAAATCCTTCACCTACATAGAAAGTTACAGGAGCTGATCTGCCTTTACACTCCTTCCTGCTTCCTGTAGTCTGGCTGCTGGACTCAATCAGCACTGTCACGGCTCATCTGGATTATGTAAATCTGATGGGTCTTCTCAGTTTGGGGCAAAAAACAGCTGCTAGTTCAGTGCAAATGGCAGCTTGAAACTACAACTCAGGTTACATTTTTAACTATTGGGGTCAGAGGGCCCTTTACTGTATGGGGGTCAGGTAAAAAATTTTTTACCTGAAAACAAAGGGGTGCCTTGGCTTATACTCGGATCGACTTATACTCAAGTATATAGGGTAAAAAGTTTTAAATAAAGGACATTTTTTAAAACCTATTGAGAAATTAAATGTTAAATATTCCATCTTTAACTTACAGTCATTCAACAAAACTATACAGCTCATTAAAATCAACATACCACGTGCAATATTTGGAGTCCGTTATAAAAAGCACAGCAAAGTCACAGATGAGATTCAGTGTTAGTTAAAGAATCTCTGGTGATCCTAGGAGTTCTAGGCTAAATTCACACTACATCAGTTTGTATCTGTTTTTCAAACACAGGTGCATTTAAAAAAATGGACAGACAGTAAAACCCCATAGGATCTCATAATATTGTTCACACCTGCTGCGTTAAAATCCGTTCTGTTCCAGTCCGTTTAAAAACGCACTGCATGCAGCATTTCTGTCTGCTTTTTCATGCATTTTCTATAGAAATCTATGGAATACACATTGTTAAAAAATGGATACAAATGTATGAAATAAATGGATACAAACTGACAGAAACACATGCTGTGCGTTTCTGTCAGTTTCTAGTGTGAACGAGTCCTAAAGGGGTCCATAAGCTACAAAAAGTATATTAAAGTTATTGCGATCGTGACCGATACTTTGATAGACAGATGTACAATGTTAATTGTACGTAGATGTACAGTACCATACATATTTTTCGACATTTAATGTGATTATTATCTAATGTTGTCTATTGCAGTTAACCGGAATGTTTATGACAACAATTCAATCTAAATTACTGAAGCATTTGGCAGAAGTCGTATTTATGAGCGTATAGTTCAACCCATGGGCAGACTATATATGCAAAGACACAGATATTCAGATATTGCCATATCTGAATATGCGATCCTGAGGATTACAGTAATTATTTACGCATAAAAAATTGTTGAAATTGCGGCCATACATGACATAACAGGACACCTTATTTGGACAAGCCATAACTGCAGAGGAGAGACTGGTTGTTACCTTGCATTTTCTGTCCACTGAATGAGTCTACGAGGACTTCAAATTTTCATCAGCCATTTCTAATGTATTTTGTATAATGTATTTTGGTATATTTGTAATATAAAAAGTTTATCTATTTATATGGTCACTAATAAATAGACACACACACATAAATAACTTGTTATTTTGAATTGCATTTGTCAAAATGCTCCTACAGAGAGTTTGTTAGAATTTTGTGGGTTTATATTATATATATATATCTATATATATATATATATATATATATATAATATATATATATATACACACACACACACATTTTAAGACCTTTTTGTTTTTTTATTTTTTTTCTACAGTTCCAAACTCAGAGGAGTGGGATTGCTGTGGCTGAGGATTTTTTTACGATTGTGGAATTTCACAAATTGTGGAGGCACCCAGGATCACAAATACATTCGAATAAATCTGCCGGGAAATTCAGGATCATATTTTTTTAATTATATGATCATTAATATGATCAACTTAAAAAAAGACTCCCCGATCAAGCTAAATATATTATTATTATGATCTAATGTCGGCAGAATAAGATCAGGAAAACATACCTTTTTTGGGCCAATCAATAGGAATGACTAGTCCATGTCGGATTCATCGTTATATCGCCCAGAATATGGGCCTTAGGTGTGCACACGCTAGCCAATATCTACACCAGGCAGACTAATTACTTTTGATGTTAGAAGTCAGTCAGTCAACTTATAGAGATTTATAGACAGAAACCCTTTAAATATGTTAGTTCACAGGTCTTAATTTATGGGCGTGTTGCCTACATGGCCCGAGATTGATCCAGCCCTAAATTGAACTAGCTGAACAAATTTCTTTATTCAACCTCAACTACTATGTTACTTAAATCAAGTGTTAGAAATGCCTGCTTATAAATAGATTGTGCTCAACCTTTAAATATAATCAGAGGGCAGAAGGGTCTTCAAAACGTTGTTTCTACATATAGCTTCAGGCTTCCTTATTTGAGCTGCACATAAAAGATCCCCGTTTGACTAAATGGCTGGTTTAATAATACTAATGAATATGAAGTAGACAAAAGATTGAAACTAAGGTAACTTGGTATCTATTAAATGATGGATACGCCTTGCTCCACCAAGACATAAATCACTAATATTTACATTAACCCTTCCCTAGTATTCTATCGAATAAGGTCCAGAAATAACTCTCAACCTCCTAAATGGCCTTCTATGGTAGATAACTAGATAACTCAATTTACATTTTCTGTTTGTTTTTTTACATCTACCCACCCATGATCTAATGGGTTAAACAAAAAGAAATTTTGCTAAGTCAGCTTGCGATCCTTTAACTAGAGCAATCAATCAAATTTTAATTATTCAGCACTACGTTGTTAAGAAAAGAATGAAAAATTAAATTGCTTGATATGGTCATACATCATTGGGTAGAATGAAAAAGGGTGGGGTTATGATATATTATCTATCTTTATTAATAAGATTCCTTTTTAATACTATCACTATCATAAAAATGTTATTAATTCATGTTATAATATTTATTGTTATAAAAAAACATGTTCGGAATAACGTTACCTCAGGTTCTATTTTCGTCATATCACTGCTGTAAATCTACCAAGCTATACAGCAATTAAAGCTGGCCATACACAGCCAATGCCCTGAAGGGAAATTTAAAACAGAAACAAGCAATCGCATGACTGATGGTGGTGTCCCCACTGTCAGGATGGCTCATTCTGTAAACATTCTTAGGAATTTCACCTAGCGAATGACCAGATATTCTAACGCATCACTATGAGCTTGGAAGTGAAGGACTTAGATAGTGAGTAGCAAATGGGTTTGAGCACAATGAAAAACAGGGATGTAAAGAGACAAGTGATTACTGTGGAAATGCTGTCAGCATGTTCCTATGAATTATACTCAAGATCTTAGTTACCTAGAAGTGATTCTGTGGTAGAATTTAGGGCAGATGATTGGATGCGAGTATTTACCTCACTTGTCATTAACTTGAGTTGGCCATAACCATTGCTTTATTACTTTATTTAGTCTGAGGCCACATATTGCTTTATTACTTGTATTTAGTCTGAGGCCACATTGGCCTTGTATGGTCCTGGTCTATATATGCAAGTAACATCTGAAACTGGTTCCCATCTCTAAGAGTTCTGGTGAAGCAGCCAACACTATGAAACCTAGAAATGTTCCGTACCCCGAAACAAACAATCTTTTCATTTATCATTATTAACGTACACATTAGACTGAAAGGCCTTTTGCACATTCGCTCACTGATTCATTTCCCGTCCATCTATTTATAAGTATAATCTAGTGGTAATACTCCAATTCATTGAGCCAGTAAATTGGGCAGCACTGGAAATATGACAGAGAAGTAAAAACTAATCAGCATTTCCAATGCTAATAAATGAGAGATGTTACTGTAATACTGTAACAGGGAGATTCAATAAAATTTCTTATTGTTTAAAATGGTGCTCATTTTGCGCCCACCAATCAGACGTTAGATTTCAAATGTTAAATAAGATCTGACTGGTTGGGGGAAAATTTGCACCATTTTAAACGATAAGAACTTTTATTAAATAACCCTGTAAGGCTTGCATTTCTTTATGTTAAGAGGGTAATAAAATGATCTTCCCTGCAGCTGCTATCAAAGTGTCGTGCTCATAACCCGTAATAGTTACAGAAAAAACAGGCAAAGTGTAGAACAGCTATAAAAAAGCCCAACCTTAATCAGCCTGCATATACTTTCTCTTTTACAGGCTGGAGCTGGGTAGGGCTAGGCATACATACACAACCTCCCTATAGGGAATGGTTGTTGGGGTGAGATACATTACTGCAATCACTATGGTTCCCTATACTAGCAGAAGCCCAATAGCAACCAATGGTAATTATCTATTACAAAGTGTCCGATCCCATGATGAACAGTCTTGTTTGTAAGCTTTAGAATCATTTGTTTTGGATCCATACACATGCAGGATAATAAACTTACAAAGAGAGAAAATCAGATATTTGTGGTTATTGTTTTACTTGCTTTAACAGGAGGCCAACCATGTTTGTGTGTATAGCACCGACTCTTCCCTGAGCTTTTTTCATAACAAGCCCCTCCTTTTTTCACTTGCATCTCTATAAGAGATTTGTACACTGCGCACACAGACAATGAGGGTACCGAGTGTACAAGCAGAGTTCTGCACTAATATATGCAGCTGCATTATAGAGTCGGCAGGAGCAATAAGGGGTCCCTACAATAAAGAGGAAAGGAAGCATTTTAAGGTAGATAAGTGATTATAAAAAGCCTCTGACCAAATCCCACATGTAAGCAACGATGCTCTGAAAATCTTTTTTTTTTTTAATCAATGCATAACATTGACTTTACATAAACGATCATTCTGTTATTGAGCCCAGTGTTAAATGGAGCATAGCTAGCTTATTTCTAAAGTGCTCTTTAACATTCTAGAATAATCCATAGAAGGTAAATTCTACAAGAAAAATCCAGACATGCTTGGAACAATTGTACTGCATGCTGCAATGTGGTTCTGTATTTTCCTGCATTCCAACATTGCCTAGAAATGGTTTTGCACCCAGTTCTAGTTCATTAATAAATTAATCAATAAAGTACCGAGACCTACAGTAATACAAGAAGCATTTCTGGCTTTAACTAAACTATAGCTTATGGGTAAGTTTACGATCTTCGTTCCTGGTTCCTGTTACATTCATTGAAGAAAGGGAGGTAAGACATAGCCCCTTTACCCCCTGTTCTTCAATGAATGTTAAAAAAAGGATTGGTTCGCTTCCTAAAGCTAGGTACAACACAGCACAGATTTCTGAAAGATGACAGACAGGATCTGCAAGATCCTGTCTGCCATCTTTCAAAGATCTGCATACACACTGTCCCGAGCGTTCTCCCTATGAACTTCATAAGGAGAACGCTTGGGACTGTGTGTTTCCATCGGCCACGCTAGACTCCTCTATAGGGAGTCTAGCGCGGGCCGATGGAAATTTTCAGCCTTTCCCGAACGAGCGTACGGCCGACCCAATCGTTCGGCGGCCGCGCGCTCGTTCGGGAAATGAGCGCACACACAACGATAAAGCCCCGATACCGTCGGATCCGACGGTATCGGGGCTTTATCGTTAGTGTGTGTACCCAGCTTTAGTGAACTATTCCTCTAATACATCTTCTGTTGTGATCTTCATCTATTGGGGAACAGAGAACTTGTCTTCGCATTAAATGGCCACTGTAAAATAGGTCAAAGACACAAATTGGGATGATGCAATAAAGTGTGCAAACGTTTGCAGCAACCCATTTGGGTGTTAGCTTTTTAACTCAGTTATTGCAATCAGATAACATCTTACTACAAATAAATTGAATGTGCGCGTTTGCACGTCTTACTGCACCAGCCCTATAATTTCTGCTTTTTATTCCTGACAGTTGCCTGACACCTATCACTTCCCCCAATTACTGGTGCAAATCTATTTTCACACACTCCTGCCCCATTTCCAAGCTGCTTGATATTTCTGTACTTGGAAAAGTTCTCCACCCATATGGGAGTAAAATAGAAAGCATCATATTCCGCTTGTATAGGCAACAATCAAATCACCGAACAATGTAATGGTTCTGAATATGGGGTATTCCTTCCGGCAGCTGTACAAATTAACAACTGTCAGTCTTTGGTTTCATTCTCCTATGCTAAATGCACCTGTACTTTAACACCAGCCAATACTTCTGCAGCATATAACATTTTATTTACCACAATTCAACTGCAAAACTGATCACACTTATAGGGATGGGAGGGTTCTTACTTGGATGTTTTACTGGAAACTGCCTCCCACCTCTGTAGCCACTTTACTTGCTAATATTTTGCATTTTTGTTAATTGTGTCATTAAGACACAAAGCTCTATCACTTCTATTAATATAATTTATATATTTATGTACTGAACTATTTATGTATTTGTATGACTTTATTTATAAAGCGCCACTTGGGGATGCAGCGCTGTACAATAAACTATACATACACACATACAATAAAGCTGTAACTGGTCTGTTGCTGGTTTTGCATTTAGCTCATTGGCCACACTAGTCCATTATAATGCGCAATAAAAAAGCACACTCTAGTGTTGGCCAATTGGTCTTGCCACAATAGGTGCGCTGCTATCCATTGGCTGTAATTCGATTTACAAAAAATTGTGATTGCAAGCACAAAAAATTTAACCAGAAGTCTCCATTCCTTATTTGTTAATGGTGTGAAGTATTAGCCACATTTTAAAAGAAGTTAGGGGTGAACTATAGCAATATTCTGATTGGTAAGCCCCCCAAGCCTACAGTATTTAAAATGTAATATTCTGATTGGTAAGCCCCCCAAGCCTACTTAAAATGTAATTCTGCATGCCCTAGAAACCCCCATTATAATGCGGTTTTTCCATAACTTCACATAAACCTATTGGTTCCATTCCACATTCTCATAGCGGGTTAATGTATTTTGTTTCTATTAGATGCACATTGTGTGTGACAATGGTAAAAAGTAGCCAGTTCCGACATTATACTTTAATATTAAAATAAAATTCCTGCTACTGAAAAAGAATGCTTGTTATTCCTGCTTGTACAAGGCCATGGGAAATGGGGGAACTTCATAGTAAATAAAGAAAATAGCAAAACAACTTAAGCAAATGAACTGTATTCCTTCTTCTTCCCCAGTTTAGTTTTCAGAGAGAATTAGAAATATAATGAACAGAGACAGGCACAACTGCACAGTAGTCCCGAAAATATTCCTGGACATATCCGAACAGCAAGACTAAGAGACATCCTTGTATGAAACAAAGTCGACCCTAAGGGAACATAAGGGAGAAGACTATCCCTGCTGCCAGTGTTTGCAAATACACAGACGGGGTTTTCTGGTCTACAATGATTACATCAAACAGACGTCCAAGAAGGAAGGAATATCGCTAAGGGTAGGAAGAGGTAAATCCTCTCTATAAAAAGAGAGTAAATGAGCTTGCAATGAGAGAAGACAGATCACTAAGGCAATAAAAAAAAACTGTCCTTGAAGAAAAGGAGGGTAAAATTAACCCAATGCCGCAGTAGACAACTATAATTATCAACCACTTTCTACTAGGGATTCTGGGAGTTGTAGTAGAAGAACTAATCCAGAAAATCTTACAATTTAATTATATATAATATCCTTTTTTCTGGCTAATGCTTCTCTGTTCTCCCTTTAAAAGAAGTTAAAAATAACAAAAAAAGAACTGACAAAATCGCTCTTAGACAGATAAAAAATTAAGCAGAATAAAAGGAAATGGAAGCCAAGTGTGAACCAATCAATATCCTTAGTAATTGTTAGGGCACCTTTCAGTAATTTAACAAACACAAGCTATTGTCAGTGGAGCTCTTCCAACTATTCAGTTCATTAATTGTTAACCAGTTAGATCAAATTGTATAGCAGATGGTAAATCCCATGGTAGATGGGAAATGCTGGAGCAGGCACTGCAGCCACAAAGTGAAACACATTGGGGGCCTT
Source organism: Hymenochirus boettgeri (assembly GCA_019447015.1). Taxonomy (NCBI): domain Eukaryota; kingdom Metazoa; phylum Chordata; class Amphibia; order Anura; family Pipidae; genus Hymenochirus; species Hymenochirus boettgeri. The sequence goes on along the minus strand of CM033470.1, from coordinate 289,536,749 downwards.
AGCACAAAGAGTACATCTACAATACAGATACATTTACACAATAAGGTCTGACACAGCATCGCTAATCCACCACTAAAGCTGGGTACACACAGTAAAGATTTCTGAAAGATGATAGACAGGATCTGCAAGATCCTGTCTGCCATCTTTCAAAGATCTGCATACACACAGTCCCGAGCGTTCTCCCTATGAACATCATAGGGAGAACGCTCAGGACTGTGTGTTTCCAACGGCCGCGCTAGACTCCTCTATAGGAGGAAACAAAGGTACACACAGTAGCCATAAAGCCCGATACCGTCGGATCCGATGGTATCGGGGCTTTATCGTTACTATGTGTATCCTGCTTAAAGGGCATGTCCACCCCCAAAACTATAATCCCCCCAGTAATGGCCCCATCATGTAGTGTAATAAAATCCTTACCTCACATCCTAGCTCCATATGGTTCTCCTGGGGCTGGGGGAAGGCATTCTATTATAGGGCAAAAGTTTATTTTAAGGGTGGACATGCCCTTTAACAGATTGCACATGGATTCTCCATGTTCCCTCTCGTCTCTTGCTGGGTCCGTATATACCACTTCTCCAGCACAAATTCCTGCTAAAAGATCTATTAATCTGACAGAACTAGTCACGTACAGATTTCAACAAGGAATCCAGGGTTTCTGTTGGTTTGCCAGTACAGCATACAATATTGTTTTGGCTACTTCTGATACTAAGCTCAGTGGCTGCTTATTTCTTGGAACCCAAAGATCAGTAGTTCTTTTGTATTGTGCTTAATTATAGAGATCAACCTACCTCTATTTTCCAATAATAAATAAACAGGATGGAAGATAAAGAAATTTTCACTCACGTTAAACTGCCATAAATATCAAGAGAATTTCTTTTGACATTTTCTGGATATCAGGCACAAAAAAAAAGAAAATTAAACCGAAGGCTCAAAAAGTAAACGTGAATTAAAGGACAATTAAACCCTATGAAGTTGCCCCTCTCTCAGTTAATAGTACTAAGGGTAAGGACCTAATTAACGAGTGCTGCAAAGTCAGCTTTGTAAATCTACTTTATAGCCAAGGCCACATTGATGTGTGCACATGCACGCGATTAGTGCATGTTGATGGCAGATTGCCCTGCGATCCCTTTCATTTTCAGGCATGAAAATCTGGAGCCGACTTTGCAGGGGTGGTTCTAAGTAATAAGGTAAGACCCTGGGGTTAGGATCTAGTGGTTTAGGTCCTTATCCTGGGTAATATCAGAGAAGGGGGGAGAGAGTAAATCCAATGGGTGCCTTATGCTGCTGAGAACTTTAGCTGGTACAGTGAGCACAACGCATCAGCAAATTTTTTCCAGAAAAAGCCGCTTAAAGGATATCTATTAACTACGGTATTTAAAAATGGAAAGTACCTGGGCCATGGAGGTTGGATTGATTATTCCTACCTTACAATATAATTCCATTGAGGAGCTACAGCACGTATAGTTTTCATTTGTCAGGTTAGTCCTGTATAAAAAATAGTTACCGTATGAAGCCAGGAGGAAGACTGGCAGAATCAGTTTTCTTTGGGTTGCTGCTCCTCACAGAAACAATATTGGGAGGTAGGAATTACCAGTCCCATGTACTTTTCAGTTTAACTTGAGTAAATGGATTTTCACTGACAATGATATCGCCAAATTCATTGCGTTAAGTCTAATAAAGAGGAAAAATAGCAAAAATCTATATTTTGAAAATCGAACATTTTCCAATAAATGAAAATTATTTGTATTAGGAAGCCCAGAATAGGAAACAGTGAGTAACAGAACCTATTTCGAAGCTAGAAATGTGCCCACTAGCCCACTAATGCATTATCGCCACATCAGCCCATTTTTTTAGGCTTAAAGGGCATGTCCACCCCAAAATTTAACTTTTGATATGTGGTAGGGCATGCTCCCCCAGCCCCAACCGCATTAATATAATTGTTAGAAAGTCCCCCGATCTTTACTTACCTTCCCTCTCTCCTCCGCTGCAGTGTTCAGGCCCTCTGCTTGCATGGAATTGAAAGCAGGGGGCGGGACCGGCAGCCTGTTTCTGCCTCCTCTTTGCGGCATTCTCAAGCTGCTCTTCACCTGGTGTAAAATGTTTTATATATAATATAATGCTTGCCCACGCCCAATCACTATATTGAAAAGTATTTGCTACCTTTCAGCCAATCACAGCCGTGGCTGCTGGCAAACAGAGGGCCTGATTCAAGCGCGGCAGGAGAGAGGGGATGAAAGTAAAGTTCTGCTTCTTATTTCAACAAGGGAAGGGATGCCCTACAACATATCAAAAGGGACAATTTAGGATGGAGGTACCCTTTAAATCCATCATTAATAGACCCTGTTTATTTATTTCAATGATTTGGATGTTTGACTATTCCCTAGTTACAATAGTTTTTTTGGCAGCAGAAAACAAAGGTTCTGTGGAATTATTGAATGAATCTGTTGTGTAAAGTATAAAAGAAGATGATCTGTAGAAGGTAACTAGCGTAATCTATATTTGGTAATAAGCAGCTTATCTCTTCAGATGGTATTATTAAAAGACAACTAAACTGTATAAATGGTCAACTGCACTCATCCAATATAAATATATCTTCTCACAGGTGCCTCCAGGTCACGCAGTTCCCTTGTACTGCGTCTAAACATGTTTGTCCTGATGAAGACGTCCTGTGTGGTGTTGAAATGTTGAAAATAAAAGCAACTTGATTTGAATCCAGTGTGCCCGGGGATTGACTCAATTTGTGTAGGTAGGACAACTACACTTTAAAGATTAACTTTTAAAAAAAGAAAGTACCTGAGACAGAGAGGTAGGATTCATTATTCCGAACACGCAATAGCAATTTGTTGACAATCTCCAGCATGTAAATGTTTTTAATCTGCCAGGTTAGTAACACAGTAACATAGTAATTGAGGTTGAATAAAAACATATGTCCATCAAGTCCAACCTTTTCACCCTACCTAACAGGATTCAGAGGAAGGCAAAAAACCCATCTTAAATGGGGGGCCATTCCTTCCTGACTCCAAATGGCAATTGAAAAGTATCCCTGGATCAACCAGAACTACAGTATATATATTAATACCAGTAATTCTCAATATTATATAGTGTCCCTGTACCAACTAGAACTACAGTATATGTATTAATACCAGTAATTCTCAATATTATATAGTATCCCTGTACCAACCAGAACTACAGTACATGTATTAATACCAGTAATTCTCCATATTATATAGTATTCCTGTACCAACCAGAACTACAGTATATGTATTAATACCAGTAATTCTCAATATTATATAGTATCCCTGTACCAACCAGAACTACAGTATATGTATTAATACCAGTAATTCTCAATATTACTATACGTATCACCCTTACAACCAGAACTACAGTATATGTATTAATACCAGTAATTCTCAATATTATATGTATCCCTGTACCAACCAAACTACAGTATATGTATTAATACCAGTAATTCTCATAATTATATAGTATCCCCGTACACAACCAGAACTACAGTATATATGTATATACCATATTCTCAATATTATATGTATCCCTGTAACCAGAACTACAGTATATATATTAATACCAGTAATTCTCAATATATATAGTGTCCCTGTACCAACCAGAACTACAGTAATGTATTATACCAGTATATTCTCAATATTATATAGTATCCTGTACCAACCAGAACTACAGTACATGTATTAATACCAGTAATTCTCCATATTTATATAGTATTCTGTACCAACCAGAACTACAGTATATGTATTAATACCAGTAATTCTCAATATATTAGTATCCCTGTACCAACCAGAACTACAGTATATGTATTAATACCTAATTCTCAATATTATATAGTATCCCTGTACCAACCAGAACTACAGTATATGTATTAATACCAGTAATATCTCAATATTATATGTATCCCGTACCAACCAGAACTACAGTATATGTATTAATACCAGTCATTCTCAATATTATTTAGTTTTAGAAACTTATCCAACACACTTTTAAAGCTATACAATGAACTTGCCATTACCACATCTGCTGGAAGACAGTTTCAATGTTTTCACTGTAAAGAAACCTTTCTAGCTGAAGATGAAACTTCTTTTCTTCCAATCTTAAAGGATGTCCATGTGTCCTCTGATATGACCAATTTAGTAACAATGCACCAGAGAGTTTTCACACTAGTTAGACCAAAGAAGTCTAAGAAAAAGACCTCCTAATGAGCACAAACCACCTCAGGTTCTACACAATATACTTTATTACAGTGAACACAAAACCAAGCCCGCATCACACATTACAAAAGTGACCATAAAATAGTCACACAAATACCATAAATTACCCCACACTCTGAGCGTCCCCAGAGATAAATCTACTGTCCCCCTGAGTAAAGATATAACACTAGCCAAACCCTGTCTCTAGCTACAAATTGGCTAAACAGTTAACAAATCAAGCAACAGGACTCCGTGTCTTATATGAAGATAGGCACGCCAAGCACACAGCACCATCCAGCTCAGCAGGTGCACTGGGGACTTACCAGGACCAGCCCCTCCGTGCGACCAAACTCCCACCTTCCCACCAAAGGTTGGGGTAAGCTGTCCTCTTTAACCCGTATCAAACCCTGGAACTAGTGCTGACACTCGTCGTTGGTGAACCCAAGGATCATGATTCCCGGCAGCTATTTTACTCAGAAGGTCCAGTGAACTCCTAGCCGTATTCCAGCAAAAATTCAATGTGCGTCTCACCCGTAACAGCCCTAACTTGTCTAATCTGCCTGCATAGTCAAGCCCCTCCATTCCCCTTATTAATTTAGTTGCCCTTCTCTAAACTGCTTCCATTTTCAAGATGTCCCTTTTGCATTTGAGATTTCAAAACTGCACCGCATATTCCAAATGAGGCCTTACCAGTGCCTTGTAAAGAGGGAGAATAATATTTTTCTCTCTTGAATCTATTCCCCTCTTTATACAAGACAATACCTTGCTAGCTCTAGCCATTGCTACCTGGCATTGTTTGCTATAGCTAAGTCTGTTATCCAGAACCCCCAAATCTTTTTCCATTAGAGATGCACTTAACACAGGGTTATTTATGTGTAGGTGGCACAGGGATTATTAAATCCCAAATGCTTACATTTATCAACATTGAATCTCATCTGCCATTCTGCTGCCCATTTTGATAATCTATCTAGGTCTGCTTGCAGTGCTTGCACATCATTTGAAGTTTCCAAAGCTCTGCATAGTTTAGTGTCGTCAGCAAACTTGCTCTCAATGCCCCCTTCTAAGTCATTTATAAACAGATTAAAAAGAAGCGGCCCCAGTACAGAACCCTGAGGCACTCCACTTTAGCCTACACAGATGTAGCTCCATTGACTGTCATTCTCTGTTTGCGATCTAACAACAATTTTCTATCCATGTACAATTGTTTTTTCTAGGCCAACAGTCCTTAGTTTATACATTAGCCGCCTATGTGGCACAGCATCAAAAGCTTTAACAAAATCTAAGCATTCCATATCCACTGCTGTGCCAGAATTTAAATTCTTACTCACCTCTACATAAAAAACAAGTACATTTGTCTGGCATGATCTATTTCCATAAATCCATGCTGACTACTACTAATAAGATCAGTTTCTGGAGACAAAGTCGAGCATAGGATCCCGTAACAAATGTTCCAGCACCTCCCTACCACTGTTGGCTTACAGGTCTATAGTTACCAGGTTGGGAATGACTACCTTTTTTGAATATTGTGTAATACATTGGCTTTTTCCATTCCAGCGGCATATCACCAGACAAAAGTGAATCTGAAAAGATAAGAAAACGTGGTCTAGATTAAACTGGACAGAGTGTCATGGGCCTCCTGTATTAAAGATAGTGCTGAAGCACAGAGGAAGCCTGCAGAAGCTGTTTTTTTCCATGCTGGTGTTACTTAGAGAAATGCTATTACTGTAAGAGGTAGGAATTACCAGCACAACTCCCCTGCCCCCAGGTGTTTTCATTTTATTATTATTATTATTATTATTTTTTAAACTTTATGTGCACTACGTTTTCCTACTAAAGTATAGGCAGTAGTACATGCTAACACAGTTTGTTCCGGACTGTGGTAGGACAAGGAATGGAGTTCTTCCCCTCAGGCTTTGGACGTGATGCACATTTTATGGTTGATGTTGTTCTCTGTAAATACCAATTACACACTGAATGGATGGTACTATGTCAGATCAATCCTGAAATGGAGCCAGTGGGTGCATTGTGACATTCCTATCACTGGCTAAAAATGGTTGGAAGTTTTTAAATCACAAATATAAGTTCAGTACAGTGACCTGTTACGTTTAGCCAATTGGTCTTTGTGAGACTGTTCTTCTGGTTAATAGTGCAGTGTTAATTTTTTTAATTTACTGTATATACATGACTTTAACAACATATGGAATATTTTTTAAAAGCATGTACGAAAGTTTGTCGTTAGAATACCTTGCGGTAGTAAACTACCACAATTATATTCTATGTCGGATCATGGATTTATGAACGCTATTGTGGATTTAGGGTAGCTGTTGTAAATGTACGATTGCCAAAACGAGTGTTTTTCCTTCCTGCATTCTTTATTTTACTTCCTGCATGATCGCAAACAAAGTACCAGTGAGAATGTGGGATTTGTAGTTCGAAATAACACAAGTGTTATGGGTTGGAATCTTTCTAAGTGTTAGATAAACCTTTTTTAAAAAACAAAACAGCTTATTAGATGATGATACCAGATCCATACGGTATTTACTACTAATCCTACTGTAAAACTAATTTGTGTTCCTTTCCTTCTACATAAGGAAGGACATCAGGAGGATGGCCCAGCTGCACATGAGGATGGGGAGAAGATGAGAGTGTAATTTTTTTAAGAAGAGCAGATCAGTTAAGCAGAAAGTGGTCCTTAAAATTATAACCTTAAATAATCTGGGGGGCAGCCGGAAGTCTTAGGTCATGGACCTGTAGGTCAAAGTTGTGAATCAGTGCCACAGCCTCCCCAGTTACGGCTCTATCAGCACCACTCCACAGACAAAGCCACAACATATATAACCCTGAATGCTGTTTTGTCATATATACAAGCATGCACTGTAGATACCGAAAGACAGTAAGCGCAGTTGTGGGACTTGATTTGAAGCAGGCCAAGCAGCATATTGTGTGTGCCCAGGGGGTGTTTTAGAGGGGCTGTTAGGTGCCAGTAACAAATCTTGCACAGGGTGCCATTAATTCTAAGGCTGGCCCAGCATGATGGAACTTTATCTTATGGGCCCCTTCCCGGCATATCTGGAAAGCCCTAAGCCCCACTTGGTTTCTTTGGAAAGAAGTGAATAACCTGCTAAAATTCTCAGGTAACACTATAGATACTGCCTTATGGGACAAAATAAATTCAAAGACCTCCTAGCCCTCCCAGAAACACACCTCTGGAAAAAAATGGGTGTCAGAAACCTGGGAGACCAACTAGCCCAATTCTCCACCCTACAAACCCGCTACAACTTCCCAAACTCCCTCCACTTTTGCTAGGTACAACTCAGCTACTGTAAAAGCTTCAAAAACAAAGAAATCGCCATATCCAAACACACAGCAATAGAATTAAAAAGAACACAAGGGGTATGGGGAATAATATTCAAATTGTATACGTGCCTGATCAGAGCAAAAAGGCAATCCTTTGGGCAGACCTGATGCAATCCCATATCCTTGTATCCCCTGCGGCAAATAACCGCCTCATTCAATTCCACATCATACATCAGGCCTTGTCTACCCCTAAGCAACTTATCGTATATTAACTAAAATACTGAGCTCATGTCCTAAATGCTCCCAGAACGACCCTTTATTCACCTAATATGGAATGCCCAAGAATTAACTTGTTCTGGTCTCAAGCACATAATGTCATATCTCAACTTTTAACTACCCACCTTCCCTTTAATCCTGAAATATGCCTGTTTGGTGTATTGGACCTCAATCTATGGTGTAAATACGATCTGATCTTCTTTGTTAGAGAGACATTATTTTAGCCAGGAAAACCACTGTACTACAAAGGACGTCTCCCAAATATCCTTAGGTTAAAAAATGGTTAAGGTGCCCATACATCTATAAGTTTTACTTACCCGACCGAGCGCTCACGCGATGTCCTTCGATCCTGCCGGAACCGCTTCTCCCGATCTTACATTCGACCGACATGCGATCGTAAAATGAATGGGATTTTGCGATCATGTCGGTCGAATGTAAGATCGGGAGAAGCGGTTCGGCAGGATCGAAGGAACATCGCGGTGAGCGCTCGATCGGGTAAGTAAAATCTTATAGATGTATGGGCACCTTTACTCCTGATAAAAAATATCTCCCCCTTATTAAGATGGTATACAAACATAGAACTTGCTCAGCTAAATTTGAGAAAATCTGGAATAGATGGCTACACAACCGTAACCTAGGGAAACAATGTAAATCACACAACATAGACCAAGAAAATGTTTATTATTGTTGTTTGACTGTTTATTGTTGAATTGACACTGGTTGCTTATTTCAAATGTGAAGAAAGAAGAAGGGCTGGCAACATCGGCTCCGCTGAGGCCCGGTTGCCAGTGGGCTCACTGGCGGCCGCAGTGAGTCTGCCTGGCATCGGCAACCTGAGTGGGTTGGTGTCGCCAGCCCGAAGACGTTGCGTCGGATCAAGACGCCGGCAACATCGGCCTCGTTGAGGTCGCCGGCGCCCGCCGGGGGTACCCTCGTCGGGGGTACCTGGGCGGCCTCGGCAGAGCTGGTGTTGCCGGTACTGGAAGAAAGAAGACGCCGCCCAAGGGCTCTTTTAAGAGCCGCACACTGGGGGTCCCTTTGAGCTGCGGACCCCGCCAAAGGCTCTGTCAGAGCGCAAGGGCCCTTACAAGGGCCGGGGAATGGGCCCCCGGTTCGAGCTGCGAGACCCCCTTAAGCCCCAAAAGGCCCTTCTCAGGGCCCCGCTGGAGGGAGCCTCCACCCCCCCAGCGGTCCCTCCCTTCCCCTCCCCGGAGCGGCTGGGCGGGGGGCTGGAGGGGTTGCGGGAGGGGGTGCGCGGCGGTGTCGCACACTGCTGCCCCTTCCGGCAGCCCCTCCTAGCTTCCCGTTCCGAGATTGCCGCGAGCGGGGAACGGGTTGGAGGGGCTGCTGGGAAGCGGCGGCGGGTGGTCTCCGCCACCGCGGGGGGTTGTGGGCGTATGCCCCGCCCCCTAGGAGATGCGTCGGGAAGGGATTTTAAGTCCCTTCGCGGCGATACTATAAAGTATCGCCGCGAAGGGGCTTAAATTACCGCAACACATCGCGGCCGCGATACTTCGCGGGAATGGCGCTCGCCGTTATAATACGGCGATAGCGCTATTTTCGCGCCCGCGATGTGCGGCAGGAATTTTTTGGCGCTATTTCGTTCCTTTATAATATGCCCCTAATGTTATTTACCTTTTATTTAAGCTTTTCCTTTTAGTTCCATATACAGGCTTGCTAATCTCCTGTTAAAGGCATGTCCACCCCCAAAACTATAATTTCCCCCACTACTGGCCCCACTGTGTAGTGTAATAAAATCTTTACCTTACTACTCCCTGCTCCAAATGGCTGCCCTGCTATCCCCTCCAAAGTCCCAAAAACGGACCACCAGGAGCACCACTGGCAGAGTCCTGTCTCTGCTCCGGGGGAGAATTTTGCCATGCGCACTGCAGCCCCCCCCCCCTCCCGTTTTTCTCTCCCTCCCCGTAGCACAAATCTACTTTTCTGTAGTGTAGGGCTCCCTCCCTCAGCCCCAACCGCTATATTACTTTTTACAGAAACTCCCCCAAACTCTACTTACCTTACCTCTCTCCCACGGCCTTCTTCACTGCCGGCAGCCGCGTCCGTGATTGGCTGCCTCTCAGCCAATCACGGACGTGGTTGCCGGTCCGGCCCCCTGCTTGCAGTTTGGTGCAAGCAGAGGGCTGGGACAGTACGTCGGAGGAAAGAGGGAAGGTAAGTAATGATCGGGGGAGTTTCTGTAAAAACTATTATAGTGGTTGGGGCTGGGGGAGAAAGCCCTAAACTACAAAAAAAATATAAAAAGGGGTGGACATGCCCTTTAAAAGATCCAGCCATTTCAGATTTCACAATCGACTCAACATTTAAGGTACAAAAAGGATGTTTTCCTTCATTGTTCTGTGAAAGGATTAAAATAAGTAATTTATTTATAGCAAAGATTCAGCACCCTGCATGTATGTATTAAAAAGTTGTGGGGCTTTGTATATATTTGCTGATTATACATGTTCTTTAGGGCTAGTTCACAATTGTATGTTTAACCTGCAATCGGAGGGTTATTGCGTTCTCCCCAGGAGAATAGGCAGGGGATACCACAGGAAATAGTACAGCCACCACCTACATCTTTATCAGTGGATAATTTACAGGTGATTAATTTGTCTACTCACACCTTGACAAGCACTCAATTATCTGTGTTACAAAAAGGGCTTAGCTTCTGCCCTAGCATGCACCTCAATCTGTTTGATTTGGCTAAAGATCTTTCCTTTTTGGCAGGCGCTTAGCATCAGGGGCGTAACTACCAGGGAGCAGAGGAAGCAACCGCAGGGGGGCCCGGGAGCCAAGGGGGCCCCATCTTCTTATTTTTCCTATGACAGATATAGCCTTATCCAAGAAAACAACTGTGGTTTAAACACAGATAGAGGCCCCATCATAGTTTTGCAGGGGGGCCCAGTGATTCCTAGTTATACCACCGCTTAGCATTAAAAGCTACGTTTAACAAATCCCACCTGCAATAGAGGAGAACACAGAGGTAAATTTTAGACCTAAAACTAGATATAGCCCTGCTTTTGCAGAGTTCCCTAGCCTAGATATTTATTATTAGAACACGTTTGCAGATATCCCTGCACACAGGGACCCTCCACACAGAATTTTACACATCAGGAACATAAAGCTTTAAATGAACTTTTGGCTCTGCCGGATATATTCAAGCCAGCAGATAAAGGAGGTAACAGTGATTTGGCCAACAACTATGTACTGTAATTATGCCTCACTTCCTGCAGATGCCACGTCTAAATTGACAAAGACTCTGTTTTCACTCATTGAGTCATTGAGCCAGAACGGAGGGTTCTATTACAGGCCGCACTGCTACATTTTTGAAGGTAATGAACCCCACCGCACCCACATTCTACATTCTGCCCAAAATAAAGACACAACCTACAGGGTCTCTGGTGCAGGGAGCCTGACTGAACCAGTGTGTCAATTTATTGACAGATATGTGCAGGCACATGTTTTACATTAGATTCCTACACCAGAGACTCTGGCGATTTCATGTTAAAAAACAACATACATGTCACTGAGGATCATTTGATGAATCACATGGGATGTGGAATCGCTATACACTAATATAGCACATCAACCATGGGGTGGCTGCCGTCACTTACTTTCTTGATACGGAGGATCCTTCTTGATCCAACTATGCCGCGCGTGTTGGATGGCTCGAGAGGCAGGGAGGGCTGCACTGAGCATGCCTCAACCTTGATGAGGTTGAGGAGTCTCAGGCACAGCATGAGTCACACATGCTCCTACACAGCAGTTTCCTGGACTTTGGAGGGGCACAGCAGGGAACTATTTTGAGCGGAATGTAAGGTAAGGATGTTTTAAACTACTTGATGTGGCCAGTAGGGGTTAAATTTTAGTTTTGGGGGTGGACATGCCCTTTATAATGACAATTATTTTTTTTTTTGCCGTTTTATAAATACAATTGAGCAGTTTCACCGCATTGTAGGATGAGCAAAATGGCAATATTTGTCAGAACGAGTTTTCGAGCTGGCGATTACAGCTACGATAATGGCGGCAAAAACTTTTCGCACCTTCATAAATATGCTGAAGAAATGGCCTGATGGGGCATTAGTCTGAGATTATTTGTGTTTGGTCAGAAAAAAAATCATAAAAAACAAAAAAAAACTTCCTTGGTTTAAACCTGTACAGGCAGAGGCATAACTGTATCTATCCAATGCATTACAATAGCTTACCTGAGCATTCCGGCAGCCGCACGATCTTTCTCTGTACTGGCGCGCCGGCCTGACGTCACTGCCCGGCGCGGGCAGTGACGTCAGCCGGCGCCCAGTAAAGGAATGAGCGCGCGGCTGCCGGAATGCTAAGGATACCGTACCTTCAATGCCAGGAAGCCCTTGGATGGAGGAAGCCCTTGGATGGAGGAGAGCCCACAGGGAGAAGAGACCACAGGTACAAACTGAACTGGGTGGGAGGGTGAGGGGGGCATTCAAGATGTTAGGAACTACAACTCCCAGCATGCTTTATTAGCTGGGAGTTGTAGTTTCCAAACATCTTGAATGCCAAGTGAGGGTGGCATTCAAGGTGTTTGGAAACTACAACTCCAGCTAATAAAGCATGCTGGGAGTTGTAGTTTCCAAACATCTTGAACGCCAAGTTTCTACCCTCGGTTTATACTCGAGTCAACAACTTTTATAGGATTTTAGCTGAAATTGGGTACCTCGGTTATATACTCGGGTCGGTTTATACTTGAGTATATAAGGTAAGTGTTTTGAGACAAGTTAAGCTCCTAGCAGAAATAGGCGGGACTTAAAATGAATTTCATCTGATCATCAAATACACAGTTTTAATATAAAACAGCTGTATACACTCTGCTGGTTTACAATTAAAATACTCTTCTCTACTATGAAACCATCCAGACAAACTGAACATACAGTATGTAGAACGGGTGGATCAAGACAGACTGCACAGGGCTGATATGTAAAAGTCAATAGGATACTGCATACAAACAGCTACAGCACAAGGTTTCCACATGTTTAGATTTTATGCAATGAGGAAAATAAAAGGCTTAGCTGCTGCCCTGTAAGAATAATAAAAGTCATAATCACATGCAAATAAAAGTGTCAATTAAGGGGAACTACAGCTAAAATACAAATGATCCATAGTTCCATGCCTTTTGGGAGTTCTCTTGCACCATCAATTTCTCATCCTAACAGATCTGTCAAGTAACAACCAGGTGATAGTCTGATCTCAGTAACCAAGACTGATTACTCACTAGGACGCTGCAAATCAGGAAATACCATGGGAGAGATACAGACATGCTAGTTCGGAATTATAGAATTCGGTTTCTTAAACAAAAAGGAGAAGTTCATTGCAAATACATATACTTCCAAGAAATTCTGTGTATAAATAAATGCTTCTGAAATACTGACTTCCTGTTTGCAGGACCCCTATTAGAGACCGTATGGTCTTGCCCTTGACCCAGCGCCTGGGTTGATTCAGTTGCTCAGTAGATATCTGAGCATGTTGACCCATCCAAACAGCCAATCAGTAGAAATTACTGTTAGGACCAACCACGGAAGTGGTGCATCCTGGGAGAAGGACCATTACAGAACCTAAAATGGCAGCTCATTATGTCAACAGCAGAGAATAGCAAGGGGTACAACCTGATTTTTTCAATGGAAGAGAATATGTAGAATACGGTTACTAGGTATGCATATATAGGTATTGGCAACCAGTAGATCTCCAGATGTTTAAAAACTACAATTCCCAGCATTCTCACAAGCACTCTGTAGCTAGGGAATTCTGGGAGAGGTTTCATCTGGAGATCTACGGTTGCCTATCCCTGCCTAATATAAACTAAGATTTTGTCTTAATATTTTCTACTGAACTTTTCCTATAAGGTTCATTTCTTCATGAAGTCAATAATGAGCTGTTCTGAATATTCTAGAAAGCAGTTATACAGTTCCTAACATAAAATATCCAGTTGTTCCCACTTTCATTAAAGGGTATGTCTACCCAAAAAGCAATCTATTACAGATATGTTAATCACCCCCCCCCCTCAAACACCATCTTATTATACTTATAACTTCTCATCTCTCACAGGTTGGTTCTCACATACATGCTTCTGTATGTGATACAATCTGCAGCAAAGCAGCAGAGGAATGGCCTCTAGATCATCTGTCAGCCATTGGCAATGACATCGCCATCAAGGTTTTGTCTGATGGCCGAACCTGAAAGCTGCAGCACTGAAGGGAAGTGCCGTGAGAATCTGAAATGGGGTTGGGGGGTGACTATCATTGGGTAAAAAGATTTGAACTTTAAAGGGCATGTCACCCCCAAAACTATAATCCCCCCAACTACTGGCCCCATCATGTTGTGTAGTGTAATCCTTACCTCACATCCCAGCTCCATAGGGTTCTCCTGTAGTCCCCCCCCAAAGTCCCAAAAACTGCCCACCAGGAGGCTAGCAGGGCTCTGCCTGCTACCTGGCCTCAGGTAGATTTTTGCCATGCGTACTGCAGCTCTTCTCCCCCCTCCCTCCCCCTCCCTCTCCTCCCGTTCACTCATCTCCCCCTAGCATAAAACCCTGTAATATAGTAATCCCCCTGGTCTCCCAGCCCCAACCGCATGGTTTTTAGTTTAGAAAGCTCCCCAAATCTTACTTACCTCTCCTCTTTCCTCCACTGCACTGAATGACCGGCCGCCGCGTCCGTGATTGGCTGCCGCTCAGCCAATCACAGACGCGACTGCCGGTCCCGCCCCTCTGCTTGCATTCTCGCAAGCAGAGGGCCGGCAAAGCGGCGAAGGAAAGAGGGGAGGAAATAAAGTTTGGGGGGCTTTCTAAAAATAAAAACCATGCGGTTGGGGCTAGGGGACCAGGGGGAAGGCAATATTAAAAATAGAAATAAGGGTGGACATACCCTTAACTTAATATCCAATCAATATCACATTATGTTTAGAGTCACATTTTTACGGCTACAGGAGGGTTTTTTTTGTGGGGTTCAATTGGTAAAAGCCACAATGGTACAATATGCAGCTCATCAAATGCAGGTAAATTGATGTTGGAATAAAAACCAATGGATGACCTTTACCATTTAAGGTGTGTACATACTGAAATTGTTTATAATTTTCTTAAGAACATTGTAAGACTGTCTTTAATGCATCAAAATAACCAGTTCAATTGTAAAGGAATGGCAATAAACACAGAACACTAAACGATGAATTCATTGCTATCGTTGCTCTTTAATGATCTCCAATTGGCCATTTTTTACCACATATTTATTTTAGGGGCAACGGTTTTTTCTAACTTCATTCATAGTCATCATATCACTTCATGTGAGGCTTTCAAGTAGCAAGTGTCAGATCTCAGCTACTTAAACATTCCTGAAATCTGAGGGCAACATGTCTGATCAGCAAATCTGTACCCAGTCAAGATGACAGAAACTGTTCCTTGTTTTAAATCTACTACATATCTGACAGTGGTGTAATCTGCCCCTGCACTCTAGAAACAAAATCCATTTTAAATGTCTGGTTTATTAAGGAGTTTGTCCAGTTCACAGTACAACGGAAGGAACATTTTAGCTGGGGGAAATGGTAAAACTGAGCACCTTATGTGATACTACATACAAGGATTGTGGAAGCATTCCAATTAGGCTAATTACAAATACATTAGCTGTTAAGTACTACTGATCTGGTCAAACTTATACAAACATAGAAAAGATAATCAATGCACATTCTAGGCCCCATACATATCATATTATCTGCACACTGGCATACTTTATGAACAAAGGGGTTTTAGTATACATTACTGTGATCACATGAATGAAAAGCCTTCCAACCACGTCAAGGTAACCCCCAGTCTGGAAGGTCCTAACTTCTAACCTTTTTTACTTCAATTACCATTAGCAAACTTTTGCCTTTTGCCTATCATATAAGGATAGTCACACACTTGTGCATCATGGGTCAGGCCCATGATCTCACGTGTGTACAGACATTTATTTTTTTTTCTGTTTCAGGATAGAAAGAATTGTAGGAATTAGATTTGCCTTTCTTCATAAATTGGTAGAGGACAGTATATTTTTATTTAGTATTTTTATATTAAATATTATTTGTCTATTTTACTAGGATGTTTTGGCCGGAATTCTTCCTGAACAACAAGTGGAAATGTTATTATCTAATTTCCCTCGCTTAAAGTACTTTACGCTAGGTGATCCCTCCTAACTGTCCAACATTTCCGTCAAGTTCGGAAAACTGCCTGGCCAGATAATTTTGCGACCAATATTATGGCCAAAACCATAATCCAACTGGGAAAAATTGCAGAAATGGAAAAAGGCAAAGACACCACTGCAACCAGACCCAGAGACCGCAATTTAGGTAGACTGCATTGTGTGAACCAGTATTGAGGACCTAGAATTTTGTGCTATATTAGGTGAAGTTGTCTTTTCAGACTGAGGACGCATCACGCATGGAATGTGCACATGATTTACATGCATATCATATGTTTCCTCTGCAATCCACACAATTTGTAAACAGGGCACAAAATTCTTTAAAGAAAATGCTGACCACATGCGCTCTGAAAACATATCACAGCACACGCCAATGGATTTCAAGCGGGTGAGAAACTGCGCTAGTGTGGACTATAGCTTAAGGAATAGTTTCCTTAAAGAATTGCTTGAAGCCAGGGCAGGGAGGTTAAAGGGTATCTCCACTCATAATTTCAAGGTTTAGGCATCCAGTTCTATTGAAGAACGGGAGGTAAAGGAGCTGTGCCTTACATTCTGTTCTTAAATAGAACAAACAAAAGACTGGTGAGCAGTTAAGACACTTACCCGCTCGCTCGCTCCCATGGCTCTTAGTCTGACAGGTCCCGGCGGACCTTGTCTTCTATGCGCATTACCTCCCGTTCTTCAATAGAACTGGATTCCTAAACCTTGAAATTATGATGGAGATACCCTTTAAGGAGCTTACCCCCGTTCTCAATCAACCGTTTATTAAGAACGGGAGGTATAGCAAAGCTCCTTAACCTCCCGGCTTCAATCAATACATTAAAGGAAGGAATATAATATATATTCCTATAATTATAATTATAGGAATTCACACTTTTCAAGTGAACTATTCCTTTAATGGGGAACAGTGGTCTCAAACAATTTAAGGTTGAATAAAGTTTACCATTACAATGGCCCTGGATCACATCTCTAACTGCAGCCAGAGAAAAGCTATATTGACCTGCAACCTCGTTTTCTCCCTTGTACTAGGTCTGTGCATGGTCACTGCAGATGTAATTCTGCTAAATAAATCAAGTCCCTGCAAAGATATCTATTACAGTGAATCATATGGTCCAGCAGTGTGATTCGAGCGCTATTGGTGCCTTCTGTACCGCTTTGGCACTGTATGTGTCAGAATCAGAGGAGCGGAAGGCCGATTTGATGAAACTGTACGTAAGCATGATGGAACCGCAAGACTAATGTAAACAGTCTAGACTCATATGAAAAGTGGAGAAACTGCAAACTGTTTATCAAATGTATTATATATTAAGAGGCACTTTACATTATTAGAAAACAAGCTTTGAAAATTATGGGAGCATTCAGATGGACTTATGTATAATAAATTTGCACTGCAACATATTAATTAGATCATCCTACTGCAGCAGAGGCTGAGGTCGCTGTCAAGCCTACATTCCAGCATTCCTTTTGGCTTTTAAAGAAGAAAATCATCACAGCAAAATACTTTTGCAAGGCCATATTTCATAATGAAACACAGATAAACCTACACTTGTTTCCCCATTTCCCAAATCCTTTTAATTTGAAACCAAACAGTTCATAGTAATTTTATCACGACCAGAGAGGCATCAAGCCATCCAGATCCGACACATAAAATCCATAATGTGATTGCTTTAATAGTTTGTTTATTTTGTATTTTACTTAGATTCAGATACTTTGACTGTTTTATGTGGATCTTGCACTTTTTTAACAGGTTATGCGAAGAAAGATTAGTAGTTCATTTAGGTACCACAACAACTGGCCTACTATATTTGCTGTTGTTCATATCTGTCATCGGAACACGTGTTCGCCTTTTTGGTGCGAGATTTCACGCAATCCAATAATATAGACAGAGAGGAACACATACATGATTACAAAAAAATTACATAAAACATACGGTAAAAAAAAAAAAACCAGAATAATCAGTGAAAATCTGAACAAGTTTTGATCCTATCCATAGCTGCCTTTTAAAGGGGAAACTGTGTGCTCCGTTTTTGTGAAACTCTTTTGCCCAATTATAACCCTTTAGGGCTCGTTCACACTAGAAACTGACAGATACGACAAAAGCACAGCATGTGTTTCTGTCAGTTTGATCCATTTTTGTGGATATGTGTTCCATAGATTTCTATAGAAAATGCATGAAAAAACGAAATGCTGCATGCAGTGCGTTTTTTAAACGGACTGGAACGGAACGGATTATAATGCAGCAGGTGTGAACGATTTACGAGATCCTATGGGGTTCTGTCTGTCCATTTTTTAAACGCACCTGGGTTTGAAATACGGATACACAACTGATGTAGTGTGAATGAGCCCTTAAAGTGGGGCTAAAATGGAGATGTGATGCAATCTCTTGCAGTTTTTTACTTGGCAACCTTTGCAGGGTTGATTATTAATTCCCATGCTACAGACAGAACCAAACTGAGATATTAACGTGCACTGGAACCCTTTGGTGATAAGTCCTCATTACTTCACAACCAACACCTATTAACCCCCAACTCCCACATACTTGAATTGTGTTTTCGCATGTATCGGCTGTGAATGAGTTTAATGAAATGTTTACACGTTAGTCCATATTTTGTCACTTTTTTTGTAAAGATAATCCTTAAAATAGAAATCAGGAAATCTAAATAAGTTCGGGTGATACCTTGTGTAAAGGAACCTCTGCCTCTATATTTAGAACTAAAATATAAATATATCCCTTGAAACAATCCACTATTGATTATATGTCTCATCTCACTTCTCTGAAGCGACAGGACCACTCTAGTCTATAGGGCAGAAGGTTTTCCCAGAAGAAGATAAGAAAGATAACTTGTAAAGGCTTTTATTCATATAGGTCATGAGCAACTGGACTCAAAGTTTAGTCCTTGAATATGTTTCGCTGGTCAACCTACTGGCTTTCTCAATTCAAAAAGACTTGTAAAAAATCTGTTGGCATGGCAATATAACCCTGGATGGTTCCCAATCAGCATATACAGCAATGGGTCAGTGACCTCCTGAATGCAAGGTGTTGATTGCATAGTAGCAAGGCATTGAACAGGCAAAAAATTGCAATGTCTTAAGAACAGGATTGGTTTAAAAGAGGTGTCAAGGATTCCATTATGTTGTAATAAAGAAACCAAGCCTGAACAGGAGGGGGGTTCAACTTGCTATGTACAATGCTGTTTTGACGCCTTACCCTTGGCAGTTTGATAACACCTTTAAGCTACAATGCAATCAACACCTTGAATTTGGAGGTCCCAGACATATTGATGGTTCATGCTGATTGGGACGCATCCCAGGTATTATTGTTGTTACAAGTACTCTAAATTAAAAAAATTAAATCCAGTCGATCTAACTGAATACCACAGCTATAAGGAAGCAGTGGCGTAACTGCAAGGGCCAGGGCTCCATGCGAGATTGGAGGCCGGGACCCTGACACAACACACTTGCCAGTGCGGTCAGCGTTCACATGTATGAAGAAATATACGCGCGATCAGCTGTTTAAAAGACCGGAACCAGAAGGTAGTGGCGTATGAATTAAACATACGCGAGATCAGCTGTTAAAAACAGCTGATCATGGACCTTTGGTGGGGCCCCATGCAATTGCGGGGATGGCAGGGGCAGTAGTTCTGCCACTTTAAGGAAGAGAAGAAGCAACATTCACACTTTACAACAATTATTTGGCAACTGTTCCCATTTTAAAGTTTTTAACCAATAAAGGGTCAGGTACCTTATACGTGAAATCACATTTTTTGTGATTTAAATTTATTACTTTTGTCCCTATGTAATAGCTACTTAAAGGACATGTACACCTTTTAACTCACCTTATCTCTTGCTACTAACTTCAAAGTTTTTATTTGCCTTATTAGTTTTTTTTCTCTGTAAATAGTAGATTTTCCCATTTTCCAGTTAACTTCATCATATATTACGGTTCTCTTCAGTGAGATGTCACGGTAGCTCTCATTCTAGGTGTCAGGTGTTTAAACGGCATGTCCACCCTGAAAATTATCTTTTCCCATTAGGTAGGTGCCAGCTGCCCATCCCCAAAGGCCGTGATACTTTAAAAAATGCTTAGATCGTTACTTACAGCCCTTCTCTTCCACGGCGTCTCTGATCCGGCTTCCTGCTTGTGGAAGTTGCAACAGGGGCCGGACTGGCAGCTGTGTCTACGATTGCTAAGATGCGGCCAATGACAGACTCGGCTGACATTGTTAAGACTTAATCCCAGATTGCCGACAGGACATTACATGACCCGGAAGAAGAGGCATGGATTGCCTGGAAATGTACGTTGGTCTTAAGTGAAAATGGACGCGTGACTCCCGACCTGGCTTTGTTGTAGGAACTTGTTGGAATTCTGTGTTCCCAGATGGTCTCGTATGCCCGCAAGAAAGTAGGACAGAACTTGACTGTGTGGACTATGTCTGCTTGGGAAATAACCGTTTGGGTGAGATCTATCCATCTTCTGTGCTATAATATTAACTGCATTTCTAACTGCTTTAGACTCTACTAATGCCACTTGCTTCATGTGTCTTGCACTTTTCTGCTTTATGCTTCTGGAACTGATTTTTAGATCAGACCGTGTTTAGCATTATGCACCTCTAACATCCTACTGCTATAGCTTGCAGTTTGATGCCACATGTGAGGAACATTTACCATGGGACTATACTTTATTCTACCTATTCCATCCAGATTTGAGTGCCTTGAGGGTTTTGAGCCCCTTGTTCAAACTCGGTCTTATATTCTTTTCTGTTTTTCTTTTTCTTCTCCCTCTCTGTCTTATTTTGTGTTTCACTCTTTTCTGTCGGTTTACCTTTACTTTATTTCTTATTAGAATAAAGTCATTAAAGACGTCGCGGGAGAGATGGCTCTGTAAGTAGCGACCTAAGCATTTTTTAAAAGAAATATTACAGCAGTGGGGGGGGCAGGGGTCACTTACCTTATGGTAAATGGGATTAACACTAGGTGCCATGGCTGCAGAGGATGGTCTGGATGATGGGGGGGAAGGGCTCCCCTGCCATGCCTCAGTCCTTACTGAGGTTGAGGAAAAAACAGGCACCGGATGACTCACTGACAGCTTCTACTGGCCTTTGAAAAGGCACTGCAGGAGAACCATAAGCAGCAGATATGTGACATAAGGATAACTTCACAGTGGGGCCAGTATGGGGTCACATTTAAGTACATGCCCTTTAATTGAATAATTATTATTATTATTGATTTAATAAGCACCAGCATCTTCTGGGTGCTTCAAATTACATGTTTACATTCACATCAGGCCCTGCCCCGAAGAGCTTACAATCAAGCACATTTATTTGACACATACAACTTATCAGTATGTCTTTATGATTGTTGGGGAAACCAGAGGCCTGGAGGAAACCCAGCAAGCACGGGGAAATACAAACTCCTTGCATGTGTCCAAGGGTGGAATCGAACTCAGGACTTTAGCACTGCAAGGCGCTTCTGATAGTGAAAGTTTCATTTTCATTGTCAATTTCTATTGAGACATGAATTGACGTAGCTGCGCTAAGATCAGGTTCACTTTATTATCCTCCCCCTGTATATATGTACAATATTGTTTCTATATGTGAACTATTAAAGGGGTAATAATTAAAGGGTATGCAGGTGGAAAGCAATCTATGAAAGACTGGCACATTTAAAGAAATCAGTGTTTAATGACTTAGGATTACACTACCCAAGTAAGCATATTTCTATATTGTAGTGAGTTTGCCAAAACTACAACTGCTTTATATTGGCATTAAGGCACACTCACAGAAAAGTCTCCATAAACTTTTATCAAACACCTGGAGTGAAATAAAAATGTCTAGACATCTCTAATTTCCAAAATACCAAACCTTTTCCCCATATATTCTTTTATACACAGCGCATTGATGTACTCTATGCTGTGCCATGCAATTAACATTTATTGCTATTTCGCAGCAGGACTGTGCTTTAAATTTGTTATACAGTAGGCAAAAGCAAAACCTCCATACTTAAACTGCAGTTAAACAATAGGAGAGCTCATTTGCAGTAGACAATACCTAATTACTGGCTGCAGAAATCACTATCCTACTGATAGTCCTTGTGTACTTATAATAAAGTACACGCTTCCATTTCCAATAAGGAAGAACTATTTTCAAAGATTGTCTTCAGCAATTTTTTTTTTTTTTACAACTTTTGAATCCCCTTTATAAATGGTATAGGCAAAAGCAGTCTCTAAATCTATTTAAATAAACTGCAATAATTGTGTCTTCTGCCTACTGTATTCATATTTGAGTTTGTCACCTGCAATTTTAACCTTGTAAAGCAAATTACCTATTGTGAATTCTCCCTAAAGTCTTACACACCCATGTGATTCCACCTTTATCAGCCGACAGTGACTGTGTGGCCGTTAGGTCTGAGCGTTGTTAGTTGTCCGAGCTGGTGGATCACACCCAACCTAGTGGCCACCCATGTGCGATTAGCCATGGCAGGTTAATGAACTACCATAACTGAACGCATGCACACATGCATTTTCAGGCTAATGGCAGTTTGTCGCGTGTGTGACACACTTAGGGTTGTGGATCATGGCCAAACTGTAAATGTGTACGAGTTGCCAGATTATTGAAAATCAGGGGACATTATTTTAAAATACATGTACCGGTAATGAGGCTGGGTCAATGGACAAACAATGCAAGGCAATACATTTAGAGCTGCTAATTACATGATTGAAAGGAAGGTCCAATCATCAAGTGATCTGGTAATCCTATATATGTTACCTTGTGACCTTTACATGCATATTTATGAATGTAGCCATCTACCAACCTTTATTGAAAATATGTCACCACACAAAAACTGGAAATGGGATTGATTTAATTTGCAACCAGTTTACCATAAATCCTTACATTACCCATATATTTAGCCCAAGCCAACAAAGACTTCATCCTACTCACCCGCCAAATGTTACTGGCTATTCCATGTATTAACAAGATATTGCAATAAGTGGTGTAAACATGCTATTAATTTGCAGCCGCCATCCGATTGGTTACTGCTGATTATTAGTAGGCAAAGCTTTGATTGCATCAAGCTATTGGTCTATAAAGAAGTGCTTACTTTAAAGTAAAGAGGCGTTCTTTATAAAATTAAATGGCAAGTTACTGGCGTACTGTTCTTTCCATTCTTTAATTAAAGATTATCCATCATACTAAAAATATACCTTTTAATTGAAGCATGGAAAATTCTCAGGTGGGACTGATTAGTGCAGATACATCAATCAATTGCCCAAAATATGGGTTATAGCTCGTCAGGTGTCTGTACTGCTGAGTAGTCTGGCACTTTGTTTTTTTACATTTCCAGTCAAGCTATATTATTACTCGGAAAGGAGCAGCTTACTTCAATTATAATAATCTCATTTAGTTAAAAGTAAATTAAGAGAAGATATGACAGATTTGTGGGACATATGACAATGCTTATGTAATCTAAACCATTAAAATATCCTCTTAATTAATAAAAAAATATTACTTGATTTTCACAATACCGTATAACACAAATCCTGGCCATAAAGGCTAAGTGACGCCCTATTCCACAGCAAATACAGACAAATCCATCAGTTATCTGCAGTATTTTACAAATCCTACCAGTTTCACATAGAGTTGCCAGATATTGTGCGCCCCCAAGTAGGAGGGGCTGTGGCAGTAATGTCACAAGAGGGGTGACGGGGCAAACCCGTCCAATCAGGGACTATGGCAACCCTTATTCACACATTTTCAAATACATGGACCAGGTATCAGGCAAATTCCCTTGGGATCCCAGCTTGTATAGCCAGGCAAAGCAAAAATAGCGGAAGCACTTGCTTGTAATATAAAAGCAATTCCTTTATTTGTTTCAAACATAATTAAAATTTGAACGCTTATAAGCTACATAGCTCTCCAAGGCTACACTTACATACAGCAGGGCATGACGCATGCCCTGCTGTATGTAAGTGTAGCCTTGGAGAGCTATGTAGCTTATAAGCGTTCAAATTTTAATTATGTTTTGAAACAAATAAAGGAATTGTTTTATATTACAAGCAGTGCTGTCCGCTATTTTTGTTTTGGTTGAAGAGGAAAAGTGAGACCTCAGGACGCGCACGGCTTCCTACAACGTGATGAACAGTTTGGTTGGTGCCGGTCTCACACGTTTGATATAGCCAGGCAAAGTCCTGTTTATCCACCTTTTGTAGCACTGTAAACTCAAAGGCATTTATTCAAGACCCAGTGCCATGTTTTTGCGGTGCTTTCAGTCTCCTGCAACACATCAGATGATTTCAAATGTTTTCTAACTGCAGTAGACTGGCACTGGAAGAACAGTATTAATGTCAGTTTTTCAGCAGAGAAATTCAGCAAAATGGAAGCCTTAACATCAGACACTTCTAAGCAACATGGAGAAAAAATGTAGGGGGAAGCTATGAAGAGAATCTAACTTCAGCACAGCTTCGCACAAGCATTTTAACGAGTGTTCCACTTTAAAGGTGAATAGGGGGTTACCTTGAAAACAGCCTGATACAATGAACCAATCCCCCCATTTTTCATGTTACTGACATATGAAATTTATGCAAAACAACCTAAATCTTTACATATTTTTCTAATAAATTGGTCTTCCATTGTATATCAGGACTAGGTAGTAGCCATCTTCTTTTAGATGAGGTCACCAAACAAAAGCTAGAAGTTGACCTATTGCTATCATACTGCACATAAAGCTTAATGAGGAAAAATTGTTCCTATATAAAAAATATATGGAAATCAAATGTGGAACTAAAGTCCTAATGTGCTTCTTTCAGGACATTCTTTTAGTTTTGATAAATTGAAATGTTTCTTATTAATTTCTTAGAGCACAAAACTTAAATAAATGGCATTTGCAACTAATAAATCTGGAAATTTTAACTCCTAATCTGAGAAAGTATTTCAGTAACTGCAACATTGTAAGATCCCAAGTCGCTTTGCATTTTTGAAAGGAGCTCTTACCAGGGTGCCCAACTTGGCCTATACTGGAGGCACCCCATGCTCTGACCGGGCCGCAGGCATAGCCCCATCCCGTTCATGCCCACCAGCTGCTCCGCAAAAAATCTAGGCCAAGTGTGGGTGAGCATCACTGGCCTAAATAGAAAGAGAAAATTGTCCAAATAGACACATACCTTTCACAGTCCCTTAAAGGATAATTATACTCATGCCCCCCCTTCCTCTCTTCCATAAGTGCATAGTAAAGGTGGCCATACATCTATGAGATATTATTACCGACCGAGGTCTCACGCGATGTTCCTTCGATCCTGCCGGAACTGCTCTCCTGATCTTACATGCGACCGACATGCAATCGCAAAATGAAGGGATTTTGCGATCGCATGTCGGTCAATATACGATCGGGAGAAGCGGTTCCGGCAGCATCGAGGAACATCGCGTGAGCATTCGGTCGGGTAAGTAATATCTCATAGATGTATGGCCACCAACCAGGATGAGGACCTAAACGCTACTTCTTCACCCCGAGTAATTTAAAGCTGAGATTACTTAAATTAAGTTTCCCTCTGTGTTGTGGTCCCTTCCACATCACATGCAATGACAGAGGCAGAGTGGCGGAATGGACCAAAGTGCCGAGGGAAACTTTAATATTACTGCTGGTAAAGGACCCAGAGGTGATTTAGGTCCTCACCCTGGGTACTATGCAGGTTTGGAACGGGGGGAGGTAAGTATAATTATCCTTTAAGCTACATTATTAGACTCTAGGCTGTGCCACACTATAAGCATACGGTAATGGCATGAAATGCTGATCGCAATGAAATGCAGTTCACGCACGTTATGTGGTTTAGCAATAATCTGTTATCGGAGCTCTAGCAATTCAACAAAAAAATGGCGATTGCATGCATTCTGAAAAAGGAGTGTTGCCACCCAAATTGGAAAGCAATTACATGCAATTCATATGTGCTAACTGATCAGAAAATGCTTCAGTGTGGCCTAACCCTCTAACATTCCCATGTCGGCAATCAATACTGATGCGTCAATGGACCAATGTGATTCAATGTCTTTGTATGTATGGTCTGCAAATGGCCTTGTCCATCCTACATTTCCATATTCTAAATTTGCAAAGCATGCGTCTACATTTAAAAATAATAAAATGCAAATACACAGGACAATGTACAACAATGTGGGGAGAACTTCATTTGCAGTGAAAAAGACAGGCATTTTATCAGACGCATTTGGTCAAAAAACGAACAGTCCCTTGGCTGTCGAACTAACACCGTTGGCTATTGAGATCTGTCAGCCATGACAAAAATTTCTATCATCCCTTATACTGGGTATAGAGAGCCCACTACTCTTATAAGAGTTAACAACCAGCATCGTGTGTATATAACATAAGAGAAATTGCCTTGGACCCCCACGACCTGTGTAAAAGCACAAGGTAAGATGACAAATAAAAGCGCAAGGTAGGGTGACCGGCATCTCTAATATTATTAAAAACTACAAATCATTATTCACTTTTCATTAAGCCTTGGAGTGATTGCCTTATGTGCAACTCAAAAAATCATATAGCTTTAATGCACAAACCCTTCAATCAATAAATACATTTATTGGTACAATGATTAACCACAGAACTTTAATAAAATTACACTCTATATATTCTAAACTCAATGCTTTTAATTCATATATAACATACAGTCCCACAGTTATAAATTAATGTCTTTGGCAAAAGCTCTTTAGAATACTTGCCGTAATTCTAATCTTTTTTAATGTATAAGGCATGAGGTTGTATACCTTAAATGTGGATTAATAAAGTTTCCTAAGGACAATACTTCTAAATAACACATGAAAAACCTAACATAACAAAGAAGGCTTTGCTCAGATATGGTCACCTTAGTGCACTCTGCCCTTTCTGATCTTTCTTTTCCCAGAGCACCATGTCTTTTACTTACATGATGCACTTAATTGCACAGACCAGTAGCGAGTTTGTTTACTATAGAGGTCTGGGTGCTATTTTTAGAGTTATACATTTTAGACGGTGGGGTGTTTTACATCCTATGAGAATTTTAGCCTTAAGGGTACATCCCCACTAGTAAAAGTCACCTGGGGTAAAGGATAGATATGTGTAGGTGGAAATGGTGCCTGCGTATCCTGTGTTTTGAGCAGTAGTTTAGAAAAATCCAATGGTTTCTCCTGACGTGTGGATGGTGCAGGTCGCCACTTTCAGTGACTGCCTGCTTGGGAAATGTCCGACACGCGTGTTCCTTAGTGCATGACGCAGAACATGTGAGGACTCGTTGGGACTGCTGTCTGTGGATCCGACTGGTTGGTCGATTCTACACACACACTTCAAGTTACTGAGTTTAATGGAGGAATAATCACATGACATCACAGCAGCTTGCGGAGTTCACTAATTAATGGAGGAGTAATCAGGTATTACCTTTTTCTCTCTCCACCACCTCCCTACCAGATGTCCTCATATTCCCAGCATCCCCTATGAAATCAATCTTAGATCACTTTTCAACCACCCTTCTTTTTTAAAAACAAACACAAGTTCCCTGCCTTTTTTAAAGTATTGGGGAAGAGGGTTAAACTTTTCTCCCTTGTCTCTTTGAATGATCAGCTGTAAATTGGGTACCTCGGTTTATACTCGGGTCGGTTTATACTTGAGTATATAAGGTAAGTGTTTTTGAGACAAGTTAAGCTCCTAGCAGAAATAGGCGGGACTTAAAATGATATTTCATCTGATCATCAAATACACAGTTTTAATATAAAACAGCTGTATACACTCTGCTGGTTTACAATTAAAATACATCTTCTCTACTATGAAACCATCCAGACAAACTGAACATACAGTATGTAGAACTGGGTGGATCAAGACAGACTGCACAGGGCTGATATGTAAAAGTCAATAGGATACTGCATACAAACAGCTACAGCACAAGGTTTCCACATTGTTTAGATTTTATGCAATGAGGCAAAATAAAAGGCTTAGCTGCTGCCCTGTAAAGAATAATAAAAAGTCATATTCACATGCAAATAAAAGTGTCAATTAAGGGGAACTACAGCTAAAATACAAATGATCCATAGTTCCATGCCTTTTGGGAGTTCTCTTGCACCATCAATTTCTCATCCTAACAGATCTGTCAAGTAACAACCAGGTGATCAGTCTGATCTCAGTAACCAAGACTGATTACTCACTAGGACGCTGCAAAATCAGGAAATACCATGGGGAGAGATACAGCTACATGCTAGTTCGGAATTATAGAATTCGGTTTCTTAAACATTAAAAGGAGAAGTTCATTGCAAATACATATACTTCCAAGAAATTCTGTGTATAAATAAATGCTTCTGAAATACTGACTTTCCTGTTTGCAGGACCCCTATTAGAGACCGTTTGGTCTTGCCTGACCCACGCCTGGGGTTGATTCAGTTGCTCATTAGATATCTGAGCATGTTTGACCCCCAAACAGCCAATCAGTAGAAATTACTGTTAGGACCATCCACGGAAGTGGTGCATCCTGGGAAGAAGGACCATTACAGAACCTAAAATGGCAGCTCATTAATGTCACACAGAGATAGCAAGGGGTACAACCTGATTTTTTCAAATGGAAGAGAATATGTAGAATACGGTTACTAGGTATGCATTATATCAGGTATTGGCAACCAGTAGATCTCCAGATGTTTAAAAACTACAATTCCCAGCATTCCTCCACACCACTCTGTAGCTAGGGAATCTGGGAGAGGTTTCATCTGGAGATCTACTGGTTGCCTATCCCTGCCTAATAAACTAAGATTTTGTCTTAATATTTCTACTGAACTTTTCCTATAAGGTTCATTTCTTCATGACTAGTCCCACTAATGAGCTGTTCTGAATATTTCTAGAAAGCAGTTATACAGTTCCTAACATAAAATATCCAGTTGTTCCCACTTTCATTAAAGGGTATGTCTACCCAAAAAGCAATCTATTACAGATATGTTAATCACCCCCCCCCCCCCCAAACCCCATCTTTATTAAGCTCATACTTCTCATCTCTCACAGGTTGGTTCTCACATACACTGCTTCTGTAATGTGATACAATCTGCATGCAAAGCAGCAGAGGAAATGGCCTCTAGATCATCTGTCAGCCATTGGCAATGACATCGCCATCAAGGTTTTGTCTGATGGCCGATACCTGAAAGCTGCAGCACTGAAGGCGGAAGTGCCGATGAAGAATCTGAAAATGGGGTTGGGGGGTGACTATCATATGGGTAAAAAATAGATTTTGAACTTTAAAGGGCATGTCCACCCCCAAAACTATAATCCCCCCAACTACGGCCCATATGTAGTGAGTGTAATCCTACCTCACATCCCAGCTCATAGGGTTCTCCTGTAGTCCCCCCCCAAAGTCCAAAAACTGCCCACCAGGAGGCTAGCAGGGCTCTGCCTGCTACCTGGCCTCAGGTAGATTTTTGCCATGCGTACTGCAGCTCTTCTTCCCCCCTCCCCCCCCTCCCTCCCTCTCCCTCCCCTCCCCCCCGTTCTAACTATCCTCCCCCTAGCATAAAACCCATGTAATATAGTAATCCCCCTGGTCTCCCAGCCCCAACCGCATGGTTTTTAGTTTTAGAAAGCTCCCCAAACTCTTACTTACCTCTCCTCTTTCCTCCACTGCACTGAATGACCGGCCGCCGCGTCCGTGATTGGCTGCCGCTCAGCCAATCACAGACGCGACTGCCGGTCCCGCCCCTCTGCTTGCATTCTCGCAAGCAGAGGGCCGGCAAAGCGGCGAAGGAAAGAGGGGAGGTAAATAAAAGTTTGGGGGGCTTTCTAAAAATAAAAACCATGCGGTTGGGGCTAGGGGACCAGGGGGAAGGCAATATTAAAAAATAGAAATAAGGGTGGACATACCCTTTAACTTAATATCCAATCAATATCACATTATGTTTAGAGTCACATTTTTACGGCTACAGGAGGGTTTTTTTTGTGGGGTTCAATTGGTAAAAGCCACAATGGTACAATATGCAGCTCATCAAATGCAGGTAAATTGATGTTGGAATAAAAACCAATGGATGACCTTTACCATTTAAGGGTGTACATACTGAAATTGTTTATAATTTTCTTAAGAACATTGTAAAGACTGTCTTTAATTGCATCAAAATAACCAGTTCAATTGTAAAGGAATGGCAATAAACACAGAACACATAAACGCATGAATTCATTGCTATCGTTGCTCTTTAATGATCTCCAATTGTGCCATTTTTTTACCACATATTTATTTTAGGGGCAATCGGTTTTTCTAACTTCAATTCATAGTCATCATATTCACTTTCATGTTGAGGCTTTCAAGTAGCAAGTGTCAGATCTCAGCTACTTAAACATTCCTGAAATCTGAGGTCAACATGTCTGATCAGCAAATCTTGTACCCAGTCAAGATGACAGAAACTGTTCCTTGTTTTAAATCTACTACATATCTGACAGTGGTGTAATCTGACCCCTGCACTCTAGAAACAAAATCCATCTTTAAATGTCTGGTTTATTAATAGGAGTTTGTCCAGTTCACAGTACACAAGGAAGGAACATTTTAGCTGGGGGAAATGGTAAAACTGAGCACCCTTATGTGATACATACAATACAAGGATTGTGGAAGCATTCCAATTAGGCTAATTTACAAATACATTTAGCAGTGTTAAGTACTACTGATCTGGTCAAACATTTATACAAACATAGAAAAGATAATCAATGCACATTCCTAGGCCCCATACAATATCATATTATCTGCACACTGGCATACTTTATGAACAAAGGGGTTTTAGTATACATTACTGTGATCACATGAATGAAAAGCCTTCCAACCACGTCAAGGTAACCCCCAGTCTGGAAGGTCCTAACTTCTAACCTTTTTTACTTCAATTACCATTAGCAAACTTTTGCCTTTTGCCTATCATATAAGTGATAGTCACACACTTGTGCATCATGGGTCAGGCCCATGATCTCACGTGTGTACAGACATTTATTTTTTTTTTCTGTTTCAGGATAGAAAGAAATTGTAGGAATTAGATTTGCCTTTCTTCATAAATTGGTAGAGGACAGTATATTTTTTTATTTAGTATTTTATATTTAAATATTATTTGTCTATTTTACTAGGATGTTTTGGCCTGGAATTCTTCCTTGAACAACAAGTGGAAATGTTAATTATCTAATTTCCCCGTCTTAAAGTACTTGATACGCTAGGTGATCCCTCCTAACTGTCCAACATTTCCGTCAAGTTCGGAAAACTGCCTGGCCAGATAATTTTGCGACCAATATTATGGCCAAAAACCATAATCCAACTGGGAAAAATTGCAGAAATGGAAAAAGGCAAGAGACACCACTGCAACCAGACCCAGAGACCGCAAATTTAGGTAGACTGCATTGTGAACCCAGTATTGAGGACCTAGAATTTTGTGCTATATTAGGCTGAAGTTGTCCTTTTCAGACTGAGGACAGCATCACGCATGGAATGTGCACATGATTTACATGCATTATCAAATGTTTCCTCTGCAATCCACACAATTTTGTAAACAGGGCACAAAATTCTTTAAAGAAAATGCTGACCACATGCGCTCTGAAAACATATCACAGCACACGCCAATGGATTTCAAGCGGGTGAGAAACTGCGCTAGTGTGGACTATAGCTTAAAGGAATAGTTTCCTTTAAAGAATTGCTTGAAGCCAGGGCAGGGAGGTTAAAGGGTATCTCCACTCATAATTTCAAGGTTTAGGCATCCAGTTCTATTGAAGAACGGGAGGTAAAGGAGCTGTGCCTTACATTCTGTTCTTAAATAGAACAAACAAAAGACTGGTGAGCAGTTAAGACACTTACCCGCTCGCTCGCTCCCATGGCTCTTAGTCTGACAGTTCCCGGCGGACCTTGTCTTCTATGCGCATTACCTCCCGTTCTTCAATAGAACTGGATTCCTAAACCTTGAAATTATGAGTGGAGATACCCTTTAAGGAGCCTTACCACCCGTTCTTCAATCAACCGCTTTATTTAAGAACGGGAGGTATAGCAAAGCTCCTTAACCTCCCAGGCTTCAATCAATACATTAAAGGAATAGGAATTATAATATATATTCCTATAATTATAATTATAGGAATTCACACTTTTCAAGTGAACTATTCCTTTAATGGGGAACAGTGGTCTCCAAACAATTTAAGGTTGAATAAAAGTCTTACCATTACAATGGCCCTGGATCACATCTCTAACTGCAGCCAGAGAAAAGCTATATTGACCTGCAACCTCTGTTTCTCCCTTGTACTAGGGTCTGTGCATGGTCACTGCAGATGTAATTCTGCTAAATAAATCAAGTCCCTGCAAAGATATCTAGTTGCACAGGTTGTGAATTCGCGAGCGCTATTGCGTGTCCTTCTGTACCCAGCTTTGGCACTGCTATGTGTCAGAATCAGAGGAGCGGAAGGCCGTATTGTGATGAACTGTACAGTAAGCATGATGGAACCGCAAGACTAATGTAAACAGTCTAGACTTCATATGAAAAGTGGAGTAAACTGCAAACTTGTTTATCAAATGTATTATCATATTAAGAGGCACTTTACATTTATTAGAAAACAAGCTTTGAAAATCTATGGGAGCATTCAGATGGACTTTATGTATAATAACATTTGCACTGCAACATATTAATTAGATCATCCTACTGCAGCAGAGGCTGAGGTCGCTGTCAAGCCTACATTCCAGCATTCCTTTTGGCTTTTAAAGACGAAAATCATCACAGCAAAAATACTTTTTGCAAGGCCATATTTCATAATGAAACACAGATAAACCTACACTTGTTTCCCCATTTCCCAAATCCTTTTAATTTGAAACCCAAACAGTTCATAGTAATTTTATCACGACCAGAGAGGCATCAAGCCATCCAGATCCGACACAATAAAAATCCATAATGATGATTGCTTTAATAGTTTGTTTTATTTTGTTATTTTACTTAGATTCAGATACTTTGACTTGTTTTATGTGGGATCTTGCACTTTTTGATACAGGTTATGCGAAGAATATAGTTAGTTCATTTTAGGTACCACAACAACTGGCCTACTATATTTGCTGTGTTCATATCTGTCATCGGAACACGTGTTCGCCATTTTTGGTGCAGATTTCACGCAATCCAATAATATAGACAGAGAGGAACACATACATGATTACAAAAAAATTACATAACAACATACGGTAAAAAAAAAAAAAACAGAAATAATCAGTGAAAATCTGAACAAGTTTTGATCCTATCCATAGCTGCCTTTTAAAGGGGAAACTGTGGTCTCCGTTTTTGTGGAAACTCTTTTGCCCAAATTATAACCCTTTAGGGCTCGTTCACACTAGAAACTGACAGACACTGACAAACGCACAGCATGTGTTTCTGTCAGTTTGTATCCATTTTTGTGGATATGTGTTCCATAGATTTCTATAGAAAATGCATGAAAAAACGAAATGCTGCATGCAGTGCGTTTTTTAAACGGACTGGAACGGAACGGATTATAATGCAGCAGGTGTGAACGATATTACGAGATCCTATGGGGTTTTACTGTCTGTCCATTTTTTTAAACGCACCTGGGTTTGAAATACGGATACAAACTGATGTAGTGTGAATGAGCCCTTAAAGTGGGGCTAAAATGGAGATGTGATGCAATCTCTTGCAGTTTTTTTTTACTTGGCAACCTTTGCAGGGTTGATTATTAATTCCCATGCTACAGACAGAACCAAACCTGAGATATTAACGTGCACTGGAACCCTTTGGTGATAAGTCCTCATTACTTCACAACCAACACCTATTAACCCCCAACTCCCACATACTTGAATTGTGTTTTCGCATGTATCGGCTGTGAATGTTTAATGAAATGTTTACACGTTAGTCCATATTTTGTCACTTTTTTTTGTAAAGATAATTCCTTAAAATAGAAATCAGGAAATCTAAATTAAGTTCGGGTGATACCTTGTGTAAAGGAAGACCTCTGCCTCTATATTTAGAACTAAAATATAAATATATCCCTTGAAACAATCCACTATTGATTATATGTCTCATCTCACTTCTCTGAAGCAGACAGGACCACTCTAGTCTATAGGGCAGAAGGTTTTCCCAGAAGAAGATAAGAAAGATAAACTTGTAAAGGCTTTTATTCATATAGGTCATGAGCAACTGGACTCAAAGTTTAGTCCTTGAATATGTTTCGCTGGTCAACCTACTGGCTTTCTCAATTCAAAAAGACTTGTAAAAAATCTGTTGGCATGGCAATAATAACCCTGGAATGTGTCCCAATCAGCATATAACATCAATGGGTCAGTGACCTCCTGAATGCAAGGTGTTGATTGCATAGTAGCAAGGCATTGAACAAGGCAAAAAATTGCAATGTCTTAAGAACAGGATTGGTTTAAAAGAGGTGTCAAGGATTCCATTTATGTTGTAATAAAGAAACCAAGCCTGAACAGGAGGGGGGTTCAACTTTGCTATGTACAATGCTGTTTTGACGCCTTACCCTTGGCAGTTTGATAACACCTTTAAGCTACAATGCAATCAACACCTTGAATTTAGGAGGTCCCAGACATATTGATGGTTCATGCTGATTGGGACGCATCCCAGGGTATTTATTGTTGTACAAGTCACTCTAAATTTAAAAAAATTAAAATCCAGTCGATCTAACTGAATACCACAGCTATAAGGAAGCAGTGGCGTAACTGCAAGGGCCAGGGCTCCATGCGAGATTGGAGGCCGGGACCCTGACACACACACTTGCCAGTGCGGTCAGCTGTTCACATGTATGAAGTAAATATACGCGCGATCAGCTGTTTAAAAGACCGGAACCAGAAGGTAGTGGCGTATGAATTAAACATACGCGAGATCAGCTGTTTAAAAACAGCTGATCATGGACCTTTGGTGCGGGCCCCCATGCAATTGCGGGGATGGCAGGGGCAGTAGTTCTGCCACTTTAAGGAAGAGAAGAAGCAACATTCACACTTTACAACAATTATTTGGCAACTGTTCCCATTTTAAAGTTTTTAACCAAATAAAGTAGGTCAGGTACTCCTTATACGTGAAATCACATTTTTTGTGATTTAAATTTATTACTTTTGTCCCTATGTAATAGCTACTTAAAGGACATGTACACCTTTTTTAACTCACCTTATCTCTTGCTACTAACTTCAAAGTTTTTATTTGCCTTATTAGTTTTTTTTCTCTGTAAATAGTAGATTTTCCCATTTTCCAGTCTAACTTCATCATATATTACGGTGTCTCTTTCAGTGAGATGTCACGGTAGCTCTCATTCTAGGTGTGTCAGTGTTTAAACGGCATGTCCACCCTGAAAATTATCTTTTCCCATTAGGTAGGTGCCAGCTGCCCATCCCCAAAGGCCGTAATATTTCTTTTAAAAAATGCTTAGATCGTTACTTACAGCCCTTCTCTTCCACGGCGTCTCTGATCCGGCTTCCTGCTTGTGGAAGTTGCAAGCAGGGGCCGGACTGGCAGCTGTGTCTACGATTGGCTAAGATGCGGCCAATGACAGACTCGGCTGACATTGTTAAAGACTTAATCCCAGATTGCCGACAGGACATTACATGACCCGGAAGAAGAGGCATGGATTGCCTGGAAATGTACGTTGGTCTTAAGTGAAAATGGACGCGTGACTCCCGACCTGGCTTTGTTTGTAGGAACTTGTTGGAATTCTGTGTTCCCCAGATGGTCTCCGTATGCCCGCAAGAAAGTAGGACAGACTTGACTGTGTGGACTATGTCTGCTTGGGAAATTAACCGTTTGGGTGAGATCTATCCATCTTCTGTGCTATAATATTAACTGCATTTCTAACTGCTTTAGACTCTACTAATGCCACTTGCTTCATGTGTCTTGCACTTTTCTGCTTTATGCTTCTGGAACTGATTTTTAGATGCAGACCGTTTTAGCACTTATGCACCTCTAACATCCTACTGCTATAGCTTGCAGTTTGATGCTCACATGTGAGGAACATTTACCATCGGGACTATACTTTATTCTACCTATTCCATCCAGATTTGAGTGCCTTGAGGGTTTTGAGCCCCTTGTTCAAACCTGGTCTTATATTCTTTTCTGTTTTTCTTTTTCTTCTCCCTCTCTGTCTTATTTTGTGTTTCACTCTTTTCTGTCGGTTTACCTTTACTTTATTTCTTATTAGAATAAAGTCATTAAAGACGTCGCGGGAGAGATGGCTCTGTAAGTAGCGACCTAAGCATTTTTTAAAAGAAATATTACAGCAGTTGGGGGTAGGCAGGGGTCACTTACCTTATGGTAAATGGGATTAACACTAGGTGCCATGGCTGCAGAGGATGGGTCTGGATGATGGGGGGGAAGGGCTCCCCTGCGCATGCCTCAGTCCTTACTGAGGTTGAGGAAAAAACAGGCACCGGATGACTCACTGACAGCTTCTACTGGCCTTTGAAAAGGCACTGCAGGAGAACCATAAGCAGCAGATATGTGACCTAAGGATAACTTCACAGTGGGGCCAGTATGGGGTCACATTTAAGTACATGCCCTTTAATTGAATAATTATTATTATTATTGATTTAATAAGCACCAGCATCTTCTGTGGTGCTTCAAAATTACATGTTTTACATTCACATCAGGCCCTGCCCCGAAGAGCTTACAATCTAAGCACATTTATTTGACACATACAACTTATCAGTATGTCTTTATGATTGTTGGGGAAACCAGAGTGCCTGGAGGAAACCCACGCAAGCACGGGGAGAATATACAAACTCCTTGCATGTGTCCAAGGGTGGAATCGAACTCAGGACTTTAGCACTGCAAGGCGCTTCTGATAGTGAAAGTTTCATTTTCATTGTCAATTTCTATTGAGACATGAATTGTACGTAGCTGCGCTAAGATCAGGTTCACTTTATTATCCTCCCCCTGTATATATGTACAATATTGTTTCTATATGTGTAACTATTAAAGGGGTAATAATTAAAGGGTATGCAGGTGGAAAGCAATCTATGAGAGACTGGCACATTTAAAGAAATCAGTGTTTAATGACTTAGGATTATACTACCCAAGTAAGCATATTTCTATATTGTAGTGAGTTTGCCAAAACTACAACTGCTTTATATTGGCATTAAGGCACACTCACAGAAAAGTCTCCATAAACTTTTATCAAACACCTGGAGTGAAATAAAAATGTCTAGACATCTCTAATTTCCAAAATACCAAACCTTTTCCCCATATATTCTTTTTATACACAGCGCATTGATGTACTCTATGCTGTGCCACGCAAATTAACATTTATTGCTATTTCGCAGCAGGACTGTGCTTTAAATTTGTTATACAGTAGGCAAAAGCAAAACCTCCATACTTAAACTGCAGTTAAACAATAGGAGAGCTCATTTGCAGTAGACAATACCTAATTACTGGCTGCAGAAATCACTATCCTACTGATAGTCCTTGGTACTTATAATAAAGTACACGCTTCCATTTCCAATAAGGAAGAACTATTTTCAAAGATTGTCTTCAGCAATTTTTTTTTTTTTTACAACTTTTGAATCCCCTTTTATAAATGGTATAGGCAAAAGCAGTCTCTAAATCTATTTAAAATAAACCTGCAATTAATGTGTCTTCTGCCTACTGTATTCATATTTGAGTTTGTCACCTGCAATTTTAACCTTGTAAAGCAAATTACCTATTGTGAATTCTCCCTAAAGTCTTACACACCCATGTGATTCCACCTTTATCAGCCGACAGTGACTTGTGTGGCCGTTAGGTCGAGCGTTGTTAGTTGTCCGAGCTGGTGGATCACACCCAACCTAGTGGCCACCCATGTGCGATTAGCCATGGCAGGTTAATGAACTACCCATAACTGAACGCATGCACACATGCAATTTTCAGGCTAAATGGCAGTTTGTCGCGTGTGTGAACACACTTAGGGGTTGTGGATCATGGCCAAAACTGTAAATGTGTACGAGTTGCCAGATTATTGAAAAATCAGGGGACATTATTTTAAAATACATGTACCGGTAATGAGGCTGGGTTAATGGACAAACAATGCAAGGCAATACATTTAGAGCTGCTAATTACATGATTGAAAAGGAAGGTCCAATCATCAAGTGATCTGGTAATCCTATATATGTTACCTTGTGACCTTTACATGCATATTTATGAATGTAGCCATCTACCAAACCTTTATTGAAACATATGTCACCAACACAAAACTGGAAATGGGATTGATTTAATTTGCAACCAGTTTACCATAAATCCTTACATTACCCATATATTTAGCCCAAGCCAACAAAGACTTCCATCCTACTACCCCCGCCAAATGTTACTGGCTATTCCATGTATTAAAACAAGATATTGCAATAAGTGGTGTAAACATGCTATTAATTTGCAGCCGCCATCCGATTGGTTACTGCTGATTATTAGTAGGCAAAGCTTTGATTGCATCAAGCCTATTGGTCTATAAAGAAGTGCTTACTTTAAAAGTAAAGAGGCGTTCTTTATAAAATTAAATGGCAATGTACTGGCGTACTGTTCATTTCCATTCTTTAATTAAAGATTATCCATCATACTAAAAATATACCTTTTAATTGAAGCATGGAAAATTCTCAGGTGGGACTGATTAGTGCAGATACATCAATCAATTGCCCAAAATATGGGTTATAGCTCGTCAGGTGTCTGTACTGCTGAGTAGTCTGGCACTTTGTTTTTTTACATTTCCAGTCAAGCTTATTATTACTCTGGAGAAGGAGCAGCTTTACTTCAATTATAATAATCTCATTTAGTTAAAAGTAAATTAAGAGAAGATATGACAGATTTGTGGGACATATGTACAATGCTTATGTAATCTAAACCTTAAAATATCCTCTTAATTTATAAAAAAAATATTACTTGATTTTTCACAATACCGTATAACACAAATCCTGGCCATACAAGGCTAATGTGACGCCCTATTCCACAGCAAATACAGACAAATCCATCAGTTATCTGCAGTATTTTACAAATCCTACCAGTTTCACATAGAGTTGCCAGATATTGTGCGCCCCCAAGTAGGAGGGGCTGTGGCAGTAATGTCACAAGAGGGGTGACGGGGCAAACCCGTCCAATCAGGGACATATGGCAACCCTTATTTCACACATTTTCAAATACATGGACCAGGTATCAGGCAAATTCCCTTGGGATCCCAGCTTGTATATAGCCAGGCAAAGCAAAAATAGCGGACAGCACTTGCTTGTAATATAAAAGCAATTCCTTTATTTGTTTCAAAACATAATTAAAATTTGAACGCTTATAAGCTACATAGCTCTCCAAGGCTACACTTACATACAGCAGGGCATGCGTCATGCCCTGCTGTATGTAAGTGTAGCCTTGGAGAGCTATGTAGCTTATAAGCGTTCAAATTTTAATTATGTTTTGAAACAAATAAAGGAATTGCTTTTATATTACAAGCAAGTGCTGTCCGCTATTTTTGTTTTGGTTGAAGAGGAAAAGTGGAGACCTCAGGACGCGCACGGCTTTCCTACAACGGATGAACAGTTTGGTTGGTGCCGGTCTCACAACGTTTGAATATAGCCAGGCAAAGTCCTGTTTATCCACCTTTTGTAGCACTGTAAACTCAAAGGCATTTATTCAAGACCCAGTGCCATGTTTTTGCGGTGCTTTCAGTCTCCTGCAACCAATCAGATGATTTCAAATGTTTTCTAACTGCAGTAGACTGGCACTGGAAGAACAGTATTGATAATGTCAGTTTTTCAGCAGAGAAATTCAGCAAAATGGAAGCCTTAACATCAGACACTTCTAAAGCAACATGGAGAAAAAATGTAGGGGGAAGCTAATGAAGAGAATCTAACTTCAGCACAGCTTCGCACAAAGCATTTTTAACGAGTGTTCCACTTTAAAGGTGAATAGTGGGGTTACCTTGAAAACAGCCTGATACAATGAACCAATCCACCCATTTTTCATGTTACTGACATATGAATATTTATGCAAAACAACCTAAATCTTTACATATTTTCTAATAAATTGTGTCTTCCATTGTATATCAGGACTAGGTAGTAGCCATCTTCTTTTAGATGAGGTCACCAAACAAAAGCTTAGAAAGTTGACCTATTGCTATCATACTGCACATAAAGCTTAATGAGGAAAAATTGTTCCTATATAAAAAATATATGGAAATCAAATGTGGAACATAAAGTCCTAATGTGCTTCTTTCAGGACATTCTTTTAGTTTTGATAAATTGAAATGTTTCATTATTAATTTCTTAGAGCACAAAACTTAAATAAATGGTCATTTGCAACTAATAAATCTGGAAATTTTAACTCCTAATCTGAGAAAGTATTTTCAGTAACTGCAACATTGTAAGATCCCAAGTCGCTTTGCATTTTTGAAAGGAGCTCTTAACCAGGGGTGCCCAACTTGGCCTATACTGGAGGCACCCCATGCTCTGACCGGGCCGCAGGCATAGCCCCATCCCGTCATGCCCACCAGCTGCTCCGCAAAAAATCTAGGCCAAGTGTGGGTTGAGCATCACTGGCCTAAATAGAAAGAGAAAATTGTCCAAATAGACACATACCTTTCACAGTCCACTTAAAGGATAATTATACTCATGCCCCCCTCCCTCTTCTTCCATAAGTGCATAGTAAAGGTGGCCATACATCTATGAGATATTACTTACCCGACCGAGGTCTCACGCGATGTTCCTTCGATCCTGCCGGAACTGCTTCTCCTGATCTTACATGCGACCGACATGCAATCGCAAAATGAATGGGATTTTGCGATCGCATGTCGGTCAAATATACGATCGGGAGAAGCGGTTCCGGCAGCATCGAGGAACATCGCGTGAGCATTCGGTCGGGTAAGTAATATCTCATAGATGTATGGCCACCTTAACCAGGATGAGGACCTAAACGGCTACTTCTTCACCCCGAGTAATTTAAAGCTGAGATTACTTAAATTAAGTTTCCCTCTGTGTTGTGGTCCTCTTCCACATCACATGTCAATGACAGAGGCAGAGTGGCGGAATGGACCAAAGTGCCGAGGGAAACTTTAATATTACTGCTGGTAAAGGACCCAGAGGTGATTTAGGTCCTCACCCTGGGTACTATGCAGGTTTGGAACGGGGGGGAGGTAAGTATAATTATCCTTTAAGCTACATTATTAGACTTACTAAGGCTGTGGCCACACTATAAGCATACGGTAATGCGCATGAAATGCTTGATCGCAATGAAATGCAGTTCACTCACGTTACTGTGTGTTTAGCAATAATCTGTTATCGGAGCTCTAGCAATTCAAACAAAAAAATGGCGATTGCATGCATTCTGAAAAAGGATGTGTTGCCACCCAAATTGGAAAGCAATTACATGCAATTCATATGTGCTAACTGATCAGAAAATGCTTCAGTGTGGCCTAACCCTTACTAACATTCCCATGTCGGCAATCAATACTGATGCGTCAATGTGACCAATGTGATTCAATGTCTTTGTAGTGTATGGTCTGCAAATGGCCTTGTCCATCCTACATGTTTCCATATTCTAAAATTTGCAAAGCATGCGTCTACATTTAAAAATAATAAAATGCAAATACACAGGACAATGTACAACAATGTGGGGAGAACTTCATTTGCAGTGAAAAAAGACAGGCATTTTATCAGACGCATTTGGTCAAAAAACGAACAGTCCCTT
Source organism: Hymenochirus boettgeri (assembly GCA_019447015.1). Lineage (NCBI taxonomy): Eukaryota > Metazoa > Chordata > Amphibia > Anura > Pipidae > Hymenochirus > Hymenochirus boettgeri. The sequence continues at coordinate 289,495,127 of CM033470.1, read as the reverse complement.
GGCTGTCGAACTAACACCGTCGGCTATGAGATCTGTCAGCCATGACCAAAAATTTCTATCATCCCTTATACATGGGTATAGAGAGCCCACTACTCTTTATAAGAGTTAACAACCAGCAGCTGTGTAATATAAACATAAGAGAAATTGCCTTGGACCTCCACGACCTGTGTAAAAGCACAAGGTAAGATGACAAATAAAAGCGCAAGGTAGGGTGACCGGCATCTCTAATATTATTAAAAACTACAAAATTCATTATTCACTTTTCATTATAGCCTTGGAGTGATTTGCCTTATGTGCAACTCAAAAAATCAATATAGCTTTAATGCACAACCCTTCAATCAATAAATACATTTATTGGTACAATGATTAACCACAGAACTTTAATAAAATTACACTCTATATATTCTAAACTCACATGCTTTTAATTTCATATATAACATACAGTCCCACAGTTTATAAATTAATGTCTTTGGCAAAAGCTCTTTATGAATACTTGCCGTAATTCATTAATCTTTTTTAATGTATAAGGCATGGAGCTTGTATACCTTAAATGTGGATTAATAAAGTTCCTAAGGACAATACTTCTAAATAACACATGAAAACCTAACCTAAACAAAGAAGGCTTTGCTCAGATATGGTCACTTAGTGCACTCTGCCCTTCCTGATCTTTTCTTTTCCCAGAGCACCATTGTCTTTCTACTTACATGAATGCACTTAATTGCACAGACCAGTAGCAGAGTTTGTTTACTATAGAGGTCTGGGTGCTATTTTTAGAGTTATACATTTTAGACGGTGGGGTGTTTTTACATCCTATGAGAATTTTTAGCCTTAAAGGGTATCCCCACTAGTAAAAGTCACCTGGGTTGTAAGGATAGATATGTGTAAGGTGGAAATGTGCCTGCAGTATCCTGTGTCTTTGAGCAGTAGTTTAGAAGAAATCCAATGTGTTTCTCCCTGAACGCTGTGGATGGTGCAGGTCCGCCACTTTCAGTGACTGCCTGCTTGGGAAATGTCCGACGCGCGTGTTCCTTTAGTGCATGCGCAGAACATGTGAGGATCCGTTGGGACTGCTGTCTGTGTGATCCGACTGGTTGGTCGATTCTACACACACACTTCAAGTTACTGAGTTTAATGGAGGAATAATCACATGACCATCACAGCAGCTTGCGGAGTTCACTAATTAATGGAGGAGTAATCAGGTATTACCTTTTACTCTCTCCCACCACCTCCCATACCAGATTGCCTCATATTCCCAGCATCCCCTATGAAATCAATCTTAGATCACTTTTTCAACCACCCCTCTTTTTTAAAAACAACACAAGTTCCCCTGCCTTTTTTAAAGTATTGTGGGAAGAGGGTTTAACTTTTCCTCCCTTGTCTCTTTGAATGATCAGCTGTAAAAATGAGTGTCAGTGAGGAAAGGATTTCTTACTGCAGCCAAGTGGGTGTGTCTCCCAACATGATGATGCACATTGAGTGACAGCACCCCCAGCACAGGGGAAGACACCCCCCCCAGGAACCAGCACAACGTTCCCATGCTGCTGCAATCAAACAAAGGGGAATTCTGGGGGGAGGAGGGTTGGGGGATGGTGTACTTTAAAATAAACCCCAAAAAATGCTTTTTCCTCAGTGGAGATACCCTTTAAGGTTTTACAAACTATTATAAATAGTCAAATTGCTGTGAGATATTTGGGGAGCCATCTTCACTGTCTCAAAGTTCAAGATATCCAAAAATAAATGTATTCACACTGAAGCAAAACAATGGAGGTATAAATTGCACTAAGAAATGCTAGGAAGGGATGCTGTTCCTTTTATTTCTGGGACATTAGAATAAAAGGAATTGAAGGTAAAGTCAGTTCCACTACAATACTCAGGGTTAAGGTCATGCAGAACACGTTCAACGCAATAAAGTTAAGAGCTGGGTTATAATGGAAGATGGGATTGACAATATCAGCTGGTTCACTGATCTCACCTATTTTTAAGACACATCCACAGTGTAAAAAATAGCAAACAAAAAATCAAGGAAATAACCAAGCAAATCTGTTTTTAATAAGGAGACCACTTCTGACTGGTGTTCCAGCAAGAAATGCTATTAAACTAGTTATGTCAATTGATAGAATAAACACAATAATGCATGGCCACACTATTTAGACATTAGATAGATCAGATATTTGTTTTAACCTATTCAATGTCTTTCTAGTTCATTTTCAGCCCAGCGGTTCTTACTCTCCTATGGCGTTACTGTCTGGCTCATTAATAACTGCCCCTGACATTCCAATACCTTAAAAGTATTACTGATTGAATACATCTAACCGAAAGAAATGCATAAACTTGTCTTAACCTGTATTTTTTTAAGTATAGATATGCTAAAGTTAAGATAAAATATAAATGTGACACCTGTTAGAAACGCAATTAATAATGTAAAAAAAAAAGTATCAGGGCACGGCCACACTGCAACATAATCCACAATTTCATTGCGTTTGTGCATGCGTTTTTTATAGTAATGCAAAACGCATGCGATTACGATTTAAAATGCGGAACACAAATCGCAACGCATCTGAAAATGTGCTCTTTGGGTGCGTTGCCGCAATTTCAATGATCTGAAAAAACCATGCGCAAACGCACAAAAAAATGCAGCAGTGTGGCCTAGCCCTCACTGATTGGTTTAAAGAAAGGGGTTACCCCACATGCCAAGCTTAGAATGTACCCTGAGCTTTTCAATGCTAATTCTACATTATTTACAGCTTCATCAGCATTGGGAATGTGGTGATTCTGTACCTGTGATACACTGTACCTAACGCTAACCCCCAGCCTAAATTTGTCACAATAATATCTGCTGACAAAGTACATTACTATTTGAACCATTTTAAGAACCAGGACTGGGCAGATCAGTAAAAATAAACAGAAGCACTAGAATTCTGTTTGAATCACTCCAGTGGGTCTTGATGAAGAATGGCAGTGCGCCTTAACTATGCCTCGAAAAATATATTTCAGCCTGGTGATATTTATTCAGAACTCCATGGGAAGCCACGGCAAGCTGTGCATGTCACTGAATTTAGTGAGCCAGGTATCCTGTCCACGAACAGATTCATTCCCTACACTGCAGCAATAGCATTAAATAAACAAAATTCTGATGGTAAAACCTTAAATTATTAAACAATAAATAATAATTAGGACATTTTTTTAAACTGAACCTTGGCAAAGGAATGAGATTTGTATATAAAGTGGTTTGTATAATAAGTCCTTTCTTACTACAGTAGATCATAAAATGAACATATGTGGCCTATTACATAGCGGATTCTAATGGAGTATAGATCCCTATAAGCTGCAACACATCTGTCAGTTAGGAACTATTGTATCCTTACTCACCTTTGAGCTGTGTGACCTGTGCAGATCTACAAGGTGCCTGTTCTAGAATCACCATTGACTTTTTACTTAACGGCAGCCATGAAGCTGCAAACAGTAGAGTTCCCGGTTGTTGAACTCCATTCAAGTCTTAAGGTTACAGATATAGAAATGCAGGTCCTTAGTGTGGCATTTATTAACTTCTTTCCATGCAATGTGACACCGAGTCGTTTATCAAACTGCTTGTGCTGTCACTGCGATACCATTTCTCTTAAGCAGGCCATACACAGCTCAATTTTAGCGATTGAATATTTAATTGAATCGGCTTGCTGATTTTTTTGCTCTACCGATTGGCAAATATGCAGTTGATGGTAAAAATCTGCAAACTGGCCATTGATTTTTTGGGCTAAATTAGTCAAATCGGTTGAAAAAAATTACCCCCATGTGTGCTACATACAAAAATAAGAGCAGCCTGTTTTTTTCTAAGGGGTGGGGGGATGAAAAATGATGGGGATACCCACCACGGCACCCTGACATTGTTTAGCAATCCAGCAGAAGGAAACACTAAATGATATAAGGGGAAACTTTACACTTTTTTGTAATTATCTAACGTTTGTATATAACTATAACGTTGTATAGAACTATAGTGCATATAAATTTTCTTCAAAAACAGTTGAAATGAAAAGTACCTGGGGCAGGGAGGTAGGATTGGAACTTACTACCTCCCGATATCATTTCTATGAGGAGCAGCAGCGGTTCTTAGGTGCTTCAGCACTTTCTTAAATACAGGAAGGCCCAGGGCACTAACCTGGCAGATGAAAACTGTACGTGCTGTAGCTCCTCAACAAAACATTTTACCTTTTTAAACATAAATATTTACAGTTGTCCTTTACAGGGTATGTCCCCCCAAACCCTCAACCTCACGAGGTTCTTAGTTTTCCAAACTTCTGGTAAACCTACTTACCAGTCTTCATTCCCTCTGACTTCCTCTGCTTAGCTCCCATGCCTTTTCCGTTCACGGAAGCTGCAGAAGGGTCCGGACCAGCAGCGGCGCTTGTGATTGGCTAAGACATCACGTCTCAGACACGGCTGCTAGCCCGGCCCCTCCTGGTTAGTAGGTTTACCAGCAGCTTTGAAAACTAAGAACTTCCCGAGGTCAAGGTTTTGGGGGCAAAAATGTGTGTGTGTGTGTGTGGGAGGGGGGGGTGGACATACCCTTTAACTTGGTAACTGCACAATTTCAGGGAGATTCAATAAAAGTTCTTATCTTTAAAAATTGTGCTAATTTTGCCCCAACCAATCAGATCTTATTTAACATTTGACACCTAACATCTGATTGGTTGGGGTAAAATTAGCACCATTTTTTAACGATATGTTATTAAATGACCCTGTTTTTGTCTCTGCAATGAGGAAAACTAATAAATAGCACACTTTCCTTTAAACTTGGCACTGAAAAATATCAGTAAACAGTTTAAGAGCTGTGATGAAGAGAAATAACATAATAGCTTTCTAATGCTGGCCATATACTATTTAGACAATAGATAATCAATGTTTAATCATCGATCTGGAATCTTTTGAAAAGTATTTCTGCTGGCAGTTCTTGAGCATGCGCCAACTGCAGATTAGAAAGAGGAACTAGTATTGTGACCACAGTTTCAGAACCTCCCACCCCCTAACTTTCTCATCAGTGGTTTCTACAAATCTTGGGCTGTGCACCACATAAAGAGGTGGTTAATGACTCATTTTAAAGGACATGTCCAGTCTAAATACTTGGATACTATGATAATATATACTTTGATAATATATAGGTTACCCCTGCCCACCCCTAACCGCTATATTGGTTTCTTAAAAAAACATTTAGAACTCTACTTTTTTACCGTCATTCCCCTGGTGCTCTGATCCGGCTTTGGGGTGGACCAGCAGCCGCCTCTGTGATTGGCTGAGAGGTAGCCAATCACAGACACGGCTGAAGTCAATGGAGAGTGCCACTGGAAGGGCTGTAAGGAGAGTTCTAAATATTTTTTTTAGTAAACTAATAAATCGGTTGGGGATGGGCAGAGGTAACTTAAATTATATCCAAATGTTTATTACACTAGGTGGAAGGGCTGCAAAGGATGGATACGGATGGTAGGATTGAGGGGGATAAAGGGTTCCCCTGTGCATGTCACACAACCTCCCAGAGGTGACAGAAAAGGCAGAAACCTTTGGACAGGAAGACAGATACTACTCTTCCCTTTCCTGGACTTTAGACAAGCACTGCAGGAGAACCATAAGGAGCAGAGCTGTAAGGTAAGTATTTTATTAAACTTCACAATGGGGTCAGTAGTGGTTTGAATTTTAGTTTAGGGGATGGACATGTCCTTTAAAGGTATGAACCTGGCCTTTCATTTAAATCAATTTGTTTGGAGAACACATTTCCCCTTTAAGCCGCCCCTACAAAAAATATTGCGCACACAGCACAAGTCATCCTAAGGCTATCCTGACACAAATAACAGAACTTTCTATCCAAAACAACCAATTTCTTTCATATGCGACAGATGTGGCTACACATAGTCCTGACCAGTCTCCTTATATAAAGTATAGGGAAGATTGTTTGTGACTGCCCCACACCCAATATATATTATATACTACAATACAGGAAGCAAACCACAGTAAATTTTAGGTCCAAAACTACAGTTTCTGACGCTGACTCTACATCGGCAATGGACATTTTGCCGGTATAAATATTGGCGGAAAAAATTTCCTTGTGTGTACCCAGCTTAATGGAAATGGCCTGATTATGTCAGATTTGGATTTTTTTGCAGATATCAGGAAAACCCCTCAGAGGATTCTTGCCTTTGTGTGGCCATCTTTGCATTTCCACTCACTGGTGTTCAGTAGCCCACCTGAATGTCACTTGATATTACAAAAAAGTCCACACATGTCCCTGGGGAGGGTTGAATCCTCTCTCTGCTACTTAATGTGCTCTGAAGAGCAGAAATATTTACTTCATCTCCTCCATCAAAGACTATAATGATTCCATAGGGTGCGAATCTGATTTACCGAAATGAAAATTTAAACATATATACAGAACACATTTTCAGCACATGATTTTGTTTGTTGGGTACAATAAACATTATATCTTCCTTTCTTCCTCTCCTAGCTGGTTCTTTCACTACCAATTAACAATGCAACACTTATCTACTTTGTGGCCTAACAGATGGTGTTTACTTTTATTCTACACTGGAAAAGCAAAATAGCACACGGACTCCAATAATTAATCAGAGGGGCTTAAAATCCTTCATTGAAAATCACTGTAGAAATGAATTGAACTCAGGCACAACAGAATTTCCAAGAGAACAAAAAGATAAGATGGTTTTTAAATCTCCTCCTTGAACCCTATCAATACAGTTAAAGCACAAAGTCCCCTAAACACCAATATTACCGTTAACTATACCTAACGGATTAAACATTGCACATAACTACACGTGCAATAAAATACAGGGTTTTAAACAAGTTAAATGGAATAAAGGGTTATTTTGTGTTCTGTTTCTGGGAACACAATATTTGCAGAGAATATTCTAAATATAAAAACTCAGCAGACGCTTCATATTGGCGAGAGGGCATAAAAACGTGTTAAGCTCTAGGATACTAATTAGTAAGACTGTAAATATGTGACAGATGTGAAAGTTTGCATTTTAATTGCACTTGGATCAAAGATTTGCAGTGACATCACAAGATTCTAACCATAGGATATATAGATATATATACTTTCAACCTTCAAGTTGCTATGGTATTATGGCATTTCTAAGTGATTCGGTTTTCTTATTTGTAGCCAGGAATTATTGCCAGGTTTTCCACCAGCTTCTACTCTCAGCTGCCCTAACGTTATGCCTATTAAGCAGAAACAAAAGAGTCTATAATATCCTACCAGTCTCTCTATTGCATTGCTCAATAACTGTTCCAAATGACCTTGCTGTAAAGACACTACAGAGGTACAATGATAGCTTTTGGCTAGTGCCAGCTGGCTGATGATTGGCACCATTTGTTTAAACCCCCACACTACTAAATAAATAAAACAGAGTGATTCCTATGTGGAGGTTTTACCGTCTATTACTAATCTACCTATGAAAGATAAATACTTCATTAGCTTACCGTATTACAGGTAAATGTTTATTTTGGCAGGGGCCTAACCAGAGAATATGAGAATAGATAGATAACCTTCTGTGGCAGCTTAAAAATTATGTGAACAAGCTCATTTTCTATGTATATCTATCTATTCTATCAAAAAGATTAATTTACCTTTTGTCTATAGAGGATTTAATTAGGAGTTGCACGAAACAGTACAAACATACGGGCAACTATTTTAATAAATGAACTTTAAAACCTGAAACAGCAAATATAGTACATTTCAGAAGGAGGTAGGAATTCGTATTCCTACCTCCCTGGGTGGCTGCTAACATGAGCTGTGAACTATTAAAGATCTGCTTGTGCAGTGGCTGACTGATAACCGCTTGCACAGAGCATGACTACATCCCCTATCTCCAACATTAGGGGAAGCCATATCTGTGCACTGAAGGGAGTGGTAAGCTGTCAGCCACCGCATTATCATAACTTTGAAAGCTCACATCTCGTGCATGGTCCTGTTGCACAGTCTATTGGATGTGGAATACACATGACCTTTCATTGACAAGTCTTGTTAAATCTGACAGTGTTTGCTTTTTTCTGAGAATGTGTATCTCTTAAAAACTCAAAGATCAATGAACCATCCCCAGAAACTAAAATTTTCTTTAGTGTAGTTCCAGCCCACCTCCAACCACTGTGCTAGATTTGTAATACTTGATTGTTCTATCGACACTCCCAGTGACACTGACACAAGTTGTAAACAGGGGCCGGCAGCCACTTCTCTTCCCTTTTCTGAACCATAAGGATCTGAGATGTAAGGTAAGGATTTTTGAACAATACACAGAGGGGCCTATAGTGGGTTAAATTTTAGTCTGGGGGTGGACATGCCCTTTAAAGTACAGGGATCCCACTGAGATTCCCTTGTTTAGAGGTAAAGTGTGATAAATTTCACAAATTGACAATAAGAATTAACAAGGAAAAAACACAGCAACAGTTAACATTTCCAGCACTGTAGTTAAAATAAGAAATAAAATGAATGCAAGATTGTATGGCAATACAAATGTCTGTTACATATGGGATGGTTCATTTACAATGATGGGTGCCCTGGAGATGATTAATAGGATTCCTTTTTACAAAATGCTCTGATTCAAAATGGAGAGTTAGAATGAATGAAAAGGTCAAGCTGTTCCAGAAACTGGATTATAATTACACAATAGGATTAAAATAATGGTTGTGCTAAATCTGCATTATGGGTTTTTATACTGGGTAATAAATGCAACAAAGAACAGATGCAACAAATTAAAGGCATAGAAGATTGCAGGGCAATGAGAAATGCAGCCTTCTGTAAAGAGGAAAGTATTGTGGAACCATTCAAACATGCAGAGAGATAAATCTTTCCAAACTGCGGACCATGTGACTACCAGTTAAATGGCAGGAACCATGTATAACACTTGGGTAATGTAGGTAATAGCTGTGTATATTAAGACAGACTGAAAGGCCAACAACTTCAGATATCCGTAATTAGAAGTCACTTTAGTGTGACATTCGTGACACTGCAGCCAGTTGTTCATGTAGTCTGTCCCCTACGCATCCTTCTGTAATAGACATACCAATGCAGGCCTAGTAAAGGTGTCTTTTTGAGTGATGAGGGGTTAGTGAGTCAGCTCTGAAAAGGAATCATTCATCACATTAACAATGAAGCTAGAGAATTGTCGTCCGACACTTATTGTATCTGATGTGTGTACAGTCATCCCCCCAACATTGTTAAGCAATCCGATTCTTAAAAATGTCAGCCACAGATGGCCTTTGTTCTCCCCTAACCACAGGGAGTCTCCTGCTTGGTGCCACTTTCCATAGAATAGAGCAGGCTGCTCAACTACTAATAATAAGGATCATACATTTTTTCATAATCTGAAAAAATGGCCACACGCGTATCCAATAAAACAAGAGAGAATACCACCAGAAGTACTAAGGACACTAGGCCGCTATTAAACAAGGGCTACTATTGCAAACATGACATGTCATCCAGGGGTGTTTTGTGCATTTTCAATATATTCTCAGAGTACTGGGAGGACCAGTATATCTGTACAGTGTTTATGAAAGAAGTTGTCTGAGACAATGGCAAGCACCTACCTAGCCTGCCATGTCCTTACTATACTGTCAAGATGTTTATAGGGTAACCCTTTTGAAATAGAAAAACAAAAGTGATATAAAGCTGATACCTTTATTGGCTACCTAAGATAATCATAGCAAGCTTTCAGAACATTCTAATTCCTTTTTCAAGCTGAATAGAATGAAGCTGTGGTGCTCTCTGATATTTATACAACATTAGGCTCATAGTTCAAATAACCAGAAAAAAGGAATATCAGGGTGGAAGGTGTTAAAAAGGGGTCTGCAAGGGACAAACAGATAAGGTACAAGATACTGTGGATCAAGTGGCTGATATAAATAGTGGTAAGTTACTGAAGTGTGAAGTAAGAGGAATTCCATGTAATTAACTGTCCCAATGTCTCTACAGATGTTTGTATTTCTGGCTTGATGCTGGCAGTTCTTAATCTATATAGTTCGCCATAAATCCAAGCCCAGGTTCAGTCCCTTCTCTGGAGAGTTACAAGTTTTCATTCATTTGTACGCCCATACCTTCCTTTTATTTTCTGTTTTAAAGTTCCCCTTAAGGACCAAGATTCTTAGATCGTTTATGTGGTGAGGGCTGTTAAAATGGTTCCCTACTGGTGTGTCCAGTTTTTTATTTGTTATAGTAAAGCGGTGGTGTGTATTCCTCTTTCTTAAAGTTCGTACACACGTGCGATCTCGGGTCCCAACCCGCGACGCACGATGTGTCCGAATGTTCGTTACGGGTGATAATCTGCCCCTGTATGCAGATCCTGTCTGTCATCTTGTGTGTAGCTAACTTTACTTACCACTATTTATATCAGCCACTTGATCCACAGTATCTTGTACCTTATCTGTTTGTCCCTTGCAGACCCCTTTTATATGACTTTATTAACACCTTCCACCCTGATATTCCTTTTTTCTGGTTATTTGAACTATGAGCCTAATGTTGTATAAAAATCAGAGAGCACCACAGCTTCATTCTATTCAGCTTAAAAAAGGAACTAGAATGACCTGAAAGCTTGCTATGACTATCTTAGTTAACCAATAAAGGTATCAGCTTTATATCACTTTTGTTATTTTTTTTTATTTCAAAAGGGTTACCCTATAAACATCTTGACTGGCTAACACGGTACACCACCTTTACCTGCGTTTATACTGTCAAGCAGATACTTGGGTACAAGAGAAAAAAGATTTTTACCCATAAACTGTAACTATACATAAAAATACTACAGAATTATGATTAGCAATTTAAATTAATGCTAAGTGAATGCCTTTCCCTTCCATTAAAGAACTCGTCTCACAGTAAAACGTACTTTTCCATGTCATTTAAATATATGGTTTTCAGTCAGAAGATACAAGACGCCATTCAAACAGTTAACACAGATATTCTCCATCTACTCTTCAATAAGAATAAAGACTGGTTAAAAGTGACTTTAAAAGCTTTTCTGGTGTAGATTTGGGTAATATATTTATGCAGTGTTTTAATAAACTGGATGACAAATTCCACCCATTACCCATATCCTGCTGCATTTCTGTTTCCCATCAAGGTTTTTTTGTCATTTTCAAGATTTATACAGTGGCAAACATTCTGTGATCGGGGAAGAGGTAGATCATTTTATTAACGATAACGCATGGTCTTTGTTGTATGACAGTATTATATAATATTTACTGCCTGGTAGTTATTAATACTAAGTTAGATAAAGCCCTACAGCACAGTATTGCATCCTTGGAAATCTCACCGAATAAATGGAGTTGGCACAATGCAAAACAAAACACATTACTTCACAGGAAGAACTGTGAATAGCTTGTTAAATTTAAAGACTGGTTCATTTATACATAAACAGATTCAATTGTTAAGAATAACATTTATTGTATCAGGAATACATGGTAGTTTTTGATAAGCAAAAATGTGTTGCCTGCTAGCATATATCTCTTAAATCAGTGGCTGGTTCCAATGGATACTTTGGAACTAGAAAACTTTAGAAAGTATAAGGTAAGTGGGTCAATATTTTGGCCCGACCAACCTTCTGCTAAAATCTTACCAATATGACCAATATTTTTACCAAATTCATTAATTAATATTGTCTGTACACCTTTCTTTTCTACCAACACACTAACAAACAATCTGTCACTTGGTGAATCTTTCAGGCAGAAGTTGGCTCATGTGTACCTAGATCAGATTAGTGATGCGGGGTGATTAATTAACACTTTATCTTCCTTAAATTTAAATTTAATTAATTTGCAGGAATTAATCAGATGTTGTCTTTTAACTGGGTTACTTTAACATATTAATTGAGGTCCATCTAGTCCAAGCTTTATACCCTGCTCTTTAACCCTACCTAACAGGTGATTACATCTGATTTATTTTTGCAGATTGACAGCACTAGAACACATTTGCACCGCTTATTGCATTAGCCAAATTGTACCCTGAAAGAGAGCTCCAAGAAACTTTAATGCATGTCTGTCTGTGCACCTAACAGATAGGGCCTCTTAGGGCTAGGTCCTTCTACTGCATGTCGGACTTTTTGTGCTGATTACATGCATGCCAATAATATTGATATGGCCTGAAACGCAGCACACACGGAGTATCACACACAGCAGTGCACGATAGTGGGACCGAAAAGTGCTCAGGGTGAGGACCTAAACTGCTAGGTCCTCACCGATGGGTTTTGACTACATCCCCCATAGCAATGGGAAGATGAGCTCTGCAATAGCGATTGCTATACTTTTATATTAGTAATCAGCCAAGCTTTAATCATACACATTAAACCAAGTTCCTGCATCCCAAACCCCAATGCCTGTGGCAACCATGGGATTCAGGGGGAACTGTCAGGATCATTTGTTGAGAAAAAATAAACAGTCACAGGATCTATTGAGATTTCTGTCTGTGATAAATATTGTGAATATTGCTTGTATAGTGCATTCGCATAACATATTGTTCGAATAAAAGAGGCCTTGGGCCTTCTCAATATGCCATTCTATATCACCTTTAATGCAAGGTATGTATGCATGCACACCTCACTACAGCAAAACCCAAAGCCCTCAATGCACATAACATACTAGGGCTCATGAACAATAAGGTTAATATCAGAAAGCTAGATTTTAATGTGTGCCAAATCAAAATGAGCTATTGAAAATTAAAACCCGTACGGTGCCACTGACAAAATTTGGCTAATAAAATTGTCCGACTGATATTATCGGCGTGACCGCCCTATAATATCGATCTGTCTATATGGCCACCTGAAACATATGAGAAAGTCATTCATTCAATGTAATACTGTTGTAGTAAAGGTAGAAGGGGTCCTTAGACAATACAGCAAGGCTGGGGTCCTAACCTGAGAGGAGAAATAAATATAAAAACTAGCAAGGTCTATTCTAGCAGATCTTCCACCCAACATTAAAGGCGCAATAGCATTACAAGTGAAATAATACAAGATAATGTGGATCCTGACAATGTAAAAATATGAAAGTTCATCTCAATTAAAAATCATTTCATTCCCAAAGTGAATTCATTTGCCACTTTATCACACAGAGAAGGAGATTCAAGTCAGCGCCCAGTTCAGATAAAAGCAGTTATGATGCCGGAAGTTGATGATCCGTTACTAGTGAAACAATCCTTAGAGGCAGAAGGTGGATTTGCGTTCCTTAGACACAAGGACTGTATGGGATTTCCTCAGAGACTTTATTCAAGAACAAAACTGCATTAAAGTGAAACAAAGGAAATAAGGGAAACAAGGAAAGCCAGAATTAGAAAGCTTTAATAAACTCTGCATTCTCTAACCAGAACTGAAACCTACAAACCTTACCAAAAAAAGTCAAACAGACTCCAGGCAAACAAACCCCTGTAAGCAACATTACTATGTTTATTTAGATATTCCAAAAATTAAAGGGACAGTTCAGTGGAAATTATCAATATTTTTTAAACTGTTAGTTTGAGTAATGCATACTTAGTTATTCTACATATTTTCTCCCACAGTGAAAAATCAGTTGATTTCATACCCTTTGATGTTCTCTGCTGTTGACATTAGTGAGATTACATTTTAGGTTCTAACGGTCCTTCTTCCCAGGATGCACCACAACCCTAGAATGTTCCTAACAGTTATTTCTACTGATTGGCTGTTGGATGGGTCAAAAATGCTCAGATCTCTACTGAGCAACTGAATCAACCCAGGTCCTGGTTCAAAGGGCAAGACCATTGCTTCCAGCAAACAGGAAGCCAGTATTTCAATTGCATTTATTTATAGACAGACAAAATTCTGAATTGGCAGATTGAGGTCGTTGGAATGAAAAAATACTGATCTTTTTTCTGGAAAATATATGAATTTGCACTAAACTTCCCCTTTAAAGGCTACATGCACTAGTACCAATCGCAATCCATTTTTTGCCTTGTTATTTCAGTATCATAATTATCACTAATAAAGAAAAAACAATTATTTTACTAGTGGATTTAGGCTATATTGACAGGCCTAAATGCACATTAAGAAAACGCATGGTCATTATCTTCCTGTGTGCTTGTGAAGGTTCTCATTCATCCAGGTCATGGTATATCTGTTATATTCAATCAGATCAACTGGACTTGAAATGTAGTTCTTGAAGATGTTTCGCTAGTCATCCGACTGGCTTTCTCAATTCAGAATGACTTGTACAAGAATCTGTGGCAATTATGTACCCTGGAAAATCCCAATTAGCATATCACAGCCAAGTGTTAAGGGCGTGATTGGATAGTGGCTAAGAGGTGTTATAGGAACGCTCAGAGTAAGGTGTTAAAACAGCATTGTACATGGCAGACAGTTGGAGGAAGAACATAGTCATCCCATATGTAGCAGGGGTCTCCGAGAAATTAAGAAGAATTTTCAAAAAACATCGTATCCCTGTCTGCTTTAAACCGAACAACACACTGAGGCAGCAATTGGTACATCCGAAAGACCCAATACCAAAACACAAGAAAAGCGACATCATATATGCAGTGCAGTGCAGTGAAGAATGCTCTGATTTGTATGTGGGGGAGACCAAACAGCAACTGCATCAACATATGGCCCAGCACAGAAGAGCCAATTCCTCGGGTCAGGACTCAGCCGTGTACCTGCATCTTAAGGATAAAGGACATACCTTTGAAGATTGTAATGTTAACATATTGGCGAAGGAATGTGACTGGTTCAAGAGAGGTGTTAAGGAGGCCATTTATGTGAAAATAAAGTTACCAAGCCTAAATAGAGGTGGGGGGGTTAGACACCAACTGTCTGCCATGTACAATGCTGTTTTAACACCTTACTCTGGGCGTTCCTATAACACCTCTTAGCCACTATCCAATCACACCCTTAACACCTGGCTGTGATATGCTAATTGGGATTTTCCAGGGTACATAATTGCCACAGATTCTTGTACAAGTCATTCTGAATTGAGAAAGCCAGTCGGATGACTAGCGAAACGTCTTCAAGAACTACATTTCAAGTCCAGTTGATCTAATTGAATACAACAGATATCTTCCTTTGTGTTTGTATTTTACATTCATAACTATAGAACACTTTAATGCGATCACTTTGCAAAATTGGTTGTGCTGGGTTTTTAGGTCTAGTGTAAACAAGCCCTTACCCTTTGCAGAACTTAAAGGGTATCTCCACTGGGGATGGTAAAAGAGCTGTGTCTTACCCCCCATTCTTTAATAAAACCTGCAGGAGCCCGGGAGAGACGTAAGCAACTTACCCGCTCGCTCACACCTCCGCGTAGTCTGACAGGTCCCGACAGAGTCTGTCTTCTATGCGCATGCCCATCGCACTTGCGCATAGAAGACAGAGTCAGTTGGGACCTGCAGAGGGGACCAGCAGAGGGGCGAGCGATCTTTAATAAAACCTGCAGGAGCCAGGAACGAACTTACCCAATCTCGGGCTCCTCCGCTGTTCATTTGACAGGCCCTGACACGCATTTGCCCATGCGCATACAGTAGGAACTCGGTCAGAAGAACAGTGGAGGAGTACAAGACCAGGTAAATTCGTTCCCGGCTCCTGCGAGTTTTATTGAAAAAGGGGGGGTAAGACACAGCTCCTTTACCTCCAGTTCTTCCCCGGTGAAGGTACCATTTAAAGAAGCACTGAAAAGCACTCGCAATTTGCCATACACATAACATTGTATAGCCAATAGTTCAAACAATAGAGAACTCATCCATTTATTATTGGCCATGGCATATTCTTTAATTGCCGTTAATGGAAACTACAATTCTTCCCAACTACCCAAGTACCAATTTTTTGTTTAGCTGTCCCCTATTTCTTCAGATATGTTTAGAAACATCTTACATTTTAGCTCTCAATCAAGTGCCTCATTAAACTCTTCTGCTGTGTGCCATTTTGCTGTAATTGACAGTGACCATGGAATTGCATGGTTTGAAATACCCCTCAGATGTAAGGGGGAGTCATTTTAAAGTAGAAGGGGGAATAAGGCTGAGCAAAACACGTACTGGATTGAAGGTATGCACCAACACCTCAGAGTAAGGGCTACTGTCATCCTCCACTGCTACGTCCATACCCCATAAAGCAGAATTTACCAACTCGCCTAATTGGCCTCAATCCCAAAAAAAAACTCAAATGATTTGGTAACAATGAAAGACTGCATTCAAATGGATTTACAATCACCGAGTTGACTGCAAGGGAAAGCACACAGCTTTTTATAGGATATGTACATTTGTCAATAACAAAACAGAAATGAAGAATATTTGCAGCTAACAGTGCTATCCGTTTTATTAACATTCAATGCAAATGTCACCAGTGGAAAAAATCCTCACTCAGCGGATGCAAAACGAAAGGGTAACTGAAGTTTTAAGCCATATATAGCAATTGTTACATGAGCAGATTCAACGTCTCATCTTTTTATCTTTTGAGTAAATGGCAATAGTGTCCCTAGCAAATGTATTAACATATTATATCCAGGAAATTATTTTTCAGTAAGCTGCCAACAGCCCTTTTACCAATTGCTTATTTCCCAAATATAATTGACTGAAATTCTAGCAAAGACGCATTAGGACAAATGTAGCAGTAATGTGCACACTGTACACATGGGGTGGGCATTTCAATTCCACAGAGGGCCACATGAGAAAATTAGTAATGAAGGGCCAGACCAATGGGTTTAAAGGGCATGTCCACCCGTTTTTGGAACTTTTTCTGTAGTGTAGGGCTCCCTCCCCCAGCCCCTATAGTTATTTAAAGCAAAGCTCCCCTGATCTCTACTTACGTTGCTTATTTCCCCCCCAATGTTCAGTGCCGGCCCTCTGCTTGCATGAAACAGCAAGCGGCTGGACCAGCAGCCGCGTCCGTGATTGGCCGAGAGGCAGCCAATCACAGACGTGGCTTCCGGCTGTACTAAACTTCGGGGGAAACAGGCAATGTTAGTAAAGATCAGAGGAGTTATTCTGCAAATAACTATAGCGGTGGGGGTTGGGAGCCCTACACTACAGAAAAGGGGTTTGGAGCTAGGGGGAGGGGGGGGGGGCTGCATTGAGCATGTCATTTTTCTCCCGGAGGAGAGACAGGAGGCACAGACCTATATGGACTTGGCCAGGCTCCTGGTGGTCAGTTTTTGGACTTTGGAGGGACATTACAGGAGAAACTTTTAGAGCAGGGATGTAAGGTAAGGATTTTTCTACACTACAGTAGTGGGTTAAATTGTAGTTATGGGGGTGGACATGTCCTTTAACTCAATTCTCATTACAGATATTGCAATGATTAATAGAAGGTATGTAATATTTTAGATCCATTCCAGAATTTTATTTTATTTTTTTAAATAAACTTAATCAATATAATTTTTTTTTGGCACAGTTCTAGGAGCTGGGGGGGCAGTCAGGCAGGTAACATGTGGCCTCCGGGCCCTACAAAGTAATTTAGGTTGAATAAAGACATGCGTCCATCAAGTCCAACCTATTCGCCCTCCTTTTTAACCCTACCTAAAAAAAACAGCTAAAAAGGTGGGGGAATTTCCTTCCTGACTCCAAATGGCAATAAGAAAGTATCCATGGATCGACCAGAACTGCAGTTATATGTATTAATACCAGTAATTCTCACTTTGCCACGGTCTGCTGTACGGACATATAGAGTTGTTCTTTGTACATCACAGCTAATTAAACAAAGATTACAGAAATTCACAGAAGAGCAGATTCCAGAATATCCATTAAAACAATCTAACATTATTTAATAATTTGCTGCAATTCCATTAATGATCCATTAAATAACATATACAGGATAATAAACCTCTATGTACAACCAGCAGGAATCCTTGCAAAATGGCATCTTCCAACAAAGAGATTGATTTAAAAAATGTAATAAACAAGTGGATATATAAACAATAATAATAAGGTCAACAATAACTCACTTATTGTTAGAATATTTATTTACCCAATGGGCCGACATACACTGTGAAAGCTGCACTGGAAATGAAGGTGTTAACTACATTTCACAAAACAGGTAAATAAAAAACATTGCCTTTAACTAAAGGGGAGAATAGAGTTAGGAATGTATTAAAACATTTATCCAGCACAAACTGCCTGGTTTATCTCTCAGCAACATTAATATTGTTTATGGAGAAAAGCCCCTGATATGTGACCCAGCATTATTTCATTTCTATTTCCAGTGACTTGGGGCTGAGTATTGTTCTTAACACAAGGACAGAAATAATCACCACTGAATTGTTTCTCTAAACAAACTAACAGGGCTGTTTCTTTGTATAGGAAACCAAGTGACGTGCTAGGGCTCTGAGTGTTGTAGAGCAGCACTACATTGGCCACAAACTGGCGCAGGAGCTGTGTCTATTCAGCTGTTCAGGTGAAGGTCTGGTTTTAGAAGTGAGCACCCCAGCTTCCTTTTTTGCAATTCTATTGCCAATCACCAGCAGCAACATGTTTTAAATTTTATTTATTACACATTAAAGGACAATTATTCTTACCTTCCCCGATCTTCTTATGTGAAGTACCTGAACCACTAAAGGTCTGTACACACGGCACCAGGCGACCACCGACACAGGTGCGATGAATAGCCGTGTATATTCGTTCAGTCTGATCTACGGTGTCGTGGGTCGTTGCTTGCTGCCAAATTGGATGTTTGTACAAACCTTAAGGCTGAGGCGACACTATAACATGTCTGAGTGCGCCAGAAACGGCTCGCTCGGGCACATGCAATAATGCACAATAAGAGTGCATGCGATTGCATAAAGAAATGCGGATTGCATGCGCTACGATTAACATACCGTGCACACAGCATGCAGCAAGGCATGCCAGCTCACTAATGTGGCCACATCAATAGCCCATATTAATGTCCGCATTTAAAGGAGCAATCAGATCGCACTTAAAAGCGCATTAGTGTGGCCTAGCCCCAAGTAATGTATATAAACCCAGTCTCAGCAATCACCCAAGGCAGCTGCAGGGTTAATATTGATACAGTTCTCTATGCTGCTGTCAATCACAGGGCAGACTGGATACATTTTTGAATGAAAAATACAAATGCTGCTTTTCACTTCTCAAATGCTGTTTCCATGGAATAATCTATGTAACAATCTATGGGAACCAGGAGAATTGGAGCAGCATATTGCACTGACCAAGCAGAAAGCACCAGCAATCCCCCCTAAACATGTCACTGTACCGGTCTATTTCAGCATTTGAAGTCTGCATGGCATCTGTCCAAAGGGAAGACGCGCTTCTTGCATTGCGTGTCTTTTCATTGGTCAAGTCAGTGGCAGTCCGATAGGCAGAGCAACGAAAGAATCTTTGAGTAAGTATTACTGGAGGTGCATAAAAGTCGGAAAACATTATACACATACTTGCATTGATTGTTTTTTTTTTCAACACAGGGATGAAAGAAAAAGCGTGTAATTTACCAATATCTTTTAATGTGGCTGTGTCAATTATAATGTGCTTAGATTGTAAGCTCCTCAGGGCAGGGTAAATGTAAAAAATGTATACATGTAATTGTAAAGTGCAGTGGAACATGTTTGCACTATATAAATCCACAATAATTGTAATAATAACAATAATGCTGAGATATATGGCATTTGCAAATTCCATTCACTGCAGAGATTATAGGAATTGCATTTCCTATAATACAAGTGATGTAGCAATAGGTATATTGTAACCTAGGACACAGCACAGCAAATTAGCAGTGCTAACCAATGAGGCGCTATGCAATGTTTAACTGTAAAAACAGAGAAATGGGGGACTGATAACTGCCAGGGGGGCTCTGATAGGGTCCTAAAAAGGGATATATCTGAAGGCACCAAAATATACAGAATCGGACGTGCAATCTAGGTACGGATATTAAAACTTTATAACACGACTAAAAAAGGAGAACAGAAATGAAAACTCTTCTTGATGAATGTAACCTAACATAGCAGTAGCCACTGTTATTAGTGTAATAAATTAACCCTTTAAGCAGATCCGAAGTAGTGCATGTAGCTTTTATCATTGGCAGAATAAAAAAGGGGCACATCAGCCAGAAAAAAGTCCTTTGTGATACCCACTAGATATGCAGTTATTAGTTGTTTATCTTGTGTCCCTCTATTTTTTTTTAATCCAATTGATGTAAATAGTTGTTGACAGGTAGAAGGTGCAGCGAAGAAGAAACTGCTAGGAGACCGTCACCACTCGCTGCTCATCTATGCTCCTATATTAGAGAGTAGCTTTGTGTCAGACATACTTCACATATAATCATTGATTACAGGGAAGTAGAGCTGAGAAAGGCCTTAAATTTTGCCAGCCGATTTACAGCGTGGTTCACTGAAACGTTTAACTGTAGTTTATTTCTAGCTCCTCCCACAGTCCTTGTCACTGACAACTCTCCCATCTGTGACATTGGAGTGCATATGTTAATGAAGGGAGGAAGGAGTCGGTTACTGCATAAGTAGCTCACAAGCAGCTCTTAATGCAGAACTAAACTTTAATCCCAATGTAAAAGCTTTTCTCCCCAATACACCTATACACTGTAGACACTTCTCTAATTAATTGCACTTTTGTAATGTATGTTACAATTTGTAATTATAGTGGTCCAGCATTGAAAGAGAAATGGCCTGTAATTGGAACACCTGTCCTGATATTCTATTAGACTATTCCTGCCTCCGTACATCAATTGCACAGTGAGTTGGATGAGCACTAAATAGCCTATTGACTTTATAAACACTGCTCCTTTGTTGGAAGTCTTATACTGTGATGCTACAAAAGCATTTTTCCATTAACAGATCTTTTTGCTGCAACACTGCATCAGTTATGTCGAAAATTAGAGGCAAACAGTCTTAAGAAAACAAACAGTTGTAGTTTCACAACAGCTGGCATCTAAGTGTTGTCAGCTGCTCATGTTTCTGCTTACGTTCTCCCTTACTTAGCCAGATATTCAATAATACATTTGATTACATATTAAATCAAATGTTTGGTTTAATATGGCCATTAATATGCAAAATATTCCATGGGACTCTCTATCCATGATTACTTTATTTTGCAATAATTTGTCTTACCTGCTTAGGTTTTTTAATCAGGCAACAGTCTAGTTTTTTGTATAAACAAACACCCACACATTAGTGTTTGGTATATGGTTCCAGCCTTACCCTAAAAGGGCATGTCCACCCTCAGATAAATTTTTTTATATATTGTAGTAGTCCCTATCCCACCCCCAAACGCTATATTTACTTATAAATATATAAGTAAATATATATATAAAAAATGATCCTAACAATACTTACTTTCCTTCATTCCCCAATGCTGTAATCTCGGCCCTTTGCTTGGTGGAACTGCAAGCAGGGGGCCACCCTGCAGCCGCGTCCGTGGAGTCAGCCAATCATGGACGCGGCTGCAGGCATTACAGGACGCTGGGGGAATGAAGTAAAGCAAGTAATGTTTGGATCTCTCACAGAGGGAGAGACCTTTTGGGACACAGCCAGGCTCCTGCTCTTCACTTTTTTGGACTTTGCAGGGCAGCCATTTGTAACAAGGATTTGGGGTAAGGATATTTCAACACTACATAGTGGGGTCAGTAGTGGGTTAAAGTATTGTTTTGGGGGTGGACATGCCCTTTAAGGGCTAGGCCCCACTAGCACGATTCGGATTGCGTTAGTGATTGGACAGACTGCCCCACTGCATGTACTGTGCTATGGGCCATTTTCGTAGAGTGCACATGGTCACCATTTGTTGTGCGTATCACATGTGCCCAGAGAGGGTTCAAGTTTGGATGTGCAGCATTGCGATTGTGCGTTCTTCTATGCATTCCAGTGGGGCCTCGGCCTAAAGATTTGTTACATGGAGAGTGAATTAGATTTCCATATATCTACACATATGGAGGAATAACATATAGAAAATCTATTTTGATAACACAGGGATTTGCAGGGAAGGAAAATAAGTCAGAAGGGTTAACATGCACAGACCAACTCATTTCAAGTTTACCGGTAAATATTTAAAAGCTTTTTTTAGGATGGATAGTCACTACAAGCGCCGTTCAGGCGTCACCTTAAACAAAGCCAATCTGCATTTCGAGGTGGTAATCTGGACCGTGTATTCATTTTCATTATGTTGAACGGACAACATCCCATGTGCCATGCATGTCTACTCAATTAGAAGTCAGACTCCCAGGCTTTATAGAACTGCACAAAATAAAGAGTTTGAGTTCGGATACTTTGATATCAATCAGAATTCTACAATTTCCTCGCAATTCCTCCCTTTAAAACTATAGCAGTGATTATGTTAACCAGATCAAGATGTGCTTCAAAGGAATGTGAAGGGAATACTCATATCTGTAGGAGTGATCCCCTTTAACCTTACAGAACAAAACTACCCTAATGCATTTTAAAACATAGAATGGATTCTTAGGATGTATACAAACCTTTACACAAGCATTTGATCTATAGATTTTAAACACGTTAGCAAAAGAAAGAGGAGATATACCGTACCAGTGAAACAATTGGAGAATATACAGTCAGATAAAGAAATAGTAGGAGATGCATAAAGACATAGGCAATCCATATACTAATTGGATAAAATGATGTATCACTTGTCCACTGAAGTATCATCAATGTATCTAGTGAGGAACCCTCAGTCTAAAAGCATTTGATTTTCTAAAAGAAAAGCTACATAAAATGTGTAAATCTCCAAAGCATAAAAAAAAAGAATTTCAGATTATACCCATGTTTTAGGAAACAGAATTGGGCTGGCCCCCAGAATTTTACCTTTTAAAAATGGCAGTGCTGTTGTTGTCTCTCCCCCTGGATCCCCCTCTCTTCTGCAGGTTACTGTCAGGCCCGTAATAGTGTATGGTTTGTTTAAGCGAGGATAAAACACCAGCAATCGCCTTGATTCTTAAAGGGCATGTCCACCCCCAAAACTCAAATTTAACCCCATACTGGCATCACTCTGTAGTGTACAACAATTCTTACCTTACATCCCAGCTCCTTATGGTTGCCATGCTGTGCCACTCCAAAGTCCAGGATAGTGTAGTAGAAGGTCTGGGTGACTCATCCTGCGCCTGTCTCAGCCTCAACCTCGACAAGGTTGAGGCATGCGCAGGAGAGTCCTCCCCTCCTCCCTCTCCCTCCCGTTTTTTGCTCCCTCCCCCTAATGTAAAATGCCCATTGTATATTAAACATATTGATCCCCCAGCCCCAACCCCCGTAACATAATTCACAGAAAGCGCCCCGATAGTTACTTACCTTCCCTCTATCCTCCGGCGTTCTGAGCAGCCGGCAGCCGTGTCCCTGATTAACTGCCTCTCAGCCAATCAGGGACGCGGCTGCCGGTCCAGCCCCCTGCTTGCATTTCCGTGCAAGTAGAGGGCCTGGAGACTGCCGCGGAGGATAGAGGGATGGTAAGTACATATCGGGGCACTTTCTAATAATTTTATTACGGCGGTTGGGGCTGGGGGATAAATATGTATAACATATAAAAAGTTTAAAAAAGGGGTGGATATGCCTTTTAAATAAATAGTAATGAATGACTGCACTGATTAAAGGAAAAATTTAGGTTGAAATATTTTCCCTGAAACGGCCTATTAAAACAACAAATGATTTGTCTTCCCAAGTGTTTCCAACACTAAGAACTATTTTCAAAACAGAAAAATCGTTATCCACAGAAAGCAGTCCAGTCACTTCAACATCTCCAACTTACGTATCATATGTATAGTATGCATGTTCAAATCGATGGCAAGATCGTGGGGTTACTTTGTAAACACCTGGTAAAATGCATAACAAAACAGATATTAGATTTTCCATTGTAGAACTGACAATTTATACATTGAGTACTGCACGGTCACTCTGTAACTTTTTGTTTTGTTTATGTTTATTAATATACCAGCATCTGCTGATTTACTGGCTTATGGCTATCCCAGAAGTTGGGGTCTGGTATCTATGCAGGATTCTCCCCACTTCAAAAAGGCTGTCATGGCATTTTGTGTAGATGTTTTAAAGGAATAGTTCACTACAAAAGTTAACAATTCCTTTAACGAATTAATTGAAGTCAAGGAGGTTAAGGGGCTATGTCTTACCTTCCTTTCTTCAACCAATTACTGTGGAGCCAGGCACAAAGGTAGAACAAACTTACCTTTCATGCGAACCTCCACTGTCACACTGACAGGTCCCGACCGCTTCCTGGTTCTGTTTAACTATAGCATGCATGGGGGTGACAAACTGATTTTAGCTATGTGATAGGAGGGTGACAAACTGAGATTAGCTATGTGATAGGAGGGTGACAAACTGAGGTTGGCTATGTTATAGGAGGGTGACAAACTGAGATTAGCTATGTGATAGGAGGGTGGCAAACTGAAGTTGGCTATGTGATAGGAGGGTGACAAACTGAGGTTGGCTATGTGGTGGGGGTGACAAACTGAGGCTGGCTATGTGATAGTAGGGTGACAAACTGATTTTAGCTATGTGATAGGGGGGTGACAAACTGAGGTTGGTTATGTGATGGGGGTGACAAACTGAAGTTGGTTATGTGATGGGGTGACAAACTGAGGTTGGCTATGTGATGGGGGACAAACTGAGGTTGGCTATGTGATGGGGGACAAACTGAGGTTGGCTATGTGATGGGGGACAAACTGAGGTTGGCTATGTGATGGGGGTTGACAAACTGAGGTTGGCTATGTGATGGGGGTTGACAAACTGAGGTTGGTTATGTGATGGGGTGACATACTGAGGTTGGCAATGTTATTGGGGGGGGGTGAGGGGTGGTAGATGTCAGAGGTAATTATTTTGTGCTGGAAATTTGAATTTAAAAAGTTTAATGCTCCACCCCCAAATTGATATTTTATATATACAGGTTGAGCAGCCCACAAAACCAGATTTTCCTACTACCATTACGAAAGATATACAGCCTGACCCCTTCCAGGACATTCAGCCACCTTCACTGCTGTTGTGAGCTATTGGTAATGATAATTTGACAATAAAGGTGGAACAAGTTTTGATAGGATCTGCCTCTCTTTTTTTAAGGTGTTGAGTTTTTATATCCACTGTATCCACACAAATAATTCCCACTGCACCAACAGGACCACTTTTGCTACTATATATATAGGGGAATGCCCACATTGCTTGCCCTTTCTCAAATGTAGGTTTTCTACAGACACACTGGTTTCCATCCACAATCATGCTAAGGTTTTGTGTTGTACTGAGCACTAGTTCCATTAGACTTAATTTTAAACATCTTGCATGTTTTTTCCTCCCACTCATAACCAAGGTAGCGTTCGTGTATTGAGGTAGATGAATAACATTTTATGTATGTATATTTGTATATATGAATACCAAATAAAGTTTGATTGGTGGGGATTGGTCCACCCTTTTTTCATGTTGGTCTGTTTTTATGTATTTTGTGCCATTTTAGGAGTATTTAAGAGCATTCCTTTTTAAGTATTCTTTAACAGAAGTCTATACTCAAAACCATCATGAACCCTATTGCACAGAGTTTATAAAATCAGTCAACTCTCACTTTTCTATGTGCTTTGATTCCACAGATATATGCAGAAAGTGCTTCTTTAAATTTCATCCGTGTTCAGTTTGAGTTACAGTACCACCCCTCCCAGTCCCCACTGAAGAAAAACCTACTCAGTGGTTGATTTCAATAACAATGGATCTGGGATCTCCCCTCCCCATAAGAAAAGCCAATTTTCCAATAATTTTCTAGTAGGAATACACCTTCCAAAGCTCAGTAAATATGAGGATTGCAAAACGGTTGCTCGATAAAAGTAATTTTTAAAAAGGAATGTTTCTCACCTCTGGACTTACCCTAGAACTCAATCAAACTTTAAAGTTCTGCACCATCGAGGAAGTCCGCACACACGAACGAAACATGTCTGGCAACTTCTATTTTTAATGGTCCTCGACCTTGCCTCTCTCTCCTAATACAGTCTCAGGTGACCTCACTATGGGTATTGTATACCAGTGATCTATGCCTTAGTGCTGACATGCTTTGTTAGGGCCACTGCTGTTTAGTGTATATCTACAATATACCAGTATATTGATTAGGCAGGTAACAGTAATACAAGAGGGATGTTTTGATGTGTTGGGTTTTTTTGAGGGGTTATTTGGTGCTATAACTTATTTTAATAATGAGCTAATAAATTTGAATTTTTATATTGACAAATCATTATCAAATCATTATTTGGTCAGTGCGCCTATTCTTAATCTTATTTTTGTTTGTCTTTTTGTAAAAATTTCTGGTCACCAGCTTGGTTAGTCCAAATTCCCTGCTTGTGACGGGGTCTGGCCAATCACAAAATCCGCTTTGCCAGAAGCAACTGTTCTTATTGGCCAGGTGCTGGTAAAAACCTGGGAGCCTGTTAGATGATGCTTACCGTCATAAGAACATCCTTTAGAAAGAATGGCCTCTTTAAAATATGTTGATATATCATACTTTGTCATATGAATTCATTACTGTATGCCTGCTATGCTTCTGGATGCCTCATGGAAACTGAGCAATTTAGAAACCTGTACTGAGCCTGGGCATGCTCAGAAGAGGCAGACAGGGGATTAACATTCAGTCATTGGCTGTGATGTCAACTGTCAAATCCATAACTGACAGAAACAAGGGAAACAAGACATTGTGCAGGATTTCAGGTTAGACTTATAAATTTCAGATTTCAAACTATTACTGTTTAGGGTTTTGGGGGGTGATTTACCTGTATGTAGGTTTTCATTTTGGGGATGGACTTGCCCTTTAATTTCTTCGGCTCCCTCTGCTGACCGGCAGCTGCATCAGTGTCAGCCAATCACAGACATGACTGCTGGTCTGGCCACTTCTGTTCCCGAAACAGAAGAGGCCTAGACCGAGGGAACAAAGGTGAGTACTGTATATTCTTGAATATAAGCCCATTCGAGTATAAGCCAAAGCTACTTATTTTATGTGAAAAACAAGTAAAACGGATTGACTCGAGTATAAGCAGAGGGTAGAAATTATGACCACTACTGCCTTCTGATTCAGTATTGTTTGAGGCTTTAGTTGCCCTTTAAATATAATAAACAGCAGCATTCCCATACAGTAGTCCCATATAGTATAACAGCCAAATCCAGCAACCCCTATTTCCTTGGCACTCCAGATGTTTAGAACTACAACTCAAAGCATGCTTTGATTGCTGGGAGTTGTAGTTTCTAAACATCTGGAGTGACAAGGTTCAGCAAACCTTTTAACTGCCAGCCTCTAAACCCCCCATAGAAGAAGAGTCACTTGTTCTTACCAGCACTAGTTACAGTAGAATTAATCCTTGCTCCTCCATTACGTATTTCCAAGTGAGGGCTGAGGGGAGGCAAGTAACTGCACGCTCGTGCCGTTTCTCCTAACTGTTCCGGTCTCCTTATGCTCCATCCGCATTACTGACCCGAGTATAAGCCGAGGTTAAATTCCTCGGCTTATACTTGAGTATATACGGTAAGTACATTTCTGGGAAGATTTTAAAAATCTTTGGGGGGGGTTCACTACATAATTTTTTATTTTTTTTTATGGGGGTGGATTTACCATCGGCGGGGGAAAAAATCATAAATCCACTGCGCCCATGAAACCGGTTGAAAATTCCTTAAGGTTCGCACACACGTATGATGTGTGCACCGAGCCATAACCCCCGACCTCGGTTCTGTACGTGTGTGCAAACCTTTATCGTGGGAGTGCAACACCATTGACTTCAATTGAGAGGGGGTAGTTCTCCTGATGTCCGCAGAATCTATGAATTGCATTTCCTTCTTATTCTACACCTTTCATTATTTTATTTATTGCCCATTTATTTTTATTTCACCTTGGGTTGACTTAGTCCACTTTTCACATACATATGTTTTAATAAACCTTAAACTTAAAGGGTATGTACAATGTAAATACAACTTAGTAAAACTAGAGAGCTTAGGCTTCAAATGTAAAGTGTATTTTTTTTGTTCTAGGACCCTCCTATACCCTACCTTTTAATGATTAAAAGTTTCTGCCTTCCTCCTTCTGTCATGTCCCATGATCAGCTCCGCCCCCACGAGATTGGGCAAATCCCTTTGCCCGGGAAAGCGTGTTCCCGTTTGCAGAGTGACGTGACTGTGGTGATGACATCAGGTGCACCCTCTGCGAATGGGAACACTCTTTCCCTAGCAAAGGGATTTGCCCAATCTCGTCTACATACCCTTTGAATTGACAGTCAAGTCATTCATACTTGTGATTAGGCGTTTATAAGCATGACAGCATTTAACACTAGGCTCTCTTAATTCGTTTCTTCAGTAACATTTGTTTTATTCATTTTTGATCTGAGGTATTTACAAATATACTCATTCAGAAGTACAGTTGTACATTCTATACAGTTTCTATACGGTTTAGGATTTTCATCTCTTGCACACAATTGAGTGTTCTTTGGATTAATACCACCAGTAGTTCCTTTTCCTACTTTTTTCCTACAACAGTGCCCCCATAACATTTATTCAGTTGAAGCAGGAAGTTGGAGACTTTACTCTTACCTACCGTTTCACTTCCTTAATCCTGCTTTTCCCCTGCCATTTTCCAGTCTCCTTCTCCAACGGAGTACACATGCTTGACATTCAAGATTGGAGGAGAGTCTTCAGAAGCAGACCGGGGAGCTGTATTTTCTGTGTTTTTAGCAATCTAATGTATCCCCAGATGTAAGAAGGACCTTTTGTTTTAGATCCACACCTTCAGTAAATTAGAATGGCTTGGGGAAATAATTATCATTAAGAATAATCTTATGAAGCCGTTTTTAGTAAACATCATCTCAATTATTAATTTAATTACCAATTTATTTTAATCAGTATTTTTTCTTACTAGGCTTCAATTGTTAACTTTTTTTTTTAAATATCATAGAAAATGGCCATTTCATAATAAGGCCAGCACCAGTTTGCCTTTTTTGGTTACTGGTCCTATAAACTCAACCCTCTTACTTTTCTTTACATAAAGAAATGTGATTCTCTGAATTTTCTCCTGGGTTATTTGAGCTGACAGTCCCCTGCTATTTCCTCCATTATGGCAACTGACGGTGACCTTTAAAATCCTTCCTTTTAATGAGCACCTGAACTGGATGTGGGTGGAGGGGATATTTTAAAGAATGGCTAATATTCACACATTAATGTGCAAATGCTAGTGGAATTTTACCATTCAAATATTAGTATGTAAAAACATTAAATACTGTTATCAAACCAGGACCTTTGGGTTTCTAGCTTTCATTTGTGGTAATTCTGTTTTTGTAAAATTCTTTTATGGGGAAGTCGATAGATGTACTGCAGGTTATAACAAATTCCTCTAGGGACAGGAAGTGCTATTTCTTCATTATAGCAGGATAGAAGAGGTTCGCCTCTGCAATTATTAACACCCCATGTTTAAGTATCTATCCATACATTATGCATATTTCATATAGATTTCCAATACAAATTTGTAGTTCTGAGATATTTTTCCCTTAATATTTCCTGTGCATTTATACCTATTTTGACTACTATGCCAGTTAATTTTTATCAGCAACAAAAAAATTTTTGGGTGCCAAATAGACACACCGGTCTAATAGAAGAAGTATAGTATTGAGTTTGAATAAAGACATACGTCCATCTGGTCCAACCCACTTAACAATACCCACACTTCCTGCCTAACTGTTCATCCAGAGGAAGACAAAAAAAAATAACCACCATAATTATGAAGGGGAAAAAATTCCTTCCTGACTCCAAGTGACAATCGGAAATATCCCTGGATCAACTCTACTTTATGTATCAATACCAGTAACTTGCAACATTCCTTGTTTGCAGAAACTCATCCAGATTGTAAGGATCTTACCTGCCACGCTCCCTCGATGTTCCGGCACTCGCAGAGGGAGCTATTGTTTCAACTCCATTGTTCCAGCCATTATATCCAGCATTGCTTCAACTCCATTGTTCCAGCCATTGTATCCAGCAGTTTCAACTCCATTGTTCCAGCCATTGTATCCAGCATTGTTTCAACTCCATTGTTCCAGCCACATCGTATCCAGCCATTGTATCCAGCATCATTGTCTTAAGGTGCCCATACATCTATAAGATTTTACTTACCCGACCGAGCGCTCACGCGATGTTCCTTCGATCCTGCCGGAACCGCTTCTCCCGATCTTACATTCGACCGTCATGCGATCGCAAAATGAATAGGATTTTGCGATCACATGTCGGTCGAATGTAAGATCGGGAGAAGCGGTTCCGGCAGCATCGATGAACATCACGTGAGCGCTCGGTCGGTTAAGTAAAATCTTATAGATGTATGGGCACCTTAACTCTATCGCTCCAGCCATTGCTTCTTGTTCCTTTTGAATCCTGCCCTACAGTCTGAACTCCTCCTAAAAGGTACAGTGAACCTCGTCCCTCGTCGGGACTCGATTCATTACACAGATTTCTTTTGAAACTATCCAATAAACCTGCCATAACCACGTCCAATGGAAGACAGTTCCATAGTTTTACCGTTCAGTGAAAATTCCTTTCCAAACTTGAATACTAAACTTCTTCAATGAAGAAAATATTGGTGGCTCTGATCTCCCCCACACCAGCAATTCATTTGGGCTGCCTCCATCTGCAAATTCAGCTAAAGAGCGCTCATTAACCCTGACACATTTCAGACAGCCACAGTGTCCTTAATCATAGGTAATCATAGGTGGCTGTCCGAAACGCGTCAGGGTGATCCTTACCTTAGACTTATGATGTTGCTGTGATCCATCTGACAGAACATTTCTAAAAGGTATTCAATAAAATGATGTTTTAATTCTGACCTATTGTGCTGCAGCTTTTTCTTTCTTTTTGTTTCTTGTCTTCCAGACTTAAGGGATGTCCGCGTGTCCCCTGACATGTTCTATTGGTGAACAATGCCCCAGATAGTGTATTGTATGGCCCATTAATGTATTTAAGCAATAGTTCTTTAATTCTAAAAACATTTACATTGCATTGTAGATACGTCGGATCAGAGTAAATGCTAATGCTAGTGTTTCCTGTTATGTTCACCCCACAAATGAAAAATGATATAGATAAATATATATTGTAAAATAAGAACAGTCTTTGTTTCAATGATCAATCCATTTTTCTGCCTGCGGCTTCATCTGGATCAATAATGTTTGAATGGCAGTTTGGTGGTTGTTCTGAAATGAGACATACTTGGATTGGCAGCTACTGTACCATTTTTAATAAATATTAATGGGTAAAAAGCTATATTTCCTCTTTTCTTTTTTCAGTGCTAAAATTTTATCAAGATCAAGTGGCAGGAGATTGATCAATGCTTCTTGATTGGAAGTCAGTTGTTTATATCATCAGCCGCATATTGTATAATGTATGGCTACTGTAGCTTAAGTACAAACCATAGGCAGCCATTTAAGTGCTTCATTAGCATTTAGAATATGACAGACTGAGAGCCGCGTGCAATGCTTTAGATTGACTTAAGCAATCAGACAATTGTTTTAAACAGCAGTTAAATCAACCTTTCTTGTGTTTGAACTATTTTCTGACTTGCTATAACTGTTACCCAGTTTCTGCCCCTCCAGTCTGGGCCTAAAGCAGTCTAAGGAGTAGACTGCAGGGCCATTTCTTGCTGATGGATAATATCAATACTAATAATACTAATTATATAGTATATTTATAGTATAACTGAAATCTCTAGATGTAGAAATACTCACCCATCATCAGTCTATTATCACAGAATTTCCAATACATGGCAAGACTTCCTTTTATAACTGTAATTAAATATTTATTTTTGAAAAAATGTATTTCAGATCTTAAGTTGCATTGTTTAACCTATCCCTGACTTTTCATAAAGATAAGTCAATACTATCATGAGGCAAATAAATATTTATTGGGGGGGGCAAGTTTCATATGCTGTTCTTGGAGACCTCAAGATGCAGGAAGCCAGAGGTGCACTCACTCATTTCATCCTCCTCCTGTGTAAGGCTGTGCACACACGTTCCGATATTTCAGCCTGATCAACCACCGCAAACAAAATTTTGGTTTATTGGGGGGAAATATCGGAAGTAATTTCTGTTGCAGTGGACTGATGATGGTCAAATTGGGTAAAGGTCATTCGATTTCATCCATTAGTAAATTTCATAAATAGGAGCCCTAAGGTGCCTGGGCTTGAGGTTTCCCTTGGTGCCTCAGTAGGCCAGTCCAACTCTGAGTCCTACACAGGGAAATATCCATAAAAAATGCATTGTGTAATATGAAAATGGAACGTTTGAAGAATAATGGAGATTGTGATCATTCTGAATACAATGGACATACTCTTGCTCTGTGAGGGAGGTAGGACATGGAAAGGTCCTGTTAATGCCATGCCCAACTCATATCCACAGACTGCCCAGGCACATGCATACCAAAGAACTGCTTATTATGGGAAATGGCTCTGCTTTTAGGGCTATTCAACTGAAAATAGGATGTGTGTCCTGTATGCACCATGCAAGAGAAAATAAAATAATGATCAGGGAGGCTATGAAATTAAGGAAAGGCCTAAGTAAATTTGGCAACTAAAAGGGACACTATACTGAAAAAATGGCTTTGCCTCATCTTAATCTGTAGTTGAATACATGTAAGTAGCACTTCAATCCAGTACACATTTTGTTTAGGAGCAATATCCCCCCCCACCCTCTTTTAACCACTCCCACTTCCATCCGACCTGACTTTTCCCCACAAACCATCTGTCAAGCCTGCACAGAGCACACAGCACTCCAACTGTCAAACTCTGTCAGAATTCCAGCTACAGTAAAACTACTCACAGAAGAATAATGAGCAAGGAACTTGATTGACAGCTGAAATATAAGAAGTTTTAGATTGGATATCTAAAGAAATATGATACAGTGGTGGGTGGGAAGAATTATAGTTTCCAGTTATGGTCAATTTAAATAACCTATTTTTCAGTATAGATGCCCTTTAAAGAATTGTAAGATTTGAGGAAAACAGTTGCAGCACTCCTGGCTGTCCTTAGGGTCTTGGCAACTCAGAGAGGGCAATTCAACTTGTAATAATAATCTAACAGCAACATTGCTATAGGAATACATTTATTACATTTCTGACATTTGCAGTACTTTCCCCACTTACAAGCTCTAAAGCAGATGCAATATTCTAGTGATATCAGTCCATGTATTTCCTCTCTGTAGGATGCTACTGTTTTTCTTATACAATATATATGGATATGTGCACACAATGCTAAATAATCAAAAGGGCTTATACAAATATTAACATTAATATAAGTTTGTTGGGTCAATTAATATTAATTTAGCATTGTAAAAATGTAGATAAAAAAAGAAAAATTCAATTTCTTTTAGAAATGTCACCTTGCTGCAATAATAATATCCTTGTAACTATAGCTTGACATTTCTCGTTATCCTATTTTTAAATTCAAGTCAAAGAGAAACATTAGCAATAGAACCTTACTGATATCTGGCCTTTTAAATCCAGTGAAAGATTATAAGGATTTATTGTAAAAAGGGTGTAGGAGCAGGTGATGTTAGTGTAAAGGTGGGTACACACAGTAACGAAAAAGGGACGATGCCATTGGATCCACTGTGGGTAGAGAATTTCCGAACAATCCTGAGGCCAACAATTTATTGAATACTTGTTGGCCTCGGGAGCGCTCGGATATGCACACAGTGCTGGGGGAAATCTGCAGTCCAGAGTGTTCTCCCTCTACTTTTCAATTTCCGCTTTTCGCCATACATAGCTGCGGTAACCGCTCAAGCATATTTATAAAATGGCGAAAAGTGTATTTTTGCGTTAAGTTCAGCCATTCCAATTCACTAAGTCTGAGGTGGTGAAAACGCATAAGTGGCCATTTATTTATCCTGCCAATGGGTCCATGGAGGTGTCAGTATATTGTGGAATGTTTCTCAATACTAATAAGTACTCAGGGGGGTGTTAGACTATTCTCCAGCATTTACTGTAATACGATTTGAGATTTTACTTTTTTAAAGGTTAATTTTTTGCTTTTTAAAGATTTTTTTTTAAGGATTCAATTTTCTTTACCAATAAAGTCTAATGGGGGTCTGAGGGACATATTTATAAAGGGCATTATTTTTGCTTTTTCCCCCACCAGCCTTTACCACGGTTTTTTAAACATTTGACTTTTCCGTTTATCAAAGTTATTAAAAAGGCAAATTTTCATCAAAAGCGAAAATTATCTAGCAAAAAGCACTAATAATGATGAAAAAGCTCAGCACATGATGGTAAATAGGTAATACTCCCTGGTAGTATTAAATTGGTTAATACACACTGAACACCTATCTTTGTTATTTCAATATAGCCTAACACATGTGGTGTTTTTTCAGCCAAAGATAATAAATAGTTAAATAGTGTAAAACGCAAAAGGCGAATTTTCTCTATTTTATTAATAGGACATTTTTTAGTATTGCTTATTTTTAGCAAACTGCAGCTAATTATCATTCTAGTTACATTAATATGGGAACAGGGGCAAAAAGGCGAAAATTCCCCTATGGCAAAAATAGCTCTGGAATTACACTAGAGAGCAATCTCTCTTTTCGCAGTGATACCACACTTAAAGGACAATTATACTCACCTTCCCTCCGTTCCACATCTTTGTGCAGTAGCTTTTACCCAGGGTGAGGACCTGAACCGCTAGGTCCTCACCCCTGGGTTCGCGTAACCTACAGCAGCGTCTTACAGCAACGCTGCCATGGTAGGCTCCGCCCCCTTCTCCCCCTCGGCGACGAGGCCAATAGGAAGGCACACTTGTTGCAGTGTGGACATGCCCTTTTAATTTCAGGGTGTGATCTTGCCCTTTACATTTGCACAGCAAGAACTATTATAATTTGTAGAACACCATACATAATAGTATTAAAAATTGTCTGAAGGGCTTATTTAGTAAGATAAGCAAAAGTTTTCCTCTGCTATAAATTTGCAGAAACCAACCAGATGTTGGCTTTTTACTGGTCTACTTCAATTAGGTAACATCGGAGTGGTTGCTGCAGATTATTATTGCAAGTATTTGTGCTCGGAAAAACCTTTAAAGGACGATTATAGTCAACCCCCCCCCTGCTCCTCTTCCTCCATAGCTGCACAGTACCCAGGGTAAGGACCTAAATTGCTACTCCTCACCCTGGGTACTTTCGCTAACTCCTCACTCCTGCAATGCTTAACTCAAAGTCTCTGAAGGCATTCCGCTCCTCCTCTCTTCCCCTGTAAGTGACAGATTGCATGCGGCCAATGGGAAGACATGCTCTTCAAGTAGATGTGTCTTCCCATTGGCTGCAGCATGGACTATCACTGACAGTGGAAGAGAGGAGGGATGAGAGGAGCGCGGTAGGAGACTTGGAGTAAGTATTGCAGGATTTAGGAAAGGTGAGGACTAAGTGATTTAGGTCCTCACCCTGGGTACTCTGCAGCAATGGGTCAGGGAGAATGTGAGTACAATTGTCCTTTAATAAAGGGTTTTGCGTTTTAGAACTTTGATAAGGATAATACTTGATTCTTGTATATACTTTTTTTTTAAGTTTTTTCATTGCAGGTGCAGTAGAAGAACTTTATACTGTACATATTTATATCACCAATCACTGCACAGCTCAAATCATCCTTGAACACAATGCACTGGCTTATGGATATTGTTACAGACATTTTATTGAGAATCATTAATTCTCACAATAAATATACGCATCAATTAAAAATATAATTGCTGCCTACACATTCACTGTACAGAAATTATACACAGCAGGAAAATACATATTTTTGGAATCATTTATGGCCATTAGGCAATCTATTAAGGTTCCTGTTGCTTTTCTGAATGTATTCAAATCTCACTGTATTCTCATTTATAGCAATCCTAATAATATCTGGTTCGCATTCAATGAAATACAACCAGCAGGTTTACAGCATTAACCTTTATAGATCACTTGGACTCTCACTTTATTCTTTAGACCACATGTTTCATTGCACAGCTTTGTATTGCTGAGAACTGCAGCCCCTGTTGCCTCTAATTTACAGACAGGAACAAGGGACTGTGCTGAATATGCAAATACAGGCAACTGGAAATGTGTTTTTCTATGTATTATGTTCTCTTCCAGGGAATTCTGCAGTGCTGCGTGTTTTCCCGTTCATGCTGGAGGACGAGGCAGTAGGGCAGTATATAATAGGGGAACTTCCTCTAGCCAATGATGGAATATGTAATATAAATGTTTAGGTCCTCATCATCCCCATCATAGTTAGTTTTATTCATTTGTTTAAGGAAACTAAAGGAAATCCGAGGGTAAGGACCTCAGCAGTATTGGGGGATGGAGGTTTGTTAGTGTGGGTACTGTCTTTAATGAAAATACGTACCTTAGGATGATTCTAAAACTGCAAGTTTACTTGTAATATCCTTTTTTTAAAAAAAAACGAGCCCTCTAGTGGATAGTTAAAGGGATGTATTACTATACTATCTGTAGTGAGAAGGGCAAATAATTAGTTGTTTTATGGCTAGGCCACAGTAACGCGTTTTTCACGCATTTGCGCACGCAATTTTGCTTGCAATTGCGTACACGATTTTAAATAACATGTCTATAACAGAAAATAGGGAAATCGCACACGGAAATCCGCAATAACGCACCAGAATCGCACACAATAGATTATACCCCCCATCCCAACCCATCTTCCTTGTGTATCCAGTGTAAGGACCTAAATTTCTACTTCCTCGCCTCTGGGTCAGTGGCAGTTCTAGTTTTTCTGCTTGTTCATTGCAATATGCTGTTCCACTTCTCTTGGTTCCTCAGATTGTTACATAGATTATTCCATGGATTGTAAATTTAGCTGGTGTGAGAAGCAGCATTTTTTTTTCAAAAATGTATCCAGTCTACCCTGTGGTTGACAGCAGTATAGAGCAGGGCTTCTCAACGGGTGTGCCGGCGGGGGACACTGGCATGACTTCAGAGTGCCAGAGGTGTGCCTCAGAATTTTGGTAGTGGAAATATTATTTTATATTATATATTATTACTATTATAAATATAACTAATATAATAGTTTTAATCTAATATGGATTGCTACAAAGCTACCCATGAGAAAGATTTGCATTGGCTGGCATACCATGGTCTAAAAAAGTCTGAGAACCACTGGCATAAAGAACTGTATCCACATTAACCCTGCAGCTGCCTGAGGTGATTGCTGATACTGGGTTTATATACATTACTTACCGTACCTACCTCACGTGATGGAGCTTAGTGAGCAGGAATAGGGACATTGAGAAATCCTGGAGGTGGTTGTATATAAATGACAACTGTCAACATGCAAATGCAAATAAATGTAAATGTCACCATTGCATTATATTCTATATACACTGGAGCGACAGTTCATTATATTATTTATACAGAACATTAATTCGATGTGCCCATACATGGTCAGATGTTATTGGCTCCCTCTACTGTAGTAAAGGAAACTGGTCATCAAAATTTGCATCCCAGGCCCCCGGATATTGACAATATTCAGCAAATTTTATCAGATACATTGGTGTCACAGCTCTGTCTAAATACAATCATTATAATGTAGTGTAAATGTGGATGTCTCTGTAAAATACAATCAGGGAGATTCAATATACCGTAAGTTCTTATTTAAAATGGTGCTAAATTTGCCCCAGCCAATCAGATCTTATTTAGCATTTGAAAGCTAACATCTGATTGGTTGGGGCAAAATTGGCACCATTTTAAACGATAAGAACTTTTATTGAATAAGCCTGAATGTAAATTAATATACTTTAAAGGAAAAGTAAAGGTGATATCTATAACTGATAATAATCATGCAAAGTAGAACACACATATATATTATTATATTATCCATATATAACATACAATGCAAGAATTGTGGAAGCACTCCAATTAGGCTAATTTACAACTACATTTAGTGGAAGTGCTACTGATCTGGTCAACATTATACAAATAGAAAAATAATCAATGCACATTCCTAGCCCCATACAATATCATATTATCTGCTCACTGGCATACTTTTAAACAAAGGGGTTTTAGTATACATTACTGTGATCACATGAATGAAAAGCCTTCCAACCACGTCAAGGTAACCCCAGTCTGGAAGGTCCTAACGTCTAACCTTTTCAATTTCTTTTACTCAATTACGATTAGCAAACGATTAGCAAACGATTAGTTTTAAATTAGCCTAATTGGAGTGCTTCCACAATTCTTGCATTGTATGTATTTATTGGGAGGCTTGGTCAGCTCCCTGTGGTAATAGCACCCCCAACATGCCCCTTAATGGGAGGTCCTCTGCCTTAATATAAAGCACTGGATGGCCTCTTCCCTCATTTTAAAAGCCAAAGGGCTGAGGGGGAAGGGAGAGAGCCTGTTAAATGGATCCAGTGTGTAAGAATGAGAAATGCAAAAGTTTGCTAATCGTAATTGAAGTTAAGTGCATCTTCCCATTTGGTTATGTCCCGGACTGAGAGAGGGGGTGGGACTGGAAAGTAAAACAGTTCTCCTTAGTGAAATTCAATAATTTATCAAAAACACAACGTTTCGGGGGAATGTGCCCCCTTCTTCAGGTGGGACTGGAGCAGACCAGGGAGCTCTACTTTCTGGCCAATTTAATGTAGCCCCAGAGGTGAGGAACTAGCATTATAGATCTTTACCCTAAATACTTTAGAAGGAGGTGGAGGGTCAGTCTGGGGGTATGGAGTATCAAAATATGGGTTTAGTTTTCCTTTAATTATTCACTATTAACACTTAGCACTTACAAACAATACGCTTATTTCATGTTTTTAGTTTGTATTGTTCTCGTACTGTGGCAGGATTACCTGGGCTGTTTTGGTCGTGTGTAGCGTGAACAAGCCCTTTACGAAAATAAGAAACTCTAGGTTACGGCTTTTGAAACATCTATTGCATTAGGCAGATAAACAAGGCATCACCCTCCCACTCTCACCAGCTAATTATCCCTAGATTCATATTTAAAAGAAAAGCTTATTCTACTTGATGCCTTTTCGCAGCAATGACAGCAAAGTCAGTGGCATAACCCATGGCTTGTTCTGGACAGTTCATGTAATAGTCTATTAATTGACTATGACAATGAGGCACTATCTGTTGACTAACAGCCTATGGCCCCACAACCTTTCAAAAAACAGACAAGTGACAGGAAAACATGATGATGTTTATAGCCTGTCCTGTAGTTATTCTGTGTATATTTAGAATACATACATACATTAGGTGTTTTATAGAATTAACGCTTCAGCTGCCAGTATTATAGACAGCCACTCCAACTTGTGTCCCTCTTTGCAAACTACAACTCCCAGCATTCTCTGGCTACAGTAGGAACAGGGAATGTTGGGAGTTTTAGTTTGCAAATATCTGGAGGGCAGCATGTTAGGTATTCTTGATTTAACAATATATCCAAATAGTTCTTTTCACTCAATGACATTGGTAAGGTTTTAATTAAATATAAATTGAGTATTTCACCCCTATTGTATAATACAGTAAATATTGTGCCTCCTATTGTCAAATGCACAGTAAGCATATTAAAATCCACCAGTTCCATTACTATTTAAACTGGTCATGGAACGCTGAGCTGATGTTTAATATGCTTATGTTAGGTAGTGTGTGGATTATTGCTTCTAATACCCAAGTTTTAGTAAACCATGTGACACTGATTATAACTGATTACGTAGCTAAGAGCCATATCATTAGGATGGAGGACATAAACCGCTAGGCTCTTACCCCTAGGATTCCTGTAGTTTCCCTAAAGATTGGCTTGTAGTGCCGACTAGCTCCGGCCTCCTAATGTTATCATGGAAAGACGCACTCTGCCACATCTTCCTTCCCATCGAACAGTGTTTGATGGCTTTTTTAGGGAAACTAAAAGGAATGTGTGAACATAGTGGTTTAGGTCCTCACCCTCGGTACTATTGGGGAGGGAGGGTTGTTAAGGTGGGCATTGTGAAGGTTACGAAATTGGTAATTTACTTGTAACATCCTTATATTTTAAAGGAGAGCTAAGAGAGATTAAAATGATGCATTCTTGCCATCTTCAGTGAGAAGGTCAAAAGATAAATAGGGCGATGCACCAACGGGCGCATTGCTCCTGACTTGGAGTTTAAGTCATGCTAACCGATGTTATATCTGTTAGAGTGACTAACTCCTTCCTTGTGGCGGCTGCGTGGCTAACGAAAGTTAACAGCGCAGCCACCGCAAGCGATGCTATATGCCAAAATCGGCATTTTATTGCGGCACTTTCAACATGGTGTTGAAAGTGCCGAAATAGACCAGGTAGCGATGTTCCAAGCGCCGCTAGTGCATCCCCCTGAAACTGTTTTAATCTGCATTTTTTTTGAGACTGTAGCTGTCATTTAAAGGCCATTATACCCTAATCCCAACCCTTCTCCCTTATAAAACATACCTGTGGAGGAACTGAATTGCTAGTTGCACCTAAGGGTGCACAGTAATTGGACAAATAACTTACAGAAAGTAGAGATCCCCCGACTGCTCCAGCTTCACCCCCTCCCTCTGGCATAGGTGAATATGCACGTAACAAAGTGCTTCTTCCCATTGGTTATGTCCCAGACTGAGGGAGGGGACGGAGATGGAGCAGACAAGGGGGCTCTGATTTCTGTAAGTATTTAACCAATTGATGTAGCCAGAGGTGAGAAACTAGCATTAAAGGAAGAGGTGGGTGGGTATATAAGCCTTTAAAGCAGCTTTTACATATTTCCTGTAATGTATTTCTTTGTCTAGAATGCAATAACAGCCCACACCGACTTTAAACTGGCCCTGGTGTTAAGGGATTATAGTTATAGAGTGAGAGCAATTAAGAGTTGCAGTTTAAGCCTTGAGAGCTGTATCTTGGATATCCATGAATTTGACTGTACTTTTTCTCTGACTGCATTACCTTCATTCTTATTCTGGGCACTAGTAACACCAATGAAAATGCCTAGACCGGATCATAACCTACTGTATATTAAAAGAAATGATCCTATCCTGTGACACAGCTGTGACTGTTATCCAGCATGCCGCTGGTAATTACATAGTGAATGTAAAATATAAATGGAGAGATACAAACCATATGGCAACTGTCCATCTGACTACGCTGTAATACATCTTACTCCCTCTAAATTACATCAATGGCAGAACCCAGGGATTGGAGCACATTGCAGAGCGTGCCAGGGAACAGTGCACATCGTATGCTCTGGACTATTGAGGTGACTCAGCTTCTGAAGAATGTTATATGATTGTGATTTATTTTACCCAGATATCATGCAGTAAATTATATTTTCAATTATATTGCCAACCTATCTCATTACACATCAGTCACCTGGTATCCAGAAACTCTTCAATACAGAATGAGAGGAATGTCACTGTCCAACATTGATTACCATCCAAGATGGAAGCAAATCTTGAATTGGCAATCAGTCATCCTTATGGTGACCATAGACACAACAATCATGTATGATCCGGCGATTGTACAATTGGTGTTGGCGAAATTAAAAAAATTCAACCTGCCTGATTGTATGACCATGATCATTGTGTCTATGGGCACCTTTAGAGCCATGGTAAACAAAGTGACTAACAGCAGTTAAACTAGTGACAGCTCAAAACTAACATAAGTACTAGGGAAAAAGACAATATTCCTGCAGCAGTTTGGATTGTGAATAATTCAGATGTTCGGTGGATTTATTTGGTCCAGCTTTGCTAAATAAGGTATCATCCTACTCCATGTGAGAGATGTTGTTCTGGTTGTAGGTTAATGACCATTATGTTCTTTAAGGCCAGACCCTTGATTTTATCATTGTAGAGGACAGTTAATTACCATCCCTGAATCTTCATTTACAAATATTATTGCAGCTAATTGGTCAGTATGATAATGGGGACCAATTACTTCAACTTCACAATGCTTGCATTTTAATGAGCTGCTAATGGGGCCCAGGCTTGTCTTTTCTGATCTGTAGGTGAATATTGCATGTTGGAACATTGTGCAAACAGTGCCCTTGTGACTTGCTGCATACTAATAAAGTAATTAACATATATCATATGGATGGTTTCTAGTTGATGCTACCCATGCATGTAATTGACACTGAATTATGAGATTCAATCAGTGAAGGAGCCTTTGGAACTGTGCATGCCAAAATGCAGACATAATTCACCTGAACCACAGCACTGAAAATAAAAAATACAGTTCATGCATGTTAAACACAAATTTCAAGGTAAGTGAAATGTACAGCAATACCAATAGAATGTTTATGTTATAAACTATCAAATAAATGATTAAATAAATGGCAAATCGTGCCCACATAAAGGGTAAAGTAAACTCTAATAACCAAAGTACAGATGGTTTCCTTTGTGAAAGACCAAAACCTCTGTGGCTGTGTGCATATACCAAGCTGGTACAGATTGTAGAGAAGGCTTAGAATAATTTTCTTCAGGGATGACGGGGAAAAAGGTATTGTGGCCTTGAGGTTTAGAAGGGTCCTGCTAATATAGGACAATCCACTAAGAAGGCTACCGGCGCACACTGAAGTAATTCCACTGGACTTCGTAAAATCAGTATTTTTAAACATATGTGCAGAAAGACACGACATGGCCTTACTCGTTTCGAGCCAGATAGGGCTCTTACTCATAGGCTTCCTGCTAATATATAGAATTGTACTTTGGAGGGTTAACATTGGAAACAATCTCAATCTAAACTAGAAAGGGAAAGTTTAAGTATAAATTTGAATTTGGCTTGAAAGACTGCATTTTGGAAGGGAATTTGTGTGTTTGTGCTGCAGATTTTAAAACTCAATAATGTCAATGAAGAGGACATTGTTGTTTTTACTTACCCTTTAAATATGTCACATGCATTAAAGGTAGGTCAGTTGGTGTGTGTGTATTTATATCAGGTTGGGGGATAAAATACTAACTAATACTAACTAGTTTTTTTACTTTAGTTATACCCTTTACGTATGGCTGCCATAGTAATGGATAAGTAGATCAGTAGGTGTGTGTACCCGTGTCAGGTTGAGAGTTAAAAACTTTTTTGATGATTGGTCAAAATTAGTTTTTTTACTTTAGTTACCCTTTACGTATGGCTGCAACAGTAATGGAGGGTAGGTCAGTAGCTGTGTATACCTGTATCACGTTGGGGGTTAAAAAAAAAATTTTTTGATTATTGATCAAAATTAGTTTTTTTGACTTTAGTTACCCTTAATGTATGGCCTCCACAGTAATGGATAAGTAGATCAGTAGGTGTGTGTACCTGGGTCTGGTTGAGGGGGTATGTCTTTTTTTGTTTACAACCATAAAACTATCTTTTATTAAGGATAAATCTAAATTAGTTTTTTGACTTCAGTTACCCTTTAAATATGACTTCC
Source organism: Hymenochirus boettgeri (assembly GCA_019447015.1). NCBI lineage: Eukaryota > Metazoa > Chordata > Amphibia > Anura > Pipidae > Hymenochirus > Hymenochirus boettgeri. The sequence goes on along the minus strand of CM033470.1, from coordinate 289,451,848 downwards.
ATGGGAATGGAAAGGTAGGTCAGTAGGTGGGTGTACCTGGGTCTGTGTGGGGGTTGGGGGTATCACCATTTGTATTTATACCATGAAAAAAAACAGTTTTGAAATATCCACATTTGAGGATTGTTACCATTATAGTCTATGGGAACAAATGTCCGGAAATTCGCCGATAACGCCGTAACGCTTCCACGGATTCCTTAGCTAGAAGATAGCATCTTCTCCTATATGCCCCGCACGTGTGTACTGAATTTCATGTCTCTAGCTCAAAAACTGTGGAGGAGATACGGTCCAAAAAAGCAGAAGAAATAAACGAAGAAAAAAAGAAGAAGAAATAGAAAGAACAGTAATTGGTCTTTTCAAGCCAAATTAACTACTGGTATACTTTTCCTCTTTGCCACCAGTATTCTGTACTGCATTTGATAATGTATATTAGAAATCTAATTAAAGAGCTATTGTGAAATGCAGGTACAGTATATGTGTATTTATATAATGACACTCAGGTACGCAGAGGATTCAAATAAAGAAATACCCGGTAAGTGCAAGAATTAAAAACAATAACTAAAATAATTATTTGAATATCTATATTTAGATAGATTGTTATACGTAGCTATATAAAATACAAGTTGTGTGTTATGTATGAAACCCACTAGAATTTTGATGAGACTTGGCATACATACATTTTTGGACCCCAAAAAAATATAGGCTACTTTTTTTTGCAAACCACCTGTTTTTCTCACCCCTTCAAAGGGTCACTATATTCACTCAAAAAACGTAACATTATCTGAAACTACAATTTGAGAGAAGTAAAATGGTGTTCTCGTTCATCATCATCTTGCTTGCTTTGTCATTAAATTATTAATGTTTGTGAGTGCTACTATTTCCACCCACCTTCCCTTACTCAGTGCCTTCTTGTAGTGTCTGCGACACTTATAAGCTCTGCACAGCCGCACCATAGACACTTCTCTGCTTACACATCTTCCCCTCCCCCCCCTTCTTTATTTTCTCTGCGGATTCTTTTAATTGTTGCAGAAGTGTGATTGAAGGCAGGCAAAGGTCATTTCAACATTCCATCATAGGCAATTTAGTAACAATAAATTGTGTCTTATTTCTCTGCAATGGCTTTAATGCTGTCTCCCATATTCTGGTTGAGATGGGGGTGTGGAGGATGGAGTGTGGAACATTGTTTAGGGAACATAAAAATAATTTCTTTATGAATATCAATAAATCATTCATGTGACAGGGACTGAAAAAGCGCATAAAGGGTTCTTAAGGAAGGAAACATACAGTTACATCATTCCATGAAGGATACATACTAAACTATGGAATGTCCATTTTGAGGTGTTTTTGGTTCTTTAGTCTTGCAGAAAGAATGCTGGGCAGATCTACAAATGATGTGCGACCCTTATATGAAAAGTGAATGAAGATAGATAGAAATAGATAAAGCAAACTTTTCTGGGTGATTTCTGCGCCTTTTCTCTAGACACAGATTTCTCTCATCCCCTTAAGATGTGAATAATACAAGATCTGCCTAAATAAGGATAAAAAAAAAACATTTTAATTTTTTTGCTTATTCATGTAAAATATTCTTTTACTGTGTCACAAAATAATCACATATTTTCCAAAATATCTATCAATGAAAATGTGGAAATAATTAGCTCGAAATATTCACCAGCTTGATGTGGCAGCTCTCATGAAAGATATGCAAAAAGGTAAGAGGTGCACACTACTAATTGTGTATTATAACTTTATTAGTGAACCACACACATGCAGATACACAATAAGTACCGGTAGCGTGCACCTCTTACCTTATGCTTATACTGTAACTTAAAGTCCTTGGTTAGAGGGATTTTGGAGGGTGCACCAAGTACTGTAACATCACTGGCAAATTGCCTCTAAGTGTGCGTGGGTCTTATCGCATACAGTGCATCTTATTAAAGAACATTTCTACCACCCAAAACCTTGCTCTCGCTAGCTTTAAAAGTCTCTGCAAGGCCTTTAAGTATACTTACCAGTACTCGTTCCTTCGCCTGTATACTGCTGCTGCATGGCAATGTCTCAGCCATCAATGACAGATGACGCTAACGATCCGACCCTTTTCCTGATGCTGTGCACAGAGCAGCAGCAGAAGCCATAACTTAGAAGCTTTGCAGAGAGGTTTAAACCTAACAAGGTCTAGGTTTTAGGGGGTTGACTTTAAATTTTAGTTTGTGTGGTGGACATGCCCTTTAAAACCCATGCAACCAAATAGCCAGATTCTATTAAAAAAGGTTAAAATAGATAAATGTTATGGGGTAACCACTTTTGGGTAAATTGTGTTAACATAAATTAAGCTTCTAGAACCGAACAATTGATTGTGGATCTCAGTCTGGGGAGGGGGTAGGTCAGGGGCCCAGCCTCCAATCTCACAGGGGGGCTGCAGTTATGACCCTGATTAATATCAATATATTTATTGTGTTAAGTCCAGTATTTGTGGTGAAAAGTAATATTTCCAGAAAGTCAACCAATATGAGACGAGGGCTGTAACTGAGAATTAGGCAACATTACAGGGTAAGTCGCTACTCATGTAAATGTGGAAATAAGACCCTGATTGGACTTTATTTTAAAATTTAGAAAAGCTAAAATGCAAAAGTCCTTATTTGTATTAGGAAACCCAACATAATGTACTGACACCTTTTCCAGGTTAGAAATATTATTTCTAATGCCTTTTTCTCACCTATTGGTGATTTTAAAGGCTTAACGCAATCCTACACTTTTAGGTTTTTACTTATACTTTTCAGCAGTTACGGACGCAATATATGGCTATATGTGGTGAAATGGTGATAGGCGGCATTATCACCACAGTTATCATCATCAGTTATCACCACTTTATAAATTGTACAAATTGCCAAAACAGCGGCAAAACCTTAGTGAACTCTATTAATATGACCCTAAAACTAGATAAATATTGACAATGTAATATAGTTTTGTAATATACTGTTTTGGAACATTACACCACACAGGACAGAAAGGGGGCAGTGGGAGCCCTCCTATGGCAACATTATTATAACATATGGGGAAGTGCTACTGATGTGACCAAAAATAAGAACAAGCAAGAAAGAGATGATCAATGCACATTCCTGGGCCCCATATCTTTCATAATATCTGTGCTAGTGCAAACAGCAAAAACATGGGGGTTTTTAGTTACAATTTTATGCATAAAAGTGAAAAGCCTTCCAAGGCTTTTCACTTTTATGCATAAAATTGTAACTAAAAACCCCAAAGTTTTTGCTGTTTGCACTAGCACAGATATTATGATATTATAGGGGCCCAGGAATGTGCATTGATAATCTCTTTTTTTGTTTGTTATTACACTACAAAGGCACTAAATGAAAGGTGATTGCATTATAACAGGCAGGGCACCTGTACTGACAGATTTGACAGATACCATACAGCAACCATGAGGACTATGTCCTGTCCATCTTGCAGGAAGTTAGAAGAGAAGCAGCTACTGGAAATATAAACTCAAGCTGCTGTAGTTCCAAGGAACTCTGGATAACTGCCTTATTGTCAATTTGTATATGTTTAAAGACACGGATGCCAAAAAACTCCAAAAGGCTGGAGAGCAAAGCCGCCCATGCAGCTGATACTCTAATGTAATTAGATCATCTGATCCTTAACAGCAGGATCTGGTTTATTACTAAGTTTCTTTCATTTCTTAAGCTATTTTTAGGTTTTTCATTTTAACAATGTATATTTATAACTGTAGATCTCTACAAAGTGAGTCTACCAAACAACATTAATCAAAGGAAGAGCACATTGGTTTGTCTCTCTTCTCAGTTTGCACGTAGGAAGTGCTTTATTTCCCTGCATCCGTGTCCAGTCCTAAGCTACTTCAGACAGGTCACTGCACACTAGTCTCTAGCCCAGACCTGGTTAAGGCCCATTGGCTGCCCCTGACTGGCCCTTCATAAAAGACCTGTACCAAAAAAAAATGTAAATTAATTGATTGTCTCAGCCTAAAAAAATTTATTTATTTTTTATTAAGTTTATTTTATTAAAAAATGATGACCGGATCAATTGATTATTATGGATCAATTGATTAATATGGTTCATTGATTAATATTTAGATATGGATCTAAAAATATTACACACCTTCTATTACATATTGCAACTATTAATAAAAAAATTCCAATGAACCAGGGATGTTATTTAATATTTTATAAATCCTGTTTTGCAATCTCTATATAATGAGAACTGGGTTGAACTTATAAAGCTGGGTACACACGATTAGATATTCGGTCTGATCAACCGATTCAGTGTATAGGTCGATCGGACCGTAATTATCACATCCGAATGCTCCCATGTCCGACTGACCTTTCGTCTGAATCGGACATGGTGGAAAACCTCGTCCGATCGTGCAATCCTCTATGGACCGCACGGTTGATCGCGGTAACTATCGGACGCGGCTGCTTTTGCCGCGACCGACAGTCCTTCCTCCTGGCCGACCGTCTGAAAGTATCGAACAGTCGGTCAGGAGGAAAATTGCTAGGTGTGACCCTAGCTTAAGTCCCGCCCTTCATGTCAATCCAGGTTTCTCATGCGGCCCCCTGTTTAATTTAATTGCCCACCCCTGTTCTAGCCAATTGTGAGACACAATCTGAGATGGCAAAGCTCATGGTTCTTATTTTGCCAGAATACTAATTCTCTTAAGAATTCAATGGATTAATATCTGAACTTTTCCCTTGCTCCCAAACTACAACCTTGGACTGTGCTGTTCCTGACACCTTTCATGATACAGTGAAAAAAGGATCGTGTGACTGGCAAGAAATGGCAGTGACAGATACAGTCACACCATTTTAAAGGTAAATGCTGTGTACTGCAGGTAAATCCATTAAAAATGGATTAAAAATCCATACAATTATACTCATTTTAAGACATTTTAATCTTGTGGTAGCACTGTTCCACAATACTTCACCTTTAACGATTGAATTTTTTCAATCAAAAACGTACAGGATTGTTGTACAATCGCCTATACAATACCATAGCAGTAGTTTACAACCACTTCGTATTGTACGGCCGATCGTGGTGTAAATATACCACCGGGGATGTAAATGTGCAGCCGTACTTTTAAAATAACATGAGGTTTCAAAACTTTCCAATACTGCGGGTTTTTAATTTGTCCCTTTATATTAGGAATAAAAAAAAGTCAGTCAAATATTTGTATTTCTCTGGAATGCTGTATGCAATTCACACCGGCTGGTAAATAAACTGCAGACTAACAAGCAGTATTTAAAGTCTTCTAAATTGGTGTGGAGGCATCTGTGAATTGAGACTATGTGCATTGAGACAGTGAATACTGATCTCAGGGGGTGTGGACAATAATGCACATGCTCACAAGGCTCTTTGAAGACAAACATGGGCTATGAGTTGTACTGGCAAACACATGGAAGCCTTGTTGCACCATTTTAAACGATAAGAACTTTTATTGAATAAGCCTGAATGTAAATTAATATACTTTAAAGGAAAAGTAAAGGTGATATCTATAACTGATAATAATCATGCAAAGTAGAACACACATATATATTATTATATTATCCATATATAACATACAATGCAAGAATTGTGGAAGCACTCCAATTAGGCTAATTTACAACTACATTTAGTGGAAGTGCTACTGATCTGGTCAAACATTTATACAAACATAGAAAAGATAATCAATGCACATTCCTAGGCCCCATACAATATCATATTATCTGCTCACTGGCATACTTTATAAACATAGAAAAGATAATCAATGCACATTCCTGGGCCCCATACAATATTATATTATCTGCACACTGACATACTTTATAAACAAAGGGGTTTTAGTATACATTACTGTGATCACATGAATGAAAAGCCTTCCAACCACGTCAAGGTAACCCCAGTCTGGAAGGTCCTAACGTCTAACCTTTTCAATTTCTTTTACTTCAATTACGATTAGCAAACGATTAGCAAACGATTAGTTGTAAATTAGCCTAATTGGAGTGCTTCCACAATTCTTGCATTGTATGTATTTATTGGGAGGCTTGGTCAAGCCTCCATGTGGTAATAGCACCCCCAACATGCCCCTTTAATGGGAGGTCCTCTGCCTTTAATATAAAGCACTGGATGGCCTCTTCCCTCATTTTAAAAAGCCAAAGGGCTGAGGGGGAAGGGAGAGAGCCTGTTAAATGGATCCAGTGTGTAAGAATGAGAAATGCAAAAGTTTGCTAATCGTAAATTTGCAAGTAAAAGAAATTGAAAAGTTAGACGTTAGGACCTCCAGACTGGGGTTATTGACGTGGTTGGAAGGCTTTTCATTCATGTGATCACAGTAATGTATACTAAAACCCCTTTGTTTATAAATGATGCCAGTGGCAGATAATATGATATGAGGGGCCTAGGAATGTGCATTGATTATCTTTTCTATGTTTGTATCCATATATAACATAATATGTGGATGTATCTGGTCACAAACTTCCTTCTGGACTTGTTCGATGGAACCCTGCCTTTGAAAATCTTGCGCTTGCCCCTGTGGGTGCACAGTAAATTGGACATATTACTTACAGAACGTAGCTTCCCTCCCTCTGGCCTAAGTTAAGATGCACATCACAAAGTGCATCTTCCCATTTGGTTATGTCCCGGACTGAGAGAGGGGGTGGGACTGGAAAGTAAAACAGTTCTCCCTAGTGAAATTCAATAATTTATCAAAAACACAACGTTTCGGGGGAATGTTTTACCCAGGGTGAGGACCTGAACGCTAGGTCCTCACCCCGGGTTCGCGTAACCTACAGCAGCGTCTTACAGCAACGCTGCCATGGTAGGCTCCGCCCCCTTCTCCCCCTCGGCGACGAGGCCAATAGGAAGGCACACTTGTTGCAGTGTGGACATGCCCTTTAATTTCAGGGTGTGATCTTGCCCTTTACATTTGCACAGCAAGAACTATTATAATTTGTAGAACACCATACATAATAGTATTAAAAATTGTCTGAAGGGCTTATTTAGTAAGATAAGCAAAGTTTTCCTCTGCTATAAATTTGCAGAAACCAAACAGATGTTGGCTTTTTACTGGTTACTTAATTAGGTAACATCGGAGTGGTTGCTGCAGATTATTATTGCAAGTATTTGTGCTCGGAAAAACCTTTAAAGGACGATTATAGTCAACCCCCCCCTGCTCCTCTTCCTCCATAGCTGCACAGTACCCAGGGTAAGACTAAATGCTACTCCTCACCCTGGGACTTTCGCTAACTCCTCACTCCTGCAATGCTTAACTCAAAGTCTCTGAAGGCATTCCGCTCCTCCTCTCTTCCCCTGTAAGTGACAGATTGCATGCGGCCAATGGGAAGACATGCTCTTCAAGTAGATGTGTCTTCCCATTGGCTGCAGCATGGACTATCACTGACAGTGGAAGAGAGGAGGGATGAGAGGAGCGCGGTAGGAGACTTGGAGTAAGTATTGCAGGATTTAGGAAAGGTGAGGACTAAGTGTTTAGGTCCTCAACCTGGGTACTCTGCAGCAATGGGTCAGGGAGAATGTGAGTACAATTGTCCTTTAATAAAGGGTTTTGCGTTTTGAACTTTGATAAGGATAATACTTGATTCTTGATATACTTTTTTTTTAAGTTTTTTCATTGCAGGTGCAGTAGAAGAACTTTATACTGTACATATTTATATCACCAATCACTGCACAGCTCAAATCATCCTTGAACACAATGCACTGGTATGGATATGTTACAGACATTTATTGAGAACATTAATTCTCACAATAAATATACGCATCAATTAAAAAATAATGCTGCCTACACTTCATGTACAGAAATTATACACAGCAGGAAAATACATATTTTTTGGAATCATTATGGCATTAGGCAATCTATTAAGGTTCCTGTTGCTTTTCTGAATGTATTCAAATCTCCTGTATTCTCATTTATAGCAATCCTAATATATCTGGTTCGCATTCAATGAAATACAAACAGCAGGTTTACAGCATAACCTTTATAGATCACTTGGACTCTCACTTTATTCTTTAGACCACATGTTTCATTGCACAGCTTGTATTGCTGAGAACTGCAGCCCCTGTTGCCTCTAATTTACAGACAGGAACAAGGGACTGTGCTGAATATGCAAATACAGGCAACTGGAAATGTGTTTTTCTATGTATTATGTTCTCTTCCAGGGAATTCTGCAGTGCTGGTGGTTTCCCGTTCATGCTGGAGGACGAGGCAGTAGGGCAGTATATAATAGGGGAACTTCCTCTAGCCAATGATGGAATATGTAATATAAATGTTTAGGTCCTCATCATCCCATCATAGTTAGTTTTATTCATTGTTAAGGAAACTAAAGGAAATCCGAGGGTAAGGACCTCAGCAGTATTGGGGGATGGAGGTTTGTTAGTGTGGGTACTGTCTTTAATGAAAATACGTACCTTAGGATGATTCTAAAACTGCAAGTTTACTTGTAATATCCTTTTTTTAAAAAAAACGAGCCCTTTGTGGATAGTTAAAGGGATGTATTACTATACTATCTGTAGTGAGAAGGGCAAATAATTAGTTGTTTTATGGCTAGGCCACAGTAACGCGTTTTTCACGATTTGCGCACGCAATTTTGCTTGCAATTGCGTACACGATTTTAAATAACATGTCTATAACAGAAAATAGGGAAATCGCACACGGAAATCCGCAATAACGCACCAGAATCGCACACAATAGATTATACCCCCCATCCCAACCCATCTTCCTTGTGTATCCAGTGTAAGGACCTAAATTTTACTTCCTCGCCTCTGGGTCAGTGGCAGTTCTAGTTTTTCTGCTTGTTCATTGCAATATGACTGTTCCACTTCTCTTGGTTCCTCAGATTGTTAAATAGATTATTCCATGGATTGTAAATTTAGCTGGTGTGAGAAGCAGCATTTTTTTTTCAAAAATGTATCCAGTCTACCCTGTGGTTGACAGCAGTATAGAGCAGGGCTTCTCAACGGGTGTGCCGGCGGGGGACACTGGCATGACTTCAGAGTGCCAGAGGTGTGGCCTCAGAATTTTGGTAGTGGAAATATTATTTTATATTATATATTATTACTATTATAAATATAACTAATATAATAGTTTTAATCTAATATGGATTGCTACAACGCTACCCATGAGAAAGATTTGCATTGGCTGGCATACCATGGTCTAAAAAAGTCTGAGAACCACTGGCATAAAGAACGTTCCACATTAACCCTGCAGCTGCCTGAGGTGATTGCTGATACTGGGTTTATATAATTACTTACCGTACCTACCTCACGTGATGGAGCTTAGTGAGCAGGAATAGGGACATTGAGAAATCCTGGAGGTGGTTGTATATAAATGACAACTGTCAACATGCAAATGCAAATAAATGTAAATGTCACCATTTCATTAATTCTATATACACTGGAGCGACAGTTCAATATATTATTTATACAGAACATTAATTCGATGTGCCCATACATGGTCAGATGTTATTGGCTCCCTCTACTGTAGTAAGGAAACTGGTCATCAAAATTTGCATCCCAGGCCCCCGGATATTGACAATATTCAGCAAATTTATCAGATACATTGGTGTCACAGCTCTGTCTAAATACAATCATTATATGTAGTGTAAATGTGGATGTCTCTGTAAAATACAATCAGGGAGATTCAATATACCGTAAGTTCTTATTTAAAATGGTGCTAAATTTGCCCCAGCCATCAGATCTTATTTAGCATTTGAAAGCTAACATCTGATTGGTTGGGGCAAAATTGGCACCATTTTAAACGATAAGAACTTTTATTGAATAAGCCTGAATGTAAATTAATATACTTTAAAGGAAAAGTAAAGGTGATATCTATAACTGATAATAATCATGCAAAGTAGACACACATATATATTATTTATATATATAATATAACCTACAATGCAAGAATTGTGGAAGCACTCCAATTAGGCTAATTTACAACTACATTTAGTGGAAGTGCTACTGATCTGGTCAAACATTTATACAAACATAGAAAAGATAATCAATGCACATTCCTAGGCCCCATACAATATCATATTATCTGCTCACTGGCATACTTTATAAACAAAGGGGTTTTAGTATACATTACTGTGATCACATGAATGAAAAGCCTTCCAACCACGTCAAGGTAACCCCAGTCTGGAAGGTCCTAACGTCTAACCTTTTCAATTTCTTTTACTTCAATTACGATTAGCAAACGATTAGCAAACGATTAGTTGTAAATTAGCCTAATTGGAGTGCTTCCACAATTCTTGCATGTATGTATTTATGGGAGGCTTGGTCAAGCCTCCATGTGGTAATAGCACCCCAACATGCCCCTTAATGGGAGGTCCTCTGCCTTTAATATAAAGCACTGGATGGCCTCTTCCCTCATTTTAAAAAGCCAAAGGGCTGAGGGGGAAGGGAGAGAGCTGTTAATGGATCCAGTGTGTAAGAATGAGAAATGCAAAGTTTGCTAATCGTAATTGAAGTTAAGTGCATCTTCCCATTTGGTTATGTCCCGGACTGAGAGAGAGGCGGGTGGGGGAGGAAAGTAAAACGTTCTCCTTAGTGAAATTCAATAATTTATCAAAAACACAACGTTTCGGGGGAATGTGCCCCCTTCTTCAGGTGGGACTGGAGCAGACCAGGGAGCTCTACTTTCTGGCCAATTTAATGTAGCCCCAGAGGTGAGGAACTAGCATTATAGATCTTTACCCTAAATACTTTAGAAGGAGGTGGAGGGTCAGTCTGGGGGTATGGAGTATCAAAATATGGGTTTAGTTTTCCTTTAATTATTCACTATTAACACTTAGCACTTACAAACAATAACGCTTATTTCATGTTTTTAGTTTGTATTGTTCTCGTACTGTGGCAGGATTACCTGGGCTGTTTTGGTCTGTGTGTAGCGTGAACAAGCCCTTTACGAAAATAAGAAACTCTAGGTTAACGGCTTTTGAAACATCTATTGCATTAGGCAGATAAACAAAGGCATCACCCTCCCACTCTCACCAGCTAATTATCCCTAGATTCATATTTAAAAGAAAAGCTTATTCTACTTGATGCCTTTTTCGCAGCAATGACAGCAAAGTCAGTGGCATAACCCATGGCTTGTTCTGGACAGTTCATGTAATAGTCTATTAATTGACTATGACAAATGAGGCACTATCTGTTGACTAACAGCCTATGGCCCCACAACCTTTCAAAAAAACAGACAAGTGACAGGAAAACATGATGATGTTTATAGCCTGTCCTGTAGTTATTCTGTGTATATTTTAGAATACATACATACATTAGGTGTTTTATAGAATTAACGCTTCAGCTGCCAGTATTATATGACAGCCACATCCAACTTGTGTCCCTCTTTGCAAACTACAACTCCCAGCATTCTCTGGCTACAGTAGGAACAGGGAATGTTGGGAGTTTTAGTTTGCAAATATCTGGAGGGCAGCATGTTAGGTATTCTTGATTTAACAATATATCCAAATAGTTCTTTTCACTCAATGACATTGGTAAGGTTTTAATTAAATATAAATTGAGGTGATGGGCCCCCGATGCGAGAACGAGAAAAGGTAGAAGTAGTGGTGACGCATAGGGGAAACAGGAACAGGAAGCCCAGAGGAAAAATCCAGCAAGTTCCATTACTATTTAAACTGGTCATGGAACGCTGAGCTGATGTTTAATATGCTTATGTTAGGTAGTGTGTGGATTATTGCTTCTAATACCCAAGTTTTAGTAAACCATGTGACACTGATTATAACTGATTACGTAGCTAAGAGCCATATTCATTAGGATGGAGGACATAAACCGCTAGGCTCTTACCCCTAGGATTCCTGTAGTTTCCCTAAAGATTGGCTTGTAGTGCCGACTAGCTCCGGCCTCCTAATGTTATCATGGAAAGACGCACTCTGCCACATCTTCCTTCCCATCGAACAGTGTTTGATGGCTTTTTTAGGGAAACTAAAAGGAATGTGTGAACATAGTGGTTTAGGTCCTCACCCTCGGTACTATTTGGGGAGGGAGGGTTGTTAAGGTGGGCATTGTGAAGGTTACGAAATTGGTAATTTACTTGTAACATCCTTATATTTTAAAGGAGAGCTCATGGGAGGATGATTAAAATGATGCATTACTTGCCTATCTTCAGTGAGAAGGTCAAAAGATAAATAGGGCGATGCACCAACGGGCGCATTGCTCCTGACTTGGAGTTTAAGTCATGCTAACCGATGTTATATCTGTTAGAGTGACTAACTCCTTCCTTGTGGCGGCTGCGTGGCTAACGTGAAAGTTAACAGCGCAGCCACCGCAAGCGATGCTATATGCCAAAATCGGCATTTTATTGCGGCACTTTCAACATGGTGTTGAAAGTGCCGAAATAGACCAGGTAGCGATGTTCCAAGCGCCGCTAGTGCATCCCCCTGAAACTGTTTTAATCTGCATTTTTGTTTGAGACTGTAGCTGTCATTTAAAGGCCAGTTATACCCCTAATCCCAACCCTTCTCCCTTATAAAACATACCTGGTGTAAGGAACTGAATTGCTAGTTGCACCTAAGGGTGCACAGTAAATTGGACAAATAACTTACAGAAAGTAGAGATCCCCCGACTGCTCCAGCTTCACCCCCTCCCTCTGGCATAGGTGAATATGCACGTAACAAAGTGCTTCTTCCCATTGGTTATGTCCCAGACTGAGGGAGGGGACGGAGATGGAGCAGACAAGGGGGCTCTGATTTCTGTAAGTATTTTAACCAATTGATGTAGCCAGAGGTGAGAAACTAGCATTAAAGGAAGAGGTGGGTGGGTATAAAGGCCTTTAAAGCAGCTTTTACATTATTTCCTGTAATGTACTTCTTTTGTCTAGAATGCATAACAGCCCACACCGACTTTAAACTGGCCCTGGTGTTAAGGGATTATAGTTATAGAGTGAGAGCAATTAAGAGTTGCAGTTTAAAGCCTTGAGAGCTGTATCTTGGATATCCATGAATTTGACTGTACTTTTTCTCTGACTGCATTACCTTCATTCTTATTCTGGGCACTAGTAACACCAATGAAAATAGCCTAGACCGGATCATAACCTACTGTATATTAAAAGAAATGATCCTATCCTGTGACACAGCTGTGACTGTTATCCAGCATGCCGCTGGTAATTACATAGTGAATGTAAAATATAAATGGAGAGATACAAACCATATGGCAACTGTCCATCTGACTACGCTGTAATACATCTTACTCCCTCTAAATTACATCTAATGGCAGAACCCAGGGATTGGAGCACATTGCAGAGCGTGCCAGGGAACAGTGCACATCGTATGCTCTGGACTATTGAGGTGACTCAGCTTCTGAAGAATGTTATATGATTGTGATTTATTTTACCCAGATATCATGCAGTAAATTATATTTTCAATTATATTGCCAACCTATCTCATTACACATCAGTCACCTGGTATCCAGAAACTCTTCAATACAGAATGAGAGGAATGTCACTGTCCAACATTGATTACCACCCAAGATGGAAGCAAATCTATGAATTGGCAATCAGTCATCCTTATGGTGACCATAGACACAACAATCATGTATGATCCGGCGATTGTACAATTGGTGTTGGCGAAATTAAAAAAAATTCAACCTGCCTGATTGTATGACCATGATCATTGTGTCTATGGGCACCTTTAGAGCCACATGGTAAACAAAGTGACTATACAGCAGGTGTAAACTAGTGACAGCTCAAAACTAAACATAAGTACTAGGGAAAAAGACAATATTCCTGCAGCAGTTTGGATTGTGAATAATTCAGATGTTCGGTGGATTTATTTGGTCCAGCTTTGCTAAATAAGGTATCATCCTACTCCATGTGAGAGATGTTGTTCTGGTTGTAGGTTAATGACCATTATGTTTCTTTAAGGCCAGACCCTTGATTTTTATCATTGTAGAGGACAGTTAATTACCATCCCTGAATCTTCATTTACAAATATTATTGCAGCTAATTGGTCAGTATGATAATGGGGACCAATTACTTCAACTTCACAATGCTTGCATTTTAATGAGCTGCTAATGGGGCCCAGGCTTGTCTTTTCTGATCTGTAGGTGAATATTGCATGTTGGAACATTGTGCAAACAGTTGCCCTTGTGACTTGCTGCATACTAATAAAGTAATTAACATATAATCATATGGATGGTTTCTAGTTGATGCTACCCATGCATGTAATTGACACTGAATTATGAGATTCAATCAGTGAAGGAGCCTTTGGAACTGTGCATGCAAAATGCAGACATAATTCACCTGAACCACAGCACTGAAAATAAAAAATACAGTTCATGCATGTTAAACACAAATTTCAAGGTAAGTGAAATGTACAGCAATACCAATAGAATGTTTATGTTATAAACTATCAAATAAATGATTAAATAAAATGGCAAATCGTGCCCACATAAAGGGTAAAGTAAACTCTAATAACCAAAGTACAGATGGTTTCCTGTGTGAAAGACCAAAACCTCGGTGGCTGTGTGGCATATACCAAGCTGGTACAGATTGTAGAGAAGGCTTAGAATAATTTTCTTCAGGGATGACGGGGAAAAAGGTATTGTGGCCTTGAGGTTTAGAAGGGTCCTGCTAATATAGGACAATCCACTAAGAAGGCTACCGGCGCACACTGAAGTAATTCCACTGGACTTCGTAAAATCAGTATTTATTAAACATATGTGCAGAAAGACACGAACATGGCCTTACTCGTTTCGAGCCAGATAGGGCTCTTACTCATAGGCTTCCTGCTAATATATATGAATTGTACTTTGGAGGGGTTAACATTGGAAACAATCTCAATCTAAACTAGAAAGGGAAAGTTTAAGTATAAACTTTGAATTTGGCTTGAAAGACTGCATTTTGGAAGGGAATTTGTGTGTTTGTGCTGCAGATTTTAAAACTCAATAATGTCAATGAAGAGGACATTGTTGTTTTTTACTTACCCTTTAAATATGTCACATGCATTAAAGGTAGGTCAGTTGGTGTGTGTGTATTTATATCAGGTTGGGGGATAAAATACTAACTAATACTAACTAGTTTTTTTTACTTTAGTTACCCTTTACGTATGGCTGCCATAGTAATGGATAAGTAGATCAGTAGGTGTGTGTACCCGTGTCAGGTTGAGAGTTAAAAACTTTTTTGATGATTGGTCAAAATTAGTTTTTTTTACTTTAGTTACCCTTTACGTATGGCTGCAACAGTAATGGAGGGGTAGGTCAGTAGCTGTGTATACCTGTATCACGTTGGGGGTTAAAAAAAAAAATTTTTTGATTATTGATCAAAATTAGTTTTTTTGACTTTAGTTACCCTTTAATGTATGGCCTCCACAGTAATGGATAAGTAGATCAGTAGGTGTGTGTACCTGGGTCTGGTTGAGGGGGTATGTCTTTTTTGTGTTTACAACCATAAAACTATCTTTTATTAAGGATAAATCTAAATTAGTTTTTTTGACTTCAGTTACCCTTTAAATATGACTTCCATGGGAATGGAAAGGTAGGTCAGTAGGTGGGTGTACCTGGGTCTGTGTGGGGGGTTGGGGGTATCACCATTTGTATTTATGACCATGAAAAAAACAGTTTTGAAATATCCACATTTGAGGATTGTTACCATTATAGTCTATGGGAACAAATGTCCGGAAATTCGCGGATAACGCCGTAACGCTTCCACGGATTCCTTAGCTAGAAGATAGCATACTTCTCCTATATGCCCCGCACGTGTGTACTGAATTTCATGTCTCTAGCTCAAAAACTGTGGGAGGAGATACGGTCCAAAAAAGCAGAAGAATAAAACGGAAGAAAAAAGAAGAAGAAATAGAAAGAACAGTAATTTGGCTTTTTCAAGCCAAATTAACTACTGGTATACTTTTCCTCTTTGCCACCAGTATTCTGTACTGCATTTGATAATGTATATTAGAAATCTAATTAAATGAGCTATTGTGAAATGCAGGTACAGTATATGTGTATTTATATAATGACACTCAGGTACGCAGAGGATTCAAATAAAGAAATACCCGGTAAGTGCAAAGAATTAAAAACAATAACTAAAATAATTATTTGAATATCTATATTTAGATAGATTTGTATACGTAGCTATATAAAATACAAGTTGTGTGTGTATGTATGAAAACCCACTGATAATTTTGATGAGACTTGGCATACATACATTTTTGGACCCCAAAAAAATATAGGCTACTTTTTTTTGCAAACCACCTGTTTTTCTCACCCCCTTCAAAGGGTCACTATATTCACTCAAAAAACGTAACATTATCTGAAACTACAATTTGAGAGAAGTAAAATGGTGGTTCTCGTTCATTCATCTGTGCTTGCTTTGTCATTAAATTATTAATGTTTAGTGAGTGCTACTATTTCCACCCACCTTCCCTTACTCAGTGCCTTCTTGTAGTGTCTGCGACACTTATAAGCTCTGCACAGCCGCACCATAGACACTTCTCTGCTTACACATCTTCCCCTCCCTCCCCCTTCTTTATTTTCTCTGCGGATTCTTTTAATTGTTGCAGAAAGTGTGATTGAAGGCAGGCAAAGGTCATTTCAACATTCCATCATAGGCAATTTAGTAACAATAAATTGTGTGCTTATTTCTCTGCAATGGCTTTAATGCTGTCTCCCATATTCTGGTTGAGATGGGGGTGTGGAGGATGGAGTGTGGAACATTGTTTAAGGGAACATAAAAATAATTTCTTTATGAATATCAATAAATCATTCATGTGACAGGGACTGAAAAAGCGCATAAAGGGTTCTTAAGGAAGGAAACATACAGTTACATCATTCCATGAAGGATACATACTAAACTATGGAATGTCCATTTTGAGGTGTTTTTGGTTGCTTTTAGTCTTGCAGAAAGAATGCTGGGCAGATCTACAAATGATGTGCGACCCTTATAATGAAAAGTGAATGGAAGATAGATAGAAATAGATAAAGCAAACTTTTCTGGGTGATTTCTGCGCCTTGTCTCATAGACACAGATTTCTCTCATCCCCTTGTAAGATGTGAATTAATACAAGATCTGCCTAAATAAGGATACAAAATAAAACATTTTAATTTTTTTGCTTATTCATGTAAAATATTCTTTTTACTGTGTCACAAAATAAATCACATATTTTCCAAAATATCTATCAATGAAAATGTGGAAATAATTAGCTCGAAATATTTCACCAGCTTGGATGTGGCAGCTTCATGAAAGAATATAAGCAAAAAGGTAAGAGGTGCACACTACTAATTGTGTATTATAACTTTATTAGTGAACCACACACATGCAGATACACAATAAGTACCGGTAGCGTGCACCTCTTACCTTATTGCTTATACTGTAACTTAAAGTCCTTGGGTAGAGGGATTTTGGAGGTTGCACCAAGTACTGTACATCACTGGCAAATTGCCTCTAAGTGTGCGTGGGTCTTATCGCATACAGTGCATCTTAATTAAAGAAGCATTTTCTACCACCCAAAACCTTGCTCTCGCTAGCTTTAAAAGTCTCTGCAAGGCCTTTAAGTATACTTACCAGTACTCGTTCCTTCGCCTGTATACTGCTGCTGCATGGCAATGTCTCAGCCAATCAATGACAGATGACGCTAACGATCCAGACCCTTTTCCTGATGCTGTGCACAGAGCAGCAGCAGAAGCCATAACTTAGAAGCTTTGCAGAGAGTTTAAACCTAACAAGGTCTAGGTTTTAGGGGGTTGACTTTAAATTTTAGTTTGTGTGGTGGACATGCCCTTTAAAACCCATGCAACCAAATAGCCAGATTCTATTAAATAAAAGGTTAAAATAGATAAATGTTATGGGGTAACCACTTTTGGGTAAATTGTGTTAACATAAATTAAGCTTCTAGAACCGAACAATTGATTGTGGATCTCAGTCTGGGGAGGGGGGTAGGTCAGGGGCCCAGCCTCCAATCTCACAGGGGGGCTGCAGTTATGACCCTGATTAATATCAATATATTTATTGTGTTAAGTCCAGTATTGTGGTGAAAAGTAATATTTCCAGAAAGTCAACCAATATGAGACGAGGGCTGTAACTGAGAATTAGGCAACATTACAGGGTAAGTCGCTACTCATGTAAATGTGGAAATAAGACCCTGATTGGACTTTATTTTAAAATTTAGAAAAGCTAAAATGCAAAAGTCCTTATTTGTATTAGGAAACCCAACATAATGTACTGACACCTTTTCCAGGTTAGAAATATTATTTCTAATGCCTTTTCTCCACCTATTGGTGATTTTAAAGGCTTAACGCAATCCTACACTTTTAGGTATTTTACTTATACTTTTCAGCAGTTACGGACGCAATATATGGCTATATGTGGTGAAATGGTGATAGGCGGCATTATCACCACAGTTATCATCATCAGTTATCACCACTTTATAAATTGTACAAATTTGCCAAAAACAGCGGCAAAACCTTAGTGAACTCTTATTAATATGACCCTAAAACTAGATAAATATTGACAATGTAATATAGTTTTGTAATATACTGTTTTGGAACATTACACCACACAGGACAGAAAGGGGGCAGTGGGAGCCCTCCTATGGCAACATTATTATAACATATAGTGGAAGTGCTACTGATGTGACCAAAAAATAAGAACAAGCAAGAAAAGAGATGATCAATGCACATTCCTGGGCCCCATATACTTTCATAATATCTGTGCTAGTGCAAACAGCAAAAACATGGGGGTTTTTAGTTACAATTTTATGCATAAAAGTGAAAAGCCTTCCAAGGTCAAGGTAACTGGAGGTTAACGATCGAATTACCGATGATAAATTTACAATACCGATTGTAAATCTATGATAATGAAATCCTTTTTTTTGTTTTGTTATTACACTACAAAGGCACTAAATGAAAGGTGATTGCATTATAACAGGCAGGGCACCTGTACTGACAGATTCTGACAGATACCATACAGCAACCATGAGGACTATGTCCTGTCCATCTTGCAGGAAGTTAGAAGAGAAGCAGCTAGCTGGGAAATATAAACTCAAGCTGCTGTAGTTCCAAGGAACTCTGGATAACTGCCTTATTGTCAAATTTGTATATGTTTAAAGACACGGATGCCAAAAAACTCCAAAAGGGCTGGAGAGCAAAGCCGCCCATGCAGCTGATACTCTGAATGTAATTTAGATCATCTGATCCTTAACAGCAGGATCTGGTTTATTACTAAGTTTCTTTTCATTTCTTAAGCTATTTTTTAGGTTTTTCATTTTAACAATGTATATTTATAACTGTAGATCTCTACAAAGTGAGTCTACCAAACAACATTAAATCAAAGGAAAGAGCACATTGGTTTGTCTCTCTTCTCAGTTTGCACGTAGGAAGTGCTTTATTTCCCTGCATTCCGTGTCCAGTCCTAAGCTACTTCAGACAGGTCACTGCACACTAGTCTCTAGCCCAGACCTGGTAAGGCCCATTGGCTGCCCCTGACTGGCCCTTCAATAAAAGACCTGTACCAAAAAAAAATGTAAATATTAATTGATTGTCTCAGCCTAAAAAAATTTATTTATTTTTATTAAGTTTATTTTATTAAAAAATTGATGACCGGATCAATTGATTATTATGGATCAATTGATTAATATGGTTCAATTGATTAATATTTAGATATGGATCTAAAAATATTACACACCTTCTATTACATATTGCAACTATTAATAAAAAAAATTCCAATGAACCAGGGATGTTATTTTAATATTTTTATAAAATCCTGTTTTGCAATCTCTACATATAATGAGAACTGGGTTGAACTTATAAAGCTGGGTACACACGATTAGATATTTCGGTCTGATCAACCGATTCAGTGTATAGGTCGATCGGACCGTAATTATCACATCCGAATGCTCCCATGTCCGACTGACCTTTCGTCTGAATCGGACATGGTGGAAAACCTCGTCCGATCGTGCAATCCTCTATGGACCGCACGATCGATCGCGGTAACTATCGGACGCGGCTGCTTTTGCCGCGACCGACAGTCCTTCCTCCTGGCCGACCGGTCGAAAGTATCGAACAGTCGGTCAGGAGGAAAAATTGCTAGGTGTGACCCTAGCTTAAGTCCCGCCCTTCATGTCAATCCAGGTTTCTCATGCGGCCCCCTGTTTAATTTAATTGCCCACCCCTGTTCTAGCCAATTGTGAGACACAATCTGAGATGGCAAAGCTCATGGTTCTTATTTTGCCAGAATACTAAATTCTCTTAAGAATTCAATGGGATTATATATCTGAACTTTTCCCCTTGCTCCCAAACTACAACCTTAGGACTGTGCTGTTCCTGACACCTTTCATGATACAGTGAAAAAAGGATCGTGTGACTGGCAAGAAATGGCAGTGACAGATACAGTCACACCATTTTAAAGGTAAATGCTGTGTACTGCAGGTAAATCCATTAAAAATGGATTAAAAATCCATACAATTATACTCATATTTAGAGACATTTTTAATCTTGTGGTAGCACTGTTCCACAATACTTCACCTTTAACGATTGAATTTTTTTCAATCAAAAACGTACAGGATTGTTGTACAATCGCCTATACAATACCATAGCAGTAGTTTACAACCACTTCGTATTGTACGGCCGATCGTGGTGTAAATATACCACCGGGGATGTAAATGTGCAGCCGTACTTTTAAAATAACATGAGGTTTCAAAACTTTCCAATACTGCGGGTTTTTAAATTTGTCCCTTTATATTAGGAATAAAAAAAAAGTCAGTCAAATATTTTGTATTTCTCTGGAATGCTGTATGCAATTCACACCGGCTGGTAAATAAACTGCAGACTAACAAGCAGTATTTAAAGTCTTCTAAATTGGTGTGGAGGCATCTGTGAATTGAGACTATGTGCATTGAGACAGTGAATACTGATCTCAGGGGGTGTGGACAATAAATGCACATGCTCACAAGGCTCTTTGAAGACAACATGGGCTATGAGTTGTACTGGCAACAACATGGAAGCCTTGTTAGTTACTGAATCTATTTCTCACATGTACGTAAATGCAACTTACTAGAGAATCTTACAATGCATGTATTGTATAAAGGTGTTTTGGGGAGAAAAAGGTTTCACAGTACGATTTTAACAAATTTAGTTTAATTTTTTTAGTTTAGTTTAAGTTCAGCACAAATAGATATTTCATTGTTTCAGTAACCATAATGTACCCATCCAGTGATTTCACTGTCTATAAATAAATGCTTTCAGTACTTGCTAAACTTTTTGCAGTACCCTAATAGTGTCTGTTATGGCCTCAGTCCCTGGATTCATTAGTTGGCTCAGTAGAGATCTGAATGTTTGACCCATCCAGCAGGAAAGATTACTGTTAGGAATATTTTAAGGAAATATGCATCCTGGGAAGAAGAAAGACCGTGCATAAATGATAAAGTGAACAATCTGGCTCAGCTTGGTGGGGGTGTCCCGTGTTCATTTGGAAAACACACAACGTTTCAGCTGCACAGACAAAAACATGAAATACCATTAGTGAACCCAAAATGGACGCTCACTACGGACCACAGCAAACTATAGTAAACGGGATTAAATCCATTGATTTCACAAAAATGCAGACAAAAATGTGATACAATGTAATATAGATAAATCATTTAAAAAAACATTCCACCGAACTCCTGCTTCATGCTGGCCATATTCAACTGAAAGCTGGAGATAATCCTACAATTTTGCACTTCATTTAAGTAGCATCTTCACTGATTAAATCACATTAAGTATCACATACGTTGCTAGCAGCTTTCTAAATACCAGCTACAGCTAGATAATGTAGAGTTATTCACATTGAAGAAAATGTGCTTGTGTGGAGATATTATCTTACTTCATACGTATACATATAAGGGTATGTCCACCCCCCACATAAACTTTTAGGATTAGGCTAATTGCCCCCCAGAACTTTGACCTTGTGAGTTTCTTAGTTTCCAAAGCGGCTGGTAAACATACTTACCAGACTTTGTGTGGGGGTGGACATTCCCATTAAAAATGGTAAAACTGTGGATCTGTCTTCCAGTATATTTGGCAATGACAGGTGGACTGGATAGAGAACCAGGTGCCTTTCTAAGATCTAGAATTGTGAACTAGTTGTGTTGATTCAGGGATTCCACCAATTAACATTTGGTTTCAGGGCAGAATTTTTTCCCCAATTCAGAATGTGTTTTGTTTTTTTTTTTGCATACCTCTTGATTTACTTCTAGGCATCATGGGACTTGAAGTTTAATTCATAAAGCGTAACTGTGGTCTCTATACAAGTGTCCTTTATTAAAAAGAGCACACTCCTACCTTTAAAATGACTCCAGGATCATGCTTCTAGCTTCAGTTTATCCAAAGTTACAGCTGTATAAATGGTTGTTTTTCTTGCTAGTACTGTCATTTGTAACATCACAAAAATTTTGGGGTCTGATCCCAAGTTTAAGGTTGAAGCATGCCCACTGCTGGGATAGAGCATGATCAACTGCATCATAAGCTCCGCCTTGAACTTCTAAATCATTCTAATTGAGAGACACATCACCAGGCTAAAGTGAATCTGAAAAGCTAAAGATAACAGTGTTCTAGATAAAGCTGAACTGAGCACTCTTAAGTCCTGTGGATGTATGTCATCAGGTCCAGGAGCTTTATTCATATTAACTTTGCCTTATTGTTTATGTACCATCTGTCAGCCAGAGTGAATATTCATCTTATACCCCTTACTTATTATTATACAGTATTTTTACCTAAGATCACCCCAGTCTATGAGCTAAATTTCTTTCCTAACTTTGCTAAAGTTAAATATCTTTGTTTACCCAGTATACTGTGTGTTGGGCAATATATTAAATAACAATAGGTTATGATCACATTTTTCATTGCTTTAATCACCATAATGAGCTCAGGGTTATAAGATATTACCAGATTCAACAAAAGCATCTTTTCTAGTGACATTGAAATACTCATGTAGAAAATTTAGGAACGTAATACCTTTTGAGGTGTTGGCAGTTCTATTACTTCAATCAATGTCAGGGTAATTAAAATGAATTGATTGCACCCCCATGACTAGAGCATGCCCCAAATATGTGGCCTTTTCCATCTGCTTATGGGGGTGAATTTCTCCTCTTCACTAGCATTTGGTGGACTATAACAGACACCTAAAGGTAATTTACCCATTTTCTTTCTTTTTGATCACATTTGCACCACCCATGTGCTTCAGCCTTATTATTTATGCCAATTTACATTGCTGTGTGTCTCTCTAGAAAAGAGATTAGTACTGCCAAAATAATGTTTGCATTTATTGTATGAGTAATAAATAAACAATACTGAAAAGATGAAAAAAACTGCAACTTCAGAACATGTAAAGGTAATAAAGACACCATAATGGATGTATAAACAAAATATATGTTAAAGGGCATGTCCACCCTTAAAACAAAAAAGCGTTGACTTGTCAGCTGCCCGAAACCACAAATGTTGTTTTTCCCAGTTTATTACATATTTATTTAATAAAGAGTTCTATTCCTATCTGGCAAAGGTATCTGCCTCTTCTCTCTGCTCAACTAGCTTTTTATAGGCTTGTGTATGAGCAGAGGAGGCACCAGGTAATACACGAGTTAATCATTGGCTGTGACAGTTGGGGCCAGCTTACTCTGCCAGAATCTGGGCAATAATTATCCTTTAATACCTGGTTAAAATTGCAGGTAATAAAGTGCAAATTATCAGTTGGGGAAAATTTACCAGTTTTTTTTATTTAAGGGTGGACATGCCCTTTAATAACACATTGTACTTAGTGCATAATCTCACTGGATGGGGAGAATGGGAATGCATAACTATGAGGTTCTGCGTTTTCCCTTGCACAGAATGTAAGCAAGCCAACTATAGTTATTATCTAAGAATTAGCGGCATGAGTGCACAAGAGAAAATAAGAAAAGGAGTTTGATTACTTACTCCTATAGATTTCAACTGGCTCCTTTAAGCCTATGGAATGAAGCTTAGAATTAGACAAACATGTTAATTTTTTAGTGCTCTCTATAACCACCAAATAGAACAGAAAGTATTGATATGATGACAAATGGGTTACAGTGCATTATGTCATGTTATATACTGTATATGTTTTTGCTGATAGTAAGATTTATATATGCTTCCTCCTTTTTGGTATAGCATTGAAAGTCTTAAGCTTCGAACACACGTGCCCATTGTGTATGAACGGGCATTTTGCCCAAATATTGGCCCTTGGTCGGTCATCGTTGATGATCCAACATTTTAGCCTTCCTCTGGGTCAACATTTAGGTAGGATTAATTAGTAGGTTATAAAGGTTGGACTAGATGGTTATTTAACCTCTCTTAGCATGTTACTATGTTACACAAGTACCCACATGTACATTGTTTACCCACCTTGTAGTTCAAAGACACTGTAAGACTATTTGATATATTAAGCTAAAATGCTTATTACAGATTTTCTACCAATTAGTTGTCTCTGGGATTTGGAACCTAGGGAAACTATTTTGCATATTTGCCATATATTTAACTCTCGGAAAGGGCAACTAATTTCCTGCTTAGCTCTGTGTTTTACCAGGAACAAGCAAAGTGCTCTGCAGAATGTCAGATTTGCAAAGAAAATGAGCATTCTGTAATTGGGAGACAAGGTTATTTATTGTGGAACTGGAATGTAGCTGAAATCTCATAATCCTTTTCCTGTGTACTTTTGAACTTGGAATAAAATTACTGCTTTATCAAAACGTTTTTTTATGCATTGAAAGTGAATAAAGAATAAAAAGGCATTTCCGCCGTGTGGGATGTCCTAATGATATTTCTTTGGAAGAATGATGACTTTTTCTGTTTTGAGTCAGCAGACAGTTCATCTGGTTGAGGAAAATAAAATAAAGTTTTTATGCTCTCTGCTTATTTAGTAATATAAAAAATCCTAATTGTGGCGGTCTGCCTATAAAATGGGGATGTTTGCCAAACTACAAGAAATCTTACTTCTAGACATATTCGTTCACCTTGCATGCAGTGCACGTGTGCAGAAAGGAGAGGGTCGGGTTGCCAGTGACACCTGCAAGTGTTCCCAGGCCAACATTCAGAGGCAATTGCTCTTCTCTAAGGGCTAGGCCACATTAGCGCGTTTTTCGCGCGTTTGCGCACACGTTTCGCGCTCGCGATTTTCGCTAAAATGGAAATCACGGGAATGCGAAAATTCCCGCGATTTCCGATGCGCACGCGATTGCATGTCCGTTCGCGTTTTGGCAACGCATGCATTCACCATTTTTGGTGCGTTAACGCAGCGTTTCCATAACGCGAAAAGGCGAAAACGGGAACGCAAATGCGAACGCACAAGAAAAGCGCGCACAATTTTGTGCGCCTAAAAGAATACTTGATCGTACCTCTCCTACATTTCTACAATTATAGGGTTATAGTACACATTTTATAAAAAAAAAAAAAAAAAAAAGCTGTCTTCTCCTTTTTAACTAATTTTATACAAAGGAACAATAACCAATTATTTTAAGGTTAATTATTTACCCCTTGTAGTCGCATAGTAATACTGTTATGATCAGTTGAATGTATGAAAAATACAATGCAAAGAATCAATAGAATTGCCACCCTTGCTCCTGTCTGTGTCCCAGGCAAAATGTACTTTTTCAGACTTAAAGGAAAAGGAACAAAGAGAGAACAAACTCACCTTTCACGTGATTCTCCGCTGTCACTCTGAAATTCCCGACCGCTTCCTGGTTCTGATTAACTATAGCGCGCATTACCTGTCAGCGTGACAGCTGAGGATCACGTGAAAGGTAAGTTTATTCTATCTTTGTTCCTGGCATTGATTGAAGAACGGAAGGTAATGCATAGATTCTTAATCTCCCAGTGTTCAATCACTACATTCACTTTTGCAGTGAACTGTTTATTTAACTCTATTTAGGCTACATGGTCAGCATTATAATAAATATCATCTGTATGTGCAACAGGTCATTTTTAGGGTATAAGAATTTGTCAACTTAACATTTTTCTTCATTAAATAGAAGCAGGTGTCTATTTACTTGCAGTCTTTTAAAATGTTTATAAATATGAATATACTAACTAATCCTGGAGTCCTTTTTTAGTACCTGATTTGTGTTCATAAATCTGGGGTGGTCCCTGTCTATGTCCTTCTAGAGGTAATAAAGTGGCAGCAACGGCACACACACAATCCGGAGCTATGGAAGATATTTATCTGTGATGACAAGAACAAATGTTGTTTGTGCTCAGTTCTCTGGCAATTCAGCCAGATCTAGGAACCTTGTAAGTATAGTAATCATTGTTTGTAATAGTATGGGGGGCTCTAAAGAGAATTACAATATAGCAATGTTGAAAATATCTGTCCATTTATCTATCTTTTACCTATCTTTATTCATACAGATACACTCGGTGTCAGATAAATGTAGGACCATTTCATCTAAACCCTAATTTGTCATTAAGCTGGGTTCACACAGTAACGATAAAGCCCCGATAACGTCGGATCCGATGGTATCGGGGCTTTATCGTTACTGTGTGTACCTTCGTTTCCTAACAAGCGCGCGGCCGCCGAACGATCGGGTCGGCCGAATGCTTGTTCGGGAAAGACCGAAAATTTTCATCGGCCGCGCTAGACTCCCTATAGAGGAGTCTGCCGCGGCCAATCGAAACACACAGTCCCGAGTGTTCTGCCTATGCTGTGTATAGGGAGAACGCTCGGGACTGTGTGTATGGAAATCTTTGAAAGATGACAGACAACTTTCACTGATCTGTACTGTGTGTACTCAGCTTTAATGATGAGTCCTAAAAAATTACAATTTATTTGGGATTACCTGTCCTTTATGTTGGCCAGACATTTTTGTTGATGACTGTTGATGAATAAATAAGTGCTGTATTAATCCCTGATTTGCAATGCGAAAATAGATGAAACCTCTAGGCAGCAGGCCACATCAAACTATGCGTAGGATCAATCAATCATGGGTAAAGGCCATCGCTCCTACAATAACTACAATAGTATCCAAAAATGAAGATACACAATAGAGCCTTCTTAGCAAAAATTGGCTATAATTTTTAATGTGGAGATCAGCACAAATATCAACACCACTTAAAAACAAACAAACAAAAAACAGTGCAAAGTACATTGTCAGCTCCATCTAGTGGCTAAATGTAAATTAGTATTCAAGGGAAACTACCATTAAAATGGTCCATCCTACTCAATAACACATATTTTACCTTGGTAAGTAGGCTTGATAACCTACCTACATACCAGTTCAATATTTACACGAAAAGTACAATGTCCATGTATGCAAAATGTAAAAGTCCATATTTGTAAAGGAATGAAAGTATCAACTTTTAATTATCATTTAACCCCTGGGGTTCTATTGTGCATAGAGGTCAATCCATCTTAATTCTGCCTGCGATCACCAAATTAGAAATTTCTTCCACTATTAACCGTATGCTTACAGTCAAAGAACTATAACAACTCTCCTTTATCCATATGCAGCACATTCTCCTGATGTTACGCAGCACTCTTCCTTATATCCTTTAAAGGATTTTATCTGTAGATCTTAGGTATTCATTTCTGGACCTGTGAATACTTAATAGAGATTATTTCGTTCCGTAGGTTTTGAATATACATTAGTTTGTAAGCCTCCATCACATTTGCTCACATGTACATATAAATAGTGTGCTCCATTTTTTTCACTTTAGCTGTAAACAGTGGTATAACAATGGCCCCTGTGACGGCCAGGCTAAGAGGGCCTGTGATCTTCACTGACTTTACCATATCAACTGTTTTTAAATTGTTGATCTAACATTTTATATATATATTACATTGATGAAATGAACATATTAGTATACATGTATTTATGGCTTTTATATTCAATAACTGTGTGGTGCTAGATTATGGGTGTATAAGTTAATACCTAGGTCACTTTAGGTGTAACATTTTATAAAAAGTCAGTATGATGATACGGTACCTAAAGGTCTTAAAGGGCACGGACTGAGGCACTACCCAAAGATATGTGATATATCGTGGGTAAGATACCTAAAGCAACACGTGTGCAGACATCCAGATTCAGAACTTCAGTAGTCTGGGGTCTCCGGGCCTCTCGGGCCCGGTACAGAAGTACCTGCTCCTTCTTCTAAAGCCTGGAGTTCATAAAGACATACTGATAGGTTGTATGTGGCAAACAATGTGCTCAGATTGTAAGCTCTTCGGGACAGGGCCTGATGATAACATATATATGTAATTGTAAAGCGCGCAGAAGATGTTGGCGCTATAAAATCCATATTTATATTAATAAAAATGCTTTGCTTTTAAGCCTTATCATATCAGCAGACTTCCAAAGCAGCTACCGTCACAGGCTCCACGAACAGGTATGTACAGCCAGGGGTAGAAGTTGATGGTTATCTGTGATAGACCATCATAGGCATACAAACCAAGCAATCAGTGTAACATATGTGTATGCAACTACTATATCCGTATGTCTTCATGATTGTGGGAGAAACCGGAGTACCCAGGGGAAACCCACAGCAAGCACAGGGAGTGAACATACAAACTCCTTTGCAGATAGGTCCCAAGCTGGATTAGAACTCAGGACCTGGAGCTGCAATGGCATCATCGCTTACGACTCCGCCACTGTGCTGCTCAACTATTATTAGGGCAAGGCCACACTGCAACGCAAACGAATGCGATTTTCGTTGTGTTTGTGCATGCGATTTCTTCAATAGGTATAGGAAAACGCATGCGATGTTTGTGCATGCGATTTCTTCAATAGGTATAGGAAAACGCATGCGATTGCGATTAAAAATGCAGAACGCAAATCGCAAACGCACCCATTTTTTCTGCGTTGCCGCGTTTTCAATGATTTTTAAAAAACGCAAGCGCAAAAAAACACAGCAGTGTGGCCTAGCCCTTACCGTTTTTTTTTACTAAGACCTAGTTAGTTATGACAGCTGCCTAGCTATTTGCATAAAGGGGTGGAGCTATGACATCACTGCACAGTTGGTATTGATAGAAGCCCATAAGCTAAGGTGAAATGACATTGCATTTGTATATAGGATTCAGGGCCACCATCAGAATTTTCTGGGCCCCTTACTGTGTAAATTACTGGGCCCCCCATAACACTAATGTAGCCCCCACTTTTTGGGATTGGCCAACTTGTTTTGCTATAGTATATATAAGGCAGCTTACTCGAACGTTCGCTGTATTTGGGTTTTAGCTCTAGCCCCAGTGATGACACCGTATTTCCCCTTTAATCACACAATACAGCTTGAGTAATATAACAAACAGACACTGTCTGCATTTCCTTTACTGAAGTGATAATAAAAGTGTAAAAGGGTTAAACAACGTAGTTATTATGTAAATATAAATTCTTTCTATACACACATATATTGGCATAACAAATAACAGTGCCTATTATTAACAATATTTTCTATACTCCTATAAACATATAAATGTACTGGTACTTTAATAGATCCTTATACAAAGTATAGTTCTAGAGCAATTTGGGTGCGCACCCCTAAAGTGAAGATCCCTGTATAGTGGTTGCATCCAGGCCATATGTTGGAGCTCATTCAGTGTTTGTAATCCATACAGGGTTAATTGGCACCACAGTCACCTGGACTGGAGAGTACCAACAACACACTTATATCCAGAGGCAAATGCAGTTTACTGGTAATAATGAACTGGGTATTGAAGATTAATATGGTCTCTGAGGACTGGCTGTGAAAGGGTGTCTCAGGTACACCTGTATATCTGTTTGGGCCTCTTCTGTGCTTAGCAGGACCCTATGCAGCACACTGCACTACTCACAGTTGGTAGTCACTGGATAGTCACACAGTCAGACTGACACAGACTTGACACAGTTTATCATCAACTTTTCCCACAGCTTTCTCAAAGCAACTTTCTAATGCGTGCGTCTTCTTCTCTCAGTCCACAGCAGCAGCAGCTCCTTGCAGTCTGTCCCTGATTCTGCACACACGGCAGTCTCCTCCCTCCTTCCTTCCTCCCAGGATTCCTTAGCTCTCCTTCTTTAAATTGACTAGTCCTTCCCATTGGGCTGCCTCAGTCATGTGACAGCTTTAGCAATTGCCATATTGGAAAGGGGAATACCTTAAATAAAATCTTTTGTTAGTGTTTCTATCCCCAGACAGAGTGGCTGAATTTTACAATATCCAGACAGGTAAGAGAAAATTGAAGTTCTTAAGCATACTTAACCTGCAGCACTAAATTGACAGCATTTTTTTTTTTTAATTTTACAGGGGGTTACACTAATACAGACACACATAAACAAATATGGGCCTTATTTATCCCTACCTCTATTTCCCAGGGAGGTAGAAAAGCCTATTCCTATCTCTCTGGGAGGCGGCCGTAGCAAAGCAATAAGCTGTCAAACTTTTTTCATGCAGAGGCTGACAGCTCACCACTTGTCGCCCTGTGTCCAAAGCTTGGTTATTAGCAATATCTAATATTATAGTCTAAAATGACATTGTTCTTGGCAAAATAAATACTGTTTTTTCCCCTTTCTCTGGACCAAAGTAAGCAGGAAATATGGGTATTGCTGAGGTTGGACAGGATGGACGTATGTTTTTATTTAGCCTTAAGGGCACGGCCACACTGCGCTGCAAACGCAATTTCGTTGCGTTTGCACATGCGTTTTCTTCATTAAGTATAGGAAAACACATGCATTTGCGATTAAAAATGTGGAACGCAAATTGCAATGGCAACGCACCTGAAAGCGCGCGTTTTCGGTGCGTTGCTTCATTTTCAATGATTTGGAAAAAATGCTGCAGTGTGGCGCAAAGTGCCTGGTCTTGGCTTATGTAGTAGACAGCTCCCAGTCCTTGCTCAGCAACCAAACATGTTTCACCCTCTCACCGGGCAGGGTATCAGGGTATGACATCATCAACAATGGATTTCCTTATATTCTCCTTTATTAAATACAGCATATTTAAATACATGCCAATCTTGTGGCTTACTCATCAATAACATATTTCCTACAAAACTACAAATTCACATAAAGTAATTTACAAAACAAGATTACAGAAAACAAGCAAATTGCACATCTTTATTTAGGAATTCAGGACTTAGTGATTTCCTTTTAAAAATCCACTTTGCTTCTTTTTGTAATAGAAGTTTATCCAAATGATATAATCTGTAGATGGACGGGTTTAATTCCTTACTCTACTTTTATTCTCTTATGTGTAACATGGACCAGATCAGTAGCACTTTCGCTAAATGTAGTTGTAAATTAGCCTAATTGGAGTGCTTCCACAATCCTTGTATTGTATGTATCTATTGGGAGGCTTGGTCAAGCCTCCATGTGGTAATAGCACCCCCAACACGCCCCTTTTATGGGAGGTCTTATGCCTTTAATATAAAGCACTGGATGGCCTCTTCCCTCATTTTAAAAAGCCAAAGGGCTGGCGGGAAGTGAAAGAGCCTGTTATATGGATCCAGTGTGAAAGAATGAGAAATGCAAAAGTTTGCTAATTGTAATTGAAGTAAAAGAAATGTAAAAAAGTTAGAAGTTAGGACCTTCCAGACTGGGGTTACCTTGACGTGGTTGGAAAGCTTTTCATTCATGTGATCACAGTAATGTATACTAAAACCCCTTTGTTTATAAAGTATGCCAGTGTGCAGATAATATGATATTGCATGGGGCCTAGGAATGTGCATTGATTATCTTTTCTATGTTTAACTAGACAACAAAAATAGCCAGCTTTTGGGAGCCCTAAAGGTGCCCATACATCTATAAGATTTTACTTACCTGACCGAGCGCTCACGTGTTGTTCCTTCGATCCTGCCGGAACCGCTTCTCCCGATCTTTCCTTCGACCGACATGCGATCGCAAAATGAATGGGATTTTGCGATCTCATGTCGGTCGAATGTAAGATCGGGAGAACGGTTCCGGCAGCATCGCTGAACATCTGTGGAGCGCTCGGTCAGTAAGTAAAATCTTATAGATGTATGGGCACCTTTAGTCTCCTTCATCAGGCGGGTTGTTACCAATGATAGAGGGGCTTAGGAGTCCCGAAAACTTGCTATTTTGTTGTCTAGTTAACCAACAAAAGGTTTAACAACTCTACTTTTATTCTCTTATGGGTAACATGGTACAAACCTCAACAGTGTGCATGTACAAAGCCTTATTTTAAAGGGTATGTCCACCCCCCCAAACTAAATTTTGAAATGTTGCAGGTAAGGCAGCAGGGGAACTAAGGCTGGTAAGTACATTTTGGGACAGCTGTGAGTGCTATAAACCTCACGAGGTCGAGGTTTATAGCAATTCCCGGCAACATATCAAAATTTAGTTTGGGGGGTAGACTTTGAATATATTTGGGGTGATGAAAAAGAAAACATGAAAAATAGTATAGGCCTTTATCTTATAAAAAGCAAGAACTAGGACCCAGCTAAAGAGAGCAACCCTGGTGTCTGGACTTATAAAAAAACAGCTGCTTTAATTTTTTCATAGTAAGGACAGACTAAACTTTAGCAATTCAATGGATACTGTCAAAGTTCTGCTCATGCATCATCTGACAGCTCAGCACTTGGTTAATGCACACATGTGACTATCTCCTGCATTAGTATGTAAGCCGTGTTCTGAGTGGGCTCTCCAGAATACAGCGAAGCTACGAACAGAAAGTGACACTGACACCAGCTAATGTAAAACCAGACTATTTATTGTACGAGACACTGAACACACCTCAATGTAGTGAACACTAAAATCTAATTACATACACCCAGCCGGGGGCCAGGACCCCTGTGTTGCACAGCACGACACCTGCCGTTGGGACCAAGAACCTTAAACAAATTTTACCTATTGCGAGCAGATTTAACACGGCTTCGCTATACCTATTACCCTTATCAAAAGGGGAATGATTGTGTGTAGTGGTGGGCACTGGCTGGCCTGCGGTGCAACACAGCACTTCAAATCTTAACAACTATGCAGTTACTTTTCCCTTCCCCGTTCCCGAAACTTATAATTTGGCACGTGCTGATATATTTACTTCTGAGCAATATGCTGGGATGATTGGAGATTATGGTAAAGTCTTTGTTTCCTCTCCGGAGTGAATCACAACTTTATCTGTTAAGTCTTTGTGGCGAATAACAACAATCTTTGCAGCCTGCAATACTAACTAACTATCTACACAGCAGGCCTAGACGTAGGCTCTAGTATTTTAGGCGCCAAAACAATCTAAGATGCGTGCACGAAATTGTCTCTTACCGACCCGGGTCGTTCTGTCTCCACTCTCCACTGATGGCCTGAATCGAAAAGGAAGTCTTTCCAACAGACATGTGGTACACAGACGAAGTGATCTACTCCTCAGTCCTCCTCAAAACTCCTGGCAGATGTACTCTATCCCCTGGTCAGCATCGGGTCTCTGGAACGATCAACTCCCCTCCGGACTCCTAGGGTCACAGTTCTGTTGCGAAGAATCACTTGAACCCAGGAACAAATCTACCCCTGTTCCTTTTTCTACTCCTTCCCAGAACATCCAGATCTTTTACTTCCCCCTCCTTGACAGTCTGTGCAGTTTAAGTGTTGTCTCCTGGAAACAGCGGCATCTTGTGGCCAAACAGCAAAATAACAGTGTTTATGCAATAGAATTGTTTCTAACTCTCACATGCCACCCCCGAGGTTGTCGTCCTCGGCAACCCTCCCCATACAAAATCACCCTGTGCATATCTCTGTGGTGGCTACCAGCATTGGCCCTGGTTGACCTTCGCTGAGTGAAAGGCTCAGAAGCATTGGGACACTGGGCACATCTGATGGGGTAGGCACAGCTGGCTGTTCGTGTGCTTTCTCTGGGTAATAAACTTGCCCACGCTGGAGCCTCTGCAAGTACAGGGGCAGGGACAACCCAACACTCCTCCTCCTCCTCTTCCTCCTCAAAGGGGTTTTCCCCTGGACTTGGACCAAGAGGAGGCATCTCCCCCACGCATACTTGCCCATCAAAATTACAATGTCTCAACATTGACGATGTAAATTCCGTGATGGTCCCCCAGTCCCTATTGGTTCTACTACTCATAGACCGGGATGGTGGGATCTACCCTCCTTTTTACCATGTATGGAACTGCTTCCCCACCGCCCATCCAACTTTCCAGAGGGCTTTTGGCTTTGACCATGACCCTTTCACCCGGGGCAAACCCATCCCTTAGTACTGGTTTTGGATTAGGGTGTACCACTCGTCCCAGGCGCTCCCCTACCACTTTGTGGACCGCCCTAACACCTGCGGCGATGCTCCTGCACCCATGCGGTGGTACTTTTTGGTGGCGGTTCCATTGAGCAGGCATGTGGAGGTCTTCAACCTCTCGTCCGGCTCTCCCAAACATGAGCATATGCGGGGAGTATCCAGTTACTATGTACCCTATTGTTATAGGCCCACATTAATTCAGGTAGGTACTCTGGGCCACCGAGCCTTTTGACTATCCTCTAAGTTCGCAACATCTGGAGCAAAGTACGGTTGAAGCGCTCGCACCCCCATTCCCTTGGGGGTGATATGGGGTGTGCGAGAGCGTTCATCCCATACAGCTGATACAACCCATTCATGAGAGTCCCCTGGAAACATCCCCTGATCTGAATGTATTCTCTGTGGACACCCGAACACCTGTATGAAGTGTTTGCAGACCGCTTCGGCAGCCGACTCTGCTGTCTGGTCTTTGGTGGGTCAGCTACTCATACTTTGTGAAATGGTCTGTCATGACTAGACGTATGAGTGTCCTGAGGTAGAGTAACCAATCTGTACATAATCAATCATAAGAAGCTCTAGTGGTGTCGAAGTGCGGATGGCCTGGACGGAGCCCGCTGTTCAGTACTCTTATTCAGCCCGCCAGGGTCGACACTTAAGACATGCCTCGGCTACCATGCCTACCCAAATCTGGAAGTACACCAGCCGTTGAAGCCATTTAAACGTTTTGTCACTTCCAAATGAGCTCCCCTTTCATGGGCTTCCCGGGCTGCTTCCCGTCCCAATGACATGGGGATGACAATCTGTTGCCGGTATTGCAGTTGGACTCTAAGTATATGGTCCGGCATAGGAGACCCTGTTTAACGGTCAGCTTATCCCACTGCCTCAGTAATTTTTGGCCCTCTGGGGTCAGACGGGCTCGCTCTTCTGGCCGAGGCCAGACCTTGGTCCGGACCCATTCCTTCACTTCCCACAAGTCCGGCAGCCTTTCTGAACTCTCCTCCAATCAGCTAATGTCTTTCCCAGCACTAGACATTCCTGACGCCACCCCACTTGAATGTGCCATGTCCTGGAACATGGGTAAGCGTCCAAAATCAGGAGTTTCAGTATCTTCTAATTCCCATCAGTTCTCTGAGTCAATAGACTACAGGGACTCGGGAGAGCGCATCAGCATTGCCATTCTCCTTTCCTGACCAGAACTGATATGGTACTGGTATTTAGAAAGGCGGCCAGCCATCTCTGCTCAAGTGCACCGAGCTTGGCATTCTCCAGATGTGCCATGATTGTTGTCTGTCATCACGATCACCTCTGCCCTGTAAGTACTCAGCGAACCTTTCGGTCATGGCCCACACCACGCCAGTAACTCTAATTTAAAGGAGCTATAGTTGTCAGGGTTACGCTCTGATTCCCTCAGAGACCGGCTGCCATAGGCAATGACTCTCTCACGTCCGTCCTGGACTTGGGACACACAGCCCCCAGACCATGTAAACTTCCATCAGTGTACAACAGGAATGGAGTGTCAAACCGGGCGTAGCCAAAATCGGGGCACTGGCCAGCGCCTCCTTCACCTTTTCAAAGGCTTCCTGTTGCATGGGTCCCCAATCAATGGGGCGTGTCTTCGGGCCTCCTGCAGTACCCCTTAGCAAATCGTTTAATGGGCCCACCAGATGAGCAAACTTTGGTATAACCTCCTGTAGTAGCCGGCCAGTCCCCAAATGCCCGCACCTCTCGTAGTGTACTCAGTTGGGCCCCTTCTGGACGGCCTCCACCTTGCTGGGTGCCGGCTTTACCCCATCCTGGGTAACCACGTGTCCCAAATATTCTATCTGCTGTCGAAACAGTTGACACTTCTTGGGCTGATCTTGAGCCCATGGTCTCGTAGCCGTCCTAAGACCTGTCGCAGCTTCTGGAGGTGATCTTCAAAGGAGGCTCCAACACTTATGTCATCCAGGTTATCAATACTGACTCAAGTTGAGATCCCCCAGACAGTGCTCCATCAACCGCTGGAATGTTCCTGGGGCTTGGAGAGGCCGAATGGCATCCGGTTGACACTCATAGAGCCCCATAGGCAGAATGAAAGCCGTCTTAGCTTTGTCCTTCTCGGCCATTGGTACCTGCCAATACCCCTGGCCAGGTCAAGAGTGGAGAGAATTTTGCGTGACTCAGGGCTGACAACGACTCCTCAATCCGCGGAAGAGGATAGGCATCTCGAACGGTCTGTGCATTTAGCTTCCTATATCCACGCAGAACCGGAGACTCCCATCTTTCTTCCGCACCAAGACTACTGGAGCACGCCACGGACTTTGACTTTCCTGGATCACCCGGTTTTCCAACATGCTGGCCACCATCTCCTTCACCTCTTGGTACATTTTAGGTGGAATTTGCCGGTAACGTTCCCTGATCGGGGTAGCATCGCCAGTAGGATTTCGTGCTTGATGGCAGAAGCACATCCAAAGTCCTCGTCATGTTTCGAGAATGCCTCCCGAAATTCCCACAAGGTGTCTTCCAACAACTTCTGTTGTCCTGGGTTCAGGATCTTGCAGTCCACCCCCATCCGAGACTATACTCTCGGCCTTCCACTCCGCTGTCTGGCATTCCCTCTGATGAACCTCTACAGCATAGGTCCATGCTGATCTCTTTGTCTGGCAGAAGTGTGAAGTTCCTTCGTCGAGGAATGCCCCTTCAGACACATAGACTTTGGCCAGCAAGGTACCCCCGGAATGGTCATCTCACCGTCTTTCATATTAAGACAGCGTACAGGCACACATCCGTCCCTCACAGTGGCGAGGGCCCACGCTACCAATGGGCGAGTCTGTGTTTCCTCCTGGTAAGCGGGCTCGATCAGGACCTCCAGCCCATTCAGTCGTCGTCCAGTCCCCACGGGCAACATCATTATTTGTTCTTGTCGAGGTGGGATCTTCACTGGGGTCCTCCGCGGCACCTTCACATCTCCAAGGGGCTGACCGGACAAGTTGCTCTTTCGCATACTACAGCTCCTCACCATCTGCTGAAGGACCTTCTGAGTTGGCCGGTGTGAGGTGCCCGTTGCCAGTACTTTGGCCCTTCCTTAGCATAGAGTGGTGGTCCAAATCTCTCAGCACATTCAGGCCTAGGGTCACGTCCATTCCCTACAGAAGGTGATCCACCAGCACGACTCCCTTCTTGCCGATGTCCTGCCCAAGAGCCGGACCCTCATCCAGACTATTCCTCGAACATCCATCTCTCCATTATTGGCGGCAGTCAGCCTGATGACGCTCCCGTCTTCTGGCTCCATCATATGTCTATAGTGCTGTTCAAAGAAGCCCAGAGGCATAAGGGTGCACCAGACCCTGTATCAACTAGGCAACGTACTTTCTGGCCCTCTAACTCGGCTTCAATACTGGGGCTGCTGGCATAAAGGTCATGTTCCTCACGTATGGGGCTTAGCTTCCGATATACCACCGCAGGATGCCCGCTACTGCGGCTTCGGAAGTTTAACGCCGCTTCAGATTCCGTCTGATTTGGGCACTCTCTGGCCAGTGCCGTACTGTCGACAAGCCCAACAGAGGGGCCCTCTTTTGATGTTCCTTTGTATCTGATTTGTCCTGGGTGGAGTAGCATGGGGTACTGGACTCAATTCTTGTGGCCTGGATGATCTTATTTTCATTTGGGATACTTCCAGTCGAAGCTCTCTCACTTCTGTCCGCAGGGCTTGAACCACATCCTTTAAGACTCCGATTCTTCGGCCCCCGACCAACCCCTCGTAGCCTGTGTGCTATTCACTCCTCTTGTTGCCACCACTAGGTGTTCTTCTTCCCTCTCCACTGCAGCTAGATGATGTTGTAGAATGTTATGTCAGATGTTGTCCGGGTTATCTCTCGCAGCTTGTCCTGTAAGAACTTGTTGAGAGCCCCATTATAAACTGGTCTCGTAGTAGCCGGTCCACCTCCCTGAAGGCACCCATGGCCTCAGGTTCCCGTCGTTGTATTTCATTCAATGTCTCTTGCAAGCATTAGAGTACTGCATCAGAGTCTCACCCTCACATTGTGGTCGGTTGAAGAATTGGCTCCGTAATGTACTACTTTAGCATGCCCTCCCTGTGCTCTCTCTAGCAGGGAGAATATTTTCTCTAGGGTGTTCCTCTCGACTTCGGCCTTACCATCACAGTGCGTCTAACATCACCCTCTAGAGCTCCTAACGCAACCTCTGCCCTTAGCTCGGGGGTCAAATTACACAACCTAACTGCACTTCTCACCCTTTCATGTCCAGTCCTGCAGTGTCATGTTTTTACCGTCAAATTTTGGGAGATGACTACAAGCGCCCCAACTGGAATATAACCTACTGGAGCGGACATATAGTTGGGTGCCAGCTGACCCTGCGCCGGTGCATCCTGAGCCGGGTCCTGTTCCGGTGCCACTGCTCCGGGGGAAGGTCTCCCGCCACGTTCCGGTCCATAACGGTCGCTGTATCCTGCCGACTACGCCCAAATTTGTAAGCCGTGTTCTGAGTGGGCTCTCCAGAATACACGAAGCTACGAACACAGAAAGTGACACTGACACCACTAATGTAATAACCAGACTATTTATTGTAACGAACACTGAACACACCTCAAATGTAGTGAACCTAAAATCTAATTACATACACCCACCCGGGGGCCAGGACCCTGTGTTGCACAGCACGACACCTCCGTTGGGAACCAAGAACCTTAAACAAATTTTACCTATTGCGAGCAGATTTAACACTGCTTCGCTATACCTGTTATTACCCTTATCAAAGGGGAATGATTGTGTGTAGTGGTGGGCACTGGCTGGCCTGCGGTGCAACACAGCAGCTTACAATCTTAACAGACTATGCGTTACTTTTCCCTTCCCCGTTCCCGAAACTTATAATTTGGCACGTGCTTGATATATTACTTCTGAGCAATATGCTGGGATGATGGAGATTATGGTAAAGTCTTTGTTTCCTCTCCGAGTGAATCACAACTTTATCTGTTAAGTCTTTGTGGCGAATAAACAACAATCTTTGCAGCCTGCAATACTAACTAACTATCTACCAGCAGCCTAGACGTAGCTCTAGTATTTAGGCGCCAAACCAATTCTAAGATGCGTGCACGAAATTGTCTCTTACCGACCCGGGTCGTTCTGTCTCCAGCTCTCCACTGATGGCCTGAATCGAAAAGGAAGTCTTTCCAACAGACATGTGGTACCACAGACGAAGTGATCTACTCCTCAGTCCTCCTCAAAACTCCTGGCAATGTACTCTATCCCCTGGTCAGCATCTGGGTCTCTGGAACGATCAACTCCCCTCCGGACTCCTAGGGTCACAGTTCTTATTGCGAAATCACTTGAACCCAGGAACAAATCTACCCCTGTTCCTTTTTCTACTCCTTCCCAGAACATCCAGATCTTTTACTTCCCCCTCCTTGACAGTCTGTGCAGTTTAAGTGTTGTCTCCTGGAAACAGCGGCATCTTGTGGCCAAACAGCAGAAAAAAATAACAGTGTTTATGCAATAAGAATTGTTTCTAACTCTCACAAGTACATATAGGGAAGATAGTCACGTTGGGTGGGAGGATCAAGAAATCTTTAAATTCATCAGACATGGAAATATTGGGTATCCAACTTCTCGATCAATTCTCGTATCTGTAATTGGTACATTAATTTATAAGACAGACTGCTAAACATGTTATTATGATACTTTTAAAACATGTTCTTTTATAAAGTTTTGGTTTATAAGAGAAAGAACAAAAAAATCAAAACATTTCTAGGAATGGAAAAACTGTACAACTTGATTTAAAACATGCATTGTAACTAATATTTAAATGAAATATTTCACACTAATTCTCTATCAAATATATGCAGCCATCTAAGAATTAAAATGACATTATCCCAAGAATTAGTACAATCCATGGAAACCAAGGGGAAGCACCTGTGTTTTTGTCTGATTATAAGGGCTCATCGTCACATTCAGGGATTAATATATTATAAGGCCCAGAAAATAGGTCTGGAGAATGACTCACAATCAGACTGTAGCTTTAAATGGTCCAACGTGAAGATAATTGTATCAATATCAATATCAATGTAGGCTAAAGTTAACGGCTAATTGCAAGCATTGGAAAATAATCTTTTTGGTATTATGTTTAAATAATTTACTTAACAGAAAGCAACAAGCTAAACCCAAATATAATATATAAGCCAAATATAATCACATGACTAAGTGGTTCCTACACAGAGAGCTGGCAGTAATCCAATAACATTGGAAAGGGTATTAGAAAGCCACCCTGTCCCATCTCAAATTCTAGGTCAGGATTGTTAAACCATAACCTGTTAGAGCTGCAAAGAGTTGTGAGACCTTTTAAAAAATGTTGCCATCTAAAGGAAAATCTTGGCAGTTAAGTAGCTTTCTCTTTAACCAGAGTAATAATGTGCCTAAAGCTTCGTACACATTCAATCGCAGGCGAGTGTGTTCCAAATCAGCCATATCAGCCGACTATGGTGTAATGTAGTGTATATGCTCTACCCGGCAGATGATCATCGATGCCTGACCAAACGTTTGTTTTGCCATACTCCTGTTGATGCACCATCCATAGGCATACAAACCAAGCAATCAGTGTAACATATGTGTATGCAACTTACATCCTCATTGTCTTCATGATTGTGGAGAAACCGAGTACCAGGGGAAACCCACAGCAAGCACAGGGAGTGAACATACAAACTCCTTTGCAGATAGGTCCCAAGCTGGATTAGAACTCAGACCTGGAGCTGCATGCTCATCATCGCTACCACTCCGCCACTGTGCTGCTCAACTATTATTAGGGCAAGGCCACACTGCAACGCAAACGAATGCGATTTTCGTTGTGTTTGTGCATGCGATTTCTTCAATAGGTATAGGAAAACGCATGCGATTGCGATTAAAAATGCAGAACGCAAATCGCAAACGCACCCATTTTTTCTGCGTTGCCGCGTTTTCAATGATTTTTAAAAAAACGCAAGCGCAAAAAAACACAGCAGTGTGGCCTAGCCCTTACCGTTTTTTTTTACTAAGACCTAGTTAGTTATGACAGCTGCCTAGCTATTTGCATAAAAGGGGTGGAGCTATGACATCACTGCACAGTTGGTATTGATAGAAGCCATAAGCTAAGGTGAAATGACATTGCATTTGTATATAGGATTCAGGGCCACCATCAGAATTTTCTGGGCCCCTTACTGTGTAAATTACTGGGCCCCCCTAACACTAATGTAGCCCCCACTTTTGGGATTGGCCAACTTGTTTTGTCTTATAGTATATAAAGCAGCTTACTCGAACGTTCGCTGTATTTGGGTTTAGCTCTAGCCCCAGTGATGACACCGTATTTCCCCTTTAATCACACAATACAGCTTGAGTAATTAACAAACAGACACGTCTGCATTTCCTTTACTAAAGTGATTAATAAAAGTGTAAAGGGTTAAACACGCGTAGTTATTAGTAAATATAATTCTTTCTATACACACATATTTGGCATAACAAATAACAGTGCCTATTATTAACAATATTTTCTATACTCCTATAAACATATAAATGTACTGGTACTTTATAGATCCTTATACAAGTATAGTTCTAGAGCAATTTGGGTGCGCACCCCTAAAGTGAAGATCCCTGTATAGTGGTTGCATCCAGGCCATATGTTGGAGCTCATTCAGTGTTTGTATATCCATACAGGGTTAATTGGCACCACAGTCACCTGGACTGAGAGTACCAACAACACACTTATATCCAGAGGCAAATGCAGTTTACTGGTAATAATGAACTGGGTATTAGATTATTGTCTCTGAGGACTGGCTGTGAATGTGGTAATCAGGTCTTTATCTTTTTGGGCCTCTTCTGTGCTTAGCAACCTATGCAGCACACTGCACTACTCACAGTTGGTAGTCACTGGATAGTCACACAGTCAGACTGACACAGACTTGACACAGTTTATCATCAACTTTTCCCACAGCTTTCTCAAAGCAACTTTCTAATGCGTGCGTCTTCTTCTCTCAGTCCACAGCAGCAGCAGCTCCTTGCAGTCTGTCCCTGATTCTGCACACACGGCAGTCCTCCCTCCTTCCTTCCTCCCAGGATTCCTTAGCTCTCCTTCTTTAAATTGACTAGTCCTTCCCATTGGGCTGCCTCAGTCATGTGACAGCTTTAGCAATTGCCATATTGGAAAGGGGAATACCTTAAATAAAATCTTTGTTAGTGTTTCTATCCCCAGACAGAGTGGCGAATTTTACATATCCAGACAGGTAAGAAAAATTGAGTTCTTAAGCATACTTAACCTGCAGCACTAAATTGACAGCATTTTTTTTTTTAATTTTACAGGGGTTACACTAATACAGACAACATAACAATATGGGCCTTATTTATCCCTACCTCTATTTCCAGGGAGGTAGAAAAGCTATTCCTATCTCTCTGGGAGGCGGCCGTAGCAAAAGCAATAAGCTGTCAAACTTTTTTCATGCAGAGGCTGACAGCTCACCACTTGTCGCCCTGTGTCCAAAGCTTGGTTATTAGCAATTCTAATATTTAGTCTAAAATGACATTGTTCTTGGCAAAATAAATACCCCCTTTTTTTTTTCCCCTTTCTCTGACCAAAGTACAGGAAATATGGGTATTGCTGAGGTTGGACAGGATGGACGTATGTTTTTATTTAGCCTTAAGGGCACGGCCCACACTGCGCTGCAAACGCAATTTCGTTGCGTTTGCACATGCGTTTTCTTCATTAAGTATAGGAAAACACATGCATTTGCGATTAAAATGTGGAACGCAAATTGCAATGGCAACGCACCCGAAAGCGCGCGTTTTCGGTGCGTTGCTT
This sequence comes from Hymenochirus boettgeri, assembly GCA_019447015.1. Taxonomy (NCBI): domain Eukaryota; kingdom Metazoa; phylum Chordata; class Amphibia; order Anura; family Pipidae; genus Hymenochirus; species Hymenochirus boettgeri. The sequence goes on along the minus strand of CM033470.1, from coordinate 289,408,897 downwards.
CATTTCAATGATTTGGAAAAATGCTGCAGTGTGGCGCAAAGTGCCTGGTCTTGGCTTATGTAGTAGACAGCTCCCAGTCTTGCTCAGCCAAACATTTTCACCCTCTATCTCACCCAGGGCAGGGTATCAGGGTTACATCATCAACAATGGATTTCCTTATATTCTCCTTTATTAAATACAGCAATTTAAATACATGCCAATCTGGGCTTACTCATCAATAACATATTTCCTACAAAACTACAAATTCACATAAAGTAATTTACAAAACAGATTACAGAAAACAAGCAAATTGCACATCTTTATTTAGGAATTCAGGACTTAGTGATTTCCTTTTAAAAATCCACTTTGCTTCTTTTTGTAATAGAAGTTTTCCAAATGATATAATCTGTAGATGGACGGGTTTAATTCCTTACTCTACTTTTATTCTCTTATGTGTAACATGGACCAGATCAGTAGCACTTTCGCTAATGTAGTTGTAAATTAGCCATTGAGTGCTTCCACAATCCTTGTATTGTATGTATCTATTGGGAGGCTTGGTCAAGCCTCCATGGGTAATAGCACCCCAACACGCCCCTTTATGGGAGGTCTTATGCTTTAATATAAAGCACTGGATGGCCTCTTCCCTCATTTTAAAAAGCCAAAGGGCTGGCGGAAGTGAAAGACCTGTTATATGGATCCAGTGTAAAGAATGAAAATGCAAAAGTTTGCTAATTGTAATTGAAGTAAAAAATGTAAAAAAGTTAGAAGTTAGGACCTTCCAGACTGGGGTTACCTTGACGTGGTTGGAAAGCTTTTCATTCATGTGATCACAGTAATGATACTAAAACCCCTTTGTTTATAAAGTTGCCAGTGTGCAATAAATGATATTTGCATGGGGCCTAGGAATGTGCATTGATTATCTTTTCTATGTTTAAACTAGACCACAAAATAGCCAGCTTTTGGGAGCCCTAAAGTTGCCCATACTCTATAAGATTTTACTTACCTGACCGGCGCTCACGTGTTGTTCCTTCGATCCTGCCGGAACCGCTTCTCCCGATCTTTCTCTTCGACCGACATGCGATCGCAAAATGAATGGGATTTTGCGATCTCATGTCGGTCGAATGTAAGATCTGGAGAAGCGGTTCCGGCAGCATCGCTGAACATCGTGTGAGCGCTCGGTCAGGTAAGTAAAATCTTATAGATGTATGGGCACCTTATTCTCCTTCATCAGGCGGGATGTTACCAATGATAGAGGGGGCTTAGGAGTCCCGAAAACTTGCTATTTTTGTTGTCTAGTTAACCAACAAAAGGTTTAACAACTCTACTTTTATTCTCTTATGGGTAACATGGTACAAACCTCAACAGTGTGCATGTACAAAGCCTTATTTTAAAGGGTATGTCCACCCCCCCAAACTAAATTTTGAAATGTTGCAGGTAAGGCAGCAGGGGAACTAAGGCTGGTAAGTACATTTTGGGACAGCTGTGAGTGCTATAAACCTCACGAGGTCGAGGTTTATAGCAATTCCCGGCAACATATCAAAATTTAGTTTGGGGGGTAGACTTTGAATATATTTGGGGTGATGAAAAAGAAAACATGAAATAGTATGGCCTTTATCTTATAAAAAGCAAGAACTAGGACCCCCTAAAGAGAGCAACCCTGGTGTCTGGACTTATAAAAAAACAGCTGCTTTAATTTTTTCATAGTAAGGACAGACTAAACTTTAGCAATTCAATGATACTGTCAAAGTTCTGCTCATGCATCATCTGACAGCTCAGCACTTGGTTAATGCACACATGTGACTATCTCCTGCATTAGTATGTAAGCCGTGTTCTGATGGCTCTCCAAATACAGCGAAGCTACGAACAGAAAGTGACCTGACACCACGCTAATGTAATAACCAGACTATTATTTTGTAACGAGACACTGAACACACCTCAAATGTAGTGAAACTAAAATCTATTACTTACACCCAGCCCGGGGCCCAGGACCCCTGTGTTGCACAGCACGACACCTGCCGTTGGGAACCAAGAACCTTAAACAAATTTTACCTATTGCGAGCAGATTAACACTGCTTCGCTATACTTTATTACCCTTATCAAAAGGGGAATGATTGTGTTAGTGGTGGGCACTGGCGGCCTGCGGTGCAACACAGCAGCTTACAATCTTAACAGACTATGCAGTTACTTTTCCCTTCCCCGTTCCCGAAACTTATATTGGCACGTGCTTGATATATTTACTTCTGAGCAATATGCTGGGATGATTGGAGATTATGGTAAAGTCTTTGTTTCCTCTCCGGAGTGAATCACAACTTTATCTGTTAAGTCTTTGTGGCAATAAACACAATCTTTGCAGCCTGCAATACTAACTAACTATCTAACAGCAGGCCTAGACGTAGGCTCTAGTATTTTAGGCGCCAAAACAATTCTAAGATGCGTGCACGAAATTGTCTCTTACCGACCCGGGTCGTTCTGTCTCCACTCTCCACTGATGGCCTGAATCGAAAAGGAAGTCTTTCCAACAGACATGTGGTACCACAGACGAAGTGATCTACTCCTCAGTCCCTCCTCAAAACTCCTGGCAGATGTACTCTATCCCCTGTTCACGATCTGGGTCTCTGGAACGATCAACTCCCCTCCGGACTCCTAGGGTCACAGTTCTAGTTGCGAAGAATCACTTGAACCCAGGAACAAATCTACCCCTGTTCCTTTTTCTACTCCTTCCCAGAACATCAGATCTTTTACTTCCCCCTCCTTGACATTCTGTGCAGTTTAAGTGTTGTCTCCTGGAAACAGCGCATCTGTGGCCAAAAGCAAAATAACAGTGTTTATGCAATAAATTGTTTCTAACTCTCACATCACCCACTAGAGGTTGTCGTCCTCGCAACCCTCCCCATACAAAATCACCCTGTGCATATCTCTGTGTGGCATACCAGCATTGGCCCTGGTTGACCTTCGCTGAGTGAAAGGCTCAGAAGCATTGGGGACACTGGGCACATCTGATGGGGTAGGCACAGCTGGCTGTTCGGTGCTTTCTCTGGGTAATAAACTTGCCACAGCTGGAGCCTCTGCAAGTACAGGGGCAGGGACAACCCAACACTCCTCCTCCTCCTCTTCCTCCTCAAAGGGGTTTTCCCCTGACTTGGACCAAGAGGAGGCATCTCCCCCACGCATACTTGCCCATCAAATTACAATGTCTCAACATGTTACGATGTAAATTCCGTGATGGTCCCCATCCCTATTGGTTCTACCTCATAGACCGGATGGTGGGATCTACCCTCCTTTTTACCATGTATGGAACTGCTTCCCACCGCCCTTCCAACTTTCCAGAGGCCGTTTGGCTTTGACCATGACCCTTTCACCCGGGGCAAACCCATCCCTTAGTACTGGTTTTGGATTGGTGTACCACTCGTCCCGGCGCTCCCCTACCACTTTGTGGACCGCCCTCAACCTGCGGCGATGCTCCTGCACCCATGCGGTGGTACTTTTTGGTGGCGGTTCCATTGGAGCAGGCATGGAGGTCTTCAACCTCTCGTCCGGCTCTCCCAAACATGAGCATATGCGGGGAGTATCCAGTAGTACTATTTACCCTATTGTTATAGGCCCACATTAATTCAGGTAGGTACCTCGGGCCACCGAGCCTTTTGACTATCCTCTAGAGTTCGCAACATCTGGACAAAGTACGGTTGAAGCGCTCGCACGCCCCATTCCCTTGGGGGTGATATGGGTGGTGCGAGAGCGTTCAATCCCATACACACTGATACAACTCATTCATGAGAGTCCCCTGGAAACATGCCCCCTGATCTGAATGTATTCTCTGTGGACACCCGAACACCTGTATGAAGTGTTTGCAGACCGCTTCGGCAGCCGACTCTGCTGTCTGGTCTTTGGTGGGTACAGCTACTGCATACTTTGTGAAATGGTCTGTTCATGACTAGACAGTATGAGTGTCCTGAGGTAGAGTAACCAATCTGTACATAATCAATCATAAGAAGCTCTAGTGGTGTCGAAGTGCGGATGGCCTGGACAGGAGCCCCTGTTCAGTACTCTTATTCAGCCCCAGGGTCGACACTTAAGACATGCCTCGGCTACCATGCCTACCAAATCTGGACAGTACACCAGCCGTTGAAGCCATTTAAACGTTTTGTCACTTCCAAAATAAGCTCCCCTTTCATGGGCTTCCCGGGCTGCTTCCGCCCAATGACATGGGGATGACAATCTGTTGCCGGTATTGCAGTTCTGACTCTAAGTATATGGTCCGGCATAGGAGACCCTGTTTAACGGTCAGCTTATCCCACTGCCTCAGTAATTTTTGGCCCTCTGGGGTCAACGGCTCGCTCTTCTGGCCGAGGCCAGACCTTGGTCCGGACCCTTTCCTTCACTTTCCACAAGTCGCGGCAGCCTTTCTGAACTCTCTCCCAACAGCTAATGTCTTTCCCAGCACTAAGGACATTCCTGACGCCACCCCACTTGAATGTGCCATGTCCTGGAACATGGTAAGCGCCAAAATCAGGAGTTTCAGTATCTTCTAATTCCTCATCAGTTCTCTGAGTCAATAGACCTACAGGACTCGGGAGAGCGCATCACATTGCCATTCTCCTTTCCTGACCAGAACTTGATATGGTACTGGTATTTAAAAGGCGGGCAGCCATCTCTGCTCAAGTGCACCGAGCTTGGCATTCTCCAGATGTGCCATGGATTGTTGTCTGTCATCACGATCACCTCTGCCCGCCGTTAAGTACTCAGCGAACCTTTCGGTCATGGCCCACACCAGCGCCAGTAACTCTAATTTAAAGGAGCTATAGTTGTCAGGGTTACGCTCTGATTCCCTCAGAGACCGGCTGCCATAGGCAATGACTCTCCACGTCCGTCCTGGACTTGGGACACAACACAGCCCCCAGACCATGTAAACTTCCATCAGTGTACACAGGAATGGAGTGTCAAACCGTGCGTAAGCCAAAATCGGGGCACTGGTCAGCGCCTCCTTCACCTTTTCAAAGGCTTCCTGTTGCATGGGTCCCCAATCAATGGGCGTGTCTTCGGGCCTCCTGCAGTACCCCTTAGCAAATCGTTTTGGGCCCACCAGATGAGCAAACTTTGGTATAAACCTCCTGTAGTAGCCGGCCAGTCCCACAAATGCCCGCACCTCTCGTAGTGTACTCAGTTGGGCCACTTCTGGACGGCCTCCACCTTGCTGGGTGCCGGCTTTACCCCATCCTGGGTAACCACGTGTCCCAAATATTCTATCTGCTGTCGACACAGTTGACACTTCTTGGGCTTGATCTTGAGCCCATGGTCTCGTAGCCGTCCTAAGACCTGTCGCAGCTTCTGGAGGTGATCTTCAAAGGAGGCTCCAAACACTACTATTCATCCAGGTATTCAATACTGACTCAAAGTTGAGATCCCCCAGCACGTGCTCCATCAACCGCTGGAATGTTCCTGGGGCATTGGAGAGGCCGAATGGCATCCGGTTTGAACTCATAGAGCCCCATAGGCAGAATGAAAGCCGTCTTAGCTTTGTCCTTCTCCCCATTGGTACCTGCCAATATCCACTGGCCAGGTCAAGAGTGGAGAAGAATTTTGCGTGACTCAGGCTGACAACACTCCTCAATCCGCGGAAGAGGATAGGCATCTCGGACGGTCTGTGCATTTAGCTTCCTATAATCCACGCAGAACCGAGACTCCATCTTCTCTTCCCGCACCAAGACTACTGGAGCAGCCCACGGACTTGTCTTTCCTGGATCACCCGGTTTTCCAACATGCTGGCCACCATCTCCTTCACCTCTTGGTACATTTTAGGTGGAATTTGCCGGTAACGTTCCCTGATCGGGGTAGCATCGCCAGTAGGGATTTCGTGCTTATGGCAGAAGCACATCCAAAGTCCTCGTCATGTTTCGAGAATGCCTCCCGAAATTCCCACAAGGTGTCTTCCAACAACTCTCTGTTGTCCTGGGTTCAGGATCTTGCAGTCCACCCCCATCCGAGACATGATCTCTCGGCCGTTCCACTCCGCTGTCTGGCATTCCCTCTGATGAACCTCTACAGCATGGTCCATGCTGATCTCTTGTCTGGCGAAGTGTGAAGTTCCTTCGTCGAGGAATGCCCCTTCAGACACATAGACTTTGGCCGCAAGGTACCCCCCGGAATGGTCATCTCACCCAGTCTTTCATATTAAGACGGCGTACAGGCACACATCCGTCCCTCACAGTGGGCGAGGGCCCACGCTACCAATGGGCGAGTCTGTGTTTCCTCCTGGTAACGGGCTCGATCAGGACCTCCAGCCCATTCAGTCGTCGTCCAGTCCCCACGGGCAACATCATTATTTGTTCTTGTCGAGGTGGATCTTCACTGGGGTCCTCCGCGGCACCTTCACATCTCCAAGGGGCTGACCGGACAAGTTGCTCTTTCGCATACTACAGCTCCTCACCATCTGCTGAAGGACCTTCTGAGTTGGCCGGTGTGAGGTGGCCCGTTGCCAGTACTTTGGCCCTTCCTTAGCATAGAGTTGGTGGTCCAAATCTCTCAGCACATTCATGCCTAGGGTCACGTCCATTCCCTTACGAGAAGATGATCCACCAGCACGACTCCCTTCTTGCCGATGTCCTGCCCAAAGAGCCGGACCCTCATCCAGACTATTCCTCGAACATCCATCTCTCCATTATTGGCGGCAGTCAGCCTGATGACGCTCCCGTCTTCTGGCTCCATCATATGTCTATATGTGCTGTTCAAAGAAGCCCAGAGGCATAAGGGTGCACTCAGACCCTGTATCAACTAGGCAACGTACTTTCTGGCCCTCTAACTCGGCTTCAATACTGGGGCTGCTGGCATAAAGGTCATGTTCCTCACTGTAGGGCTTAGCTTCCGATTACCACCGCAGGATGCCCAGCTACTGCGGCGGTCGGAAGTTTAACGCCGCTTCAGATTCCGTCTGATTTGGGCACTCTCTGGCCAATGACCGTACTGTCGACAAGCCCAACAGAGGGGCCCTCTTTTGATGTTCCTTTGTATCTGATTTGTCCTGGGTGGTAGCATGGGTACTGGACTCAATTCTTGTGGCCTGGATGATCTTATTTTCATTTGGGATACTTCCAGTCGAAGCTCTCTCACTTCTGTCCGCAGGGCTTGAACCCACATCCTTTAAGGACTCCATTCTTCGGCCCCCGACCAACCCCTCGTAGCCTGTGTGCTATTCACCTCTTGTTGCCACCACTAGGTGTTCTTCTTCCCTCTCCACTGCAGCTAGATAGATGTTGTAGAATGTTATGTCAGATGTTGTCCGGGTTATCTCTCGCAGCTTGTCCTGTAAGAACTGTTGGAGAGCCCCATTATAAACTGGTCTCGTAGTAGCCGGTCCACCCTCCCTGAAGGCACCCATGGCCTCAGGTTCCCGTCGTTGTATTTCATTCAATGTCTCTTGCAGAGCATTAGAGTACTGCATCAGAGTCTCACCCTCACATTGTGGTCGTTTTGAAAATTGGCTCCGTAACTGTACTACTTTAGCATGCCCTCCCTGTGCTCTCTCTAGCAGGAGAATATTTTCTCTAGGGTGTTCCTCTCGACTTCGGCGCTTACCATCACAGTGGCTCTAACATCACCCTCTAGAGCTCCTAACGCAACCTCTGCCCTTAGCTCGGGGGTCAAATTACACAACCTAACTGCACTTCTCACCTTTCAGTCCAGTCCTGCAGTGTCATGTTTTTACCGTCAAATTTTGGGAGATGACGTAACAGCGCCCCAACTGGAATATAACCTACTGAGCGGACATATAGTTGGGTGCCAGCTGACCCTGCGCCGGTGCATCCTGAGCCGGGTCCTGTTCCGGTGCCACTGGCTCCGGGGAGGGTCTCCCGCCACGTTCCGGTCCATAACGGTCGCTGTATCCTGCCGACTACGCCAAATTTGTAAGCCGTGTTCTGAGTGGGCTCTCCAGAATACAGCGAAGCTACGAACACAGAAGTGACACGGACACCAGCTAATGTAATCCCAGACTATTTATTGTAACGAGACACTGAACACACCTCAATGTATTGAAACTAAAATCTAATTACATACACCCAGCCCGGGCGCCAGGACCCCTGTGTTGCACAGCACGACCACCTGCCGTTGGGAACCAAGAACCTTAAACAAATTTTACCTATTGCGAGCAGATTTAACACTGCTTCGCTATACCTGTTATTACCCTTATCAAAAGGGGATGATTGTGTGTAGTGGTGGGCACTGGCTGGCCTGCGTGTGCAACACAGCAGCTTACAATCTTAACAGACTATGCAGTTACTTTTCCCTTCCCCGTTCCCGAAACTTATAATTTGGCACGTGCTTGAAATATACTTCTGAGCAATATGCTGGATGATTGGAGATTATGGTAAGTCTTGTTTTCCTCTCCGAGTGAATCACAACTTTATCTGTTAAGTCTTTGTGGCGAATAAACAACAATCTTTGCAGCCTGCAATACTAACTAACTATCTAACAGCAGGCCTAGACGTAGGCTCTAGTATTTTAGGCGCCAAAACAATTCTAAGATGCGTGCACGAAATGTCTCTACTCTACCGACCCGGGTCGTTCTGTCTCCAGCTCTCCACTGATGGCCTGAATCGAAAAGGAAGTCTTTCCAACAGACATGTGGTACCACAGACGAAGTGATCTACTCCTCAGTCTCCTCAAACTCCTGGCAGATGTACTCTATCCCTGGTCAGCATCTGGGTCTCTGGAACGATCAACTCCCCTCCGGACTCCTAGGGTCACAGTTCTAGTTGCGAAGAATCACTTGAACCCAGGAACAAATCAACCCCTGTTCCTTTTTCTACTCCTTCCCAGAACATCCAGATCTTTTACTTCCCCCTCCTTGACAGTCTGTGCAGTTTATAGTGTTGTCTCCTGGAACAGCGGCACTTGTGGCCAAACAGCAAATAACAGTGTTTGCAATAAGAATTGTTTCTAACTCTCACAGTACATATAGGGAGATAGTCACGTTGGGTGGGAGGATCAAGAAATCTTTAAATTCATCAGACATGGAAATATTGGGTATCCAACTTCTCGATCAATTCTCGTATCTGTAATTGGTACATTAATTTATAAGACAGACTGCTAAACATGTTATTATGATACTTTTAAAACATGTTCTTTTATAAGTTTTGGTTTATAAGAGAAAGAACAAAAAAATCAAAACATTTCTAGGAATGGAAAAACTGTACAACTTGATTTAAACATGCATTGTAACTAATATTTAAATGAAATATTTCACACTATTCTCTATCAAATATTGCAGCCATCTAAGAATTAAAATGACATTATCCCAAGAATTAGTACAATCCATGGAAACCAAGGAAGCACCTGTGTTTTTGTCTGATTATAAGGGCTCATCGTCACATTCAGGATTAATATATTATAGGCCCGAAAATAGGTCGGGAGAATGACTCACATCAGACTGTAGCTTTAAATGGTCCAACGTGAAGATAATTGTATCAATATCATATCAATGTAGGCTAAAGTTACGGCTAATTGCAAGCATTGGAAAATAATCTTTTTGGATTATGTTTAAATAATTTACTTAACAGAAAGCAACAAGCTAAACCCAATATATATAAAGCCAATATAATCACATGACTAAGTGGTTCCTACACAGAGCTGGCAGTAATCCAATAACATTGGAAAGGGTATTAGAAAGCCACCCTGTCCCATCTCAAATTCTAGGTCAGGATTGTTAAACCATAACCTGTTAGAGCTGCAGAGTTGTGAGACCTTTTAAAAAATGTTGCCATCTAAAGGAAAATCTTGGCAGTTAAGTAGCTTTCTCTTTAACCAGAGTATAATGTGCCTAAAGCTTCGTACACATTCATCGCAGGCGAGTGTGTCCAAATCAGCCATATCAGCCGACTATGGTGTAATGCTACCCGGCAGATGATCATCGATGCCTGACCAAACGTTTGTTTTGCCAATCCGAGCGCCCATACACTAAGCGATAGTCGGGTAAGATGTCCATTCTTAACACACTCAAGAATCTCAGGTCGGGCCCGTGATTGCACATGTGTACAGACCATTACTGGTTCAGCTACTCCACCGTACAGATAGTAACAATAGTGAGCTTTACCTACAAGGTTCTCCTTCAGTGATTTCGAAAATCCCAATTCCCAGGTGTCCGCTGGAAAATAGTAATAGTAAGAGAACGTTTAAAAGCCAATATAACAGGAGCGCAGGCCAAGGTTCTTTTTATTATTATTATTATTATTATTGATTTATATAGTGCCAAGATCTTACAATAACATAGTCATACATTACATACAGGGTATACTGTACATGTATACAAAGTCATACATATTACATACACAGGTAATACATAGTAACATACATAGTAACATAGTAACATAGTAATTAAGGTTGAATAAAGACATTCGTCCATCAAGTCCACCCTATCTTTTTTTTTTTTTTTTTTTTTTTTTAACCCTACCTAATAGTTGATCCAGAGGAAGGCAAAAAACCCCAGCTAAAAAAGGGGGGGAAAAATTCCTTCCTGACTCCAAACGGCAATTGGAAAGTATCCCTGGATCAACCAGATCTATATGCATTAATACCAGTAATTCTCAATATTTTTTAGTTTTAGAAACTTATCCAGGCCTTTTTTAAAGTTATTCAATGAACTTGCCATTACCACCTCCGCTGGAAGACAGTTCCACAGTTTCACCGTTCTCATGTAAAGAAACCTCTCCTAACCTGAAGATGAAACTTCTTTTCTTCCAACCTTAAAGGATGTCCACGAGTCCTCTGATATGACCTATTAGTGAACAATGCACCAGAGAGTTCACTGTATGGGCCATTAATATATTTATAAGGTTATCATGTCCCCACGCACACCGCCGTTCTCCAATGTAAACAGCCCTAACTTGTCTTATCTGCCTGCATATTCAAGCCCCTCCATTCCCCTTATTAATTTAGTTGCCCTTCTCTGAACTGCCTCAATTTCCAAGATGTCCCTTGTATATGGGATTCCAAAACTCGCACCCATATTCCAAATGTGGCCTTACCAGTGCCTTGTAAAGAGGGAAAATAATATTTTTCTCTCTTGATTCCATTCCCCTCTTTATACAAGACAATATCTTGCTAGCTCTAGCTGTTGCTACCTGGCATTGTTTGCTACAGCTAAGTCTGTTATCTACCAGAACCCCCAAATCTTTTTCCATTTCGATGCACTTAACACAGAGTTATTTATGGTGTAGTGGCACAGGGATTATTAAATCCCAAATGCCCACTTACATTTATCAACATTGAATCTCATCTGCCATTCTGCTGCCCATTTTGATAATCTATCTAGGTCTGCTTGCAGCACTTGCACATCATTGGAAGTTTCCAAAGCTCTGCATAATTTAGTGTCATCAGCAAACACAGAGACCTTGCTCTCAATGCCCCCTTCTAAGTCATTTATAAACAGATTAACAGAAGCGCGCCCCGAACAGAACCCTGAGGAACTCCGCTAGAACTTTAGCCCACATAGATGTAGCTCCATTAACCACCACTCTCTGTTTGCGGTCCATAACCAGTTCTCTATCCTGAACAAATGTTTTCTCAAGGCCAACAGTCCTCAGTTTATACATTAGTCGCCTATGTGGCACAGTATCAAAGGCTTTTGCAAAATCCAAATATCCACATCCACGCTGTGCCTGAATCTAACATCTTACTCACTTCTTCATAAACCAATTAAATTTGTCTGGCTGATCTATTTCTCATAAATCCATGCTGACTACTACTAATAAGATGATCTCTGGAGACAAAGTCAAGGATATGATCCCTTAACAAAGTTTCCATCACCTTCCCTACCACTGATGTTGGCTTACAGGTCTATAGTTACCAGGCTGTGAACGACTACCTTTTTTGAATATTGGTATTACATTGGCTTTTTTCCAATCAGCGGCACATCCCCAGACAAAAGCGAATCTTAAAATATGAGACACAGTGGTCTTGCTAGAACTGAACTAAGCTCTTTTAAAATCCTAGGATGCAATCCATCTGGTCCTGGCGCTTTATTGATATTAACTTTGTCTAATTGATTCCGTACCATATCCTCTGTTTCCAAACTCTTCATTTTCCTCCCTGCACATTGTTACATCCCTACTGTAAGATTCTCAACAGTAAAAACCGATGTAAAAAAACGGTTTAGCAGATTAGCCTTTTCGGCATCCTCTACAACCACCTCAGCTCCATTATTTAATGGTCCCCACTTCTCAGTCCTCATTTTTTTACCATTTATATACTTAAAAAACATCTTGGGGTTGGACTTGCTTTGTTCGGCAATCCGTATTTCATTTTCTATTTTAGCTAGTTTAATTGCTTTCTTGCACTCTTTATTACAACTTTTGAAGTCCCTGTAAGCCTGTTCTGTGCCTTCTGCTTTCAAAATTTTAAAAGCCCTTTTCTTTTTTTCCATTTCCCTTTACCTGAGCATTAAGCCATGCAGGAGTGGACCTAATTTTTTTACACTGTTTTCCTAAAGGTACCGTTTGGAAATGTTTAGTTTAATATCCCTTTAAAAGTGTTCCACATCTGCTCAGTATCTTTACCTAGAAACAGTTCCCCCCATTCTATGAGCAGGAGCGATTCCTTTAAAAGCATAAAATTAGCTTTCCTAAAGTTAAAAGTTTTTGTTAAGCCAGTGCACTTTAGTTTTCTGCAACCTATATTAAATGACACTATATAAATATAAGTAAACAGAGTGAGCAATACCGTGATACAAAGGAGAGAGGACCCTGCCCAAGGCTTACAGACTAGAGGATATGGGGGTGAGACAAAAGGTGACAGGAATCGGTAGGTCTGTAAATAGATTGCAGTGAAGTGTGAAAGCGGGTTGGATCATATTGGGTAGTAAGAGGGTAAATGTTTAGGCCAGGTTATATGCTAGCCTAAAGAGATGGGTTTTAAGGTTTCGATTGAAGGTGTTAAGGGATGGTGAGTTACAGACAGACAGAGGAAGGGAGTTCCAGAGCAGAGGGGCAGCACGAGTAAAGTCCTGAATGCGGGCATGGGAAAGGTGACCATGGTGGATGAGAGGAGGGTATCGTTTGCAGAGCGGAGGTTGCGCCTGGGACGGTATCACTGGATCAGCTCTAGGATATATGGGGGCTATGTTGGATAGTGCTTTATAGGATAAGGTAAGCAGTTTGAACTAGATCCTTTGCGTGATGGCAACCAGTGGAGGGACTGACAGAGGAGAGGCATTAGAAAAGTAAGAAAGAAATGAATGAGCCGGGCAGCAATTTGAGAATGATTGAAGTGGTGCCAGGCAGCCGACAGGAGTTGGCAAGCAAATTGACATGAGATTTGAAGGAAAGATCGGAATCTAGCGTTATTCCCAGGCAGCGGACATGAGGAATGGAGATATTGGTGTTGTTAATATTAATAGTAAGCTAGGGAGAGTAACAGATCATGAGGGTGGGAAAGGGACAAGTTCAGTCTTGTCCATGTTTAGTTGAGGAAGAGGGAGGACATGAAGGCAGTGATGGCACTAAGGCAGTCGGGGACCTGGGATGTCAGCGTGGGGAGATCTGGGGCAGGATGTAATTTGGGTATCGCTGCATACAGGTGATACTGGAACCCAATGAAATAATGAGTTGTCCAAGGCCATAGGTGTAGATGGAGAAAAGAAGAGGACCGGTACCAAGCCTTGCGGGACCCCCACAGGGGGGGGCGAGAGTGGAACTAATTCCAATTGAAAACACTAAAGGTCCTACCAAAAGTTGGAGGATAGCCAAGAAAGGGCAGTGTCCTGGATACCTAAGGAGGCCAGATCTGAAGAAGTAGAGGCTGATCAACAGTATCAAAAGCAGAGGACAGATCAAGAAGAATGAGCAAAGTAGTGACCTTTAGATTTAGCACTGATAGATCATTGGTCACTTTTGAGGGCAGTTTCCGTGGAGTTGTTAGGGCGGAAGCCTGACTGGAGGTGGTCAAAGAGAGATTTAGCAGACAGGTGACTAACCAGGTCAGCATAGACATGTCTTTCCAGTAGTTTGAAGACATAAGAGAGATAAGGTAGAGATAAGCTGAAGAGAGCAATGGGTCAAGGGAGATTTTTTAGGTATAGGGATATAATGGCATGTTTAAATATAGAGGAAAAATCCCAGTGGATAGGACAAGTTAAGAGAGAGGTTAGGGCTGGAATAGAGAGGAGACGGGTGAATAAGATGAAGGGGAATGTGGTTGAGGGGGCAGGTGGTGAGATGTGTCCTGGATAGGAAGAAGGAAGTCTGTTTTTTTATAGTGGTGAAGCTCGTTAGGGGGCAAGTAAGGATTAACCAATGAAGGGACGGTGCAATTGAAGTGCAATGGTAGTGGTTGGAAGCTGTAGGGAGGAGCTGGGGCGCACAGGAAAACCACTTCGGATGTTTTCAATTTTCTCTGTGAAATATGAAGTTATTTTCATTAAACGGGTTGGCGGAGGAGGTAGCGAACAGAGCAGGAGTTGAATACTTTGAAGAGGTTGGGCTTGGGACTGGGAGATATGAGTAAAGAGAAGTAGTTTTGTTTTGCTAAGGACAAACACCTCTGATCCGACAAAGGCACTTTTAAATTCGAGAAAGTTGATAGTTGACAGAGGAAGGGGGTTGGAGAAGTTAGATACGGAGCAGAGGAGGGTAAGATCCAGTGTGTGCCCATCAATGGGTCTGGCAGAGAACCCTGGGTAAGGCCAAGGGAGGAGGTAAGAGAGAGAAGTTTAGCGGCAGCAGAGGTGTTGGTATCGATGGGAATATTGAAATCCCCTAATATAATTGAGGGATGTCAGTGGATAGAAAGTGGGACAACCAAGCAGAGAAGTGGTCAAAGAAAGTGGTGGTCGGGCCGGTGGTCATAAATAACCGCAATCTGTAGGGGAACTCAAAAGATAGATGGGAGAGGGCTGGTAAAGGGGTGATGGGTTTGAAAGTACATTGCTCAGAGAAAAGAATACCAACTCCCCCCCACCCCATTTATTATCGGGTCTAGTGGTGTGGCTGAAGTGAGAACACCATACGAGAGCGCGGCGGGTGAGACAGAATGAAAGGGGTGACAGCCATGTTTCGGTAAGACCAAGAAAAGTAAAGCATTTAGAGATAAATAGGTTTGTGTACGTGTGCAAGTTATTACAAACAGACCGTGCGTTCCACAAGGCCCCAGATATAGAGCAGGTGAAGGGAAAGGAGGTTTTTTTTCAGAACTAACAATAGAAATAAATAATTTTCCATAATTAACATATGATATACAATACAGAGGAAAGAGTTAACATGAAAATATTTTTAATTGCTTTCAAAGGATTCTGGGCCCTGCGCTCTATTTATTTTGGCTTTGTATTTTCTCCTTCTATTCTACAGTTACCATGGTTTTATTAGTTGACAGTTGCTAATAGAAAGCTGTATTCAGAGCTTGAGGTAGAGAGTGTAGAATAACCATACTTTATACAGTGTATAATGTATACCTACATATTCCTAGAGTTTACTGAGCAATACCCTTTATGATTCTAGAATCCTTTTTGGAAGTTAAATGATATGTTCACTGGGAAATTTGTTTTTTTTAAACCCCCATCACTGAAACTATAATTCTTCCTAGCTATGACTGTACCATTTTTTTGTTGATCTGTCCCCTATTTCTTTAAGATATGGCGGGAAATTTTCTCTCCCGTGCTGCCTCGTAGGCATTACTGAGCATGCTTGCCCTCACAGAGAGTCGAGGGCTGGGGAACTGAGGGACTGAGCTTGAGCACAACAGTACTGGATTGAAATCATGTAGTACACACAACACATCAGACTAGTGCTGCTTACATATTTATATATTGAAAGTTTAGTGTACAATTCCTTTATAAGAACTATATTGACATGGACCTCTGGGGCTAGATAATATACAGAGCCTTGGCAGTGTATGATGCATCCTCTATCCTGTTTACTTGACAGCCACACCAAAACCATGTAATGTCATATTGTACCTGTGTATAGTTGTTTTAGTTTGGATAGCAAACAAGGCAAAATTGGCTGTTTAATAAACAAAGAGGGAAATACAAATAATTTAACTTCACACAATAACCCTAAAATAATAAACAATAATTAATCATTCCCCCCAAATAAAAATGGCTATAAATTCCATTAAAATGAAATGTTTCGGTAGCAGATTAGTTACCTACCATCTTCCATCATCTATATATTTAGGGTTAGTGTGGTAGTGTATAATGTTTATTTGCAAACTCTCCTGCTCTTCTTATTGAGATTTAATGAATTTTTCTTACCGATTTTGACTCCCTGGGAGTATATTAGATATTAGAATATATCCAATATCTTTTCAATAACATTGCTGAGACGGTACAATTTGAGGTATTATACGCAGTACACATGAAATTATTGCATGGCATTCTGGGAAAGTTTCCAGCCGGGAAACCTCTTGTTGGAAAATTCACCTAAATTAGTTATTATATTACTTATGCAACATTCACTGTGGGACGACTTATGTACCATTCACTGTGGGCAGACTTATTGCCAATCACTGAAGCAGACCTATGTACCATTCACTGTTTGTAGACTCATGGCCAATCACTGTGGGTAGATTTATGTACCATTCACTTTGTGCAGACTTATGCCCAATCACTGTGGGCAGACTTATGCCCAATCACTGTGTCCAGACTTATCCCAATCACTGTTGGCAGACTTATTTCCAATCACTGGGGGCTTATGGCCAATCACTAGGGCAGAATTATGACCAATCACTGTGGGAATATAGCCAATCACTGTTGGAAGACTTATTTACTAATTACGTGGGCAGATGTATATCCAATCACTGTGGGCAGAATTATGTCCAACCACTGTGGGCAGTCTTACATCCAATCACTATGGGCAGACTTATTCCAATTACTGTGAGCAGACTATTTACCATTAACTGTGAGCAGACTTATTTACCACTCACTGTGGGCACATTTATACTTACTTGTAGTTGAGATATCCCTACTGTTCTTCTCCGTCCCTCCAAATAAAGAGTTTTCACACACCAGCACTGAGCATTCACAGAATTCAGAAGACAAGCTTCTGGGAATATTATTAACAAATGTCAAACACATAATCCAACACCATAATATTAAATTAGACAAATGCTTAGAAAGCATTAGAGATGTAATGTGGGTTCGAACAGAACCCAGTTTTCGAATCGATTCTGAGGGTTTTGAAGTCCCGAAGAAACTTTCGAAACTCCCGAATTTCACGGACACCCGATTTTTCGAAATTTTGATTTTTATCGAAAATCGAAAGTAGACGATTATCGAAGATCAAATCCTCGAAAGTAACAATCGATTTTGGTAACTCTGTAATAGAATGCAAAGCCTCGAAAACAGCCTGATCGTAAGGAAGGATATTTTTAAAATATGTTTTGGTTATATTTACGGGTTCCCCAGACCATTCCCCAAGTCTCTGTGTCATTTACAGTAACCTACTATTACTATTTGTCCCCTCAAATTTTTTTCTCCCATAGGTCCGTTTTCAATCTTCGAATTTTCCGGAAAATTCGAAAACGGAACGAAACTCAACAGTTTTCGAACATCTCTAATCAGCATACGGCTTTTAACAGGTTATGAACCTCTTGGAACATCCATAATGTCTAACGACAAATGTGTGAATATATCTGTCTCCAGCAACAAAGGATACATGAGAGCAAATGAAATATAATAGTCAAAAGGCTCTAGTCAGCCAAGTTCCAAATAGAACATAAAAAAATCAAGGACAGAGGACAATAATCTGTAGGAGCAACCCCACTCTAAAATCTGTGTGTTCACGTGTGCCCGGATTATAACATCAATGCTGACACTTGCTAGCAGATCCAGATATTGTGACTTTATAGCACTTGGGACGGACCAGTTGGGTCCAACAGATCATCTTCTGCTCCCACAGATTATTCTGCTTAGTCCTTGATCCCAATATATAACTGTGTGTGGAATTTAATGTTCTGTTTGTAACTTGGATGACTAGAGCCTTTAAACTATATATTACAATTGCTCTCATGGGGCCATATTCATAAATCGATACCCCGCGCCGATCGGAAATCGTTAATTTCCGATCAGTTCAAAGATTGTTATCGTTAATTTACGGTAAAGATCGTTAATTACCGATACAGATCATAAATCTACAAAAAAGACGAATGTAGATTACAATCACAAGAGAATACCATTGCGGTAGTATATGTACTGTATTAATACCAGTAATTCTCAATATTATATAGTATCCCTGTACCAACCAGAACTACAGTATATGTATTAATACCTATTCTCAATATTATAGATACCCCGTACCAACTAGAACTACAGTATATGTATTAATACCAGTAATTCTCAATTTAATAGTATCCCCGTACCAACTAGAACTACAGTATATGTATTAATACCAGTAATTCTCAATATTAATAAGTCTCACCGTACCAACCAGATCTACAGTATATGAATTAATACCAGTAATTCTAATATTATATAGTATCACCGTACCAACCAGAACTACAGTATATGTATTAATACCAGAATTCTCAATATCATATAGTATCACCGTACCACCAGAACACAGTATATGTATTAATACCAGCAATTCTCAATATTATATAGTATCACCGAATAACCAGAACTACAGTATATGTATTAATACCAGTAATTCTCAATATTATATAGTATCCCTGTCCAACCAGAACTAACAATATATGTATTAATACCAGTAATACTCCCACCCCCCTACTTTCTGATCAGTGATTTCTTCATATCTTGGGCTGTGCAACACAGATGTGGCTGATGGCTTGTTTTAAAGTAGGAACCTGACCTTTCATTTAAAATTGATTTGTTTGGAGACCACAGTTCCCCTTTAAAAAATAGGCACCTTAGTTTGACAAATTCTATTTCCCATTAATCCGGGACTAATTATAGGATTATAATTCAATATCCAAATATGATCCTGTAAAAATGTGTCTAATTGTTCCCGTTACATTCCTATGTTGTCAGTAAATATTCCTATAAGAACTAGGATTCTCTATAGTAATACAGAGTGAATATTCCTCATTTATACCCTTCATATTATTACAGTCCCTGCTATAAGAACTAGCATTCTCTATAGTGCATACAGAGTGAATATTCCTAATTTAACCCTTCATATTATTACAGTCCCTGCTATAAGGACTAGCATTCTCTATAGTGAATACAGACTGAATATTCCTCATTTATACCCATAATATTCTTACAGTCCCTGCTATAAGGACTAGGATTCTTTATATGAATACAGACTGAATATTCCTCATTTATACCCATAATATTATTACAGTCCCTGCTATAAGAACTACATTCTCTATAGTGAATACAGACTGAATATTCCTCATTTATACCCTTCATATTTTACAGTCCCTGCTATAAGGACTAGGATTCTCTATAGTGATTCAGAGTGAATATTCCTCATTTATACCCTTCATATTATTACTGTCCCTGCTATAAGAACTAGGATTCTCTATAGTAAATACAGACGGAATATTCCTAATTTATACCCTTCATATTATTACAGTCCCTGCTATAGGACTAGGATTCTCTATAGTGAATACAGAGTGAATATTCCTCATTTATACCCTTCGTATTATTACTGTCCCTGCTATAGAACTAGATTCTCTATAGTGAATACGACTGAATATTCCTCATTTATACCCTTTATTTATTACAGTCCTTGCTATAAGGACTAGGATTCTCTATAGTGAATACAGAGTGAATATTCCTCATTTATAACCTTCATATTATTACAGACCCTGCTATAAGGACTAGAATTCTCCAAGTGTATACAGAGTGAATATTCCCATTATACCCATAATATTATTACAGTCCCTGCTATAAGAACTAGGATTCTATGTGATACAGAGTGAATATTACTCATTTATAACCCTTCATATTATTACAGTCCCTGCATAAGGACTAGGATTCTCTATAGTGAATATTCCTCATTTATACCCTTCATATTATTACAGTCCCTGCTATAGAACTAGGATTCTCTATAGTGAATACAGCTGAATATTCCTCATTTATACCCTTAATATTATTACAGTCCCTGCTATAAGAACTAGGATTCTCTATAGTGAATACAGGCTGAATATTCCTCATTATACCCATAATATTATTACAGTCCCTGCTATAAGAAAAACCTTTAGCACATTTACCTTTTCAGCATCCCCTATAACCAGCTTACACCATTATTTATGCATAAATCGCCTATGTCCCCATAGGCGACTATATAAGTTAAAGTCAGTTGGGCGTGGTTGCACATTTGTACATGGAAAGATAATAGGTTGCTGGATCGAATGCAGAGAGAAGTGGTCAATGGAGCTACATCCATATGGATTAAAGTGCTAAGTGGGTACCAAATAATTTTGTGTTGGGCCGCTTCTGTTTCTTCTGTTTATTAATGATTTGGAAGTGGGAATTGTCAGCAAGGTCTCTGTGTTTGCTGTTGACACAAAACTTTGTCGACCATTAAAACTTCAGAGGATGTGCAGTTTGCAGGTGGATCTGGAGCATTGTTCACCAATAAAGATGGCCAAACTTTTGAAAGTTCGTCCCCTTTCGAACTATATGGAAAGTTAGAAATTTTGAAAACGACCCCATTAAAGTCAATGAGAGTCAAATAGTTCAAACGTTCGAATGAAATACAACTAAAATATCAATGGTAAATTAATGTAAATGGCTGTGGGACCTGGGAATGGTCTGGGTAACAGTTCACACTATCCAGGACTATCGATTTGATTTTCGAGCTCTCACATTCGATAATTATCCCATGAACACTCGCGGATTCGATGCTCGCGTATAGGTATAATAGACATTTACGCGCAGATTCAATGCTCGCTTATAGGTGTAATATACATTTTACTCGCGATTCGATGCTCGCATAAGTATAATAAATATTTTACTCGCCGATTGATGCTTGCGTCTAAGTATAATAGACATTTTACTTGCGGATTCGATGCTCGCGTCTAGGTATAATAGACATTTTACTCGCGGATTTGATGCTCGCATCAGGTATAATGGACATTTTACTCGCGGATTCGATGCTCGCGTCTAGTATATATGGACATTTTACTTGCGGATTCGATGCTCGCGTCTAGGTATAATAGACATTTTACTCGCGGATTCGATCTCGCATCTAGTATAATGGACATTTTACTCGCGGATTCGATGCTCGGTCTAGGTATAATGGACATTTTACTTGCGGATTCGATGCTCGCGTCTAGGTATAATAGATATTTTACTTGCGGATTCGATGCTCGCATCTAGATATAATGGACATTTTACTCGCGATTCGATGCTCGCGTCTAGTATAATGGACATTTTACTCACAGATTCGAAGCTTGCATATTGGTATAATAGACATTTACTCGCGGATTCGATGCTTGAGTCTAGGTATAATGGACATTTTACTCGCGGATTGATGCTCGCATCTAGGTATAATGGACATTTTACTCACAGATTCGAAGCTTGCATATTGGTATAATAGACATTTTACTCGCGGATTCGATGCTTGAGTTCTAGGTATAATGGACATTTTACTCGCGGATTCGATGCTCGCATCTAGGTATAATGGACATTTTAATCGCGCGGCTTCGATGCTCGCATCTAGATATATGGACATTTTACTCGTGGCTTCGATGCTCGCGTCTAGGTATAAGGACACTTTACTCGCAGATTCGATGCTTGCATATTGGTATAATGGCCATTTTACTTGTGGATTCGATATGTACTCGCAAATAGGTATAATAGACATTTTATCTCACGGATTAGATGCTTGCGTATAGGTATAATACACATTTTACTCGCATATTCTCTTTCTCCGAACGTTCAACATTCGATAATTATTGAAAGTCCGGAAAATGTAGAAATTCTGGGTCTGGGATAGTTCAAGAAGTCCGAGTCCGTTTGAACTCGAAAGGTTTGGCTCGAACTCGGGTTTGAGTTTAAGTTCTAGTCCATCTCTATTCACCAATAGAGCATATCAGAGGACACGCGGACATCCCTTAAGATTTGAAGAGAGTAGTTTAGTCTTTAAGTTTGGAAAGAGTTTTCACTGATATAAGTAAGGTTGCTCTATGTCCGTATTTATGTTTTATACTTCCCTGCACTTCTGATTGTGACTTTTTCGGTCGACTGTATTGGCCTTTTATCTGAACTTAAATTTGTTAATGTTTGATATGTTCCAAAAGGTAAGTAAACAAAGTATAGATGAAAGTACTCAATGACTTCTGTGGTAAGTATCCATTGTAGAGAACTATAAGGTAAGCGGCTGTTGAAGTGGTATCCAGTACTTGTAATAGACAGTGGAATGATCTCGTTGTCAGTTGCAGAATATAAATCCAACAGGGGAAGATAATCCTCTAGTAACAGGAGGGTAGCTGGCCCATAAGCGTCTAAGAAGCTGGGTTTTAATCCAAATACGAAAGCACCACAGAGGTTGAATGAAGAATTACATTTTAGATCTTTTATCTGATAAAGTTTATATACTTCCAGTTATATCTTCCAGCAAAACTATTATTTGGTCAGCTTCTTGGACGCTTATGGGTGAGCTACCTCATGTTACTAGGGGATTATATCCCCTGTGGATTTATATCTCTACTTTTGACTGACACCTAGGTACACTGTATTACTATATTGGCAGCATCACTTGACATGCAAGCATCAGAGACAATGTTCCGATCTCTTTTAATACCATCAATACATTAAGGCTGTGGTCCAACTAGAGTGCACAGAAGCCGCACGGTCAAAATGACGCACGCTTCTGTGCATTGTGCTTCTGCCAATTTACCTCTATCAGAGTCATTGCAATATGGACCAAAAATGCGCTCCAAACCACACTGAAGCGTAATGAATGTAGTTGGCCAGTCCCATAGGCTAATCATGCCTGCGATCCCACTAGTGCAGTTGGATTGCAAATTACGGTCCAAACGCCCTAGTGGGGTCTAGCCCTAATAAACCCAGCCTCCTTTAACAGATAACAGCCAATCATAAGGGTTGCTTGCACTGCAACCTTTCACATATAACAACCAATCAAAGAAAATCAAGCCATCATTAATCCCAGTAGTGCTGCTTCTTGACCAATCCAATGTGACCGGTGCCATGTTTGGGGCATACACTGAAACTAGGTATCGCCAGACTTTTAAAAATGAATCAAAATAAATTGTGCATACAAATCTAAAAACAATTTTGGTTGGACACCCCTTTTCCAGACATAACCTTTGACCAAAAAAATATGTATATATTGCATCAGCCCCATTGTATCTGATTTTACTATTTTATTGAAGTTGGATAATTACTGTTCGCAACATTATACACAACACTGAACATCACTATGAAGAGTTTTCCCTTTAAGACAGAATTAGGCCTTGACTCTTCAGTAAGTGCATCTAATAGAGAAAATTTTTTGAATAAGTGACTGTAACAATATTATCATATATACATCACCAGCAGTGGTGTAACTACTGCCCCTGCCACCCCCGTGGTAGTAAGGCCTGCCACAATCCCAAGATGTCTCCCGTGATCAGCCATTTTTAAACAGCTGATCGTGCGTATGAATAAAACATACGTGCGATCAGCTGTTTAAGACCGGACCCTAACTTCCGGAACTGAACCGGAAGTTCAAGTCCGGTCTTTTAAATAGCTGATCTCGAATATGAATGAAATATACGCGCGATCAGCTGTTTTAAAACGGCTGATCTCAGGAGGCATCCTGGTCCCCTGCAGGTACACCCCTGATTACCCAGCTCATCCCCAGCCAATTATATATATTGTACAGTTTCAAAATACATTGTACATTATTTGGGTTGATCCTCTGCAGGAAATTCAATAGCAGCTTTACAATAATAATTAACCCTGCTATTCCCGGGCATTAAATTGTCATGCGGAAGAGCTGCAAAGACGCTATTAATAGCTTGCTGTAGCTGTGCAGGTGTGTCGTTTCAACAACATGCACAGCTGCTGAGAGGTGTTAAAGTCAAGCTAACCCATATTGAGATGGTTAGTGCACTTTAGCCCCTGCTTCCCACCTGAGGCCAGTGGTGATTGACACACTAATCAAATTTTCCTTTTGGAATAATACAGCGCTATTAAAGGAACACAACCAATTTATTAGCAGTCTAAGGCTACTACACACCTAACACCATTTCGTGTGAAACAATATCACTTTACAGAGCTGTTCTAATCAAATACAAGAAGAGGGAGGGAGGACCAGCAGGACACTACAGTAAATCTATACTATAAGAAGTGGTTTTAAACTAACCATCAGATTTTGCTCACTGTTTATATCAGTTACGTTATTTATCACTACAACAGGGGAGGATGGGACCTTTTAACCTGGGGGGCAAATACAACCAAGTGGCCCTTTCACGGTAAATCACAACATTTTCACCATTTCCACTTTGCCAAGACCTCACCACTTTGTTGAATTTATGACCATTTTTAAGACCACTGTTCCCATTTTACATTGTTGCCTGTCAAATTTTCAAGTGTACGTTGTGGTAACAAACTAAGAAAATAGGAGGCTTACTAAATGGCTAATAACTGGAGTGCTGACAACACTGGCTAATGAACTGGAGGGTTGACAATACTGGGTAATGAATTGGAGGGCTGACAATACTGGGTAATGAACAGAGGGCTGACAATTCGGGTAATGATCTGGAAGGCTAACCATACTGGGTAAGGAACTGGAAGGTTGACAATACTGGGGTAATAAATAGGAGGGATGGCATACTTATGAACTGGAGGGCTGAACTATTGCTGACTGATGATCTGAAGGGCTGACAAAACTGGCTAGTGAACTGGAGGTTCTGGGTAATGAACTTGAGGGCAGACAACAGCAGCTAATAGACTGGATGACTTACCAAATCACTGGCTTATGATCTGGAGGAATGGCAATACTGGGTAAGGACTGGAGCACCTGAAACTGCTAATGAAATGGAGGGCTAACTAACGTTGCCAAATAATCTGTAGCTGACAATACGCTTAATGAATAAAGCCTCGCCAGTATCATCCTGTGCCACACAAAGTGCACCCCATTGGTTGGCTTGTGGCGTTGGTGTGGCTTGTAGAGTGGGGTGTAGTGGGACAACTTTAACCTGCTGGAACTGAGGCTGACTTTACACTGGCTGGTAAACGGAGGGACATCCTGCGCCCACAACTCAGACTGGTAATACAAATGCTACAACACAAAGAATGGTAAAATATAATATGCCTGCAAGATTTTTTAAATACAGATGTGCCAAGCCAGCCTTTTAAATACAAGATGGCCAGCCCACACAGACTTATAAATATAAGATATGTCCATACAGACTGGTAAATATAAGATAGTCTCATGCCCAACTCACACATACATATAGAATGCCCCATTGCCCTCACACACAAATACTTGCAAATAGTATGTCCCATGACCAGCAGCCTACGCTGAAATGCCCAGCACACAGACTGGTAAATATTTTAAAATGCCCCCATGCCCAGCAGCACACAACTTGTTAATATAAAATGCCCCAGCCTGCCAGCAGGAACATATACCCGGCAGATGATCATCGATGCCTGACCAAACGTTTGTTTTGCCAATCCGAGCGCCCATACACTAAGCGATAGTCGGGTAAGATGTCCATTCTTAACACACTCAAGAATCTCAGGTCGGGCCCGTGATTGCACATGTGTACAGACCATTACTGGTTCAGCTACTCCCACCGTACAGATAGTAACAATAGTGAGCTTTACCTACAAGGTTCTCCTTCAGTGATTTCGAAAATCCCAATTCCCAGGTGTCACGCTGGAAAATAGTAATAGTAAGAGAACGTTTAAAAGCCAATATAACAGGAGCGCAGGGCCAAGGTTCTTTTTATTATTATTATTATTATTATTGATTTATATAGTGCCAAGATCTTACAATAACATAGTCATACATTACATACAGGGTAATACTGTACATGTTATACAAAGTCATACATATTACATACACAGGTAATACATAGTAACATACATAGTAACATAGTAACATAGTAATTAAGGTTGAATAAAGACATTCGTCCATCAAGTCCAACCTATCTTTTTTTTTTTTTTTTTTTTTTTTTAACCCTACCTAATAGTTGATCCAGAGGAAGGCAAAAAACCCCAGCTAAAAAAGGGGGGGAAAAATTCCTTCCTGACTCCAAACGGCAATTGGAAAGTATCCCTGGATCAACCAGATCTATATGCATTAATACCAGTAATTCTCAATATTTTTTAGTTTTAGAAACTTATCCAGGCCTTTTTTAAAGTTATTCAATGAACTTGCCATTACCACCTCCGCTGGAAGACAGTTCCACAGTTTCACCGTTCTCACTGTAAAGAAACCTCTCCTAACCTGAAGATGAAACTTCTTTTCTTCCAACCTTAAAGGATGTCCACGAGTCCTCTGATATGACCTATTAGTGAACAATGCACCAGAGAGTTCACTGTATGGGCCATTAATATATTTGTATAAGGTTATCATGTCCCCACGCAACCGCCGCTTCTCCAATGTAAACAGCCCTAACTTGTCTTATCTGCCTGCATATTCAAGCCCCTCCATTCCCCTTATTAATTTAGTTGCCCTTCTCTGAACTGCCTCAATTTCCAAGATGTCCCTTTTGTATATGGGATTCCAAAACTGCACCGCATATTCCAAATGTGGCCTTACCAGTGCCTTGTAAAGAGGGAAAATAATATTTTTCTCTCTTGATTCCATTCCCCTCTTTATACAAGACAATATCTTGCTAGCTCTAGCTGTTGCTACCTGGCATTGTTTGCTACAGCTAAGTCTGTTATCTACCAGAACCCCCAAATCTTTTTCCATTTCAGATGCACTTAACACAGAGTTATTTATGGTGTAGGTGGCACAGGGATTATTAAATCCCAAATGCATCACCTTACATTTATCAACATTGAATCTCATCTGCCATTCTGCTGCCCATTTTGATAATCTATCTAGGTCTGCTTGCAGCACTTGCACATCATTGGAAGTTTCCAAAGCTCTGCATAATTTAGTGTCATCAGCAAACACAGAGACCTTGCTCTCAATGCCCCCTTCTAAGTCATTTATAAACAGATTAAACAGAAGCGGCCCCAGTACAGAACCCTGAGGAACTCCGCTTAGAACTTTAGCCCACATAGATGTAGCTCCATTAACCACCACTCTCTGTTTGCGGTCCAATAACCAGTTCTCTATCCATGAACAAATGTTTTCTTCAAGGCCAACAGTCCTCAGTTTATACATTAGTCGCCTATGTGGCACAGTATCAAAGGCTTTTGCAAAATCCAAATATACCACATCCACAGCTGTGCCTGAATCTAACATCTTACTCACTTCTTCATAAAAACCAATTAAATTTGTCTGGCATGATCTATTTCTCATAAATCCATGCTGACTACTACTAATAAGATGATCTCTGGAGACAAAGTCAAGGATATGATCCCTTAACAAAGTTTCCATCACCTTCCCTACCACTGATGTTAGGCTTACAGGTCTATAGTTACCAGGCTGTGAACGACTACCTTTTTTGAATATTGGTATTACATTGGCTTTTTTCCAATCCAGCGGCACATCCCCAGACAAAAGCGAATCTTAAAATATGAGACACAGTGGTCTTGCTAGAACTGAACTAAGCTCTTTTAAAATCCTAGGATGCAATCCATCTGGTCCTGGCGCTTTATTGATATTAACTTTGTCTAATTGATTCCGTACCATATCCTCTGTTATCCAAACTCTTCATTTCCTCCCTGCACATTGTTACAATCCCTACTGTAAGGATTCTCAACAGTAAAAACCGATGTAAAAAAACGGTTTAGCAGATTAGCCTTTTCGGCATCCTCTACAACCACCTCAGCTCCATTATTTAATGGTCCCACATTCTCAGTCCTCATTTTTTTACCATTTATATACTTAAAAAACATCTTGGGGTTGGACTTGCTTTGTTCGGCAATCCGTATTTCATTTTCTATTTTAGCTAGTTTAATTGCTTTCTTGCACTCTTTATTACAACTTTTGAAGTCCCTGTAAGCCTGTTCTGTGCCTTCTGCTTTCAAAATTTTAAAAGCCCTTTTCTTTTTTTCCATTTCCCTTTTTACCTGAGCATTAAGCCATGCAGGAGTGGACCTAATTTTTTTACACTTGTTTCCTAAAGGTACCGATTTGGAAATGTTATAGTTTAATATCCCTTTAAAAGTGGTCCACATCTGCTCAGTATCTTTACCTAGAAACAGTTCCCCCCAGTCTATGAGCAGGAGCGATTCCTTTAAAAGCATAAAATTAGCTTTCCTAAAGTTAAAAGTTTTTGTTAAGCCAGTGCACTTTAGTTTTCTGCAACCTATATTAAATGACACTATATAAATATAAGTAAACAGAGTGAGCAATACCGTGATACAATAGGAGAGAGGACCCTGCCCAAAGAGCTTACAGACTAGAGGATATGGGGGTGAGACAAAAGGTGACAGGAATCGGTAGGCTGTAAATAGATTGGCAGTGAAGTGTGAAAGGCGGGTTGGATCATATTGGGTAGTAAGAGGGGTAAATGTTTAGGCCAGGTTATATGCTAGCCTAAAGAGATGGGTTTTAAGGTTTCGATTGAAGGTGTTAAGGGATGGTGAGTTACAGACAGACAGAGGAAGGGAGTTCCAGAGCAGAGGGGCAGCACGAGTAAAGTCCTGAATGCGGGCATGGGAAGAGGTGACCATGGTGGATGAGAGGAGGGTATCGTTTGCAGAGCGGAGGTTGCGCCTGGGACGGTATCACTGGATCAGCTCTGAGATATATGGAGGGGCTATGTTGGATAGTGCTTTATAGGATAAGGTAAGCAGTTTGAACTAGATCCTTTGCGTGATGGGCAACCAGTGGAGGGACTGACAGAGAGGAGAGGCATTAGAAAAGTAAGAAGAGAAATGAATGAGCCGGGCAGCAGATTTGAGAATGATTGAAGTGGTGCCAGGCAGCCGACAGGAGTTGGCAAGCAAATTGACATGAGATTTGAAGGAAAGATCGGAATCTAGCGTTATTCCCAGGCAGCGGACATGAGGAGATGGAGATATTGGTGTTGTTAATATTAATAGTAAGGCTAGGGAGAGTAACAGATCATGAGGGTGGGAAAAGGACAAGTTCAGTCTTGTCCATGTTTAGTTTGAGGAAGAGGGAGGACATGAAGGCAGTGATGGCACTAAGGCAGTCGGGGACCTGGGATGTCAGTGTGGGGAGATCTGGGGCAGAGATGTAAATTTGGGTATCGTCTGCATACAGGTGATACTGGAACCCAAATGAAATAATGAGTTGTCCAAGGCCATAGGTGTAGATGGAGAAAAGAAGAGGACCGAGTACCAAGCCTTGCGGGACCCCCACAGGGAGGGGGCGAAGAGTGGAACTAATTCCAGAGTTGAAAACACTAAAGGTCCTACCAGAAAGTTAGGAGGATAGCCAAGAAAGTGCAGTGTCCTGGATACCTAAGGAGGCCAGGATCTGAAGAAGTAGAGGCTGATCAACAGTATCAAAAGCAGAGGACAGATCAAGAAGAATGAGCAAAGAGTAGTGACCTTTAGATTTAGCACTGAGTAGATCATTGGTCACTTTAGTGAGGGCAGTTTCCGTGGAGTTGTTAGGGCGGAAGCCTGACTGGAGGTGGTCAAAGAGAGATTTAGCAGACAGGTGACTAACCAGGTCAGCATAGACATGTCTTTCCAGTAGTTTGAAGACATGAAGAGAGATAAGGTAAGAGATAAGCTGAAGAGAGCAGATGGGTCAAGGGAGGATTTTTTAGGTATAGGGGATATAATGGCATGTTTAAATATAGAGGGAAAAATCCCAGTGGATAGGGACAAGTTAAAGAGAGAGGTTAGGGCTGGAATAAAGGAAGAGGAGAGCGGGTGAATAAGATGAGAGGGAATGTGGTTGAGGGGGCAGGTGGTGAGATGTGTCCTGGATAGGAGAGAGGAAAGTCCCTGTTTTTTTATAGTGGTGAAGCTCGTTAGGGGGCAAGTAAAGGGATTAACCAATGAAGGGACGGTGCAATTGAAGGTGCAATTGTAGTGGTTGGAAGCTGTAGGGAGGAGCTAGGGGCGCACAGGAAAACCACTTCGGATGTTTTCAATTTTCTCTGTGAAATATGAAGTTATTTCATTAAACGGGTTGGGCGGAGGAGGTAGCGAACAGAGCAGGGAGTTGAATACTTTGAAGAGGTTGGGGCTATGGGACTGGGAGGATATGAGTAAAGAGAAGTAGTTTTGTTTTGCTAAGGACAAAGCACCTCTGATCCGACAAAGGGCACTTTTAAATTCGAGAAAGTTGATAGTTGACAGAGGAAAGGGGGAGTTGGAGAAGTTAGATACGGAGCAGAGGAGGGTAAGATCCAGTGTGTGCCCATTACAATGGGTCTGGGCAGAGAACCCTTGGGTAAGGCCAAGGGAGGAGGTAAGAGAGAGAAGTTTAGCGGCAGCAGAGGTGTTGGTATCGATGGGAATATTGAAATCCCCTAATATAATTGAGGGGATGTCAGTGGATAGAAAGTGGGACAACCAAGCAGAGAAGTGGTCAAAGAAAGTGGTGGTCGGGCCGGGTGGTCGATAAATAACCGCAATCTGTAGGGGAACTCAAAAGATAGATGGGAGAGGGCTGGTAAAGGTGTGATGGGTTTGAAAGTACAGTGCTCAGAGAAAAGAATACCAACTCCCCCACCCCATTTATTATCGGGTCTAGTGGTGTGGCTGAAGTGAAGAACACCATACGAGAGCGCGGCGGGTGAGACAGAATGAAAGGGGTGACAGCCATGTTTCGGTAAGACCAAGAAAAGTAAAGCATTTAGAGATAAATAGGTTGTGTGTACGTGTGCAAGTTTATTACAAACAGACCGTGCGTTCCACAAGGCCCCAGATATAGGAGCAGGGTGAAGGGAAAGGAGGTTTTTTTTCAGAACTAACAATAGAAAATAAATAATTTTCCATAATTAACATATGATATACAATACAGAGGAAAGAGTTAACATGAAAAATATTTTTAATTGCTTTCAAAGGATTCTGGGCCCTGCGCTCTATTTATTTTGGCTTTGTATTGTTCTCCTTCTATTCTACAGTTACCATGGTTTTATTAGTTGACAGTTGCTAATAGAAAGCTGTATTCAGAGCTTGAGGTAGAGAGTGTAGAATAACCATACTTTATACAGTGTATAATGTATACCTACATATTCCTAGAGTTTACTGAGCAATACCCTTTATGATTCTAAGAATCCTTTTTGGAAGTTAAATGATATGTACACTGGGAAATTTGTTTTTTTAAACGGCCCATCACTGGAAACTATAATTCTTCCTAGCTATGACTGTACCATTTTTTTGTTGATCTGTCCCCTATTTCTTTAAGATATGGCGGGAAATTTTCTCTCCCAGTGCTGCCTCGTAGGTATTACTGAGCATGCTTGCCCTCACAGAGAGTCAGAGGGCTGGGAAACTGAGGGACTGAGCTTGAGCACAACAAGTACTGGATTGAAATCATGTAGTAACACAAACACATCAGAGTAAGTGCTGCTTACACATATTTATATATTGAAAGTTTAGTGTACAATTCCTTTAATAAGAACTATATTGACATGGACCTCTGGGTCTAGATAATATACAGAGCCTTGGCAGTGTATGATGCATCCTCTATCCTGTTTACTTGACAGCCACACCAAAACCAGATGTAATGTCATATTGTACCTGTGTATAGTTGTTTTAGTTTTGGATAGCAAACAAGGCAAAATTGGCTGTTATAATAAACAAAGGGAAAATACAAATAATTTAACTTCACACAATAACCCTAAAATATAAATACAGATAATTAATCATTCCCCCCAAATAAAAATGCTGCTATAAATTCCATTAAAATGAAATGTTCGGTAGCAGATTAGTTACCTACCGTCTTCTCATAATCTATATATTTAAGGGTTAGTGTGGTAGTGTATAATGTTTATTTGCAAACTTCCTGCCTTCTCTTTATTGAGATTTAATGAATTTTTCTTACCGATTTTGACTCCCTGGGGAGTATATTAGATATTAGAATATATCCAATATCTTTTCAATAACATTGCTGAGACGGTACAATTTGCAGGTATTATACGCAGTACACATGAAATTATTGCATGGCATTCTGGGAAAGTTTCCAGCCGGGAAACCTCTTGTTGGAAAATTCACCTGAAATTAGTTATTATATTACTTATGCAACATTCACTGTGGGACGACTTATGTACCATTCACTGTGGGCAGACTTATTGCCAATCACTGAGAGCAGACCTATGTACCATTCACTGTTTGTAGACTCATGGCCAATCTACTGTGGGTAGATTTATGTACCATTCACTTTGTGCAGACTTATGCCCAATCACTGTGGGCAGACTTATGCCCAATCACTGTGGGCAGACTTATGCCCAGTCACTGTTGGCAGACTTATTTCCAATCACTGTGGGCTTATGGCCAATCACTAGGGCAGAATTATGACCAATCACTGTGGGAATATAGCCAATCACTGTTGGAAGACTTATTTACTAATTACTGTGGGCAGATGTATATCCAATCACTGTGGGCAGAATTATGTCCAACCACTGTGGGCAGTCTTACATCCAATCACTATGGGCAGACTTATGTCCAATTACTGTGAGCAGACTTATTTACCATTAACTGTGAGCAGACTTATTTAACACTCACTGTGGGCACATTTATACTTACTTGTAGGTTGAGATATCCCTACTGTTCTTCTCCGTCCCTCCCAAATAAAGAGTTTTCGCACACCAGCACTGAGCATTCACAGAATTCAGAAGACAAGCTTCTGGGAATATTATTAACAAATGTCAAACACATAATCCAACACCCATAATATTAAATTAGCAAAATGCGGTAGATAAGCATTAGAGATGTAATGTGGGTTCGAACAGAACCCAGTTTCGAATCGAATCTGAGGGTTTTGAAGTCCCGACGAAACTTTCGAAACTCCCGAATTTCACGGAACCCGGATTTTTCGAAATTTTGATTTTTATCGAAAATCGAAAGTAGACGATTATCGAAGATCAAATCCTCGAAAGTAACAATCGATTTTGGTAACTCTATAATAGAATGCAGAAGCTCGAAAACAGCCTGATCGTAAGGAAGGATATTTTTAAAATATGTTTTGGTTATATTTACGGGTTCCCCAGACCATTCCCCAGACCATTCCCCAAGACCATTCCCCAAGTCTGTAAATGACACATTCCCCATGTGTCATTTACAGTAACCTACTATTACTATTTGTCCCCTCAAATTTTTTCTCCCATAGGTCCGTTTTCAAATCTTCGAATTTTCCGGAAAATTCGAAAACGGAAAGAAACTCAACAGTTTCGAACATCTCTAATCAGCATACGGCTTTTAACAGGTTATGAACCTCTTGGAACATCCATAATGTCTAACGACAAATGTGTGGAATATATCTGTCTCCAGCAGACAAAGGATACATGAGAGCAAATGAAATATAATAGTCAAAAGGCTCTAGTCAGCCAAGTTCCAAATAGAACATAAAAAAATCAAGGACAGAGGACAATAATCTGTAGGAGCAACCCCACTCTAAAATCTGTGTGTTCACGTGTGCCCGAATTATAGACATCAATGCTGACACTTGCTAGCAGATCCAGATATTGTGACTTTATAGTCACTTGGGATCGGACCAGTTGGGTCCAACAGATCATCTTCTGCTCCTACAGATTATTCTGCTTAGTCCTTGATCCCAATATATAACTGTGTGTGGAATTTAATGTTCTGTTTGTAACTTGGATGACTAGAGCCTTTAAACTATAATATTACAATTGCTCTCATGGGGCCATATTCATAAATCGATACCGCGCCGATCGGAAATCGTTAATTTCCGATCAGTTCAAAGATTATCGTTAATTTACGGTAAAGATCGTTAATTACCGATACAGATCATAAATCTACAAAAAGACGAATGTAGATTTACAATCACAAGAGAATACCATTGCGGTAGTATATGTACTGTATTAATACCAGTAATTCTCAATATTATATAGTATCCCTGTACCAACCAGAACTACAGTATATGTATTAATACCAGTAATACTCCCACCCCCTAGCTTTCTGATCAGTGATTTCTTCATATCTTGGGCTGTGCAACACAGAGATGTGGCTGATGGCTTGTTTTAAAGGTAGGAACCTGACCTTTCATTTAAAATTGATTTGTTTGGAGACCACAGTCCCCCTTTAAAAAATAAAGCAACTTAGTTTGACAAATTCTATTTCCCATTAATCCATGGGACTAATTATAGGATTATAATTCAATATCCAGAATATGATCCTGTAAAAATGTGTCTAATTGTTCCCGTTACATATCCTATGTTAGTCAGAGTAAATATTCCTATAAGAACTAGGATTCTCTATAGTGAATACAGAGTGAATATTCCTCATTTATACCCTTCATATTATTACAGTCCCTGCTATAAGAACTAGCATTCTCTATAGTGCATACAGAGTGAATATTCCTAATTTATACCCATAATATTATTACAGTCCCTGCTATAAGGACTAGGATTCTCTATAGTGAATACAGACTGAATATTCCTCATTTATACCCATAATATTATTACAGTCCCTGCTATAAGGACTAGGATTCTCTATAGTGAATACAGAGTGAATATTCCTCATTTATACCCATAATATTATTACAGTCCCTGCTATAAGAACTAGCATTCTCTATAGTGAATACAGACTGAATATTCCTCATTTATACCCTTCATATTATTACAGTCCCTGCTATAAGGACTAGGATTCTCTATAGTGAATTCAGAGTGAATATTCCTCATTTATACCCTTCATATTATTACTGTCCCTGCTATAAGAACTAGGATTCTCTATAGTAAATACAGACTGAATATTCCTAATTTATACCCTTCATATTATTACAGTCCCTGCTATAAGGACTAGGATTCTCTATAGTGAATACAGAGTGAATATTCCTCATTTATACCCTTCGTATTATTACTGTCCCTGCTATAAGAACTAGGATTCTCTATAGTGAATACAGACTGAATATTCCTCATTTATACCCTTTATATTATTACAGTCCTTGCTATAAGGACTAGGATTCTCTATAGTGAATACAGAGTGAATATTCCTCATTTATACCCTTCATATTATTACAGACCCTGCTATAAGGACTAGGATTCTCCAAGTGTATACAGAGTGAATATTCCTCATTTATACCCATAATATTATTACAGTCCCTGCTATAAGAACTAGGATTCTCTATAGTGAATACAGAGTGAATATTACTCATTTATACCCTTCATATTATTACAGTCCCTGCTATAAGGACTAGGATTCTCTATAGTGAATATTCCTCATTTATACCCTTCATATTATTACAGTCCCTGCTATAAGAACTAGGATTCTCTATAGTGAATACAGGCTGAATATTCCTCATTTATACCCATAATATTATTACAGTCCCTGCTATAAGGAAAAACCCTTTAGCACATTTACCTTTTCAGCATCCCCTATAACCAGCTTACACCATTATTTATGCATAAATCGCCTATGTCCCCATAGGCGACTATATAAGTTAAAGTCAGTTGGGCTGGGTTGGCACATTTGTACATGGAAAGATAATAGGTTGCTGGATCGAATGCAGAGAGAAGTGGTCAATGGAGCTACATCCATATGGATTAAAGTGCTAAGTGGGGTACCAAATAATTTTGTGTTGGGGCCGCTTCTGTTTCTTCTGTTTATTAATGATTTGGAAGTGGGAATTGTCAGCAAGGTCTCTGTGTTTGCTGTTGACACAAAACTTTGTCGACCATTAAAAACTTCAGAGGATGTGCAAATGTTGCAGGTGGATCTGGGGCATTGTTCACCAATAAAGATGGCCAAACTTTTGAAAGTTCTGTCCCCTTTCGAACTATATGGAAAGTTAGAAAGTTTGAAAACGGACCCATTAAAGTCAATGAGAGTCAAATAGTTCAAACAGTTCGAATGAAATACAACTAAAATATCAATGGTAAATTAATGTAAATGGCTGTGGGACCTGGGAAATGGTCTGGGTAACATGTTCCAATATCCAGGACTATCGATTTGATTTTCGAGCTCTCACATTCGATAATTATCCCATGAACGACTCGCGGATTCGATGCTCGCGTATAGGTATAATAGACATTTTACGCGCAGATTCAATGCTCGCGTATAGGTGTAATAGACATTTTACTCGCGGATTCGATGCTCGCATAAGTATAATAAATATTTTACTCGCCGATTCGATGCTTGCGTCTAAGTATAATAGACATTTTACTTGCGGATTCGATGCTCGCGTCTAGGTATAATAGACATTTTACTCGCGGATTTGATGCTCGCATCTAGGTATAATGGACATTTTACTCGCGGATTCGATGCTCGCGTCTAGGTATAATGGACATTTTACTTGCGGATTCGATGCTCGCGTCTAGGTATAATAGACATTTTACTCGCGGATTCGATGCTCGCATCTAGGTATAATGGACATTTTACTCGCGGATTCGATGCTCGCGTCTAGGTATAATGGACATTTTACTTGCGGATTCGATGCTCGTGTCTAGGTATAATAGCTATTTTACTCGCGGATTCGATGCTCGCATCTAGATATAATGGACATTTTACTCGCGGATTCGATGCTCGCGTCTAGGTATAATGGACATTTTACTCACAGATTCGAAGCTTGCATATTGGTATAATAGACATTTTACTCGCGGATTCGATGCTTGAGTCTAGGTATAATGGACATTTTACTCGCGGATTCGATGCTCGCATCTAGGTATAATGGACATTTTACTCGCGGATTCGATGCTCGCATCTAGGTATAATGGACATTTTAATCGCGGCTTCGATGCTCGCATCTAGATATAATGGACATTTTACTCGTGGCTTCGATGCTCGCGTCTAGGTATAATGGACACTTTACTCGCAGATTCGATGCTTGCATATTGGTATAATGGCCATTTTACTTGTGGATTCGATATGTACTCGCAAATAGGTATAATAGACATTTTACTCACGGATTAGATGCTTGCGTATAGGTATAATACACATTTTACTCGCATATTCTCTTTCCTCGAACGTTCTAACATTCGATAATTATTGAAAGTCCGGAAAATGTAGAAATTCTGGGTCTGGGATAGTTCGAGAAGTCCGAGTCCGTTTGAACTCGAAAGGTTTGGCTCGAACTCGGGTTTGAGTTTAAGTTCTAGTCCATCTCTATTCACCAATAGAGCATATCAGAGGACACGCGGACATCCCTTAAGATTTGAAGAGAAGTAGTTTAGTCTTTAAGTTTGGAAAGAGTTTTTCACTGATATAAAGTAAGGTTGCTCTATGTCCGTATTTATGTTTTATACTTTCCCTGCACTTCTTGATTGTTGACTTTTTCCGGTCGACTGTATTGGCCTTTTATCTGAAACTTAAATTTGTTGAATGTTTGATATGTTCCAAAAGGTAAGTAAACAAAGTATAGATGAAAGTACTCAATGACTTCTGTGGTAAGTATCCATTGTAGAGAACTATAAGGTAAGCGGCTGTTGAAGTGGATATCCAGTACTTGTAATAGACAGTGGAATTGATCTCGTTGTCAGTTGCAGAATATAAATCCAACAGGGGAAGATAATCCTCTAGTAACAGGAGGGTAGCTGGCCCATAAGCGTCTAAGAAGCTGGGTTTTTAATCCAAATACGAAAGCACCACAGAGGTTGAATGAAGAATTACATTTTAGATCTTTTATCTGATAAAGTTTATATACTTCCAGTTTATATCTTCCAGCAAAACTATTATTTGGTCAGCTTCTTGGACGCTTATGGGTGAGCTACCCTCATGTTACTAGGGGATTATATTCCCCTGTTGGATTTATATTCTGCTACTTTTGACTGACACCTAGGTACACTGTATTACTATATTGGCAGCATCACATTGACAATGCAAAGCCAATCAGAGATGACCGGTTCCATCTTTAATACCATCAATACATTAAGGCTGTGGTCCAACTAGAGTGCACAGAAGCACGCACGGTCAAAATGACGCACGCTTCTGTGCATGTGTGCTTCTGCCAATTTACCTCTATCAGAGTGCATTGCAATATGGACCAAAAATGCGCTCCAATAACACACTGAAGCGTAATGAATGTAGTTGGGCCAGTCCCATAGGCTAATACATGCCTGCGATCCCACTAGTGCAGTTGGATTGCAAATTACGGTCCAAAACGCCCTAGTGGGGTCTAGCCCCTAATAAACCCGCCTCCTTTAACAGATAACAGCCAATCATAAGGGTTGCTTGCACTGCAACCTTTCACATATAACAACCAATCAAAAGAAAATCAAGCCATCATTAATCCCAGTAGTGCTGCTTCCTTGACCAATCCAATGTGACCGGTGCCATGTTTGGGTGCATACAGCTGAAACTAGGTATCGCCAGACTTTTAAAAATGAATCAAAATAAATTGTGCATACAAATCTAAAAACAATTTTGGTTGGACACCCCTTTTCCAGACATAACCTTTGACCAAAAAAAATATTTATATATTGCATCAGCCCCATTGTATCTGTATTTTACTATTTTATTGAAGTTGGAATAATTACTGTTCAGCACATTATACACAACACTGAAACATCACTATGAAGAGTTTTCCCTTTAATGACAGAATTAGGAGACCTTGACTCTTCAGTAAGTGCATCTAATAGAGAAAATTTTTTGAATAAGTGACTGTAACATTATTATCATATATACATCACCAGCAGTGGTGTAACTACTGCCCCCGCCACCCCCGTGGTAGTAAGGCCTGCCACAATCCCAAGATGTCTCCCGTGATCAGCTGATCGTGCGTATGAATAAAACATACGTGCGATCAGCTGTTTAAAAGACCGGACCCTAACTTCCGGAACTGAACCGGAAGTTCAAGTCCGGTCTTTTAAACAGCTGATCTCGAATATGAATGAAATATACGCGCGATCAGCTGTTTAAAACGGCTAATCTCAGGAGGCATCCTGGTCCCCTGCAGGTACACCCCTGATTACCAGCATCATCCCCAGCCAATTATATATATTGTACATGTTTCAAAATACATTGTACATATTATTTGGGTTGATCTCTCTGCAGGAAATTCAATAGCAGCTTTACAATAATAATTAACCCTGCTATTCCCGGGCATTAAATTGTCATGCAGGAAGAGCTGCAAAGACGCTATTAAATAGCTTGCTGTAGCTGTGCAGGTGTCTGTTTCAATACATGCACAGCTGCTGAGAGGTGTTAAAGTCAAGCTAACCCATATTGAGATGGTTAGTGCCACTTTAGCCCCTGCTTCCCACACTGAGGCCAGTGGTGAATTGGGACACACGTAATCAAATTTTCCTTTTGGAATATATACAGCGCTATTAAAGGAACACTAACCAATTTATTAGCAGTCTAAGGCTACATACACACCTAACACCATTTCGTTGTGAAACAATATCACTTTACAGAGCCTGTTCTAATCAAATACAGAAGAGGGAGGGAGGGACCAGCAGGACACTACAGTAAATCTATAACTATAAGAAGTGGTTTAAACTAACCATCAGATTTTGCTCACTGGTTATATCAGTTACAGTTATTTATCACTACAACAGGGGAGGATGGGACCTTTTAACCTGGGGGGCAAATACAACCAAGTGGCCCTTTCATGGTAAATCACAACATTTTCACCATTTCCACTTTGCCAAGACCTCACCCACTTTGTTGAATTTATGACCATTTTTAAGACCACTGTTCCCATTTTACATTGTTGCCTGTCAAATTTTCAAGTGTACGTTGTGGTAACAAACTAAGAAATAGGAGGGCTTACTAAATGGCTAATGAACTGGAGTGCTGACAACACTGGCTAATGAACTGGAGGGTTGACAATACTGGGTAATGAATTGGAGGGCTGACAATACTGGGTAATGAACCAGAGGGCTGACAATTCTGGGTAATGATCTGGAAGGCTAACCATACTGGGTAAGGAACTGGAAGGTTGACAATACTGGGTAATAAATAGGAGGGATGGCATTACTTATGAACTGGAGGGCTAACTATTGCTGACTGATGATCTGAAGGGCTGACAAAACTGGCTAGTGAACTGGAGGTCTGGCTAACACTGGGTAATGAACTTGAGGGCAGACAACAGCAGCTAATGAACTGGATGACTTACCAATCACTGGCTTATGATCTGGAGGAATGGCAATACTGGGTAATGAACTGGAGCTCTGAAACTGCTAATGAAATGGAGGGCTA
Source organism: Hymenochirus boettgeri (assembly GCA_019447015.1). Lineage (NCBI taxonomy): Eukaryota > Metazoa > Chordata > Amphibia > Anura > Pipidae > Hymenochirus > Hymenochirus boettgeri. The sequence continues at coordinate 289,368,645 of CM033470.1, read as the reverse complement.
ACTAACGTTGCCAAATAATCTGTAGGGCTGACAATACTACTTAATGAATAAAGCCTCGCCAGTATCATCCTGTGCCACACAAAGTGCACCCATTGGTGTGGCTTGTGGCGTTGGTGTGGCTTGTAGAGGTGGGTGTAGTGGGACAACTTTACACTGGCTGGAACTGGAGGGCTGACTTTACACTGGCTGGTAAACTGGAGGGATCACTGCGCCCACAACTCAGACTGGTAAATACAAATGCTTACAACAAAGAATGGTAAATATAATATGCCTGCACAGATTTTTAAATACAAGATGTGCCAAGCCAGCCTTTTAAATACAAGATGGCCAGCCCACACAGACTTATAAATATAAGATATGTCCATACAGACTGGTAAATATAAGATAGTCTCATGCCCAACTCACACATACATATAGAATGCCCCATTGCCCCTCAGCACACAAATACTTGCAAATATGTAATGTCCCCATGACCAGCAGCCTACGCTGAAATGCCCAGCACACAGACTGGTAAATATTATAAAATGCCCCCATGCCCAGCAGCACACAGACTTGTTAATATAAAATGCCCCAGCCCATGCCAGCAGGACATACTTGTATATATAAAACGCCCCCAACCCATGCCAGCAGCACATACATGTATATATAAAATGTCCCCAACCCATGCCAGCAGCACACACATGTATATATAAAATGCCCCCAACCCATGCCAGCAGCACAGACTTGTATATATAAAATGCCCCAGCCCATGCCAGTAGCAGACTTTTATATATAAAATGCCCCAACCCATGCCAGCAACACAGACCTGTATTTTTAAATTCCCCAAAGATACTTAAGCCATTTACTGAGTGACAAGAAGTCAGAATGCACAGAAATCCATCAGCATTCCCTGCTCGTGTGTGCACACATAGGAATGGGAGCACGTGCATGCAGAAGAAAGGCATGAGACACCAGCTGCATTGCATTGAAAGTTTTTTCTTTATCCCAAGCCGCCTAATGTACTATATGTACAATACTGCATGTACTGCTAAAGTTTGCTGATAGGTACGTGGAGGTGGGTGTAGTGGGACAACTTACACTGGCTGGTGAACTGGAGGGTTGGCTGCTCCTGCAACTCAGACTGGTAAATTTAAGCGATCTTAACACAGAATGGTAAATATAATATGTCTGCACAGACTTTTTAATACAAGATGAACCAAGCCATCTTTTTAAATACAAGATGCCCATCCCACACAGACTTAAAAATAAAAGATATGCCCACACAGACTGGTAAATATATGATACTCACATGCCTATACCACACATAATAATAGAATGCCCCATTGCCCCTCAGCACACAAATACTTGCAAATATGAAATGGCCCCCATGAACAGCAGCACACACTGAGACGCATATATAAAATACCCAGCACACAGACTGGTAAATATTATAAAATGCGCCCAGGCCCATCAGCACACAGGCTTGTTAATATAAAATGCCCCCAGCCCATGCCAGCAGCATGTAAATGTATATATTAAATGCCCCCAACCCATGCAGCAGCACACACATGTATATATTAAATTCCAGCAGCACACACATATATATATAAAATGCCGCAGCCCATGCCAGCAGCACACACATGTATATATAAAAATACCCCCTGCCCAGGCCAACAGCACACACATGTATATATAAAATGACACCAGTCCATGCCAGCAGCCCACACATGTATGTATAAAATACCCCCATCGCATGCCAGCAGCGCACACATGTATAAATAAATTGCCTCTAACCCATGCCAGCAGCACAGACTTGTATATATAAAATGCCCCACCCCATGCCAGCAGCACACACATGCATATATAAAAATACCCCCAGCCCATGCCAGCAGCACACACATGTATATAGAAAATGAACACCAGTCCATGCCAGCAGGCCACACATGTATGTATAAAATGCCCCCAGCCCATGCCAGCAGAACACACATGTATATATAAAATGCCCCAGCCCATGCCAGCAGCACACATATGTATATTTAAAATGCCCCCAACCCATGCCAGCAGCACAGACTTGTATATATAAAATGCCCCAACCCATGCCAGTAGCACACACATGTATATATAAAATGCCCCCAACCCATAGCAGCAGCACAAACATGTATATATAAATTGCCCCCAGCCCATGTCAGCAGCACAGACTTGTGTATATAAAATGCCCCAGCCCATGCCAGCAGCACACATATGCATATATAAAATGGCCTGCAACCCATGCCAGCAGCAAACACACATATATATAAAATGCCCCAGCCCATGCCAGCAGCACACACATGTATATATAAAAATACCCCCAGCCCATGCCAGCAGCACACACATGTATATTTAAAATGACACCAGTCCATGCCAGAAGCCCAGACATGTATGTATAAAATGCCCCCAGCCCAGACCAGCAGCACAAACATGGATATATAAATTGCCCCCAATCCATGCCAGCAGCGCACACACACACATATATATATCAAATAATATGCCCCAGCCCATGCCAGCAGCACAGACTTGTATATATAAAATGCCCCAGCTCATGCCAGCAGCGCACACACACACATATATATATCAAATGCCCCAGCCCATGCCAGCAGCACACACGTGTTTATATACATGTTTATATAAATGTTTATATAGATACTTAAACTATTTATTGAGTGGCAGGAAGTCGGACTGCACAGAAATCCAGCAGCATTACTAACATTACTTACTAAAGTTAACAGGTGGTCTGGGTGAAAAACCCCAGACCCTTTACTACAACAGATGTCACCCACAAGGAATCCATATAAATTGGAAACGAACCCCAAGGCTACTTACTGATAATAAAGTAAAGTACCAGCAACTGAAAACATGATACTCACTGGTCCTTATGGTTGACCCAGGTGATCCCGGGTCCTTTGCTACGAAATGCAACACAATCCACCTGGCAGCACGGTGGCTCAGTGGTTAGCACTGATGCCTTGCAAAGCTGAGGTCCTGAGTTCGATTCCACCCTTGGACACATCTGCAAGGAGTTTGTATGTTCTAAAATATGTTCTTATGAGGGTGGAGTTGTCCTCATCCAACCAATGAAAACTCGTGCTTCCTGAAGAGCCCACCAAGTAAGACAGCAACACCCATACCAGAAGTTATTAAAGCTGGAATCTTGTAGGATGTTTATCTACATGTATAAATACAGACGTGGGATTTTGCACAAGATGGGCGACAAATGAGCAGCCGCTTGGCCATACCTCCTGATAAGCCCATACACATGTACCATCATGGGGTTCGACATGTGATGACCATGAACATGCATTTTGCCCAACAATTGTGCCATGTATGGGCGTTTGCTCGGTTAACTGTTCTGTCAACAAGACCCAACCGAATGACTGTTTCCCTCGACAAATCGCACATACAAGGCACAATCGTTGCGGGCCGGACCCTGCGAACGCATGTGTGTATGAACCTTTACATGTATAGCTGTTCGGTTAGGCATCATTAGTTTTCCAATCCTGAGGATTGATGTAAAATAATTGTGCAGTATGACCGTTTCATTGGCCGCTCATTTGCCAATTGTCATGTGCAAAATTGCACATCTGTATCAGTCCTAAGTCTCTCTGCTTAGGTACAACTGACTAACATGAAGGTGGAAAACTGTAAAATAAAGTGTACCTGTATCTTGAACACTTTGTTTATGCAATGCTGCAAGGAAAAACAAAATTTACAGTAAATTGTATTGTTAATTAAAGTAATTGTAAGATCTTTATTTAAATAAAATAAATTTAATCGTAGTGATCATTAGTTGTTTTAGGATTTCAGGAAATTCCCATTGAGGGCAATAATGTTCCTTTTTAAAGGGTCCAAATAAGTAACTATAAGATTCAGAAACAGAAGTGGCTGCAGGCTTGGCATCATCATGTAAGCCCACGGCTTTTAATTCTGGTCTATGCAATTTGGACATTGACCAGAATTCATTATTCAGAGCTGGCTGTCAGCTTTATAGAGTACAAAAAAGAGAAGCTAAAGACAAATGTAATCTGACAACTTTGCTCCTATTGCCTCTTAGGAAAAGAGCTTTGTTTCATTGCCTTGGGAAGTGCGTGGATAATACTCTGAAATACAACAGAAATCTAAATGCTCAGTATAGTTCCTGGCAGGTAACATGTTCTGCTGACATAGAAAAGATAATCAATGCACATTCCTAGGCCCCATACAATATCATATTATCTGCACACTGGCATACAAAACAAAGGGGTTTTAGTATACATCACTGTGATCACATGAATGAAAAGCCTTCCAACCACGTCAAGGTAACCCCAGTCTGGAAGGTCCGGGTACAGATTCCAGACTGGGGTTACCTTGATGTGGCCTAGGAATGTGCATTGATTATCTTTTCTATGTTTGTATAAATGTTTGACGGGATCAGTAGCACCGCTAAATGTAGTTGTACATTAGCCTAGTTGGAGTGCTTCCACAATCCTTGTATTGAACATGTTCTGCTGCTATGAAACGTTAAAAGAATAAGTTCATGTTTTTTAGCTTTAATCAGAACTGTATTCTTCTGCCATTTGGTATATTCTGGGCCAGACTGGCATCATTATTACCAAGAGACCAGTATGGCATTTCCTAATGATCCACTCTGTATGTTTCCATTTTTCACTGCCCGTGAACGTTAGGCTGAAGGAAGGTTTTTCGTTCTAGAAAAGAAAGAATGAATCCTTGCTAATTGGTCTGAAATACATTTCAGTGGAATAAGTACTGTGCCCTCTGTCATACAAGAGGGTCGGATAATAGATTAATTACATTACATGACAAAGAGCAGATGTTAAATAAATAAATGAATCTTGTGAAAGTGGTCATATTGTGTCCTTTCATTTGCAGTTGACTATCTACTCGTGTCCCCTGTCAAGAGACGCAGAATGTTCTAGAACCATCGATATGCCAGAGCATGGACATCCGTGTCTTATTATTTTTACAGGAGGATAAAAGTGTTTAAAGTTTCCAAGCAGGGATGTTCTGCCTCAATTCTGTCACCAGGTTCTGTACCTGTGTATTAACTTATATCCTTGTTGGAGATCTTGTCATGGAACAACTCATATGTAACATGAAGGATTCAAATATAACAATGATATTAATGATTAATGCAAAGACAAATGTATATGTATCATGTTCATTTTTCTTGTGATAATTCTGAAGAAACAACTTGTACACAGACTCTTTGTTCAGTGTTTACACATGATATCTAAGGGGGCGAAGCAATATTGGGCACTAAATGTCCAAGTCAGTGTAAAACCCACGCTATCCTATGTATTATCGGGTAAGCGTGTGTTTTACACTGAGTCTGCATGGGCCATTTCTGAATTAGTGAGGCACAGGCAATGCAAAACCTCCTAAGTAAAGTTTAATCTTTCCACCTTTGAATAGGAGGCGTTAGCTGGCACCTGTCAGAGATCTTGCGGTACACTAAATCTCGCAGCAGGATTTTTGCATTATGTAAACTTGGGCAGGTAAGCTGCGTCAGATGATAATATTGCATCACCCCCTAAATCTTTAGTGAAAGTTAAAGTATGAGATTCAGGAAACATAAGCAGCAGTCCTAGCTAATGAAACCCTTAAAGGGCATGTCCACCCCCAAAACTATAATCCCCCCAACTACTGGCCCCATCATTTAGTGTAGTGTAATCCTTACCTCACATCCCAGCTCCATATGGTTCTCCTGTAGTCCCCCCCAAAGTCCCAAAAACTGCCCACCAGGAGGATAGCAGAGTCCATATAGGACTCTGCCTCCTACCTGGCCTCCGGGAGAAGTTTGGCATGCGTACTGCAGCCCTTCTCCCCCTCCCTCCCCCTCCCTCTCCCTCCCTCTCCGGATTCCCTCCCCCTAGTGTAAATCCCCTTTAATATAGTAATCCCCCTGGTCTCCCAGCCCCAACCGCATAATTTTTATTTTTAGAAAGCTCCCCAAACTCTTACTTACCTCCCCTCTTTCCTCCGCTGCACTGAATGACCGGCAGCCACGTCCGTGATTGGCTGCCGCTCAGCCAATCACAGACGGGACTGCCCGTCCCGCCCCTCTGCTTTCATTCTCGCAAGCAGAGGGTCGGCAGCGCGGCCAAGGAAAGAGGGGAGGTAAGTAAGAGTTTGGGGAGCTTTCTGAAAATAAAAATCATGTGGTTGGGGCTGGGGGACCAGGGGGAAGGCTTATATAAAAATAGAATTAAGGGTGACAATACCTTTAAATAAATGTGATAATAATAACAGAGCAAGGGCTTGTGTACCCTTCATGCTTTTCCACACTGAGGAAGCCCACATGTGCCACAATTAGTTGGGTGAAACGGCGTCGGTGATGGCCTCGGCCCAGTAGTGTATCCATTCGGAGGATTTAGATATATTTTAATTGTTTTCTGCACCTGTGATTTACTGGAACTGACATTCGGGAACTTACATTACCCCAGCTTTTAGGTAACCCCTGCGCGGGACCACCTACTCCGGCGGGTGAAGACCTCGCAGGAATGGAGACCGGGAGCAGGATGAATCAATAAGGAGCAGAGGAGGTGCACGGCACGCCTGGATACTTGAATCCGGTAAAACAGTCCCGCTGGAGGAAGGTATAAACCCGGGGGTTCCTACGCTTGAACGAAAAAGGAAACCGGGCATTCTATTGCAGGACTTTAAACGTCGGTGTCGAAAAAGAAAAACGGCAGATAGCGATGCTCCGAGAGCCAGTATCGGCATATAACATCGCCGGTCTGTTTGCACCGGGTTTCCGATAGTGCATCGCCCTGATCGTGTGGCTTTAGTAGTGTTGTTGGGGGGAAGGGGGTGGGGATATTTAAACCACATGGTGTTGCTATGTACGGCTGGGATATCTTGTTGCTTTTCTTTTACTTTTTATCTAATAGACCAATCGGTATCAATGCAATTTGACCATCCACCAAAATGGTCTAATGGTAATGGAGTATGGTATAATATATCCTTTAATGGTAACTGGTTTCCATAAAAGTTCCCCTCTTGAGAAGCTCTCTCATGCCATTAAAACAAACCTAATATGATGTCTCCTCCTTCTCTGGATCTTAAGTTGAATGCTTATAAAGTTCCACTTCCCAGACTGCCCTGTATCTTTGACAGGCATGCATTAAAAGCTGTCATAAGCCCCACCCCCAAAAACCTAATTCCTGAATGGGTTACCACTGAACCATCAAAAGGTTTAATGACAAAATACAGTGATATATTCTTCAGGCAAGGTTACAATCTGGACTTGGACTCTTCTACCCCTCTTACTGACCCATCACAGACCCGCTAGTTATATTCCACTGACAACTTAGTTACAGCTACTGTCTGATCTGCCACCTTATGTTTCATCCCCTTCTCCTCTAGACTGAAAGCTCTCGGGCAGGGCCCTCCATCCTATTGTACCACAGTAATGCTGTAACTTACCACACTGAATGCTGCTGGACCAACACTTAAATTATTTGCTCTTTGTATTACTTGCACACTACCCTTGTATGTAACATGTATGTTTTCTTTATGTATATTAATGCAACTGTAAAGCACCATGGAAGATGTTGGCGCTATATGAATCCATATTAATATATTAATGATGTAATAATTTTAAATATATTCCCTGCTTGCCATGTCATCACAGTTAGCTAATACAGATACAGTATCTTGTTATAAAGTATCAGGGTTATTCAATAAAAGTTCTTATTGTTAAAAATGTTGCTAATTTTGCCCCAACCAATCAGATATTATATTTCATTTGAAAGCTAACATCTTATTGGTTGGAGCAAAATTAGCGCCATTTTAAATGATAAGAACTTTTATTGAATAACCCTGAAATTTTTGAAATCCTTATGTGAAAGCTTTCCTCCACGGAACACCTGTACATTGTAAGATTCTTCTCTAGTAAGTTGCATTTAGTATGTGTAAGTAAGCAAACGTTTAAGGGGGTTATTCAATAAAAGTTCTTATCGTTTAAAATGGTGCTAATTTTGCCCCAACCAATCAGATGTTAGCTTTCAAATGTTACATAAGTTCTGATTGGTTGGGGCAAAATTAGCAGCATTTTAAACAATAAGAACTTTTATTGAATAACCCCCTAAGTTTCTAAATGTACCTGTGTTTGTTATTGAGCTGGCACATATAAAAACCATGTTTTAAGGTACACACAACCCAAGAAGTCATAGGTTCAAATCCCCTGGTTTACTTATGAAGCAATACAAAATAGTCCACTGCCTTTGTTTATTGGTTTTTTTTGTTTGTTTGTTTGTTTCCATCATGTTTCTACATATGTACAAACTTTATATATGGCAGCTCTGTTTTTCATTTACCAACCAATGTGAATTGCTGACAGCCTTCCTGGAGCAATACAAAATAGTCAAAGGATTTTATTTTATGTGCAGTGGTGGCTCACTGTTAAAGTGCTGGTTTTGGAAACAAACTGACCATTGAAAAAAGGTTCAATTACCCAGGGTTACTTTTTTTGTTTTTTTTATTATGATTCTACATGTACTAATATCCTACCTAGTAGCCCTTGAATAACTGCTAAATTCACACTAACCTATGTACTAACATACAATATATAGAAAATTGGGCTGTTGTACATCCATATTAAAGTGCAACTAGAGACCAAAAATATAATACATGCAAAAAATATATTTTTTTATTTTTTGTATTTTTTCTATGTACTTACATGTTAGCAAAGGTTTTTGCGCTGCCTGCGCCATGTCAAATTTTTTTAACCTTGCGCAGCGTAGGGGATGCAATAAATTTTGCGTCAGTTTATGCGCTAGTTTTTTATGCAAAAATCTTTTCAATTGTGCCTTTAAAGCCGCGCAAAAGGTCGCGACTTACTGCTAGTGTTTTCACATTGTATTAATGGTGGCAAAGGGGTTAATACATTGCGGAAACTAGTACAGGTGGGTTCCAAATACCATATTTAGTGCTTCTCCAATTTAGTTTCAAACTAATCCAAAACTACTTTTATATGATGCCCTGGAGCCCATTTATTGTTTATGCATTTGGCTATTAAATATTCTATTTTATTGTTTAAATAAAGCACTGAACACTGCCAGGCCTATATTCATCCTATTGGGAAGTCTTAGTTTCATTTAAAAATATTTGAGCCAGTGTTGTATCTGGCTTATTTGCAGTTTATTTGGCTTATTCAGTCAATTGGCTAAATTATTGTGAGGGTTGGTCATAGCTGCATAGTTAATACTATTATAGTTTTACTATAATTTGTCTGGCTCAGAGGGGGTAATGTGGAGTTGAATAGGTGAGGATGTATGCAGGTCAACCTGGGATGCAAATATTCGAAGCAACTTGTGATAGGATATATTGCTGATAATAACAGAGGTGCGGTCTGGGGCTTTTTTAAATAAGCCTGCAGGTTATTATTTAAACTGTAACTTCTCAGACAACAGTTCTCTTTTAAAAATACTGGACACTATATTTGTTCAGATATTTTAGCAATGAACTTACTTTCCTTTTAAGGTTGTCTTCACTTCCCCTAACCCTAAACCAGTGATAGCAAACCTTTTAGAGGCCGAGTTCCCAAACTGCAACCCAAAAGCCCACTTTTTATTGCATAGTGCCAACATGATCATTAAATCTGAATACAGAGTTCTTAATTAAGAAAAAACAACTCAAATAGACACAAACCAATACAGTAGATAGAATCAATTATAGATTACCTGGTAACCCCTACATTACCACACAGGAGTTTGACATCTAAAACAGTGACCATTAACCCTACATTATTAGACAGGAGTATGAGATCCAAAACAGGGACTCAAGCAGAGTTGAATGTTATAGCACATCAACTCTCTCTACTACAGACAGCCGCTACATTTTCTCTCTGGCTTTCTGGTGACAAACTCTCAGGGCCACCATCAGAATTTTCTGGGCCCCTTACTGTGTAAATTACTGGGCCCCCCATAACACTAATACAGACACACATTACACACGCATAAACAAATATGGACCTTATTTATCCCTACCTCTATTCCCCAGGGAGGTAGAAAAGCCTATTCCTATCTCCCACTGATAATGTGCTATGCAAACGGGCACTAGATAGATAGTTGGCGCACAAACACTGATAACATGCTTTGGAAACTGACAATGGATTGCTAGTTGGCACACAGACACTGATAATATGCACACAGTCATCAGCACCCCCTCCCCCCAAGACCCCCTCTCCCCCAAGCAAGGTAGGAATCATATATATATATATATATATATATATATATATATTTCTACTGTATACATACAGATACTGCTGTCTGGCACTTTCTCTGCTCCTTGCTACCATCCCCCACGCTGCAGCCTGAATTAAAAAGAGGAGGAGAAAACAAGTTTCTAGCCGGTACTGTCCCTGACTATGTTAGTGCATCGCGCTCAGCGCACATCATATTGGGCTTGCAGGGTGATGTGCATCGTGCTGGATGGCCTTAGGGAGTGGCGTCACGGCATGGGCATACGTCGTGACATCACATCAAACCAACCAGTAGCTTGGGGCTCGGTCTTCTTCCGCGTTCGGCCCAGTAAGTCCTGCTGCAAAGAAATGGGAAACAAAATGAAAAAAAATAATAAACAGTAGCCTGGGGTCTCCGGGGGGCCCTGATGGCGGCCCTGCAAACTCTTGTGAACTTTGCTGTGCAAAAGTGCCCACAAGGAGGTTCCCGAGTGCCACCACTGCCCTAAATGCTAGGGTTTAAAGGACAGAAATAGACTTACCCATCTTTATTCCCTCAGCCTCTGCTTCTACTGCTACTTTCGGGAATGGAAGAGCATAGCCAGCCAATCACAGACGCGGCCGGCGGCTATTGAGAGAGCCAGGGGAACGAGGTCAGGTAAGCCTACTTTTGTCCTTTTTTTAGGATTTAGTGTTGGGGTCCCCTACACTAAAGCAAAGTTTATTGTATATACTAACCAAAAGGTGTCGATATGCATGGTGCACGGATGCATAAGCTTGAGCGCCGCGTCATCAACTTCCTCCCACAATGTGCTCGCGCCACTGCTGTTGGAAAAGGCAATCTGACTACCGGCATGCACGCACGTCACGACAATCAACAGTGCGTGCTTACCCGAGACTCGCATGTGCATGCTATTTCCATAGGAGGAGATGGGGGGCAGAGAGAGGAAGAGACAGAGAGAATGTGAGAGAGGAGGAAGAGAGAGAGAAAGAGGGGGAAGAGAGGAGGGAGAAAAAAAGCGAAAGAGGAGGAAGAGAGAAGGGATAGAGTAACAGGGGGAGAGAGAAGAAAAGAGAGTGAAAGGAGGGAAAGAGAGGGGGGAGAAAGGAGGAGAGAGTGGGGAGAAGGGGGAGAGAGAAGGGAAAGAGACAGAGGAATGGGGAGAGAGAGAGAAGGAAAAGAGAAGGAGGGGAGAATGGGGTGGAGGAGAGAGAGGGGAGAGAGGGGAGAGAGAGAAGGGAAAAAGGGGGAAGAGAGGAGGGAGAGAGTGCGAAAGAGGAGGAAGAGAAAAGGGAGAGAGAGTAAGAGGGGGGAGAGAGAAGAAAAGAGAGTGAAAGGAGGGAAAGAGAGAAAGGAGGAGAGAGTGGGGAGAAGGGGGAGAGAGAAGGGAAAGAGAGAGTGGAGTGGGGAAAAGAGAAGGAAAAGAGAGGGAGGGAGAGAGAGAGGGGTGGATGAGAGAGAGGAAAGAGAGAGAGAGAAGGGAAAGAGAGAGAGGAGTGGGGAGAGACAGAAGGGAAAGAGGGGGGGAGAGGTCTTTAAATGCAGGGTTGAACAGGATTTGCGATTCTCCACAGACACGGGGGGTCGCTAGTTATTGTGTAAAGAGAGGACAAGGAAGTAGCAGGCACCGGATTACACACACTTTGAGCAGGCCATGCAGGACAACTGTAAGTAGCTGAGGAGACAGGTAAGGATGTATTGGAAAACGCTGCTGGGACACACATTGTTTTATATCCTTACACTGAGACAAACTAGTAAATGGCATTACATTTCCTTCAGCCTTTAGGTTGGTAGAAGCTGGTACATGGCACAAGTTCCCTTTAATATTTGCACTAAGAGGAGCTGGTGAATAGCATTTTCCATTCCTTTTCGATGAAAGAAGCTTTACATTTTGCAGGAACTAAATGGTACACTTTCCCTTTATGATGTAGCCCAGGACTACACTATATGCATACACTATGGTCAACACCTTGCATTCAGGAGTACTATCGTACTGCAAATGTAGGCAAGGGCCAGCAGATTACCAACATATTAAGGTGCAAACTGCAAAGGGCTATTCCAAGTATGCAAACAGAATGCATACAGAAAACCAGCCAGTATAGTCTCTTGAGGGGATGATTTACTGAAAAAGATTTATAAACAGGAAACGTATGGTAGCATTTAGTGTATGCATTGATTGGGTCTTAGTATATATACTTTGGCCATATTACTGAGAAACAAGCCCTTTGCAATAGGTGTCAGACATTTCAATTTTCGGTTCCATGGGTGACAAATACTGACTGTGATCCCCCTACAGATAAAGGTCAGAATCTGCACTTCTCCGAGAAAAACAAATTCAATGGATTATCACAGAGAGTAATGATTTGTTGTAAGTTGTAAGATTCTAGTTTTAATATTAACAATGTGAGGGTTTAGGGGCATCTCTGCTTTTCTGTGAACATTTATTGTTTCTCCCAGAGATTCCACAATTGCAAGGAAAAGAATATAGCTGGGGTCTGTACACACCGGCTGATATCATCTGATCGGGGCAGGGATCGGCTGTCAGGCATGTTATTAAATCACAATTGCGCTGGCTTCAATATGTCACATGACTGGTCTGAACAACTAGCTCTGGCACTTTAAATATTTACTTTTCTTCGTCACTTTAATCAATATACCAGGAGGTAGAGCTTTCAGCAGGAATATTGGAATGAGGATAGCCCTTGTGTACCAGACACACATCTTAGTAAAGAAGACATGCTCAATGCACTTTACACAGGGAGAAAGTAAGAATCTGTCCAATTAGCTACATTGGATCTACCTGTGCTAGGGTTAGGAAAGGTTTAAAGTAACCCCAAAACTGAAATTTAAACCACTACTGACCCCCACTGTGTTGTGTTCACAAATTCTTACCTTACATCTCTGCTTCTTATGGTTCTCCTGCAGTGCTTGTCCAAAGTCCAGGAAACAGAATAGTATGAGGTGTCTTCCTGTATGAAATGCCTCCTCCTTGTGGCATTCTCAGGCTGCCCTTCACCTGGCGTAAAATGTTTTATATATAATATAATCCCTGCCCACCCCCAATCGCTATATTGAAAGGTATTTGCTACCTTTCAGCCAATCACAGCTGTGGCTGGTGGTCCGGTCCCTGTTTGCAAGTTCTGGCAAACAGGACCTGATCAAAGTGCGGCAGGAACGAGGGGCTGTAAGTAAAGTTCTGCACTCTTTGTGGAACATGTCATTTTTATGAGAGAAAATGAGGTAATCCTGCGAGAAGATGAGAAGATAAGGTAAGTCCCCAGCGCACCTGCAGAGCTGGATGGTGCTGTGTGCTTGGCGTGCCTATCTTCATATAAGACACGGAGTCCTGTTGCTTGATTTGTTAACTGTTTGGCCAATTTCTAGCTAGAGACAGGGTTTGGCTAGTGTTATATCTTTACTCAGGGGGACAGTAGATTTATCTCTGGGGACGCTCAGAGTGTGGGGTAATTTTATGTATTTATGTGACTATTTTATGGTGACTTTTGTAATGTGTGATGCGGGCTTGGTTTTGTGTTCACTGTAATAAAGTATATTGTGTAGAACCCTGAGGTGGTTTGTGCTCATTAGGAGGGTGTGGGATATGTTTGTATACCCTCTGAGCACCGTATTACGGATACTATCCACAGACCCATGTATTATCTATACCATAGAGTTTTCTGTATGGCCAATTAATAGATTTGTATTAAGTGATCATATCCCCACGCAAATGTCGCTTGTATAATGTAAAATGCGCTAACTGGTATATTCTGCCTGCATAGTCAAGAGATTTCAAAACGGCACCACATATTCCAAATGACACCTTACCAGTGCCTTGTAAAGAGGGAGAATAATATTTTTCTCTCTTGAATCTATTCCCCTCTTTATACAAAACAGTATCTTGCTAGCTCTAGCTGTGGCTGTCTGGCATAGGTCTGTTATCTACCAGAACCCCCAAATCTTTTTCCATTACAGATGCACTTAACACAGAGTTATTTATGGTGTAGGTGGCACCAGGATTGTTAAACCCCAAATGCATCACCTTACATTTATCAACATTGAATCTCATCTGCCATTCTGCTGCCTATTTTGATAATCTATCTAGGTCAGCTTGCAGCACTTGCACATCATTTGAAGTTTCCAAAACTCTGCATAGCAAAGATGGATTAATATCATGTGGGGCCCTAGGCAGGGCCATCATTTAGGGCCCCTTTTTTGTTAAATATATTGTATAGACTATTATATTGTTACAGCTTTTGAGGCTGGGCCCCCAGAAGTTTCCTGGGCCCTAGGCAGTTGCCTAGGGTTGCCTTGTGGATAATTCTGCTCTGCTGCATAGTTTAGTGTCATCAGCAAACACAGAGACCTTGCTCTCAATGCCCCCTTCTAAATCATTTATAAACAGATTAAAAAGAAGTGGCCCCAGTATGGAACCCTGAGGCACTCCACTTTAGCCCACACAGATGTAGCTCCATTGACTGTCACTCTCTGTTTGCGATCTAAAAATAATTCTCAATCCATGTGCAATTGTTTTTTTCTAGGCCAACAGTCCTCAGTTTATACATTAGCCACCTATGTGGCACAGCATCAAAAGCTTTAGCAAAATCCAAGTATCCCACATCTACTGCTATGCCAGAATCTAAATTCATACTCACCTCTACATAAAGGCCAAGTAAATTTGTCTGGCATGATCTATTTCTCATAAACCCATGCTGACTACTACTAATAAGATGAGTTCTGGAGACAAAGTCAAGCATAGGATCCCGTAACAAATTCCCTACCACTGATGTTAGGCTTACAGGTCTATAGTTAGCAGGTTGGGAATGACTACCTTTTTTGAATATTGGTAATACATTTGCTCTTTTCCATTCTAGCGGCACATCCCCAGACAAAAGTGAATCTGAAAAGATAAGAAACAGTGATAAACACTGTTTTATTTACTGATAAAACTGGACAGAGTGTCTCTGTAAATACCAATTACACACTGAATGGATGGTACTATGTCAGATCAGTCCTGAAATGGAGCCAGTGGGTGCATTGGGACATTTCCTATCACTGGCTAAAAATGGTTGGAAGTTTTTGAAATGCACAAATATAAGTTCAGCACAGTGACCTGTTACGGTACGTTTAGACAATTGTGTCTTTGTGAGACTGTTCTTCTGGTTAATAGTGCAGTGTTAATGTTTTAATTTACTGTATATACATGATCTTTAACAACATAATGGAATATTTTTAAAAAAGTATGTACGAGAGTTTGTCGGTAGAATACCTTGCGGTAGTAAACTACCACAATTATATTCTATGTCGGATCATGGATTTATGAACGCTATTGTGGATTTAGGGTAGCTGTTGTAAATGTACGATTGCCAAAATGAGCGTTTTTCCTTCCTGCATTCTTTATTTTACTTCCTGCATGATCGCAAACAAAGTACCAGTGAGAATGATGGGATTTGTAGTTCAGGAATAACACAAGTGTTATGGGTTGGAATCTTTCTAAGTGTTAGATAAACCTTTTTTAAAAAACAAAACAGCTTATTAGATGATGATACCAGATCCATACGGATCAGTTAAGCAGAAAGTTTTCCTTAAAATTATTACCTTAAATAAACTGGTTATCAGCCTTATGATGTTTTCAGACTGCTCCCTGGTGCCACCATTTGGCGAGTAATTATGCTACAAATATGCATTACTTCTGGCTGTTCCTTACTGTAGAAAATGGCTGTATTATTATTATTCTCACCATTATTATTATAAGCATTATTATTATTATTATTATTATATGTATTTAAATAAATTAAAATCACTTGCTTTTCACATAGCAGTGTCTCAGGCAGGGTGTTCCTATATCGCCTCATTAATTGATTTTATCCACCTTAAAACAACCACCTGGAAAACCCTTCCACTGAACCTCTGGAGCAGAATAGCACTAAGTAAAATATTTCTCCTACCCAATATTCTATACACACTGCAACACGCCATGTCATATGTACCTCAAACCTTCTTCAGACAGATAAACAGTCACCTAATCACTTTCCGGGTACCCAGAAGACACAGAAGAAGAAGTGGCACACAGCACTACAAGCCCCTAAAGACCTGGTAGGTCTAGCACTCTCAAACTTCCAACTATACTAATGGGCATCCCAAGCCTGTATTCTGTTTTGTTAGTGCATTTAGTGTGTTACACACGATAGATACCGTAGACAGTGTGTAGACTTACTGTGTAAATTACTGGGCCCCCTATTCTATCCGTATGTCTTCATGATTGCAGGAGAAACCGGAGTACCCGGGGGAAACCCACAGCAAGCACAGGGAGTGAACATACAAACTATTTTGCACAGTTGGTATTGATAGAAGCCAATAAGGGGGAGTAGCCTAAAGTTAAAGGTCAGTGTCTGCCTTGTAAAGCAAATCTGAGATACAGCTGAGGGGAGGGAGGGGAGGAGTTAGAGGGACGATCTACCAGTAAATTGCAAGTCAGAAGGGAGGGGGAGGAGTTGTTGCTGTATTCGACCTGTGTCATGTAAGTCCCGGCTTCCCCACATTTAAATCGGTAGCACCAGAAAACATGCTTTTATAATGGACGGCAATTTAAAGTCACAGACAGACCCTTTTTTAGGCACATTTTCACGGACTGTCCGTAAATTTACGGACGTTGACAACCCTGCTCTTTGGAGATCATAAAGACATACTGATAGGTTGTATGTGGCAAACAATGTGCTTAGATTGTAAGCTCTTCGGGACAGGGCCTGATGATAACGTATATATGTAATTGTAAAGGGCGACAGAAGATGTTGGCGCTATATAAATCCATATTAATAATATTAAAAATTGCTTTGCTTGTAAGCCTTATCATATCAGCAGACTTCCAAAGCAGCTACCGTCACAGGCTCCACCTGAACAGGTATGTTACAGCCAGGGGTAGAAGTTGATGGTTATCTGCGATAGACCATCATAAGCATACAAACCAAGCAATCAGTGTAACATATGTGTATGCAACTACTAAAAATGGTCCATCCTACTCAATATACACATATTATACCTTGGTAAGTAGGACTTGATAACCTACCTACATACCAGTTCAATATTTACACGAAAAGTACAATGTCCATGTATGCAAAATGTAAAAGTCCATATTTGTAAAGGGAATGAAAGTATCAACTTTTAATTATCATTTAACCCCTGGGGTTCTATAGTGCATAGCAGGTCAATCCATCTTAATTCTGCCTGCGATCACCAAATTAGAAATTTCTTCCAATATTAACCGTATGCTTACAGTCAAAGAACTATAACAACTCTCCTTTATCCATATGCAGCACATTCTCCTGATGTTATGCAGCACCTCTTCCTTATATCCTTTTAAAGGATTTTATCTGTAGATCTTAGGTATTCATTTCTGGACCTGTGAATACTTAATAGAGATTATTTCGTTCCGTAGGTTTTGAATATACATTAGTTTGTAAGCCTCCATCACATTTGCTCACATGTACATATAAATAGTGTGCCTCATTTTTTTTCACTTTAGCTGTAAACAGTGGTATAACAATGGCCCCTGTGACGGCCAGGCTAAGAGGGCCTGTGATCTCCACTGACTTTACCACTATCAACTGTTTTTAAATTGTTGATCTAACATTTATATATATATATACATTAGATGAAATGAACATATTAGTATACATGTATTTATGGCTTTTATATTCAATAACTGTGTTTGGTGCTAGATTTTATGGGTGTATAAGTTAATACCTAGGTCACTTTAGGTGTAACATTTTATAAAAAGTCAGTATGATGATACGGTACCTAAAGGTCTTAAAGGGCACGGACTGAGGCACTACCCAAATGATATGTGATATATCGATGGGTAAGATACCTAAAGCAACACGTGTGCAGACATCCCAGATTCAGAACTTCAGTAGTCTGGGGTCTCCGGGCCTCTCGGGCCCGGTACAGAAGTACCTGCTCCTTCTTCTAAAGCCTGGAGTTCATAAAGACATACTGATAGGTTGTATGTGGCAAACAATGTGCTCAGATTGTAAGCTCTTCGGGACAGGGCCTGATGATAACATATATATGTAATTGTAAAGCGCGACAGAAGATGTTGGCGCTATATAAATCCATATTTATATTAATAAAAATTGCTTTGCTTTTAAGCCTTATCATATCAGCAGACTTCCAAAGCAGCTACCGTCACAGGCTCCACCTGAACAGGTATGTTACAGCCAGGGGTAGAAGTTGATGGTTATCTGTGATAGACCATCATAAGCATACAAACCAAGCAATCAGTGTAACATATGTGTATGCAACTACTATATCCGTATGTCTTCATGATTGTGGAAGAAACCGGAGTACCCAGGGGAAACCCACAGCAAGCACAGGGAGTGAACATACAAACTCCTTTGCAGATAGGTCCCAAGCTGGATTAGAACTCAGGACCCAGACCTGCAATGGCATCATCGCTTACCACTCCGCCACTGTGCTGCTCAACTATTATTACTGTTATATATAAATAACTAGTGATAGTTATGACAGCTGCCCAGCTAAGGGGTAGAGCTATGGCATCACTGCACAGTTGGTATTGATAGAAGCCCATAAGCTAAGGTGCAATGACATAAATAATATAGTAAGAGGGAGTAGCCTAAAGTTAAAGGTCAGTGTCTGCCTTGAAAAGCAAAGCTGAGATACAGCTGAGGGGAGGGAGGGGAGGAGTTAGAGGGACGATCTACCAGTAAATTGCAAGTCAGAAGGGAGGGGGAGGTCTGTGTCATGTAAGTCCCGGCTTCCCCACATTTAAATCGGTAGAAGCACCAGAAAACATGCTTTTATAATGGACGGCCATTTAAAATCACGACTGTCCGTAAATTTATGGACATTGGCAACCCTGCTCCTTCTCCTAAAGCCTGGAGATCATAAAGACATACTGATAGGTTCTATGTGGCAAAAAATGTGCTCAGATTGTTTGCTCTTCGGGACAGGGCCTGATGTTAATGTATATATGTAATTGTGAAGCGCGACAGAAGATGTTGGCGCTATATAAATCCATATTAAAGGGACTGTACACCCATCTACACAAAAGTTTTTACCTGCTTCAAAACCCCCCAAAAGCAGGACCTCGTTATGTTTAAAATTACCAAATCTGCTCCCAGACGGAGTTATTATACTTACAAGCTCCTCGCTCCACCGCCGCTTCCGGTTTCCTCACTCCCTCTCCACTGCAGCTGCTCTGTTCTTTCTGTATTCTTAAGCAGCCACAGTGGAGACTGCTCCGGGAATGGCAGTTAGTGATTGGCTGTGACGTCACTGTCATTGTCGACAGTGACTGCCTTACCCGGAAGTGGAAAGCCGCGGCGGTGGAGCGAGGAGGAGCATGTAAATATAACAACTCAGTGTGGGAGAGCGGAATTGGTCATTTTAAACATAACAAATTCCTGCTTTTGGGGGGGGGGTTGTAGCAGGTAAAGATTTGTGTGTGGAGGGATGGACTTTCCCTTTAATAATAATAATTTAAAAAATTGCTTTACTTGTAAGCCTTATCATATCAGCAGACTTCCAAAGCAGCTACCGTCACAGGCTCCACCTGAACAGGTATGTTACAGTCAGGGGTAGAAGTTGATGGTTATCTGTGATAGACCATCATAGGCATACAAACCAAGCAATCAGTGTAACATATGTGTTTGCAACTATTATATCCGTATGTCTTCATGATTGTGGGAGAAACCGGAGTACCCGGGGGAAACCCACAGCAAGCACAGGGAGTGAACATACAAACTCCTTTGCAGATATGTCCCAAGCTGGATTAGAACTCAGGACCCCGTGCTGCAATGGCATCATCGCTTACCACTCCGCCACTGTGCTGCTTAAAGGGACAGTTCGGTGGAAATTATCAATATTTGTTAAATTATTAATTTGTGTAATGCCTTCTTATTTATTCTACATATTCTCCCCCATTTTGAAAAATCAGTTGATTTCATACCCTTTGCTGTTCCCTGCTGTTGGCATTAGTGAGCTGACATCTCAGGTTCTAATGGTCCTTCTTCTTCCCAGGATGCACCACATCCCTGGAATGTCCCTAACAGTAATTTCTACTGATTGGCTGTTGGATGGGTCAAAGATGCTCAGATCTCTACTGAGCAACTGAATCAACCCAGGCGCTGGGTCAAGGGCAAGACCATAACGGTCTCTACTAGTCAGTATTTCGGTTGCATTTATTTATACACAGACAAAATTAGTCTGTGTATAAATTAAACCGAGTTTAAGTTTTCAGGCTGATTTTACAGCCTGAAAAAACTCGGTTTATACTCGAGTATATACGGTATCAGAAAAAACACATTCCATAATCAGTGCCACATGAGTTAGCAAAACTTTACTGCTAATATGGTTCATACAGCAATAAGAAGGCCCAATGACATGTTTCAAATCAAAAGGTCTTTAATTGTATACAGATTTATGTATGACTCAATAAAACTTATTGTATATAGGGTTCAGGGCCACCAGCAGCATAACACTAATACAGTACAGACACACATTACACACAAATAAACAAATATGGGCCTTATTTATCCCTACCTCTATTTCCCACGGAGGTAGAAAAGCCTATTCCTATCTCTCTGGGTGGCGGCCGCAGCAAAAGCAATGAGCTGTCAAACTTTTTCCATGCAGAGGCTGACAGCTCGCGACTTGTTGCCGTGTCCAATGCTTGGTTATTAGCAATATCTAATGTTATAGATAATCATACATATGTGCAAAGCAACACATGTAAGCTGTCATCTGCTGGAACTTTGACAGCTCACTGCTCCTTCTAGTGGACACCCAGAATGGTAGGAATAGGGTTTATACCCCTCTGAGAATTGGACTTCCAAATATTTATTGTTTTGAGTCTATGTTTGAATATGGATGCCCTTTAAATACAAATGTACACTTACACTGACACTCATTTTAAAACATATAAAGATGGTTGGGACACAAACACTGATAATGTGCTCTGTAAACTGGCACTGGATACATGGTTGGCACATAAACACTGATAATATGCTCTGTAAACTGGCATTGGATAAATGGTTGGGACACAAACACTTATAATGGGATCTGCAAACTGGCACTGTATTGATGTTTGGCGCACAAACACTGATAACATGCTTTGGGAACTGACAATGGATTGCTGGTTGGCACACAGACACTGATAATATGCACACAGTCAGCAGCACCCCCTACCCCCAAGACCCCCTATGCAATCCCAAGCAAGGTAGGAAAAAATATATATTTCTATTGTATACATACAGATACTGCTGTCTGGCACTCTCTCTGCTCCTTGCTACCATCCCCCACTCTGCAGCCTGAATTAAAAGGAGGCCGAAAAAAACAAGTTTACAGCCGGGGCTGTCTCTATGTTAGCGCGTGTCGCTTAGCGCACATCATATTGGGCTTGCAGGGTGATGCGCACCGTGCTGGACGGCCTTAGAAAGTGACGTCATGGTGTGGGCATACGTAGTGATGTCAGATCAAACCAACCAGTAGCTTGTGGTTCGGTCTTCTTCCGCGTTCAGCCCAGTAAGTCCTGCTGCAGAGAATTGGGAAACAAAATTTAAAAAAAATAATAAACAGTAGCTTGTGGTCTCCGGTACAGGAGTACCGCCTTTACCCACCTGATGCGTGCTTACCTAAGACTCGCATGTGCATGCTATTTCCATAGGAGGAGAGGTGGGGGCAGAGAGAGGAAAAGATAGAGAGAATGTGAGAGAGGAGGGAGAGAGAGAGAAAGAGAAGGGGGAGAGAGAAAGAAAGAAAGAGGAGGAAGAGAGAAGGTACAGAGAGAGTAAGAGTGGGGAGAGAGAAGGAAAGAGTGTGAAAGGAGGAGAGAGTGGGGAGAAGGGGGAGAAAGAAGGGAAAGAGAGAGGAGTGGGGAGTGACAGAGAGAAGGGAAAGAGGGGAGGGGAGAGAGAGCAGTGGAGGAGAGAGAGGGGAGAGAAAGAGAAGGGAAAGAGAGGGAGAGGTCTTTAAATGCAGGGTTGAACAGGATTTGCGATTCTCCAAAGACACGGGGGTCGCTAGTTTTTGTCTAAAAGGTCCACGCAGCATGAAGGGATCCTGAGGGTGGGAGAGCTCACCTGCACATGCCAGAGTCCTCAGAGAGGACAAGTAGGTAGCAGGCACCGGATTACACACACTTTCAGCAGGCCATGCAGGACAACCGTAAGTAGCTGAGGAGACAGGTAAGGATTTTTTAACACTACACAGTGGGGGCAGCAGTGGGGAAAATTTTAGTTTTCGGGGTGGACAAAAACTCTGCACTAAATTATGTTATAATTCTCCCTTTAAACGTTAAACTGAATCAAACATTTTTCATTAAAACGATGTATTGGAAAACGCTGCTGGGACACACATTGTTTTATATCCTTACACTGAGACAAACTAGTTAATGGCATTACATTTCCTTCAGCCTTTAGGTTGGTAGAAGCTGGTACGTAATATCGGTATCAGAAAAAACACATTCCATAATCTGCCACATGAGTTAGCAAACTTTACTGCTAATATGCGTTCATACAGCAATAGAAGGCCCAATGAATGTTTCAAATCAAAAGGTCTGTAATTGTATTACAGATTTATGTATGACTCAATAAAAACTTATTGTATATGGGTTTCAGGGCCACCAGCAGCATAACACTAATACAGAACAGACACACAGTACACACAACATAAACAAATATGGGCCTTATTTATCCCTACCTTATTTCCCACGGAGGTAGAAAAGCCTATTCCTATCTCTCTGGGTGCGGCGCGCAGCAAAAGCAAGAGCTGTCAAACTTTTTCCATGCAGAGGCTGACAGCTCGCGACTTGTCGCCGTGTCCAATGCTGGTATTAGCAATATCTAATGTTATAGATAATCATACAATATGTGCAAAGCAACACATGTAAGCTGTCATCTGCTGGAACTTTGACAGCTCATGCTCCTTCTAGGTGGACACCCAGAATGGTAGGAATAGGGTTTATACCCCTCTGAGAATTGGACTTCCAAATATTATTGTTTGAGTCTATGTTTGAATATGGATGCCCTTTAAACACAAATGTACACTTACACTGACACTCATTTTAAAAACATATAAAGATGGTTAGCCACAAAAACACTGATAATGTGCTCTGAAACTGGCAATGGAACATGGATTGGCACATAAACACTGATATATTGCTCTGTAAACATGGCATTGGATAAATGGTTGGCAACAAACACTTATTAATGGGATCTCGCAAACGGCACTGTATTGATGTTTGGCACACAAACACTGAAACATGCTTTGGGAACTGACAATGGATTGCTGGTTGGCAACAGACACTGATATAGCACACAAGTCAGCAGCACCCCCCACCCCAAGACCCCCTACCCCCTATGCAATCCCAAGCCAAGGTAGGAAAAAATATATATTATTTCTATGTATACATACAGATACTGCTGTGGCACTCTCTTGCTCCTTGCTACCATCCCCACTCTGCAGCCTGAATTAAAAGGAGGCCGAAAAAAAAACAAGTTTACAGCGGGGCTGTCTCTATGTTAGCGGTGCGCTTAGCGCACCATCATATTGGGCTTGCAGGGTGATGCGCACCGTGATGGACGGCCTCTAGAAAGTGAAGTCATGGGTTGTGGGCATACGTCGATGTCAGATCAACCAACCAGTAGCTTGTGTTCGGTCTTCTTCCGCATTCGCCCAGTAAGTCCTGCTGCAGAGAATTGGGAAACAAAATTAAAAAAAAATAAAAACAGTAGCTTGTGGTTCCGGTACAGGAGTACCGCTTTACCCACCTGATGCGTGCTTACCTAAGACTCGCATGTGCATGCTATTTCCATAGGAGGAGAGGTGGGGGCAGAGAGAGGAAAAGATAGAGAGAATGTGAGAGAGGAGGGAGAGAGGAGAAGAAGAAGGGGGAGAGAGAAAGAAAGAAAGAGGGGAGGAAGAGAGAAGGTACGAGAGAGTAAGAGTGGGGAGAGAGAAGGAAAGAGTGTGAAAGGAGGGAAAGAGGAGAAAAAGAGGGGGGAGAAGAGGAGGGAGAGAGTGGGGAGAAGGGGGAGAAAGAAGGAAAGAGAGAGGAGTGGGGAGTGACAGAGAGAAGGGAAAGAGGGGAGGGGAGAGAGAGCAGTGGAGGAGAGAGAGGGGAGAGAAGAGAAGGGAAGAGAGGGGAGGGTCTTTAAATGCAGGGTGAACGGATTGCGCGATCTCCAAAGACAACGGGGTCGTAGTTTTTGTCTAAAAGGTCACGCAGCATGAAGGGATCCTGAGGGTGGGAGAGCTCACCTGCACATGCCAGAGTCCTCAGAGAGGACAAGTAGGTAGCAGGCACCGGATTACACACACTTTCAGCAGGCCATGAGGACAACCGTAAGTAGCTGAGGAGCAGGTAAGGATTTTTTAACACTACACAGTGGGGGCAGCAGTGGGGAAAATTTTAGTTTTGGGGGGGACAAAACTTGCACTAAAAATTATGTTAATTCTCCCTTTAAACGTTTAAACTGAATCAAACATTTTTCATTAAAACGATTATGATGGAAAACGCTTGCTGGGACACACATTGTTTTATACCTACACTGAGACAAACTAGTTAATGGCATTACATTTCCTTCAGCCTTTAGGTTGGTAGAAGGGTACATGGCACAAGTTCCCTTTAATATTTGCACTGAGAGGAGCTGGTGAATAGCATTTTCCATCCTTTTCGATGATGAAGAAGCTTTACATTTGGCAGGAACTAAATGGTACACTTTCCCTTTATGATGTGTAGCCAGGACTACACTATATGCATATACTATGGTCAACACCTTGCATTCAGGAGTACTATCGACTGCAAATGTAGGCAAGGGCAGCAGATTACCAACATATTAAGGTGCAAAACTGCAAAGGGCTATTCCAAGTATGCAAACAGAATGCATACAGAAAACCAGCCAGTATAGTCTCTTGGGGATGATTTACTGAAAAAGATTTATAAACAGGAAACGTATGGTAGCATTTAGTGTATGCCATTGATTGGATCTAGTATATATACTTTGGCCATATTACGACTGAGAAACAAGCCCTTTGCAATAGAGGTCAGACATTTCAATTTTCGGTTCCATGGGTGACAAATACTGACTGTGATCCCCTACAGATAAAGGTCAGAATCTGCACTTCTCCGAGAAAAAACAAATTCAATGGATTATCCAGAGAGTATGATTTGGTTGTAAGTTGTAAGATTCTAGTTTTAATATTAACAATGTGGGGTTTAGGGGCATCTCTGCTTTTTGTGAACATTGGAATGAGGATAGCCCTTGTGTACCAGCACACATCTTGGTAAAGAAGACATGTCAATGGCGCTTATACAGAGAGAAAGTAAGAAGAAACTGTCCAATTAGCTATGGATCTCCTGTGCTGGGTTAGAAAAGGTTTAAAGTAACCCCAAAACTGAAATTTAAACCACTGCTGACCCCCACTGTGTTATGTTCACAAATTTTTACTGACTCTCTGCTTCTTATGGTTCTACTCACTGCTGCAGTGCTTGTCCAAAGTCCAGGAAACAGAATAGTATGAGGTGTCTTCCTGTATGAATTGTTTCTGCCTCCTCTTTGCGGCATTCTCAAGCTGCTCTTCACCTGGTGTAAAATGTTTTATATATAATATAATGCTTGCCCACGCCCAATCACTATATTGAAAAGTATTGTGCACCTTTCAGCCAATCACAGCCGTGGACTGCTGGCAAACAGAGGGCCTGATTCAGCGCGGCAGGAGAGAGGGGATGAAAGTAAAGTTCTGCTTCTTATTTCAACAAGGGAAGGGATGCCCTACAACATATCAAAAGGGACAATTTAGGATGGAGGTACCCTTTAACATCCATCATTAATAGACCCTGTTTATTTATTTCAATGATTTGGATGTTGGACTATCCTAGTTACAATAGTTTTTTTTGGCAAGCAGAAAACCAAGGTTCTGTGGATTATTGAATGATCTGTGTGTAAGTATAAAAGAAGATGATCTGTAGAAGGTAACTAGCGTAATCTATATTTGGTAATAAGCAGCTTATCTCTTCAGATGGTATTATTAAAAGACAACTAAATGTAAAATGGTCCAACTGCACTCATCCAATATAAATATATCTTCTCACAGGTGCCTCCAGGTACGCAGTTCCCTTGTACTGCGTCTTTAACATGTTTGTCCTGATGGAAGACGTCCTGTGTGGGTTGAAATGTTGAAAAAAAGCAACTTGATTTGAATCCAGTGTGCCCGGGGATTGACTCAATTGTGTAGGTAGGACAACTACACTTTAAAGATTAACTTTTAAAAAAGAAAGTACCTGAGACAGAGAGGTAGGATTCATTATTCCGAACACGCAATAGCAATTGTGACTCTCCAGCATGTAAATGTTTTAATCTGCCAGGTTAGTAACACAGTAACATAGTATTGAGGTTGAATAAAAACATATGTCATCAAGTCCAACCTTTTCACCCTACTAACAGGATTCAGAGGAAGGCAAAAAACCCATCTTAAATGGGGGGGCATTCCTTCCTGATTCCAAATGGCAATTGAAAAGTATCCCTGGATCAACCAGAACTACAGTATATATATTAATACCAGTAATTCTCAATATTATATAGTGTCCCTGTACCAACCAGAACTACAGTATATGTATTAATACCAGTAATTCTCAATATTATTAGTATCACTGTACCAACCAGAACTACAGCTACTGTATTAATACCAGTAATTCTCCATATTATATAGTATCCTGTACCAACCAGAACTAAGTATATGTATTAATACCAGTAATTCTCAATATATATAGTATCCCCTGTACCAACCAGAACTACAGTATATGTTTTAATACCGTAATTCTCAATTATATAGTATCCCTGTACCAACCAGAACTACAGTATATGTATTAATACCAGTAATTCTCAATATTATATAGTATCCCTGTACCAACCAGAACTACAGTATATGTATTAATACCAGTCATTCTCAATATTATTTAGTTTTAGAAACTTATCCAGACCACTTTTAAAGCTATACAATGAACTTGCCATTACCACATCTGCTGGAAGACAGTTTCAATGTTTTCACTGTAAAGAAACCTTTCCTAACCTGAAGATGAAACTTCTTTTCTTCCAATCTTAAAGGATGTCCATGTGTCCTCTGATATGACCAATTTAGTGAACAATGCACCAGAGAGTTTTCTCACACTAGTTAGACCAAAGAAGTCTAAGAAAAAGACCCTCCTAATGAGCACAAACCACCTCAGGGTTCTACACAATATACTTTATTACAGTGAACACAAAACCAAGCCCGCATCACACATACAAAAGTGTACCATAAAATAGTCACATAAATACCATAAAATTACCCCACACTCTGAGCGTCCCCAGAGATAAATCTACTGTCCCCCTGAGTAAGATATAACACTAGCCAAACCCTGTCTCTAGCTACAATTGGCTAAACAGTTAACAAATCAAGCCAACAGGACTCCGTGTCTTATATGAAGATAGGCAAGCCAAGCACACAGCACCATCCAGCTCAGCAGGTGCACTGGGGACTTACCAGAGACCAGCCCCTCCGTGCGACCAAACTCCCCACCACCACCAAAGGTTGGGGTAAGCTGTCCTCTTTAACCCGTATCAAACCCTGGAACTAGTGCTGACACTCGTCGTTGGTGAACCCAAGGATCATGATTCCCGCAGCTATTTTACTGAAGGTCAGTGAACCCTAGCGTATTCA
This sequence comes from Hymenochirus boettgeri, assembly GCA_019447015.1. NCBI lineage: Eukaryota > Metazoa > Chordata > Amphibia > Anura > Pipidae > Hymenochirus > Hymenochirus boettgeri. Next base: position 289,340,734 of record CM033470.1, on the reverse strand, counting down.
CAGCAAAAATTCAATGTGCGTCTCACCCGTAACAGCCCTAACTTGTCTAATCTGCCTGCATAGTCAAGCCCCTCCATTCCCCTATTAATTTAGTTGCCCTTCTCTAAACTGCTTCCATTTTCAAGATGTCCCTTTTGCATTGAGATTTCAAAACTGCACCGCATATTCAAATGAGGCCTTACCAGTGCCTTGTAAAGAGGGAGAATAATATTTTTCTCTCTTGATCTATTCCCCTCTTTATACAAGACAATACCTTGCTAGCTCTTAGCCATTGCTACCTGGCATTGTTTGCTATAGCTAAGTCTGTTATCCAGAACCCCCAAATCTTTTTCCATTGAGATGCACTTAACACAGGGTTATTATGGTAGGTGGCACAGGGATTATTAAATCCCAAATGCTTACATTTATCAACATTGAATCTCATCTGCCATTCTGCTGCCCATTTGATAATCTATCTAGGTCTGCTTGCAGTACTTGCACATCATTTGAAGTTTCCAAAGCTCTGCATAGTTTAGTGTCGTCAGCAAACTTGCTCTCAAGCCCCCTTCTAAGTCATTTATAAACAGATTAAAAGAAGGGCCCCAGTACAGAACCCTGGAGGCATCCACTTTAGCCCACACAGATGTAGCTCCATTGACTGTCATTCTCTGTTTGCGACTAACAACAATTTTCTATCCATGTACAATTGTTTTTTTCTAGGCCAACAGTCCTTAGTTTATACATTAGCCGCCTATGTGGCACAGCATCAAAAGCTTTAACAAAATCTAAGCATTCCATATCCACTGCTGTGCCAGAATTTAAATTCTTACTCACCTCTACATAAAAAACAAGTACATTTGTCTGGCATGATCTATTTCTCATAAATCCATGCTGACTACTACTAATAAGATCAGTTCTGGAGACAAAGTCGAGCATAGGATCCCGTAACAAATGTTCCAGCACCTTCCCTACCACTGTTAGGCTTACAGGTCTATAGTTACCAGGTTGGGAATGACTACCTTTTTTGAATATTGGTAATACATTGGCTTTTTTCCATTCCAGCGGCATATCACCAGACAAAAGTGAATCTGAAAAGATAAGAAACAGTGGTCTAGATTAAACTGGACAGAGTGTCATGGGCCTTCCTGTATTAAAGATAGTGCTGAAGCACAGAGGAAGCCTGGCAGAAGCTGTTTTTTTCCATGCTGGTGTTACTTAGAGAAATGCTATTACTGTAAGAGGTAGGAATTACACAGCACAACTCCCCTGCCCCCAGGTGTTTCATTTTATTATTATTATATTATTTTATTTTTTAAACTTATGTGCACTACGTTTTCCTACTAAAGTATAGGCAGTAGTACATGCTAACACAGTTGTTCCGGACTGTGGTAGGACAAGGAATGGAGTTCTTCCCCTCAGGCTTTGGACGTGATGCACATTTTATGGTTGATGTGTTTCTCTGTAAATACCAATTACACACTGAATGGATGGTACTATGTCAGATCAATCCTGAAATGGAGCCAGTGGGTGCATTGTGACATTTCCTATCACTGGCTAAAAAAGGTTGGAAGTTTTTTAAATGCACAAAATAAGTTCAGCACAGTGACCTGTTACGTACGTTTAGCCAATTGTGTCTTTGTGACTGTTCTTCTGGTTAATAGTGCGTGTGTTAATGTTTTAATTTACTGTATATACATGAACTTTAACAACATAATGGAATATTTTTTAAAAAGCATGTCGAGAGTTTGTCGGTAGAATACCTTGCGGTAGTAAACTACCACAATTATATTCTATGTCGGATCATGGATTTATGAACGCTATTGTGGGATTTAGGTGAGCTGTTGTAAAGTTACGATTGCCAAAATGAGCGTTTTCCTTCCTGCATTCTTTATTTTACTTCCTGCATGATCGCAAACAAAAGTACCAGTGAGAATGGTGGGATTTGTAGTTCAGGAATAACACAAGTGTTATGGGTTGGAATTCTTCTAAGTGTTAGATAAACCTTTTTAAAAAACAAAACAGCTTATTAGATGATGATACCAGATCCATACGGTATTTACTACTAATCCTACTGTAAAACTAATTTGTGTTCCTTTCCTTCTACATAAGGAAGGACATCAGGAGGATGGCCCAGCTGCACATGAGGATGGGGAGAAGATGAGAGTGTAATTTTTTTAAGAAGAGCGGATCAGTTAAGCAGAAAGTGGTCCTTAAAATTAACCTTAATAACTGGGGGGCAGCGGAAGTTTAGGTCATGGACCTGTAGGTCAAAGTTGTGATCAGTGCCACAGCCTCCCCAGTTACGGCTATCAGCACCACTCCACAGACAAAGCCCAACATATATAACCCTGAATGCTGTTTGTCATATATACAAGCATGCCATGTAGTACCGAAAGACAGTAAGCGCAGTTGTTGGGACTTGATTTGAAGCAGGCCAAGCAGCATATTGTGTGTGCCCAGGGGGGTGTTTTAGAGGGCTGTTAGGTGCCAGTAACAAATCTTGCAAGGGTGCCATTAATTCTAAGGCTGGCCAGCATGATGGAACTTTATCTTATGGGCCCCTTCCGGCATATCTGGAAAGCCCTAAGCCCCACTTGGTTTTTTGGAAAGAAGTGAATAACCTGCAAAATTCTCAGGTAACACTATAGATACTGCCTTATGGGACAAAATAAATTCAAAGACCCTAGCCCTCCCAGAAACACACCTCTGGAAAAAAATGGTGTGCAGAACCTGGGAGACCAACTAGCCCAATTCTCCACCCTACCAACCCGCTACAACTTCCCAAACTCCCTCCACTTTTGCTAGATACAACTCAGCTACTGTAAAAGCTTCAAAAACAAAGAAATCGCCATATCCAAACACACAGCAATAGATTAAAAAGAACACAAGGGGTAGGGGAATAATATCAAATTGTATACGTGCCTGATCAGAGCAAAAAGGCAATCCTTTGGGCAGACCTGATGCAATCCCATATCCTTGTATCCCCTGCGGCAAATAACCGCCTCATTCAATTCCACATTACATCAGGCCTTGTCTACCCCTAAGCAACTTATCGTATATTAACTAAAATACTGAGCTCATGTCCTAAATGCTCCCAGAACGACCCTTATTCACCTAATATGGAATGCCCAAGAATTAACTTGTTCTGGTCTCAAGACATAATGTATATCTCAACTTTTAACTACCCACCTTCCTTTAATCCTGAAATATGCCTGTTTGGTGTATGGACCTCAATCTATGGTGTAAATACGATCTGATCTTCTTTATTAGAGAGACATTATTTTAGCCAGGAAAACCACTGTACTACAAAGGACGTCTCCCAAATATCCTTAGGTTAAAAAATGGTTAAGGTGCCCATACATCTATAAGATTTTACTTACCCGACCGAGCGCTCACGCGATGTTCCTTGATCCTGCCGGAACCGCTTCTCCCGATCTTACATTCGACCGACATGCGATCGTAAAATGAATGGGATTTTGCGATGCATGTCGGTCGAATGTAAGATCGGGAGAAGCGGTTTCGGCAGGATCGAAGGAACATCGCGTGAGCGCTCGATCGGGTAAGTAAAATCTTATAGATGTATGGGCACCTTTACTCCTGATAAAAAATATCTCCCCCTTATTAAGATGGTATACAAACATAGAACTTGCTCAGCTAAATTTGAGAAAATCTGGAATAGATGGCTACACAACCGGAACCTAGGGAAACAATGTAAATCACACAACATAGACCAAGAAAATGTTTATTATGTGTTGTTGACTGTTTATTGTTGAATTGACACTGGTTGCTTATTTTCAAATGTGAAGAAGAAGGGCTGGCAACATCGGCTCCGCTGAGGCCGCGGTGCCAGTGGGCTCACTGGCGGCCGCAGTGGAGTCTGCCTGGCATCGGCAACCTGAGTGGGGTTGGTGTCGCCAGCCCGAAGACGTGGTCGGATCAAGACGCCGGCAACATCGGCCTCGTTGAGGTCGCCGGCGCCCCGCCGGGGTACCCTGGCGGTCGCAGGGGTACCTCTGAGGGGCTGCGGGCCTCGGCAGAGCTGGTGTTGCCGGTACTGGGAAGAAAGAAAGACGCCGCCCAAGGGCTCTTTTAAGAGCCGCACACTGGGGGTCCCGGTTTGAGCTGCGGGACCCCCGCCAAAGGCTCTAGTCAGAGCTGCAAGGGCCCTTACAAGGGCCGGGGAATGGGGCCCCGGTTCGAGCTGCGAGACCCCCTTAAGCCCAAAAGGCCCTTCTCAGGGCCCGTGGAGGGAGCCTCCACCCCTCCCAGCGGCCCCTCCCTTCCCCTCCCCGGGACGGCTGGGGCGGGGGCTGGAGGGGTTGTGGGGGGGGTGCCCTTCCCGGCAGCCCCTCCTAGCTTCCGTTCCGAGATTGCCGCGAGCGGGGAACGGGTTGGGAGGGGTGCTGGGAAGCGGCGGCGGGTGGTCTCCGCCACCGCGGGGGGTTTGGGAGGGGTGGGCGTATGCCCCGCCCCCTTAGGAGATGCGTCGGGAAGGGATTTAAGCCCTTCGCGGCGATACTATAAAGTATCGCCGCGAAGGGGCCTAAAATTACCGCAACACATCGCGGCCGCGATACATATCGCGGGAATGGCGCTCGCCGTTATAAATACGGCGATAGCGCTATTTTCGCGGCCGCGATGTGCGGCAGGAATTTTTTGGCGCTATTTTCGTTTTACTTATAAATATGCCCCTAATGTTATTACCTTTTATTTAAGCTTTTCCTTTTAGTTCCATATATAGGCTTGCTAATCTCCTGTTAAAGGGCATGTCCACCCCCAAAACTATAATTTCCCCCACTACTGGCCCCACTGTGTAGTGTAATAAAATCTTTACCTTACTTACATCCCTGCTCCAAATGGCTGCCCTGCTATTCCCCTCCAAAGTCCCAAAAACGGACCACCAGGAGCACCACTGGCAGAGTCCTGTTCTGCTCGGGGGAGAATTTTGCCATGCGCATGCAGCCCCCCCCCCCCTCCCGTTTTTCTCTCCTCCCGTAGCACAAATCTACTTTTCTGTAGTGTAGGGCTCCCTCCCTCAGCCCCAACGCCTATATTACTTTTTACAGAAACTCCCCCAAACTCTACATTACCTTACCTCTCTCCCACGGCCTTCTTCACTGCCGGCAGCCGCGTCCGTGATTGGCTGCCTCTCAGCAATCACGGACTTGGTTGCCGGTGCCGGCCCCTGCTGCAGTTTGGTGCAAGCAGAGGGCGGGACAGTATGTCGGAGGAAAGGGGAAGGTAGTAATGATCGGGGAGTTTCTGTAAAAACTATTATAGTGGTTGGGGCTGGGGGAGAAAGCCCTAAAACAAAAAAAATATAAAAAGGGGGGACATGCCCTTTAAAAGATCCAGCCATTTCAGATTTCACAATCGACTCAACATTTAAGGTACAAAAAGATGTTTTCTTCATTGTTCTGTGAAAGGTTAAAAAAGTAATTTATTATAGCAAAGATTCAGCACCCTGCATGTATGTATTAAAAAGTTGTGGGGCTTTGTATATATTTGTGATTATACATGTTCTTAGGGCTAGTTCACAATTGTATGTTTAACCTGCAATCGGAGGGTTATTGCGTTCTCCCCAGGAGAATAGGCAGGGGATACCACAGGAAATAGTACAGCCACCACCACATCTTATCAGTGGATAATTACAGGTGATTAATTTGTCTACTCACACCTTGACAAGCACTCAATTATCTGTGTTACAAAAAGGGCTTAGCTTCTGCCCTAGCATGCACCTCAATCTGTTTGATTTGGCTAAAGATCTTTCCCTTTTGGCAGGCGCTTAGCATCAGGGGCGTAACTACCAGGGAGCAGTGGAAGCAAACGCAGGGGGGCCCGGGAGCCAGGGGGCCCATCTTCTTTTTTTCCTATGACAGATATAGCCTTATCCAAGAAAACAATGTGGTTTAAACACAGATAGAGGCCCCACATAGTTTTGCAGGGGGGCCCAGTGATTCCTAGTTATTCACCGCTTAGCATTAAAAGCTACGTTTAACAAATCCACCTGCAATAGAGGAGAACACAGAGGTAAATTTTAGACCTAAAACTAGATAAAGCCCTGCTTTGCAGAGTTCCCTAGCCAGATATTATTATTAGAACACGTTTGCAGATATCCCTGCACACAGGGACACCTCCACACAGAATTTTACACATCAGGAACATAAAGCTTTAAATGAACTTTGGCTCTGCCGGATATATTCAAGCCAGCAGATAAAGGAGGGTAACAGTAATTTGGCCAACAACTATGTACTGTAATTATGCCTCACTTCCTGCAGATGCCACGTCTAAATTGACAAAGACTCTGTTTTCACTCATTAGAGAGCCAGAAAGGAGGGTTCTATTACAGGCCGCACTGCTACATTTTTGAAGTAATGAACCCCACAGCACCCACATTCTACATTCTGCCCAAAATAAAGACACAACCTACAGGGAGACCCATTGTCTCTGGTGCAGGGAGCCTGACTGAACCAGTGTGTCAATTTATTGACAGATATCTGCAGGCACATGTTCTTACATTAGATTCCTACACCAGAGACTCTGGCGATTTCATGTTTAAAATACAAAACATACATGTCACTGAGGATCATTTGATGATCACATGGGATGTGGAATCGCTATACACTAATATAGCACATCCACATGGGGTGGCTGCGGTCACTTACTTTCTTGATACGGAGGGATCCTTCTTGATCCAACTATTAGAATTTGTTCTAAACAATAATTACTTTGTATTCAATCAGAAGTATTTCCTACAGACCTGCGGAGTTGCGATGAGTGCAAAATGCGCTCCATCGTACGCAACTCTTTTCTTGGGCTGGTGGGAGAGGGAGGTTGTCTTTTCAGAGAATAACTCAGCACAAAAAGCACATATTGAGCTGTGGCAAAGATATATAGATGATATCTTTATTCTCTGGAAAGGCACCTGCCAAGAATTTTTGGAATTCCTTACTATATTGAACACGAACACATTGAACATATTTTTGACTCACCATCTGTGCAACTCAAGGGTGGAATTTCCAGATTTAGTGGTACTGGTGAGAGAAGGTCTATTGGTAACCTCTTTATTCAGGAAGGAGACGGCAACCAATACACTTTTACACTATTCTAGTGCCCATATGCTCTCACTTCTGAAGGGGATTCCCCGAGGACAATTTTTACGAGTAAGATGCAACTGCATGAAACAGGAAGATTTTGAACACGAAGTCACATCTCTCTTTGATAGACTTCATGAACAGGGTTATCTGAAACATTTACTCAAACAATGTCAATATTCTGCCACACAACACACACAAATGGACTTACTAATTCCACAAAAGGTCAGAACAAAATATGGGTAGAGTTCGGTTTATAACACAGTTCAATACCCAATGGTCTGAAACAGTGCTATCAAAAAATTGGCATTTACTGACAAATGACCCAGTTTTAACAAATTTTGACGCAGATAGACCAGCTATTACGGCCAAGAGATGTTTTTAATCTGAGGGACAAGCTGGTAAAAAGACATTTTACCCGACGACATATGACGTTGAATAGAGGGATCAAATTGAAAGGCACCTATCCTTGCGGAAGATGCACTTGTTGCCAATTTATGGATTCCAGACAAATGGTACAGAGCACTGACAGGACCAGATGGTATGGCATAAGAGAATATTTTAATTGTTTATCTCAAAACATCATTCATGCTTTAATCTGTCCCTGTAATATGATTTATATTGGTAAGACTCGTCAACATCTCAAACAGAGATTAGCCAATCATTTGTTCAATATTAGTATGGCCCATCGTGATAATTCTGGGGAGACCACTTTAATGAGTGTAGCCCACCATGTTTTGAAACATCATGGGGGTAAGACCGAGGGCTTACATTGCATGGGACTGAAAAAAGTCTGCCTGAGTATCAGTGTACAGAAAGCAGACTCATTTTCAATTTAAATACCCTAAGCCCCATGGGACTCAATGAGGAAATGGATTTTATTCCTTTTGTCTGATTGCTTCATGGATATAAATGAATGCCTTAGCTACTCTTTTACAGAATATATGACGTACTTCACATATGTGGTTTGGAGTGACTATTATCCTTGGAGAAGTTGGATGTTTACTGGACTTAAAGTTTAGTTCTTGAAGACGTTTCGCTAGTCATCCGACTGGATTTCTCAATTCAGAATGACTTGTACAAGAATCTGTGGCAATTATGTACTCTGGAAAATCCCAATTAGCATATCACAGCTAAGTGAATACAACAGATATAGCATGACCTGGATGAATGAGAACCTTCACAAGCATGTTTACTGAAACTTACTAAAGATGGCATCCTGGATACATTTATTTTTGACAGAGCTTTAGGACCGCTGAGTCCTTATTCTGCACAATGAATCTTTGGACTTCTGGTTTATGGAGACAATCTCATCAGTTTGGCACTTGCATATCACTATGTGCAGATACCATGAAGGATTTGTGAGCATATGCAATGCGCAACGGGAGTGAACTGCCGGGCATTGCCTGGATTTTCCCAGGATGTCTTTTGGATGTACAATTTGAATTAACCCTCATCACAATGGGTCGCACACAGATACTCTGGATTTGGGTATTTGCCATCTACGTCTATGACCTGGTTAATGCAAGGGTTTCGAATTATATCCTTGGTGCTTTGGGAATTTTCCTCATTGCAGACTAAGCAAGTATGCTATTCATGTGGTTTGAGCAGCATGAACTTGTGATACATTGTATGGACTGCTTCTATGTTACCCTTACCTGATTTGTTACTTTCCTTTGGCTATGAACACTGTAAGAGTTGATCTGATGATTCAAGTTGTAACTATATCTGTTGTATTCAATTAGATCAACTGGACTTGAAATGTAGTTCTTGAAGACGTTTCGCTAGTCATCCGACTGGCTTTCTCAATTCAGAACTTCTGAATTGAGAAAGCCAGGCGGAATGACTAGCGAAACGTCTTCAAGAACTACATTTCAAGTCCAGTTGATCTAATTGAATACAACAGATATACCATGGCCTGGATGAATGAGAACCTTCACAAGCAAGTTGTAACTATATTTGTCTACTTTGTAACAGCTGTACTGAATGATTTACTTAATTATACACTTACATGACGGAGAGAAAGTAACTGAATATCAGGCGGCTATTGGCTGAGGCACTCACGTGACCTCCGTTCCGGAGTTTGCGGATTGGTTCACAGCCATTTAAATAGATGTATACTTACCTGGCAATGTTAGCACCATTGATAAAGCTCCACGAGCGAAACGCGTTTGTGGTGCTCCCCCCCCCCCCATCTATTTCTTCCCCTATATGGATTCCGTCTCCAGCACTGCTTACTGAGCCTTTTTGATGCCACAGGCCCAGATACTCAGGCACTTTTTCTGATGTCTGTGCACGGACCCAGGTTTGACTGTAGACGAAACGATAAGTATAGCTACTGACTGGGGACACACTTATGTATATGATGGGGTGGAAGGTTTGATATGTTTCAGCTACATTATTGCTGGCTTGCACACTGATTTGCATATATTACAGTTTTTTAATTGGTTATAATAAAGTGTTGTTTTAGACTATTTACCTCGATCCTTTTTGGCTTTTTCTCTTCTTGTGATTTAACTGAGCGTGCGTTAAAAAATGTGTCTCGATTCTCTTCGTTGCGCTGTGAGTTGTACCATCCGCTCTAGTGCGGCTGTATCCTGAAAGGGACACTGAACTGGTGAATACATGTACCTTGCATATGAATCTATTATTCACAGGGAGCTGAGATTGATTATACCTACCTCCCTTTGAATAATAGCCCGGTGAACACAGATAAACTTACCTACCAGGGCTCCACTCCCGGCTTCTCACCACTATCCACTGGCGCTGAAGAACTGGAGGTAAGACATAGCTCCTTAACCTCCTGTTCTTCAATAAAACTAAATGCAAGAAATGATTTTACCAGTGGAGATACCCTTTAATAATGTGATTTTTCACATTATTTCACACTATGCGGTAACATCACACCAAAACGCTGTGGACATAGGAACGAATGGAATGATGACCGCCGATCTGCGTTAATGCAGCAGAACATTGCATTAAGCGCTAGTGCAATGTTCTGCTGCGTTAAAACAACACACAATGTGAACAAAACCTTGGCCTGCAATTATGCCCGATTCACGGGTTGGTGGCTGCATGATGTACTTTTGCTAAACAGCATCCAAAAAAGAAATGGATATTTGTTGTAATAGAAATTAAACAAATGAAAGGAGTCTGTACACATCTTGTTATTATTGAATGATGGATGGATAATCATTCTTGCTTATGCTACACCCTCTGCAGAATTTTGAGAAACCTTTCAGATTAATAGGCCAGACCTACAGTTTTATTAAAATATTGGTGTCTCCTTGAACCCCAGATTGCATGATACATTTAGAAAATGGATGGGCAGGAACTTACACATGTAAAACAGTTTTGTACTGATAACCCAACCTCCTCTCTCTCTGCAGAATGTGCAACAGCATTTCAAAATTCCTTACCTCTATGTACCGTAAGTAAAATTTCATTAGATACATTAGTAGATTTAATAAAAAAAACTTTGGCCATTGATACACGTTCCCCAGACCATTTCCCAGGTTAGTAAGTTACCATTGCTATTTATACCTTAATTTCAGATTTTGCCTTTAATGGGTCTGCTTGCATTTGGCCATCTTTACTGCCGATACACTGCCCTCATGTTATGCTCATTCACTCAATCCGTCATAAACATTTAACTTTTCATTATGATCTACAACAGCATGTTTTTAGGGCCACTAAAGCTGGTTTATTTACCTTGTAAGAGTTTTCTAGTTTACATTGCTGAGACAAAGCAGACAAAGCAGTTCTACATGATAAGTGACAATGTTTTTTGTTCGGATTAAGTTGCTTGTTTTGAGACTATTACATATATTTTCTATATTCAGTGCAGGTAATTTACCCAGAGCCACTGGGCAATTTTATGGCATTAAAGCCGTGTTAAACAATTCGCTATTAGTTAGCGCGACTTTAACTCCATATTCGTGCCGGATGGTTTTCCCAAAAGACACCCGCGCATGTGATTCAGTATCAGGTTTGCGCTACTTTTAGTGCTGGGATTTAATGCCAGCAAATAGTCTGAGTTCAAATCCAGCTGTAAGTAAATCCCTTTTGGAGTAATTAATGGAGGGGAGATTCACCCGGAGAAATAGCGGCTCCCCCAGTGTTTCTAGTTTGAAGCCGTGTATCTACATCTTGCTGACTCTGATTTGTGATGAACTAGAATAGCAGCAATTTCATCTTGTCCAACAGACTGCTGTAATATTCTTTGTTTCTGCTTGAGTCTTGAGTAGTGTTGTAGTATTCACTTTTCCATGGTGTATTCCCTTTTATATGGAGATGTTTATTGTTTCTGCACTGGACATGCTTTTTCTAGTACCTAGGGTAAGGTCCTATGCTTGGCAAGGAGCATTTCTTCCTATTGGCCACATTGTGAAGGCAGAAGAGGAACTGAAGCAGTGAAAGAAACTAGGTAAGTACCACTGCAGTTCTAAGAAGAGGAAAACCTATCAGTTTAGGTCCTTATCCATCTATACATTGCAGGCAGAGGAGGAGTGGGGAGGAGGTGAGTGCAATTCTCCTTTAAGCTTCATTTATAGAAAACTGAATTCTTATGTCTTATATCTAGCCTAGTAAAGGATAAACAGTATATAAGCATATATAGTCATCTATGTTCTTATGTTCTCTGCAAGACCATTGTACCCCCTGGAAGTGTCGTTCAGCTGTCAAAATGATCTCTGCTGCCCCTCTTATCCTCTTCTGAGTGTGCATGCATAACTACATTGGAGATAGGAAAGCAGGGGGGAAGCTTTGCTTTAAATTTATGGAATATGATTGGCTGATTTCTGTGCCATATTGGTTCATTAATGTGGCCCTTATTCACTGCTGGTAGTAACTTAGATTTTACTCATTAATTAAAGCATTTGTACTAGGTCCGTTCTTGTCAGTTTACGTGGAGAAATGGGCTTTCCGGTACTTTTTTTTATTGGATCCGATTGACCTGGTCTGTTTAAAAAAACAAAATGCAACGATCCGTTTTTAGCAAATAATTTAGGAAAACCATAACGTCCAGACGGAAAAGGTTCTGAAAATATATTTCAAATCCAATTGAATCGTCATTTTTTGTATTTTTGATTTACAAACACAATTTTTCAAACTAATTTTTCATATTTTCAGTTTTCTAATATTCGATTTCCGATGATAAATTCTGAGTTTTGAGAATTCCGTTGGATGCATGGATTTTCAAAACCGGCAGTTCCTTGTGGGTTGTTAAAAGTGTTTGGTGATGAATAAAAGATCAGAATCTGGGTTGCATTAAGGAAAGTAAACTGACACAGTAAGTAATCACCCCACCCCCTTATGCTACATCCATCACCTGTTTACATGATCAGCCAAGCGAGGGTAGAAATCCTTACTATAAGTGAAAGATATGACCATTCTGTTCTACAAAAAGACATCAGCTATCATATAACTGTCTAGAAATGTCCTGCTGAACATATGGGTAAAATAGAAAATACCAGCCAGAATCCTAACGTATATGTAAATATACCTGGAACATTTCCGAGCTATGATCCTATGAAACTACATTAATCCAGTTACAACCTAGGATCGTTTCTACTTCCAGGTTATTTACAGACTTATTTTGTGCATAGCCTTTAATGAACACCTGCTTTTTGAATCACTTCGGATCACTGACCAAAGAAGTGGACGCCACTTATTTACAATTTTGTAACTTTAGATAATAACCTTTTGCTCTGTACTGTGGAGAAGAAGCTGTTTAAACGGTTTACTATGGTGAAAGATTTTCTTAATAGTTTCTGGATTATAAATCAAGGGAAATCATTAATTATGTCTTTTTTGATGCTTGCAGGTTATAAATCAATTTTCCCCTTTTATATCCCACTCCCTATTTACCCTGCCAGAGCAGTCAAGTCACTACTGGGTGACCTGCCAACAACCTTTCTCAGAATAAGTCAGCAACAGTTACTGTTTATTGGGTAGGGCGTCTGGAGAACTCAAAAAGAGCCAGGATGCTGCTGATTTAAAGGGGATATTTACTAGTACTTGCTAGTTAGGAATTATAGACCCCATTGAGGCTCATTATTATTTAAACAACAGATTGTCTTTACATTAAATTGTTTTAATTTAGATGTAAAACAAGTTCTAAACAGGAAAATCCAACTGTGATTGAATCACAGTATTTAATTATGTAAGAATACCTACTAAGCATTCCACTTAAGCCATGGGCTGTCTATAAGTTGGAATGGGCAGTCTATGGATGGGCTTTCCATGTGTATGGCCTTGACAGTACCGTACATGTCCCTGCTCCCTCCTTCTAGAACTTTCTAGGTATGTGTAACATATAATTAATAATAATATGATAGTTTTCTATTAGAGAAACAACTAGAACTGTCATAAATATGCAAGCAAAATGAATGAAAACATTCAGTCTGGACCTAGCCTTATGATCGCATTACGGCTCTCACCTATTCCCTTGTGTGAAAGTGCTGTGCCAGGTGTGTTCATTTCTTTAAAACCCTTAATGGTAATTTATTAAAGGCTGGTACTCAGGCTAATTTTTCGGCATGGACAAACTGTCGGCAGGGCCGAAAGTGTCAGTCGAGATGAAAGTAGCTGCAACAAACAGTTTGCCACAACTGCCTATAGAAGACTGCACAATCAGCCATATTTTACCATCCAAATAGGACGAAAGGCCAACTGACATAGGTCACTGCCGCGACAGGAAAAAAATATCTGCTTGTGTGTACCTAGCCTTAATGGTTAAGATGGCCGAACTCACTGTCCCGCTTGCAAATTCACAGATTTTAGAAAAAATCCAAAAATTCAAATCCGATTGTTAAATCCGAATTTTTAGCTTGAAATAAAGGTATAAATAGCAATGGTAACTTTCCGTAAATGGCTCAGGGACCTGGGAAATGGTCTGGGGAATGCGTATCAATGTCAAAATCCTTAAAAAAAACACCATCCAGTACCAGAAACATCACACGCTTTCTGTTTTGGCATTCTGAATTTGACATTTCTAGAAATATCTGGGGGGGATCTAATATTAAAAAATTCTCCATCATTCAATAATTATCAAACAGTTCTGCGGTTCAGAAAAAGTAAAAAATCCACAAAGTCCGAGTTCTGCAGATCCTTAAAATCTTCTTCTGAACCGGGTTTAGGTCTGGGTCCATCTCTACTTTCTGGTGGGAACAGACAGCAGATACCTGATGTGAGGCTGTGGATATATCCGGTACACCTTACACACCAATCTTTCATAGGTGTACAGTAGAACCTGTTTATATGTTATTTTTCCACACTGGTAAATATACTGTAGGGATTTATCATTAGAATTCTATTTATTAAAGCTGCAATGAAATATTTTCATTTTAGTATACACTGAATGAGCAGAAGCCACATTGCTTCAATACATCGATATATACTCTGACTGAGCAGAAGGAACATTACATCTAAATCATTATGCGCTGACAGACAATGCAGTATTAGCTGTACAGCAACAAATCAGACTATGGAATTATGCAAGGATGAAGCTGACTACTGGGTCATTTGAATCTGATTTGTATATTAAAGGAGGACTACACATAATCATTTCTAACCCCCTCCTACCCACGTCCCAGATAGCAATATCTATTGTCACAAGGTTGTTTAAATATCAATTATTAATGCCTTATATTCAATCAACTTTATTACCATTGGACATTACTACTATAGGACTAAGACTGCATAAAATACACTGTCAAATCCTTATTATAAAACCTCTGTTTTCCCTGATTGGGTGTGCATAAATACATAATTGCTGTAATAAACTCATCACTCTGTTTACTTATATTATGTACTACCTGTGTATGTAATATGTATGACTTTGTATAACGTGTTACCCTGTATGTAACGTATGACTATGTAATTGTAAAGCACCACAGAAGATGTTGGCGCTATATAAATCCATAATAATTATAATAATTAGTGTGCAAACCCCTCATAAATATAAATGGCCCCTTACAGACAGCCAATTACAGTGTGCGCTGTCAGTCCGCATCTTGTGCAAAGCATGCTGGTCCAGAAAACACTCAATGAAATAGTACTTCTCTACCAGTGCCCAGCAAGATGGGTTTTTTTGGGATGTTAAAGTCCTTTTCGCAGGGAGGTAGGAAATCATGGCCACTTGTATCAGCAATGATTCGCATGATTATCTCCTTATCATAAAATATAATTAATATATATATATATATAGTCTCTAGCGTCAGCGAGCACTCCTTGTACGAATCAACCGCCCAGGTGCTGCTCCCTCAATAAGTATTACAGGTACGGTACAGACGAGCACACTCATGGGTCTTCATGCAAACAAATAAAGCGTGTTTATTCACAACGTGAGGGTTGACATGTTTCCGCCCCAAACTAGGGTCCGTCTTCAGAACATCTGAACAAGGTCACAGTGAAGTTTAAAACCAAACCAACACCAATCGGAAAGTGTGGAGTGTAGAGGCGTGTACCTATGATGACATCATAGGGCTGCCCTGGGAAAAGGATAAAGGGTAAATAGTTTAAAGTGAGAGATTCATAATTATAAATATCGAGCCCACATTGTAGTATACAAACGTTTCATAGACATATCGTCTATGAAACTTTGTATACTACAATGTGGGCTCGATATTTATTAATTATGAATCTCTCTTCAAACGAATCCATGTATAGATTTGCTATTGACGGGGCTACATTAGAACCCATCGCACTGCCCGATATTTGCTGGTAGAACGAGGAGCCAAATCTGAAATAATTATTAAGGGTAATCATTTCGAGTAGTTCCACCAGACTCTCAATAGGGGGACTGTGATGTTGGGCCTTGATAAGAGCTTGTCTACAGACTTCTATACCGTCAGCTTGTGGTATCACGGTATAGAGGCTGGTAACATCACAAGTCATAAGACACATCTGTGGTGAGATCTCAACATCATTCAATATATCTCGTAGGTGTGAACTGTCTCTAATATAAGAGGTGGTCCCTACCTGTGATGTTCGACTGGGTTTCGCCTGGGGTAACATATAGTTCCTTTAATGTTATTGATATGTATTAGCGGATCCTCTGGTATAGCATTGATAGGAATAGTATCCTGATTTTTGGCTTGCTTTTAGGTAATCCCTAACTATTAGATGTTATTACATAGGGTGTCAGACTCATCTGGTATGCAGATCTGAATATACTTTACGGGGTGGCCTTGTCGCCCTGATTCCTTTATCTATGCCCTAGTTTTAGGAGGTTAGTCTCCGGCCTTCGTACCGGTTACCCCTGCTGACGTTGTCGCCAGCGAGTTAGGATTAGTGCCTTTTCAACGTCCCTCGTTACTATACTATCCCGCAGCATAAGACAGTGGTGTTCACTCTCAGCTCATTTGATGTTAGGGAGTTTCTCCCATCCATTTTTGGGTCCATAGCTTCTGCATAGTTTGGCGTACAGCCCATGTCATGTATCGCACAGAATAGTTTGGTTAGTGTTTTATACTACAATTGCTTGGTTTTATCATAGCACGATGCACTTTTCGAGTGTTTACTGCTTCAGTTTTATTGTTCTGATATGTATTTTTATGTATTGTTATTTGCACTTGACACTTTATTTGCACAGTCACTTTTCTGTGTAACTTTTTATTATCTCCTGGTTTGTTTCCCTTTGGGATTGCACTTTAAACTATTTACCCTTTATCCTTTTCCCAGGGCAGCCCTATGATGTCATCATAGGTACACGCCTCCTACACTCCCACACTTGTTCCGATTGGTGTTGGTTTGGTTTTAAACTCTCACTGTGACCTTGTTCAGATGTTCTGAAGACGGCCCTATGTTTGGGGCGGAAACATGTCAACCCTCACGTTGTGAATAAACACGCTTTATTTGTTTGCATGAAGACCCATGAGTGTGCTCGTCTGTACCGTACCTGTAATACTTATTGAGGGAGCAGCACCTGGGCGGTTGATTCGTACAAGGAGTGCTCGCTGACGCTAGAGACTATATATATATATATATATATATACCCCCCCTAATTATTAAAACAACAGATTGTCTTTACATTAAATTGTTTTAATTTAGATGTAAAACAAGTTCTAAACAGGAAAATCCAACTGTGATTGAATCACAGTATTTAATTATGTAAGAATACCTACTAAGCATTCCACTTAAGCCATGGGCTGTCTATAAGTTGGAATGGGCAGTCTATGGATGGGCTTTCCATGTGTATGGCCTTGACAGTACCGTACATTCCCTGCTCCCTCCTTCTAGAACTTTCTAGGTATGTGTAACATATAATTAATAATAATATGATAGTTTTCTATTAGAGAAACAACTAGAACTGTCATAAATATGCAAGCAAAATGAATGAAAACATTCAGTCTGGACACCTAGCCTATGATCGCATTACGGCTCTCACCTATTCCCTTGGTGAAAGTGCTGTGCCAGGTGTGTTCATTTCTTTAAAACCCTTAATGGTAATTTATTAAAGGCTGGTACTCAGGCTAATTTTCGGCATGGACAAACTGTCGGCAGGGCCGAAAGTGTCAGTCGAGATGAAAGTAGCTGCAACAAACAGTTTGCCACAACTGCCTATAGAAGACTGCACAATCAGCCATTATTTACCATTCAAATAGGACGAAAGGCCAAATGACATAGGTCACTGCCGCGACAGGAAAAAAATATCTGCTTGTGTGTACCTAGCCTTAATGGTTAAGATGGCCGAACTCACTGTCCCGCTTGCAAATTCACAGATTTTAGAAAAAATCCAAAAATTCAAATCCGATTGTAAATCCGAATTTTTAGCTTGAAATAAAGGTATAAATAGCAATGGTAACTTTCGTAAATGGCTCAGGGACCTGGGAAATGGTCTGGGGAATGCGTATCAATGTCAAAATCCTTAAAAAAAAACACCATCCAGTACCAGAAACATCACACGCTTTCTGTTTTGGCATTCTGAATTTGACATTTCTAGAAATATCTGGGGGGGACTAATATTAAAAAATTCTCCATCATTCAATAATTATCCAACAGTTCTGCGGTTCAGGAAAAGTAAAAAATCCACAAAGTCCGAGTTCTGCAGATCCTTAAAATCTTCTCTGAACCAGGTTTAGGTCTGGGTCCATCTCTACTTCTGGTGGGAACAGACAGCAGATACCTGATGTGAGGCTGTGGATTATCCGGTACACCTACACACCAACTTTCATAGGTGTACAGTAGAACCTGTTTATATGTGTATTTTTCCACACTGGTAAATATACTGTAGGGATTTATCATTAGAATTCTATTTATTAAGCTGCAATGAAATATTTCATTTTAGTATACACTGAATGAGCAGAAGCCACATTGCTTCAATACATCGATATATACTCTGACTGAGCAGAAGGAACATTACATCTAAATCTTATGCGCTGACAGACAATGCAGTATTAGCTGTACAGCAACAAATCAGACTATGGAATTATGCAAGGATGAAGCTGACTACTGGGTCATTTGAATCTGATTTGTATATTAAAGGAGGACTACACATAATCATTTCTAACCCCCTCCTACCCACGTCCAGATAGCAATATCTAGTCACAAGGTTGTTTAAATATCAATTATTAATGCCTTATATTCAATCAACTATTACCATTGGACATTACTAATAGGACTAAGACTGCATAAAATACACTGTCAAATCCTATTATAAAACCTCGTTTTCCTGATTGGGTGTGCATAAATACATAATTGCTGTAATAAAATATCACTCTGTTTACTTATATTATGTACTACCTGTGTATGTAATAGTATGACTTTGTATAACGTGTTACCCTGTATGTAACGTATGACTATGTAATTGTAAAGCACCACAGAAGATGTTGGCGCTATATAAATCCATAATAATAAATTAATTAGTGTGCAAACCCCTATAAATATAAATGGCCCCTTACAGACAGCCAATTACGTGTGCGCTGTCAGTCCGCATCTTGTGCAAAGCATGCTGGTCAAAAACACTCAATGAAATAGTAATTCTCTACCAGTGCCCAGCAAGATGGGTTTTTTTGGGAGTGTTAAAGTCCTTTTCGCAGGGAGGTAGGAAATCATGGCCACTTGTATCAGCAATGATTCCAGCATGATTATCTCCTTTATCATATAATATTATATATATATATATAGTCTCTAGCGTCAGCGAGCACTCCTTGTACGAATCAACCGCCCAGGTGCTGCTCCCTCAATAAGTATTACAGGTACGGTACAGACGAGCACACTCATGGGTCTTCATGCAAACAAATAAAGCGTGTTTATTCACAACGTGAGGGTTGACATGTTTCCGCCCCAAACATAGGGCCGTCTTCAGAACATCTGAACAAGTCACAGTGAGAGTTTAAAAACCAAACCAACACCAATCGGAACAAGTGTGGAGTGTAGGAGGCGTGTACCTATGATGACATCATAGGGCTGCCCTGGGAAAAGGATAAAGGGTAAATAGTTTAAAGTGAGAGATTCATAATTAATAAATATCGAGCCCACATTGTAGTATACAAAGTTTCATAGACGATATGTCTATGAAACGTTTGTATACTACAATGTGGGCCGATATTTATTAATTATGAATCTCTCTTCAAACGAATCCATGTATAGATTTGCTATTGACGGGGCTACATTAGAACCCTCGCACTGCCCGATATTTGCTGGTAGAACGAGGAGCCAAATCTGAAATAATTATTAAGGGTAATCATTTCGAGTAGTTCCACCAGACTCTCAATAGGGGGACTGTGAGTTGGGCCTTGATAAGAGCTTGTCTACAGACTTCTATACCGTCAGCTTGTGGATCACGGTGTATGAGGCTGGTAACATCACAAGTCATAAGACACATCTGTGGTGAGATCTCAACATCATTCAATATATCTCGTAGGTGTGAACTGTCTCTAATATAAGAGGTGGTCCCTACCTGTGATGTTCGACTGGGTTTCGCCTGGGTAACATATAGTTCCTTTAATGTTATTGATATGTATTAGCGGACCTCTGGTATAGCATTGATAGGAATAGTATCTGATTTTTGGCTTGCTTTTAGGTAATCCCTAACTATTAGATGTTATTACATAGGGTGTCAGACTCATCTGGTATGCAGATCTGAATATACTTTACGGGGTGGCCTTGTCGCCCTGATTCCTTTATCTATGCCCTAGTTTTAGGAGGTTAGTCTCCGGCCTTCGTACGGTTACCCCTGCTGACGTTGTCGCCAGCGAGTTAGGATTAGTGCCTTTTCAACGTCCCTCGTTACTATACTATCCCGCAGCATAAGACAGTGGTGTTCACTCTCAGCTCATTTGATGTTAGGGAGTTCTTCCATCCATTTTTGGGTCCATAGCTTCTGCATAGTTTGGCGTACAGCCCATGTCATGTATCGCACAGAATAGTTTGGTTAGTGTTTTATACTACAATTGCTTGGTTTTATCAGCACGATGCACTTTTCGAGTGTTTACTGCTTCAGTTTTATTGTTTCTGATATGTATTTTTATGTATTGTGTATTTGCACTTGACACTTTATTTGCACAGTCACTTTTCTGTGTAACTTTTATTATCTCCTGGTTGTTTCCCTTTGGGATTGCACTTTAAACTATTACCCTTTATCCTCAGGGCAGCCCTATGATGTCATCATAGGTACACGCCTCCTACACTCCCACACTTGTTCCGATTGGTGTTGGTTTGGTTTTAAACTCTCACTGTGACCTGTTCAGATGTTCGAAGACGGGCCTACTATGTTTGGGGCGGAAACATGTCAACCCTCACGTTGTGAATAAACATGCTTTATTTGTTTGCATGAAGACCCATGAGTGTGCTCGTCTGTACCGTACCTATATATATATATATATACAAATCCAAGTATATGCAGCTCAAACCTTAATTCAAAAACACTTTCTGTACAAATAATGTAACTAAAGGTATCCATTTGAACTTAAATGCAGGTGATTTGCCTTCATTGCTTGCATACATGTCTAACTTTTTTACCCTTGTAAACAGCTCTATTGGGTTACCTGAGACCCTAAACAGGATACAGATAAACACACTATGCTCATACTTTTTAGCATTCACCAAGGCAAGTTCCACATTTATAGCTGTTTATGTTACGACTTGGGAGCACAGGATACTGATTAGCATTATAAATTAAGGTGAGGTGGAGGTTAAAGGTGCTAAATGCTCCCCACAGAGTATAACAGAAGGTACCTCACAGCCTTGTGTTATTATAATAGCATTGCCTTAATAATATGACATATAAACACGTATTTCTCGCTGACCTTTCACATGTTTGTAAACTACAACTCCTAGCATTCTCTGTTAGCAGTAAGTTTCTCCTTTATGTCCATAGGCTAATGAATGTAAACAGATGCAATACAGCCTAATGATATAGAGCATGTTTTTTTTTTTTTTTAAACTACAACTCCCAGAATTCTCTGGCTTCACAGAATGCAGGAAAATTTTGTTTTCATACATCCTAGACTATAGCAATTTTTTCGTGATTTAGTGACTCCTACCCTAGGGCTCGAATATGCAAGTGATCCATCTGCCCTTCCCTTACATCCATAGCTATTACACTATTGGCTTAGGGAAAGATTATTTCTTTACTTCTGGAAGTAGGAGTCACAAACCTTACCAAACTTGCCCTCCCTTTCCTTTTGCATCTACTTGCCAGCTAGAATCCAGGGTTCTACGTGGAATAAACCTGGAGGTCTGAAATAAACCCAGACAATCTTGCCACAATATGCAGTTCAATCTAAACAGCACCATTGGGTGACCGGTGACTCTAAACAGGATCCAGATTAACAGGTATCTCCTCTCATATTAAGACATTTTTGGAATTCAGAAGAATTTTTTTTCCCAGAAGAATGGGGGGTAATGGAGCTGTGTCTTACCTCCCGTTCTTCAATAAAACAATCAGGAGCCAGGAGAGAAGGTAAAGAACATACCCGAGTAGGGTATGGAGATGGGTAGGAGAGATAATCATCTCTCCTACCCATCACAACTATCTATTTATCTCCCCTACCCATGGCAACCATCTAATACTCTTCCCTACCCATGACAACCTACTAATCACTCCCCTACCCATGACAATCGGTCATATCAGAGGACTCGTGGACATCCTTTAAGATTGGAATAAAAGAAGATTCATCTTCAGGTTAGCAAAGGTTTCTTTACAGTGAGAACGGTCTTCCAGCAGATGTGGTAATGGCAATTTCACTGAAAAGCTTTAAAAGTGGCCTAAATAAGTTTCTAAAAAATATTGTGAATTACTGGTATTTATACATATACTGTAGTTCTGGTTGGTATTGGGATACTATATAATATTGAGAATTACTGGTATTAATACATATACTGTAGTTCTAGTTGGTATGGGGATACTATATAATATTGAGAATTACTGGTATTAATACATATACTGTAGTTCTGGTTGGTACGGGGATACTATATAATTTTGAGAATTACTGGTATTAATACATATACTGTAGTTCTGGTTGGTACGGGGATACTATATAATATTGAGAATTACTGCTATTAATACATATAATATAGATCTGGTTGGTACAGGGATACTATATAATCTTGAGAATTACTGGTATTAATACATATATTGTAGTTCTGGTTGGTACAGGGATACTATATAATGAGAATTACTGGTATTAATACATATACTGTCGTTCTGGGTGGTACAGGGATACTATATAATATTGAGAATTACTGGTATTAAAACATATACTGTATTTCTGGTTGGTACGGGGATACTATATAATATTGAGAATTACTGATAGTAATACATATACTGTAGTTCTGGTTGATCCAGTAAGACTTTCTGATTGCTGTTTGTCAGGAAGAAATTCCCCCACCACACCACCTCCCACCCCTTTTTAGCTGTTGGGGTTTTTTTTGCCTTCCTCAGGATCAACTGTTTGGTAGGGTTAAAGGAACTGTAAACTTCAAAAATAAGTGTTTGCCAATCGTTTCTATTCGTCACAATAATAGTTTGCTCAGGGGACACAGCGGCACTTACCTTACCTGGCGCTACACTCACTCCTTCTGATCTGTTGCCCCTGTCTCCCGACCATGCGCCTATCTTTGGCGCAATACAAAAGATAGGCGCGCAATCGGGAGAGCAGGACAGCGCGGCTTGCAGAAGGACCTGCGAGTGGAGCGCCAGGTAAGGTAAGTGCCGCTGTGTCCCCTCACACGTGTTGCTTTGCACATATGTATGATTATCTATAACATTAGATATTGCTAATAACCAAGCTTTGGACACAGGGCGACAAGTGGTGAGCTGTCAGCCTCTGCATGGAAAAAGTTTGACAGCTCATTGCTTTTGCTACGGCCGCCACCCAGAGAGATAGGAATAGGCTTTTCTACCTCCCTGGGAAATAGAGGTAGGGGTAAATAAGGCCCATATTTGTTTATGTGTGTGTAATGTGTTATGGGGGGCATAGTAATTTACACAGTAAGGGACCCAGAAAATTCTTGATTTGCATCTCTGTGCTACTCAGAGATACGTCAATAATTTATTAATGATTCTTTCTGCAAAAAAAAACCTATTTGAGAAAGTGTCTCATTACCATCATAAAATGGAATTCAGGATAATATCCTATTGTATTGTATGGGGGGGTGTCAACCAGTCTGATTGTAGTTAAAAGAATTATGGTCATTGAAGCCTTGAGAAAGCAAATAAAACACATTCAGGGTTATTCAATAAAAGTTCTTATCGTTTAAAATGGTGCTAATTTTGCCCCAACCAATCAGATGTTAGCTTTCAAATGTTAAATAACATCTGATTGGTTAGGGCAAAATTAGCACCATTTTAAGCGATAAGAACTTTTATTGAATCTCCCTGATTGGATTTAGT
Source organism: Hymenochirus boettgeri (assembly GCA_019447015.1). Lineage (NCBI taxonomy): Eukaryota > Metazoa > Chordata > Amphibia > Anura > Pipidae > Hymenochirus > Hymenochirus boettgeri. The sequence continues at coordinate 289,316,821 of CM033470.1, read as the reverse complement.
AAATGATTTTTATAAACAGGCACAATCATCAGCTCATAGTCCTTTACCTGTTGCACTGATTACATGATTGATCCACATAGAATATTATTTATATTACCTTATAAAACAGACACATTCTATGTTTAATGAAAAATAAGGAATGCCAGAAATGCTTATATACATAGAGATAATGATCAAGCTATAAATCCGATTGTACGCCTTCGCAACTGTCCTCATATTTAGCCAGCAACTTGATGTAATTGAGATTTTGTAAATTGTGTTATCGCTTTTTTTCGAAACCGCACCTTTAACAATAAACCGCTGAACAAATTGTTAATTTCCGATCGATTTTGCGATCGTTAATTTATGCTTGTCATCGTTAATTAATGATAACGATTGTAATGTTGCGCGTTTCACGCACGTTACCGTCCATTTGTACTATGATTTAACCAATAGTCCTTTAGCGGAGTGCATGTGATTCGCAAAAAATGGTGGCTCTGAAAATGAAATCACAGCGGACACAGGGTCATACCTGAAAACCTGTTGTATCGCAGGTTTTCGTTGCTGTACGACCGTGGTCACAAATGTACGGCCTCAATCATACATTTACGATGAACATGAGTATATCTACGAACGTAAATCTACGTTGAATTATGTACCGTGCAGTAGTAAACTACCGCAATGGTATTCTATGGGTGATCATAAATCTAGGATTGTGGTCATAGATTTACAATCGCAGTCGTAGATTTACCATACGATCGTTAAAGGCATGGTATCGCTAAAAAACAATACCGCGCCTTTAGATGTATGGCCCACCGTGTGGCCACTAGAGATGTCCGAACTTTGAAAAATCCGGTCCGCGCGAGGATCCGCGGATTTTCGAAAAAAATCCGAAAATTCGAAAATCCGTTAAAACGTATTAAAATGAAAGTTCGGCAAAATCCGCATTAAAAGTGGTCTAAATAGCCTTGGTAACGTACACTTAACCACTCAGGGACCTGGGTAATGGCCTTAGAAGCACGTATAAATGCCAACAATACCTAAAAAGTACAGTCCGCTAGCGTGACTTTAAAAAAACGGTATTTTTCGAAAATACGAGGATTCCCGTAAAAACGGGGATTTCCGTAAAAAAACGAGGCTTTCCGTAACTATGATAGCTGCCATTGGCTAATTTGGATCATGTGGCTTGCTCCGTCTTGACAAATTTACACGAATTACTCGTTTTTACGAGTATTCTCGTAATTACGAGAATACTCGTAATTACGTTAATCCTCGTAATTACGCCAATCCTCGTAATTACGAGGATCATCGGTTTTTCCGGATCCCGAAAGTATCGTAGATCCTCGTAATTACGGAGATACTCGTATTTTCGAAAATTTCAAAAAAAAAAAAAATCCGCAGTTTGGAAGTTCGGAAGTCCGGAAAGTCCGGAATAATCCGCCGTTCGCGGACGGGAGAAATCCGCGGCGGATCCGGGTGCAAGTCTGTGCAAGTCTGGCGTCTTAGCAAAACGTCAGTGTTCACACTTATAGGACCTGTGATCAGGGCCGGATTTCCCACTAGGCCACCTAGGCCGTGGCCTAGGGCGGCACAGCCACTAGGGGCGGCAAAAAAAAAAAAAAAGAAAGAAAAGGGTAAAGCAGCATTGCACCCCCATTTTAAATTTACACAATGCACGTTAGTTGGCACACAGCAGAGCTTTGTTAAATCAGAAATGGGCAGCGATTGCCGATTTGCTAGGGGAGCAGGTCCCTCCCCCACTTACAAAGCTCTGCTTCAGCTAATAAATGACCGCGTACAGGTGTACAGGCAGTAAAGTTAGCTGGCCTAGGGGAGAAAAAAGTATAAATCCGGCCCTGTCTGTGATCTGGTATAGCATGACCACGTGGTACTTTCCTGATAGGATTTGGAAGAGCAACAGTTGGTCTTAGAAGTTCCTGTTTGGCCAAACATTATATTCATGTCTGTTGATATGATGAGATACATTTCTAGCATTTTTACTATTGTATTAATATGTGCTTAATAAGGGGATAGATAGGATTAGTTTTATCTGTGATACTAAGTATATTCATCTCATGTTCATCTAGAACTATATGTGATATATATCATATTCACCTCGTGTTCATTTCATATTTATATAGATTTGTTATATTTATATAGATTTGTTTACTAAATGTATAGAAAATAAATGTTTTATCATACCATTGTTACCAGAGAGTGATGAAGGAGTAATGCCTTATCTCTGACTCTGGTTGATTCCATTTGTTAATTATTGATATCTGTCTATATGGATATGTATTGATCTTTTAGACCTTTTTCTTTTAGTGCATTACTTTTATGGGAATGCAAAATGTGTGGCCTAGCCCTAAGAGTGGGAGGTAGGAGGGCTCTCCCCTACCTCCCAAACTACCCTTAAAGAAGGGTAAATATTAAAAATATTTTTTTAAAAATCTAACAAAAAACACTTTTGTGTCACTTTAAAGAACATTGAAGATTTTTTTGACCATTAGAGAATAACAGTTCCTGGTAGAATAGGGTAACATGATCTCTCATTTAACGGATGCAAATACTTTGCAAGGGCACATGGAACATTAGTAATAAAATCATTTGTTGTCAAGCTCCAAGCTATTGAGGGGAGATATGTAATGTTTATAAGATTGATAGCTTGCGGTTTGTTTTAGTTCAGATAGCAGAGTTTCTTTGCATACAACAAGCTGTTTATCGTTTTAATACCTGAATACAGCTGCACCGAGGGCAGAATTATTAACAACTAGACATTAAGCTCGCTACAATAACGGGCGCTAGAAGTACAGAGTGCCCCCTTAGTGTCCCAAGGCCATAGTCTTCCTCCATGTCCCAAGGCCAGAGTACCTTCTTAGTGTCCCAAGGCCAGAGTCCCCCCTCTGTCCAAGGCCAGGGCCCCCCTCTGTCCCAAATCCAGAGGCCCCCCTCTGTCCCAAATCCAGGGCCCCCCCTCTGTCCCAAATCCAGGGGGCCCCTCTGTCCCAAATCCAAGGGCCCCCCGTGGATAGAACTGTTTTCCCTCAACCCTCCATAAGCTAACTGTCCTTTTCCTTTAGGTGTGTTCTTTAAAGAGGTCTTCTGTCTCTTTAACTGTTACGCTATTACCTGGAAATAGCAGGGACTGTGCAGTCATCCATACGCTTCAGCATCTAAACAGTTACCATGACAACGCTTTCCGCGCATGTGCATAATCAACCGGCGTTTCGCGCATGCGCATAATCAACTGGTGCGTGTGTTGCTGATGGAGGTACGCAAAAGTAAATTATGCCGCACAGTAAAAGACTTTCCTGCACGAAAGGAAATGAAGGGGCTAAGAGGCTGCAGCGGGGGAGGTAGAGCACTGTCAATGCACTCTGTAATTGCCTGGAGGGAAATAACAGCAGCCTGAGGAATAGAATGTACACCAAGTGGCAAAAAGAGGTAACTGCAGGACACACACGGACACAGGGACGCACACTTGCATTTTATTATATAGGATTCCAGATAACCAGTAATTGTATTAATTGAAAAGGCTTTCCACATAGCCTGCATTTGTAAGAAATCTGCCAAGAATGTTCATGATTCATTAGCTGTACAAATGTGAATAAACAGGACATTTCTGCCTTCTGATTCTGTATTGTTTTGTGACTTAATTTGCACTTTAAGCTTACCATCATTTACAATTCTACTGACCCCTTATAGTAAAGGGCACTCTGAACCCAATAATTAAGTGTCACCTGAGAGTTGTAGTTTCAAGCTGTCACTTGCATTGAACTAGCAGCCATTTTGCCCCAAACTGAGAAGAGCCATCAGATTTACAGCTTCCAGATGAGCAGTGACAGTGCTGAGTGAGTCCAGCAGCCAGACTACAGGAAACAGGAAGGAGTGTAAAGGCAGATCAGCTACTGTAATTTTCTATGCAGGTGAAGGATTTTGAACACAACGCCACCTACTGGTTACTATGTGCAATTACAGCATTTGGATATAAATTAGGACTTGACCCAAGTATAAGCCGAGGTTAGGTTTTCAGGCTAATATTAAAACCTGAAAATCTCAACTACTCGAGTATATACGGTACATATATTTATTCTAAATGCAATACTGCCTTTTGAGTGCGAGTGGAAAAACTCTCATGAACTAGATCACATTGAGGGATGAATGGGAATATTTTAATCTATTTTTTGCGCTCTCATCTGAATTTTTGTTGCTTTTGGGGTTAATGTTTACTTTAAGGGTATCTATACCCGAATTTTCAAAAAGTATACCTTTAAATACAACAAGATCCCTCTGCTTCAAAACTTTTTTCAGATTTTAAATCTGGGCTGTAGATCCTGAGAAATAATCATTTTAATCACAGCATTTACAGGAAAAGACCTGTCACTCCAGGAGCAGAAATTACAATACGTGTCCTATATCTGACCTCTTTCTAGGATCTTTGTCTGCCTGCCAGCACACTTTCTGCAACAATTAAGAGAATCAGCAGAGAAAAGACAGCAGGGGGGAGGTAGGGGAGATGTGTAAGCAGAGCAGTGTCTATGGTGAGACTGTGCAGAACTTATAAGTGTTGCAGACACTACAAGAAGGCAGTGAGTAAGGGAGGGTGGGGGCAATTAGGAGCACTCACTAAACAGTAATAATTGAATAACAAAGCAAGCACAGATAAATATGTGAATACCACCATTTTACTTTTTCTCAAATTGTAGTTTCAGATAATGTAAAATTGCTTGAGTGAATATAGTGACCCTTTAACTTTTCTTATGTCAATTTTCAGCTGCTTCCCCATTTTTGTTAAAACAAATTACTTTAGGAGAAGAGAATTGAGAAAAAAGTTAGAAAGCTTATGTGGTTTCCTATTATTTGTGCCTTCCAGTGAAGAGCTGCTGACATGATAATTAAATAAAAACCATGTTCCACATCTGTTATGACTAACTGTCAGGGTTTGTATTCGGCAGGAAGACTACGGACATTCCCAGTATTAAAAATATATGCAGAGGTTTAATAAGCCAAAGCTTTTTGTGATAAATTTAGAATCGGTTCAGTAGAAGTAACAATGACATTTGTTGAAATCTCTCCAGCTAAATACAGATAAAATAATCAAGTAATGGATGCAAATGGATGTAAACTATAACAGGGCTATAACAGGGGCAGACAGTCTCTAAGGAGCCATGGTTGATCAAAGTTGAAAAAACATTTTTTAATAATCCCCAAGAGATACTATGGAATTAATTTTGCTAAAATATCATTGTAATAATGTAATATAGTATTGCTGTTTTCTGCTGAATTTTCTCTTTATGTAACAATACAATTACTGCTGGGGGATCCTCAAACTCTATGGCATCTACTTTCTTTGATGCGATGGCCCTACTCTATCCTAACCAGTACAACTATGGTCTTACAGATTCTGTTAAAGATGTTCTTGTGAATTACTCTTCCACTGAATCTCTGGACCGTTCCATTGAATTAGCCATTAAAGTTGACCTGAGACTCAGTTGACCTGAGCCATTAAAGTTGACCTGAGACAGATGCCGGCTGGAGAAGTCCGCTTCCCCTCCTGTGTTTGAGGTCATCTGTGGCTCCTCAAGTCCAGCTTCCCTATTTTACGGAAGAATCTATGTAATTGGGTATGTCTAGGTTGTCCTCATCATAGAAAACTAGAAGGCACCTGGAAGGCCTTTGACTCAACATTGTATGCATGTTAATTTAGTACTTAAGAAATGAGAACCACTTCTATGCTAAACTTGAAAAATGTTCTTTTGAACTCCATCAGGTTACTTTTTTGGGATTTATTGTTTCTGACCAAGGTTTAACTATGAACACCAAAAATGTCACAGCAGTACTGAATTGGGAGACTCCTTCTGACCTCAAATCCCTTTAAAGTTTTTATGAGTTTGCTCATTTTTACAGGCGTTTCATTAAAAGCTCATAGTTTAAATACAGCTGATTGTGGAGCGGGGCGGGTCAGGGTCCCGGCCTCCAATCTCTCGGGGGGCCTAGGCCCTTGCAGTAACACCACTGGCCTCAGAATTAGGTGCAGTCTTATCTTTGTATTCAGGAGTTTTTTTCTAAGAAATTCTCCCCTGCAGAAAGAGATTATGACACTGGTAATAGGGTGTTATTGGCCATTAAGCTAGCATTTGGGGAATAGAGGCATTTGCTGGAGGGAGGTCTACATCACCATTTTCACAGATCATAAGCATCTTGAATAAAAACTGCAAAAAGATTGAAAAGGGTCTTGTTCTTTTCTAGGCTAAATTTTAGAATCATTTGTAGGTCAGGTTCAAAGAATGTGAAAGCTAGCGCTCTTAGTGAAAGAATGTGAAAGATAGCGCTCACAATATTCTATTCTTAGGACTGAAACCTTACCTGAACCTATTCTTCCTTCTCGCTTTTTTCTTGGTGCTTTAACCACTTCTTAACTCTTCCTTAACCTTTCTGAGCTTTTTAACACTTTCAATCTGTTACCCCTCCTGTGAACCTTCTAACTGTTTGTTTGTTCCGCTTACACTCCGCCTACAGGGTATTCAACAATTTCTCGATTCCAAGGACATCCCATGGAGGCAAAAACCTTGTAACTGTCTTTATAGCTAAAGATGCCAAAGCTTATATAAAGGCTTGTGTGGTATGTGCATGTAGCAAAACTCCTAGAAGGACGTCTCATGTTACTTTATATGACACAGTAATCTGGATGGTAGTCGACAGATTTAGCAAAATGGTCAATTGTACCTTTTAGTAAACTCCCCTTTGCTAAAGAATTGTGCAATTTATTTGTGAAGCATAAATTCCAACTACGCAATATTCCTGAAAATATTGTTTCTGCAATTCGTTTCCCAGTTCTGGGGTACTTTGTAGACGCAACTTGGTATTTCTTTATACTTCTCTTCTGCCTCTCACCCTAAATCCAATGGTCAGACAGAAATGACCAATCAGTCCTTAGAACAGTAGTTCTGCAGTTTTGCAGAGTTTTCTTATAACAATTGCATTCACTCCTCTACAGGTGTCTCTCCTTTCTGGTGTAACGATGGTCATCATCCAAACATTTCTTCTTTGGCCAGATTTTTTCCGAGTTTCCTCTTCTAGAACATTGGTTTGACCACGTGTCCAATATCTGGGACCAAATACAACAAAATTTAAAGCAAACCAGTACCTGGTAGGAAAAGTTTACTGGCAGACATTGTTCTAAAGAACTCCCCTGGTGACCTGGTCTGGATCTCAACTTGAAATCAGTCCCTTCGCCAACTGTGGTGTCTACTGAGGCCCAAATTCATTGGTCCTTATCCTATTCTTCAAAAAAATTAACAGGGTAACTCAAAAAGATAACATACCTACATCCTTCAAGTGTGTCAACATGTTTCACATTTCTTTGTTAAAGTCTGCAGCACTTCTGGCCATACCTGGCCTTTCCAGTGCCCACTGTGGTTTATGTTCTCTTGCGTATACCCAGCCTCAGCACATATACCTTGCACTATAAGACCTGGGTGTAACCGTGTACAGCAAGGTATGTCAAGCTTCCTGATGGGACTTGTCCATGGGTGAAGACAGTGGTGATAGCTTGGGGTATTGGTGCTGGGAACTCTGGGCATTAAATTAAAGTGTTTTAAAGGGGAACTGTGATCTTCAAACAAGTTGAGTTTAAATGAAAGGCCAGTTTCCTACCTTTAAAACGAGCCATCAACCACCTCTTTACGTGCTCCATAGCCCAACATATAAAGAAATGACTGACCAGAAAGTTAATGGGTGGGAGGCTGACATGTGACATTCCTAAGGCTTCTCCTGCACAGTGCCGCCGGCGAGCACAGCCTCAGACTTCCTCAGTGTGTGAGGGAGACAGGAAGTCCCTACTCTTCTCTGCTGTGTCCTGACAGAGAAGGTAAGGGAGTCTACAGCCCTTCTCTCCCACTATGTGAAAACAGCCTTTTCAGGCAGAGTTCTGACGCTGCCTGAAAAGGCTGTTTCCATAAAGTTTTCTGTAGGGAACGGGGGGGTCTGAGTTGCCCACGGCACCTACAAGTGGGTGGGACTTACACACCCGCAAGTGGGTGGGGCTTATGCACCCACGAGTGGACGTGGCTTGTGCACCCATGTGTGGGCGGGGCTTAGGCATCCACGGGCAGGCGGGGCCATGGGCCATGGGCCAAGGGGGGCCAGCAACTGGAGGGACCATGGGTTCCATGAGTGGGAGGGACTAGGGAGGCTGCAAAGGGGAGGAGGAGACACTGGGCAGATTGACTAAGGTTAAAAGGAAATGTTTCTATATGGTGAGAACAGTAAAACTATGGAACTGTCTACCAGCAGATGTGGTAATGGCAAGTTCATTGGCTAACTGAGTGGGATGGATATGTTTCTAAAATTGAAAAATACAAAAAATTACTGAAAATTACTGGTGTTAATACATATAGTTTTTGTTAATCCAGGCATCCTTTCCGATTGACATTTGGAGTGAGGAAGGACATTTTCCCCCTTCGTGTTGTCCCCCCACCCCATCATCACTGGGGTGATGATACCCCTCCTCTGGATCATCTATTATTCAACCTCCAATACTACCTCCAATACTATAATATACTTATATAATGTTCTTTCCATCATTTTACTATATAAGCAACTTGACTCCACAGATCTTCTCTCTCTCTCTCTCTCTCCAGTTAAAATGCTTGTTCTCTAACATTACAGTAAGTATTTAGCAGGCTAAGGATACTATTTCCACTCGTGTCTCTGATTCACTGAAACATCCTCCTAATAAAAATTTAAATTAGCCTCTAGTCAATCTTTTAACAGGCCAGATTAGGCAAGCGAGCATGTGACTGAGGTCAGGGGTGTCGCCAGTCACTGTACATACACACATCTATTTTAAGCCATTTACTGTAGTGGGATTTTACACTTTATTTGGTGTTTTAAGTTCTCCTTTAAGGACTCCTGGGGAACCTTTCAGGGAACCTTAGGAGATCCCTGCTTGAGAAGCAGTAAAGCTGTTTTAATGAGCATCTTGTATACCGAGCTGTCAATCAAGGTCCGTGCTCTCAAAAACTATTCTTCTGTGAGTAGTTTTACTGTAGCTGGAATGGTGACAGAGTTGGAATGCTGTATGATGTGTGCAGGCTTGACTGTTGGTTTGTGGTGAAAAAGTCAGGTTGGATGTAAGTGGGAGTGGTTAAAAGAGGGAGGGGGATACTGCTCCTAAACAAAATGTGTGCTTGATTGAAGGCATGCAGCAACACACACAAATCAGAGTAAGTGCTACTTACATGTATTCAATTAGCGATTTAGATGAGTCAAAGTCATTTTAAGCCATTATAAGAACCTGCCCAAAAAGACTTTAAACACAACTAAACATGAGTTGGGGGTAAGCCAAATAAGTGATTATTTACATTGCCAATTTGCCATCAGTATTTGTTAAAAACTTTTGTTATATAACAGAAAACATTTAAAACTAATATTTTCTATCCAGTAATCAAACGAAAGCCTATAGACTAATCTGCGGGCCATAGTGAAATATTGAGCATAATGGTTTATACCAATAAATATTTCTACGTGTGTCCCCTACTAGATGAGCTGTAACCTCTCTTGGTTTTCATAGAGGAAGACAAACTCCTATTGCTGGTTACAATTTATTAGCAATAATTATTTCTCTGAAATACAGAGCGGGTGTTGCTCTACACTCAACTGGGATCAAAAGCAATTTATTTCACTTACAGTGTTCGCAGCAGTGAGAAACACAAAGTATGGAGTCTCAAGGAAGATAATTAAAAAATGTTCTTTTACCTAGTCAGGCATAATGAGTCTCTTTTCTCAGTTTCTAAAAAAATAATGACATTGTGCAGTGGATATTGAACACTCACTATGGGATAAGACATTCAGTCTCTGTACTTCCAGTTCAAACCCATGGTCTAAATAAGACACTGGGCAGTAAAGCCGTGATACGCAGCAGATAACAGGACACTATTTCAACAAGGCAAAAATCTTGCGTTTTTAACAAATGGATCCTACACATTCAGACAAACCTTTCAATTGTAATACAGCTGGTACTTTCCCAGTCACATAGAACAACGAACAGGGGAGTCTCAGATTGGGCTGAATGACAAAGGTCATTTCTTGTTCTCCCTCTGGAAAATGGACATACAATCCAACAAATTATCAAAATGTAACAAAAGCAAATGGTAGTATTTCCTGTTAAGAAAACGTATATCTAATTAACTTCTTACCATTTGAATTCCAAGGCACTACAGCAAGCCTTCCAGTCACTTACTAACAAAGCCACCACCCAATGAGTATAGTCATGCTTGACACTGAAGCGAACTGGCTTATTCACAAAACAGTGAAATTATTTGCTGCTTCAGGGCTAGGCCACACTAGTGCGTTTTCCGCGCGTTTGCGCACACCTTTCGCGCTCGCTATTGCGCCCGCGATTTTCGCTATGCGCATGCGATTGCGCATCCGTTCGCGTTTTGGTAACGCATGCGTTCACCATTTTTGGTGCGTTAATGCAGCGTTTCCATAACGCGAAAAGGCGAAAACGCATGCACAAAACGCAAACGCGAACACACAAGAAAAGCGCACACAATCGCGTGCGATAATGCTCGCGATTTTGTGCGCGATTCCTGTGCGTTGCGGTGTGGCCTCAGCCTCAGTCTTTATTTTTACCACCTTATGGGTATCAAAATCAATGCAGATATTGGTTATAGGGCCTCAGACATCAGTAACATGAACCTGATTTTAATATTAACGGGATCAAAGTCCATCTTCCAGCAGCATTTATAACAATGACATGTATATATATATATATACATATATATAAACACACACAATTCACCAAAACAATGCTTATTTAAAGGGGTCCAAAACTGAGATAAATTGATAGGAATTGCTCCTCTGAGAATTTTTGCAATTATTTCCCTTGTTTATTTGTATAGTTTTGAAGATATACATTTTTGTGTGTGATTTGGCAGCAGCATTACCAGGTCCCTTGCCCTTCCTGCTTCCTGCTCTGAAACTGTTAATCTCGCCTGTGTCTCCTCCTCCCCTTTGCAGCCCGCCTGGTCCCTCCCACTCATGGACCCCATGGTCCCTCCAGTTGCAGGCCCCCCATGGCCCATTATCTTACAGCCCCATACAGCCGGTGCCCTGCCCACTTGCGGGTGCCATGGCCGCCCACTCGTGGGTGCTGTGGCCCGACCACTCGTGGATGTCTAAGCCCCGCCCACTCACGGGCGTCTAAGCCCTGCCCACCCACCCTACAGAAAACTCTGTAGAATCTCTGCCTGAAAAGCCTGTTTTCACACAGTGAAAGAGAAGGGCTGTAGATTCCCTTACCTTCTCTGTCAGGACTTCACACAGCAGAGAGGAGGAGGGACTTCCTGTCTCCCTCACACACTGAGGGAGTCTGAGGCTGTGCTCGCTGGCTGCACTGTGCAGGAGAATCCTTAGGAATGTCACATGTCAGCCTCCCACCCATAAACTTTCTGGTTAGTCATTTCTTTATATCTTGGGCTGTGGAGCACGTAGAGAGGTGGTTGATGGCTCGTTTTAAAGGTAGGAAACTGGCCTTTTCATTTTAGTAGTTCCTAAACTACTTCCTATATCATGCCCTAACCCTTCAGCCAGCATAATCTAGGTACACCATTATTAATTAGTCTCTAAAAGAAAAGCCCTGAACTACAAAGTGGGCACTAATCAGATTGCTAATGTAATGGGAAAGTAAGCTTGTGAAGGTTCTCATTCATCCAGGTCATGGTATATCTGTTGTATGCAGTTAGATCAACTGGACTTAAAGTTTAGTTCTTGAAGACATTTCGCTAGTCACTAGTACGCTGGTAAGTCCCAATTAGCATATAACAGTTAGGGACCTTCTGAATGCAAGGTGTGGATGCTTTGAGGCTAAGGGGTGTAAGATGTAAGAGATTACAAATAGTGTATGTTCTTTCTTTAGCTTTTGTGCAAGAGGTTTTTTTTGCTTTGTTTTTATACAATGAATGGTTTTCCTACTTTGGTGCTCTTATTATTATTTTTATGCCATTGATTTTTGTGTGTCTTTTAATCTGTACTCCTACGCTGCTTATTTTCACATTTACAGTCACAAGTCAGTATTTTTTTACTTTAGTCTTGTTTAGCCATAACATGTACTGGATCAAGACTTAGAAGACTTAGTAGCCCTGGTTGCTAATAAAATGGTCTGGAATGGACCCTAAATGATGTGACCTACCAAATTCTGAAGAAGAGGCATGCACACCAGAAACTTTGTAATTAAAAACACTTTACAAATGTGATATTAGAATGATCGAATTATTTCCTACACTTCTTTTACCAAACCCGCTCCTTGGCCTTATGACCAAGACTTAACTAAAATATAAAGGGCTTGAATCTGAAAATCCAACAACTGGTGGTAGAAGTATTTCCAATAAATATGTGTTTTGTATTTGTCTATAAAACCTATTTACTACTTTATTTTATCTGGATATTTGGGCCATTACTTTAAATTCTCATTCAAAACTTATTGTGAATCGATAGACTCCCAGTGCAAAACAATGGCTGAATCCATGCTCTACTTCTCTAATCAATATGTTTTCCCTTTATCTCTTTCAGGTTATATCCTATTAACAAGGAACTTTTATATAATCCTTAGACAAAGTCGTGCAGATCAATGAATGTCTATAAATATGCAATTGGCACAGAACAAATTAAGCAATTCTTATGGGAATAGCTTTCAGAGCTGACTTATTATGAATTATTAAGGGCTCAAAGATCATACTCACAAAGTAAACAAGAGAAGAGCTAAATAAAGAATGGAAATCCAGATGTGAATTAAAATAAATGTGATGGATGCTAATGAAGTAGGAATGCGGTGTGCTGAGACAGTATATTTAAATTTAATGCACTGTTATTGGATCCTATCACTAGTCCTGGTACACACAAACCTGATCGATCGCCATTCTGAAAATTTGATTGGCTTAACCAGGGATCAATTTGAAATTCAGCTGCTGACTGATTTTTTGGTCACCTTGTCGATGGGCCCAGACTATTTCATAATGTCACTGAAAGCAATACCTTGCACTGATCTATAACATGTTTTTTATCACTAAGTTTTTACCATAAGTTTTTTGGTAAATTATTACTTGGAACAGTCGTACTTTCAACCACTAGATTGCCGCTATTATGTTTCACAGCCCTACATGTCTTCACACAGTTTGGTATGGTATTTAAATATTTCCACAATTCTGATAATCTATTCCCAATGTTTTCACGATACGTACCAAAAAAAGTTCCACGAAAATCAAAAATCCAAAAACTCAGAGTTTTTTGGACCCTTGGAATCTAATTCAGAAACCGATTTCCAGTTTGAGTCCATCTCTAATGATGAGTGATGTGAGGGGTTTGCTTATTCACCAAATCTGGATGCACATTTTTCCAGTTGGTTTTGAGTGGATGGGGCCACTTATCTGCCAGGAAATGTAACCCTAATAATGAAGATATATTCAGATATATAGACTAGAAATAATTATACTTTTTTGTCTAAATGAGCAAATCCCATAAATTGCTGTCTGCCAGGCACCGTTAAATTGTTACAGTATAATGTGCCCTTGATGAATATTTAGAATTAGCTAATTATAACATGCTTATTAAAGTTTCATATAAAGACGTCCAGGTAGCCTCCCATCTTTAGCCTATTATTGTTCTAGAGTAATTAACAGTGTTACTGGGATCACACGAGGAACTGCCAGTCAAATCTTTTTCTGTCCGAATAGTTTATTTTAAATAGACTGTGTGTTTTAAACAGCAGCAGGAAAGGGAAATAAAATAATAGTTTCTTGCTCCAATTTCTAACTATATATTCAGATTTCAAGAACAGTTCAAAAAAATAAAGATGCTAATTAGCCCCACAATTATACACATTATACACAATATATCAGTATTTCTGACTCAGATCTCACCAACACCCATTAAATGTAATTAAGTGGAAGTGCAAGAATTTCTCATACCCAGCCGCGTGTTGATTGGACACTGAGATGAAGGAGATGGTAATTATTCCCATTTTCCAGGACAGAGATGCTTTTATATAAATGCATTAAGGTTCAGCTACATTTCACAAAGTCTTAATAAAGATTGTTACTAAAACTTTTTATTACCTATATGTGAGTATTTATCAAGATAATTAATTTCCATTACTGCATGGAAAGCCTTCTGTCAAATGAACTTGTTTTCTTCATCTACTTTACGGCAGATGAACAAAACTGACGAGTTTAGTACCGACAGCAGAACCGCGGAACCGTTTGATGTTCCAGGGGGGGGGAATCCATAGAACTTTTGCAATTTTCAATTACAAGTTTTAAATATTCAATTATTGAACACAAATTTTCCATCTTATTTTCGATTTTCTAATGGCAATTTTCTTTTTTCAATGGTAAGTTCCAAAAATGGGAAAAGTACATCAGATGAAGATTTCTGACTGATTTTTAAAATATTTATTTTCCTATAGCATTGCAATAGTAACCTTGCCACTAATGGGTTCCAGTGTGTTTTCAAAATGCACAGCTGCACACTTTTAAGTCCGAAAATGCTGCATAAATGCACAAGAACGCAAATACAAATATAAATATTTTTTGGCTGGTTTGCCTACATAGGGGGTTTAATTTAGCACTACACCCCATTTTTAAAGGACAACAATATAAAAAAAAAAACATCACCCACATTACATGTGCACACTTCCAGCAGCTGAAAGCCCTTACTCACATTTACAGCTGTGCTGCCCTCCCTTAGATATCACACAGCAAAGATGAGTGCTAAAAGCCCGCCTCCTAGACGGCCCAGGGACATGATTAACATATCACTTGTCATTGGCTGGTGGGAATGCCTGTTACAACCTCTCTGCTCCTCCTCTGCCAGTCAAACAAAGTTGAAATGTCCGGTTACTAGGATACAGCCTACATAATCAAGCTGATCATGGATGGGTGGAGCAGTGTTTTCTCGCTTGCTAGCTCTGAGTGACAGAGTGATTTGGACTATTTGTTTGTCCAAATCAGATAAGCGCACAATATAAAATAAATACAAAATATGGCGGTTGGGGGTGGGATAGAGTCCACCTAACTACAGAAAATGTTTTCATGCTAGGCCACAGGGCAGCAATCAGGGATCGGGAGGGAGGGGGGGAAGGGCTGCAGTGGGCATGCCAGAAATCTCTCGGAGGAAAGTTAAGAGGCGGAAACCTTTTCACTCACAGCCAGGCTCCTGCTCTTCACTTTCTGGGACTTTAAACAGACATGGGCATGCCCTGTAAATAAATAGAAAATAAATAACCCTAATTTTATTCTTGATTAGTGATGCTGGGTAACTAATTTACAACATTACAATACATTTTAAGCAAAGAGAAAGTGTTTATTTTTTCCAACAAATAATTATAAAATGGAGATGCTGATATTTAGTACAGTGTTTTGCACAGTATTCACAGTAGGCCTTTGGGGGCTTAAGGAGTCCCACAGCTCGAATCGGGACCCTCTCCCCAGCACTTATAAGTGCCTTTGAGGTCCCGAATGGCCGGCGGTGGAATTCTTGGCCATCCGAGGATTACCAGTGTTCGAATTACGAAATCCTCTAACGTTCGAGGATTACTGAAAACGGCCCACGGCTAACCGGAAGTAGAGTGCATGTGCGGTAGGTAAGTCTGTTTTATTCCTGTTCTTCCCATATGTACAAGTTCCCCAGACCTTTCCCCAGGTCCCAGAGCCATTTACAGTAAGTTACCATTGCTATTTTAACTGTATTTTATCAGAACTATTTTCCCCAATTGACTTTAATGGGTTTGTTTTAAAACTATAGAACTATAGAACTTTAACTGAATTTCTATAGTTCTAAAATGAACCAAACTTTAGGAAGTTCGGACATCTGTACTGGGCACAATCTGTTAGTATCTGTAAAAGTTTCAAGTAATCCGTGCAGCAGATCACAATGAATTAGTAGTGGGAATACTAAAATGGGTTTTCTATGGGAAATAAAATGTTTTTGTCTTTTTGTTTTGAAAAGTGCACAGAAATGTTTATAGCCCAAACAAAATCTAAGGAAATGCAGTAAGTCGGTCGATCCCTGGTGCTACTTACCTTACGCTCCTGCCACTCAGTAATTACATGGGAGCACATTAAAGTGACTGCTGAGCAATGGAGGAGGGGGGAAATACACACTAATGGTGGCCATTCAGGAATTGATATTATCGTGCAATGACAGCTGATAATATTGTTATATTTATTAAAAATAATAAATTAATATTTAAAAATATCAAAATTTAACCAAAAGTCTGGAATAACACTCAAATTCCCACCTACACTGAACTAACCAACAAACTTAACGAAGTACAAGTAATGTAACACCTCACAGCCCAAATTAGGAATAAACTAACTAAATATGAAATTACATGGGGTCCTTGGATCAACTATACTGGCCAGTCATGACTCCTCCCTGGTAAACACTACAATAGGCTCTAACAACCCCATCAAGTTGAAAAATACGACAGATTTGAAGCTAGATCAGGCATGTAAGACTGAAAATGCCATACACAGATTTTCAACAAATCGGAGAAGACCAGAGATATAGGTCGGCGGTCGGAACTTATGGGAATGGGATGGGGTAAGTTTAGGTTTAAATGTATGTACAAGTTTGGTTGTATGATAAAAATATGTTGAAAATACTCTATCATTTCTCTGAAGACACTATTTAAATGCATACTTACATTTTCAAAGAAGAGAAAACCTGCATGTTTATTTTATCCATCACTTTTTATTGCTGACTAATATAGTACTTCATGCTCTCAGTTCGCCGCTTAAAAAATAGAGATAACAATGTCTGTTCATATGTTTATCCTCGATACTGTTACCTCAATAAAAATTTACAATGAAAAAAAAATTAAGCAAAAGTTTATTGCATCAGGGGTGCTGGGCTATTTCTGAAAATACTTGGAAATGGTGCAGGCGAGTGGAGTGGAAAACGAAGGCACACCCCATGTTACATGCGTAATGCGGGTGTTTATATATATTTAAATAATAGCAGGGAATTTTATATCTCCCCGATTATCTATTACACATTACACTGAGATGCCTAGAAACCTGTGTAACGTTTTCCTTTTAAAAAGAGGGAACAAAAAAGCTCCAGCTTCTGTAGGTAATGCGCTATTTTCACAGCAGGATTCTTTTATTAATGGACATTCTGAGACGTGACTACAGTGTGCAGATTCCTTACCAATGTAATTACCGTTCCATTTCGCTGCAATAAAAGAAGAAGATGAATACGGATGAAGAACCTGAAACATTGTATTGCTTTCTGTTTTCTGGGAGTTTTATTTTTTCTGTTGTAAATTGTGAAAAGATCACAAATCTTTTGTGTTGAATATTTGATTGTGATGATCACATCATCTACTTATTATTGTTAATGTCATATGATGTCTTCTATATATTATATATCATCTAGTGATTTAAAGGGCATGTCCACCCCAAAAATTATAATTTAACCCCATACTCTGCAGTTTAAAATAAATCTTACCATACATATCTGCTCCTTGTGGTTCCCAAGATGTTCCTTTTCAAAGTCCAGGAAACTGAAGAGTCCAAGCTGTCTGTGATGCTTCTGATCCACGCTGTTTCCTTGTCCTCATCAATGTCTGGAGCATCCGCAGTAAACCCACCACCACCACCACCATCTGTTTCCATCCTCAGCCATTGTTGCACATAGCATGTAATCCTTTGGGGGGAAGGTAAGTAATCCCTGCCCGCAGCTAACCGCCGCAATATTTTTTTTAAAAATCCCCCCTGATCCGTACTTACAGAGCCTTCTCTCCTGCAGCATTTCTAGTGACGTCAGCTGCATCTATTATTGTCTGCCTCTCAGTCAATCACAGACGCGGCTGGCGTCCGGCCCCTGCTTGCAAGAAGGAGGCCGAAATGGAGTGCTGTGGGAGAGAAGGCAAGTAGAATTAGGGGGACTTTTTAAAAAAAATACTGCGGCGGTTGGATGTGGGTAGGGGTTACCTACCTAACCCCCAAAGTTATTTTAGGGGGTTGAACATGCCCTTTAATGTCAAATAACGTTAATGTATGTATGTATGGAAATGTTTGTTTCTATAACGCCAATTGAGGACACAGCGCCGCTTTACAATATTATAACACAAAAAGACGTTCCATGGGAACAAAAAATCTAAATAAATATGTATGTGTATTAATAAATATTCAAGTGCTTTAACTAAGCAACTCAAGGAAAGAGGTCCCTGCCCCATAAAAAGTGCAATAGTGAGAACGTTTAAAATACTGTGCTGGTGCTCTGAAATGTAAAATGAGGCTAAAACTAGAGATGGGGCCTGGAACAGAGATCTGACACGGAACCCCTCGGCTCTGAAATCTGAGGTGGACCATTCGGATCTCAGGACTTCGGACCGCATTTTCGAGGGTTACCAAATGTACAAGGTTATTTTCTAGGGTTACCAAAAATAACCTTGTACATTTGTTAACCCTTTGAAAATGCGGTCTGATGCCTCTAAAGTACGTTCCACTTTCGGATATTTGGATCTTCTGGGTTTTCCCGAGATCCGTAAATCTAAAATCGAAATGAAACTTACAAGCATCTATATTTAAAACCTGTTGATTGCAGTTACTTGACAAAGAAAGAGGGTAATAGAATTTCAGAGGTAAGCAGCCACAAGATAAGAAGGTTTATAGTGGGATTAAGCTGTGTGAGTTGGGGGAGTGTATTGGAGATGGTTCTGTGATGAGTGGAGGGTCCAGGCAGGGACATATAAAGACACTAACGAAGAAATATGTGAAGGTATCTGAATGTTACATTTCCCTTGTTTGAAGATTTTATCACTTTTTCTAGTCTTGCTTACTAATTCACCTTTAGGTAGCAAAGGTTTAATTAACTTTAATTAAATTGCACAGAGAAGGATTTTGTAAACAATAGGTTTAATGGGGAGCCAGGTTGTTGTCCGGCGCAGGGGAGATTTAGGTTGCTGTTTATTAGAGAGAGAGACAATGCGTGCAGCAAAGGTTAGTATTGACTAGTAGAATGGTGGGAAGCAGAAAGACTAGAAAGCAGAAGGTTACAATTGCTCAGGCGTGATAGGATGAGAGCATGGATAAGCAAAGCGGTAGTCGGATGAAATAGAAACTTACATATTTTTCCAATATTATAAAGAAAAATCATCAGGTTTTAGCAACATTGTTAATGTGGTTAGAAAAGGTGAGCGAGGAATCAATATTTACCACATATAAACAGAAAAGGGTAAATAGGGGTATTTTATATACTTACCTAGGGCTGTAAATATGCATGGATGCAGGATGCATTTGCTCGAGCGCTGCGTCACAATGTGGGAGGGATGGAGGAGATGGGCGCGAGGGGGGTGCGCATGCTGCAGCATTTGACAGTTGTCAACAGACAGTGGTGTAACTAGCGCCCCCCCCCACCCTGCGACTATGGGGGGGCCCAGACAGTAATAAGGCCTGCCACAACTTCCGTGACCAGCTGTTTTTAAACACGCGATCAGCTGTTTAAAAGACCAGATCCAATCAGAAGTTCGGGTCTTGTCTTTTAAACAGCTGATCGCACATATGTTTCCTTCATATGTGCAATCAGCTGTTTAAAAACAGCTGATAGTGGACGTCTATGGAGGGGAGTGGGTGGGTCAGTTGCCACTGCAGTTACGTCCCTGTCAACAAAAATAAAAAAAGGTGGGATAGGACCATGTTAAGGGTGGAAAATGGTTAGTTCAGTTTAACTAAGATTTAGTTTAAGGCACATCCATGAGGAAATGGCAATGAGACAGTCGGAGATGTCTGATTGGATGTCAGGACTAGAGATGAACCTAACTGGTAAATTCAAACCAAACTGAATCAGAGTTTTTCAGATCACAATTTAAAAAATTTCGATTTTCTAACACAATTTTTTGACAAATTTTCGTAATGTTGGTTAAATTTTTACTGTTGAAAAAAATTTGTTCCACGTCAGCATCAGAAGTGATATTTTCAAGCGGAAAATGTCCCTAGTCCATGGTCAGCCCCCTACACTACTACCACAGGGAGTCAGCCACGATTGTAGGGATTATGACAATCACAAACATCCTCCCTATACTTTATACATTCTTTATATAGGGAGAACGAATGTGATTGCGTGTACTCCCATTTTGTAAAGATGACAGAATCTTGCAGTTTTTTTCTGTCATCTTTGACAGATTGGTTCAGTGTGACTATTCCATCTTAAGAGGAGTAGACGACAATCTACGTAATCTACATATACTTAGTTTGTGAGCTAATAAGGTGCTTCACATTTGCTTTATACTTCACCAGACATGGCTGTAAACCAGACATGGCTGTAAACCAGCTCTAAAATGTAAAATGCTCTTGCGTTTGAGAGAGTCTCCATTTTAGAGTTTGCAATTATCATGTTTAACATGAACAATTTGGCTTCTTATATATCATTATATGTATGATTATGATTATATATGATTAAAATATATAAATTGATTGAATTATACGGTATATGATTAAATATTGTATATATCATAAATCATTATAAATCTCATGTATCATATTTTATGTATCATTATATATCTTTAAATATCATATATATTATTATATATTGTATATATCATTGTATATATTATGTATCATTATATACAGCATCTTATATATCTTTATATAGCGTATATATCATATATATTTATATATGTTATATATGTTATATGTCTTATTACCTTTTATATACCTATATATCTTTTATATCATAAAGATCATTAATTATCTTATAGCTAATTATATATCTTTATCTCTTATAGACCATTATATATCATGATATATCATGATATATCAATCTGGAATAGTCTTACCCTTCATCAAGCATTAATCAGACATGTGTTCAAATATTTTATCTCCTTCTACCCTCTAGTTAACAATGTGTTCACTGCTCTTTCTGCTCTATTAGAAAGCTTTATTTCCCCCTTACTTTTCAGTTGAAATATGCATTACATATACATTATAATCTTGTTGTTATCAGCAACCTAAGGTGTTTCTGCATCTCATTTTCTAAACACCAGCATTGTAGCTGTATAACATGTACATTCATATACATATGGACATCATTTCTAGTTCTCATGCACGGTCATTGTTCTGCACTAGCATAATAATAGGTGCAGAAAATAGGTTTTCTAGACAAGTCCTAGAAACTAATTTGTTTTTTAAAGAATAGAATCAATGCAAGCAGTGTCCTATCAAGATTGTGTAAGTCTGTTGTATTCAGTTAGATCAACTGGACTTGAAGTTTAGTTCTTGAAGACGTTTCGCTAGTCACCCGACTGGCTTTCTCAATTCAGAATGACTTATACAAGAATCTGTTGGCAATGAATACTCTGGAATGTGTCCCAATCAACATATAACAGCATATACCACCTGGCTGTTTTATGCTGATTGGGACCTTCCAGGGTATTTATTGCCAACGTATTCCATGTAATTTTATCAAAAACATTTACAGATGTTCAATTGATATTTCACATCAAAACCTCAAATCCCACCTCAGAATCTTTGGTTTTGTATCCATGTTTCCGATTTGTATCGTAATTCTGTCAGTTTTTTTAGAATTAATATGACTAACTATACTATAGTTTGCAAGTGCGCTATGGTACAACAATAGCCAGAAGCAGTCGGGACCTGACAGGTGAGGGAGCACGCTTGCAGGTAAGTTTTACAATCTTTGTTCCCGGCTCCTGTTACATAAATTGAAAACTGTGAGGTAAGATATAGAACTACTACCTCCTGTTTTTTAATTAATGTAAAATAGGATAGGGTTACTATTTGAGTGAACCTTTCCTTTAATGCAGAAGGCAGTACAAATATGGGTTACTTATTAAAGAGAAAATTTCTATTAATATAATAATATAATTATTAATAATATTTAATCATTTAAAACTATAACAAAAAGCAGCAACTCAGAATCCTGATGATGCCACACCCTTCAAACCACAACTGGGAAAGATGATACAGACCAAGATCTGACCAGTCAGAGCAGGTGTCATGGCAGTGCCATTTGGGTTGGATAATGCCCCATCAGAAATTCTATACAGAATAAATACAACATCATTGTTAAATATCTTTAAAACATTACCCATTTGCCTTCTTTAGTTCTATCTGGGGGGTCAACACTCCATTGCTTACCTACTGTATACGAGATACTTCCAAGGTCCTGTATAGGGGTTTGAAGCATTTTAGCTGTACTAGAATGAAATCCTATATACTAACCAAATGTTGTAATTATGCACGGACACACCCCACTACTGCATAGGAGTGTGCGGAGTGAGAGTGTGCCACGGGTGGTGGGAGTGTGCTATACTATACTATATACTATATGGGGTGTCTCTAGAGATTTTCCACCTGAGCCAAACTTGTGAATACCACTAGGCCCCATGAAATGCACCACCACAACCAGGGTTAGACTTGCGTGGCTTCCATGAATGGGCGTAGTTAAACATTTTAAACTTCACATCACGTTGGTATTTATACAATTCCTCAAAAAGGCATTTATCCACACCATAATTCCTGTAGAATAAAAGATTTGTAAGCCTGCCGCAACATCGAGATTCTTTCAGTAGAGCCGTAACTAAGTAAACCAAGTTGCCCTCTCACATAGATAGGTACATATAACATGCCATAATAAACAGATTGCACAGATAGGTACATATAGCATGCCCTAATGCCCAGATCACATAGATAGCTACATATATCATGCCCTAATGCTTAGATCACACATATAGGCACATATAACATGCCCAAACGCCCAGATCAAACACACTTATACATACTGTATAACATGCCCTAATGCCCAGACCACACAGATAGCTACATATAACATGTCCTAATACCCAGATCACACAGATAGGTACATATAAGATGTCCAGATCTCACAGGTTGGTACATATAACATGCCCTAATGCCCAGATCACCCAAACATTGAAAATAAGATGTTCCCAGCTCTGCACATGCAGTTAATTACCCCACTTACCCTATGGCGATCAGAGCAGGGCCTGCATGAAGGCGACAGTTAGCACAGAGGAAAAAATTGTGGGTCCACGAGCGTGCACAAGTTCACGCACCTGTGATTTTATTTTCCTTTTGCTCTACCTGCCGCTCTCTTAAAAAAGTTTTTTTTAAAGTGAGCTCTGCTTGCTGCCTCTCTGATATTTAGCAGGGGTGCCACCCTGAGCATTTTGCTCATAATGCCTCATTAGAGAGACACCCCTGTATACTATATACTATACTATACTAAGTCTAGTCTTTGACAGAGTAGGAATATTGTTTATGGATGAAAGAACATATAGCTCTTTATACACTATACTGCCCAGAACAAGTTTTTGGATTCACAATCTTAATTTCCCAGGGAGCTAAGAGACAGTACTCCAACCTCCCTTCATGATCTGTAACCCAAGCTGTGAATTGTCAAAGATGCCCCTCGTGCTGCCCCCCTGACTGCTCTTCATCTTGTTCCCCCCAGTAAACCCACGTCCTTCTCTAACATAGACAGGTGCACTATAGTGTTTGTTAGATATTGCGAGCACAATAAATGGAAATCATTACAGTTGAATAAAAAACAAGAGAAGTAATTTTGTGAGCTGATCATTTGGAACCATCATTGCCTGTTGACTATGTTTGTGTGTATAATCTCTAAGGAATTTGGGTGCTAAAGCAATTTTTTAACTTTCATGAGATCTGTTCACATATTAATTTAGCAGAATTGTAAACTACAGTTATTGCTTCAAGAAACAAGTTGTAAAACTGCTGTTAATTAGTACATTTTACTGATGGCATAAACAATAGAAAGCCTTAGCACTGTAATAAAACTTCCACTTTCCAGTAAAAACGTAACAGCCTCAGATTTTAAAAGCCTAACGTAATAGTCTCAGACAGTCCCCCCTTCCATTCAGGACATACTAAAGCTGGGTACACACATGGCAGACCTTTGAAAGATGACAGACAGGATCTGACAGGATTATTATTATTGTGGATGTATATAGCGCTCTTCTGTAGCTCTTTATGACATCAGTCCCTACCCCAAAGAGCTTACAATCTAAGCACATTTATTTGACACATACAACCTATCAGTATGTCTTTATGATTGTGGGGGAAACCGGAAAGCACAGGGAGAACATACAAACTCCTTGCAGATGTGTCCAAGGGTGGAATCGAACTCAGGACTTCAGCGCTGCAAGGCATCAGTGCTAACCTCTGAGCCACCGTGCTGCAAAGGGAGAATATTCGGGAATGTGTGTTTCCCTCGACCGCGGCCGACTCCCCTAAAGGGAGACTACTGCTGCCAAGGGAAACTTTTGGCCTTTCCTGAACAACCGCAAGGCAGCCGGGAATGTTCAGCAGCCGTGTGCTTATTCGGGAAAGACGTTACACACACTGACGATAAACCCCCTATACTGATGTTTACCATAACTCACCTGCATTGTCAATAAACTAAATTGCAGAGAGTCTCAGTCATGGGGAGGGGGCAGGAAAAGCAAAAAAAGGAGTGAGATGAATTCTCAAAACTAAGTAACTATGAACACTGATATTTTGATCTGATTTGAACCCAACTGAAATGTAATTTTCCAAATTTTCAATCAGAATTTCTGAATATTCGATTGGAATTTTTGATTTTCAAGCACAATTTTTTGATCTAATTTTCCTTTTGAAATCTAGATTTTTTGATAATCGATTTTTGGATTTTCGACTTTTGATAAAAAAAACGGGTTTGTTTATGGGTTCTTGCTCCTAGCCTGCCCAAACTCTGCAGTGGTCTTCCCAGACTCTACGCTAACTCATACTCCATCTATATAGCCTTGCCCACCCAGCATTTAGTAAAATACCAGCCATGGTGCAATTTTTTTCCTCTCCCATAGTACTTACATGGAATAAAGACATGGTTAATTTGTACTTTTAATACATGGGTTTGTAAGTCTGATGTGCATGGTCTACATTATTATTTGCTATTATCTACCACTTACCATGGTTTGCCATTGCACTCAGCCATTCCTTTCACTCACCTACTTCCACTAGGCGTGTGCAGGATCATCTCTTAGTTTGCTTATAAATAACATTAAGTACAATTCAGAGTATACAATACTAAAAAGGATCCCATAGTACTTACATGGAATAAAGACATGGTTAATTTGTACTTTTTCGGCACATTTGTAAATTAACACACATTAATACAGATTGCAATCCTTTATAAATGTTGTCCATAACACAAGATAGCAACATCCCATCGTCCAATTGTAACATTATTTCTATCTGGGATGTATTAAAGGGCATGTCTACCCTGGAAATTAACTTTTTATAAAAAGGTAGGTAGCAGCAGCCCACCCCCAACTGCCGTAATAAAACTTCTAAAATATGCCCAGATCTTTACTTACAGCCCCTTCTCTCCCGTGACGTTGCAAGCAGGGGCTGTTCTACTTACAGCCCCTTCTCTCCCGTGACGTTGCAAGCAGGGGCTGTTCCGCCATCCGCGTCTGTTATTGGCTAAGACACGGGCAATCACAGACCTGGCTGACATCATCAAAGATTGGCTAAGACACGGGCAATCACAGACCTGGCTGACATCATCAAAGACGCCGCAGGAGAGAAGAGTCCGTAAGTAACTATTGGGGCATTATTTTAAAGAAATATTATGGTGGTTAAGATTGGGCAGCTGTTACTTACCTTGTGCAAAGAGGATTTCACGCTAGGTGCCACAGCCTCAGTGGATGGATCCGGATGGTGGGAGGGGGAGAGGGCTCCCCTGCGCATGCCTCAGACCTTGATGAGGTTGAGGCAGAAACAGGCACCGGATGACTCACTGACAGCTTCTACTCTGCAGTTTCCAGGACTTAGAAAGGGCACTGCAGGAGAACCATTTGGAGCAGAGATATAAGGTAAGGATTTTTTTAAACTACAGAGTGTGGCCAGTATGGGGTTAAATTACAGTTTTGGGGCTGGACATGCCCTTTAAGTCCTTTGATATTTGCTTTCCATTTATTCTAAAACACATCCAGCTCTCTACCTAATACACCTTTAATAAAACAAAGCAAATATCAAAGGACTTAAAGGGCATGTCCAGCCCCAAAACTGGGGGGCCCCTCTGTCCCAAATCCAAGGGCCCCCCTTGGAAGAACTGTTTTCCCCTCAACCCCCCTCCCTAACTACCTGTCCGTGTTTCGCCTTGATGACCGAGATGGTGGTCCTTCTAAAAGAGGGAAAGAGTCTTCTTTCTCTTTAAAACTGTTAGCTATACCTGGAAATAGCCAGGGACTGTGCATCATCCCTACGCTTCAGCATCTAACCAGTTACCAATGACAACGCTTTCCGCGCAATTGCCTAATCCACCGGCTTTCGCGCAATGCCGTAATCAACTGGGGCGTGTGTTGCTGATGGAGGGTACGCAAAAGTACATTATGGCCTCACAGAAAAGACTTTCCTGCCAAAGGAAATGAAGGGGCTAAAGGCTGCCCCCCCCAGCGTGGGAGGATAGAGCACTGTCAATGCCCCTGTAATTGCCTGAGGGATAACACAGCAGCCTGAGATAGATGTACACCAATTGCAAAAAGAGGGAACTGCAGGACACACACGGCCCAGGGACCACACTTGCATTTTATTATCTAGGACGTTCCAGATAACCAGTAATTTTATTGAAAGGCGCTTCCACATACCGGCATGTAAGACATCTGCCCAAGAATGTGTCATGATTCTTAGCTGTACAAAGGTGATAAACCGGAACTTTCTGCCTTCTGATTCTGTATTGTTTGGTGACTTAAGTTGCGACTTTAACTTACACACTCATAAAAATTACAAAGACCCATTCTACTGACCCCTTATAGTAAAGGGCACATCTGAACCCAATAGATTAGAAGGGTCACCTGAGAGTTGTAGTTGCACAAAGCTGTCCTGCATTGAACTATCAGCCATTATTGCACACCAAACTGAGAATAGCCATCAATTACAGCTTCCAGATGGCATGTACAACGCAGCTGGCAGTGTTAAGTCCGCACACAACTACAGGTGGACAGCAAAGAGTGGTAAAAGGCAGATCACTAACGGTAATTTTCTAATGCAGGTGAGGATTTTGAACACAAAGCAACCTCCTGGTTTTCCTATGTGCAATTACAGCTTTGGATAGAAGTATAGGACTTGACCCAAGTATAAGCCGATTTAGTTTTTCGAGGCTATATTAAAACCTGAAATCTCAACTTACTCAGTATATACGTACATATATTAATTCTAAATGCAATACCTGCCATTTTGATTGCGAGTGAAAACGCTCCTTAACTAGATCACATTGAGGATGATGGGATATTTTAAATCTAAATCTCTTTTTTGCGGCTCTCATCTGAATTGTGTTGCTTTTGGGTTCATGTTACTTTAACGGGTATCTATACCCGAATTTTCACAAAAAGTTATCCTTTAATCAACAAGATCCCTCTGCTTCAAAACTTTTTTCAGATTTTAAATCGGCTGTGAATCCTGAGAAATAATTCATTTTAATCACAAGCATCTTACAGGAAAAGACTGTCCACTCCGGAGCAGAAATATACAATACGTGTCCATATCTGACCTCTTTCTAGGATCTTTGGTCTGCCGCCAGCACCACTGTTCTGCAACAATTAATAGAATCAGCAGAGAAAGAGCAGCAGGGGGGCGTGTAGGGGAGTATGTGTAAGCAGACGCAGATGTCTTGGTGAGACTGTGCAACTTATAAGTGTTGCAGACACAATACAAGAAGGCAGATGGAGTAAGGAGGGTGGGGGCAATTAGGGCAGCACTCCTACTAACAGTATAATGACTAACAACGCACACAGATAATATGTGAATACACATTTTACTTTTTCTCAAAGTAGTGTTCAGTATAATGTAAAATTGTTGAGTGAATATAGTGACCCTTTACTTTTCTTATGTCAATTTTCAAGCTGCTTCCCCATTTTGTTAAAACAAATTACTTTAGGAAAGAGATGAGAAAAAAGTTAGGAAAGCTTATGTGGTTCCTATTATTTGTGCCTTCCAGTGAAGCGACTCCTGACATGATACTAAATACAAACCAGTTCCACATCTTATGAATAACGTCAGGGTTTGTTATTTCGGCAGGAGACTACGACATCCCGTATGGAAAATATATGCAGAGGTTAATACGCCAAAAGCTTTTTGTGATAAATTAGAATCGGTTCATAGAATTAACAATTGACATTTGTTGAACTCCATCTCTCCAGCTAAATTACAGATAAAATAAATCAGTCATTGATGCAAATGGTCTGTAAACTATAACAGGGCTCTAACAGTGGGCAGAACAGTCTCTAAGGAGCCAGTGATACAAAGTTGAAAAAACTTTTTATAATCCCCAAGAAATACTATGGAATTAATTTTGCAATACTCATTGTAATAAGTAATATAGATTGCTGTTTTCGCGAATGTTTCTCTTTATGTAACAAACAATACTGCTGGGGGATCCTCAAACTCTTGGCACTCTCTTCTGTTGATGCGATGGCCCTACTCTATCCTAACCAGTAACAACTATGGTTTACAGATTTCTGTTACAGCTATGTTCTCTGTGAATTACTATTCCACGGAAGTCTCTGGACCGTTCCATTGAATTAGCATAATTTTGAACCTGGACTCAGTTGACTGAGCCATTAAAGTTGACCCTGATACAGATGCACGCTGGAGACATCCGCTTCCCCTCCTGTGTTTGAGGTCATCTGTGGCCACTCAAGTCCCATTCCTATTTTATAACCGGAAGAATTGCTATGTAATTGGTACTGTTCCTAGGTGTCCTATCATAGAAAACTAGAAGGCACCAATGGGAAGGTCCTTTAATCACACATTTGTATGCCTGTTAATTCAGGACTTAAGAAAGAGAACCAGCGTTCTATATCAAACTTGAAAATGTTTTCTTTTGAACTCCCATCAGGTTTACTTTTTGGGATTATTGTTTCTGAAGCCGGTTTTAACTATGAACACCAAAAATGTCACAGCAGTACGAATTGGGAGATCCTTCGACCTCAATCCCTTTAAAGTTTTTTATTGAGTTGCCTCATTTTTAACCGGCTGTTTCATTAAAAGCTAATAGTTTAAATACACTGATTGGGAGCGGGCGGGTCCGGGTCCCGGCCTACACTCTCTCGGGGGGCCTAGGCCCTTTGCAGTAAGTAAACACATGGCCCTCAGAATGTAGTGACATTCTTATGCTTTGTATTCAGAGTTTTTTTCTAAGAAATTCTCCCCTGCGAAAAGAGATTATGACATGATTACATAAGTGTTATTGGCCACTAAGCTAGCATTGGGGAATCTAGGCATTTGCGCGATGGAGGGAGTCTTACTCACATTTTTCACAGATCATAAGCTACTTGAATAAAAACTGCAAAAAGACTTGATAAAGGGTCTTTTTCTTTTCTAGGCTAATAGTTTAGAATCATTGGTATGCAGTTTCAAAAGAATGTGAAAGCTCGCGCTCTTAGTGAAAGAATGTGAAAGATAGTCGTCACAATATTCTATTATTCGACTGAAACCTTACCTTGAACCTATTTCTCTTCTCTCGTTTTTTTCTGGTGCTTTAACCACTTCTTAACTATTCCTTAACCTTTCGTGAGCTTTTTATAACACTTTCAATCTGTTAACCCCGCTCCTGTGAACCTTCTAACATGTTTGTTTGTCCGCTTACACCCGCCTACGGGTATTCAACAATTCTTATCGATTCCAAGGACATCCCATGGAGGCAACAACCTTGTAAACTGTCTTTATAGCTAAAAAGAGCCAAAGCTGTAATCATAAAGCTTGTGTGGTTGTGCATGTAGCCAAAACCCTAGAAGGACGTCTCATTTACTTTATGACACAGTAATCTGGATGGTAGTCGAACGATTTAGCCAAATGGTTCGAATGGTCCTTTTAGTAAACTCCCTTGCTAAAGAATTGCAATTTTTGTGAAGCCATTAATTCCAACTACGCATATTCTTTTTCCTGACAATTGTTTCTCTGCAACTTCGTTTCCAGTTCTGGGTACTTTGTAGAGCAACTTGGTATTTCTTTATACATTCTCTTCGAGCCTCTCACCCGAAATCCAATGGTCGACCAGAAATGACCAATCGTCCTCATCTTAGAACAGTAGTTTCTGCAGTTTTGCAAGTTTTTACGTATAACATTGCATTCACTCCTTCACTTCTATCAGGTGTCTCTCCCTTTCTGGCCTGTAACGATGGTCATTCATCCAACACATTCTTCGTTGGCCAATTTTTTCCGGAGTTTCCTCTTTAGAACAGTGGTTTGACCACGTGTCCAATATCTGGGACCAAATACAACAAAATTTAAAGCAACCAGTACCTGGTAGGAAAAGTTCTGGTCAGAACATGTTTTCTCAAAAACTCCCCTGGTGACCTGTCTGGATCTCAACTTGAAATCAGTCCCTTCGCACTGTGGTGTCTACTGAGGCCAAATTCATTGGTCCTTATCCTATTCTTCAAAAAAATGTACAGGGTAACTCAAAAGATAACATCCTATACATCCTTCAAGTGTGTCACACTGTTTCACATTTCTTGTAAAGTCTGCAGCACTCTGCCATACCTGGCCTTTCCAGTGCCCACTGTGGTTTTAGTTCTATCTCGCGTATCCCAAGCCTCACACATATACCTTGCCTATAAGACCCTGGGTGTAACCGTGTACAGCAGGTATGTCAAGCTTCCTGATGGGACTTGTCCATGGTGGAGAGACAGTGGTGATAGCTTGGGGTATTGGTGCTGGTAACTCTGGGCTTAAATTAAAGTGTTTTAAAGGGAACTGGATCTTCAAACAAGTTGAGTTTAAATGAACGCCAGTTTCCTACCTTAAAACGAGCCTCAACCACCTCTTTACGTTCTCCATAGCCCACATATAAAGAAATGACTGACCAGAAAGTTAATGGGTGGGAGGCTGACATGTGACGTTCCTAAGGCTTCTCCTGCACAGTGCCGCCGGCGACACAGCCTCGACTTCCATCACTCAGTGTGTGAGGAGACAGGAAGTCCCTACTCTCTCTCTGTGTCCTGACAGAGAAGGTAAGGGAGTCCTAACAGCCCTCTCTTCCCACTATGTGTGAAAACAGCCTTTTCAGGCAGAGTTCTGACTCTGCCTGAAAAGGCTGTTTCCTAAAGTTTTCTGTAGTAGAGGAACGGGGGGGTCTGAGTTGCCCACGGCACCTACAAGTGGGTGAGAGACTTACAACACCCGCAAGTGGGTGGGGCTTATGCACCCACGAGTGGACGTGGCTTGTGCACCCATGTGTGGGCGGGGCTTAGGCATCCACGGGCAGGCTGGGCCATGGGCATGGGCCAAGGGGGGCCAGCAAGAACTGAGGGACCATGGGTTCCATGGTGGGAGGGACTAGGGAGGCTGCAAGGTGAGAGGAGACACTGGGCAATTGACTAAGGTTAAAAGTGAAAGTGTTTTCATGGGGTGAGACAGTAAAACTAGAACTGTCTACCACATATGGTCAGGATTCTTGCACGAGTGGACACGCTATGTTTCTAAAGACTTGAAAAGTAGCATGTCACAAGTAAAATTAACTGTGATTAAAGTATATTGTGTGTTAAGTGACGGGCCGGGAGTGCGTCTTGTCCATGGATTGATCAGTATGGATGAGGTCAAGGAACATTTTCACCCCCTTCTGTTGTCCCCCCACCCCATCATCCACACTGGGGTGATGATAACCCCTCCTCTGGATCTCTATATTCAACCTCCAATACTACCTCCAATACTATAATAGACTTATTATATGTTCTTTCCATCATTTTACTATTAAGCACTTGACTCCACAGATTCTTCTCTCTCTCTCTCTCTCTCTCCCAGTTAAAATGCTTGTTCTCTACACATTACAGTAAGTATTTAGCAGGCTAGGATACTATTTCCACTCGTGTCGTTCTGATTCACTGAAACATCCTCCTAATAAATTTAAATTAGCCTCTAGTCAATCGTTTTAACAGGCCATTAGGCAAGCGAGCATGTGACTGAGGTCAGGGGTGTCGCCAGTCACTTACATACACACTATTTTTTAAGTCCATATTACTGAGTGGGATTTTACACTTTATTTGGTGTTTTAAGTTCTCCTTTAAGGACTCCTGGGGAACCTTTCGGGAACCTAGGAGATCCTGCTTGAGAAGCTTAAAGCTGTTTAATGAGCATCTTGTATACCGAGCTGTCATCAAGGTCGTGCTCTCAAAAACTATTCTTCTGTGAGTAGTTTACTGTAGCTTGACATTGTGACAGATTGGAATGCGGTAGATGTGCAGGCTTGACTGTTGGTTTTGGTGAAAAAGTCAGGTTGGATGTGAAGTGGGAGTGGTTAAAAGGGGAGGGGGATCTGCTCCTAAAACAATGTGTGCTGTGATCGAAGGCATGCAGCACACCACAAATCAGAGTAAGTGCTACTTACATGTATCAATTAGCGATTTAGATGAGTCAAGTCATTTTAAGGCCATTTAAGAAACTGCCCAAAAAGACTTTAAACACAACTAAACATGAGTTGGGGGTAGACCAAATAAGTGATTATTTAATTGCCAATTTGCCATCAGTATTTGTTAAAAAACTTTTGTTATATACAGAAAACAATTTAAAACTATATTTTCTATCCAGAAAAACGAAAGCCTATAGACTACATCTGCGGGCCATAGTGAAATATGAGCAGAGGTTTATACCAATAATATTTCTACGTGTGTCCCTACTAGATGAGCTGTACCTCTCTTGGTTTTCATAGAGGAAGACAAACTCCTATTGCTGGTTACATTTATTAGCAATAATTATTTTCTCTGAAAACAGAGCGGGTGTTGCTCTACACTCACTGGGATCAAAAGCAATTTATTTCACTTACGTGTTCCAGCGTGAGAACACCAAAGTATGGAGTCTCAAGGAAGATAATAAAAATTGTTCTTTTACCTTCAGGCATAATGAGTCTCTTTCTCCAGTTTCTAAAAAATAATGACATTGTGCAGTGATATTGAACACTCACTATGGATAAGACATTCAGTCTCTGTACTTCCATTCAAACCCCATGGTCTAATAAGACATGCGGCAGTAAAGCCTGATACGCAGCAGATAACAGGACACTATTTCAACAAGGCAAAAATCTTGCGTTTTTAACAAATGGATACACACATTCAGACAACCTTTCATATGTAATACAGGCTTGGTACTTTCCAGTCACATAGAACAACGAACAGGGGAGTCTCAATTGGGCTGAATGACAAAGGTCATTTCTTGTTCTCCTCTGAAAATGGACATACAATCCAACAAATTATCAAAATGTAACAAAAGCAATATGTAATTTCCTGTTAAGAAACGTATATCTAATTAACTTCTTACCATTTGAATTCCAAGCACAGCAAGCCTTCCAGGCATCTTACTAACAAAGCCACCACCCAATGAGTATAGTCAGAAGCTTGACACTGAAGCGAACTGGCTTATTCACAAAACAGTGAAATTATTTGCTGCTTCAGGGCTAGGCCACACTAGTGCGTTTTCCGCTTCTTTGCGCACACCTTTCGCGCTCGCTATTCCGCCCGCGATCGCTATGCGCATGCGATTGCCATCGTTCGCGTTTTGGTAACGCATGCGTTCACCATTTTTGGTGCTTAATGCAGCGTTTCCATAACGCGAAAAGGCGAAAACGCATGCACAAAACGCAAACGCGAACACACAAGAAAAGCGCACACAATCGCGTGCATAATCTCGCGAGTTTGTGCCGCGATTCCTGTGCGTTGCGGTGTGGCCTCAGCCTCAGTCTTTATTTTTACCCCACCTTATGGGTATAAATCAAGGCAGATATTGGTTATAGGGCCTCAGACATCAGTAACATGAACCTGATTTTAATATTAACGGGATCAAAGTCCCTCTCCAGCAGCATTTTAACAATGACATGTATATATATATATAATACATATATATAAACACACACAATTCACCAAACACATGCTTTAAAGGGGTCCAAACTGAGATAATTGATAGGAATGCTCCTCTGAGAATTTTTTGCAATTTATTTCCCTTGTTTATTTTGTATAGTTTTTGAAGATATTTACATTTTTGTGTGTGATTTGGCAGCAGCATTACCAGGTCCCCTGCACTTCCTGCTTCCTGCTCTGAAACTGTTAATCTCGCCTGTGTCTCCTCCTCCCCTTTGCAGCCCGCCTGGTCCCTCCCACTCATGGACCCCATGGTCCCTCCAGTTGCAGGCCCCCCATGGCCCATTATCTACAGCCCCATACAGCCGGTGCCTGCCCCGCACTTGCGGTGCGCATCACTCGTGCCACGCACAGCTCGTGGAGTGCGAGCGCGGGGCTGTGGAATGTGGATGTCTAAGCCCCGCCCACTCACGGGCGTCTAAGCCCTGCCCACCCCCCCTCAGAAAACTCTGTAGAATCTCTGCCTGAAAAGCCGTTTTCACACACTGAGAGAAGGGCTTAGATTCCCTTACCTTCTCTGTCAGGACTTCACACAGCAGAGAGGAGGAGGGACTTCCTGTCTCCCTCACACACTGAGGGAGTCTGAGGCTGTGCTCGCTGCGCCCTGTGACAGGAGAATCCTAGGAAGTGCACATGTCAGCCCTCCCACCCATAAACTTTCTGGTTAGGCTGTTCTTTATATCTGGCTCTGTTCGTAGTCGTGGGTCGTAGTGGTGCTTATGTGGGCCGTAGAGTGGCTTGAGTCGTGCTAAACTATGCCTGCAACCATCTAGTACTTCCTACCTCATATGCCCTACCAACCCTTCAGCCAGCATAATCTAGGTACACCATATTAATTAGTCTCTAAAAGAAAAGCCCTGAACTAACAAAGGGGGCCCTTAAGATTGCTAATGTAATGGGAAAGTAAGCTTGTGAAGGTTCTCATCATCCAGGTTGGTATATCTGTTGGATGGCAGTTAGATCAACTGGACTTAAAGTTTAGTTCTTGAGACATTTGCTAGTCACTAGTACGCTGGTAAGTCCCAATTAGCATATAACAGTTAGGGACCTTCTGAATGCAAGGTTGGTGATGCTTTGAGGCTAAGGGGTTGTAAGATGTAGAGATAAACAATAGTGTATGTTCTTCTTTAGCTTTTGTGCAAGAGTTTTTTTTTGCTTTGTTTTTATACAATGAATGGTTTTCCTACTTTGGTGCTCTTATTATTATTTTTATCCATTGTTTTTTGTGTTCTTTTAATCTGTACTCCTACGCTGCTTTTTTTCACATTACAGTCAAGTCAGTTTTTTTTACTTTAGTCTTGTTTAAGTTCATAACTGTACTGGATCAAGACTTAGAAGACTTAGTAGCCCTGGTTGCTAATAAAAGGGTCTGGAAGGACCCTAAATGATTTGACCTACCATTCTGAAAAGAGGCATGCACACCAGAAACTTTGCAATTAAAACCACTTTACAAATGTGATATTAGAATGATCGAATATTTTATCCTACACTTCGTTTACCAAACCCCCTCCTTGGCCTTATGACCAAGACTTAACTAAAATATAAAGGGCTTGAATCTGAAAATCCAACAACTGGTGGTAGAAGTATTTCCAATAAATATGTGTTTTATGTATTTGCTATAAAACCTATTTACTACTTACTTTATTTTATCGGATATTTGGGCCTTACTTTAATCTCATTCAAACTTATTGTGAACGAACTCCAGTCAACAATGCTGACAATCCATCTCTACTTCTCTAATCAATATGTTTTCCCTTTTCTCTCTTCAGGTTACTTATCCGGTCTATTAACAAGGAACTTTATATAATCCTAGACAAAGTCGTGCAGATCAATGAATGTCTATAAATATGCAATTGGCACAGAACAAATAAGCAATTCTTATGGGAATAGCTTTCAGAGCTGACTTATTATGAATTATTAAGGGCTCAAAGATCTATACAATCACAAGTAAACAAGAGAAGAGCTAAATAAAGAATGGAAATCCAGATGTGAATTAAAATAAATGTGATGGATGCTAATGAATAGGAATGCGGTGTGCTGACAGTATATTTAATTTAATGCACCTGTTATTGGATCCTATCACTAGTCCTGGTACACACAAACCTGATCGATCGCCATTCTGAAAATTTGATGGCTTAACCAGGATCAATTTAAGTTCAGCTTGACTGATTTTTTGGTCACCTTGTCGATGGGCCCGACTATTATCAAATGTCACTGAAAGCAATACCTTGCACTGATCATAAACATGTTTTTTATCACTAAGTTTTTACCATAAGTTTTTGGTAAATTATTACTTGGAACAGTCGTACTTTCAACCACTAGATTGCCGCTATTATGTTTACAGCCCTAACAGTTTCACACAGTTTGGTATGGTATTTAAATATTCCACAATTCTGATAATCTATTCCCAATGTTTTCACGATACGTACCAAAAAAAGTCCACGAAAATCAAAAAAATCCAAAAACCAGCGTTTTTTGACCCTTGGAATCTATTCAGAAACCGATTTCCAGTTTGAGTCCATCTCTAATGATGAGTGAGTGAGGGGTTGCTTATTCACCAATCTGGATGCACATTTTTCCAGTTGGTTTTGAGTGGATGGGGCCACTTATCTGCCAGGAAATGAACCCTAATAATGAAGATATATTCAGATATATAGACTAGAAATAATTATACTTTTTGTCTAAATGAGCAAATCCCATAAATTGCTGTCTGCCAGGCACCGTTAATTGTACAATATATGTGCCCTTGATGAATATTAGAATTAGCTAATTATAACATGCTTATTAAAGTTTCATATAAGACGTCCCAAGATTCCTACCTCATCTTAGCCTATTATTGTTCTAAGTAATTAACGTGTTACTGGGTCACACACAGGAACTGCCAGTCAAATCTTTTTCTGTCCGAATAGTTTATTTTAATATACTGTGTGTTTTAAACAGCAGCAGGAAGGAAATAAAATAATAGTTTCTTGCTCCAATTCCTAACTATATATTCAGATTTCAAGAACAGTTCAAAAAAATAAAGATGCTAATTAGCCCCACATTATACACATATACACATATAATCGTATTTCTGACTCAGATCTCACCAACACCCATTAAATGTAATAAAGTGAAGTGCAAAATTTCTCATACCCAGCCGCGTGTTGTATTGGACACTGAGATGAAGGGGATGGTAATTATTCCCATTTTCCAGGACGAGATGCTTTTATATAAATGCATTAAGGTTCAGCTACATTTCACAAAGCTTAATAAAGATTTGTTACTACAAAACTTTTTTATTACCTATATGTGAGTATTTATCAAGATAATTATTTCCATTACTGCATGGAAAGCCTTCTTCAAATGAACTTGTTTTCTTCATCTACTTTACGGCAGATGAACAAAACTGACGAGTTTATACCGACCAGACAGCAAACCGCGAACCGTTTATGTTCCAGGGGGGAAATCATAGAACTTTTGCAATTTTCAATTACAAGTTTTAAATATTCAATTATGAACACAATTTTCCATCTTATTTTCGATTTTCTAATGGCAATTTTCTTTTTCAATGGTAAGTTCCAAAAATGGGAAAATACATCAGATGAGATTTCTGACTGATTTTTAAAATATTTATTTTCCTATAGCATTGCAATAGTAACCTTGCCACTAATGGGTTCCAGTGTGTTTTCAAATGCACAGCTGCACACTTTAAGTCCGAAAATGCTGCATAAATGCACAAAAACGCAAATACAAATATAAATATTTTTTGGCTGGTTTGCCTACATAGGGGGTTTAATTTAGCACTACACCCCATTTTAAAGGACAACAATATAAAAAAAAAAACATCACCCACATTACATGTGCACACTCTCCAGCAGCTGAAAGCCCTACTCACATTACAGCTGTCTGCCCTCCCTTAGATTCACACAGCAAAGATGAGTGCTAAAACCCCCGCCTCTAGACGGCCCAGGGACATGATTACATATCACTTGTCATTGGCTGGTGGGAATGCCTGTTACAACCTCTCTTGCTCCTCCTCTGCAGTCAAACAAGTTGAAAGTGTCCGGTTACTAGGATACAGCCTACATAATCAAGCTGATCATGGATGGTGGAGCAGTGTTTTTCCTCGCTCTAGCTCTGAGTGACAGAGTGGATTTGGCCTATTTGTTTGTCCAAATCAGATAACCGCACAATATAAAATAAATACAAAATATGGCGGTTGGGGGTGGGATAGAGTCCACCTAACTACAGAAATGTTTTCATGCTAGGCCCACAGGCAGCAATCAGGGTCGGGAGGGAGGGGGGGAAGGGCTGCAGTGGGCATGCCAGAATCTCTCGAGGAAAGTTAAGAGCGGAAACCTTTTCACTCACAGCCAGGCTCCTGCCTTCACTTTCTGGGACTTTAAACAGACATGGGCATGCCCTGTAAATAAATAGAAAATAAATAACCCTAATTTTATTCTTGATTAGTGATGCTGGGTAACTATTTACAACATTACAATACATTTTAAGCAAAGGAAAGTGTTTATTTTTCCAACAAATAATTATAAAATGGAGATGCTGATATTTAGTACAGTGTTTGCACAGTATTCACAGTAGGCCTTTGGGGGCTTAAGGAGTCCCACAGCTGAATCGGGACCCTCTCCCCCACTTATAAGTGCCTTTGAGGTCCCGAATGGCCGGGCGGTGGAATTCTTGGCCATCCGAGGATTACCAGTGTTCGAATTACGAAATCCTCTCAACGTTCGAGGATTACTGAAAACGGCCCACGGCTAACCGAAGTAGAGGTGCATGTTGCGGTAGGTAAGTCTGTTTTATTCGTCTTCCCATATGTACAAGTTCCCCAGACCTTTCCCCAGGTCCCAGAGCCATTTACAGTAATTACCATTGCTATTTTAACTGTATTTTATCAGAACTATTTTCCCAATTGACTTTAATGGTTTGTTTTAAAACTATAGAACTTAGAACTTTAACTGAATTCATAGTTCTAAAATGAACCAACTTTAGGAAGTTCGGACATCTGTACTGGGCACAATCTTGTAGGTATCTGTAAAAGTTTCAAGTAATCCGTGCAGCAGATCACAATGAATTAGTAGTGGAATACTAAAATGGGTTTTCTATGGGAATAAAATGTTTTTGTCTTTTTGTTTTGAAAAGTGCACAGAAATTTTATAGCCCAAACAAATCTAAGGAAATGCAGTAAGGTCGGTCACTCCCTGGTGCTACTTACCTTCCGCTCCTGCCACTCAGTAATTACATGGGGCCATTAAATGGTGAACTGCTGACAATGGAGGAGGGGGGAAATACACACTAATGGTGGCCATTCAGAATTGATATTATCGTGCAATGACAGCTGATAATATTGTTATATTTAATTAAAATAATAATTAATATTTAAAAATATCAAAATTTAACCAAAAGTCTGGAAAAACACTCAAATTCCACCTACACTGAACTAACCAACAAACTTAACGAAGTACAAGTAATGTAACACCTCACAGCCCAAATTAGGAATAAACTAACTAAATATGAAATTACATGGGTCCTTGGATCAACTATACTGGCCAGTCATGACTCCTCCCTGGTAAACACTACATAGGCTCTAACAACCCCATCAAGTTGAAATAAACAGATTTGAACTAGATCAGGCATGTAAGACTGAAAATGCCATACACAGATTTTCAACAAATCGGAGAAGACCAGAGATATAGGTCGGCGGTCGGAACTAGGGAATGGGATGGGGTAAGTTTAGGTTTAAATGTATGTACAAGTTTGGTTGTATGATAAAAATATGTTGAAAATACTCTATCATTTCTCTGAAGACACTATTTAAATGCATACTTACATTTTCAAAGAAGAGAAAACCTGCATGTTTTATTTATCCATCACTTTTATTGCTGACTAATATAGTACTTCATGCTCTCAGTTCGCCGCTTAAAAATAGAGATAACAATGTCGTTCATATGTTTATCCTCGATACTGTTACCTCAATAAAAATTTACAATGAAAAAAAAAATTAGCAAAAGTTTATTGCATCAGGGTGCTGGGCTATTTCTGAAAATACTTGGAAATGGTGCAGGCGAGTGGAGTGGAAAACGAAGGCACACCCCATGTTACATGCTATATGCGGGTGTTATATATATTTAAATAATAGCAGGAATTTTATATCTCCCGATTATCATTACACATACACTGAGATGCCTAGAAACCTGTGTAACGTTTTCCTTTTAAAAAGAGGGAACAAAAAAGCTCCAGCTTCTGTAGGTAATGCGCTATTTTCACAGCAGGATTCTTTTATTAATGGACATTCTGAGACGTGACTCAGTGTGCAGATTCCTTACCAATGTAATTACCGTTCCATTTCGCTGCAATAAAAGAAGAAGATGATAACGGATGAAGAACCTGAAACATTGTATTGCTTTCTGTTTTCTGGGAGTTTTATTTTTTCTGTTGTAAATTGTGAAAAGATCACAAATCTTTTGTGTTG
The DNA here is from genome assembly GCA_019447015.1 of Hymenochirus boettgeri. Taxonomy (NCBI): domain Eukaryota; kingdom Metazoa; phylum Chordata; class Amphibia; order Anura; family Pipidae; genus Hymenochirus; species Hymenochirus boettgeri. The sequence continues at coordinate 289,276,433 of CM033470.1, read as the reverse complement.
AATATTTGATTGTGATGATCACATCATCTACTTATTATTGTTAATGTCATATGATTCTTCTTATATTATATATCATCTAGTGATTTAAAGGGCATGTCCACCCAAAAATTATAATTTAACCCCATACTCTGCAGTTTAAAATAAATCTACCTTAAATCTCTGCTCCTTGTGGTTCCCAAGATGTTCCTTTTCAAAGTCCAGGAAACTGAAGAGTCCAAGCTGTCTGTGATGCTTCTGATCCACGCTGTTTCCTTGCCTCATCAATGTCGGAGCATCGCAGTAAACCCCCACCACCACCACCATCTGTTTCCATCCTCAGCCATTGTTGCACATAGCATGTAATCCTTTGGGGGGAAGGTAAGTAATCCCTGCCCGCAGCTAACCCCGCCGCAATATTTTTTTTAAAAATCCCCCCTGATCCGTACTTACAGAGCCTTCTCTCCTGCAGCATTTCTAGTGACGTCAGCTGCATCTATTATTGTCTGCCTCTCAGTCAATCACAGACCGGCTGGCGTCCGGCCCTGCTTGCAAGAAGGAGGCCGAATGGAGTGCTGTGGGAGAGAAGGCAAGTAGAATTAGGGGGACTTTTTAAAAAAAAATACTGCGGCGGTTGGATGTGGGTAGGGGTTACCTACCTACCCCCAAAGTTATTTTAGGGGGTTGAACATGCCCTTTAATGTCAAATAACGTTAATGTATGTATGTATGGAATGTTTGTGTTCTATAACGCCATTGAACACAGCGCCGCTTTACAATATTATAACACAAAAAGACGTTCCATGGGAACAAAAATCTAAATAAATATGTATGGTGATTAATAAATATTCAAGTGCTTTAACTAAGCAAATCAAGGAAGAGGTCCCTGCCCCATAAAAAGTGCAATAGTGAGAACGTTTAAAATACTGTGCTGGTGCTCTGAAATGTAAAATGAGGCTAAAACAGAGATGGGGCCTGGAACAGAGATTCTACCGGAACCCCTCGGCTCTGAAATCTGAGGTGGACCATTCGGATCTCAGGACTTCGGACCGCATTTTCGAGGGTTACCAAATGTACAAGGTTATTTTCTAGGGTTACCAAAAATAATCTGTACATTTGTAACCCTTTGAAAATGCGGTCTGATGCCTCTAAAGATCGTTCCACTTTCGGATATTGGATCTTCGGGGTTTTCCCGAGATCCGTAAATCTAAAATCGAAATGAAACTTACCAAGCATCTATATTTAAAACCTGTTGATGGCAGTTACTTGACAAAGAAAGAGGGTAATAGAATTTCAGAGGTAAGCAGCCACAAGATAAGAAGTTTATAGTGGGATAAGCTGTGTGTAGTTGGGGAGTGTATTGGAGATGGTTCTGTGATGAGTGGAGGGTCCAGGCAGGGACATATAAAGACACTAACGAAGAAATATGTGAAGGTATCGGAATGTTACATTTCCCTTGTTTGAAGATTTTATCACTTTTTCTAGTCTTGCTTACTAATTCACCTTTAGGTAGCAAAGGTTTAATTAACTTTAATTAATGGCACAGAGAAGGATTTTGTAAACAATAGGTTTAATGGGGAGCCAGGTTGTTGTCCCGCGCAGGGGAGATTTAGGTTGCTGTTTATTAAGAGAGAGACAATGCGTGCAGCAAAGGTTAGTATTGACTAGTAGAATGGTGGGAAGCAGAAAGACTAGAAAGCAGAAGGTTACAATTGCTCAGGCGTGATAGATGAGAGCATGGATAACAAAGCGGTAGTCGGATGAAATAGAAACTTACATATTTTTTCCAATATTATAAAGAAAAATCATCAGGTTTAGCAACATTGTTAATGTGGTTAGAAAAGGTGAGCGAGGAATCAATATTTACCACATATAAACAGAAAAGGGTAAATAGGGGTATTTTATATACTTACCTAGTGGCTAAATATGCATGGATGCAGGATCATTTGCTCGAGCGCTGCGTCACAATGTGGGAGGGATGGAGGAGATGGGCGCGAGGGGGGGTGGCATGCTGCAGCATTTGACAGTTGTCAACAGACAGTGTTGTAACTAGCGCCCCCCCCACCCTGCGACTATGGGGGGGCCCAGACAGTAATAAGGCCTGTCCACAACTTCCGTGACCAGCTGTTTTTAAACACGCGATCAGCTGTTTAAAGACCAGATCCAATCAGAAGTTCGGGTCTTGTCTTTTAAACAGCTGATCGCACATATGTTTCCTTCATAGTGCAATCAGCTGTTTAAAAACAGCTGATAGTGGACGTCTATGGAGGGGAGTGGGTGGTCAGTTGCCACTGCAGTTACGCCCTGTCAACAAAAATAAAAAGTGGGATAGGACCATGTTAAGGGTGAAATGGTTAGTTCAGTTAACTAAGATTTGTTTAAGGCACATCCATGAGGAAATGGCAATGAGACAGTCGGAGATGTCTGATTGGATGTCAGGACTAGAGATGAACCTAACTGGTAAATTCAACCCAAACTGAATCAGAGTTTTTCATATCACAATTTAAAAATTTCGATTTTCTAACAATTTTTTGACAAATTTTCGTAATGTGGGTGTAAATTTTTACTGTTGAAAAAAATTTGTTCCCCGTCAGCATCAGAAGTGATTTTTCACAGCGGAAAATGTCCCTAGTCCTGGTCAGCCCCTACACTACTACCACAGGGATCAGCCACGATTGTAGGGATTATGACAATCACAAACATCCTCCCTATACTTTATACATTCTTTATAGAGGGAGAACGAATGTGATTGCGTGTACTCCCATTTTTGTAAAGATGACAGAATCTTGCAGTTTTTTTCTGTCATCTTTGGACAGATTGGTTCAGTTTGACTATTCCATCTTAAGAGGAGTAGACGACAATCTACGTAATCTACATATACTTAGTTTGTGAGCTAATAAGTGCTTCACATTTGCTTTATACTCACCAGACATGGCTGTAAACCAACATGGCTGTAACCGCTCTAAAATGTAAATGCTCTTGCGTTTGAGGAGTCTCCATTTTAGAGTTTGCAATTATCATGTTTAACATGAACATTTGGCTTCTTATATATCTTATATGTATGATTATGTATATATGATTAAAATATATAAATTGATTGAATTATACGGTATATGATTAAATATTGTATATATCATAAATCATTATAAATCTCATGTATCATTTTTATGTATCATTATATCTTTATATCATTAAATATCATTTATTATTATATATGTATATATAGCATTGTATATATTATGTATCATTATATAAGCATCTTTATATCTTTATATAGCGTATATATCATATATATTTATATATGTTATATATGTTATATGTCTTATTACCTTTTATATCCTATATATCTTTTATATCATAAAGATCATAATTTCTTATAGCTAATTAATATCTTTACTCTTATAGACCATTATATATCATATATATCATTATATATCAATCTGGAATAGTCTTACCCTTCATCAAGCATTAATCAGACATGTGTTCAAATATTTTATCTCCTTCTACCCTCTAGTTAACATGTGTTCACTGCATTTCTGCTCTATTAGAAAGCTTTATTCCCCCTTACTTTCAGTTGAATATGCATTACATATACATTATTATCTTGTTGTTATCAGCAACTAAGGTGTTTCTGCATCTCATTTTCTAACACCAGCATTGTAGCTGTATAACAGTACATTCTATACATATGGACACATTTCTAGTTCTCATCACGGTCATTGTTCTGCAATACGCATAAATATAGGTGCAGAAAATAGGTTTTCTAGACAAGTCCTAAACTAATTTGTTTTTAAAGAATAGAATCATGCAAGCAGTGTCCTATCAAGATTGTGTAAGTCTGTTGTATTCAGTTGATCAACTGGACTGGAAGTTTTGTTCTTGAAGACGTTTCGCTAGTCACCCGACTGGCTTTCTCAATTCAGAATGACTTATACAAAATCTGTTGGCAATGAATACTCTGGAATGTGTCCCAATCAACATATACAGCATATACCACCTGGCTGTTATATGCTGATTGGGACCTTCCAGCCTCCAGGGTATTTATTGCCAACATATTCCATGTTATTTTATCAAAAAACATTTACAGATGTTCATAGATATTCACATCAAACCTCAAATCCCACCTCAGAATCTTGGTTCTTTGTAAAATTTTGACGACCAAAATGGTTTTGTATACATGTTTCCGCTTGTATCGTAATTCTGTCAGTTTTTTTAGAATTAATATGACTAACTATACTATAGTTTGCAAGTGCGCTATGGTACAACAATACCAGAAGCAGTCGGGACCTGACAGGTGAGGGAGCACCGCTTGCGGTAAGTTTTACAATCTTTGTTCCCGGCTCCTGTTACATAAATTGAAAACTGTGAGGTAAGATATAGAACTACTACCTTCTGTTTTTTAATTAATGTAAATAGGATAGGGTACTTTTGAGTGACCTTTCCTTTAATGCAGAAGGCAGTACAATATGGGTTACTTTATTAGAGAAAATTTCTATTATATAATATATAATTATTAATAATATTTTCATTAAAACTATAACAAAAGCAGCAACTCAGAATCCGATGATGCCACACCCTTCAAACCACAACTGGGAAGATGATACAGACCAAGATTCTGACATCAGAGCAGGTGTCATGGCAGTGCCATTTGGGTTGGATAATGCCCCATCAGAAATTCTATACAGAATAAATACAACATCACTTGTTAAATATCTTTAAAACATTACCCATTGCCTTCTTATTGCATCTGGGGCGTCAACACTCCTTGCTTGCCTACTTATACGAGATCTTCCAAGGTCCTGTATAGGGGTTTGAAGCATTTTAGCTGTACTAGAATGAAATCCTATTACTAACCAAATGTTGTAATTATGCACGGACACACCCACTACTGCATAGGAGTGTGGCGGGTGAGAGTGTGCCAGGGTGGTGGGAGTGTGCTATAACTATCTATATACTATATGGGTTGCCTCTGAGATTTTCCACCTGAGCCAAACTTGTGAATACCACCTTATGTACCACTAGGCCCCAGGAAATGCGCCACCACAACCAGGGTTAGACTTGCGTGGCTTCCATGAATGGGCGTAGTTAACATTTTAAAACTTCACATCACGTGGTATTTATACAATTCCTCAAAAAGGCATTTATCCACACCATAATTCCTGTAGAATAAAAGATTTGTAAGCCGCCGCAACATCGAGATTCTTTCAGTAGAGCCGTAACTAAGTAAACCAGTTGCCCTCTCACATAGATAGGTACATATAACATGCCATAATAAACAGATTGCACAGATAGGTACATATAGCATGCCCTAATGCCCAGATCACATATAGCTACAATATTCATGCCCTAATGCTTAGATCAACATATGGCACTATAACATGCCCAAACGCCAGATCAAACACACTTATGCATGTATAACATGCCCTAATGCCCAGCCACACAGATGCTACATATAACATGTCCTAATACCCAGATCACACAGATAGGTACACTATAAGATGTCCAGATCTCACAGGTTGGTACATATAACATGCCCTAATGCCCAGATCACCCAAACATGAAATAAGTGTTCCCAGCTCTGCACATGCAGTTAATTACCCCACTTACCCTATGGCATCAGAGCAGGCCGCATGAAGGCGACAGTTAGCACAGAGGAAAATGTGGGTCCACGAGCGTGCCCAAGTCACGCACCTGTGATTTTATTTTCCTTTTGCTCTACCTCTGCCGCTCTCTTAAAAAGTTTTTTTTAAAGTGAGCTCTGCTTGCTGCCTCTCTGATATTTAAGGGGTGCCACCCTGAGCATTTTGCTCATAATGCCTCATTAGAGAGACACCCCGTATATCCTATATACTATACTATACTAGTCTAGTCTTGACAGAGTAGGAATATTGTTTATGGATGAAAGAACATATAGCTCTTTATACACCTATACTGCCCAGACAAGTTTTTGGATTCACAATCTTAATTTCCCAGGGAGCTAAGAGACAGTACTCCAACCTCCCTTCATGATCTGTAACCCAAGCTGTGAATTGTCAAAGATGCCCCTCGTGCTGCCCCCCTGACTGCTCTTCATTCTTGTTCCCCCCAGTAAACCCACGTCCTTCTCTAACATAGACGGTGCACTATAGTGTTTGTTAGATATTGCGAGCACAATAATGGAATATTACAGTTAAATAAAACAGAGAAGTATTTGTGAGCTGATCATTTGGAACCATCATTGCCTGTTGACTATGTTTGTGTTATAATCTCTAAGGAATTTGGTGCTAAGCAATTTTTTAATTTCATGGATCTGTTCACATATTAATTTAGCAGAATTGTAAACTACAGTTATTGCTTCAAGAAACAAGTGTGTAAAACTGCTGTTAATTAGTACATTTTCTGATGGCATAAACAATAGAAAGCCTTAGCACTGTAATAAAACTTCCACTTTCCAGAAAAACGTAACAGCCTCAGATTTTAAAAGCCTAACGTAATAGTCTCAACAGTCCCCCTTCCTTCAGGACATACTAAAGCTGGGTACACACATGGCAGACCTTTGAAAGATGACACAGGATCTGACAGGATTTTATTATTGTGGATGTATATAGCGCTCTTCTGTAGCTCTTTATGACATCAGTCCCTACCCCAAAGAGCTTACAATCTAAGCACATTTATTTGACACATACAACCTATCAGTATGTCTTTATGATTTGTGGAAACCGTGCAGAGAGACCACGCAAGCACAGGGGAACATACAAACTCCTTGCAGATGTGTCCAAGGGTGGAATCGAACTCACGACTTCAGCGCTGCAAGGCATCAGTGCTAACCGTGCGCCTGCAAAGGGAGAATATTCGGGAATGTGTGTTGTTTCCTCTCCGACCGCGGCCGACTCCCCTAAAGGAGACTACTGCTGCCAGGGAAACTTCCTTTCCTGAACAACCGCAAGGCAGCCGGAATGTTAGCAGCTGTGCTTATTCGGGAAAGACGTTACACACACCTGACGATAAACCCCCTATACTGATGTTTACCATAACTCACCTGCATTTCAATAAACTAAATTGCAGAGAGTCTAGTCAGGGGAGGGGGCAGGAAAAGACAAAAGGAGTGAGATGAATTCTCAAAACTAAGTAACTATGAACACTGATATTTTGTCTGATTTGAACCCAACTGAAATGTATTTTCCAATTTTCAATCAGAATTTCTGAATATTCGATTGGAATTTTTGATTTTCAAGCACAATTTTTTGATCTAATTTTCCTTTTGAAATCTAATTTTTGATAATCGATTTTTGGATTTTCGACTTTTGATAAAAAAAACGTGTTTGTTTATATTTCATACTCCATCTATATACCTTCCCACCCAGCATTTAGTAAAATACCAGCCATGGTGCAATTTTTTTCCTCTCCCATAGTACTTACATGGAATAAAGACAGGTTAATGTACTTTTTCGGCCATTTGTAAATTAACACCAATTTTAATACAGATTGCAATCCTTTATAATGTTGTCCATAACACAAGTAACACCCCATCGTCCAATTGCATTTTTTCTATCTGGGATGTATTAAAGGGCATGTCCACCCTGGAAATTAACTTTTATTAAAAGGTAGGTAGCACAGCCCCACCCCCAACCGCCATATAAAACTTCTAAAATATGCCCAGATCTTTACTTACAGCCCTTCTCTCCCGTGACGTTGCAAGCAGGGGCTGTTCTGCCATCCGCGTCTGTGATTGGCTAAGACACGGGCAATCACAGACCTGGCTGACATCATCAAAGACGCCGCAGGAGAGAAGAGTCCGTAAGTAACTATTGGGGCATTATTTTAAAGAAATATTATTGGGTTAAGATTGGGCAGCTGTTACTTACCTTGTGCAAAGAGGATTTCACGCTAGGTGCCACGCCTCAGTGGATGATCGGATGGTGGGAGGGGGAGAGGGCTCCCTGGCATGCCTCAGACCTTGATGAGGTTTAGGCAGAAACAGGCACCGGATGACTCATGACAGCTTCTACTCTGCAGTTTCCAGGACTTAGATAGGTGCACTGCAGGAAACCATTTGGAGCAGAGATATAAGGTAAGGATTTTTTTAAACTAAGAGTGTGGCCAGTATGGGGTTAAATTACAGTTTTGGGGCTGGACATGCCCTTTAAGTACCTTTGATATTTACTTTCCATTTATTTTAAAACACATCCAGCTCTCTACCTAATACACCTTTAATAAAACACAGCAAATATTCTCAGAACAGCAGTTCTTGTACATACAGTAACATTTGCAGCATTTTCTTTCCCTTTAAAATATACATTAGATGTATTAGATGTATTACATGTGCGCTTGAGTAGTGGACTTCAAATATTTTCATCAATTCATGTACATTGAATTTTCTGAGAATATTTATGTGCAATTCTGGGAATGAAGTTTTCTTCATTTTTTTTTTTTAAGGTAAAACAAACCTTTTCTTCACCAGACAGCTGGAGTTCATTATCCATTTTTTTCCTTATAATGACAGTCACATTATACCACATATGGTGTTTACCTTAATTAGCGATGTTCTGATGGAAAGGGAAAATATTACGTTCTCTTTCGGTTATTCATTTGACTTAATTTGTTTACTATTGGCTTTTTGTTTTACAGCTTTGCTTGAATAGACACCCCACATCTTTAACACATTTGAGATGTAATTTTATTCTTCCAGAAGAGTGGGAAGGGAAAGTAGTTTTTAAAACAAAGTGCATAGAGACCATGTGATTGGTTTTTCCAATAATAGGGAAATGCAATAATGCAAAGGGGCACTGAATTGAATGAAATGAAATGTCTTGTGGATCTACACAGTAGTGATGAGTCCTGGTTTCCAAAACGGATGTTAAATCTGCTGTTGGAGATTTACCCGGATCGATCTTGGCTCTGGTTTAATCTCCCCCAGTGTGTTTTTGTTACCTACTGTAATAATTTAGAATTTAGAGCTGAATGCTTTGTAACCCATGAATGTATTGTTCAGTAACCCTCGAATTGGCCACAACCATCGAATGTAGTGTGCTGAGTTTTGGTGATAGGTACATGTTCCCCAGACCATTTCCCAGGTGCCACAGCCAGTAACAGTAAGTTATATTTGCTATTTTATCTGTAATATATCTAAACTTTTAAAACTATTATCTCCCCATTAACTAATGGGTTCAAACTTCCGAACTTTTACTGAAGTTTGGAAACGAAACGAACATCAGTAAGTTCGGCCATCTCCAGTAAGTAATAGCCATATTAATGAAACATTCCGGTAAGTAAAAATATGCAGACAGAAAAGGCAGAAAAGGTGGCAAAAAGGCCACCTATTTATAAATAGCGTTAAATTACAAAAAAGACAAAAATAGCTCTGAAATGTCACCATCTCTGCTTTATAAATTTGCCTCTAAATTCAACATATACATTAGTGTTTTTTTTGCTTTAAACCCCCCTTTAATGTTGGTCATTTTTTACTTGCAGCCCTGGTCTGATAATGGTCAAAGTTACCAGACTTACCGTAACGCAATGAATAAGGCGAATTTGTCAGTGCACATCGCTGATATTACCACCACACATTGCCACAGAGATACCTTTCCTGCGAAAACAAGCGGCTTTATAAATATGGTGGAAAACCCACTCTTTCCCATTGCGGTGTCCTGCGATAGCGAAATGCCGAAAATAGCGATTGTTTATAAATATGCAGGGAGATTCAATAAAAGTTCTTATCATTAAAAATGGTGCTAAATTTGCACCAACCAATCAGATATTATTTAACATTTGAAAGCTGACATCTGATTGGTTGGGGCAAAATTAGAACCATTTTTGTCGATAAGAACTTTTATTGAACAACCCTGATGGAATTACTTAATGGCTGTAAATGTTTTCAATGTTAGCATGTACCCTTCCTCATAAGGGTAATTTCTTCAAAATAGCCACAGATGTTTACCATAACTCACCTGCATTATCAATAAAAACTAAAATATATGAATGATGGAACATGCCTACTGAGTCATATTTATTAAACTATGGTGTTAAATAATGATGTCATAATTACAGGACGTTGAATTTAACAAAATTGGCAATACTGCAATTATATAAATATACCACAACATTTTCTCATATATAATAAAGGCAATCTGAAACATGTAGACACTATGGGGGAGAAGCAATATATCACAAGTTACACTTACCTTCATCACTTTCACAGTTAAAGGGTATGTCCACCTTAAAAACTTTCAGGGAGATTCAATAAAAGTTCTTATCGCTTAAAATGGTGCTAATTTTGCCCCAATCAATCAGAACTTATGTAACATTTGAAAGATAACATCTGATTGGTTGGGGCAAAATTAGCACCATTTTAACGATAAGAACTTTTATTGAATAACCCCCTTTATCTGTAATGTAGTCCCCCCCCCTCCCAAGGTAAGAGGAACCTTATTTACCAGCCTGGGATTCCGCAGCCTCACCCTCCAATGCAACTTCCAGGAAAGGAGTTGCATTGGGGGCTTGGCCCGGCATCCGCGTCTGTGATTGGCTAAGAGTCAGCCAATCACAGACGCAGCTACCAGCTATTGATTTAGCCGAGGGATCCTGGTCCGGTAAGTAAGTTTCTTTGAACTTTCTTTACAAACAGATTGTGTGTTTTGGGTTTGGAGTGGGAGCTACATTATACTAAATGGGTTTAATGATAAACGATGGGGCAGCGACGATGGATCTGGATGGAGGGAGGAAGGGGGGTAATCATATGCCTGCATCCCTCCAGGAGACAATAGAAGAGGCAAACACCTTTTAGAGGAAGACAGCTCCTACTCTACACTTTCCTGGACTTTACACAGACACTTCAGAGGAACCATTTGAAGCAAAGGAGAAATGTAAAGATTTTTTAACACTTTACAGTGTGGCCAGTGTAGGGTTAAAAAAAATTAGTTTTGGGGGTGGACATGCCCTTTAAATAATCTCTGTTACTGCATCACATGACCAGATCTACATTTCTGTTCTTTTTTGTCCCCTTATCTTCTCATCTGAGGCACCTTGCTGCCTCATCTGGGGCAGCACAGTGGTTTAGGGGTTAGCACTGATTCCTTGCAGAGGTCCTGAGTTCGAATCCACCCTTGGACACATCTGCAAGGAGTTTGTATGTTCTCCCTGTGCTTGCGTGGGTTTCCTCCGGGCACTCCGGTTTCCCCCACAATCATTAAAACATTCTGATAGGTTGTATGTGTCAAATAAATGTGCTTAGATTGTAAGCTCTTCGGGCAGGGCCTGATGTGAATGTATACATGTAATTGTAAAGCGCTACGGAAGATGTTGGCGCTATATAAATCCACAATAATAATAATAATAATCTGTTGACTTCTGTTCTGTTCACTTCTCTTTGGTTTTTTCTTGCCTTAATTTTCTGAGGAAAAAAATAAGAACAAAAGAGTAAGAGAATAGAAGACAACAGAACAGAAGACAGGTAACAAGATAAGGGAAAAATAGAAGAGAATAGAACACAAGAGTTTAAACAGAACAGGGCACCGGTGTGTAAACCCTAGAGTAGGGGAGGTGCCAGTATGGGATAATAGAGAATCTCAACAGTAAAGCCATACTGCAACTCAAATTTTAGGGATATCAAAGTTAAAAACCATAAAAATGAACACAGCTACCCTTTCTTATAGTATAATTAAACATCCTATAGTAAATAAGTTATCAGTAATGTATAACAGTAGCCTCATATAGTAAGTGTATCTAGCATAATGTCACCTGTCCAGGTCTAGGTAAACCATCTGTAGGGGGTCCAACATATGCTAGAGGGTCATACTGAAGGCCCAAACAAGGCTATGTTGCAGAAAGGGAGCAGTCTAAAAGGCAGCCAGGTAGGACGCGTTGCGCTCTTGACTTGTCCTCGGTGCTTCCTCAACTTGACAGGATCCGAGTCTTACCCAATCATACAGTGAATAACCTCAAAAGTTTCAATGCGCCTTCCTGGGCCTACCTGACATTTTGCACAGATGCATGCGTGTGCGTTTTAAGGGAGGAAGAGGCATAAATGCTGATAAAATTGTTAAGCTTGTGAAGAATCGCACACCTAAGACAAGTGAACAAACTTTTATTGAACCATTAACAAACCACACACAGTTTGCTATGTTAATGGTTCTTCACAAGCTGCCTATTATATTGGATGTTATTAACCCTTTAGGGGTAAGGGTTGGAAGAATTTGCGCTCCTGCTCTTGGATGTGCATAGGGCATCGTTTATCATAGTATGACTGCCAATAACCATTGTCTGACACTGTCCCTGTGAAATTGTGTCCTGAAACATTCACCTTATTTATTTAACCACAAGAGAAGACAGAAATAGCAGTTTCTACCTTCCCTATAGATGCAGAAATGAATGGGCAGTTTTTCTTTGTCGCAATGCCCTTTTAAGGATGTCTTTTCATTCAAGATTAGTTCACCTGGCGTGTAGTTTAATGTGAAGCAAATTAGCAAGCATAAGGCTGTAAATTACAGCTAAGGACGGAACCAAACTTCCCCTTTCTTCCATTAGCACTGTAACCGTTACCGTATTTCTTGTAAAATCACAGAGCATTCAGCAGCCCCGGTTCGGCTTTGGCGCAATAACAATTAGCAGTGAACTGAATAAATTTGAAAGCGGCGAGGGAAAGATCCGAACAAAAACAGTATTTGCTTAAAGCAGAACAGATTTGACATTTACAAAATCATCTCTCTTGGAAAAGATAATGTCTCTGTCTCCTGGCCCTGAAGCAGAAGAATTGTGGTAAGTGTAGAATGCAGAAAATATCATTTGAATCAATGGCCTAAGGGAAAAATAGTATTCATAAAATTACCTTCAGTGGTTGAAATGTGGGTAATTTATTTATTCAAACACATTCATTTCCAACCATTACAATGATTACTGGCAATGAAAGCTGCAAAGAAATGTTTTCCTACAAATTAAGACAAAAAACCCTTTGTTACCGTGAGCGAAGCTTTTAAAATTCGGAGCATGTTACATCCTCATAAAAAGATAAGGGCAAAGAGAAAACACTGCCAACTTTTTATAATAGAGTTTAATAAAACACGAATCTGCGCGGCCCTGACAAAACATTCTTTATGGCCCTGAGTGGTGCGTATATATTGTATGCAAATTCATACAGCGTTTTAATTAAATATGCATGGAAACTGTGTTTAGTGCCCACTAGTGGCTACAACAGAAATGACTTGTCCGGCTACTAGACAGAAAGTCAATATGGAAGGATGAGAGCATAGGATCTGTTGTCTTTTCAAACAGTTCTCTGCACACCACAATATTGGTTAAATATTGGATGCTTTTTTGGGGGTTGCTTTTAGTTAGTGTAATACGGTGGTTATGCAAGCTACAATATTGAATAATCCCAAATATCAACATTTTATTCTCCCCCTGCAAGTTTATTCTCCTCAGCTACGTGTTCCAGTTAACGCGATCAGCGTGTATGTTAGTAAAGGGACGCATGACCTGCTGTTTAAAACACTGGACTGGCAGTATTTTAAAACAGCTGATCGCTTGCACCTTTACTTAGATACACGCAATCAGCTGTTTAAAAACAGATTGTGGGCCCTCTTAACAATTACAATAAATGGTACAAGTTTTTTCTTCTTTTGATTGCAAGTAGAGATGTCCGAACTTCGCAAAATCCGGTCCGCTCGAGGATCCGTGAATTTTCGGAAAAATTTGAAAATTCGAAAATCCGCGAGCGGACCCATTAAAATGAAAAAAATCCTTGAAAATACGAGAAATCCTCGTAATTTCGAAAATTTTCGAAAATACGTATTTTCACACATTTTCGAAAATACTAGAAATCCTCCTAATTTGAAAATTTTTGAAAATACGGGAAATCCTCGTAATTTCGAAAATTTTCGAAAATACGTATTTTCACACATTTTCGAAAATATATTTTTCATATATATTCACAGAGTCATCTTTTGGGCAAGAAGCATGACAGTCCAAGATTATAGTTCAAGCCTTTTGGATGTAATGCATCCAAAGTAAAAAGCCAAAAGGATTCCCTCCGTAGTAGTAGTAGGTTACGCCTATCTCCTCCTCTAGGTAAAGTAGGCACATGGTCGATGACCATTCAAATCAGATATAAGGTGTCTACTTTTGAGGTAATGGGTTGCCACGAGTGTATCATCATATTTGATCTTAGAAAGAGGGATGTCATTTGGGGTCCTCTCTAGTGCCAGTTTGATGTCGCTACGGTGACGTTGGAATCAATTGTCTATATATGAGGGCACAGGGGCATTTAAGCAAGTAGATGCAATACTCAGTATTACAGTTCATATATCCCCTGATGTTGTAGGCTTTACCTGTATGTGGGTGGTAAAAGGAGGGTCCCACAACAGGAAGTTGCAGATGTTACAATTGTAGCAGCGAGAACAACCTTTTTTGTGTGAAAATACACACTGGATTTTTTGTATTTGATGTCAGGGTCAGCTTGAACTTAAATAGAGGGACCGTCCCTTTTGGTAGACACACCGTGGCAGAAACCTGATACTGAATCACATGTGCCAGATGCACGGGTGTCTTTTGGGAAACACAAATATATGTAATAGTCTCAAAACAAGCAACTTAATCCGAACAAAAAACATTGTCACTTATCATGTAGAACTGCTTTGTCTGCTTTGTCTCAGCAATGTAAACTAGAAAACTCTTTCAAGGTAATTTAAACCAGCTTTAGTGGCCCTAAAAACATGCTGTTGTAGATCATAATGAAAAGTTAAATGTTTATGACGGATTGAGTGAATGAGCATAACATGAGGGCAGTGTAGTGCACCGAAAATCCGTTCCGCTTGCAGATTCACAGATTTTCGATGGTAATTGTAACTTACTGTAAATGGCTCTGGGACCTGGGAAATGGTCTGGGGAACACGTATCAATGGTCAAAATCTTTAAAATATCTACTGTATGTATCTAATCAAATTTTACTTAGAGATGGCCAAACTTCCTGAAGTTCAGTTTGTTTTAGAACTTCCATTAGTTATCCTGAGATTGGAGGTCGGGCCCCTGACACCCACCATCACCAGCGCGCCAAAGGTCTGCCATCAGCTGCCTTTAAACAGCTGATCGTGCGTATGAAGTAAACATATACATGCAATCAGCTGTTTAAAAGACCTGAACAGAACCAGAAGTTGATCACATGTATATTTACATAAACAGCTGTTTCCTAATGTACTTTACTGGAATCCACGGGTGGAGATAATGTCCTGAAAACTCAGGTGTGATTGAGCTGCTATGTGATATATTTCACACTTCTTTAAGATAATGGGATGTCCACAAGCTTTTTATAATGAGGGAAGAGTCCAATGCGCAAGCGTGAGAAAAGTAATTAAGGTACAAAAGGTTAGCAGTTTTCAGACTCTGGTTACCTTAAAGGAATAGTTCACTGCAATAGTGAACTATCCCTTTTCTACATTGATTGAAGCCAGGGAGGTTAAGGAGCTATGCCTTACCTCCTGTTCTTCAATCAATGTTTAGAAAGCCAGTAACGAACTTCTGAAAATCTTACCTTTCACGCGATCTGCTGTTACGCTATAATGCCTGATAATGCGCGTTATAGTGTAACAGAAGCAGGAAGCAGTCAGAAATTTCAGATTGCGTGAAAGTAAGATTTTCTGAAGTTCGTTCCTGGCTATCTAAACATTGATTGAAGAACGGGTGGTTAGGGATAGCTCCTTAACCTCCCTGGCTTCAATCAATGTAAAAAAAGGGATAGTTCGCTATTGCAGTGAACTATTCCTTTAAAGTGGTTGGAAGGCTTTTCATTCATGTGATCACAGTAATATAGACTAAAACCCCTTTGTTTATAATGTATGACAGTGTGCAGATAATATGATATTGTATGGGGCCCAGGAATGTGTATTCATTATCTTTTCTATGTTTGTATGAATTATTGACCAGATCTGCAGCACTTCCACAGAATTTAAATATAATATAGCCTATGGAGTCCTACAGTCCTTCTATTGTATGTATCTATTATTTAAATAAATTTGGTTCCAACATGTTGGTCAACCTGGTAACTATAGACCTGTAAGCTTAACATCAGTTGTAAGGACGGTGGTGGAAACTTTGTTACGGGACCATATCCTTGACTTTGTCTCCAGAACTGATTTTATTAGTAGTAGTCAGCATGGATTTATTAGAAATAGATTATACCAGACAAATTTACTTGTTTTTTATGAAGAACTGAGTAAGAAGTTTAGATTCTGGCATAGCAGTGGATGTGGTATATTATGCTGGATTTTGCTGAAGCTTTTGATACTGTGCCACATAGGCCACTAATGTATAAACTGAGGACTGTTGGTCTAGAAAAAAAACATTTGAACATGGATAGAGAATTAGTTATTGGATCGAAAACAGAAAGTGACAGTCAATGGTGCTACATTTATGTGGGCTAAAGTGGAGTGCTTCAGGGTTCTGTACTGGGGCCACTTCTTTTTAATCTGTTTATAAATGACATAGAAGGGGGCATTGAGAGCAAGGTCTCTATGCAGAGCTTTGAAAACTTCAAATGATGTGCAATTGCTGCAGGCTGACCTAGACAGATTATCAAAATGGGTAGCAGAATGGCAGATGAGATTCAATGTTCATAAATGTAAGGTGATGCATTTGGGGTGTAGCAATGCTGGTGCCACCTACACCATAAATAACTCTGCATTAAGTGAATCTCGACTGGAAAAAGATTTGGGGGTTCTGGTAGACTTTGGTGTAGCAAACAATGCCAGACAGCAACGACTGGAGCTAGCAAGATATTGTCTTGTATTTTTTTATTATTATTGTATATTTTTATTATTATTTATATAGCGCTAACATCTTCCATAGCGCTTTACAATTACATGTATATATTCACATCAGGCCCTGCCCCGAAGAGCTTACAATCTAAGAACATTTATTTGACACATACAACCTATCAGTATGTCTTTATGATTGTGGGGGAAACAGGAGTACCTGGAGGAGACCTTCAAACTCCTTGCAGATGTGTCCAAGGGTGAAATCGAACTCAGGACTTCAGCGCTGCAAGGCATCAATGCTAACAACCACTGAGCCACCGTATAAAGATGGGAATAGATCCAAGAGAAAAAAACATTATACTCACTCTTTACTAGGCACTGGTAAGGCCTCATTTGGAATATGCGGTCCTGTTTTGGAATCCCAAATACAAAAGAGACATCTTGGAAATGGAAGCAGTTCAGAGAAGGGCAACTAAAATATTAAAGGGAATGGAGAGACTTGACTATGCAGGCAGATTAGACAAGTTAGGGCTGTTTAGAGAAGCAGCGTTTGCATGGGGATATGATCACTTTATATAAATATATTAATAAGCCATAAAGTAAACTATCTGATGCATTGTTTACTAATTGTCATAACAGAGGACACGTGGACATTCTTTAAGATTAGAAGAAAAGAAGTTTCATCTACAGGTTAGGAAAGGTTTCTTTACAGTGAGACTAAAAGTGGACTAGATAAGTTTCTAGAACTAAAATATATTGAGAATTACTTGTATTAATATATATACACTGTAGTTCTTGTTGATCCAGGGATACTATATAATATTGAGAATTACTGGTATTAATACATATACTGTAGTTCTGGTTGGTACAGGGATACTATATAATATTGAGAATTACTGGTATTAATACATTTACTGTAGTTCTGGTTGGTACAGCGATACTATATAATATTGAGAATTACTGGTATTAATACATAAACTGTAGTTCTGGTTGGTACGGCAATACTATATAATATTGAGAATTACTGGTAGTAATACATATACTGTAGTTCTGGTTGGTACAGGGATACTATATAATATTGAGAATTACTGGTATTAATACATATACTGTAGTTCTGGTTGGTACAGGGATACTATATAATATTGAGAATTACAGGTATTAATACATATACTGTAGTTCTGGTTGATCCAGGGATAATTTCCGATTGCCGTTTGGAGTCAGGAAGGAATTATTTCCCTTTTTTACCAGTTTTTTTTGTCTTTCTCTGGATCCACTGTTAGGTAGGTTTAAAAAGGAGGGTGAAAAGGTTGGACTTGATGGACACATGTCTTTATTCAACCTCAATTAATATGTTACTATGTTTACCTAAACATCTAGCCGTCCTACTTATTATTTTTTACTTATATTGTTTTTCTAATATATCTAAACAAGGAAAAACTCATTCAGATAAATGAGTATGGATGACACACAAAAATTCATTCAAAACCAAGTCCATAAGCGTCCAGACATGCAAAAATTCATTCAAAACCAAGTCCATAAGCGTCCAGACAAGAGTCTTACAAGAGTCCAGCCACATATATTTAGCAATGTGTTAAAGGGACGCCAACCTGATGAAATCATATTTCTGTAAATAGAGAAAAGATACGTTTCGCACAGCTACCCTCTGTAACTCAGTAGGATACCAGCACTGGGGATAAAAATAATTATTTTAATTTTAAGAAAAGGAAACCGTTTCCCCTAATTAGTGCAGAAACCTGTAATGAAATTAGTGAGGGTCAACTGAGGGTAAGTAATTAAAACCTTAAAAATGTTTACTAGTTATACAATAAAAGGTTAGAGAAAAGGTTAGATATATATATAGGTTAGATATACATAGACTAAAAATAGCAAAACCACTATGTGCCAAGAGATAGGAATGAGAAAAGACCTATATATCCCTAATCATTGGTTGAAAGGTAATCAATGCCTCTAAGCTGGCTAGCTCTAAGTAGGTGAAAGCCCTGAGCACTCAGTGCTCTCCTAGTTTATAATGAAGATTCCCTAATCTCAGTGACACAATAGGGATGCACAATAAAAAACATCAATAGTATTACATCTCTGGCATGAAAGCCATAATAAAATTGTTCACAGACATGCACAAATGAGCCATATCCCTTATCAGATGTAGCAAGCTGTAGTGCATCTGTTCAGGAGATGGCCCGGATGTGTTAGATGTGGCTAACAGGAATTTCATATGGTTAGGTTAGCTTTTGATAGAGTTTGTTAGGTTAGATTAGTTAGATTTGTTAGGACCCTGTTGAAACAGTTTTAAAGTACAAAATTATCAAAACTTTTGCCACACCAACACACAAAGCCACACCCACTTTTCCACTGCGACAATAGGTGCCTTTCAAAAGTTTTTCAGGTGCCAAAAACCCTAGGGACACCCCTGTATGTGATCACCATCCCTGCCTCTTTCTTCCTTCAATCCAACTCTCCAATTAGAACTTAGGGTAGGTGAGGAGTGCACAATTCAATGGGGGAGACATGGAAAGCAGGTACATACTGTATTTCATGTCAATACTGTCAGCTTGAAAGGATTAAAGTTACTATTCTGCTGGCACTAAGTTTAAATGCCAATACTCTGGGAAGTGCTTGCACCGAAGGATTAATATTTAATAACGTCAGAAAAGTATTTAATTTTTCTTGTGGGCCGTCCCACAAAATCAACAGGTCATCAATGTATCTAGGCCATAATAATATATAGTCATGGTATCATCATCACTAAATACTACAATCTCCTCCCACCACCCTAGAAATAAGTTGGCATAGATAGGGGCACAGGCAGTTCCCATAGCCGTGCCCCTTACCTGAAGGTAGTGGTGGGAGTTGAAAATAATAGTTGGATATAAAATTTGTTGTTATTATTTATATATATCTTTATTTAATAAATATGGACCTGCCTTCAAACCATGTTGGTGTTGGTAGATGTGTATAATGATTTGACATCTGCTGTCACCAACAGGGTAGTGTCCTGTATTTGTAATTCATTTATCTTAGCCAGAACCTCCATAGTGTCTCTCAAATATGAGTTTAGATTAGTAACGTGTTGTCTGAGTTTGACAAATATTATTTGTCAGAGATTAGTTTGGTTATATATGATTGATTAATTAGGTTGGTAAAAACTGTGGTGGAATTTATCTGCAGTTTTGGTTATCTGGTTAAATCTGATAATTGTTGTCGTATTTCCAACCTATACATGTCAGACCAAAGTACCACACTCCCCCCTTTATCAGAGGGTTTAATGTTATACTCATTCTTATAAAATGTCCCCCATATTATATAACAACAATAGCTCACATGATATTATTGAAAATGTGCTCTATATGTTATTTAACAAATGGCCAACTAATCTGATGCAGGTACTTGCCTTGATATGTAGCATATCCTATATAAAATCCACGCATGAATTTCCATCTGAAGGATTCCTATCTACGTATAAAAATACTTACCATTGGTTCTCCAAATAAGAAGCGCTGTGATATTTACCCTTTACTATCAGGAATACCTACCCTATATCTAAGTCTGATTCTACTGATGGGAATATGATTCATATAGCAAAGTGCTTTCTTTTTATAATGGAGGTCACCCATTTAATAATACTAGAATTGCAGGGCACTAGCTAATGATTCACTTGTAGGCTGTTGCTACAGGGCTATCTGAAATATAAGTGGAATATAGAAAGTAGAAAAAAATGTTCAGATGCACTTAAAATAAGGTAATCTAAAAATCCTATTGATACTGTGGCCATCATCCCTCAGACAAAGTAATATAGGTATAAAGTGCACATGTAATATATATATTGTTAAAAGGTAAGCAGCGTATTATAACATAAGTAAGAGGAAGATAGACAAAAAGTTACCGTGCAGCATCAGTAGCAGTACATAGCCAGGACCAGACCACTGCAGCCAGACGCGTATTGTCTAGAAAGACTTCAGCAATGGCCAGTAAAGCGATACACACTTGCAGTTTAAGTAGCAGAAATGGCAGCAGGGATCTCACCCATTTGGGGTCTTCTCTCTTTTAATTATTTAGAACATCAATCTGGAGAATATACATTATATAGACTATGGACATCCTATATAATAAAACCCTAAGTGTGCGTCCCTGTGTCTGTGTGTGTCTCTGCAGTTCCTATTGACTCACCACTAGAGGCAGAGTCTCTGCAGTTCCAATTGACTCACCACTAGAGGGAAAGTCTCTGCATTTCCTATTGACTCACCACTAGAGGGAGAGTGTCTACAGTTCCTATTGGCTCACCACTAGAGGGAGAAACACAGGAAACACACGGAGGGAGAACAGCAATTAAACAGACAGCAGTTAAGGTTGCTTGGGACAGGGGCCCCTGGATTTGAAACAGAGGGGCCCCTGGATTTGGGACAGAGGGGGGTCCTGGATTCGGGACAGATGGGGGGGCCCTGGATTTGGGACAGAGGGGCCCCTGGATTTGGGACAGAGGGGGGTCCTGGATTCGGGACAGATGGGGGGTTGCTGGATTTGGTACAGAGGGGGGGCCCTGGAATTTATGGACAGAGGAGGAGCCCTGGATTTGGGACAGAGGAGGAGCCCTGGATTTGAGACAGAGGGGGCCCTTGGCCTTGGAATGAGGGGGGACTCTGGCATTGGGACACTAAGAGGGTACTCTGGCCTTGGGACATGGAGGAGAACTATGGCCTTGGGACACTAAGGGGGCACTCTGTGCTTCTAGCGCCCGTTATTGTAGCGGGCTTAATGTCTAGTATCTGTATAATAAGGGATAGAGAAGAATATCCCCCTATCTTTCTTGTTTTAAGGGTATTTTCGACCCACTAGTTATCCTATGCAATTAACCTTGAAGGGTTAATAACCTTTTTCTAATGTATCAGTCACACACAATTACAGCAAAAATCCAAGCTCCTCTCTTTCGGCTCATCATCCAATAATATGCACTCTATGAGGAGGCGTTACGGAGGTGTGTCATTTTTAGACACTCTGATTGGCCCTTTTTTGGATCTATGGGATGTGAGGGGAGGAGAGTGAATAATGCAAGACCAAACCTAAACTTTTTTTAAAATATATTAATAGTAAGAAGAGGAAGACTGAAAATGTGGGACAATTAAAGGATATGTACTGTGGGATTTTTTTAATTGCCCATTACTAAAGATGAACTAGAACTCGAACTCGAACCCAAGTTCATGCCGAACTTATCGAGTTCAAACAGACTCACACTTTTCAAACTATCCCGGACCCGGATTTGTCGAACTTTCAAAAATTCGATTATTATCCCATAAACGATTCGAACATTCAATAATTATCGAATTCAAAAATCGAACGATCTTCGAATTGTTTATGGTATAATTATCGAATGTTCAAATCGTTTATGGGCTAATTATCAAAAATCAAACGCAGGAGTTCGAAAGTACCACTCATGAGAATAAAAACGATTTTTTGAAAGTTCTGGATATTCAAACATTTTCCCCAGACCATTTCCCAGGTCCCAGAGCCATTTACATTAAGTTACCATTGATATTTTAATTGTATTTCGTTAGAACTTTTCAAACTATTTGACCGGAACTTTCTATATAGTTCGAAAGTTTGAAAAACGGACAGAACGGAAGTTCGGACAGAATGGAAGTTTGGTCATATCTACCCATTACTGGAAACTATCATTCTTCCCAACTATCACTGTACCATTTTTTGTTGATTTTTCAGCTGTCAATCAAGTGCCGTAGCATCATAAACTAGTTTTGCTGTAGCTGGAATGGTGAAAGTTGGTACGTGAACTGCATGGTGGGAAATTACCTCTCCCAATGCTGCCTCATAGAGATTACTGAGCACGCTTGCCCTCACAGAGAGTCATAAAGTCTGTCAGGGAGCTGTGGACTGAGCTTGGGCAAGTGAAGTACTGGGTTGGAGATATGCATGAGGTAAATTAATTTTTCAGGGCACAATTCCTTTAAATAATGAGAATGAGATAGTTACAGAGGTTACTGATAACACAAACATCTTAAAAATGTTTTACCTT
Organism: Hymenochirus boettgeri; assembly: GCA_019447015.1. NCBI lineage: Eukaryota > Metazoa > Chordata > Amphibia > Anura > Pipidae > Hymenochirus > Hymenochirus boettgeri. The sequence goes on along the minus strand of CM033470.1, from coordinate 289,253,694 downwards.
TGTATACACTATAGTAGATCCAAATACACATAGCATAGAGTATAGTAAAAACAATTATATAATAAATGCAATTACACTTAACTGAGGATATAGGATATACAACTATATAATTTTAATATCAAGAAAATTCCTGGACCAGATAAAATACATATTTGGGTCCTTAGGGAATTATGTTATCCAGGCCATTGTTTCTTATTTGCTCAGATTCCCTCATGTCCAGAAACATGCCTCTAAATTGGAAAAAAGCTGAAGTAATTCCAATATTCAAAAAACGTAGTCATTCACAGTCTGGTAATTACAGACCTGTGAGTTTAACTTTAGTAGTGGGATGGATACTGGAAAGTTGGCAGTAATCAGGATGCATTTCGGAGGAATAGATCTTGTTAAACAAACTTGCTAGGCTTTTATGAGGAAACGAGTAGGAATTTGGAATCTGGTACTTAAAGACTGAAGGGTTCTCTGTAAAGGTGTAATGATGAACTATTGTACATTCCTTTAGCTTTTCCTAAAAAAACAATTCTAAGAGGGGTGGGGAGAAATAAAAATTATTACAGAGAAATTAACAGCTTCCCAGTATGTGGACAAGCCAAAAACACAAAAGTAAAGGGGGAAAAATGATTTGTGATCATGAAAAAATTTTTCCCTGGTATCTCCACGGCAGTGGGAATCAATGGGTTAACTTCCCTTTGCACAAGCGTGACAGGTGTTTTTGTTTAGCCAATAAATTGGACTGGTTCCACCCCCTTACCATGCCTCTTTTCCTGTCCTCGCGTGAATAGGTAACATCAGAAGCTCTCCTCCGCCTTCCTTAACGGGTCTCTAGCCTCTCCCCGTTATTGTAACCCAACCAGGCACTTGTGCAATGTTGGGTAAGCAGCCACAAGTCCGATTCAATTCGGCTCCAGCTACCCTGTATCATCGCAGCTACTACTTCCGCGTTCCACTGACGCACTTCCGGTCTGATTTCGTCACTTCCGGTTTCCTTCCCAGCGTATCTACAGATATATTCAAGCAGTTTGGCGCGAATTCAGCCTCTCCTCTGCTGCTGGATGCACACACAGGGTTGCTGCTGCTCTCCTGCTCATACAGTCTTAAGCTGTAAGTTCTGGTGGTTCACAAAACTCTTATGTGACCCCACTCAGTATATATATATATATATATATATATTAATGCTTCTTATGTCTGCTGTTTGTTTTCTTTCCAGTGCCTTATCATGTCTTCTAAGAGACACAGCTCTGGATCCAGGGGGTGAGACAACCTTAAAGAGAGTGCTCTATCAGTACATCACATACATGATGCATGTACTCATACACATAACTACTTGTTATTCTTTTCTTATATTTCAGCCCTTCTCCTACCAGGGGGGAGGAAGAAACAAGAACACACAAATCCAAAAAACAGGAATGTGCTTTATGTGAACAATTTACAGCTCGTGGGAAGAAACTCTGTTCTGATTGTATCAATGAGAAAAATAACACACCCACTCTACAGCAGATTTCGGATATAGTCAAGGATATTATGCAGACATCCCTACAATCCATGACTCAACAGGCAGCAAACATTGCGATGACCCAGATGTCAGCCATACCGGTCGACCATTCTCATCAAGCAGATTCTCCTCTCCCAACAACGGAAGCTAGAGAAATAGAAGATCTGGAGCCAAACACTGAGGAAGGAACCTCAGCGGTACAGTTCACCCAAGATTCCCTCGACAATCTAATCTCAAAAATGAGAGCCACACTCAGAATTGCACCTGAACAACCATCCACATCATCAGGGGACCTTATGTTTAAAAAGAAACATCAAGACCCGATAGTGTTTCACTTTCACCAACAAATTCAGGACATAATCGCCTCAGAATGGAGAAACCCTGGTAAGAAATTCTGCCTATCCCAGAAGTTCACAAATATTTATCCCTTCCTAGAGGAAGACATGACAAATCTGGAGCAGGCTCCTAGAATCGACACCCCCATAGCCAAAATGGCTAGAAAGGTAACTCTAGCCACAGACGAATCAATTCTGTTACGAGACCCCATGGACCGGAAGGAAGAAACAGCTCTGAAAAGAGCCTTCACTGTGGCAGGTGCAGCCATGAGACCCCCAGTGGCTATCACTAACCTAGCCAGAGCAAACAACATTTGGCTCCAGGATCTAGAATCTGCTATATCACAAGGTGTACCCAGATCAGAACTCATTAAATATTTACAGGATATCAAGTCTGCGAATGAATTTATATCTGAAGCTTCATTAGACTCTGTGAAACTGATTGCAAAATCTATGGGCTATTCCATAGTGGCAAGACGCGCACTATGGCTCAAACAATGGAGAGCCGACATTCACTCCAAACAGGGTCTATCAGTCATCCCATTTGAAGGGAATCTACTGTTTGGGAAAAAATTAGAAGATCTAATTGATAGCAACTCAGTTAAAAAGAGTCTCCCAGTTCAAAACAAAATATTCAGACCACAATCAAACCAAAGACAACCAAATATTCGAGACGCCAAACAATACAAGCCAGGTAAGCCATATTCTCAAAGACCTTTTTGGAGGAACGACAACCAACAACCCTTTCAATGCTTTAGGAACACATCAAACAGAGGGAGAAAATCCTGACTGGAGGTCATCAACCAAAACAACGGTAGGGGGAAGATTGTCCCATTTCTACACAACATGGGAAACTTCAACATCCGACTCCTGGGTAAACAGATCCATCCCCCAGGGATACAAACTGTAATTATCACAGGAACCCCTACCGCCAGATTTGCCCCATCAAGAAATCCTGCTCTCCCTCAAAACAAGGAAATATTCTCAAACGCCGTAGCAAACTTATTACAACAAAAAGTTATAGAACCAGTCCCTCCAAATCAAGTAAGGAAGGGCATATACTCTCCTTTATTTCTCAAAAAGAAGAAATCAGGCGAAGCAAGAGTCATCCTGGACCTCCGATTCTTAAACAAATTCATCGTTCAAAAGAAATTCAAAATGGAAACCCTCAAATCCATTACCCAACAAATCAAACCTGGCGACTGGATGGCAAAAGTCGACCTCAAAGACACATACTTACACATACCAATATCGACCATTCACCGGAAATTTCTCAGATTCTTCATCCTCAAACAACACCTGCAATACAAAGTGCTCCCATTTGGCTTATCATCAGCCCCGAGGGTATTTACCAAAATCTTTGCTCCACTCCTAGCTCTTCTAAGAATACAGGGAGTCCACATCTTCGGATATTTGGACGACATCCTCATCAAAGCAAGAAACAAGGAGACCCTGTTATCCCACATCAAGGTCACCCTCCTATGTCTCACATCTCATGGCTGGCTAATAAATCACAAAAAATCCATCCTATCCCCTACTCAACAACTCACATTTTTAGGGGTCAACATAAACACTGTACAAATGCAGGCTTCCCTTCCCCAAAACAGGATAGCAGACATCATGACAGAGATCAGGAACATCACCAAAATCCATTTCTCAACAGCAGAAATCTGCCAAAGAGTCCTAGGGAAACTCATAGCCACCAAAGATGCAGTGAAATGGTCAATGAGACACTCCAGACCTCTCCAGATCCAGCTCCTAGGACAATGGAGACCTGGACAGAACCCACAGCAACTTATCTACCTTCCAGCATCCCTGATATCAGAATTGAGATGGTGGCTGAACACCAACAATTTAAAACCCATAAACCTGGACCCTCCCCAATGGAGAACTATAGTCACAGACGCCAGTCCAAGGGGATGGGGAGCAACTTGCCTGAACAAATCAGTTCAGGGAATTTGGGACAATCACACAGCAGCCAGCTCACAGAACTTCAGAGAACTGTCAGCAGTACTGCAAGCCCTGAGGGCATTCAAGTCACTCATCAGGCATCTATCAGTCATGATCCATTCGGACAACATAACTGTGGTATCATATCTGAACAAAGGGGGTGGCACACGCAGCACCCAACTTTGGGAGAAAACCATGGAAATATTGGATCGGGGAGAGAACAACCTACACTGCATCCAGGCAGTTCACATTCCAGGGACCCAGAATCAGATTGCGGATTATCTGAGCAGGAAGCAAATAATGCCGGGGGAATGGTCTCTCAATCAGAACATTTTCCTCAGACTATGCCAAACCCTGGGCTATCCTACCATAGACTTGATGGCCACAAGCTGGAACAACAAAACCCAGAAATTCTGTTCCTGGTTCAAGGACAACCAAGCCCTAGCAACCAACTCCTTATCTATACCATGGAAATTCAGCCTAGCTTACATATTTCCTCCATTCCCAATTATTCCGAAAGTAATAGAGAAAATCCAGAAGGACAAAGCACTAGTCATAGCAATTCTACCCTGGTGGCCGAGGAGACCTTGGTTCCAATGGGCTCTATCCAAGACAATCTCCCAACCAATCCAACTTCCCCAGATCAGGAACCTGATCAGTCAAGGGCCAATACTTCACCCAGATCCATTCAGCCTCAAGCTCACGGCATGGTTGTTGAAAGGAAATTCATGCAACTCAGAGGTGTTTCAGACAAGGCAATCTCTACCTTAATGTCATCCAGAAAACCCTCAACATCTCACTCTTATTACAAAACATGGCAAACATTCTCAGAATGGTGTACAAACAAGCAACTCCACTCCGAGAACATATCAGTAGGAATCCTCCTTGATTTCCTCCAAGAAGGATTCGACAAAAAACTAAGTCTTTCTACTCTGAAAAAACAAATATCTGCAATATCCGCAATATCCAACACCCGTTGGGCTCTAGACCCACTAGTAATCAGATTCTTATCAGGTTGTCCAACACCTACGACCACAAATCAAGTCAAAGTGCCACCTTGGGATTTACCGTTAGTCCTCAACTTTCTCCAGTCCCCTACATTCGAACCCATGGAATCATCATCCATCAGAAACATCACTTTTAAAACTCTCTTTCTGGTAGCTGTGGCCTCAGCTAGAATGAAATCAGAGCTCTAAGAGCTTCTCCACCATAATTAATTTTATGAATGATAAAGTATCCTCAGAACAGATGTAACGTTTCTTCCCAAAGTAGTATCATCATTCCATCTTAACAAGACATAGTCTTACCAAACATGCCAGAAGGAATCACTCCCTTGACGTAGGCCAAGCTTACGCTACTATATCGAAAAAACTTCAACATTCCGGAAATCAGATGCTCTGTTCATTCTATTTTCAGGGTCCCGCATTGGAAACCAACCATCCAAGGCAACCATAGCATCTTGGATTACGCAGGTGATAAGGCAAGCTTATACAACAAATTCATCAGAACAACCTATGAAAGTCTCAGCCCATTCAACCAGAGCAGTAGCAACCTCCTGGGCTTTTTCGGCAAGAGCCTCTCCAGAGGAGATATGCAAAGCGGCCACTTGGTCCTCTTTGTCTACATTTATTAAACAATACAAACTAGATGTTTATTCCCGTAGCCAAGCCGAATTCGGTAATAAAGTATTGGCTTCAACCAATATACTAAAAAAAAAAAAAATCTATATAGCCAGAAGACTATATATACAAATAAATTCATTTTCTGCAACTTATACTTGTCCCCTCCCTCAAATTTCTGCTTACTAAATCCCATTGATTCCCACTGCCTTGGAGATACCAGGGAAAACAGAAAATCTATACTCACCAATCGTGATTTTCTTTTCCTGGTGTTGACACAGCAGTGGGAAGCTCCCACCCATCTCTAAACTATGCTCGGAACATGGTAAAAGGCATGGTAAGGGGGTGGAACCAGTCCAATTTATTGGCTAAACAAAAACACCTGTCACGCTTGTGCAAAGGGAAGTTAACCCATTGATTCCCACTGCCGTGTCAACACCAGGAAAAGAAAATCACGATTGGTGAGTATAGATTTTCTGTTATCCAAGATGATTACTTTGGGTCCCCTCAATTAGTATGTCTATAGATAAGAGGGTATGTTAACATTCCAAACATATCAGGGACAATGCAATATAGGGTGCCTAATGAGTGTAAAGCTGGATATAAACTTTAATATAGGGATTATTCTGACTGTTAAAGTGAGCAGCTCAATAATGAGTGTTCCTGTGACTGATAAACGTTCACTGGTTGGTGAGCAGCCATAAATTTTCTTTAGTACACCCCTCTGTACTAAAGTAAGGGAGTCGGCCCTGGAAAAAGCAATATCAATTTTGTTTTGCCAAAACTGCTTGTATATGTAGCAGTGAGGGTGTCTTCATTCGTACACCTCATACAATATTATCAGGGAGTCCACTAGTTAATCCCAACTTTATTCTACTACCGCACAAGTCAGGTCTGGTAATATTTGAAGAGACATAGGTATAGTATTGTATTTGAGGTTGAATAAAGATATACGTCCATCTTGTCCGACCTGCTGCTGATACCTCGGTTGCCTAAAACTAACTTAAACTTTTTCTTTTACCAGCAAAATTATGTTACATGTAAATGAACAGGCAGACAATCTTTTTGGGTGAAATAAATGGCCACAGCTTTATTGACACATTATAACATCATGTGATCAATTAATTAGCCAAATTATAATTTGCATCCTTGCATATTAATTATATGTAAAACCCCCAACTAGCCGTAGCCATTGCTAGATGCCAAGCCTCTGTATCCCCAGAGGGCATGTAACGGCTCAACATAACCTCTGCAAGGATGCCCCCGCCGCTGTGACTCCAACAAAACTTTTTTACCCCTTTTTTCAAACCATAAATCACTTCATAATAAATAGGGAGGGAGGGTGGGGAGATTCTCCTCCTGGTAGCAATTTACACAAAATGGCGGCCGCCTCCTCGTGCTCCGCCCCCTTTATAGTCCCGGTGACGTCAGCGCTGACGTCACCGCTCGCGCCATTCTCCTGGGTCTCGCGAGATCTGCCGGGCCAATCCGCGAGCGCGCCATGACGTAATGACGTCACGCGCTCGGCCGCGACCAGCATCCATCACAGGAGGCGGAGCTACCCGCGCTAACTACAACCCCCAGCATCCTCGCGGGGCGGCGCCGCAGGTCAGACGCTCCGGCCCCCTAACTCGGGTCGGAGCTACCAAACCTACAACACTTCCTGCCTAACTGTTGATCCAGAGGAAGGCAAAAAAACAGTATGAAGGGGGGGGGGTCATTTTAATCGAAAATATCCCTAGATCAACTTCAACTTTGTGTATCAATACCAGAAACCCACAACATTCTTTATTTTTAGAAACTCGTACTTTTTACGTTTTCTTTTTAAACTATCCAATGAACCTGCCATCACCACGTCCAATGGAAGACAGTTCCATAGTTTTACCGTACTCACAGTGAAAAACCCTTTATGAACTTGAAGACTAAACTTCTTTTCTTCCAATCTTAAGGATGTCCAAATCGAGCAGGTCCTCCACTTTTTTCTATACTTCCTATACATTACTCACTGGCTGGTACACTTCCTCTGCCTCTGTATGAGTTAAATATGTGCCACACAGTAGTATAGGAGGCTTCTCCTCTGCAGCTTCAGGAATGGAAATTAACAATTGGCCATGATGCAAGGGTCATGCCCAAAACTGACTGTCAGACCCAGCAGCTGCAGAGGAAATAGAGCCACAGTGAGGGATCCTGCATTTTTGATAAAGATAAGTATAGTGAAAAGTAAGTATGAGAGAAGGGGCCTTAATAACTGGTTCAATTTTCACTCTGAGGGCAGACATGTAGAAGGTTCCCCAGGATGCCTTGGAACAAAATACCACATGTATTTTTTGTTGTCTTACCAAAAAATATCAACTTAACCAGGGGTGGGCAATTCATTTACCCATCAGGCCGCACAAGAAATCTGGACTGTAATAGGCCAGAACAATACCCAATTCTGCTCAATATTAATTGGATCTCTTAATTGAGAGAGACTAAAGGACACATTCACCCCTCCAAGCAAACTTTTGCAGATAGAGTAATCACCCACAAACCCAGTTTACCTTTTTCTCCAGCACTCCTAAATCCAAATATCTTACCATGAACTCCTCCGGTCCCTCGCCACTCTCTGCCGCACTTCTAAATTGCAGCCGTCAGTCATGTCTGTGACAGTGATGTCATGTGCGATGATTTACGACAGCTGTACTGCCCTATGGCTGTGCAAGCTCATAAAGCAGTAAAGGAGAAGACAGAGAGCAGTGAGATGAGTGGGGGATTTTAAGTTATGAAATCAGGACAAAGGAGCCCTGGGGAGTAAAGTTATTATTGTGAAAAGGGGTTTGCTTAATCATTTGATCACATCATTATTTGTTAATGCAAGAAAAAAATGAACACAATAAAAATAAATCAATTTATATATTATTTTTCGTCTTAGGAATATTTTTGTGGGTACAGATCTAGTAGCAGGGGGCTGCTTAGGGACAGCCAAGGGGCTGCATAACCTTTTTAAAATTATTTTGTAACAAACATATTATGGAAACTAATCTGCAATATATTGGTTAAAGTAATAATTTATCTTTAACATTTTGCATTCAAAAGGACATAGCCACTATAAAAAGAAATTCCACCATCTTACAATCGTCTGAACCTAGCCCTGATTTCAGTAGATGGGCCAGTGCACATACTGCTTTTTCCTACAAATATACTTATACATGGATATTTAATGTGATAAAATGAAAAGCTAAAGAAATGAGATACAGTTTTCATTTTTTGAATGCAAAGGAAATGGCAAAGCTTAATACATCATGCCTTATCTTTAAAGGAGACCTAAACCTAAATTTTGCACACACAAAAAAAACCCATAACCTAAAGGCACCCCACTAAGAACAGGGGGTGTGGTGTGGACATGCAAGTCATTTCTTCAGTATAACAGTAGTACATAGAATAGCTTGTATTAGGTAATTGTCGTTTCCACATTGAGCGTTTGCTAGCATATAAAGCTCATTATAAATGTATTGGAGGTTTAATAAAGAGACTTATAATTCACAAGAAGGTAGATACTTCATTATTTAGCATGCACATTCCACAGGATAACTAGAATATCAAAGGACATCTGCCATTGAACTTCATCATTATCCATTCGGTTCCCAACCTGCTGATTTAGGGCTTCACGGTTACAGGCCTTGTGTTCACCGAAGGAGACATCAATAGGCCCCACCGAGCACTGCAATGAATTGTAAGTGGTCTACTTGGATCACAGGGATATGAGGGGGCTGTGCACCCAATTGTGAAGATAGGGTCAGTTAGGGCCATTTTGTAGCACTGTTGATCATCGAGTGTCCGCACTTTAAATACTTTAAAAAGGAAAAAAAAGAAAACAGTATTGTAAAACCTGTATTGAGCTGTTTGTGTTATAGTTGAAGTTTTGCCTATCTTCCCACTGTAATACCATTATTAACCTGCCTTTCCCTTTTCTGAGTAAATGCAATTTTCTTGAATTTTTCTTTTCTGGTTACGGAATCAAACCACCTGCCTTGCCCCTCGGTTTACAAAGCAAAGAATAACATTCAATACCCTTCTTTGCTGCAGCATTTGTGCATAGCAGTCTATTTTGGGAGTTAAACTGCTGTGAGATCAGCAAACAGTGTTACGGGTGATGGAGTAGAAGTTGAAAAGCCTGAATTGTGTGCGGAGGGCAAACTGTGTTGTATAAATCCGTTCTTTGTTGTTTAAAGTCAAGCCAGATTTCTATTCCAGAAGCAATGTACAAAAGATGAAGTAAAGGCTTGGAATGAAATCTCACTGTCATATGGTGCAGAATATCCAATTGCCATAACTTATAAGAAGTTTGTTCTACATCACGCAGGATCCACAACACGAATGTTCTCCATTGAAGAAGTCTGCAGGGTCTAGATTGATCAGGAGCCATAAAATGCTACAAAATCCATTACTGGAGATATTTTTCTCTGTTAGCCCACAGTGCTGTTTCAAGAAAAAATGAGCGACTAACAGTCTGCTGGGATATGTTCACCAACTGCACTGGTATGTTACACATAACAGTATTTCTATATCTCTATAATAAATCTAATACGTTGGGTGCATAGTATAAATCTGTATTGCTACAACTAGTAGTTTAGTAGTTTAGAAACTGAGTTTACAAGCTTTACATGCCTTTCCTAAGGACACACACAATCAGAATTTAATCATGTGTGTGTGGATTTGAAGTTTAGTATTCTTTCATGCTTTCACTGGAGCGCCTGAATGTGGTAGCCCATATCCAAATCAATCCTATATAATAAAATGCAAGTGTGCGTCCCTGTGTCTCTGTGTGTGTGCCCTGCAGTTACCTCTTTTTGCTAAGTGCCCCGAATGTCCTGCTAGCGCTTTGATAGCGCAAGTGCCCCGAACTTGCTAATGTGCGCTGACTGCCCTCCTTCCCGCCCTCCTACCAGTGCACAGCGTGTACAGCAGGGAGAGCGGGAGATTTAAACTCCTGCAAGTGGAGAGTGTGGCAGACAGAGGGAGAGAGAGAACATACTGAATCCTCCCTTCAGCGCAAGTGCCCCAACCCTGCTAATGTGCGCTGAATGCCCTCCTTCCCGCCCTCCTACTAGTGCAAAGCAGGGAGAGCGGGAGATTTAAACTCCTGCCAGTGGAGAGTGTGGCAGACAGAGGGAGAGAGAGAACATACTAAATCCTCCCTTTAGGACATCCCCAACACAGCTAATTCTACTCACGATTTACAATCCCTCCCTGGCTGATTTACAATCCCTCCCTGGCAGGGTCCCTCCACGATCACATTGTGGGCGGGTCACATCAATTGTAGCCGATGCAGAGTGCTGTGCAGGAAAGAGGAGGGACTGAGGAATTTCCAACTCGCTTCTGTTTAACAGCAGGCAATGGGCATGTCTTGGGAATCACATTAGATAGATAGATAGATAGATAGATAGATAGATAGATAGATAGATAGATAGATAGATAGATAGCAGAGATAGATAGCAGAGATAGATAGATAGATGATAGATAGATGATAGCAGACATAGATAGATAGCAGAGATAGATAGATAGATAGATGATAGATAGATGATAGATAGATGATAGATAGCAGAGATAGCAGAGATAGATAGATAGATAGATAGATAGATAGATAGATAGATAGATAGATAGCAGAGTTAGTTAGATAGATAGATAGATAGATAGATAGATAGATAGATAGATAGCACAGTAACAGAGTTAAATAGATAGATAGATAGAAAGCAGAGATAGATAGATAGATAGATAGATAGATGATAGATGATAGATGATAGATGATAGATGATAGATGATAGATGATAGATAGATAGATAGATAGCAGAGTTAGTTAGATAGATAGATAGATAGCACAGTAACAGAGTTAAATAGATAGATAGATAGAAAGCAGAGATAGATAGATAGATAGATAGATAGATAGATAGATAGCAGAGTTAGTTAGATAGATAGATAGATAGATAGATAGATAGATAGATAGATAGCACAGTAACAGAGTTAAATAGATAGATAGATAGAAAGCAGAGATAGATAGATAGATAGATAGATAGATGATAGATGATAGATGATAGATGATAGATAGATAGATAGATAGATAGATAGATAGATAGATAGATAGATAGATAGATAGATAGCAGAGTTAGATAGAGAGACACAGAGAGATAGACAAGAAGCAGACAGACATAGATAGAGAGACAGATAGACAATAGGCAGACAGACAGATTAAAATAGATAAACAAGAGGCAGATATATAGATAGAGATAGATATACAGAGAGAGAGAGGGACAGATAGAGATAGATAGGGGGCAGAGGTCGATGTAGAAGGTACAAGAAGGTCTCCCTGGCCAAAGATGTGGGCAAGTGTCTGACTACAACTGAACACAACAGTAAGTTTAAAATTACCAAATTGCTACCAGTATATAATGAAATTGCCAGTTTACTGTGTCTTTGTGTCATTAATTTGTGTCCAACTCTGATCTCTATTTCTGAGTCTATTTCACTGTCTTTCTGTCTGTTTATCACTATCGGGCTGTGTGTCTATGTTTGTGGTTGTCTATCTGTCTGTGTCTTTTTGGCCATCTCTATTAAATACATGGTGGGTGTGGCTTAATTGAGGTGGAGAAAGGGGAGTGACCTAAAAAATTTGTGCCGCGCTATGCGCGGTGCATGCAGTGCCCATAAGTGCCCATGATCTTCTTAGACCCTAGATACGCCCCTGCCTCCAGGCAATTACAGAGTGCATTGACAGTGCTCTACCTCCCCCACCGCAGCCTCTCAGCCCCTTCATTTCCTTTCGTGCAGGAAAGTCTTTACTGTGCGGCATAATTTACTTTTGCGTACCTCCATCAGCGTACCTTCAGTAACACACGCGCCGGTTGATTATGTGCATGCGCGGATAGCGTTGTCATGGTAACTGTTTAGACGCGCCGGTTGATTATGCGCATGCGCGGAAAGCGTTGTCATGGTAACTGTTTAGACGCTAAAGCGTATGGATGGCTGCACAGTACCTGCTATTTCCAGGTAATAGCGTAACAGTTAAAGAGACAGAAGACCTCTTTAGAGAACACGCCTAAAGGAAAAGGACAGTTAGCTTATGAAGGGCTGAGGGAAAACAGTTCTATCCAAAGTGTATGGACAGGGGCTGAGGGGAAAAAAAGTCCCTTCAAAGTGTATGGACAGGGGTGAGGGGAAAAGGTCCCTCCAAAGTGTATGGAAATATTTATATTCATATTTATATGAAAAATAAATGTTTCTACACATGTTTTCTAGCGCCCGTTTATTTAACGGGCTTAATGTCTAGTATATATATAAAATCCCAAATTATGTGATTCTGTGTGTGTGTGTGTGTGTGTGTCACTACAGTTCCTATTGACTCACCACTAGAGGGAGAAACACAGGAAACAAGCACAGAGGCAGAACACAGTAATTACATAGACTGCGAGTAAGGTTGCTTGGAACAGAGGGGAGCCCTGGATTTGGGACAGAGAGAGGGCTCTGGATTTGGGACGAGGGGGGGCTACATTTGGGACAGAGGGGGTAACCCTGAAATTGGGACAAGGGGGGGCTTGATTTGGGACAGAGGGGGACCCGGGATTTGGGATTGAGGGGGGCTCGATTTGGGACAGAGGGGGGACCCTGGATTTTGGACCGAGGGGGGTCTCGATTTGGGACAGGGGGGGACCCTGGATTTAGGATAGAGGGGGGACCCTGGATTTAGGATAGAGGGTGGGACCCTGTATTTGGGATAGAGGGCAGGGACCCTGGATTTGTGACAGAGGGGGGGCTCGATTTGTGACATAGAGGGGGACCCTGGATATAGGATAGAGGGTGGGACCCTGGATTTGGTATAGAGGGGAGGGACCCTGGATTTGGGACAGAGGGGGGACTCTGCATTTGGGGCAGAGGGGTGAACCCTGGATTTGGGAAAGAGAGGGGACCCTGGATTTGGGACGATAAGAGGGAACTCTGGTCTTAGGACATGGAGGAGTGGAGCTATGGCCTTGGGACACTAAGAGGGAACTACAGGGGGGGACCCTGGATTTGGGACAGAGGGGGGGGCTCGATTTGTGACAGAGGGGGGGACCCTGGATTTAGGATAGAGGGTGGGACCTTGAATTTGGGATAGAGTGGAGGGACCCTGGATTTGGGACAGAGGGAGGACCCTGCACTAAGGGGACACTCTGGGCTTCTAGCGCCCGTTATTGTAACGGGCTTAATGTCTAGTATTTATATTTTATGTTCCTGATGACGGCCTGTGTAGAGGCTGAAACGCGTTGATACACATAATAAACGTTTGATTCTATAAAGAAGTCCCATGGAGTGCTTTCAACTGGTGGATGATTTATTTTTCTGGAGAGACACCCGGGCAAAGTGAACCAGTGTGTGGAGTGCAATCAGGTCGTATTATGTTTTATATATATATATATATATATTATTTAAATATTTATAAAAACAGCCTAATGATATAAAGCATGGGTTTTGAACTTTTCACATATTTAAAAACTACAACTCCCAGCATTCTCTAGTTGCACCGAATGCTGAAAATTTTTGTTTTCATACATCCTAAAATAAAGTAATTTTTCGTGCTTTAGCGATTCCTACACAAGGGCTTGAATATGCAAGTAATCCATCTGCCCTTCCCTTACATCCATAGCTATTACACTATTGGCCTACAGAAGGATTATTTAAGTCACTTCAGGCAGTAGGAGTCATGAACCTTACCAAACTTGCCCTCCCTTTCCTAGTGCATCTACCTGCCAGCTAGAATCCAGGGGGTCTAAGTGTAATAAAACAGCATGTTTGAGAATAGACCCAGACAATCTTGCCACAATGTGCAGTTCACTCTAAACAGCACCATTGGGTGAGCTGTGACTTTAAACAGAATCCAGATTAACACGCTATGTTCCAGATTTACAATTGCTATGGGGTTAGGACATGATACTGATTAGATATGTAGCTTAAGGTGAGATGGGGTTAAAGGGCTGCCATCAGGAGGTAAAGGCGGTACTTCTGTACCGGGCCCGATTGGCTTCTGGGGCCCGGAGACTCCAGGCTACTGTTTATTAATTCTTTGAATTTTGTTTTCCAATTTTCTGCAGCAGGACTTACTGGGACGAACACGGAAGAATAACGAGCCCTAAGCCACTGGTTGGTTTGAAGTGACGTCACAACGTACGTCTATACCATGATGTCACTCCCTAAGGCCATCCAGCTTGATGTGCATCACCCTGCTAGCCCAATATGATGTGCACTGAGCGCGATGCACTAACATAGTTAGGGACAGCCCTGGCTGTAAACCTGTTTTCTCCTCCTCCTTTTCAGGCTGTAGCATGGGGAGTGGTAGCAAGGAGCAGAGAGAGTGCCAGACAGCAGTATCTGTATGTATACAGTAGAACTTTATATATTTTTTCCTACCTTGCTTGGGGTTGCATAAGGGGTCTTGGGGGGAGGGGGAGCTGCTGACTGTGTGCATATAATCAGTGTCTGTGTGCCAACCAGCAAACCATTGTCAGTTTCCAAAGCATGTTATCAGTGTTTGTGTGCCAAACATCAATCCAATGCCAGTTTGCAGATCCCATTATCAGTGTTTATGTGCCAACCATTTATCCAGTGCCAGTTTGCAGAGCATATTATCACATTATTATATTTGTGTTTAAAGGGCATCCATATTCAAAAATAGACTCAAAACAATAAATATTTATTTATTTATTTTATTTCAATATTAAATCCTTGGTATTCCTGCCTGGCTTTACCACTAAGCAATAGACTAAGGACTTGCAAGCTAGCACCTTCATCCCAACCATAAATAGTGGCTGCTAATTCAAATTGTGTGTCTGTGTGTAGGGGGTTGGTCTGGGAGGTAGTAGGGGGGTGGGGTTGGTCTGGGCGGTAGTATGGCCCGCCACATGCCCAAGATGCCTTCCACGATCAGCCGTTTTAAACAGCTGATCGCGAGTATGAATGAAACATACGCACGATCAGCTGTTTAAAAGACCGGACCCTAACTTCCCCAACTGAACCGGAAGTTCGGGTCCAGTCTTTTAAACAGCATTCATGAATGAAACATACGCACAATCACCGGAACTGGTAGCAGAGCACCGAAGGAAACTTTATATGAGTAAATATAGACTTAGAAAGTGAACCCAGGGGTGAGGACAGTGCGATTTAGGTCCTCACCCTGGGTACTATGTTTGTCAGGAGTGGAGGGTCTGTGAGTTTAAGTGTCCTATAAATCACTGTGGATCACTGAAACATCACCTCATATACACAGATACAGACCCCTGGTATATAATTTATTTCACTCCAGCCTGTACATAGAGATTTAACCCTTGCAAATCACCAATTCCTTTTCCGCATTATAATCCAAATTCAGTCTGGTCCCATTTATTCAGTATTGGTGTAACTTATCCTTGTGCTATGATTTCTATAGATATATCTAGAAGATTCATTTTAATATCTACAATCCTGATATTATGAAAGAAAACTCCATTGATATCTGTCCATCTGTCTCTCACATTACTGGGCACCAATCAGACCCCATTAACTGGTCCAGGATTTAACGCCATCTTGTAAAATAAGGATTCAAATCCTCACCCTATATGGGAGTAAATACAACTACAACTCCCAGCAGGTCTGCATCCTGCTGTTGTGGAATGTTTGGGAATTTTAGATTTCAATCATTTGGAGGTTCACATACCTGCTGTAGTTACCTAGAAACCTCATCATGTGGTAGATTGGTATTACCTTCCGTAGAACCTTCCACGTCCCATAGAATGATCATTAGACAGAGAGATTTCTATTTCCATGCAGACACTTGCTCTGGTAGGAATATACTCTATACTCTATAGCAATAGAATGTAACTGCAGGTTCAGGCAGAGGTTGTTACTTTGTTTAAAGGGCATGTCCACCCCCAAAACTATAATCCCCCCCACTACTGGCCCCACTCTGTAGTGTAGTAAAATCCTTACCTTAAACACCCAGATCCAAATGGTTTTGTTTCCTGGAACCCCCCCCCCCAGTCCAAAAAAGTGGCCACCAGGAGGATATATATATATATAGGATAAACATATAGGACTCTGCCTCCTGTCTCCCCTCCGGGAGAATTTTGCCATGCGCAGAAGAGCCCTCCCACTCCCTCTCTCTCCCATTTTGGTCTCCCTTCTCTAGTGTTAAACCCCTTTCCCATATCATAGTTCTTGCTCCCCCAGCCCTAACCACATTAGTATTATTTCAAGAAAGTGCCCCGATCTTACCTTACCTCTCTTCTTTGCCGTTCTGCACTACCGGCAGCCACGTCCATGATTGGCTGCCCCTCAGCCAATCACAGATGCCGCTGCCGGTCCACTCCCCAGCTTGCAGTTCTATGCAAGCAGAGGGCCTGGATTGTGTGGCGGAGAGAGGTAAGGTAAGTAACTATCGGGACACCTTCTTGGAATAATACTAATGCGGTTGGGGCTGAGGGAGCAAGAACTATGATATGGGAAAAGTTTTTATAAAGGGTGGACATACCCTTTAATGGGAGGTTCTTACTCTGCTGGTTCCGACCTCTACCAGTAAAATAGAGGTCACAGAACTTTAACCCCTTCTATTCAACTCCAGCATTAAAGCTGGGTACACACGATTAGATATTTCGGTCCGATCGACCGATAGTTCAGTGTATCGGTCGATCGGACCGAAATTATCGAATCCGAATGTGCCCATGTCCGATCGACCGTTCGTCCGAATCGGACGAAAGGACGATCGGACAGAGTGGAAAACCTCGTCCGATCGTGCGGTCCTCTATGGACCGCACGATCGGTCGCGGTGACTATCGGACGCGGCTGCTTTTGCCGCGACCGACAGTCCTTCCTCCTGGCCGACCGTTCGAAAGTATCGAACGGTCGGTCAGGAGGAAAAAACGCTAGGTGTGTACCTAGCTTAACAGTTTTTTACACAGTGATCTCTGCAAAACGTACCCAGGCACTATGACAGTTATAGTTGAACATAACTGCCTGTATTCCTATCTACAGTGACATCCTGTATAAGATCCCAATGACATTAGAGCTGTTGATTATCTATAACTCAATTAGGCTCATTTACCCAGAGCCGCTAATACTCTAGGGAAAAGTCCTGTTTGAGATTTAATATCGCGTTTGCAAATGTGGGTAAATCCCAGTAGGGAGATTGTAGGATATTGAACAGATTTGGGAGTGCTATGAATGGGGATGCAAGTGTCAATGCTATATCATCAGCAAACATGCTGATTTTATATTCTTTATCTGCAATTGTGATGCCTTGTATGGTATTGTTGTTGCGTGTGGTTTGGGCTATTGGTTCCATTGCTAGGACGAATAATAATGGTCTAGTGCCCCTTTCTATGTTTATTAGTTTAGGATCTGTGGATGGTAATTTTAATATGGCCTTTGGGTTATTGTAATATATTTCCATTATGTTTAAAAATGTTTGTGGGAATTGAAAGGCTATTGGTGTTTCTTTCATGTATTGCCAGTCCAGGCTGTCGAAGGCCTTTTCTATATCTAACGTTATTAGGCAGCTTTGTGTGTTTTTTTTATTTAGGAAGGCTATTATGTTATATATTCTCCTGATATTATCAGATGCCTGTCTTCTCTGGACAAAGCCCACTTGGTCATTATGTATTAAATATGGCATAAATGGATTTAATCTTGTTGCTAATACTTTAGTTAATATTTTTATATCTTGGTTAATAAGGGATATTGGTCAATAATTTTGTGGTTCTGTGGATGCTTTACCTGGTTTTGGTAATAACGTGATGTGTGCTATGTTCATTTTTGGTGGCATATGTTCTCCTTTCAAGAAACAATTAAACATATTGGTTATGTGTGGTGTTAATTGAGCTTCGAATTTTTTATAATATATTCCAGAAAACCCATCTGGGCCTGGTGCTTTATGTGCCTTTAATTGTTTTATTGCTTGTGTAGTTTCTTGTGGTGTGATATTTTGTGCCAGTTTCCTTATCATTTGTGAGGTTTTGGGCATGTTTGTTTGTAGGAAAGATGAGATGATGTCTTTATTTATAGTGTGTGGATTTGTGTATAGTTTAGTATAGTATGAGTGGAAAGGTTTGTATATAGAGTCTTGGTCTGTTGTGAAGGTGCCTTGTAGGGTGCGTATTTTTGTGATTTTGGGTATTCTGCATTTAGGTGTGAGGAGGTGTGCTAACGGTTTATCCGGTTTGTTCCATTTTTGATAATAGAATTGTTTTTGCCATAATAATGCCTTCTCCACTGATTGTGACATTATTGTTTGTAGTTGTTGCCTAGTGGATCTTAGTTGTTCGAGTATTTGTTTGTGACCTGTTTCTATGTGTTTGGTTTCCAGGGTATGGATCTGCTTTTCTAATTGTGTTAGTGTTTTTATGTGTTGTTTTTTACTGTATGAGGCTATTTGTATGATTGTTCCTCAAATGACTGCCTTGTGGGCAGCCCAAAGTATCGAGGGTGAGACTTCTCTGTTATTGTTTGTATTTAAAATAATTTGTAATGTGTTTTTGAATTTGTTCTTTTGTGGAGGGATCTGTTAGCAGTGATTCATTTATCCTCCATTGTGTTCTTTTTGATGATTGTTGTCCTGTGTTTGTTTTGATATGGTACAGAAAGAACTAAATAAGGTTAATATTAATAAATCTCCTGGACCGGATAAAATACATCCTCGGGTACTTAGGGAGCTAAGTTCAGTTTTATCTAGGCCATTGTTTCTTATTTTTGCAGATTCCCTCATGTCCGGAGGTGTGCCTCTGGATTGGAAAAAGGCTGATGTTATTCCAATATTCAAAAAGGGTAGTCGTTCACAGCCGGGTAATTACAGGCCTGTAAGTTTAACTTCAGTGGTGGGGAAGATCCTGGAAAGTTAAATAAGGGAACATTTTCTAGAGTATGTTTCAAGGACTGACATTATAAGTAGTAACCAGCATGGATTTAGGAGGAATAGATCTTGTCAAACTAACTTGCTTGGCTTTTATGAGGAAGTAAGTAGAAATTTAGACTCTGGCATAGCAGTAGATGTAGTTTACTTGGATTTTGCAAAGGCTTTTGATACAGTCCCCCATAGCGACTAATGTATAAGCTATGGTCTGTTGGTCTGGGGAGTCACATTTGTACATGGATAGAAAATTGGTTAATGAATAGGATACAGAGAGTAGTTGTAAATGGGGCTTCATCATTATGGACTAAAGTGCTAAGTGGGGTGCCACAGGGTTCTGTGTTGTGGCCGCTTCTATTTAATCTATTTATTAATGATTTGGAAGTGGGTATTGTCAGCAAGGAATTTTTTCCCCCTTCATAAATTTGGTTGGGTTTTTTTGCCTTCCTCTGGATCAACAGTTAGGCAGCAAATGAGGATATTGCTAGATGGGTTGGACTTGATGGACTTATGTCTTAATTCAACCTCAAATACTATAAATGTGTCTGGGTACATTTTCTAGTGATGTCACTATGACATCAGCATGACATCATAATTTTGCATATCTAAGAGAGGAATATCAAAGGTGACCCCACAATCACAGTAATAACAGGTCTAAGCCATGTACCAAATCATTGGGATTAAGATGAAGCTAGAACTAGATTAGCAAATGTAGCAGAAGTATAACTCCCAATAGCCACTAAGATCCCCTAAAAGTTACAGGAATAGGTTACATACCATATCTCTCATTCTACACTCAATAGTGTTTTCTAAATAAATTGTTTCACTGCTAAAAACATTGTGTGTTTGTTTGTCTGGGGTTGGAAAAATCCAACCTCAGACAAACCTTCTTGGGGGAATGTTAAGGATGCAAGAAATTTAACAAGACACGATCCAAATCTGCATGATAGTTATGATTTTCTGTTTAGCAGAATTACATTAGTAAAACTGTCCATAACTGTTCTCAATGCAGATATAAATAGACTGGAATAGAGTGACTATAATAATAGGTTGTCTGTATGTTTGCGTCATTCAGAATTGTATCTTCTCAGGACGGTTAGAATTTAGAAAATGATTGAAGTGACATATTGTTTACTTGAATTGAGTAAATGTAATAAAGCATTTCTACTTTATATAGTAGCACCTGATTCCCAGTTCTATCAAAATAAACCCACAATGCTGCCCCCAGCTCAACCCACATTGAACAGGATATGTTTAGTTAAATAATAAACATTGCAATATTTATATTTTCTTTAAAAAGAAGGACATTCATTTTATGTATTGTATCATGGAAATAATATCTAGACATTTACTGCACCATTTGAGTGTGGCAATGGTATCACCCAATATACTGTAAGAGTCACCCACTCTGGGCGAATCTCACTCTGGCGCAAGTATTAATTGGCAACTACCAGCTGGCGTTAAAAACTTGGGGACAAGGAGCTGTGCATCGTCTGGTAAGTAGGCTTGCAGTGGC
Organism: Hymenochirus boettgeri; assembly: GCA_019447015.1. Classification (NCBI taxonomy): domain Eukaryota; kingdom Metazoa; phylum Chordata; class Amphibia; order Anura; family Pipidae; genus Hymenochirus; species Hymenochirus boettgeri. Next base: position 289,232,903 of record CM033470.1, on the reverse strand, counting down.
TATTCAAGTGTCTCTTCCGACACCCGCACTGCCGCCACAACCTAGGGGTTAAACATGAATGAACAGTCACTTTCATAACCAAAGTAACCACAAACATGCTTGCCTTCATTTAAACTTATGTGAAACACCGCAGTTTCCCCAGTAATTCTAAATGAAGATGTCAGCTACTATTTCAGATTTGTACATATGTAGGACATGGTTCAACTACTTGCTGTTCCTATTATCAAACGCAAGGGTAACGGGACGAATATGTCTGGACATATTTGTGGCCCCCAGTGACTATACAGCATCCAAGACTTACTACTAGTGATGGACCAAAACCGAACTTCGAATCCAAGTTCGGGCCGAACTTTAACAGTTCGGATGAATCCGAACTATCCGAACTAGATTGGTTTTCCTAACCAATCCTAACCTGTGGATTTACTTTCGAATATCATCGAATGTTTGAAGATTCCTGAACGTACGAGGGTTTTCAAATGTTCGGAAAGCCACGAACAGCCGATTTCGAAAACCTCAGAACGGACGAGGATTGCTGAACGGCCGACAATCCCGCAGCCGGAAATTCAGGGTTCCCGTGGCTTATCCCAGGACCACCTCCCAGATCCTTTGAAGGACTGTTGTGGCCATTACAAGGGCCCTTTGGGGCTTAAGGGGTCTTGCAGCTGAAACCGGGACCCCCCCCTCCCCAGCACTTATAAGTGCCCTTGTGACCCTTGGTAGGGTCCTTTTGGGCTTAAGGGGTACCGCAACTCGAAACCAGGAAGCCCATTGACTTCTTTCTTATTGAATAAAATTCAAATATGATTGGTTTATTTGTGATCATATGATTGCAAGGATTGAAAATTTAACCAACCACAATTAGATTTGGTCCTTCAGCAAACCTATATAAAGAGGCGCAAACCCCGCGGAGCTCAGAAGTCATCACAGTGATGGCAGAAAAAAGAAGATGCTGGCAACACCAGCTACGATGATGTCGCCAGCGCTGACGCTGTCACTGGCCGCCACAGGGACATCCCCTGGTGTTGGTGACACCAGCAGATTTGCTGTCGCCTGCTGAGAAGAAAGAAGACGTCGGATCAAGATGCCAGCAACACCAGCGACGTTGATGTCACCCACACCGGCAGTGTCATGGGCGGCTACAGTGATATTGCCTGGTGTTGGTGGCATCAGCGGCGCTGGTGTCGCCAGATGGAAGAAAGAAGACACACCCGTGTAAGGTCCACAATGGTCCTTCTAAGGACCCGTGAGGGGGTCTCAGGTTGAGCCGCAGGTTCCCCGAATGTCCGGCCGTGGGACTGTTGGCCATTTGGCAATCCTCGAACGGCCGATTTTGAGAATCCCAGCAGTTCACTGGTTTTCAAAATTGGCCGCTCGAAGCCTACCGAACGTTCGGAAATTCTTGTATATTCGATTGAACATTCGAGGATTGCCAAAAATGGCCAGCGGAAACCGGAAGTAGCGTGCGTGTGCACTACGTCTGTTTTTTTGCAGTTCTACCCCGCAGGGACGTGCTCCCCAGACCATCTCCCAGATACCAGAGGCATTGACAGTACGTTACTATCACTGTATTTTGGAACGTTCATTCGAACTTTTCAGACTATTTCCCCCCATTGTCTTCAATAGGTCCATTTCCGAACTTACGGATTTTCGAACTTTTACTTCGGAAGTTTAAGTTCGGAAGTTTGGAAATGAACCGAACTTCAGTAAGTTCGGCTATCTCTACTTACTACACTGCTATTCATTTGTGCAGTCCTAAGTATTAGTGTAACTATTGATCTGCCTGTTAGTTACTGTGATCACCTTTACTAAAACTGTTTAAAAACAGTTGATCACATTATTTAGCACAAAGATCTACTGTTACATTGCTGCTTGGGACTGCGTTAATGGGACTTGCACAAATGGATAGCAGCCGTAAACAGCTGATCACGTATTTAGCCTGGCGCTTGGGTGGAAGGTGTGACAAAGTGCCTTCCATTGGAGTTTGCCATTCCATTACCGGAGCAGAAGCGTAAGGTGGGCGTTCCACATGAGCACATGATTGCACCATAGGCAGAGGTCCCAGTCCAAAACAAAACTTCACACTCTTTCCCTGCCGAGACCCGACTCTAGAAACCCAAGTCACAATCCTGCACCTGCTTAGAATATCAATTTTAAAAAATTGAGTTTGACACCCCTGATCGAAATAGTAGGAAAAAAGTCCGAAATTTATAGAAATTTTAAATTTGCAAAATTTGTGAGAACAGTAAAGCTATGGAACGGTCTTCCAGTGGACATTGTTATGGCAGGTTCATTAGACAGTTTCAAAAAAAAGCTGGATGAGTTTCTGCAAACAAGGAATGTTGCAAGTTACTGGTATTGATACATAAAGTAGAGTTGATCCAGGAAATTTCTAATTGCCACTTGTCAGGAAGGATTTATTTTCCCCTTCATAAATTTGGTGGGTTTTTTGCCTTCCTCTGGATCAACAGTTAGGCAGGAAATGAGGATATTGCTAGATGGGTTGGACTAGATGGACGTATGTCTTTATTCAACCTCAAATACTATATTATACTATACTACGTGGAATGCCAAAGCAAGAAGCACATGGGCATTGATACGTGTTCCCCAGACCAGGTCTGTGGGGGGCACAGAAATTTACCCAGTATGGGGCCCAGAAAAGTGTGATGGCGGCCCTGGAACAATGCCCCAGAAAGTTTATTGTTTGGCCCGTTAAAGGGCATCTATACCGAAAAATAGGTTATTTTAAATTGACCATAACCGGAAACTATATTTCTTCCCAACCACCACTGTATAGTTTTTTGTTGATCTGCCCCCTATTTCTTTAGATATCTAAAGCTTCTTATATTTCAGCTGTCAATCAAGTTCCTTGCTCTTAAAAAATATTCTTCTGTGAGTAGTTTTACTGTAGCTGGAATGGTGACAGAGTTTTGACAGTTGGAATGCTGTGTGCTGTATGCATGGGAAGACTGGCCCAGTAGGCTGAGGGGCAAATGCCCCCCCGGGCTGGTCTCCAATGAAAAATTTTGGCTGCCACAGAAGTTATTAGTAAGTTACGTGCTTGAAAGGACCAGCGCACACCTCTATCAAGAATTCAACTGTAAAAAACAATAGAAATTTCCAACCTTGTGCCCCTGATATTCTGCAGATTTTAGCTTGAATCCATGGATGGGGACTGTAAGATGGGGTGGACAGAAAAGTTTTTTTCCTATGTTATTTGGATAAACCACACGAGTGGTAGATCAGAAAAAATGGAGTCTACTGAAGATATATCAAGCTGATTTGATTGAATTCTCTGAATCAGTTGAGATATTGATGCCATATGTGGCCACTAGAGATGGCCGGTTTGCGGACCCGAACCCGGATCCGCCGCGGATTTATTCCGGACTTCCGAACTTCCGAACTGCGGATTTTTTTTTTTACAAAAATTTTCGAAAATACGAGTTTCTCCGGAATTACGAGGATCTACGATACTTTCGGGATACGGAAAAACCGAAGATCCTCGTAATTACGGGGATTCACGTAATTACGAGGATTAACGTAATTACGAATATTCTCGTAATTACGAGAATACTCGTAAAAACGAGTAATTCGTGTAAATTTTCAAGACGGAGCAAGCCACATGATCCGAATTAACCAATGGCAGCTATCATAGTTACGGAAAGCCTCGTTTTTTTACGGAAATCCTCGTTTTTACGGGAATCCTCGTATTTTCGAAAAATACTGTTTTTTTTAAAGTCACGCTAGCGGACTGTACTTTTTAGGTATTGTTGGCATTTATACGTGCTTCTAAGGCCATTACCCAGGTCCCTGAGTGGTTAAGTGTACGTTACCAAGGCTATTTAGACCACTTTTAATGCGGATTTTGCCGAACTTTCATTTTAATATAGTAACATAGTAACATAGTAACATAGTAATTAAGGTTGAATAAAGACATTCGTCCATCAAGTCCAACACCCATGCATGAAGAGCAGGTATTCACAAATGTGACTTGTCCAGACTAAATACAAAGAAAATGTCACCAATCCACATGGAATGCACAAATGTTCTAGACTAAATAAATAGAAAAGTCACCATAGCCTAACATTCTAAATTAGTCATTGGATTTGAATCAGATAGATTTAAAGGCAAACAAAGACGTTACTACACAAACTTATATAAAAGAGAGTGTATATTAGGCAGCAATCCACCACCCTGAATCATTGCCTTACAGAGTTTATTTAAAAACACACGTTTCGGTGTGTATGTGTCACACCTTCATCAGACAAACATTACCTACTTTATGGATTACTGCCTAATCCTCCTTAAAAACATTTTATAATGTATAACAATTCAGACCAAAAGCTCCTTTAGAAGAAAGTTTTGCCATAGAATAAAAAAAATCTGAAGACACTGCAAAATCTAAAATGAATGCGAACAGATAAAAATGACCCAATAACAGAGAAACAGTAAATTATTCAAATTCTCAGGTTTATTACATCCTTTTCACATTTCCTTCTCTAGTTCAATTACCAATTCTCTTTAGAATTAATGTGTGAATTAATGTTCATTTGGCAGGAAACAGAGGCTGGGAAACCACCGTGTGATTTCAAAGACAAAAAACCCTGAAACGCGTCTGTTTGTTAATGATTGGAAAGTGAACATGTTACGGTAAACTGCCTGTAGGGCACTAAACACCATTCAAGATGTGTCACCATTACAGGGAGATCTAGACAATGGCCAAATGGACATCTACTTGGCAGATGAGATTCAGTGCAGATGAATGGCAAAAATAAAAATTGTTTTGCCGTATTAGTCCAATGTATGTAGTAAAAAGTAAAAAAAGAGAACTGTGATACTTTTAATGGACTAACAGTTTATTTGAGTAGACAAGTTTTCGAAGGATCTACCCTCTTCCTCAGGTCAGAGCAGTACTAGAGTACTTGAGTAGAAGAGGGTAGATCCCTTGAAAGCTTGTCTACCAAAATAAACTGTTTAGTCCATTAAAAGTATCAAAGTACTCTACTTTTTACTGATAAATGGCAATGGAGTCAAGAAACTTCCAATGATGTGCTGCAAGCAGACCTAGATAGATTATCAAAATGGGCAGCAGAATGGCAGATGAGATTCAATGTTGATAAATGTAAGGTGATGCATTTGGGGTTTAGCAATCCTGGTATCACCTACACCATAATGCACTCTAGTGGAAAAAGATTTGGGGGTCCTGGTAGATAACAGACTTAGCTGTAGCAAACAATGCCAGGTAGCAACGGCTAGAGCTAGCAAGATATTGTCTTGTATAAAGAGGGGAATGGATTCAAGAGAGATCAATATTATTCTCCCTCTTTACAAGGCACTGGTAAGGCCTCATTTGGAAAATGCAGTGGGAATATTGAAATCCCATATACAAAAGGGACATCTTGGAAATTAAAGCAGTTCAGAGAAGGGCCACTAAATTAATAAGGGGAATGGAGGGGCTTGACTATGCAGGCAGATTAGACAAGTTAGGGCTGTTTACATTAGAGAAGTGTTGCTTGCGCGGGAATATGATCAATTTAAACACATATAATAATGGGCCATACAATGAACTCTCTGGTGCATTGTTCACTAATAGGTCATATCAGAGGACACGTGGACATCCTTTGAGGTTGGAAGAAAAGAAGTTTCATCTTCAGGTTAGGAAAGGTTTCTTTACAGTGAGAACGGTGAAACTGTGGAACTGTCTTCCAGCAGAGGTGGTAATGGCAAGTTCATTAAAAAGCTTCAAAAAAGACCTGGATAAGTTTCTAAAACTAAAAATATGGAGAATTACTGGTATTAAAGGGCATGTCCACCCCCAAAACTATAATCCCCCCAACTACTGGCCCCACCATGTAGTGTAGTTTAATCCTTACCTCACATCCCAGCTCCATAGGGTTCTCCTGTAAACCCCCCCCCAAAGTCCCAAAACTAAACACCAGGAGGATAGCAGGGCTCTGCCTGCTATCTTGCCTCCGGTAGATCTTTGCCATGCGTACTGCAGCCCTTCTCCCCCCTCCCTCTCCCTCCCGTTCTACTATCCCTCCCCCTAGCGTCAATCCCTCTTAATATGCTGCTCCCCCATGTCCCGCAGCCCCAACCGCATATTTTTTTTTTTCAAAAAGCTCCCCAAACTCTTACTTACCTCTCCGCTTTCCTCCGCTGCACTGAATGACCGGCAGCCGTGTCCGTGATTGGCTGTCGCTCAGCCAATCACAGACGCGACTGCCGGTCCCGCCCCTCTGCTTGCATTCTCCCAAGCAGAGGGCCGGCAGTGCGGCGGAGGAACGAGGGGAGGTAAGTAAGAGTTTGGGGGTCATTCTGAAAAAAATATTTATGCGGTTGGGGCTGGGGTACATAGGGGAGCAGCATATTAAAAATAAGTTTATGGGGTGGACATACCCTTTAATACATATAGGGAAGTTCTTGTTGATCCAGGAATTTTAAAGTTTTTTTTGCCTTCCTGTGGATCAACTGTTAGGTAGGGTTAAAAAGACAGGGTGAAAAGGTTGAATTTGATGGACGTATGTCTTTATCCAACCTCAATTACTATTTTTTTTTTTTTTACTAAACTGCAGAGTTGGACCTAGCTAGATAACAGCACTACTTACAATACCAGACATCAACACATAAAGCTAGAAAAGATTCCATATTGTATAAAGCGGGGAATAGATTCAACGTCTTAAAATATTATAATCCTTCTTTACAAGGCACTGGTAAGGCCTCATTTGGAGCATGTGGTGCAAGATTAGAATCCCCTATATGAAAGAATTCTTTAGAGTAAGACATGATAGGTATGTCTGGGGGATTTCACATTAGAGCAGGATATGATCATTTTACATCCCAGGATGCCTAGCGACTCACTGATCTTCTATAAAGACATATGAGATTGCCACACGTCATGAATTTTGATTGGAGAAATACATTGCCCCCAACCTAGAAGTGAAGGGAACAGATGCACAGTATTGGCATAAAATGTAACGGTCAGGTCCCTGGATCTCATAGTTTCACTCTCCACCAACAAAGATAAACAAAAATTTCAAAAATCATTTTTTAAATTTGTAAAACCATTATATCAAAGTTTTGCTTCCCCTTAAACATATATAAAACTATGAAACGTTTACAGCAACATTAACAAAGAGGACTAAGGATTAAGATTAAAAACTGTGAAGGCCTTGCAGGATGGCAGATCCCGCGCTGACTAATTAGATCCCCACTCTACGCTCTAGGGCGTTAAGTCTATGAAACAGGTCAACGTGTGCCGATCTATTTATAGGAGTATCCGCCTCAGGGGGGGCACGTCTATAGCAGAAATTAATCCCTAAGCAAATGTCGGAAAATGAAAAGCTAATTTCAGCATCTTTGCCAATGACATTCCCGTGCATTCCGCACTATATTACAAATCCCTTCTGTGCAGAGCAGAGATAACTCCCTATAACGCGCAGTGTTCCTACGTTATCTGGAACAGACAAATTGATTTCTGCGCTATGGCTTATATCCTTTTCTTGTAACATAAAAGAAAGGGCTGAGGTTGCAACACCTAGCAAGCTATCGCCTGATGCAAGGCGGTGTTTGACGTAACAATTAGTCATCCGCAGACCTGCTGCTATCCACAAGAGGATAAAGTATTGCCGATTTTGTGAAATACAAGGTGACTTGTATGATCTTCCATTCAGCCAGCTGGGTTTATCATTCCACAATATTTTGGAGAACTGCACTTTGGGTAAAACGTTTTTTAGCCATAGCTCCACGTGCCTGGCTGGTTTAAAATTGAATTTCCCTAGGAAGGCAGAATCAAAGGAAGTGAATTGTTTTTTGCTCCTACATTTCTGTAATTACTACAGGGATATATACGTGTGAATTCAATAAACCCTTACCCTACAAAACAACAAATACTATAGCAATTTCCTTACCCCTGTAACCCAACCCCCAAGATCCAAGCACACTGAGCATGTCTGTAACCACAGTTTAAAAGTGACAGGAGGACTTCCTGTAGCACAATACGGGTATATCTTCATTCCTTTAGAAAACTATTAAACTTTAAGTCTGTTTACTAATGTCAGAGTGCCCCAAGAAGTCTTACTAGCTTGCCCATTTTATTAGTTTACGTTTTATGTAAACCAGGAATGTCAAACTTGAGGCCCTCCAGATGTTTGAAAACTACAACGCTCAGCATTCCCTGGCTGCAGAATGAAATCCCTGATGTAGACAAATGATGTTGCTTCTCTATTGTAAACAGCCCTAACTTGTCTAATCTGACTGCATAGTCTGAACTCCTTCCATTTCCAAGATGTCCCTTTTGTATATGGGATTGCAAAACTGCAAATTCCAAATGAGGCCTTACCAGTGCCTTGTAAAGAGGGAGAATAATATCTTTCTCTCTTGCATCTATTCCCCTCTTTATACAAGACAATATCTTGCTAGCTCTAGCCGTTGCTACCTGGCATTGTTTGCTATAGCTAATTATGTTATCAACCAGAACCCCCAAATCTTTTTCCATTACAGATGCACTTAACACAGAGTTATTTATGGGGTAGGTGGCACAAGGATTATTAAACCCCAAATGCATCACCTTACATTTATCAACATTGAATCCCATCTGCCATACTACTCCCCATTTTGACAACCTATCTAGGTCTGCTTGCAGCACTTGCACATCATTGGAAGTTTCCAAAGCTCTGCATAATTTAGTGTCATCAGCAAACACAGAGACCTTGCTCTCAATGCCCCTTCTAAGTCATTTATAAACAGATTAAACAGAAGCAGCCCCAGTACAGAACCCTGAGGAACTCCGCTTAGAACTTTAGCCCACATAGATGTAGCTCCATTAACCACCACTCTCTGTTTACGGTCCAATAACCAGTTCTCTATCCATGAACAAATGTTTTCTTCAAGGCCAACAGTCCTCAGTTTATACATTAGTCGCCTATGTGGCACAGTATCAAAGGCTTTTGCAAAATCCAAATATACCACATCCATTGCTGTGCCTGAATCTAACTTCTTACTCGCTTCTTCATAAAAACCAATTAAATTTGTCTGGCATGATCTATTTCTCACAAATCCATGCTGACTACTACTAATAAGATGATCTCTGGAGACAAAGTCAAGGATATGATCCCAAGCATATGATTAATAACATGATGAAATATCCATAGGCCCTGTTAAATGACACAGCAGCCATTTATTATTTTATTAACAAAATGTTTAGATTTATTTACACAAAATAGAAATGAAAGGTTTAACAAAAGCTCAGACACACTGTGAACCACCCGTTTAATGTCATGTGGTGGAGTTTTCTATGGTAGGAGGTGGCGGTGATGGCTGCGGGGTCTTGGTTTCTCCAGCAGGTGGCAGTGATACGACTATGTATTTTTGCATCCCACCAGTCCCAGTTGTGGTGCTCCCTACAGCGGAACTCTGACCACCAGATACTAGCTTCACAATAGGCTGAACCCCAGGTGGGCAAGGTGTGGAAGGAGAAGGGCCACTGGATGGAGTGAGAACCTGGGAAAATGGAAGAAGGTGGTACAGGATATTGTTATTAATTCGTTTTAAATGGAACAGAGAAACCATTGAGTAGATACGAGACAGAAACAAGAATACGGACGAGGAGACCAGAAAGGACAGAAGGTCCAATAATAATAAAAAGAACAATGAATAGGAAGTAAATGATGGGAAGAAGGTGCAGTTACCTGGGTCCCACTGCTCCCTGCCGATGACACCACAATGTACTTTGTGGGTGGTGGTGAGGGCTGCGTAGGGGTGGCAGGGCGGGTGCTCACCAGCGTCTGGACCGGCAGAGTCAGGGAGCTTGGCACCTTTATGATACTTGGTGGACGGGGAGAAGGAGTAATGGAGGTGGAAGAAGGCTGTGAAAGGGTCAGGGTAGGACGGGGCTGAAAGAGGCAATAGGGATGGGATTAGAACAGAAGGGGGAGAAATAAAGGAGAAGATAACACAATGTTAGGAGCAGTTATAACTACTTTCTGACTGCTGTTTTATAGATATTTAATGCAGCGCCTCCCACCAGAACATCTAACTGTATATCTTCCCCCACCCCACTCTGGCCCTTAAGGACAGTGGATGTTACCTGTGTAACAGTGAGTGTGGTTCTGTTGACTTGAGGACCCTGCTGGGCACTCTGTGCTCGTGCCTTTAAAACGTGAGAGCAGAGAGTAGGCCCCAGGAATCCATAATCGGTACGGTAAGCGTCGGGGGAATCAGGAGGAGACCGGAGTTTCACCAGTACTGGTGCAGTATGTTTCTGTAGGAATACAATAGGACACCACAGTTATATCATATGTACACAATAAAGAAATACGTCTATGTGCCACTTCCCTTAAAGGGGATCTCCACGCTCAAAAAGATTTTTTTGCTGTAGTGAACGGCACCCCAGCCCACCCCCAACCGCCATATTCATTGGTTAAAAAAGTCCCAAAAATCGACTTACCACGTTTCATTCCCTCAACGTTCTGCTCTATTGCTACTCCGTTCCCAGAAGTAGCAATAGGGGCCGGACCGGCAGTCACGTTGCTGACTCCAGAGAGTGGAGGAACAAAGTCTATTTCTGGGGCTTTTTTGAACATGGCAGTTGGGGGTGGGCTGGGAGCCCTACACAATAGAAATAGAGGGATCCGGGGGGGGGGGGGGGGGGAGGTTCCCTTGCACATGCCAGAGTCCTCCATGAGGATAAGGAAGTAGCAGGCACCGGATGACACACAGACAGCTCCTACTCTTCACTTTTCTGAACTTTGGATAGGCACCACAGGAGAACCATAAGGAGCCGAGGAGTAAGGTAAGGATTTTTGAACACTTTACCTTATTATAACTATACAATAAAAGTGCAGGCAATACCTAGACTTGGTTAATTAAATATCTGAATGCAAGTTTTCAAGAAAACTTAAGGTGGTCATTCACATTACAGATACCCGACAAATCCCATAAGATCCACAGGATTTGCAGAGTATCTGCAAGGCGTGGGGGCCGATCGGTATCAGCTCCCTCTACTATAGTAAAGCTTCTTACCAACATAAATAGAAAATCTGCCAACTGGAATTCTACTGCACCGAGTCTGTATGTGATCAGCTCCTCACCTGCACTATGTACAGCAAATAAGCCACATTAAAGGGTAACTCCACCCAGAAAAACAACTTTTCAAAGATGGACTCTATAATTCAGTGGGAGAAAGGATCACTAGCTGCCATCTCCCAATTCAATTTACCATTGTTTAATTAGTAATTTTTAGAACACAGGCAGATCTCAGCTTGTAAATTGAATTGGGAGGTGGCAGCTAGTGATCCCATCTCCCACTTAATTGTAGAATCAATTTTTGAAATGTTGTTTTTCTGGGAGGAGTTACCCTTTAAGTGATAAGGGGGAACTAAATGAAGCAGCATTGTAGATAAATCATCTTTTATTCTGCAGCCATGACACTTATTCATAGTTGCACATGCTCGGGTATTTCATCAGCCTCCCTTCCCTCTCTTCCACTGCCAGAGCTGTCAAGTAACTACTGGGTGACTTGCCTGTGCTCTCTCTATAACCAAGGTTAAACCAACTGTTACTCACATGGAAGGAGGCTGCAGAAACAATTACTAATTCACTTGCCTTTTCTTTGCCAAAGATAAACTTGTGAAAAAGTAAAATCTTCCTCTACAGAAAGCCCTGCAGTTACTTTCACTGGCATAACACCTCACCACAGCAAGATTCAAAGTAGCTCTTCCTTGGTAAAGCACATAGAGCATGCCTGACCCAGTGGTGAGGAGGGGGGAGGGGTTAGAAGTAACTGGGAGGGGATAAGTTTGAACAGGCACGGCAGAGGCCCAATCCACATTGGGTTCCAGCATTAAGGCACTTACTAACAGAAGGGTCTGTACGTGGTCTGCTCCAATCTTATCAATATTGGTTATCACTGGTCCTTCCAACACTGCGCGTAGTCTCTCTCCCTCCACTGCCAATCGTGGCACAATCAGAGTCTTTACCACCTAAACCCACAGAGAAGACATGATTCATACATAAGTATGCTGGAGGTTCATGTCAAGGAGTAATTCCTACCGTGATTGAAACTCACATCAGGTCCCAGCTCTGCCAGCCCTGCGATGGATCCGTATCGAGTTGTCCACGGGGTGCGATCATCAACCCAACTCTTGGGGGGGAAAACATGGATTTAGGATCAGGCAAGAGATCATGATAATGGTCACATGGGGTCATAGTAAGTTTTTTTTCACTTACCTTAGTAAATGTCTTGGTTATTCTGGACTGGATGTTATTTGTGGTAGTGCTAAAGTTTTTGCAGATCTGTGCAATCAGTCTGGCAGCAAAGTCTCTCAGTGCCCAGTGATTATCCACGTCTGGGCGCAAACACAGTTGACGGCTCACAATACAGGTCATCACAGCCGGAATAAGTTCGTGTAGCTGGGAAAATATGCAGGGCACAGATAAAGGAAGGGCAAACTCTACGGCACCCTACAAGTAGCTGCACGTTGGGTTAATTATTTCTATAGAAATGGCAGCACACACAGATGAAGCTGAAGGTGTGATTAGATGTCAGACTCCTAAAAATTCCCACGTCTAGAAATACTGATATCCCAGACTGACTTTCATTCAATGTTCATTCAATGTTCCTTTCTACTGGGTTTAAGTTACAGAAGGTAGCTTGGGGGGTTTAAATTAAGGTGAGAATAGGGACAAGGCTGGAGTTTAAAGGAATAGTTCACTCTCAAAACCGGGAGGTTAAGGAGCTATGCCTTACCTCCCGATCTTCAATCAATATTGCAGGGTCCGGGAACGAAGATACCAAAGACCTTACCTTTTACGCGATCCACCGCAGACCAGCTTCACTCTTCTGTACAGCTATAGCGCGCATGCGCGTAATGTGCGCTATAGTTGTACAGGAGAATGAAGCGGTCGGAGATTCCAGCTTGACTGCGGTGGATCGCGTACAAGGTAAGGTCTTTGGTATCTTCGTTTCCGGACCCTGCAATATTGATTGAAGATCGGGAGGTAAGGCATAGCTCCTTAACCTCCCGGGCTTCAATCAATATATTAAAGGAATAGTTCACTTTGAGAGTGAACTATTCCTTTAAAATGCGAATCAGATACTTATGTATTATAAGAAATAATGCGCCCCTTTACATTATAATAAGGATATGACACTGTAAGGGGCGCATTATCCCTTATATATAGTATATCAATGTTGTATCGTTAAAGGAATAGTTCACTGCAATAGTGAACTATCCCTTTTCTACATTGATTGAAGCCAGGGAGGTTAAGGAGCTATGCCTTACCTCCTTAGATAGCCAGGAACGAACTTCAGAAGAAATTCCCGACTGCTTCCTGCTTCTGTTACACTATAACGCACATTATCGGGCATGCCCATTATAGTGTAACAGAAGCAGGAAGCAGCCGGGAACTGTCAGAGCGGCTCCGCTGGATCTCGTGAAAGGTTAGATCTTCGGAAGTTCGTTCCTGGCTATCCAAACATTGATTGAAGAACAGGAGGTAAGGCATAGCTCCTTAACCTCCCGGGCTTCAATCAACGTAGAAAAGGGATAGTTCACTATTGAAGTGAACTATTCCTTTAAGTGGTTTGATTTCTCATTTGTGAAGGCTTATTTGAATTTACAAGGCTGATTATTGCAAGTTTAAAGTTATTTATAGGGCTGTCCACTAGGATTAATAAAAATTGGTTAATGATTTAAGTTTTTTACATTTAATAAAAAGTTGCAGCCTTTTTCTTCCACCTGTGTAATCATATAAATGTTATGTTCCCTTTTAAGGTGGGTACACACTTTAATGATAAAGGGACGTTTCAGTCAGATCAGACAGAATCGCCCCTTTAGCGGTAAATTGGTCACCACAGAAACAAGCCGAGGTCAACGAACATTCACAGATGGCCTCGGGATTGCTTGGAACCGCCCGAAAACTTCCCCACGCCCATAGTCGGCCACCTGTAAAGTATAGAGGGTTGTCCTGAAGGTTCTTGCTAAACTTTATATAGGGAGAATGCTCGAGATTGTGTGCAGCCTGATCTACAAGATTCTGTCTGTCATCTTTTAAAGGTCTTTACAGCATGTACCCAGCTTTAGTCTTTATATACAAGTCCTCTGGGAGGGATTCCATCATCCCTAGACCATGTATACAAGCTCAAAAGGACATACACTTTCAGATGCCATGAATCACTTAGATTGTAAGCGCCTTGGGGCAGGGATCTCTTTCCAAATGCGTAAAGGCACACCTTACTTATTTTATATATGTATTCTTAACCTGGGAAACTTTATTTATGTAAATTAAATTTATCTGTATAATGGCTTGAACTTATCCCCTTGTTTGTATACTCTCAGTGAGATTCAATAAAAGTTCTTATCGTTTAAAATGGTGCTAATCTTGCCCCAACCAATCAGATCTTTTTAACATTTGAAAGCTAACATCTGATTGGTTGGGGCAAAATTAGCAGCATTTTCTCTGGAGACAAAGTCAAGGATATGATCCCTTAACAAAGTTTCCATCACCTTCCCTACCACTGATGTTAGGCTTACAGGTCTATAGTTACCAGGCTGTGAACGACTACCTTTTTTGAATATTGGTATTACATTGGCTTTTTTCCAATCCAGCGGCACATCCCCAGACAAAAGCGAATCTGAAAAAATGAGACACAGTGGTCTTGCTAGAACTGAACTAAGCTCTTTTAAAATCCTAGGATGCAATCCATCTGGTCCTGGCGCTTTATTGATATTAACTTTGTCTAATTGTTTCCGTACCATATCCTCTGTTATCCAATGTGAAAACTCTTCATTTCTCCCCTGCACATTGCTACAATCCCTACTGTAAGGACAAGGATTCTCAACAGTAAAAACCGATGTAAAAAAACGGTTTAGCAGATTAGCCTTTTCGGCATCCTCTACAACCACCTCAGCTTCATTATTTAATGGTCCCACATTCTCAGTCCTCATTTTTTTACCATTTATATACTTAAAAAACATCTTGGGGTTGGACTTGCTTTGTTCGGCAATCCGTATTTCATTTTCTATTTTAGCTAGTTTAATTGCTTTCTTGCACTCTTTATTACAGCTTTTATACTCCCTGTAAGCCTGTTCTGTGCCTTCTGCTTTCAAAATTTTAAAAGCCCTTTTCTTTTTTTCCATTTCCCTTTTTACCTGAGCATTAAGCCATGCAGGAGTGGACCTAATTTTTTTACACTTGTTTCCTAAAGGTACCGATTTGGAAATGTTATAGTTTAATATCCCTTTAAAAGTGGTCCACATCTGCTCAGTATCTTTACCTAGAAACAGTTCCCCCCAGTCTATGAGCAGGAGCGATTCCTTTAAAAGCATAAAATTAGCTTTCCTAAAGTTAAAAGTTTTTGTTAAGCCAGTGCACTTTAGTTTTCTGCAACCTATATTAAATGACACTATATCATGGTCACTATTCCCTAAGCTTCCCATTACCTTCATCTCCAAAATGAGCTCTGGGTTATTAGATATCACCAGATCCAACAACGCATTATTTCTAGTAGGAACTTCTACCATCTGTGAAAGAAAATGCTCATATAGGAAATTTAAGAACTTTATACCTTTTGAGGTGCTGGCAGTTCCATTACTCCAATCTATTTCAGGGTAGTTAAAATCCCCCATAACCAGAACATGCCCCATACCAGCAGCCTTTGCCAACTGCATATGGAGATTCATTTCCACCTCTTCCCCGGCATTTGGCGGCTTATAACACACTCCTTAGATTTACCTACCTTCTTGCTTCCTGTACACAGTTCCACCCATAATGTTTCTGCCGCATCGTTTGCTCCCCCATCTATTCCATCTTTTAAATTTGGCTTCAATTCCTGTTTAACATACATACATACTCCTCCTCCTTTCTTATTAACTCTGTCATGTCTAAATAAGGAGTACCCTTCAATATTTACTGTCCAGTCGTGTGAATCATTAAGCCATGATTCTGCTATACCAATTACATCATACCTTTCCTTTAACGCTATTATTTCAAGTTCGCCGGTTTTTCCAGCCTTGCATTTGTAAACATACATTTTAGATTATCAATTGTTTTACTTCCATACATGGTCGTACATGCCTCCTTATCCTCTATGCTCCCCCCTCCTCCTTCTCCTCCCTCCGTTGTGTTACTAGCCCCCAGATCCATAACTTCTCTATCTACCCCTGTGTAGTTAAACGTTCCCTCCCCCCATACCTAGTTTAAAATCTCCTCCAATCCCCTAGCCATCTTCTCCCCCAAAACAGTTGCACCATCACCATTGAGGTGCAATCCGTCACTACTAAAGAGCCTGTAGCCAACAGAAAAGTCAGCCCAGTTCTCTAAAAACCCAAACCCCATCTCCTTACACCACTCTCTTAGCCACGCATTTATACTCCTGAGCTCCCGTTGCCTCCCTAGCGTAGCACGTGGCTGCGGTAGTATTTCTGAAATCACTACCCTGGAGGTCCTTGCTTTTAACTTGGCCCCTAATTCTCGGAAATCATTTTTAAGGACCTCACCTCCACCTCTAACTTTGTCATTGGCACCAATGTGAACCAAGACCGCCGGGTCACTCCCAGCCCCACCCAATAATCTGTCTACACGATCCACCACATGTCGAACCCTAGCACCAGGCAGACAACACACTGTTCGGCATGCAGGGTCCTGGCGACAGATTACCCTATCTACCCTTCCAATAATAGAATCCCCTACCACTACCACCTGTCTATCCTTCCTAGCCCCCAGTTCTCCCTCCCTTGTATTGGAGATGGCCGTCCCCTGGGTGCTCAAGGGAAAGGCCCGCTCCATACATGCTGCTTCCGAGCCATCGTCCTCCACATCTTCACCTAAAATGGCAAATCTGTTGGGATCGACCAGCTGGGAAGAAGCCCCCCTATCCTTCCGTCCCCTACTTCCCCTGGTGACCCTTACAAATCTTTTAACGGGTCCGCTCGCGGATTTTCGAATTTTCGGATTTTTTCGAAAATCCGCGGATCTTCGCGCGGACCGGATTTTTCGAAGTTCGGACATCTCTTGTGGCCACCCCTTTTTTTAAAATTTCATTTGTTGTAGGGCTTCCCCTCCCAGCCCCAACCGTATTATTATTATTTTCATAAACTCCCCCGATCATTACTTACCTTCGCTGTATCCTCCGCCGTACTGCCCGTCCCTCTGCTTGCATGAAACTGGCTGAGAGGCAGCCAATCACGGACGCGGCTGCCGGTAGTTCAGAATGCTGAGGGGAAGAGGGAAGGTAAGTAGAGTTTGGAGGACTTTCTGTAAATAATAACAATGCGGTTGGGGCTAGGGGAGGAAGCCCTACAATATATGAAAAGGGATTTACACTAGGGGGAGGGAGATGAAAACAGGAGGGATGGGGGGGGAGCTTTACTGCGCATGGCAAAATTCTCCTGGAGGAGAGACAGGAGGCAGAGTCCTATATGGGTCTTTGGAGGGACATTGCAGGGCAGCCATTTGGAGCAGGGATGTAAGGTAAGGTTTTTTATGCACTGCACATTGGGGCCAGTAGTGGGGGAAATAATAGTTTTGGGGGTGGACATGTCCTTTAAAAATGGTGCTAATTTTGCCCCAGACAATCAGATGTAAGTTTTCAAATTGTAGCTAATGTCTAATTGGTTGGGGCAAAAAACACCATTTTTAACAATAAGAACTTTTATTACATCTCTCTGTTAGAATTTCTATCCTAACACTTTGTTGGACTATTAGAGAATTTCTTTAACTAGAAGCCCTAACCTGCAGAAAGGTCTCTGATCAACTTTGTTTGTAAATATTTTTGTAAAGGGTCAAATGCTATATGAGAAGTGATGGGGACTAAATTCCAGGCTTATGTTGCTTAATTGAAAGGTAAGGAAGGAAATGCTGATGAAAATGGCATATGAGATCTAAAAGGCAGAAGATACCGGTAAGTAATTAGGAACAGATAAAGATTACAGTTAATGTTGAATGGCAGTAATAAAATGAACAGAAATAAATCACCAGTAGTTAACTACTAAACGCAGTGAGAAAACCCTTGGAGAGTAATTTAAGCATATCGGCTGCAAAGAAAAGAGAAATTAAAGTGTGGCTCCATTAAAATAGTAATACTGTATATTTGTACTGGAGTGGCAAACAAGCTTAATCATTTCTTTTTCTCTTTAGATACAATACAAATACTCCCTCTCCTGCGAGTAATAACCTCAAAACAACAAGGGCTATAGAGTCATTATAGGGAGGCAGTCCAGACCAGCAAGGAAGTTCAGGTAGCTCCATTATGTGATAGGCACATGCTCAGAAAGTCAGAGGGGGGACAGTGTTGGATGCAGGTCATCTGTGTGCTTCAACCACAAATAGAATGGGAGGAATGGGCACTGTCAATAAAAATCTATGAGAGAATTAAATTGATTTCATTGCTAAACAGCAAAGCCAGTAATTCTTTCCAAACATGACAGTTTGCATTAGGCGTCACCCTGACCACTCCTGAATGTGCAGATTTTGGACCAAGGCCAGGGGGCAGTAAAAGATTCAAAACTCTGTTCTTACTGAGTACAAGATATCTTGGTAGTTTAATTCAGCTTCAACATAGGAAAACATCTATGGTGCTAAATTTCCTTTCTTGTACCCTGGCTCAGTCTACTTACAAACTCAGATGCCTATTTATAAATATGCCTGAGTTTGGTCACTTTTTTTTTTTTTGATTGGGTAGAAAAGAATCAGTACAGTACCCATAATCAGGTACAGCACTTTTTTATATAAACAATTTCTGCAATGGTTCAGGTCCTTGTGACACCTTCCATGACTTTAGGTCTTCTAACACATTTTGATTTATTTCTGTTTTAGTTGTAACTGGAAGTTTGTTTTTTTTATTAAACTGTGTAATATGTCACATGTTGTGGACTTTTTGCCAAAGGAACCAGTTTAGCAAAGATCTGATGGTTGACACATTTGTGTCATGTAGTTTAGTTTCATATCTGTTTTTCTCAAATCTATTTCTATGTATTTATATATCACTCAGACTTTTGATGTGTGATCTTGCACACAGCTGGCAACGAATAAGGAGGTGACTGAAAGGCTGTACCGGATGATAATCGTACATGTTTGGCTGCTCAGTTGGGCATCATTTGTTGATCTACCAGGTCGAACAACCTGCAATGCCTGACCATATTATTATCTGGTCCAGTTGGGCGCTAATTCATCACCAGCCTGCATGCAAAATCGCATGCAAAATCGCATGTCTTGGTTCGCATAGCTGCAAGCGCTGTGTGCGCTTGCAGCTATGTTAAAAAATGCGTTGCCTAACTTACAATGGAGAACAGGACATCCACTGAACTTATTTCTCCATAATGAGCCTTATACTTACTGAAAATGTCTCTCACATGGTGGTTAAGGTTATTTAAATTTCACTAGATCTAACTCTCATCTCTTACCTCCATTGGGTATTTTCTTATGATCTTCCATTAACTGGGTAGGTTTATATTCCCTAAAATCTAAATCTACCTTGGCTTTGAGAAATTAAAGGGGAACCAAAGGGCAGCCAGACTTAAAAAAAGCCTTGTGTCTGATTTCTAGACTGTTCATTTCTAAATAGACAATTAAATAGTATAAATTGAAATGTGTAGGGTTTGAGCAAAATGTCCCAGTCGCCATTGACCAATCATAAGGACAATATCAGACCACACCTCCTTTGGTGATAAAATACACCTTTCTACCTGAAATGGTGAATGCAATACAAATGTAAAATGGATTTATTTTTTTTTTGCTTTGGAAAGGCAGCTCCAATGATTCCTTTCAAACAGATTTCTGGAATTAAATAGTTCATAGATTAATAAGTTTTACTGCCAGTGCTCAGCTCTCCCTCTGCCAACCTTACTTCAAAGAGAAATATTTTTATAGGTCAGGGAGGTCAATGTCTGATACAACAGTCCAAATTGATATAAATATGAATACTTTTAGATAGGGGAAGAGTTTATCCTTTAATGTATAGCCTTTGTCTTGAGGTTGCTGATAGAGAAAGAGTAAAGTTAGCCAACCACACACGTGATCTGCTTAAAAAATGCTGTAGACTAGGCAAAAGATATATGTCCTCTAAACAAAATGTTGGTTTTCAGATATCCTAATAGCATAGCTCAGGTATACATCGTTGTCCTGTTCCAACACCTCAACCGTAGTAAATATAAATGGAGTATTAGGTACCTGATGTTATAAAGGCAACCACAAAGGTATTGCAATGTGCTCAGCAAATTTATTGGTCAGTGCCACACAACATGTTTCGGAATCTTTATGGTTCTTTACCAAGTGTGAACCATACCACCTATTTATAACACATACAGGAAGTGACATCATAGTTTAGTATAGTATAGTATTTGAGGTTGGATAAAGACATACGTCCATTTAGTCCAACCCATCTAGCAATACTCTCATTTCCTGCCTAACTGTTGATCCAGAGGAGGCCAAAAAAAACCACCAAATTTATGAAGGGGAAAAAATTCCTTCCTGACTCCAAGTGACAATCGGAAATTTCCCTGGATCAACTCTACTTTATATATCAATACCGGTAACTTGCAACATTCCTTGTTTGCAGAAACTCATCCAGCTTTTTTTTTTTAAACTGACCAATGAACCTGCCATAACAACGTCCACTGGAAGACAGTTCCATAGCTTTACCATTCTCACAGTGAAAACCCCTTTCCGAACTTGAAGCCAAAACCTTTTTTCTTCAAGTCTTAAATTCAAGTCTTAAGGGATGCCCACGTGTCCTCTAACATGCTCTATTGGTGAACAATGCCCCAGATAGTTAATTGTATGGCCCATTAATGTATTTATACACAGTAATCATATCCCCATGCAAGCACCTTTTCTCTAGCGTACATAATTGAAACTTATCCAGTCTCTCTTCATATTCAAGCTCCCCCAATCCCCTTAATAATTTAGTTGCCCTTCTCTGAACCCTTTCCATTTCAAAGATGTCCTTTTTGTACACAGAATTCCAAAATTGCACTGCATATTCCCAAGAGGGAGAATAACATTTTCCTCCATTGAATCCATACCTCTACCAAGCTGGCTCTAGCTGTTGCCACCAGGCACTGCTTGCTTCCTTTAAGTTTGTTATTCACCAAAACTCCAAGATCCCTTTCCAACAGGGATTCACTTAACACAGAGCCATTTATAGTATAAGCAGCACAAGGATTTTTAGGTCCAAAATTCATCACCTTACATTTATCAACATTGAATCTCATCTGCCACTTAGCAGCCCAATGTGACAATCTATCTAGATCCCCTGCAAAGATTGCACATCCTCTGAAGTTTTTAATGGACAACAAAGTTTTGTGTCATCAGCAAACACAGAAACCTTGCTGACACTCATTAAAAAAGGGAAAGTCCACCCCCAAAATTTTTTCAACATGATGTTAGGCATGATTAAATCTTTAAAAAGAGCCATACCCTATTAAGATACGTTGTACCATTCTGGAGATACATACGTTTGAATATGCGTCTTTTTGAAGACTAGGAAGAACCCAGCGTAAAACAAAGCAAGGCTACATCACTGCATTCCCATGCATTCTCCGTTTAGGCGCAGGGTGGATGCGTGCTTTCTGCTCGAGCACAGGTAATCGCTTCTTGGACTTAGTTCCTGCCCCCATGCAGTGCTCAACCCGAAGCTGTCAATTTCTGAGTATGGAAGTAACATTGATGATTTTTATTACCAGACAGCGTACATACATAGGAAGGAGCTATTATTACAGAACCTATTTTTGAATGCAAAAAAGGTTCTATTACTAAATGTTTATTCATCAACATTCGTTTTGCCAGTGCTGTTTAAGTACAGAAATATTTTCATGGACTTTTAATGATGTACTTGTCATAAATTTGTGATCAGCAGAGATGCAGCAGTTGATGGGGCAAAATGGTACTTGGGCAATTGTGCAAACTATGAGTACAATCACATCTAAATTCCTGTGTTTTGCGCGTCATAGATGTACAAATGTGCCTCCCCAGACCAACAGACCTTAGCTTATACATTAGTCTCCTATGGGGGACTGTATCAAAAGCCTTTGCAAAATCCAAGTATACTACATCTACTGCTATGAGTCTAAATTCCTAGTCTCTTCCTCATAAAAGCCAAGCAAGTTAGTTTGACAACTTTCCTCCTAAATCCATGCTGGTTACTACTTATGTTAGTCCTTGAAACATACTCTAGAACATGTTCCCTTATCTTCCCCACCACTGAAGTTAAACTTACATGAGGTATCTGCAAAAATAAGAAACAATGGCCTAGATAGAACTGAACTTAGCTCCCTAATTACCCGAGGATGTATTTTATCCGGTCCAGGAGATTTATTAATATTAACCTTATTTAGTTCTTTCTGTACCATATCCTCGGTTAACCAAAGTGCACTTGCATATTTTATACCATTATTGCTACTATACTCTATGATATCTGTACTTAGATCTTCTGTAGTGTATACAGAGGGAAAAAAAATATTTAAGACATGTGCTTTATCGCCATCCTCCGTAACTAACTTATCCCAATTAATTAATTAATTAATTAATTAATTAATTAATTTTGAGTCCTCATCTTCTTAATATTAATATACTTGAAAAAAAAATTAGGGTTTGTAATGCTTTGTTCAGCTATCCTAACTTCATTATTAATTTTAGCTAGTTTGATTGCTTTCTTATACTCCTTGTTACAGTTTTTATAATCCCTAAAGGCCCTTTCCGTTCCCTCTGACTTAAAGGTTTTTAATGCCCTTTTCTTCCTTTCCATTTCCCTCTTTACATCAGAATTCAGCCACATGGGCGCGGATTTATTTTATTACATTTATTTCCCAAGGATATACATTTAGAGAAATGGCTTAAAATCCCCTTAAACACAGTCCACTTCTGTTCACTACCTTTACCTGATAATACCTTATACCAGTTGACATTCTGAAGAGCTACTTTTAACCTGGGAAATTTTGCTTTCCTGAAATTAAAAGTGTTTGTTAACCCAGTGCACTTTTCCTTTCGATAACGTACACCAAACAACACTATTTCATGGTCACTATTCCCTAAGCCTCCTGTTACCTTTATACAGTATCTATAAAACGCTCCACAATGTTAGATATTACCAGATCCAACAGAGCTCCTTTCATCATCAATGCCCTTATGCCCTCCCCCAAACAATCTCTCCCCACACTTTGGGATCCATTCCCAATCTTATACCAAGAAAGTCATGGCCATCTCTGAATGGGTCTCCCACAAACTGGGTATTGATCACTCAAGATTCTTTTATCCTAATGCTTCCAATGATTTACTAATACCTAGTATTGCTAGGGTGACTATGGCATCTACCAATATCACTATATCCTTCCACTTCCTCATGCACAGCCCAGCCTGTATACATGGCTGGACTGAGTACATATCCGGGGGTAGAAAGTCATTATCGCCATTTTGCTTGTCAACAAATATCACCATCATTACCACTCAATCATATTTATAAAGCAGAGAGACCAGTGATATCACAGTAAGAACCTCCCTTTTAAAACTGGGGTGGCAAAAACTTTGTGCTTTGGGGTGAGGTAGGCTGCGAGGGGCTGCTGGGAAGGGGGGGCATGTCCCACTAGTTGTGCCCCCTATTGAGGGTGTGCACTAGCAGAGGAGTCTCCCCCTCCTCCAAAAGGCAGGGACCAGCACCCCGCCAGGGGCCCTTAAAAGAGCCTTTTGGAGCTTAGGGGGTGACACTGACAAGGGTCTGAGTTCGGGGTCCTGCAGCTCGAAACCAGGACCCACATTATCTCTTAAAAGAAGGATCTTTAAGGGCCTTTCTGACAAGAGGGTCCAGCAGCTCAAAACCATGTCCAATGATTATCCAACGTTGCCGGTTGATGTGTGATCATATGATTGCAAGGAATGAAATAATAATGAATTAAAATTGGATTAAGTCCTTCAGCAATCCGATATAAAGAGGTGCAAACCTGCATGGAATGGAAAAGTCAGAACACAGAACACAGAAGATGACAGATGACAGAACACAGAAGATACTGGCGGCGAAATTTGTGATGGCGACATAAGCGGCACAGACAGTGTCATCTGCGACCTCAGTGACATCGGTAACATTACTGTCACTGCACACACACACAGGTGTGCTTGATATGTGAGTGTAAAGTGGTAAACGGTTTGAAATTATTGTTATTAGTTTTACCAGAATAATTGAATAAAGAACCATTAAAACTGCGGCCAGTTTTTTTTCAAACTGAAATAGTTGTCATAGTGTTATTATTGTGTGCACATTTATTGGGTTAATAGGGGTGGGGGTAGCATTCCCATGTGCAAGTTTACTTTTGTTTGTTCTGTTTGGTTCCTTATGTTGCACACCAGTGCCCTCTAGTGTTCAGGTTTCCTATGATTGACCATGTTCTGTGGTTCTGTGGTGTTAGTAGAATTCTACTCTTGTGTCGTTTTTTTAGTTTTGTTTTTTTCCCTTGAGTTTTATTTTGGCAGTGGTCACATGATCTGTTATATATATATAGTGACTATTACAAGATTATCATCCATTGTTCATTTTCATTTAGACAAGGAAATAAAGTAGCATGGAGGCTTCTAGGCCTGGGCTTGGACAGAACTGCAGTGTCAGGAGCGGCCTTGTTGTTAGGGTATTTTTATGCTAGACATGGAGGGGTGACATGTCTCAGGAAGGGGTGAGTTACATGACATTTAACGTTAGTATTACAGGGCATGTCCACCCCCCCAAACTAAAATATTCCGCACTGTGTAGAGTTTCTCTAGACTTTCACCTCTGCTCCTTATGTTTGTCCTGCAGGGCCTGATGAAAGTCCAGAAAATGAAGAGTAAGAGCTTCTCTGTGTGTAATCTGGTGCCTGCTACTTAATCTGGTGCCTGCTACTTCCTGCTCCTTCGAGAGGAGTCTGACTTGTGCAGTGGAGCTCTCCCTCCCCCCTCCCTGCATCGATCTCTTGAAGAAAAAAATGGTAGAAGGTAAGGCAACCCCAACCCTAAACAGTATGTTTAAAACATCTAAATCAGCCCCTAAATGTACTTACCAGCCTTCTTTCCCTCGGTTACATCTGCCGCATCAGTGATTGGCTGAGTCTTACTGTGGGCAGTGGGCCCGGGAGGGCATAAGGGGGTCCAGGGCCATTTCTTGTTAAGCTACTAGTTAAGCTAAGTTACTTGCGCCGCTGGGGGGGGTGTTGGTGTTGGTGTCTGTGCTGTGCATTGCCATGCCATTGCTTCCGGGACCGTGACCCCGGTATAAACTTCTCTGGGCCTGGCCTCTGTGGGAGGACCAGATCCGGAAGCCGGAAGTGAATAGCCGCGCACTAGCGACTGTTCAAGAAGAGCAGCCCTGAGCCCTAAACTTGTGTGGGGAACTGCTGGTGCTGCTCAGGTTCAGCGAATTGATAGACGGTGAACCTGGTGACTGTGTCCTCAAACTTATCCAGACTTCAGTCCAGAGAAAGACTGCAGCTACGGTCTGCCTAGTGCCTGCCTAAAATAGACGTGTGTGTGAGTGTGACACTGCCCCTGGCCTGGCCTGCCCTTCCTGGCTGCCTGGGGCTGGGTGGCACCTGCTGTGCACACTGCATATTCAATCGAGCAGTCAGCCCACTAAGCCCAGACTCCAGTAAGTGTTGACTGTTGTTTGTCTTACAGTCTTAGTTAAGTAATTAATATATAATATGAATGAAAATGAAATTGTATTGTAATATAGAATACAACAAGTCGTGCAAGGGGACAGTAAATAAATACATAAATATATAAATAAGTATGAGCATCATGAAATATACAAGTGCTTGTAACATGAGGAAAGACATCCCTGCCCCGTAGAGCTTACAGTCTAAGGTGGGTAACATACAGATACATAGGAAAGGATGGAAGTGCTAAAGTAATAACTGGTGCAGTGTTAACAGTCCTATGCTGTACTGTGCTCAAAGAGATAGGATGAGAGGTTAGATTTAAACTTGTTTATTGAGGTTTCTTGACATAGAGAGAGGGGAATAGAATTCCAGATTATGGGGGCCAGCAGAGAAAAAGGTTTAAGGCAAGAGGAGGCAGTGTGAATGGGGGGTCTGTATAAGAGATTTTGTAGATAATGTGTTGTTTAATGGAGAGCCAGGTAGATGTGCGCCACAGAGGAAATTCAATTTCCCAATTTTTAGAGAGAAAGACAATGCGCGCGGCAGAGTTAAGTATGGACTGAAGCGGAGAAAGATGGGAAGCAGGAAGACCAGAAAGCAGAAGGTTACAATAATCCAGACGTGATAGGATGAGAGCATGGATGAGCATAGCAGTAGTCGGAGGAGAAAGGAATCTACGGAATTTCGAAGAAAAAAGCGACAGGTTTTAGCAACATAGTTAATGTGATTGGAAAAGGAGAGAGCAGAATAAATAATAACCCCTAAGCAACGTGCTGACTGAATAGGGTAAATGGGGGTGTTGTCGACAGAAATGGAAAAAGGTGGGATAGGACCAGGTTTAGGTGTGAAAATGATTAGTTTGATTTTAATCAGGTTTAGTTTGAGGCATCGGTGCGCCATCCATGAGGAGACAGCACAGAGACAGTAGGAGATGCGTGATTGGGTGTCAGGAAAAAACAAGGGGGTGGGAAAATATATTTGCGTATCATTGGCGTACAGATGGTAGCCAAATGAGTTGATGACATCTCCTAGGGAAATAGTGTAGAGGGAGAACAGCAGGGGTCCAAGAACAGAGCCCTGCGGAACCCCAACATTAAGAGGAACCAGAGAGGATGTTTTATTATCATATGACACAGAGTAGGTTCTGCTAGAGAGGTAGGATCGTAGCCAGGATGCCGCTTCATTCCGGATGCCCAAAGAGTGATTTGCATTAAGAGGGAATAATTAACCCTGTCAAAAGCAGAGGAGAGGTCGAGAAGGATGAGAATAGAAAAGTGACCTTTGGCTTTGGCAGCCTAAAGGTCATTCACAACTTTGCACAGAGCCGTCTCCGTGAAGTGCGCAGGACAAAAACCTGATTGCAAGGGGTCCAGTAAGTTATTAGAATTAAGATAAATAGCGATATGGGAGAAGACGAGATGTTCCAGTAGCTTAGAGGCTATCGGAAGAAAAGAGACCGGGCGGTAGTTAGCAAGACAATAGGGGTCAAGGGAGGCTTTTTTGATTAGGGGTTTTTACGTGGGCATGTTTTAATATCTATCTGTCTATCTATTAGACCAATACCAATATAAGATAGGTAGACAGAGAGAGATAGATAGACATACCGACATATGATAGATAGACAGACAGGAAGAATCTCTATATCGTCTGTCTGTTTAAATATTTATTATCTGCCAGTGTCTATCTAATCTTTCTGTATCCTGTATGCATGATTAAAAAAATCTTCAATTTTATGTATTGTGGTTTAAACATGTTCGATCGATTATGTAGTTCGTCCTAATGAATTGAATGGTTTCCTTTGCTTAAGGACAAATACTGTATATTCACCTCAACATCGTTCCAACGGACCCAGCTGTCAGTAGTGCTCAGGGTGAGGACCTAAACCACCAAGTCCTTACCACTGGCTTTGTCTGCTATCTTCTGTAATACTTAAAAGTTTGCTTCGTGCCTCTGGCTTTACTTCTGCATTAGCATTTCTGGCCAATGATACGACACGCTTCCATTTGCTGGAATTGAAGACAGAATGGAGGAAAAAGCCACAAAGCAAACTTTAAGTATTACAAAAGATAGCAGACAAAGCCAGTGGTGAGGACCAGGTTGCTTAGTTCCTCTCATTAGGTACTAACTATTGGTGGACAGTGGGCAAGGTTAGTATAGTTGTCCTTCAATTATGAGACTATGCACCTCAGTTAGAGAAGACCTTACAGGTTTGTTTGTATAACTTGTTTTTTGGCCTTTGATTTGTTTGTACTATACTTTATTTTATGTAGGCTTGAACTTGTAATTTCAGGATCTGGTGCAGCATTGGCATTGTGCTTTGTAAATGGGCCTTATTTTTTCTTTATTAAATTAGTTGCTGCAGTATATCATTCACTGAAACCTTTTACTCTAGTGAAACGTTTAAGGACTAGGGGCCCTATTTATAAAAGATCGGTATCGTTATCGTAAAATACCGATCGTTATCGTAAAATAACGACTGGGTTTTTACTGATATCGTTAAATACCGGTCGCTATCGGTAAATACCGGGCGTTATTTACCGATAACGACCGGTATTTAACGATATCGGTAAATAACGGTCGTTATCGGTAAATAACGGCCGTTATCGGTAAATAACGGTCGTTATCGGTAAAATCCCGGTCGTTATTTTACGATAACGATCGGTATTTTACGATAACGATACCGATTTTTTATAAATAGGGCCCTAAGGCACATTCCTTTATAACATACTTTCACAGCACAAACAAATTTTAACATGTCTACCTACCACCACCAAAGTGGTGCACAGAAGTGTAAAAAGAAGAGGGAAGAAAGCCAGAAAGCACAAAAAAAATCCAAAAATCACTAGTTTTTTTACTGCCCCTAGTGTTGGTGAAAGCTCAAAGGCTTTTTCACCCATTCAAAATGTTATGGAAGCAAGCCCAGAACGTGTTTGTTGCCCAGATAGTGAGAGGGTTGTGCAGGAAATAATTAGTGAATCTCCTGTGGTAGAACCGAGTACATCTAAAGATGTAGGGAACATTGGTGAGGAAACTATAGAACAATATGAAAGGGAGCCATACAGACAGGATGAATTAGAGGATAGTGACATAGTTGAATTGTCTACCGTTGCTTCAGAGAAATAAGTCACAGACAGGCCCCACTTTCCTGTAACTATAAAGGATCCTCAAGTAAAGAGGTTTATTATCTTTAATGGTCCTTGTAGACCTTCTGGGACATTCCCGAGAGATAATGATGCAGGCAAAAGGTGTTTTTCAGTTGCCTACTATGAAAAAAGTACAAAGACAGGAATGAAAATTCCTCTCACCTGGCTCTGCTACTCACCAAAACTGAATTCAGTTTACTGTGAACCTTGCTGGCTGTTTGGGGACTGTAAAAACCTGGGCTTTGAACCTGCCTGGTCTAAGGGTATCCAGGACTGGAAAGGATTATCTAAAAAAATGAATGCACATGAATCCTCATAAACTCATAGAGATGCTTGTGTAGTTTACGATCATTGTTAAAAAGAATACTTAATGTCACATTAGCGATGGCTATGTGTAACATGGCTTTCCGAGGACATCGAGAGAAAATCCGCGAAATAAATAGTGGTCATTTTCTGGCTATTATTGAGCTGTTAGCAGAGTATGACTGTGTTCTCACACAGTTATTAGTTACCACAAGGTACAGTAAAACATTGTTCGATTATAATTGACACAACACAAGACATTTCAAAAACATTTCAAAAACTGGTCAAATGAGTCAAGTTACTAGATATGTGACGGAAAGAGAGATGAGAATATGAGACCAATAAAAGTGAACATTAATGAGGCATTTTTAGGTTTTCATGTCATTGGAGATCAGACTGCAGTAGGAATAGAACATGAAATTCTTGGTTGCATTCACGAAAAATGTTTCTCCTTAGATAAATGCTGTGTCAGGACTACGATGGTGCAGCCGCAATGAGTGGAATATATTCAGGAGTGCAGGCCTGAATTCTGCAAAAGCAGGAAAATGCACTGTAAGTTCATTGTGCTGCTCATAATCTGAATTTATTCCTTCAAGATGCCGTGTCTGACATAACAGAATTGTCCAATTTTATGGCAACACTTCAACAGCTTTATTTATTTTTGGGGGATAGTGGAAAGCGTTGGCAAATACTGTCATCTTTCACTAGTGACAAGCCCCACTAAAGAAGCTGTGCCCCACACCTTGGTCTTCTCGGTTTGACTCACTTCTTTCTTTATGCTTTTGTTATCCAGATGTATTGAAAGCATTATCCAAAATTATTCTCTTATCCAAAAAAGGAAAAGGAGTCATTTAACTAATATTGTCCTACAATCAAAGATATTCAGTTGTGTAAGTTCTGTCTCTAAAGTCCTCCAAGCTCACTTAATTAAAGCTGAAATAGAGGAAATCTTCCATTTCAGAGACAATTTTGATGAAGCCCAAAAAATGCTGTGTCCTTGGCTCAGAAATGGAATATTGACCCAAAATTTGAAATAAAGCGAGTTCCCAAAGTTAAAAGACATTTTGATGAACTCAGTGTTGATGAGTGATTAAAAGTTCCAGAAGAACGGTTTAAGGTTACAGCTTTTTACAGGTGCCTGGACATAGTTATTAGCCAGCTTTCCAATAAGTTCCAGGGAATGAATCAAGTCATTGGTCGGTTTAACATATTTCAACCAGCCATTCTATCTTCAGTTTCAGATGATGATCTGTTTAAAGGGCAAGTCCAGCCCCAAAATGAATACTTACATACAGGTAAATCACCCCCCAAAACCCTAAACGGTAATAGTTTGAAATCTGAAATATATAAGTCTAACCTTAAATCCTGCACAATGTCCTGTTTCCCCTGTTTCTTCCAGTTAGCAACTGTCAGTTATGGATTTTACAGTTGACATCACAGCCAATAACTGAATGTTAATCCCCTGTCTGCCTCTTCTGAGCATGCCCAAGCTCAGTTCAGGCTCAGTACAGGTTTCTAAATTGGTCAGTTTCCATGAGGCCTCCAGAAGAATAGCAGGCATACAGTAATGAATTCATAGGACAAAGTATGATATATTAACACATTTTAAAGAGGCCATTCTTTCTAAAAGATGTTCTTATGAGGGTGGAGTTGTCCTTTAAAGCTTTAGCAAACCTGCAAGAAAAGTATGTCAGTGATCTGTAATCATCTTTCCCCAGCCATCTTCTTAGCTTTAGATCAGCACTTCAATAGGACATCCAAAAGTCATCTTCTGTAAAGGACCCGGCTCTCTTACTTTTAATACAAAACAGCACCCTAGCATCACATTTAGCAGATGTATGCATAGTGTTCCTGCTGTTTTTACACTACCAGTCACTGTAGCTTCTGCTGAAATGTCCTTCTCTAAACTGAAGCTTATTAAAAAATATCTGAGAGGCAAAATGTCAGAGCAAAGGCTTTCTGGGCTTGCAGTTTTAAGCAAAACGATTAGACAATGACAGCATTGTGGATCGTCAGGAGCCATATATAAAGTCCTATAATACACTTTTTAAGATTTAAGTGACAAGACAGTTGTAATTTTTCTCTAGATTGGCTACCTGGCTTTACTATTATTTGTCCAGCCCAGATTTATTCAGTTGGCATAGGCCAATTGGCATAGCCAGTTCA
The DNA here is from genome assembly GCA_019447015.1 of Hymenochirus boettgeri. Lineage (NCBI taxonomy): Eukaryota > Metazoa > Chordata > Amphibia > Anura > Pipidae > Hymenochirus > Hymenochirus boettgeri. The sequence goes on along the minus strand of CM033470.1, from coordinate 289,201,678 downwards.
GTTTTCCTTGATTTATTCAGTTGGCATAGCCAGTTCAGTTTAGTGTAACACCTGTTACAGCATGACAAACAGCTAAATCCCAGACGAATGTTAAACCAAAAACACCAAATTGTTATATCAAATTAAAAGCAGGAAATTAAAAGGGATGAAAGGAAATTATCCCCTTTATCCATGTTCCCCCATACAGTAAAGTTGGGAATTAGAAATCCACATATAAGTAGTAAAAAATCTGTCTGGAATTCTGTTTGAAATGGTTCACTTCAATAATGTCTTTATTTACTTGACTGTTTACAGTTACTTTGTGCACTTAGTTATTCAATTTAGCAAAGATATTTCTATACTGGGATTATATAGAAGGCTCTGCCTCTTTTAACCCTTTTAGGTAAAACACAATGAAAAATGTAATGCTGTCTGAAAAAAGCAGTGCTGGTGTTAAATGGATGTGCACAAAGTAGCTGTGTAAAGTCATGGGGAAATGTTAAATACATATACCGTATATATGAACTTATAAAGGGAGTATTCTAATTACTTTTCTTTTTGTTATTTAGGTTGACATTTCACCATCTTTTTAAAATGTTAAAATCCCTGCAAGTTGGAGCAGGGGTTTCTTTCTAGTTATTGTGGCTTTTGTTATGTTTAGTTTGGTTACAGTTTCAGACATGGATGAGTGACAAGCAGAGGTAAGTATGAATAAAGAAACGCAAAGAACCAAACATCTTGTTAGAGCACCACCTCTTATTTTCCCCTTTAACCTATCAGGATAGAGTTGTGACATGAGAGCTGTCCCTGTGCCAGTCAATATGTTTTGCAATGAAGACACAAAGCGTTTCCCCACCGAATTTATAAAGATTTTAACACATTTTTGAGGAGAGAAAGCAGATTTAAAAGTAAGACTATAACATTTCCCCCTTTTTATATTACAATACACTTTCATTTCACATTTTAATTTTAAATATCTTTCTGATTTCCAGATCTGCCACTTTATTTCTGTGGATAGTGGAAAGTTTTCTTTTGCTGCTTTTTTTAAAATTTACTACTACCCTCTGATTGATAATAAAACGTTTTAAACACTACGCTGCTCCTTTAATGTATCACTGAAAGTGGTTTATGTGGAAAACGGTTCATGCACATGTTACGCTGTTTAGCGAACTACTTTGTAAATGGTTATTTTTATGGCAATTATAGCCAAGGTAGTCGTGTCAGGGGAAGGAGGGAGCTGTGGTTGGGTGGCGTGGAGGCCCCATCAAAAATTTAGCTTGGGGGCCCACTGATTTCTAGTTACGCTTCTGACCGTGGGGTTTGGACCACGGTCCCAAGTTACTAAAAGCCGAGCATTCTATGTAGCATTGGGATCTCCCGGGTCAATAACCTGAAACCTAGAAATGAATAGGACAGGGCTCAGACCTAAACAATTTCATGTAAACACATTGTAGATGATAATGATTTATTCCGTTATTATTCTCCACGTTCTCGGTAATGTAAGAAATAACCTATCTATGTCATTGCATAGGATTACATTAATAGCATAATTGTAATGACACTCAAGGGTTAATCCTCCCAATGTCATTCCATAACGGAACAGCTTTACACAGTATGTGCGGATTTCAGAACTTAACCAGAGAGACATTCTGTGTAAATTGAATGTAATTTGACAGTTTTAGATTCCTTATTAGTTAACCTCGTCTGAAAAGAAAAATGCCTCTCGCCGGGAGAGAGAGTGTCTAGAACAATATAATCAGAATAAAAGCTTCATCACATTCTATTCAAAAAACGCAGCACATTATGTAATGGGTTATTTTAAGTAACATTTCGTATTCTTTGACAGAAGCACAGAATTGTTCTAAGTTAAAGGTGCGTGTACTGTTCCATTATGTAACGCTACAAAAACAACACTTAAATACGTTTTCATTAAAATGTGCATTTCTCCCACGCACACATAGCGGTAATATAATGCAGGGATTCAGACATTTTAAACGGGCAAACGGGGTGTATATGTGAGCTCTGTGTGATTAGGGGAAATGTACATAGGATATATATGCCATATATATACATGTGGAAAACTCTGATTATCCAGCTGAATAATGGCCTCTGTCAGCTTCTGCTTAATGCAGCAATATAATTGATACTGTAACCACAGTCATTAAAGGAGAAGTAACGTCTGTTCTAGTGGGGATAAAAACATATTAAAGGGCATGTCCAGCATAAAAAAAACGTTTTATATTGTGGTACAGCATCCCCCAAACCCCATTTTCGCATTAGTAAGAATTACTCTTCAGCTGACAGAGGCTCTACTTCCAGGTCGCGGCTGTCAGTTAAGGCACAACATTGCATCATGCCCAATTGCATGCGACCAGGAAGTAGAGCGGCTGTCAGCGCAGAGCTGAACTGCTCCTGTTTTTGCTCAAATGAGCTCCAACCAGGAGCAGGGGGTCTCTAAAGTTACTCTGACAATTCTTTCTAATGGGGTTTGGGGGGTTCTAAACCACAATATAAATAATACAATAAAGTTTTTTATATGCTGGACATGCCCTTTAAAAGAAAAGAGAAATGCCAGGTGATTCCATAGTTGGCAACATTCCAGAGAAAATTTTAGGTAAATTTTGCATGAGACACTGACATATTTTTCTGCATATGCACAATTTGTTTATGAATAACCGGATTACACTCAGAAAAGCAGATTTCTTAATGCATGTCACTCTCAATAAGAACAGGAGAGTTTATACAGATCTATCATCCATCAACACTTGACAGTAAGTCCTTTAATTTCCATTTTACTGCCCACCCCGTACTGTGGATGTCGGGGCAATGCAGGAGTGGGGCTGAAGTTTAGAAGTTGAGACAGTCTTGTAGATTCTGGTACTGTTGGTAAGTGTGTGATTCAATATGGAACTGAGGGTCACACTCCAAAGAAACGTTTAATTTATTAAAGACCACACACCACGCATATCACACACGAGGGCGCACGGTGGGAACGGGCCTTACCATTTGAGGCTGAAGAATCAGGAGATAGCTGCAAATCTTAGAAGGGCGGAGCTTACCATTCAGCAAAGGAGAACCAAGATGTCAGCAACTTTCAATCTGCAAAGGTAGGCTCTGGAGGATTTTAAGTTTCTTTTTTCCAGTTTAACTGAAGAACAGGAGGTAAATGCGCTATGTCTTACCTCCTGTCCTTCAGTAGAACTTACAGGAGAGCAGGAGAAACTTACCTGTGTATATCGCTCCAGCACTGCTGACAACCTCTGACTACATTGACATTCCGCAACGGATCCACAGTCCTTTGCATTGTGTGCACGTGCGCACACAGTGCAAAGGAGCATGGACACGGCGGAGACTGTCAGTGAAACCGGTGCTGGAGCGATACATGGTAAGTTTCTTCTGCTCTCCTGTAAGTTTTACTGAAGGACAGGAGGTAAGACATAGCGCATTTACCGCCTGTTCTTCAGTTAAAGGGGAAGTTCAGTGAAAATACATGTACTTTTCAGAAAAAAGAGCAGTATTTTATCATCCCAATGACCTTAATCTGCCAATTCAGCATTGTGTCTGTATATAAATAAATGCAACCAAAATACTGACTTCCTGTTTGCAGGACCCCTAGTAGTCTTGCCCTTGATCCAGTGCCTGGGTTGATTCAGTTGCTCAGTAGAGATCTGAGCATGTTTGACCCAGAGAATATGTAGAATAACTAAGCATGCATTACACAAACTAACAATTTAACAAAAATTTATAATTTCTACTGAACTGTCCCTTTAAACTGGAAAAAAGAAAGTTAAAATCCTGGTGGAGATACCCTTTAAAGCTGCAGCTTCCAACTGAACATAACTTGATTTTACAATGCACTTATCCTTTAAGTATTAAGTAAGTTAATTATTAGAACAGAGCCCATACATGCCTGCTATTCCCCGGCATCAGGGCTTGATTCTCTTTCTGTTTCCAATACATTATTTACATCCATCAAATAAATTTATTATCAATAAATTCAAGTTTAACCCATTGTCTTTTACATCTTTTTCTATGGAATTAAATGGAAGCTAGGTTTCCACGTTAATTCATTTTAATTAACATCCATATAACGTGGAAATAAACAGAACTCTTCATGGTACAGTATGAAAACTCAAATTTATGACAATGTCATAGTTGAAGGGTACCAATCTATCTATGTAGTAAACCAATAAAATCTCAATAAACAATTTAAAGGAATAGTTCACTCCCAAAGTGAAATATTCCCTTAATGTATTGATTGAAGCCTGAAAGGTTAAGGAGCTATGCCTAACCTCCCATTCTTCAATTAATTGAGCAGAAGCCATGCGATCCACAGCTGAAAATATTAAAATCTGCGACCACTTCCTGGTTCTAATTCTCTATAGCGTGCATTATCGTGCATGCCCGCTAAAGAGAATTAGAATTGGAGTTCTGCAGTGGAGGATCGTGTGAAAGCCTTCGGTCCTGGCTCCTGAGTTATTTATTGAAGAACGGGAGGTAAGGCATAGCTCCTAAACATCCCGGGCTTCAATCAATACATTAAAGGAATAGAGATATCCCACCCAGCCAAAACTCATTTCAGGGAGGGTATTCAACCACACCCCAAGATTAATGCATAATCCATGCATACAGGCACACACATGTATACAGTCAGACACACATGCAAATAAACACATGCATCCCAAGAGACACACACTCATGAAAACAGTCAGACACACATGTATACAACAAGTCATGCCACCATTAAGTGCTTCTATCACTTGTTAACCTCTAAAAAAAACCACTGACATCATTGTGCTCACTCATTCTAATTGAAAACAACAAATTTCAGGGAGATTCTGTATAATTTCAGGGAGTTATAGAGTTGCCATAAATATCAGGGAGACTCCCTAAACTCTAGGGAGAGGTGGGATGCCTGAGGAATAGTTCACTTTGGGAGTGAACTATTCCTTTAAAATATAAATTTAGGATGATCCTCTCTGTGGTCTCCTTCTGTATTTCCACTAGGTGGAAGCAATGAGTCATTCTTTCTTACTATAAATTTATGAGATGTAGTAATGTGTATTCTGATCATTCTTCAATATCTCGGCACAGTGTTTCTCAACCGTTTCATCCTTGTAATCCCTTGAGGATCCTCTACATTAAAAAAAATATTTTATATTGTTATTAATCTCTTTCTCTAATTTATACAAATATAATATTCACATCAATTAAAATATCTGTAAATATATCAAGAGTAAAAAAATGCACCTAAGTTCATCTCATGGGTGGATCCAAACAGTTCCTGTTACTATATCTTAAAGGGCATGTCCACCATTTTCACCAGCTTATTACATGTATTTCTTACCTGATATAATTATAATTATTATTATTATGGATTTATATAGCGCCAACATCTTCCATAGCGCTTTACAATTACATGTATACATTCACATCAGGCCCTGCCCCAAAGAGCTTACAATCTAACACATTTATTTGACACAAATAACCTATCAGTATGTCTTTATGATTGTGGGGGAAACCGGAGTGACCGGAGGAAACCCAAGCAAGCACAGGGAGAACATACAAACTCCTTGCAGATGTATCCAAGGGTGGATTCCAGGGGCGTAACTGCAGGGGCCCGGAGCCCCCCGCGAGATTGGAGGCTGGGTCCCTGACCCACCCCCCTCCACAATCAGCTGTTAAACAGAATCAAACATACAAGTGATCAGCTGCTAAAAAGATAGGACCCAAACTTCCGGTTCGGTTCTGAAAGTTCAGGTCCAGTCTATTAACAGCCGATCACGTATGTTTCATTCATACGCATGATCAGTTCTTTTTAAGCAGGTAATGGGTTTGTGGCACAAGCAAAAAGGATACGGGAAGCGCACACTATTCCCCAGAACAATCATACAATGCGAATGTGAATAAATAGATTATTCAGAGGAATAGTGTGCGCCTCCCGCATCCTCCCTGCCCATGCTATAGCTTGGAGGACTGAAAGGAAGCAGCACCTACAAGTACAGTGGCAAGCTGCCATAAGGAGTGCCTAGGCCCAAACCTACTTTGCATGGGCTTATGGCAGGGCCTCCTACCGTCTGCCCCCCCCCATGGTGGATTCGAACTCACGACTTTAGCTCTACATTATTTGTGCTGGAGGGCACAAAGTGACATCACGTTAGCTGGAGGGCACACAGTGACATCACATTATCTGTAGAGCACACTCAGACATCACATTATCTGTATGGAAAACACATCATCCTGCTCTAAGACAAAAATGTTTTTACACTTATCCACCAGAGGGTCAGGGATAAATTCCACAGATCCAAAAGTCCCTTGCTGCCCATAGCAAGCAAGGGGAGGAGATACTTTTCTGAGTAAATCTAGAACCAGGACCCCCCCCAGTACTGAGTCTCCCCGGAGGGCAGTTAATGAATAGCACAGGTGCAGTCCCACGCTGACACTTTCCCAGTGGGTTCCCAGTGGTTAAGGAATTCTGAGATTAGGAAAGTTCATTAAATGGCAGAGCAGGGAGTCCATGGAAATCTCCCCATTGTGTTTATCAGGTTTTAATGACAGTGAATCAGTTGGGGATCATCCGAACATCAGTGTAAAGTCTCGTACACACAAAACCTTCATATCAGGAGCAGACAATGGACGTTCGACAATCGTACAGGTAGGGGGACCTTGTTCATCGATACGATAGAATGGACACCGCCAAATGTAGTATGGGCAGCCAACGGATTGGTTTCTGATCTAACCATAATCCTTTATATTCCACCGAGAGAAATCAGCAGTTTGTAACCTCTGTACACCCCAAGGGCAGAACTACCAGGGGGGCATCTTATTATTTTCCCTATAACAGATACAGCCTCCCCCCAGAATACCACTGTAGATGAAACACAGATAGGGGCCCATTCTTCATTTCTCCAGGGGGCCCAAGTGATTCCTAGTCACGCCACTGCTCTCAATAATGTCACATTTCATCTTATGGACACGTTGGTGGCGCACTGTCCCCAGTTAGTCATTCCGTGCCCATTGGCCAGTGACACGCCATCCAAACTGTTAATCACAATGAGTTCGTTCCTCCAGGTGTCTGGTAGAGGTGAACAGGGTGATGACAAGGGGAGATTAGAGCAGGAAGTCAGACTGTTTCCATCACAATTAAACCTTTAGACATTTCACACGAGTGGCCCCAGGAATGAAATGAGCAGCACTCCCATAGCTAACACACAATTGGTTCAAAAGTAGTTGGTCAGTAGTCAAGCAAATATTTTTTTTTTAAATTCCAGCATGGCAGTTCCCACCATCCATTAAATGCAGAGATGTGAGGCTGTCTAAACAACACGGCCTTTGTTATGAATATATCTATAACATATAGAATGTGTATACATATATAATGTATATAGACCACATAGAATGTGTATATAGATATATAATGTATATAGACCCTATAGAATGTGTATATAGATTTATAATGTATATGGACCCTATAGAATGTGTATATAGATATATAATGTATATGGACCCTATAGAATGTGTATACACCTTTGTGGCAAAGGTATCTATCTGCCTCTATAAAGTATACACAGTAAGAAATAGATACATAAATGATACAACAAATAACAAAGAAGCAAGCACTATACACTGTATAACTAAATTGCTTACTTAGGTATTTCACTGATCCGGGTGCTACAGCCCCGGACCCTTCACTCCGCTAGTATTCCACTGGGCAGGTGGAGAAACGGTTGAACAAATTTGTTCAGAATAAGCCACTCTGACTTTCTCTAGTAGGCGGGTGATTCAAAAAGAAGAAACTCACCATTCCCCTATGGTGTTCCGGGTGCGAACATGCCCCGAAGGGTGGACATTCCCTTTGAAGGAACTTCTAGCAATCTCTCTGAGAACCCTTGGGATTCCCAGGACCCCTGCTTAATGTTCATACACACAGGTGATTTTGTTTGTTCATTGCTGATTGCATGTGTACAAACCTTTTGTGAATTAAATTATTACACACAGATTAGGATTCTGGCATTTAGAATCTTTAGAATGTATAATTCATTATTATGTAGATTCATATAAACACATGTTAAATAAAGTTAAAGCAGTAATATCTAGAGATGGTCGAACTTCCTAAAGTTCGGTTAGTTTTTGGACTGCTGAATTTCAGTAAAAGTTTGGGAGCTCGGAAACAAACCCATTAAAATTAATGGGAGTCCAATAGTTTAAAAAGTTCAGATTAAATTTAGATAAAATTTCAATGGTAATGTAAATGGTCATATCACCAATACTCTTTTAACACTACCTTTATTCACAATCGGGCAATTGTCGGGTTTCTGCATACTACATTCGAGGATTACGGCCAATTCGAGGGTTACAGGGTTACAGAACAATACATTTGAGGGTTACCGAAATCGAAGGCTACATTTTAGGGTTACCGAAATCAAAGGCTACTTTGAAGGTTACAGAAATCGAAGGCTACATTTGAGGGTTACCGAAATCAAAGGCTACATTTGAGGGTTACCCAAATCGAAGGCTACATTTGAGGGTTACCCAAATCGAAGGCTCCTTTGAAGGTTACAGAAATCGAAGGCTACATTTGAGGGTTACCGAAATCGAAGGCTACATTTGAGGGTTACAGAAATCGAAGGCTACATTTGAGGGTTATCGAAATCGAAGGCTATATTTGAGGGTTACAGAAATTGAAGGCTATATTTGAGGGTTACCAAAATCAAAGACTATATTTGAGGGTTACCAAAAACAAAGGCTATATTTGAGAGTTACCGAAATCAAAGGCTATATTTGAGGGTTACCAAAATCAAAGGATATATTCGAGGGTTACTGAATTCTCAAATTCTCAAATCAGTAACCCTCAAATGTAATGTTAAAATTTTACTGAACTAAGCCCACGAGTTCGGAAAACCCGAACTAGCTCAAAGTTCGGATAGTTTGGATAAAGTTTGGATACTTCGAGTATGCCCAAATTCATAAAGCCCATTACTAGTAATAACTAATGAATAAACTAACCACAATTAGGTATAATCAATTAATAAATAACTCCAATTTATTCACTGCTGTTGAATGTTGTGTTTAGAAAACAATGAACTGCGTCAATTATCAATATAATTGAATATAGGAAATTAAAATTACCATTGCCACAATGAGGAGGGCCTGTAAGGCTAAACATCTTCATCTGCTTTCTCGTATAAAATATCTGTGGCTTTCACCAATGCTCCACTGCCAATCTATTTACAGCCTACCGATTCCCGTCACCTTATGTCTGACCCCCATATCCTCTAGTCTGTAAGCTCTTTGGGCAGGGTCCTCTCTCCTATTGTATCACGGTATTGCTGTAAGAAACTCCTCACTCTGTTTACTTATATTATGTATTACCTGTGTATGTAATATGTATGACTTTGTATAACATGTATTACCCTGTATGTAATGTAATTGTAAAGCGCCACGGAAGATGTTGGCGCTATATAAATTATTATTAATAATAATAATAATGCATTGCAATTCACAATGATTGCAGCGTTCCACTACATGTGTCACAACTAGTTAGCATAGACCAGTCAGGCAAATCACCATAGAACCTGATCCTGTGGATAAAGTAGCATGTAATTATAGCATTATTATTGATCACATATAAAAACATACATATACTGTACACCCTGTTTGGAATTCTCCAGGATATTTGCTTTCAGACATTGTACAATAAGGGGCATCGCAAGGATCTTCAAAGATACAGAGCCCCCCAGGCCACCACCAAAACCAGGACACTGTGTATTGTGGTGTTGAGGGTGGGATGTTGGTGTTGCCACAGAATTAAGGTGGGTATTACATAAAGATATTATTTTATTTGATACGGGATAAACCATAGCACATTATGGGCCATATTCAGTAACCCAGGGTATTGGAAACCTCCGATACATAGGGTTATGGTAGAAGTACGGCTGTGGCCACCTATAAAAGTTATGGCTTGGTGCTAATTAATTTAATAAATTGGTCTCTCCCTATCAGGCATGGGAGGGCATGTTGGTGAGGTGCTGAGCTCACTGTTGAACAGAAGAACATTGGAGGAGGGCGATACCAGGTAAGTTTCCACACTTTTTTTCTGGTTCGTGAACGTTTAGAAGATGGGATAAAATGGTATGCGAAATTCCCTTTCATATTTCCCTTTTCCAGAAGGATCTAGATGCAGTGGCGTAACTTCTGGGCCCACGACCCAGTAGAGTAAAAGATATGCACGATTAGCTGTCTAAACCCTGCTGGTCGCTGTGGGAAGGGGGAGGGGTGTGTGTCAGAGGCCCGGCCTCCGATCTTGTGGGGGGTAGTGGCCCAATGCAGCTCCGCAGGTGACTAGATGCAATAAGTTCACTTTATCTGCCTACATCAACTGCATTAAGAGGATTGGCTGGGCTGACCCGACTGTCTCCATTGTTAACCAGTTACAGTCTATGTTTCCAGCAAGGAAATAGTAAATGTAATGCTACTGGCTTAATTTTAACACAGTCTCCCTGCTCTATGGATTGAACATTACTCATAATCATTCTAATGCTTTCAGGAAGTCGGCGTAAGAATATAGCTAAACTGAAATCTTTATACTCCATAATCTGAAAGCACCCCCACTCCCCCAATAAACCTTAAATTACTACCCCAGTAAATAGCATTAATGTAATGTGGATAATATAACTGTGTGTATGTGCACTGTATGGTAACACCTCCTGGTTCACATGGTCCCCTGCCTAATATATAATGTAACAGGATTGGCTAGAAATTAGTAAGGGGCTTGACTTGCTGTAACAACTTTCTGCAGCTTAAGAGGCATGTCCACCAACAAAAATAAATTTGCCCACTTTGTAGTGTCAAAAAATCCTTACCCTACATCTCTGCTCCTTATGCAATGCCTGTCCAAAGTACCAGAAAGTGAAGAGTTGAAGGTGTCTGTATGTTATCCAGTCCCTGCTTCTTCCTTGTCCTCCAGGAGGACACTGGCATACGCAGGGAAGCCCTCCCCCTCCCTTCCTCATTTTATTGCTGCCTCATTCTCTACCATTAAAACATTTTTCCGTAGTGTCAGCGCAGTCTGGTGCAGTGGGCAGTTAATACTGTATTTTAAATTGTTCAGGGTTATTTTGTACATCACAAACTTTAGCATAATATAGTTTGTTTTTAAGAGAGGGGTTTGGGGGTGTGGCCAGTGCTGAGGGATGGGGTTATGGGCACCAGGCTTTTTGTGTGCACAGGCCTTTAAAAAGAAATGTAATGATTTACTTTACTCAGCTTCTGTAAGTCTATATTAAATAAAAACATGGAAAGGTCAGTGTAAACTAGGGTAGGATTTTCAATCTGATTTAAACAGTTAAGAATGGATATGAACGGATACCCTCCCAATTGTTGAATGATACATTAATAGACCAATAAATGACATTTGATTTAGCCTGTAAAACACAATATGAGGAGACAATGACAAAGAATGATACAGCTTTTATTTTCCATAGATTTTTGCAGAATTGTTTGCTACATAGTTTATAGGAGATTATACATTTTTCTGTTGTATCAAGTCCGACTTTGTACAGTTCATAGTGATATGTTCGGTAGTGTACTGTACCTATAAGATTTTAAAAAGTTTTAGAGTTTTTCTTTTGGAATGTACAGTCTATGAGGTAAAATTATGGTTACGTTAAAAATTCTTTTTTTTTTTTCCTTTAATTTTTTTTTTCCTTCCTCATTCCCCAGCAGATACCGGCATAGGGTGGAAATGGCAAATACACTATTAAATGACATTTACTATCAAAAATAGGAATTTTGTGTTTTACTATGAAAAACATTGGTCACGAGTAGCTGCAGTGACCCTTCTTTATTAGAACAAAGGTGTCCAACCTGTGCCCCACCAGATGTTTGCAAACTAGAACCACCATTTCCAAATGCTGGAAGTTCTTGTTTGCAAATATCTAGAGGGCCACAGGTTGGATATCCATGGTTTAGACATCCAACCTTGTGGATATTTTCTGGGTAACTACACACAACCTCATTTATACTCGCCCAACATGGCACATTAGACGGCTCTAGAAAAAAAATATAGATATATTTATCATCAATGTGTCCTGTGAGAAGATACAAGTCAATACATAAAAATTAGAGAAAAACAAGAAAAATAAAACAAAGAACAAATTATATATAAACTAAAAGTAAACATACATCACGTTTCAAAGACAGAGCATTGTTACTACAGAATACCCAAGTATAGAACTAGCAACAAATAACATTCTACAACATGGATTATTTGACACTGAAACAATTACATTACATGCCCATTTGTATTGTAGGAACAATTCTTTAAAGGTCTTGAAAGCACAATACGGTGGCTGTTTAAACAAAGAGAAGTGCTTCATCTTTTATTAAAATGCAATCCCCAAACAACTAAAATTAGTGAATTACCATTTCTAATATTATAAATTAAAGAAAAAATTACAACATAAAAAAAACTGTGTGTGTAGAACAGTCAGTGTGAGTTATTTTCAGGACCCACGTTGCTGTTCAAGGTCGGACTGGTCATCCAGAGGGCAAGTTCACAGAACGAGGAATGATGCAAAGTGCTCCTATGCAACAATAATTACATGCAAATAACAATTTGGTACAGAATCTCGACAGACAAAACAAAGGACGTTAGTTTTTTTTCTCTATCACAGAATAAAGCAGCTTAAAAAGTTTCTGGTGCAAATCACAAAGTTTTATCTTCAGGTTTTGTGAGGATGGTGTTGTGGGCGGGTGCTTGGGCAAAATAAAAAGGCAATGCTCAGGGCTTATTTGAAATGTTCACGGCAGCATTCTAACCTACACAGGCGTTAGATAAAAGTGCTGAAACATACCTGATATTCTGAGAAACGGAAAAGGATTTAAGGATAACACTGAGTGTTCCCAGAGTGTGTGAAGAAATGTAGGTAGCTCTGGGAATGACCAGGGTTAATCCTTTGGAGGCAATGGACTGGGAGTAGGGCCAAAGTAACTGTTAAGAAATAAGCTCTACCTGGAGGAGAACATTTGAAATTGTAGATGACCACAGCTGAAATCCAGCAATTTTTAAAGCCTCAACCCCATACTTAATGTACCAACACTAAAGAAAGGCAGTATAATGGATTCTGTCTATTTTGCCTCCTGTCCCTTGGAAGGTCTAAAAACTATTTCCCTCTCCATTTGTTTAATTTGCTTGGCTAAAAATAATAGATCAGGGAGAAAAACAATTGAAAGAATGAAGCAAATAATCCCAACTTTATTTCCCCTTTCTATTAGCACATTAGATTTTCCCATGGAGAGAGAGAACCCATATGTCGGCAAGAACTATCAGGGAGAATAAATAAAAGTTCTTATCGTTTAAAATGGTGATAATTTTGCCCCCACCAATCAGATCTTATTTAACATTTGTAAGCTAACATCTGATTGGTTGGGGCAAAATTAGCACCATTTTAAACGATAAGAACTTTTATTGAATAACCCTCTATGTTGTCCATTTATAGACTGGAAAGTAAAATTTCACCAACTGCATCATGTTGATGTTGCTGATTGTTGTTGATATTGATTCCCACTGAAAACCCAAAAATTAAAAGCTTTTTTTTTTTTTTTTGTTGCTTTTTTTAATTACTATTATTCTTCATAGATATTCCAGACTATTCTAGAAATTCCAGTTTTTCCCTGCCTGAGTTGTTAGCTCTTCCACAGCCTGAAGGAGCAAATCGCCAGGCAGCAGAAGGGTAAGATTAAGACACAGAGAAGGTAGGAGTACAGCGCTAAGTTTCCTTTCACAGCATCCTCCTAATAAGTTTTGTTGCAGCACTTTTGGTGTCCTTCATTAAAAAACCAAACTCACTCTATATATGTGTTCTACTTGCTCAAAAAACATCTTTACATGTGGAATGAGCAAGTACGATTGGATGTGTGTAAACATCACAAGAAGTGACATTTTGAGGTGTAGCTATTGGCTGGCAGCGGTTTTTGTGCATTCATTATCTACAATCAGGTTACAATTTAAGTACAGTGGTGGACAGTGGTGGAAACACTGGCATGCTACACAAGCCTCAAAGCTGCACTGCCACCAATTTGAAAAAGTTAAATATCCAATGACAAATTGTAACCTCATTGGGAAGTGCAATTAAAAAACAAAATGAAAGGATGGAGAGGGGAGTAAAGGTAAAAGCAGATCCCCTCACTTGATAACAAAGTATTGGATAATAAAGGCAATCATAATGGAGAAAATAGCAAATAGCACAAGGATGACAGCAGCGCACTGCTCGTCACTGAGCGTCCGTGTGGTCCTTGTGGCTTCCACAGTGTCTTTATTGGTGCTGGTTTGTGGCTCACTGCGTTGAGAGATGAAGAGGACTGTGGCACTGTACGGACCAATAAGATCCTGATGTCCTGCAGCATCTTGGCACTGTCGAATGGCACATACACGGAAACGATATTCACAGTTTAGCTGGAGGGCAGAGTAACGAAATGATGTACAAGGTCCTTTATAAAGCTGCAATGAAAGTATTAGAAATGTTACTATAAAGGAAAGTATCTTATATCTCTCTGTTACTATGTATAATCTTACTATGGAACAATATACCAAAGAGTTAATACAGCACTTCATTAAATGAGATGTGCTAAGTTAAACAGAGTTTAGTCATTAAAAAGCCACAGAAGAGTTGTTGCAACATTGTTGATAAAAGTGGTTAAGGTAACATTGCACTCCGTTTTTGCATTAATCTGATCTTTTTGTATCTGTGCACTTTAGAGTTAATGATAGAACGTATCCTTCATTACTCCTTTTTAATTGGTTTATCTGTATTTAAAAAGGGGGTGTTACCACCCGGACATTTAGTGTCTATGAGTAAGGGGTAAGCCTGAACCGCGTTAGACATCCAACACCTGTATCCTAGGCGGCCAGTCGTAGGTCTTATATAACTATGGAAATAAATGATATTTTTTAATCAAAGAACATTGGCCTGATTTTTGCTGGAGATCATCTACCTGATTCTGGTTGGTGCGGCGGATCCTTTTTTCCTTTGGTTCTGATAATAAAATCCTTACCTTACATCCCTGCTCCAAATAGCTGCCCTGCTATGCCCCTCCAAAGTCCCAAAAACTGACCACCAGGAGCCTGGCAGAGTCCATATAGGACTCTGCCTTCTGTCTCTCCTCCGGGAGAATTTTGTAGGTCATCCTCCCCCAGCCCCAACCTAAAAATGGGTGGACATGCCCTTTAAAAAGGGGGCATAAATTTATTTGCCTGTACACACTGCAGATTTTGAAACTGAGCTTTCCGTCCAAGGATCGCACATTTATGGATGCTTGGTCGGAGGATGTCCAGAATTGATCACAGCGCTTCACCGCTCGCTCGTCGGCTTCCGCGATGGGTCCAATAGGAAGACAGGCTCCTTGCAGAGCGTATTTTCCTATTGGCCTCATTGCCAACGGGGATAGATATGGGGGCAGAGCTTACCAGAGCGGCGCTGTGTAAGAATAACAGACTAAGTGCAAACAGCCCAGGGGTGAGGACTTAGCGACTTAGGTCCTCACCCTTGGTAGAAAGCGTGACTATAACAAGAGAAGCAGGGAGGAGGTAAGTATAATTGTCCTTTAATCAAGTGCATCTAATCAAGAAACTGGTAATCATGCTTGATCATACCAAGGTGGATGGATTTAAAGGGACACTAAACTGATTTTATGTATGGCCCTCCACTTGTGGCTCCTTCTTAGCTGTCAAACGCATTTCCCCCGACCAAGTGCCTATCTTCGGCGTATGCGCACCAATACATAAGATATGCATATGATCGGGACATCACGTCTGACAGCTGAGGAGGAGCCGAGTGAAGCGCCGGTAAGGTAAGTGTTGCACTGTTCCCGGGTGATCTATTATTCACAGGGAGGTGGAAATAAGTGTTCTCACCTCCCTGTGAATAATAGAAACAGATTTCATGTACTTAATAGAACAGGTTTAGTGTTCCTTTAATCAAGAAACTGCTATTTAGCCTTTAATTCCATGTCCATTTAAGTAAATGTATGAAAAATGCCTGGAAACCATTGAGCATGGTGGCTAGTAATGATGGCTAGTAATGATGCCTTGCAGCACAAGTCTTGACATCAAATTTTTTTCTTTTAGTAAGCCAAGTTCCTGCACTGTTATAAAATGTGTATTTCAATGCAAGGATAGAAGAGTGAAAACACGTTAAAGAGCTTTAACATTGTTCAAAGTATATATCCTATTCTTAAGTGTACTAAACTCATTCAGTTTTGTTATCCAGTAATTTTACAACAGTGAGCAATTCCATCCCACAAATAAAAACGTGTATAAAGGTAACTCACACCAAACCACAAAGGTTAGAAATCTAAGAGATGTAAAGCTAACCTAAAATGCTGCCCAATGTTTTGTTACCCCTCATTCTGCATGTACCACACGACATCAGAGTTAATGACTGAATGTTTTTTTTATTCTCAGACCATGTACAAGATTGCAAAATAACTTGGAGAGCTTAGAAAGCAGATAGTAAACTTGTGAGGGTCAGAGGGAAGAGGAGAACATTTTACTGCATAACAGGTTAATCCAACATCTGTTGACTTTCTAACTTTTTTGGTTTGGGGTGTGATTTAACTATATATCATTTTTCATTTGAGTGATAAACATGCCCTTTAAGAGAAGAAATAAGTGATATAGAACCACTTTGCAGGTGAACACTGTTAATCTATTGGGTGTAGAAATCTATACCTGTTTAAAATCAGAATCCTTTCCAACCATTAATTGCAAAATGTAGATAATGGGATCTCCTTTCATTGGTAATAAAGACTCCCAGGTGACTTCACATGTATGTTCATTTATTCGGTCTATCCTTGGAGCTGTGGGAAAAAGAGATATTGGACTCTGTGACATATTTAAACACTTTTGAACAAAAAAAAACCAGAAAAAAAACTTTAAAAACTTGGCCAAGCAGGAGATGACTTTCAAGTGAACACAATATTGTGTGTGATCCCCCATGTTATTGGCCAGACTGTGCTAACCAAACTGATTGACCAAACAATCAAATCCTGGAAAGTGAAGCCAATGTACAAACCTAAACATGCCAAACCAACATTCTGAAGTAAGATTAAACCTAGATAACCTATACCCTAGATTAAGCAGTTTCCTTTTCATGATATATATATAAGCATAACAATGTCCACGTCAATGTTGATTTATCCAGTAGGAAATAAAAAGATCTGATGAATAAATTTGTTGTATCTCTAGAAAAGAAGGTGGATTTCATATCATTTATCCTGAAATCCTGTCTGGTTTAAATTCATTTAATCAGAAGAATGTAATCCTGACCCCAAAAAAGTCATGTTCTAAATCGTAAGTGTGATGTTCCCCTGCATTAATGAACACCCTAACATGAACACGCAGTGTGAACGTGGCCTTATCCTCCTTTCTTTTTTCATAACTGTTGCAGCCTGTCATTCTCATTGACTTCAACCTGCCACCTGATGTCATCATTTAACTGAATATACTAACCAAGGATGAATATTATTCACAGGAATAATACACATAAAAATATACTAGGATCTGACAATAGGAGCTGGAACAACCAATGACAAAATGCCTGTTAACCATGGAACCTACCTATTGGCAAAAGTCATTTTGCGATTTTTGGCCTAAATTAGGAATTCATGCATCTAAACTCCCAAACAATGTAGAAGAATGCCCCAAAGCACATTAGCTACATAACTGAGTTCTATATGCAATAAACGACCATCAAAACAAAAAGCTGGTGTAAGGGTGTTACTAAACTGATTTTCATCCATCAAAGTCTAAATCACTGCAGAATGTTACTGTGTTATAATGTATATATACCAATATCGAGATTTGTATATATACCAAGATTTTAAGGGGTACCGCAAACAGCATAGGCTGATCTGTTTACTTTTTATTGTAATCACTTAAGCAACATGTTTCGTGTCACATGTCACCTCTCTTAATAATGAGGTAAGTACTGGAGTGGTTCTGACAGGAAACGCCAGAAAAGGTTGGCTTTGAAGTACCAGGTGACTAATCCATACTTTATAAATGTGTTACTGTATAATTGCTCAGGGTCCTATCTCATCTGCAGTAAATATATTTTATCTTATTAAACCTATTTCATGTCTGAAATAATGTTCAAGACCGAGGATGGAATTGGAGCTCTGAAACAGCTAGTGCCAACAGAACCTGTATCTTTCTAGGGATGCCTTGTATAATGGGTGGGAGAACACACAGTGAGTACTACATGTTTCTAACAATATTTGCTTGGGATTTACCATTTTATTCTACTCCACCATTTAGTACAAACTTACCTTTCAAGGCAGCAGGAAGGGATTTTGGAGTTGTAAAAACATATTCTGGTGAAAAAGGACCCTCTCCGGCCTCATTACACGCTTGAATGCAAAATTTGTATGATGTGGACTCATTGAGCCTTTGTACTTTGTACGTATGACAAGGTCCTCTATACAAGGATACAAATCTAAACAAATATAGCAGAGAATATTAGTGACAATTAAGAGTTAATCTAAAAAAAAATGATAAACTCTCTATTTATCAATGATAATGATCAATAACATCGATTAAGGCCATAGTACAGCGTGTCCTAGCGCACAGGATGGATGCACGCAATCGTTTCCCGTGCATGAGTGTGCTACAATTAGCCAACACTAGTGTATGCTTTTTAACACGTGATCGCAATTGCGATCGGAGCAGTGTGGCCTAGACCTTAAAGGACAATTATACTGTTATTATTATTTTTTTTTTTGGTACCCCTACAGGGAGGGGTAGTGTAGTGGAGTTGGAGCCAGAATGGGAAACACTGAACATCCTACCTGAGAGGTAGGAGGACAGCCAAGACAGTGAAGAACCCTGGATACCTAGGGAGGATATGATGTGTAGCAGTAAAGGGTGATACACTGTATCAAAGGCTGAAGACAGGTCAAGCAGAATGAGTAGGGAGAAGTGGCCTTTATAATATAACATTGAGAGGTGGAAATGGGCTCATTTTATTAGGATGTGTGTATTTTCTCTGGAGTTAATAATGATTTTTATATAAATGAGAGGATTTTGTAATATCACCACTGTGGGTAAGAGTAAAAAAATGGTCATTCCCATAAGGGAACAGTCATTTTTAACATAATAAGAACACTACAGAAACAGTCAGTAGCCTAATTCAAAAAAGAATATTAGAAGCAGAAACTTGGATTTCAACTTGTTTCCTTTCAAGTACAAATTAGATAGATAAAGTTAAAGTATATAAAACTCAATAATCTTCCTATGGCACTGAAAGAGGAAACTGTGTTTTTTTTTTACACTAGATACCTTTTAGCATGGCTGTCACAGAAATAAAAGGGTAGGTCAATAAGTGTGCGTTCCTGTGTCAGGTTGTGGGTTAAAAAACAAACTATTTTGACGATTGTTCAAATTTTTTTTTACTTTAGTTACCCTTTAAGTATGGCTGCCGTAGGAATGAAAGGGTAGGTGTGTGTACCTGTGTCAGGTTGAGGGGTAAAAAATAAACATTTTGTATGATTGGTCAAAAAAATATTTTTGACTAGTTACCCTTAAAGTACGGCTGCCACAGGAATGGAGGGGTAGATCAGTAGTTGTATGTATCTGTGTCTGTGTGGGGGTTGGTGGTATCTGTGTTTGTGTTTATGAACATGAAACTAACTGTTTTGATCACATGACCCTAAAACATTGAAATATCCACATTTGAGGATTGTTCCCATTATAGTCTATTGGGAAAAAATGCCCCTAAGGGCTAGGCCACACTAGTGCGTTTCCATGCGTTTGCACGTACGTTTGGGCGTGCGATTGCGCATGCATTTTTCCGATCATTGCAATCAAAACGCGCATTTTCAGGTGCGATTGCGATTTGCAGTCCGCATTTGTTTTGCGCAATCCCATGCGTTTTTCTATTTCTAATAGTATAGTACAGTATTTAGTATAGTATAGTATTTTCCAAGTGGCAATCTGACATTTCCCTGGATCAACTGACCAATGAACCTGCCATAACAACGTCCACTGGAAGACAGTTCCATAGCTTTACCGTTCTCACAGTGAAAAACCCTTTCCGAACTTGAAGCCTAAACCTTTTTTCTTCAAGTCTTAAGGGATATCCACGTGTCCTCTGACATGTTCTATTGGTGCACAATGCCCCAGATAGTTTATTGTATGACCCATTAATGTATTTATACACAGTAATCACATCCCCACGCAAGCACCTTTTCTCCAGCGTACATAATTGTAACTTTTCCAGTCTCTCTTCATATTCAAGCTCCCCAAATCCCCTTATTAATTCTCTGAACCCTTTCCATTTTAAAGATGTCCTTTTTGTACACAGGATTCCAAAATTGCACTACATATTCCAAATGAGGCCTTACCAATGCTTTGTAAAGAGGGAGAATTACATTTTCCTCCCTTGAATCCATACCTCTCTTTATACAAGACAATACCATGATGGCTCTGGCTGTTGCCGTCTGGTACTGCTTGCTTCCTTTAAGTTTGTATAATGAAAAAAACGCAACAAAATCGCACACGAAATTGCATGCGATTCCGAGTGCGATTGCGTTTGAGGCGCAGTGTGGCCATGCCCTAAATTTGCAGTAATGCTTCCGCGCATTCCTTAGCTAGGTTATAGCACATGTTTCCTAGTTGTCCGCATTTCATGTCTCTAGCTCAAAAACTGTGGGAGGAGATACAGTCCAAAATAGTGGATGGATAAAGTGGAAGAAAAAAATAGAAGAACAGTATTTTGTCTCTTCAAGCCAAATTAATTATTAGCTTTCTACCACAGGGATTTTAAAAAATGTGTGCTGGGCCACACTGGTTGGTGTACCGTAATATAACATTTCCCTTAGTAAGGAAATATTACAAAAATGTAAATGCAAGCTCACCTTCCATTCCTATCCTCCATCTGAAGGTGATACTGAATGGAATCTGTGGGTAACGGCCGAGATGCACCATCCCCCCATTTCAGTTTAAGGTTCTGGTGACTGTACACAGCACACTCCAGCCGGGGGGGATCGGGGGGAAGTGGCTTGGTTTTTAGTTTCACCGAGTGGCTAAACGGACCAGCTCCTAAGTTGTTTAGGGCTTGAACACGTATTCTGAAAAGAAAAGAGAACAAGAAAGTGATAATGGTACAAAACTTTTGAAATAAAATGGATCTATAGATCAAATAAGCATCAAATCCCTGCTAGACACCTTTCCCAAACTAAGCTATGTCATTTCAATCTACTTTCAAAGCCTATTGTCTAACAGTGTGGCAATGCTGAGGGCAGGGTATAAGAAAATACTGAAGATCATCAGGGTACATATGCCTTAATAATGATGTATTCCCTTGCCAAAGTAAGATGCCGGATCAGTTGCTCCTAAAACCACATAAATGAAGGTAAGATCATGGTAATGTATACATTAACACTAACAAAATGCATGTGTATGTCCCACTTAACAAGGTTGCTAGAAAATATAAATTGTCCACCATGCCACTAATCCAATTGGGCACATACACATATAATTGTTTAAGGTCAAGTATTTTTAAACCTGTCCAGATCGATCAAATGTCATATATTGTCCAGATTATTGGATAAAACCTGATTGTGCATGTGTGACCGCACCGGGGGGAAAATGACTTTTCCTGGCAAGTGCCATTTTGTGTTCTTTCCTCCAAAGTACAGTAATATCTCCGCTTTATAACTGGAAGTAGGGCTCAGTAGAGCGAATGTTCAAAAGAGGCAGCTATTTGTTTTAAAAATGCCCCAGACGGACATTTGAAGCAGGTGACTCATGTTGGTGGTTGCTGGAAGTAAAGATCAAGAAGTTTCTTCTCCCTTAATCCTTTTATGCGAAGGCAGGCGAAAAAATGACAGTCTGGAATTATGTAACTTTTGAGAGATAGTGTGAAATAACATTTCTATGTCTTGATGTAACTTACCTGTAGGTTGTGTCTGGTTGTAAATTATCCAGGATGTATCTTGTTGTTTTGTAAACAGTGATAGGCAGCTTGTCCCCATAGTCTACGCTGTAAGCCGTTATCTCTGAACCATGGTCACTTGGTTTTTCCCACTGTATAGCAAGGCAAGTGGAAGGACAATAACTTGAGCTATTAACTTCATCATCCTTCAGTCCCCACAGACTTGTCACAGCGGCCGGTACTGATGCCGGGGTTAGAGATGCCACCACATCACTAAAATGGCCTGAGCCAGCAACATTTACAGCCTAAATGGAAATGACAAAAAGCTGTCATTACAAATGTGGACCATTATTTATAGCAACAAACAGGGCCGGCCTTAGGATAAATAGCACCCTGTGCAATATTTGTTACTGACGCCTAGCACCCAACCCCCCCCAAAAAAAAACCTGGGCACACACAATACTCCGTTGAATGCTGCTTACCTTCAAATCAAGTATCCCACCTGTGCTTCCTGTCTTTCATTTTCTTCAGTGCGTGCTTAGACAGAACAGCACAGCATACAGACATCTTAAGTAAAGCATATATGTGTTGGGGCTTATTATGTGGTGAGGTGCTGATACATATATTTGATCTGGATGACCGTAACTAGAGGGGCTGTGGCACTGACGCACAACTTTGAGCTACAGGTCCGTGACCTAAGACTCCCAGCTGGCGCCCCTCTGGTAATGCAACCCGTGCGGTCGCACAGGTCGCCCATATCAAAGGCCGGCCCTGGCAACAAAACATCACGTCTGTATTGATGCTGAGTAACTTACCTGAACCCTGCAGTAATAGACTATTGCTGGAGAAAGTCCTTTCACTTCATAACTAAAACCAGGTCCGCAGTAGCAGATGTGCATGCAGCCATCCATACCTCCCCATTCCACCCGGTACTCTGTGATTTCAGCACCATTGTTGTTGGGGGCCTGCAAATTATCCAGATGTTATCATTCAGAAAAACAAAATGACACTTAAGCAGGGTACACACAGTACCAATCTGTAAGATTCTGTATGTTATCTTGAAAAGATGCAGCTACACAATTAAGAGCATTCTCCCTATATAAAGTGTAGGGAGAGTAATTGTTACTGCCACACTCCCTACCATCACGGCAGACATCCTATACTTTATTACAGGGGGCTGACCACGGTTGATGGAAATTTTCCAAACAAAATGACCGTTTGCGGTGTGGAACATTCGTCACCATTGGAAATGGTCGTTAGTTTGCTAATGTGGGTACCCAGCTTTAGAGCACATCACATGCAAACTGTACATACAGAATACAACAGTATGTAAGGAGATTTTAGGAGATCCAACAGAAGGATTTTAGGAAGAACACTGGAAAGTTACGATGCCATGCAAACAATGTAATTAACGGTAATGGGGTTGTAAGGTTTTGCAGCAGCTGTGCAGGTTGATGAGTGGGTTTTGGAAAACCTACGCAGTGGCCACATGTGGTGTAACAAAGAAATAGCTGCGAAGTTTGTGGGATTTTTTTAGCTAGCTTTAGTAAAAAGTCTGTATAGCAAAGCACCAAGAGCCGCTATTGCTTATTACACCATTCTAGTACAATGCTCGGTGTAGTTATTCATTTTGCTTCACATATAACCCATGGACACAATTAATCATAACTTTGTGAATGAAGGACACAAAGGGTTGGAATTCACAGAATTTTTACACATAACATATCTCATTCAATACTAATTGCATTTTTTCACTAAAATTTTGCCCAGGATAGGACTGATCTGTTTAAAATTAGCATATTGACCTTCTGTTTAATCGTTTTACCTCCCAACGTATAAGAGCACATGTTGCCGAACGACATGTCACTTGAGGAGTTTTACACTGATCTGGTGGTCCAGGAGCTGTGGTTGTTTCACACTTTTCAGAAAAAGGGCCAAACTATTAAAAGGAAAAGAATATTCAGGTATTAAAGGGAATGATAATAATCATGGGTAATAAAGGGAACGATAATAATCATGGGTAATAAAGGGAACAATAATAATCATGGGTAATAAAGGAAACGATAATAATCATGGGTTTTAAAGGGAACTATAATAATCATGGGTATTAACGGGAATGATAATAATCATGGGTAATAAAGGGAACTATAATAATCATGGGTATTAAAGGCAAAGTTAATAATCATGGGTAATAAAGGGAAATATAATTAAAATAATCAGGGAGATTCAATAAAAGTTCTTATCACTAAAAATGGTGCTAATTTTGCCCAAACTAATCAGATCTTATTTAACATTTGAAAGCTAACATCTGATTTGTTTGGGCAAAATTTGGGGCAAAAATTTAGTGATAAGAACATGTATTGAATCTCCCTGAATGGGTATTAAAGGGAACTATAATAATCATGGGTATTAATGTAAAATAAAACAATCATGTTATACAGTCAGTTACTATTAATAATAGGAAATGTCATTTCAACCATGAATACCATCTGTCATAATGTCACAATATTGCTAATCAATGTAAAGTTAATATAGTACATTTCGTGATATCTTGCATTGTTAATATGCTGCATTAATAAAATGTACAGACCATGCAACCGATTGCAGTCTTACCCGGCGCCGAGTAGGGACGTCAGGCGCCTGAACATTGGATGCGGAAGAGGGAGGAAGCGTGCGGCTGCCGGAATTCAGGTTAGTGATGCATTCTTCTATCTGCACAGCCTGGCTTGAATCATTTTGGGGGCATTACTAAATATTAAATGTTAAGACAAGTCCTCCACTGGGGGGTTAAGGCAAGTTCTCCACTGGGGGTTTAAGGCAAGTCCTCCACTGGGGGGTTAAGGCAAGTCCTCCACTGGGGGGTTAAGGCAAGTCCTCCACTGGGGGTTTAAGGCAAGTCCTCCACTGGGGGGTTAAGGTAAGTCCTCCACTGGGGGGTTAAGGCAAGTCCTCCACTGGGGGGTTAAGGCAAGTCCTCCACTGGGGGGTTAATTCAAGTACTTCACTGGGAGATGGGGGTGGGGTGGGGGGGTTGGTGCACTGCTTGTCACTGAAGATGTTTGGAAACTACAACTTCCAGCAACTAAAGCATGCTGGGAGTTGTAGTTTCCAAACATTTGGAGTGGCAAGAAATTGAGGGTTAGTGTGTGGGATTCCTATCAATTTAAAGAGCAACTAATGCATTAAAACAACTTAGATTCAGTTTTGAGGCTTTAGTTGCCCTTTAAATGGACAGCAGAATTCCCATACAGTAATAGCCATACTGGATTTGGCTATTATTGTATGGGACTACTGTATGGGAATTCTGCTGTCCATTTAAAGGGCAACTAAAGCCTTAAGGCAACACAGAATCAGGAGGCAGTAGTGGTCATATTTTCTACCCTCGACTTATACTCGAGTCAAACATGTTTTACTAATTTTTTAGGTAAAATAGGTACCTCGACTTATACTCGGGTCGACTTATATTCGAGTATATACGGTAAGTCCAAAATGCACTAGTCTAAGCATCACATGCAGAACTCCCAGGTTTTCACCAACAGGATTAAAGATTAACAGGGAGATTCAATAAAAGTTCTTATCGTTTAAAATGGTGCTAATTTTGCCCCATCCAATCAGATCTTATTTAACATTTAAAAGCTAATATCTGATTGGTTGGGGCAAAATTAGCACCATTGTAAATGATAAGAACTTTTATTGAATAACCCTGATAGTACTCGGTGCAGAAGAAACTATGGTGTCCTATGATGTGACATCTCTCTTCACTTGTATACACACCAAGGAGGCTGTTGACATGGTTAGAAAATGGCTAGGCCAAGATAGCACTCTTACCAGCAGAACTGAACCCAGAACAGGTGTCCTCTCTACTGGACTTGTGCCTGAATACCACCTATTTCAAATACAGGGATAAATTCTACAAGCAAAAACATGGATGTGCTATGGGATCTCCAGTTTCACCCATTGTGGCCAACCTTTACATGGACGAAGTGGAAAAACAGGTGCTTAATACCTTTAAGGGCATAGCACCCAGCCACTGGTTCAGATACTTGGATGACACCTGAGTTAAAATCCCCCAGAAGGAAGTACAAGCCTTTCAATGCTGTAGACCAGAACATCAAATTTACAAGGGAAGAGGAACAAAACAACACACTGGCTTTCTTGGACTGCTTGGTAGAAGTCAGGTAAAAATGGTAAACTGGAAGAAGAGGTTTACAGAAAACCAACCCACACAGATCCGTATTTGATGTTTGACTCCCACCACCCTTTAGATCACAAGCTGGGTGTCATCAGAACCCTGCAACACAGAGCAGAGAACATCCCCACTAGCACAGAGGTGAAGGCTAAAGAAATGAAACATCTCAGAGGAGCCCTTGAAACTTGTGGATATCCGGACTGGGCCTTTGTCAAAAGAAGTAGAAGGAAAGAAAAGAACACATATACTAACAGTGAAGGGGAAAAGAAAGACAGGAGAAAGAACATGGTTATCCCATATGTAGCAGGGGTCTCCCAAGAAATTAAGAAGAATTTTCAAAAAACACCGTATCCCTGTCTGCTTTAAACCGAACAACACACTGAGGCAGCAATTGGTACATCCAAAAGACCCAATACCAAAACACAAGATAAGCGACATCATATACGCAGTGCAGTGCAGTGAAGAGTGCTCTTGATTTGTGTGTGGGGGAGACCAAACAGCAACTGCATCAACGTATGTCCCAGCACAGAAGAGCCAATTCCTCGGGTCGGACTCAGCCATGTACCTGCATCTTAAGGATAAAGGACATACGGTACCTTTGAATATTGTAATGTTAACATAGTGGCAAAGGAACATGACTGATTCAAGAGAGGTGACAAGGAGGCCATTTATGTGGAAATAAAGAAACCAAGCCTGAATAGAGGCTATAAACTACAACTCCAGAGTTGCATTTATGCTGGGAGTTGTAGTTTGCAAAGGTCTGCAGGCTGTACATCCTGGCATTATATGGAACCCTAGGCCTTGAAAGGATTTACAGATCAAGCCTGACCCATGTGTACCATAATTAGTAATAGGCCAGATAAATGTAGAATGTCTATTGGACACTATTGGTAATATTCTTCTCATTGTGTGATGTGCCGCTGCTGTTTACCTTATAATGGTCCCAATTATCCAGTGCGAACGCTCGGTTGGGACAAATAATTTTCCTGTGTGTACCCAGCCTAACATTAACCATATAATACCGGGAACATATCACCAGGATTTATTTGTATTTACTAGTAAATGAGGTGATAATTGCTCTATGAAGACTTGTACCTTATAGAAGTAAAACAATTTTTTTTTTTAAATTGAATTTTTTTTAAATGATCTCTGTACCCCAGCTTTGTTTGCTGCACGCAGACGGAAGTTGTAGACTTTTCCCGGAAGAAGACTGGCAACTGTGCATTCCAATTCAGATCCTTGGTATACCTCTCTATGCTCATAAGGATCAGATGACATCTCCAGGCTGTAGCAAGTTACTGGAGAACCCCCATCCAGCTGTGGTGGAACTGTATGGGAGAGAGATTAAAAAGCTAAAACAAATAAGAGTTCACCTGGATAAAAGTGTATTAAGGACGTGTGCTGGATTCCTAAGAAATTGAGAATTATGGAAGAATTTCAGCTAAATAGGAATCTTGGAAGAACAAACTGTACCCCATCTTAACTGCACTTCTCTTGCTCTTGGTCTGCCCTGCAGTCTGGGTGGTTGGCACGGCCCAGGGAGCACAGCTGGAGTGGCCACACATAGTGAGTCTGATACCTATGGAACAGCAAGAGACCCAAATTAAAGTAATTATTTAGAAATTAAAAAAGTTTACTATCAAAATACAGTATTTTACTCCATTTTAAACATGGGCAGTGGAGGATGGGCCTCTGACAGTTCACCTAACCCAATAATAATAAACACTAGGGCACTATATTTAGGTGGTGAAATCAGGCTGCAACATTTATTAACAAATTTTCAACAAATAACTACTTGTGAGGCGAATTTACCCAGCATCATTAAGAATATCATATTCCCCCACAAAGGGTTAAAGGACATGTTCACCCCTCAAATTAATTAGTTACAAAGCTGACAGACATAGGGCTAATATGTTATGCAGCAAAATGATACTCTGTCCTTTCCCTCTGCCTCTCAAAGGTTTCCTCCTCCTCTACAAGCTCGCCAAGTTTTTTTTACAAGCTTGTACATGCTCAGAGGAGGAAGCTAGAGGAATAGAATTCAGTCATTGGCTGTGATGTCATATGTTACATCCAAGACATCTGCTAACTGCTTTCTGAGAGCAGAAAGAGAGGTAACAGAACATCAGGCAGAATTTCAAGTTAGACTTACATCTCTTGGATTTTAATTATTGCAGTTTTTGAGCTATCTATATACATTTTTTCATTTGAGTGGTGAATTTGCTGTTGGAATATGAAACATCAGACAGAAATCTAGCAACCTGGATTGTTAGGCTAGAAAGCTCCTATGCTCCAGCTGGATTGTCAACAAGGGGAGCTGGTCTGTGTGACTTACAGTTCTCCTGCTTGCCAGTAACAGGGAAAATAGGCACAGCTGATGGGACTGATACAGAATGAGGATGCAGATTTGCTGCATTATATAATAATATAATATTTAGCTTTAAGTCAATGTGGCTGCTAAATGATACACAGGCCCCCTTCACTCCTCTTGCCTATTTCCCCTTATAATTAAGTTATATCTAACACCAAGCTAGTGGTGCATGTTATTATGGAACATTACAGTTTAGTAATTAAGTTTTATTCGGTAAAATACAAGAAATCCCTATAAAGTTACCATTAGCAGCTGGTACATTCTTACTGCAGCCTATCCGACAGTGGCAATCACAGATATTTCTATCATAGTTTATTATTATAAATGTAACTATGCCAAGCATTAAAGTTGAATAGATAACACTGCTTCTAATGTTCAGATACAACATATAGCCAGATAAGTTTTGCAATTTGAAGCTTCGTACACATGTACGATTTTGGCCACGTTCCACGACCCCAGAGAGTGAGTTCACGTGTGTGACGAACACCTGATTTGGCCAATAATAACACGTGTGTATGCGTTTGGTCGGGGTCGTTCCTTAATCCGCCCTGGCGGATTAACGAATGTCCCCATACCAAACGCATACACACGTGCGATTATTGTCCGTTAAGGTTGTTTGACGCGGGTATCTGTTATGGTCGCAGGGCGTGGCCAAAACTGTATGTGTGTACGAACCTTTTGCTTTTAAAGACAATTAATATATTATTATTTATATTATTAACAAAACTTCCCAAGGTTTTCTCAAAAAGTAGAACAGACATGTTCATTAGAATGTTCCTATACACAAGAAAAGAAAAAGCTGTGGATTGCATAAGGGCACACCCTCAATAAAACCCATATAAATATACATGGACCCAAAGAGCCAAGCACTACAATGTTCCTTTCATTAAAATCTCTGGAAAATGTTCTATCAATTATAAAATGGTACAATAAGTATTTTCATAAACCCTGGAATCTGTTTTTGTTGTCCCATATTGAATCTAAGCAGGAGATATTACCAGACTTTGTCCACCATCACTGATGCAGTAGACACGTAATCGATAGGAGGAGCCTGGACTCAGATGGTCACACAGGTGTTCTCTAGCTGCTCCACTATAAACAACATCCCACTTGTTACCTGTTGGATTAATGTGGAGTCAGACAAGGTAATTTTCATGTGTCTTTGCTGCAGACATACAGATTCTTTATTTATGAAATAGTGTTTCTATATAATTTGTTTCAAACAAAACATCAGTGCATGCTAACAATTTCCTGAAGTTCATTTAATAAACGTATAGTCATGGAGCTCTAATACATTGTATAAAGCCTTCCGAGATCCAGTATCTTCAGCATTTACTTTACACATCTATTAAAGTAGAGATTGTTACTAATAACGTCTGTAATCCTGTGCACAATGACTTTATAACATAATATAACTTTAATGGCTATGAGGCATTACACAAAGCAATAAAGGAGAAATTAAAGCATCAAACAGTACAACAAAACAATTTTAGAAACTACTAAAATAATAATTTGCATGCAGGACCCTATAAAGACATTTTAATTAAAAGCTAGAAATAAACTTTTTCACTGTGTGAAAAGAATATTAAAAAGAAAACTGGTATTATTGTGAAAATTCCATTTCAAATGGCTTAAATTGTATTTTATTTCTTATATAGTGCTACACATTCCGCATCGCTTTACAATTATTTACACATTCACATCAGGCCCTGCCCCGAAGAGCTTACAATCTTATCACTTTATGTACACATCCAACCTATCAGTATGTCTTTATGATTGTGGGGGAAACCGGAGTGCCTGGAGGAGACCCACGCAAGCACAGGGAGAACATACAAACTCCTTGCAGATGTGTCCAAGGGAATCGAACTCAGGGCTTCAGCGCTGCAAGGCATCAGTGCTAATCACTGAGCCACCATGCTGCCCTAAATAACACACAAAGTTAATACAACCAACTCATGTACCAGAGATCTTCTTCGCCACATTGGATAGTCTATTACTGACTCTCCTGTGGGTATCGGGGAGATCACGAGTCAGACTCAAATCTCTACAGAGACCCAAACAATCGACTGGACTAGCCATGCCGGACTTCCGCCTATATTATTTGGCAGGACAACTTAAGTACTTTAAACCCTGGTGTCAACCGCGACCCCCGGACCCCCAGGAACAAGACAATTACACTCTATACGACGCTGAACACCTATTACACATATATCTACCACACCACCCACTGTCATTCCTAAATGCAAAACGGAACAATATCCCACTCGGTGGTACCCCACTGCACGTTCAGCAATTTAAAATTTGGAAAAAAGCTCTATCAATCCTCAAATTTACAGATATCGCAGAGGAAACCCCCCTCTGGCATAACCCGATGTACCCCAATCTAGCTGCCTTAACCTCAGCCGATTTCTGGATATCAAAGGGAGTTACACTCTTCATGCACATCATCAAAAATAGGAGATTAATCACATTTGAGGAAATGAAAAGCACATACAATCTGTCGGGTTCCACCTGGTTCAAATATCTTCAGATCAGATACTCTCTACTGTCAGAATTCCAGGGAGACGAAATACCAGTAACTACAAACCCCATAATCCGACTGCTGGGGACCGGGGGGGAGAGGCGCCTGGTGTCCAGGCTCTACAGGTGCCTGCTGGAACACAAAATACAAGAGGATACACTCACAGTCCTCAATAAATGGGAAAAATTAATCCCCACAGCCACAACTGAAGATTGGGGGGACCTAATGGAGAGCCACCTACGGGTATCCCCGTCTGCACCAAACAAACAAATGCAATACTATATTATGCATCAGGCCTACCTCTCACCACATAGGCTATCACACATGTCGCCATCTCACTCAGCTGAATGCCCCAAATGTCACCAATCCCCAGCTGACTTTATTCATCTTATCTGGAACTGCCCTCGTATTGCCAAATTCTGGCACAACGTAACACGCTATTTAACAAATATCCTACCTTTCCCCGTCCCCACGGACCCCAAGTTGTGTCTCCTGGGGATCCCAGAGGAAGATATTTGGAGCCAATATGAACTAACTCTTCTACGAGAAACACTATTCTATGCTAGAAGAGCTATCATCCTCTCTTGGATGGCACCCACCTCTCCTACCCTGACTAGCTGGCAAGCCATGATAGACCAGATGCTCCCATATCTCCAACTAATATATACACATCATGGCCACCCCTCCAAATTTCAAAAAATCTGGAATATATGGTCAGCCAGAAATCGCTGAGCCTCAGACCAACTACACCCAGTCTGCACCATGACCGGATTGCTGGGGAAGGGATGCAATGGGCCTACGGCTGCGGTCTCTCTCTACCTCAAACTAAATCCACAATATGTAAGTATAGGTTAACTCTACTACTACTGATGATAAAAGCACGAACCGAATTAAGTTGCTTATTTTCTCAATGTTAATGGTTAATGTTTATATTCCCCCCTACCCCATTAAATAAAACGAATCCAGGTAACAAAACTCGAGAAAACAAGATATGTATGAAATGTATATGGATAATTGTAATAACAACTGTATGATACATTATATTGTCATATATATATACTGAATATGCTGACTGGATACTAAATAAATAAAAAGTTTAAAAAAAAAAAAAAAAAAAGTTAATACAACAGTACAAGAGTAGATTGAGGTTAGGACCTGTGGGAGGTTCTTAGCACTGCACCATTGAGAAAAAACATGTATTCTGGGAAAGATTGATAAAAATGGCTTTCATTGGTAATGTACAATTTGTAAAGAGAGTATGAAAAACTAGTACCCACACATAGATAATTGTTGGCCGAAGCATGACTGCTTTGGCTGGCAATCTAGCATTTGTTAAAGCTCTAACAGACATAGCAACGATCCACACCTTTGTTTTCATGCAATTTACATGCAATATAATGCAGTCCTTTAAATGAAAATAATTATAAAGCATACTTTAGAAGGTAAATTATACATATAATTTGTACATGGATAATCTCCAATACAATTTATAGAAAGGTTGGTAAACGCTAGTTTTATTCTATTATTTTATTATAACAGATATACATGGAGATTCAAGTTCTTATTGTTAAAAATGGTGCTAATTTTGCCCCAACCAGTCAAATCTTATTTAACATTTGAAAGCTAACATCTGATTGGTTGGGGTAAAATTAGCACCATTTTTAACGATAAGAACTTTTATTAAATTTCCCTGATAGATGGTTAAATATATTCTAATGCTAACTGCCAGTTACACTGCTAATAAACATCACATTACATGTTCACATTCCAAGACAGGGAACTATAGAATTTGAAATTACCGTCACTTTCTTCT
The DNA here is from genome assembly GCA_019447015.1 of Hymenochirus boettgeri. Lineage (NCBI taxonomy): Eukaryota > Metazoa > Chordata > Amphibia > Anura > Pipidae > Hymenochirus > Hymenochirus boettgeri. Next base: position 289,168,873 of record CM033470.1, on the reverse strand, counting down.
GACATTTCCACAACATGTTTTGTTATTGTTGCTCCTCCATTGTCTTTAGGTGGTTCTAAACAAATAGAGATCAGCTCCATTAATCAATTATTCAATTTTAAAGGTTGTACACATGTGTACGAACAAGCGTTTCGGCTTATAATCGGCCCGTGCATGGGCACTTTATCGCCCAAAACGGCTGTTTGTCCAGGGATCGTTGCTCGATCCGCCGGGCGGATCGTGGGTCGGCACCCGCGATCGCACGTGTGTACGAACCATAAGACCATAACAAAACACTTTATTGTATTTATAGAAGCATTATAACTGAACAAGTATTTACTGTCATCTTATTGGGATTATTTTTCTGCTTAAACTATGATCAGACAGACACAGCCAGGACAAAGTTACTAGACTATGAAAGGTGTATCTGACAGTGTCAAAATAAGTATCAGCAAAAAAAAAACAAAAAACAGGAAATTCCAATCAATTTAAAAATAGCATCTGTGTCTGAAATAGCCCCTAATGTTATTCATACACTTTAGACATTTAAGGGGCGATGCAACAAAGCAACCTGGCGCAGCTTACCTGCCCGAGATCCTACGATACAATATCCCTGGGCGAGATTTAGTACATTGCGGGATCTCTGACTGGTAAGTGCGCCAGCTTACGCCTCCTATTCAATGATGTAAAGTTTTGCACTAAATAGGTTTTGCATAGCCCGTGTCTCGCTATTTCTGAATATTTTCAGAGATGGCGGAGGCAACTCTGATAATACATTGTATAGCGTGGGTTTCACACCAACTTGGGCAATTTGCACCCAATTTTGCATCGCCTCCTTGGTGTTCTACCTATTGTCTAAACAGTGCATTTTCCATCATTCCTGCAATGTTCCCACCTGGCCCATTCATTTAAATCTGATATATGTGCAGATAAAAAAAAATCTGCACATAGACTTGACAGAATTATCAAAGCCTTTCTAAAATTTGCACTGTAACTTTAAGTGTAGAGCAAACTTACCCCAAATGATTCTGAAACTATGTGCATGCACCTTTCCCTTGACAGAAGGCTTTGATGGTGCTCCTGGTCTATCTGGGCACGTCATAAACTCCACCCCCTCACTTGGACTGCTTTTACCTTCAGAGTTATATGCGATAACCTGAGGAATAGTTAACGTATTTTTCAATGTCATTTCCGTAAGGTTTTGCTGTCCATTACATAACAGTAAGGTTTAGGGAAAAGCGACCACAATCGTCCAATTATATCAATTACATACAATCTAGACTGTAAGCTCAGGGGGCAGGGCCCCTTGTTCCTATTGTATTGCTGTAAAGCATCTTGGTGCTTTGTTGTTTGTACACACATACGATTTTACCGCCAAAGAACGACCCCCGAGTGCAAGGCACACAGGCAACGAACAGCCATTTCAGCCGTTAATTGCACGTGTGTATGCGTTAAGTTGTTCTTTGATCCACCATGGTAAAATTGTACGTGTGTAGGAGACTTAACACTTTTTAACACTTTTTAACAGCTGTTTAAACGAGCTGTGTCTTACCTCCATTTCTTCAATAAAACCTGCAGAAGATAGGAACGAAGCTAGCGAAATTACTTGCTCATGTGCAGCACATATGGGAGTACAGTACAAAGCAGTTGGGACCTGTAAGAAGAACAGCGGAGGAGCGCAAGACCTGGTAAGTTCCCTAGATTCGTTCCTGGCTCCTGCAGGTTTAATTGAAGAATGGGGGTAAGACACAGCTCCTTTACCTCCCGTTCTTCAATAGAAACTCAAATCCCCAACTTCATTTAAGCATTGGACATAGCCTTAAAGGAAAAGATACTGAGACACTTTTATAAATTAATAGAGATTTAATGCAATCACATCTTATGATTATTAGATTACTAATGAGTGTTGCCCTTGTATACTGTGTCTGTGGATTCCCGTATGCTTAAGGGGGGAAAAATCTGCAAATTAAAATTATAACAGGATTTTTTTTTTTTTTAATAAACTTGTTCCCTTTTATTTCCATTTAATCTATTGTTAGTGTTTAGAAACACAGTGGTCAGTCTATGGTTGTACACAGTGCCAGCACACAGGTATTTAGTACATTGTAGTACATTTCTGTATGTCTCTCATTCCAAGATTTTCATTTTATGCCAGCCATAAATACTGTATAATGGAAATAGTACAGTGTACTGTATAGTGGAAATAGTACAGTGTACTGTATAGTGGAAATAGTACAGTGTACTGTATAGTGGAAATAGTACAGTGTACTGTATAGTGGAAACAATATAGTGTACTGTATAGTGGAAATAGTATATTGTGCTGTATAGTTGAAATAGTATAGTGTAATGTATAGTGGAATCATATAATGTTCTGTATAGATGAAATAGTATAGTGTAATGTATAGTGGAAATCATATAGTGTTCTGTATAGTGGAAATAGTATAGTGTTCTGTACAGTGGAAATAGTATATTGTGCTGTATAGATGAAATAGTATAGTGTAATGTATAGTGGAAATCATATAGTGTTCTGTATAGTGGAAATAGTATAGTGTTCTGTACAGTGGAAATAGTATATTGTGCTGTATAGATGAAATAGTATAGTGTAATGTATAGTGGAAATCATATAGTGTTCTGTATAGTGGAAATAGTATAGTGTTCTGTACAGTGGAAATAGTATATTGTGCTGTATAGATGAAATAGTATAGGTAATGTATAGTGGAAATCATATAGTGTTCTGTATAGTGGAAATATTTTAGGGTGCTGTATAGTGGAAAACTTACCCTAAACTTATATTTTGTACTTCTTCTCAAGTTTTTTACAGTGAATGTCAGATCCTCACCGTCATACTTTGGTTTAAATCCATAACCCTGCAAGCAGAATGACAATCAATTCATAATACTATGCCAAACCGACGTGTATTGTAATGGAAGACAGAATCAAGGTAAAATTTACAAAAAAAGAGATAAAAAAAAAAGATAAAAGTCTGAATAACTTTATATGGAATTCATTCCTACCATGTTTTTTATTTCACCTATATAAATGGAATAATACATAAAAAAAGCCTCAAATATTAACAGAGCTTGTAATAAAATGGGAAATGTGTATTTATTTAGGACCCCAAACTGAATACTTCCAAATTGTACTCCACCCAGAGTTAGGTCATGTGCTTGTTTGAGCAAAGTACTTTAAACTAGAGAGTCTGCTTCAAGCATCCAGGCCACACAGGAGAAGCTGTCAGCTCATGTAGCCAAAAAGGCAAGTACCAGTGGGTTAGGACCCAGTTAAAGAAAGCAACCTTGACGTGGTGACTGGGCGTAAAATAATTTGGCCAACTTATTGAACTAATTGCTTTTATTTATCCAGGGTTTAGCAGGCTGTTTGTAGCAGCAACCTTATGGAGGTAGCCAATATGCAATTAGAATTGTTTGTGCATTAGAATTGTATTTTTTGCATGTTTTTTATTTGACCTACCGTATATAAATGTAATACATAAAAAAGCCTCAAATATTAACAGAGCTTGTAATAAAATGGGAAATAGTGTATTTATTTAGGACCCCAAACTGAATACTTCCATCTCATACTATGTGTCGCCAATACATTATTTAAGGACCACACACACAGACATGTTGGTCTACTGTATGTGCAATATGCTCTCCCCACCTGTGGCATGTCCTGTAGACCCACTATATTTACACCTATCTCCATCCTACAGCAAATTAAAGAAGGAGAAGATGGCAATGGATGTCAGGAATATTCAGTTAGACCCAACCAAAAACCCATAAACTTTAACCTCACCTCCCCTCTATTGTCACTGCAAACTCATCCGTAGGCACCCAACCCTGTGACACGGGATATTAATTTAACCATTATTACATATATTTACTATTATTTTAAGTGTAGTAAGTGTAGGAAACATAAACGCAAGTATCACGTTTCCATTTAAATAACCCAAGGAGGCTTCATTTTTATGGCAGGCTTTTTAGTGTGAAGTTTTCCCAGCAAAAAAAAATATGTTTTTTTGATTACCAGTATGTGCCATAATTGCCAATGGGATTGTACATTCGTAAATGGCTCTGTGAATGTATCATTATAGGTGCAGCAGACTTTCAGTCGTTATAACACTGACCCATGACCCTTGCACAAAACAAGTGGCTCGCCTGCTACATTAATACGTGCCATGCACAGATCAACACAGACTGCATGCTATTTTTCTTCTGCTTAGCCCACAATAGCCATAAGAAAGTGTGAAATGAAAGGAAGGCACCATTGAGTTCAGTAGGAAAGAATGGATGTCTTTAATATCTTAAAGTACCATTAATATAAAACATTGTTATCAGAACATACCGAAGTTTCATCTTCCATTTCCAAAATATAAGAAATTCCTTCATCAGATGGTGTACCTGAGGGCTTAGTCCACTGCACAGATAACCAGCTTACTCCCGATTTATTTAAGGTTGGACTTGCTGGCATGGTGGGAGCACTGCCTGAAGTGTAAAACAAAACTTCTTCACTGAAACCACTGCAAGAAAAGGACAACAACTGGCGTGAAATACATTTTATAATTGATTAGTTGTTATCAATACAATATATCAGCTGGGTAGAGGATGCTGGCTCTGGCCTTGGGACACCGAGGGGGGGCTCTGGCCTTCAGACACCGAGGGGGGCTGGGCTCTGGCCTTCGGACACCGAGGGGGGCTCTGGCCTTGGACACCGAGGGGAGCTCTGGTCTTCGGACACCGAGGGGGGCTCTGGCCTTGGGACATCGAGGGGGGTCTCTGGCGGGCCTGGTCTTCGGACACCGAGGGGGGGCTCTGGCCTTCAGCACCGAGGGGGGGGCTCTGGTCTTCGGACACCGAGGGGGATCTCTGGCCTTGGGACACCGAGGGGGGTCTCTGGCCTTGGGACACCGAGGGGGGTTTTCTGGCCTTCGGACACCGAGGGGGGTCTCTGGCCTTGGGACAACGAGGGGGGTCTCTGGCCTTGGGACACTGAGGGGGGACTCTGGCCTTGGGACACTGAGGGGGGACTCTGGCCTTGGGACACCATTACCTCGGTAATAGTCCATTCCTCATTGGAAGCGACACAGACTTATATTTAAACAGCTAGGGTCACGTTAGTGTATCAGGGCTGCATTGTCTCATCTGAGCTCACAGAAGATACAAATTACACCAGGGATGTGGTTAATTTGTATTCTTATTTACAGCATGTCTTCATAGACCAAACCAACCCTCCAAACAGATAAAAACAAGCTGCCGCGTTCTTACTCATAGGCATCATAGTGACTTATACACTTTAGAGCTTGGTGTGAGAAGTGGTTATATGATATTTTTACATGATTTTTTCTGTGTGGTTTGCCAGGCCCTTTTGTTTTTATCTTGCACTGCGCACTTTATCCTGTGTCTTCTATTGTTCCTTGGTGTAAGGGATATTATGTTCATGTCTACCATTGGTTCCCTTTGGATAGTGCAAAGTACATTTATTATATACTTTTTGGTATATGTGTATTTATTGTATTGGCTGAAACACCTATGTCAAACCAATTGTTATCCGGTCAGATCAGGTGCCTTTAAAAGGATAACTATCGTGTGTTTAAAGTTTGTTTAAAAAACTGTTTAACTGAAAAGTACTTGGGACAGGGATACAGGACTGGGAATTCCTACCTCCCAATATTGTTTCTGTGAGGAGCACCAGCCCAAAGAAATCTGATTCTGACAGTCTTCCCTTCTGGCTTCAGCACTATCTTTAATGCAGGAAAAGTCTGGGACTAACCTGGACTATGAAAACTGTTAGTGCTGTAACTCCTCAACAAAACAATATTGTAAGGTAGTAAAAATCAATCCTACCTCCTTGCCCAGGTACTTTTCATTTTTAAAAAGTACATTTTTAGAGTGTCTTTAAGATCTTTAAGATTGGAGCCCTGATGCTCGCATGCTGCGAGTGCTACTAGTAGTTGCTTTGCGAGATAATTACCTTTCCCCCCACAAGCTGTCAAATAACTACTGGATGACCTGCCCCTGATTTTTTTGTAATCAGGACTGGGAACCATCTCAATATACTTTATTATTAGACTTAAAGGGTCTCTCCACCCTGAACTTTTTTTTTTTCTGTAGTGTAGGGCACCCTAGCCCACCCCCAACCACCATGTTTGTTTAGTTAAAAAAGAAGCAGGAATGTACTAACAGTCCTTAGATCCCCCGGCGCTCTGATCCAGGCCATCTGCTTCCCGGAGCTGCAATTAGAGGGCTGGACCGGCAACCGCCTCTGTGATTGGCTGAAAGGCAGACAATCACAAACTCGACTGCTGGCAATACAAAATGTGGGTGGAACAAAGGGATGAAAGTAGAGATCTGCACCTTTTTTAAGTAAACGAACACGGTGGTTGGAGTGGGCTAGGGTTCCCTACACTACAGAAAAAGGGTTCAAAACTAGGGAAAAGGCAGCCATGAAGGGACCTAGAGGGCTCCCCTGCGTGTGTCAGAAACCTCTCAGAGGACAGAGAGGAAGCAGGGACTAGAGGAATCATTGACAGCTCCTACTCTTTCAGGAGAACCTTTGGAGCAGAGATGTAAGGTAAGGATTTTTTAACACTACAAAGGAGTGCCAGTATGGGGTTTAATTTTAGTTTTGTGGGTGGACATGCCCTTTAAGTTTCATAGACTTTAGTTGATTGAAAATGCAAACGTTTAAAACTATAACAGATGTTTGTCTAGATCTGTACATACAAGGAGTTGTAGTGATGTCATGCACCGACCTGCATCTCCAAAAGCAGGTGGAATTTAACAAATCATTTAATGCAGCAAAACACAGACAATACACATGAGGTAGATGCTGTTGTTGGATTTCCATCTCCTTTAGATAACAAGTTTGTCAGATTACAATAGAATGTGCCTTACCTCATTCCCATATCATTTTTGGCAGCAAGTCTGAATGTATATCCTATTGCTGGTGACAATTTAGTCAATCTAAATTGTTTCTGAAGCCCATAGTAACACTGGCAAAACTCTTCATTTCCTTTTCCCTGCAGAAATTTTATATAGTAGGGTGAAAAAAAAACTTCTTAAAAAACAATGCAGGAAGTAATGCAATGACATCACAAATAAATAGAGATACTAAAGGGACAGTGGCATTATTGTATTATGAATTGGGCTTCACCAAAACTAAATTATACACACTGCTAACTTTCCTGGCAAACAGGACTCGGGGGTCAGGAAAAAAAATATATATATCTATATATTATTATACTGTGTATAGACCTGGTCAGGATATGTTATTATACTGTGTATAGATAGGGTCAGGGATATATTATTATACTGTGTTAGACATGGTCAGGGACATATTTTTTACTGTGTATAGACCTGGTCAGGGATATATTATTAACTGTGTATAGAACATGGTCAGGGACATTATTATACTGTGTAGACATGGTCAGGGATATATTATATACTGTGTAAGACATGTGGATACATATTATATGTGTATAGACATGGTCAGGGATATATTATTATCCTGTGTATAAGACCTGGTCAGGGATATATTATTATTACTGTGTATAGACCTGGTCAGGGACATATTATTATACTGTGTATAGACATGGTCAGAGAGTACTATTATACTGTGTATAGAGTGGTCAGGGATAATTATACTGTGTATAGACGGGTCAGGGAGATATTTATTATACGTGTGATAGATGGTCAGGGATATTTATTATACTGTGTTTAGATATGGTCAGGGATATACTATTATACTGTGTATAGACGAGGTCAGGGATATTATTATACTGTGTAAGAGTGGTAAGGGATGTATTATTATACTGTGTATAGACGTGGTAGCGACGTATTATTTTACTGTGTATAGACTGGTCAGGGATATAATTATTACTGTGTATAGACATGGTCAGGGATATATTATATACTGTGTATAGACATGGTCAGGGATATATTATTATACTGTGTATAGGCATGGTCAGGGATATATTATTATACTGTGTATGACATGTCAGGGATATATTTGTTACTGTGTATAGACGTGGTCGGGAGTATTATTATACTGTGTATAGACGTGGTCAGGGATGTATTATATACGGTTTATAGATGTGTCGGAGTATTATTATACGTGTATGAACATGGTCAGGGAGTAATTATTATACTGTGTATAGACATGGTCAGGGATATATTATTATAGTGTATAGACCTGGTCAGGGATATTATTATACTGTGTATAGACATGGTCAGGGATATATTATTAACTGTGTATGACATGGTCAGATATGTATTATTATACTGTGTATAGACATGGTCAGGGATGTATTATTATACTGTGTATAGACATGGTCAGGGTATATTATATTCTGTGTATAGACATGGTCAGGGATGTATTATTTTACTGTGTATAGACCTGGTCAGGGATTTGTATTTTATACTGTGTATAGACATGGTCAGGGATATATTATTACTGTGTATAGACATGGTCAGGGTGATTATTACTGTTATAGACAGTCAGGGATATATTATATACTGTGTATAGACATGGTCAGGGACATATTATTATACGTTGTATAGACCTGTCAGGGATATATTATTATACTGTGTATAGACATGGTCAGGGACATATTATTATACGTGTATAGACTGGTCAGGGATATATTATTATACTGTGTATTAGACATGGTCCGGGATATATTATTATACTGTGTATAGACATGGCGGGATGTTTATTATATACTGTGTATAGGACATGGTCAGGGATGTATTATTATCGGTTTATAGACATGGTAGGGATATATTATTTATACTGTGTATTGACATGGTCAGAGATATAATTATACTGTGTATAGACATGGTCAGGGATAATTATTATACTGTGTATAGACATGGCAGGAATATATATTATAAGTGTATAGATGTGTTAGGATTATATATTATACTGGTATAGACATGGTCAGGGATATATATTATACTGTGTATAGACATGGTCAGGGATATATTTATTACTGTGTATAGATGGTCAGATAGTATATTATACTGTTTAGACATGGTCAGGGAGTATTATTATACTGTATAGACATGGTCAGGGATTATATTTTATCTGTGTATAGACATGGTCAGGGATATATATTACTGTGTATAGAAATGGTCAGGGATTATTATTATACTGTGTATAGACATGGTCAGTTGTATTTTATACTGTGTATGACATGGTCAGGGATGTATTTATTTACTGTGTATAGACATGGTCAGGGATATATATTATTTGTGTTGACATGGAGGGATGTATATTATACTGGTATAGACATGGTCAGGGATGTTATATTATACTGTGATAGACATGGTCAGGGATATATATTATACTGTGGATAGACATGGTCAGGGATTATTATTATACTGTGTATAGACATGGTCAGGGATATTTATTATACTGTGTATAGACATGGTCAGGGACATATTATTATATCTGTGTATAGACTGGTCAGGGATATATTATTATACTGTGTATAGACATGGTCGGGAATTATATTATTACGTGTATAGCTGGTCAGGGATATATATCGTGTATAGACATGGTCAGGGATATATTATATACTGTGTATAGACATGGCAGGGATGTATTATTTATACTGTGTATAGACATGGCAGGGAAGTATTATTATAGGTAAGACATGGTAGGGTATTTATATACTGTGTATAGACATGGGCAAGAGATATTTATTATACTGTGTATAGACATGGTCAGGGATTATATTATATATACTGTGTATAGACATGGTCAGGGATATTATTATTACTGGTATAGACAGATGTGGTCAGGGATATATATTATACTGTGTATGACATGGCGGGATATATTATATACTGTGTATAGACATGGTCAGGATAATTTATACGTGGTGGGATTATTATACTGTGTATAGACATGGTCAGGGATATTATTATACTGTGTATAGATGTGTTCAGGGATATATATTATTACTGTGTATAGACATGGTTAGGGATATATATTATACTGTGTATAGACGTGGTCAGGGATATATTATTACTGTGTATAGACATGGCAGGGAGTATTATATACTGTGTATAGATATGGTCAGGGATAGTATTATTATACTGTGTATAGATGTTCAGGGACATTTATTATACTGTGATAGACTGGTCAGGGATATTATTATTATACTGTGTATAGACATGGTCAGGGATATATTATTTATACTGTGTATAGACATGGTCAGGGATATATTATTATACTGTGTATAGACATGGTCAGAGATGTATTATTATACTGTGATAGACATGGTCAGGGATATTATTATACTGTGTATAGACTGGTCAGGGATAAATTATTAACTGTGTATAGACATGGTCAGGGATATATATTATACTGTGTATAGACGTGGTTAGGGATGTATATTATACTGTGATAGACATGGTCAGGACATATTATACTGTGTATAGACTGGTCAGGGATATATTATATACTGTGGTATAGACATGGTCAGGGATAATTATTATACTGTGTATAGACATGGTCAGGGATGTATTATATACTGTGTATAGACATGGTCAGGACATATTATACTGTGTATAGATGGTCAGGGATTATATTATTACTGTGTATAGACATGGTCAGGGATATATTTTATACTGTGTATAGACTGGTAGAGGATGTATATTATTTATACTGTGTATAGACATGGTCAGGGATTATTATATACTGTGTATAGACATGGTCAGGGATATATTATTATACTGTGTATAGACTGGTCAGGGATATATTATACTGTGATAGACATGGTCAGGGATATATATTATACTGTGATAGACATGGACAGAGATGTATTATTATACTGTGTATAGACATGGTCAGGGAGATATTTATTATATACTGTGTATAGACGTGGTCAGGGATATATTATTATACTGTGTATAGACATGGTCAGGGATATATTATTATACTGTGTATAGACATGGTCAGGGATATATTATTATACTGTGTATAGACATGGTCAGGGATGTTATTTTTACTGTGTATAGACATGGCAGAGAGATTATTATACTGTGTATAGACATGGTCAGGGATATATTATTATACTGTGTATAGACGGTCAGGGATGTATTATATACTGTGTATAGACATGGTCAGAGGATGTATTATTATACTGTGTATAGACATGGTAGGGATTATTATTATCTGTGTATAGACATGGTCAGGGATATATTATATACTGTGATAGACATGGTCAGGGATATATTATTATACTGTGTATAGACAGGTCAGGGATGTATTATTATACTGTGTATAGAAATGGTCAGGGATGTATTTTATACTGTGTATAGACATGGTCAGGGATATATTATAACTGTGTATAGACGATGTCAGGGATGTATTATTATACTGTGTATAGACATGGTCAGGGAGATTATTATACTGTGTATAGACATGGTCAGGGATATATATTATACTGTGTATAGACATGGTCAGGGATATATATTATACTGTGTATAGACATGGTCAGGGATATATTATTTACTGTGTATAGACATGGTCAGGGATTATATATACTGTGTATAGATGGTCAGGGAGTATTATATACGTGTATAGACATGGTCAGGATGTTATTATTATACTGTGTATAGACATGGTCAGGGATGTATTATACTTAGTGTATAGACATGGTCAGGGATATATATTTACTGGTATAGAATGGTCAGGGATATATTATTATACTGTGTATAGACATGGTCAGGGATATATTATTATACTGTGTATAGACATGGTCAGGGATAATATTATACTGTGTATAGACATGGTCAGGGATGTATATTATACTGTGTATAGACATGGTCAGGGATGTATTATTATACTGTGTATAGACCTGGTCGGAATGTATTATTATTACTGTGTATAGACTGTCAGGATATTATTATTATACTGTGTATAGACATGGTCAGGAATGTATTATTATACTGTGGATAGATGGTCAGGGATGTATTATTATACTGTGTATGACATGTCAGAGATGTATTATTATATACTTGTGTATTACCGACATGGTCAGGGATATATTATTATACTGTGTATAGACATGGTCAGGGACATATTATTATACTGTGTATAGACCTGGTCAGGGATATATTATTATACTGTGTATAGACATGGTCAGGGATATATTATTATACTGTGTATAGACATGGTCAGGGATATATTATTATACTGTGTATAGACATGGTCAGGGATATATTATTATCCTGTGTATAGACCTGGTCAGGGATATATTATTATACTGTGTATAGACCTGGTCAGGGACATATTATTATACTGTGTATAGACATGGTCAGAGATGTACTATTATACTGTGTATAGACGTGGTCAGGGATATAGATACTGTGTATAGACGTGGTCAGGGATATATTATTATACTGTGTATAGATGTGGTCAGGGAATATATTATTATACTGTGTATAGATATGGTCAGGGATATACTATTATACTGTGTATAGACGAGGTCAGGGATATATTATTATACTGTGTATAGACGTGGTCAGGGATGTATTATTATACTGTGTATAGACGTGGTCAGCGACGTATTATTATACTGTGTATAGACCTGGTCAGGGATATATTATTATACTGTGTATAGACATGGTCAGGATATATTATTATACTGTGTAATAGACATGGTCAGGGATATATTATTATACTGTGTATAGACATGGTCAGGGATATATTTTATCTGTGTATAGACATGATCAGGATATATTATGTTACGTGTATAGAGTGGTCGGATGTATTATTATACTGTGTAGACGTGGTCGGATGTATTATTATAACGTTTATAGACGTGTGGTCAGGGATGTATTATTATACTGTGTAGAACATGTCAGGGATACATTATTATTGTTTAGACATGGTCAGGGATATATTATTATAACTGTGTATAGACGGTCAGGGATATATTATTATACTGTGTATAGACATGGTCGGGATATATTATTACTGTGTTAGACATGGTCGATATGTATTATTATACTGTGTATAGACATGGTCAGGATGTATTATTATACTGGTGTATAGACATGGTCAGGGATATATATTTATTCTGTGTATAGACATGGTCAGGGATTTATTTTATACTGTGTAGACATGGTCAGGTTGTATTATTATACTGTGTATAGACATGGTCAGGGATATATATTATACTGTGTATAGACATGGTCAGGATGTTTATTATACTGTTTATAGTGGTCAGGGAATATTATTATACGGTGTATAGACATGGTCAGGGACATATTATTATACTGTGTATAGAACCTGGTCAGGGATATATATTATACTGTGTATAGACATGGTCAGGGAATATTATTATACTGTGTATAGACTGGTCAGGGATATATTATTTACTGTGTATGACATGGTCAGGTATATTATATACTGTGTATAGACATGGGAGGGATGTATTATTATACTGTGTATAGACATGGTCAGGATGTATTATTATCGGTTTATAGACATGGTAAGGGATATATTATTATACTGTGTATAGACATGGTCAGAGATATTATTATACTGTGTATAGACATGGTCAGGGATATATATATACTGTGTATAGACATGGCAGGGATATATTATTATACTGTGTATAGATGTGTCAGGGATATTTATTATACTTGTATAGACATGGTCAGGGATATATTTATATACTGTGTATAGACATGGTCAGGGATATATTATTATACTGTGTATAGACATGGTCAGAAGTATTATTATACTGTGTAGACGCATGGTCAGGGATGTATTATATACTGTGTATAGACTGGTCAGGGATATTTATATTCTGTGTATAGACATGTCAGGGATATTATTATACTGTGTATAGACATGGTCAGGGATATATATTATACTGTGTATAGACATGGTCAGATAGTATTATTATCTGTGTATAGACATGGTCAGGATTTATTATTTACTTGGTATAGACATGGTCGGGATATATTATTATTCTGTGTATAGACATGGTCAGGGATGTATTATTATACTGTGTATAGACATGGTCAGGGATTATTATTATACTGTGTATAGACATGGTCAGGGAATAATTATTATACTGTGTATAGACATGGTCAGGGATGTATATTATACTGTGTATAGACTGTCAGGGATATATTATATACTGTGTTAGACATGGTCAGGGACATATTATTATACTGTGTATAGACCTGGTCAGGGATTTTATTATACTGTGTATAGACATGGTCAGGGATATTATTATACTGTGTAAAGACTGGTCAGGGATATTTATTAACTGTGTATAGACATGGTCAGGGATATATTATTATACTGTGTATAGACATGGCAGGGATGTATTATTATACTGTGTATAGACATGGTCAGGGATGTATTATAACGTTATAGACATGGTAATGGATATTATTATATACTGTGTATAACATGGTCAATATATTATTATACTGTGTATAGACATGGTCAGGGATATATATTATACTGTGTATAGACATGGCAGGGATATATTATTATACTGTGTATAGATGTGTTCAGGGATATATTATTATACTGTGTATAGACATGGTTTAGGGATATATTATTATACTGTGTATAGACATGGTCAGGGATATATTATTATACGTGTGGGTTATTATTATACGTGTATAGACATGGTCAGGGTATATATTATTATACTGTGTATAGATGTCAGGGATAATTATTATACTGTGTATAGACATGGTAGGGATATACTATTATACTGGTATAGACTGGTCAGGGATATATTATTATACTGTGTATAGACTGGCAGGATGTATTATTATACGTGTATAGATATGGTCAGGGATATATTATTATACTGTGTATAGACATGTTCAGGACATATTATTATACTGTGTATAGACTGGTCAGGGTATATTATTATACTGTGTATAGACATGGTCAGGGATATATTATTATACTGTGTATAGACATGGTCAGGGATATATTATTATACTGTGTATAGACATGGTCAGAGATGTATTATTATACTGTGTATAGACGTGGTCAGGGATGTATTATTATACTGTGTATAGACGGTGTCAGGGATAAATTATTATACTGTGTATAGACATGGTCAGGGATATATTATTATACTGTGTATAGACTGGTCAGATGTATTATTATCTGTGCATAGACATGGTCAGGACATATTACTGTGTATAGACCTGGTCAGGGATATATTATTATACTGTGTATAGACATGGTCAGGGATACATTATATACTGTGTATAATATGGTCAGGATGTATTATTATATCTGTGTAGAGACATGGTCAGCGACATATTATACTGTGTATAGCATATGGTCAGGGATTATTATTATACTGTGTATAGACATGGTCAGGGATATATTATTATACTGTGTATAGACGTGGTCAGGGAATGTATTATTATACTGTGTATAGACTGGTCAGGATTATTATTATACTGTGTATAGACATGGTCAGGGATATATTATTATACTGTGTATAGACATGGTCAGGGATATATTATTATACTGTGTATAGACATGGTCAGGGATATATTATTATACTGTGTATAGACATGGCAGAGATGTATTATTATACTGTGTATAGACATGGTCAGGGATATATTATTATACTGTGTATAGACTGGTCAGGGATGTATTATTATACTGTGTATAGACATGGTCAGGGATATATTATTATACTGTGTATAGACATGGTCAGGGATATATTATTATACTGTGTATGAATGGTCAGGGATGTTATTTATACTGGTATAGACATGGACAGAGATGTATTATTATACTGTGTATAGACATGGTCAGGGATATATTATTATACTGTGTATAGACGTGGTCAGGGATGTATTTATATACTGTGTATAGACATGGTCAGGATTATTATTATACTGTGTATAGACATGGTCAGGGATATTATTATACTGTGTATAGACATGGTCAGGGATATATTATTATACTGTGTATAGACATCGGTCAGGGATATATTATTATACGTGATAGACGTGGTAGGAGATGTATTTTATACTGTGTAGACATGGTCAGGATTGTATTATTATACTGTGTATAGACATGGTCAGGGATATATATATACTGTGTATAGACTGGTCAGGGATATATATTATACTGTGTATAGACATGGTCAGGGAATGTATTATTTACTGTGTATAGACATGGTCAGGGATATATTATTATACTGTGTATAGACATGGTCAGGGATATATATTATACTGTGTATAGACATGGTCAGGGATATATTATTATACGGTATAGACATGGTCAGGATTATTTATACTGTGTATAGACGTGTCAGGATGTTATTATTTACTGTGTATAGACAGGTCAGAGATGTATTATTATACTGTGTATAGACATGGTCAGGGATGTATTATTATACTGTGTATAGACATGGTCAGGGATATATATTATACTGTGTATAGATATGTCAGGGATATATTATTATACTGTGTATAGACATGGTCAGGGATATATTATTATACTGTGTATAGACATGGTCAGGGTATATATTATACTGTGTATAGACATGGTCAGGGATGTATTATTATACTGGTGTATAGACATGGTCAGGGATGTATTATTATCTTGTATAGACATGGTCAGGGATGTATTATTATACTGTGTATAGACATGTCAGGGATTATTATTATACTGTGTATAGACATGGTCAGAATGTATTATATCTGTGTATAGACGTGGTCAGGGATGTATTATTATACTGTGTATAGACATGGTCAGAGATGTATTATTATACTGTGTATAGACATGGTCAGGGATGTATTATTATACTGTGTATAGACATGGTCAGAGATGTATTATTATACTGTGTATAGACATGGTCAGGGATATATTATTATACTGTATAGACATGGTCAGGGTATTTATTATACTGTGTATAGACATGGTCAGGGATATATTATTATACTGTGTATAGACATGGTCAGGGATGTATTATTATACTGTGTATAGACATGGTCAGGGATGTATTATTATACTGTGTATAGACATGGTCAGGGATATATTATACTGTGTATAGACATGGTCAGGGATATATTATTTATACGTGTATAGACATGGTCAGGGATATTATTATACTGTGTATAGACATGGTCAGGGATATATTATTATATGTGTATAGACATGGTCAGGGATATTATTATACTGTGTATAGACGTGGTCAGGGATATATTATTATACTGTGTATAGACATGGTCAGGGATGTATTATTATACTGTGTATAGACATGGTCAGGGATATATTATTATACTGTGTATAGATATGGTCAGGGATATATTATTATACTGTGTATAGACATGGTCAGGGATATATTATTATTCTGTGTATAGACATGGTCAGGGATGTATTATTATACTGTAATATTTTTCGGATTGTGTAATAAAGAAATCGGTTCAAGCTTGTATATGGACTAATCACAATTGCAACAATTAAATTCTAGAACAATTGCAATTAAATTCTATTGAAAAGGTGGGCATGTCTATGTCACTTTTGCCTGATGTTGCTTTTTCCTCAAACAAGTAGCAACCACAAAATGACTAAAATCACCACTTAGGGTAGTGATTTCAGATATATTACCGCAGCCACGGGCTACGCTAGGGAGGCAACGGGAGCTCAGGAGTATAAATGCGTGGCTAAGGGAGTGGTGTAAGGAGATGGGGTTTGGGTTTTTAGAGAACTGGGCTGACTTTTCTGTTGGCTACAGGCTCTTTAGTAGAGACGGATTGCACCTCAATGGTGATGGTGCAGCTGTTTTGGGGGAGAAGATGGCTAGGGGGTTGGAGGAGATTTTAAACTAGGTATGGGGGGGAGGGTATGTTGAACTACACAGGGGTAGATAGAGAAGTTAGGGATCAGGGGGCTATTAACACAACAGAGGATGGAGAAGGGGGAGCATAGAGGATAAGGAGGCATGTACGACAATGTATGGAAGTAAATCAATTGATAATCTAAAATGTATGTTTACAAATGCAAGAAGTCTGGCTGGAAAAACCGGGGAACTTGAAATAATAGCTTTAAAGGAAAGGTATGATGTGATTGGTATAGCAGAATCATGGCTTAATGATTCACACGACTGGACAGTAAATATTGAAGGATACTCCTTATTTAGACATGACAGAGTTAATAAGAAAGTAGGAGGAGTATGTATGTATGTTAAACAGGAATTGAAGCCAAATTTAAAAGATGAAATAGATGGGGCAGTAAACGATACGGCAGAAACAATATGGGTGGAACTGTGTACAGAAAGCAAGAAGGTAGGGAAATTAATTGTTGGAGTATGTTATAAGCCGCCAAATGCTGGGGGGGAGGTGGAAATTAATCTCCATATGCAACTGGCGAAGGCTGCTGGTATGGGGCATGTTCTGGTTATGGGGGATTTTAACTACCCTGACATAGATTGGAGTAAGGGAACTGCCAGCACCTCAAAAGGTATAAAGTTCTTAAATTTCCTATATGAGCATTTTCTTTCACAGATAGTAGAAGTTCCTACTAGACAGAATGCGTTGTTGGATCTGGTGATATCTAATAACCCTGAGCTCATTTTGGGGATGAAGGTAATTGGAAGCTTAGGGAATAGTGACCATGATATAGTGTCATTTAATATAGGTTGCAAAAAACTAAAGTGCACAGGGTTAACAATAACATTTAACTTTAGGAAAGCTAATTTTATGCTGTTAAAGGAATCACTCCTGCTCATAGACTGGGGGGAATTGTTTCTAGGTAAAGATACAGAGCAGATGTGGACCACTTTTAAAGGGATATTAAACTATTACATTTCTAAATCGGTACCTTTAGGGAACAAGTGTAAAAAAATTAGGTCCTCTCCTGCATGGCTTAATGCTCAGGTAAAAAGGGAAATGGAAAAAAAGAAAAAGGCTTTTAAAATTTTGAAAACAGAGGGAACAGAACAGGCTTACAGGGAGTACAAAAGCTGTAATAAAGAGTGTAAGAAAGCAATTAAACGGTAGCTAAAATAGAAAATGAAATACGGATTGCCGACAAAGCAAGTCCAACCCCAAAATGTTTTTTAAGTATATAAATGGTAAAAAGATGAGGACTGAGAATGTGGGACAATTAAATAATGGGGCTGAGGTGGTTGTAGAGGATGGCGAAAAGGCTAATCTGCTAAACCGTTTTTTTACATTGGTTTTTACTGTTGAAAATCCTTGTCCTTACAGTAGGGATTGTAATAAAATGCAGGGAATAAATGAAGAGTATTTACATTGGCTAACAGAGGATATGGTACGGAAACAATTAGACAAAGTTAATATCAATAAAGCCCCAGGACCAGATGAATTGCATCCTCGGATTTTAAAAGAGCTTAGTTCAGTTTATCTAGACCACTGTTTCTCATCCTTTTAGATTCGCTTTGGTCTGGGGATGTGCCGCTGGATTGGAAAAAAGCCAATGTAATACCAATATTCAAAAAAGGTAGTCGTTCACAGCCTGGTAACTATAGACCTGTAAGCCTAACATCAGTGGTAGGGAAGGTGCTGGAAACTTTGTTACGGGATCATATCCTTGACTTGTTCTAAGTGGAGTGCCTCAGGGTTCTGTACTGGGGCCGCTTCTGTTTAATCTGTTTATAAATGACTTAGAAGGGGGCATTGAGAGCAAGGTCTCAGTGTGTGCTGATGACACTAAACTATGCAGAGCTTTGGAAACTTCCAATGATGTGCAAGTGCTGCAAGCAGACCTAGATAGATTATCAAAATGGGCAGCAGAATGGCAGATGAGATTCAATGTTGATAAATGTAAGGTGATGCATTTGGGATAATCCCTGTGCCACCTACACCATAAATAACTCTGTGTTGAGTGCATCTGTAATGGAAAAAGATTTGGGGGTTCTGGTTGATAACAGACTTAGCTATAGCAAACAATGCCAGGTAGCAACGGCTAGAGCTAGCAAGATATTTTCTTGTATAAAGAGAGGAATAGATTCAAGAGAGAAAAATATTATTCTCCCTCTTTACAAGGCACTGGTAAGGCCTCATTTGGAATATGCGGTGCAGTTTTGGAATCCCATATACAAGGGACATCTTGGAAATTGAGGCAGTTCAGAGAAGGGCAACTAAATTAATAAGGGGAATGGAGGGGCTTGAATATGCAGGCAGATTAGACAAGTTAGGGCTGTTTACATTGGAGAAGCGACGTTCGCGTGGGGACATGATAACCTTATACAAATATATTAATGGGCCATACAATGAACTCTTTGGTGCATTGTTTACTAATAGGTCATATCAGAGGAATCGTGGACATCCTTTAAGGTTGGAAGAAAAGAAGTTTCACCTTCAGGTTAGGAAAGGTTTCTTTACAGTGAGAACGGTGAAACTGTGGAACTGTCTTCCAGCAGATGTGGTAATGGCAAGTTCATTGAATAGCTTTAAAAAAGGCCTTGATAAGTTTCTAAAACTAAATAATATTGAGAATTACTGGTATTAATGAATATAGATCTGGTTGATCCAGGGATACTTTCCGATTGCCGTTTGGCAAAGGAAGGAATTTTTCCCCCCATTTTAGCTGGGGTTTTTTTTGCCTTCCTCTGGATCAACTGTTAGGAAGGGTTAATAAAAAAAATAAAAAAAAGAGGGTGAATAGGTTGGACTTGATGGACATATGTCTTTATTCAACCTTAATTACTATGTTACTATGTTATAATAGGAACCACCTAGAGGTTAGCCCATAAGCAGGGTTTTTGGACAAAACACTCCAACTGAATTTTACCAGCAGCTAGCCCCCTTTGCAGTGGAGAAATTATTGGTACACCTGTCAGACGTGTGTGTGTCATCAGTGTGTCAGTCTATTCCCTCATCATTTGTTTATAAAGAAAAATGTCATGTTAACTTACTTCATCCCATTCCAGAAGATAGCTGTGTATTTTAGAGCCATTATCACACGATGCCTAGAAGAATTACATTTTATTTTAAGATCTATAATATGCCATAACACAATGGAAGGATTTCTAAAGGTATAAAGAAAACAATCTCACTGCCATTCAACATGTTCCAATGAAAATAGCTGACACCTGCAACCACTGTAAACCCATTTCTAACAATAAACTGATGATCTTAGAACAAAGCTTAATATTATTCTGAGGTAGCAGTTACCCTATAAAACTAGAAGGAGCAGAAGGTGACAGCCTGTATAGGCTGGAGATGCACCTTGGCAACAGGGACATTAAGGGGGTGGGTAAGCAAAATGTATCAATGTTATTATGTTTTATTGGATAAAACGTTTGGGGGCTGGGAGAAGGGAGCTTTTAAAAGATGTGTTCTGCAACATTGTTGCATTCCCATTATCTAGAGAAAGTGCTACCCTTCCTCCCGTCCCCTAAGTTAGCTTAAGTCATAAGCATTATTGTTACAGTGGTACAGTCGATACGCATTTTCCAGTTTCTTAGCCTCAGTATTATATAATATGTTTTAAGATTTAATGTGGTGAGTTAAGCTGACAGCAAGGGGCAGTCTGTGGCTAACGGCGCAGACCAGCCTCGAGACTCCTGGTTTTTGGTGGTTCATTCGTGCCGGTTGCTTGGCAACCGCTGGCATAATTTGTTATGAATTAAATGTTTTTAATAAAGCTGTGGCCAAAAATGTTATTACCCAACTAAATGGTTGTGTGTCTTATTCAATTAGGATGGTGGGGGGCCTCAGCAAGTAAAAGCATGGTTTAAAGCAGTCATGTAAACCCACCCCCAGGTATGTTACTCTGTGGCCATGGCATGGGATTTCCTGCTTGGGTTGCCAACTCTTAAAACAAAACACATATGAAATCTACATGCTGCAAGGCTAAGCACCATTATTAAATGTTGTATGGCTACACCATTCATTAAATGCTGTATGGCTACACTGAAACCATTGCAGCCTGCATCATTCTCCTAATGGATATGTGGCCAGCCTTTCAGCGTGTGGATTTTTTACTTACAAATGAATGTGGATCTGAGTTGTTTAGACTGATAAGCTTGTGTTATGATTTAATTTTTTCTATTAAAAACAATTAACTTCAATCCTCCTTTCTACCTTCCTTTCCTTGTGTGTGTCATATAATATCTACACTGAAATATAAGTGATCTATATCAATTAAAAAGCTTGCTTCTAAAAATACAGACGTGTGATTTTGCACGCAACCGAGGTAAAGGTATGTGAATGGCTGCTCAGTTGGGGGAAGTTTGCTCCAACCTTGCAGATCAACAAACGATGCCCAACCGAACTGCCAAACGCAAACGTTTTGCGTGTGGAACTCTGTTGCGGCAGCTGCATGGCTAATGTAATATAAGAGGTTATATTCCAATAATGACTAACCATTGCGGCACTTTTTAACACCAACTGAATGCCGGCATTAATAGCACTGCAATGGGTTAACAGTGCTTCATGATGCGCCGAGAGCTGCGATCTAGAGCTCTTAGTGACTATACAGCTAATGTTTTTGTCCTAGTTGTTCCGATTCCCCCCCTTGTATTAGTAATTCACTGTATAATGGATTTCCAACAAATAAAAATGCATGCACAAAGATCATACCATAATAACCTCAGACATCAGAACTATTTAGACAGAGGTAATGAGATTAAACTATTATTCTTTTCTTTGTAAAGATTACCTTCCACTGCAAAGTAAGGGAATTTTTGGTGCGTTTGGTTATTTGTGGAGGATTTGGCGTTTCCGGCTCACAGCTTTGCGTTGTGAAACTGACCGCTTCAGATGGGTTTCCTTTAACACAGTTAGATTCAGCTTGAACCCTAAAAGTAAAGTATGCTATGAACTGTGTAAAGGCATAAATGTACTTTTAACACTAGAAATATGAATCTGGTTAGCACTTTCTCACTATATCTGAACTTAATTTGATATAAGGGATAATATGCTACCTACAGTGTAATATAAGGAGATTACGCCACTTAGGAGTTCCCTGACCATATAGAAGCATGAGGCCGTAGGCCTCGTGCTTTTATACAGGTCAGCGAACTCGGAGGTGAAGTAATGTCCGTATATTATTCTGTAGGTAGCGTATTATTCCATACAATACATAAGGCCCATAATACCAGCACAGGCAGCACACAAACAACCAACGGCACACTTACTTATTTACCCCCTCCTGTTGATACTCCCTATATCTACCCCCCTGTCACCCCCTTCCTGTATCTACCCACCCTGTCACCCCCTTCCTGTATCTACCCCCCATCACCCCCTTCCTGCATCTACTCCCCGTCACCCCCTTCCTGTATCTATCCCTGTCACCCCCCTCCTGTATGTACCCCCCTTCCTGTATCTACCCCCCCGTCACCCCCTTCCTGTATCTACCCCCCACCTCCCTGTATCTACCCCCCATCACTCCCTTCCTGTATCTACCCCCCACCTCCCTGTATCTACCCCCACCTCCCTGCCCTCCCCCTGTATCTACCCTCCTGTCCCTCCCTCCCTGTATCCCCCGTCCATACTCCATGCAAGAGAATTTGATTTCCAGGAATATAAAGGGTTAAGATTCCGTTTTGTATTTAAATGTACTGACCAGGTTATACTCTTTACACCCAGGTTACAATCGGTTCTCCTGTGGTTACACTGTGTTTACACCCAGGTTACACTGTGGTTCCTGTCACTGATTGAACTGTTTGGAAGATAAGCAGCAGTGTCCAGCCGCCAGCAGAGTCATTTATGACTCATTGGAATGCAACACTGCTGCTTATCTTCCGTGCATTTCAATAAGTGACAGGAACCAGACGGGAGAGAACCAGGTGTAACCTGGTCAGTACATTTAAATACAAAACGGATTCTTAACCATTTATATCCTGGAAATCAAATTCTCTTGTATGGAGTAAGGCGGGGGGAAGAGGTGGGGAGGTGCAGTGGCAAGAATTCTTATTACAGTCACTCAGTGAGGCACCTGAGTGACTGTAATATAGATTCTCACCACTGCACCTCCCCATTGAAAGTATAGGAGCCTTGTGTATTATATTTAACTCCTTCAGCAAGTAGCACCACTATATATATAAATATATTATGGCGGTACCAAAGCATACAAGGATACAAAATGCACCAAGGCACCTAATCTTACAAAACAAGTAAGAGTTACCAAAACAATATATGTATATTTGCCTTGTGTATCTGTATAAGGTAAAATAAGAAGTTGTACATTAGCTGCCCCTAGCATTGCAGAAGTTATGCACACCTTCATACTATATACATAAAGAGCATCTGTACTCAAAAAAGAAAATTTGCCCTTTAACTATATTATTTATATGCTATATCATTATCTTTACTCTGACCATAAAACTGGCCATAGCCATGCATTAATTCACACATATATACTCTAAATAAACCTCCGGTCGTTCAAGTAAATATACATAAATTGTGAAGCTAAATGTTTCCCATATTTTAAACTAGGAGCTCAACTGTAAATGATAATTTTCCCTACAGAACAAACAATCCCAAGGTCAACAACAATGATCTGTCTATGTTGGAATCGACTATTTCAAGACAAACACTTGGCAGTAAATTCGCAAATCTCATTCGATCAGGCATAATTTGCCAGTTATCAGGTAAGTGAATGACCAACTTTAGAATACAATTGTAATACACATTTGAGGATTGGTCCAGAGGAAAAGTGTTTCATAACAAATATTGATAAGGGAAGGAGAGACTTCTTGGTAATTTTTATGTTGCCATGGTGACCCCTAAAGTAAAACTGTACTCATCTCCCCTTCACCTCACATGCATGCATTGTAACCAGGATGAGCACCTAAACCATTAGGTCTTCACCCCTGGGTTCTTCTTGGATAACTACAGTTACTTACCTACTGTAAACTCAATTTTGCTGCTCCAGTCTTCCTCCCTCGATCAGTAGGCAATAAGGCCAATTAGAAGAAGTGCTCTACGAGGAGTGCATCTTTTTATTGGCCCTATCAAGAACAGGGAAGAGGGAGTGGAGCAACGAAAGAACATATAGTAAATTATAACTGCTAAACTAAGAAAAACCCAGGAGTGAGGGGGAGATGAGTATAATTGTCCTTTAAATAAATGCTATACCTTTAATTTACATTTACTGTAAAATCCCTATAGAAAATACAGTTTTTAATTAGGGGTTACCATGCTGGGAACATGCAGGAGGGCTGCAGGGGTAGGTGGGAGGGGTGGCTTACAGAGCAGAATGGCTTCCCTTTTAACAGGTTACTATGGTGCCCTGTGCCTGATTTACCAATTAATGGCATTCCATGTTTACTCTCTCCTAATGCAGAAGCAGTAAAACCTAAAGTAAAACTTACCTTGCATGATAATCAGTTGCAGGCCTCAGGTCATCCATGGTAACATTAATCTTCTCTCCGCTGTATAAACATACAAAAGAAACTCTATACTGGCGAAATCGGTGTAATACAGATAAATTTAGAGCTAACACAAACAAAATGGGGCTGATGCATGGTTATTAGAATCATCCATGCCAGGCAACTCTTAAACACAGATGCAGGTCAGTAGGTTCACATATAAATGCTAGATATTCTGTCAGCTGTTAGAGTGAGGAGAGATGCAGTTAAAGAGCTTAGCTGCACAATGAACGCTGTAATAAGGCACCATCTTCTGCCAGTACAATAGACAACACAGTACTGTTGTCTAACACAGTAAAAAACTGGTTTATGGACTTTTCAACTTCTTGAATACAGAAACTTTCAAATATTGTAATTACTACCAGACGTGATTCTCTTAAGATAAACACTAATATCCAGCAGTTAGTAAGGTGCTATTGATTGGAAGAATAGAGCTGGTCTGTCTGCTTACTGTAAAATAAATTAATGTCTGCGGATAAAACACAAAATCTGTGTATAAAAGAGAAAATTATGAAACAATTAGATTTGTATGTTTACTTTATGTTGTGTCTATGATCTTTTCCCTAGGTAGACTCACCAGATGTAGCTAAAACCACCTGTACAGAGTCCCAAATCCAGACTGCACCAAGCCATGTTATACTGAGCAAAGTTTTTAAAGCATATGCACATAGCTATATAGCAGAATGGAAACCAGAGCAGGAGATGAAATAGAGTAGGTATGAACCACTGAGACTTCTGCTGCTACACCTGTTTCCAACCACAAACCTCAAGCAATGGGTTAAAATCCTGCACAAGCGCAAAAGAAGTTATGCAGCCCCCAGAGAGAATGCCTATATCTACTCACAAACTCTGCAATCAAAGGCACATTTTACAGTTCAGATAAGACTTCTGAAACAAACAAAGGACATTATCCCGATCAGTGGTGAATCTAAGTAAAACGTAGATTTGTAAAGGCTGGTACATACTATCCAATAATTCGGCCCAACCAACCGACATTTCAGTTCAGCTGTCGGGCAGGAGAAAGGATTGTATAGTGTGCACCAGCCTTTAGTTGCATCAGCAGCAATCACATTGCAAGGCTGATTATGTATTGTAACCTCTTTTCCAAAAGTATGACAATTGAGGGCCATTGTTTTAGAAATGTACATATGATATTTAAAGATGTTAGAAGTGTTTTTAATATTAAGTATCATTCAATATTCATGTAGAAATATGTAAAAGCACAAAAACAGATAGGCTTAAGAGAGAAATTAGACCGTATTTACTGTATATTTAAATAGAAACCCCAAACCACAACAAAACTTTCAATCTACTGTTTTGCTTTTTTCATACAGAGATATTTATATCAACACTTCTTTAGGAACTGTAAATATTTCCAACAGGTTAGATCTCTGTAGCTGCTGTTTAATATTCTATCTAGGTTAACACACATTTTCCCTGTTCCTTATTGGGTTGAGATTTAGTGTTTTTCATATCCTGCTCTTTGGAGTAACGTTAAGCAAAACACAAATATATAAAACATTCACGTAAAAGTTTCTAGCAAGGTTTCCAGGTTCCACCCTACTTGCCAGGCCTACCCACAGCCCTTTTTAAAAGAATAAGAAAAGGCTACAATAATGTCAGAAGCATCTTCTACTAAATTATATTTGACTGTATTCCACTTACTAAAACAAGTGAGATATAGCTCACATAGACATAATTTATATTATCCAAGTTCCTCTCATTTTCAATAAATGAATCACTATCATTCTTTTAGCTATTCTGCAGTAATATAGCCAATAAAAAAATACTAGATTTGTAGTTTCTGCATTCAAATGACTTGTAAATTGAAGTATCAATCTTCCAGTCTTAGGGCTAGGCCACACTGTCGCCATACTGTTGCGCATACGTTTTTTCCGATAATTGGAATTGTGCGTTTTCGGGTGCGATGCGCTTGCGATTTGCGGTCCGCATTTTAAATCGCTATCGCATGCGTTTTTCTATATGTAATGAAAAACCACATGCGCAAACTCAGCGGAATCGCACATAAAATCGCATGCGATTCCGTGTGTGATTGGGTTTGCCTTGCAGTGTGGCTGTGCCCTTAAGCTGGGTACACACAGTAACGATAAAGCCCCGATACCGGCGGTATCGGAGCTTTATCGGTATTGTGTGTACCTTCGTTTCCTGAATGCGCGCACAGCCGCCGAACGATCGGGAAAGACCAAAAATTTCCATCGGCCACACTAGACTCCCTATAGAGGAGTCTAGCGCAGCCGATGGAAACACACAGTCCCGAGCATTCTCCCTATGAAGTTCATAGGGAGAACGCTCGGGACTGTGTGTATGCAGATCTTTGAAAGATGGCATAAAGGATCTTGCAGATCTTGTCTGTCATCTTTCACTGATCTGTACTGTGTGTACCTAGCTTTACTGTCAAAAAATATTGGATATGTTAAGGTGCCCATATACTATTAACTTTACTGCAACTTTACCTAAACCACATTTTCCTATCCACCTAACAACCGACGTTACACCTGTAACATCAATAGTAAATTGTAATGCAGCTGTGAAACATCAGAGGTAAAAAAAGTTCTGTTCATCAGGACTAACTTCTAATCGTCTTTAATATCTACTGTAAATACTGTGTGGCTAGCATTAGTTGCACAAGGACCAATGGACATCTTGCCTACTACCAGATGGGAATTGTACCTAAAATCATTTGTGTAATGTCACTGTCCTAGCCTTGTATATTCATCTATCTTACTTATATTTCCTTTTTGCCTTATATATATATATCTAATAATATATTTCCTTGCATGCCTTATATCTTTCTTATAATATATTTCCTTGCTCCCCTTATATCTTATAATATACTATATTTCCTTGCTTGCCTTATGTCTATCTTTCTTATAACATTTTCTTGCTCACCTTGTATCTATCTAATAATACAATATATTTCATTGCTTGCCTTGTATCAATATATCTAATAATATAATATTTTCCTGCATGCCTTATATCTACATATTTATCTTATAATATATTTCCTTGCTTGCCTTATCTATTATAATAAAACCCTAAAGCTGCGTCCGTGAATCCGTGTGTGTCACTGCAGTTCCTATGGATTCACCACTAGAGGGAGATGGTAAGATTGTCTCTGCAGTTCCTATTGACTCACCACTAGAGGGAGAAACTCAGGAAGCAAGCAAAGCAGAACACAGCAGTTACACATATTACACAGTTTGCTTGGGACAGAGGGTGACTCGGAGGTGGGAATTTGAGGGGACTCTGGCCTTGGGGCACTAAGAGGGCACTCTGGCCTTGGGACATGGAGGAAGGGGGCTATGGCCTTGGGACACTAAAGGGGGCTGGGCTTCTAGTGCCCGTTATTTTAATGTTTAAGTATCTAATAATATAGTATATTTTATTGCTTGCCTTATTATCCATCAATCTATCTATTTTATAAAATACTTCCTCGCTTGCTTTATACCTGTTGCAGTTACTGATCATTTTATAACTGAAATTACTACTGATAGATGCCCCAAAAACTTAGGGGTAGCTAAGGCTTAAATTGACTTGTTTTCAACCACAAAATATGGATATCTATCCATCTTGAAAATCTAAAAATAATATTGCACTGCTATCAAGTCAGGTTCTTCTGAATTCCTTTTCTCAACACTATTGTCAACAGGTACATACCTATACGTAACCTTGTACTTCCCATCTTTGCCATTGCTTGATAGTAATATTTCATAATTATAAAGATCAGGGGTACATTTTCCATCATTCTCCTCACTGATAAGGCTGGATGGTGGTGACCAAGTCAGGGTAACACATCTGGCCTGAATATCTGATGCCTGGAAAAACATTGTAAAAATAAAATAAAAAATGAGGGTTCTGAACAAAGGAACAGTAACGAATCCCTATATCCAACAGCCCCATAAAGTTTTTTTTCATTCTACTTTAAACTGTACACCAATTACCAAATGGGTATCTGGGCATGGCCATTTAATATACCAATCAGGTAAATATACACATGGATATACATATGGATTACAATTGGAATCTATACCACCTGAGGACCAAGACACTGTGGATATTAAAAATGGGGCTAAGATGGTTATAGAGATGCCACAGGGCAGATGATATACACCACAGAACAACTTTTTAAATGAATAGATTATGGACCTACAATATTAATCAAGGTTCTTGACATTCTGAAATCCACAGCCTAATAATTAAAGACCCGCAAAACTCCTGGACCTGATGAAATACACTTACAAGCTTAGTTAAGTCATTGGACATTTTATCTTTTTATAGCCTAGTATCATAAACCAGTAAGTTTACCATTAGTGAAAGATTATGTCTCGGTTTGGATTTTGGTTTAGCAGTAGATGTGGTGAACTTCAATTTCACTAGGTTTTGACAATGTGCCCCAGCTTACGTAAAAATCAAAGGGCATGTCCAAAGGCAAATCGGAAATACTTTTTTATCCACGAAAACCACTTTGAACATGGGAATCACTCTGCAAAACTACTAACATTCTTAATCAAAGACCATTCACAGACAAACACCATAACAGAAATACAGAACTCACAAGGATAGCTGGTTCACACCAAAACACAAATTCTTACTACATTCCACAAATTCTATTCCGAACTCTACACAATCTCCTGACTAACATACAACCAATAGGGCATAGCAAACTACCTAACTGACATACCTTTCCCCACTTTAACACCAGAACAAAAGGCACAACTAGACCAAACCCTTACAAGAGAAGAAATACTAAACGCACTTCAAGAAATGCCTAATAACAAGGTACCGGGGCCGGACGGTCTCCCAACAGAAATATATAAACGTTACAGCAAACAAATAATCAACCCTCTATTTGATATGTACAACAATTCCCACGACATAGGCTCCCTACCCCCCTCTTTATACAACGCCAATATAATAATACTCCCCAAGCCTGGGAAAAGCCCAACAGACTCTGGTTCATATAGGCCAATATCCTTGCTAACAGCTGACTACAAAATTTTAGCAAAGGTCTTGCAAAACGAGTACGCACAATCATAACTTCAATCATTCACCTAGACCAAACAGGATTTATGCCCAGCAAGTCTACAATTATAGATCTAAGGCGCACCATGATCCAAACCCAAATGAACCATGATAATTCAGGACAACATATCATAGTCTCCCTTGACGCATGCAAGGCGTTCGACTCCATAGAATGGTTATACCTCCAAGAAGTACTCAAAAGCTATACGCCAACCCCAAAGCTCAAATTGTAGTAAATGATAACATATCACCAACATTCCCACTGGGAAGAGGCACACGCCAGGGATGCCCCCTCTCCCCATACTTGTTTGCACTAGCCATAGAGCCATTGGCGATACGTACCAACTCTAACATAAGAGGCCTTACCCTAGGAAACAACACAGAGAAGCTAGGCCTATAGGCGGACGACGTGAAACTATTCCTGGAAAACCCTCACCTATCCCTCACTACAGCCATACAAACCACCAACACCTTCGGAGAATACTCAGGGTTATTAATCAACTGGGATAAATCGGTGATCTACCCCCTAGATGACCTATCAATAAATAGTCCTGCATAAGATACTCCCATCCCCATCAAATCTCAATTCAAGTACTTGGGAATCAATATATCTAAATCCACACAACAATCCTACTCTCTCAATATTCTTCCCCTGCTTGAACTTGTACACACCAAAACAACAGCCTGGAAATACGTCCCACTCAACTTATGGGGCAGTTAAAACCTTTCTGCTATCAAAATTCCTTTACACTATCCACCACTCCCTCACACACATCCCCCAAAAAATTTTCATTAAACTAAACAGCCTCATCTCTTCTTTCATTTGAAAGCAAGGGTTAAACTCACCACATTGCAAGCACCTTAACACATGGGAGGATTATCCCACCCCAACTTCTAGCTTTACTACTGGGCAACACAGCTCACACACCTTCAATGCTGGGTAAACCCATCAAATCCCCCGACTCCATCAGACCTAATGATGACTGAATACCGGACAGGCCCATATATGGCATATCTAGAAAATCCCAAAACCCATATAATTGGAAAAGGAACACCCATTCATAACCAATCATATAGAGTATGGCAGCTAACTAACAAACTCCTTAACCTAAAAGGACACTACACACATACCCCCATCTGGCACAACAAAGAATTACCAATTTTGAACAGCCTACCAGGCTCCCAATAGTAGACTCAACACAGTATCTGCAACTTGGGAGACATAATACGCGACAGACAATTCATAACATTCCAAGATCTACAATAGGAGCATAATATCCCCAACAAATTTCATTATCGCTACCTTCAACTCACCCACACACTGAGGGCTAGCCTACCCCACACCCTAGACTCTATATCTAAAAATCCAATAGGAGTAATCCGCACGCAAGGTATAAAAGGAACAATCTCCAAACTTAGGAGGAGTCACAGAAGAACAATGGCAAGAAATATCCAATTCACATTGTTAAGCCTCTCCTTCAATAAACAACAAATCAATTCATTTTAAAATACTGCACCAAACATATTTCACTCCTAAACAGCTCAAACAAATGGGGCCATCAGCCCTCCAGCACTGCCCTAAATGTAGACACCCCAACGCAGATTTTATACATACCACCAATCCAAAACTTATGGTTAGAAATCATAAACTTTCTGACCCACTTAACCCCGCTTCCAATTCCATACACCCCGCTCACCTGCATCTTTGGTATATTCAATACGGATATGTGGTCTAATTATCAACAAGCTTTCCTGCAGGCAGCTCTATTTTATGTGCGAAAAACTATAATCATGAGATGGCTATGTCAAAAAAACCCCAAAACTTTAAAAAAAAAAAAAACCTTCAAAAATCAATGAGAACTTAAACTACTATATGGGCACAGAAACTGCCCTGACAAATTCAACAGAATACGGAGTGTGTGGCTGGACACCCCAACAACCTACACAACTTAAAGCCCATCACCACAATGGGTGAACCCTACTGTCCATCCGGACTACACACAGCGGGGCCTGCTGGTGGACCTGGGAGGACGCAACCCAAACAAACCGAACAAGACGCACTGCAACTGTTATTTATCTATGCATACTTAATTATTAATTCCTTTTTTTTTTAATTGGTTAAATGTTCAAGTTAACAAACTTATGATAATCCGCACAACAAATACCAATGTCATATCACGAACCAACTCAAATGTTAATCAGCAGTCAATATTTAATGTCAACTATTGCAAAACTAACTATGAAAAGACAATGTAAAAATGCTTTTTATCTGCTGCAAGTTCATTCATTGGTATACAATAAAAAAAAGTATTTAAAAAAAAGGACATGTCTTACAGCCCTTCGCTCCAGCATCACTCTGTTCAGGCTCCCTGCTTGCCGGAACTTGCAAGCAGGGGGCTGGACCAGCAGTCGCAACTGTAATTATTTTTTACGGTGGGCTGTACTTACAGCCCTTCGCTCCAGCATCACTCTGTTCAGGCTCCCTGCTTGCCGGAACTTGCAAGCAGGGGGCTGGACCAGCAGTCGCAACTGTAATTGGCTGAGACGCAGCCAATCACAGATGTAGCTGCCATGAAAGGAGATGCCGCGGGAACAATGGTCTGTAAGTTCGATCTGAAAGCTTTTTTTCAAGAAATAACCTGGCAGTTAGGGATGGGCAGGGGGGAGCTACCATATCTGAAAATGATTTTACGCTAGGTGGAAGGGCACGGGAGGATCCGGATGGTGGGGGGGAGGGGGGAAAGGGCTCCACAGAGTATGCCACTGTCCGCTCAGAGGAAAGATCCGAGGCAGAAACCTTCTCCTCAGGAAGACAGGAAACTGTACAGTGGGGCCAGTAGAGGGTTACATTTTAGTTTGGGGGGTGAACATGCCCTTTAAGACCTGTTGGCCATTAAAACACACTTGTACATGGACAGAAAATTGTTCCAAATGGAAAGCAACAAATAACATAGAAGTACAGGTATTGCAGATAAAATAAAATGTTGTTGTTATAAAGAACAAAACTTAAAACATGAACTTTTCAGATTCCTGAATTGCTGCCTTATGGTCTTCCAATTGCGATTTTAAGTCAGGAAGGAGTTTTTTTTCTCTTTCTGGTGCAAACTGGGTAAGCTTTTTTTATTTTGGCCTTCCTCTGAATAGTTTTTTTAGGTAAGCACACTTTACTTACATCACTACATCAAAAGAGCATAATGCACTCAACTGTTGTTGCATTATTGCAATAAAGAATGAGGGGAAGCACCTTCTAGAAATGTACATGTAATAAAAATCCTTCACCACCAGATGTCTCCATCAATCCATTAAAGGTTAACAATTGACATCCTTTAAGATTAGAAGAAAAGAAGTTTCATGATTGAATTGCTTTAAAAGTGGGCTGAATAATTTTCTAAAACTAAAACATATAGAGAATTACTGGTATTAATACGTATACTGTAGTTCTGGTTGGTACAGGGATACTATATAATATTGAGAATTACTGGTATTAATACATATACTATAGTTCTGGTTGGTACAGGGATACTATATAATATTGAGAATTACTGGTATTAATACATATACTGTAGTTCTGGTTGGTACGGTGATACTATATAATATTGAGAATTACTGGTATTAATACATATACTGTAGTTCTGGTTGGTACAGGGATACTATATAATATTGAGAATTACTGGTATTAATACATATACTGTAGTTCTGGTTGGTACGGGGATACTTTCCGATTGCCATTTGGAGTCAGGAAGGAACCCCCCCCCCTTTTTTCTAACTGTGTTGTTGTTTTTTTTGCCTTCCCCTGAATCAAATATTGGGTAGGGTTAAGGTTGGACTCAATGGACGAATGTAATTGAACCTCAATTACTATGCTATGTAGTAGTAGCAAGAAAGCAAAAGCTTTCACCGTGTTCATACAACTCTCCACTACGTGACAACATAGTGTAATTTATGATGTCTTTCTTCCTTCTACAGAAGTGGCCATGGAGCCACAAAACATATTAAATGGAGTGGCATCATTTCTGGGATTGTTTTCCAGGTTTTTAAATGAGTGGATTTATGCAATTCCGTGTGCTGGTGTCTCAATCCTTTGTATAACTGTTGTTTGATTTCTCCTCGCATTCCTATATTGGTAACTGGTGTGGTGCTGTTTCCCCAGTCCCACAGAACAGTGTTTTGGATATTTCAAGTTAAGTAGCAAGGAGACACACAAACATAGGTTTAAATTCTTTTATTGTGACATTCTAATAAAATCTGATCTGATATAATATATGTGTGCATACCACTTGTGCACTACATACCTCAGTGCTTATATTTAAGCATGTCAAGAGCCAGGAAGGTAAGGTGCGCTGGCTTAATGCCTCCCTTAGGATTGTGTTATGTTTTGTCCACAAAACTTGATTAAATCTTTTTAGCATTGTGTGCCCGACGCTGTTAAGAAAACGTTTCAGGCCACGCTATTTAAGAGTAAAACACATGCAACCCTGATATATCATTTGAGTTTTACGTGGTTTACACTTATTTGGGCAATACAACCCTTTACTGCATCTCCCCCTATGCTTGTGAAAGGTATATTAGGGTAGTTGAAGTTCTGTGGCAAAACTATTAAGGTAACCTACCTCTAAATCAGAGGATAGTTTAGGTGCAAGGTTGCTTAAACAAGAACCTTATTATTATAACTTGATGTAGATCATAAACAATGAAGACATTCTACTGCAATGACAAATATAACTAGCTCTGGAAAATGCCTTGGAAATATGAGAGACTGTGCAGTGACTTGGTTTAATGGGAACTTTGCCATGGATGCAATTGAATTTAGGAGCAGCTCAGTTCCTCACTTTCACTTCAATCTCTATTTAGTCTTTCAGGTGAATGGGCCTTTTCACAAGCAAGAAATGTATTAAATTACAGTAAGGGAAACAAATCATTTGCAGTAAGAATGTGAAATGTAATGGGATTCCAATGAGCACTGAAATTGTTTGTGAGTAAGATAAAGAGTAAACTCTTCCAATATTACAACCCAGATGATCTATTTGCTGAGTTAACATTTTAATTTAGAAGTTTACCCTTCTATTACATGTTTGCCATGATAACACTAAAAGTACTTAACAGTGCAAACATGCATGACAAACTCATGATCACTTGTACAGCTAGCTAAAATACTAAAGGCCCCCATTCACATGCAATTACCATCACAATATGCAGTGGTACATGCATACTTCTATCCAACTGGCCTAACATACTATATAGGGATTGGTCAGTTGAGCGCCAATCAAAATGTTTTCCTCTACATGGAGTCCATAACTCCCGACCATGATGACTGTTTGTTATTATTGTGGTCAGTTTTGGCCCATACACCTTGCTGAACTAAGGAATCCACCTAGCTGAGTGGTAAAACATAAATTAAGTCAAGTTGAATTTAGATATGCAATGACCTTAAAATCTGGAAACCTTTAAAGGCAAAAATGTAGGTAAATAATACCCCAAACTGCAATAGTTATACATCTGAGAGATCTGAGAAGTCTAATCTGAAATGCTGCCTGATGTTCTGCTTGGTAAGGTTGAAGAGGTGGTGGAAACATTTGTTTAACTATACATAACTTTTTATTTGAAGGGTTAACATGACCTTTAAACAATCTATAAGCAGTTTTTTTTTACTGTATATAACATTTCATACATTTTATATATCCTGCATCTTCTGTAATATTTAGGTTAATAATTTTAGGACAACTAAAGGCTCATTTAAAGGAAATTTTACTGTTAAGATTAGAGTACTATTATACTCAACTCCCCCTCGCTCCTCTTCCTCCATAGCTGTAGAGTACCCAAGGTGAGGACCAAAATCACTAATTCCTCACCTCTGGGTACTTTACCTATCTCCTGCAATACTTACTCAAAGTCTCCCTTGGTGGTTTGCAGCTATGGATCAGGGAAAGGTGAGTATAATTGTCCTTTACATTTTTAAAAATAAAAGTACCTGGGGCAGGGTGCTAGGACTGATGAAGTCACGACGTTGACGCGACGCCTGGCGCGAAGATTCAAAAGCCGGTGTCTCCCGGCTCCTATTGCCCGATTGTAGCGTTAGCTACCCCAGGCTCTGTTACTCACCTCTTCTGGTTCCAGCGACTCACCTACCTGTACCTGTGAATCTTCTTACCTTTCCCGTTCCTGTGACGCTACTTACCATTCCAGTTCCAGAGACAATTCTCACCTCGCCAGTTCCAAAGGTATACTTACCTTGCCAGTTCCAGAGACAATTCTCACCTTGCCAGTTCCAAAGGTATACTTACCTTGACAGTTCCAGAGTCTCACTTAACTTGCCAGTTCCAGAGACACTACTTACCTTCCAGTGCATTCAGCCACTTACCTTGCCGGTTTCCAGTATCCAGCCTACAGTTCCCAGCAGCACCGTGTCTCCAGAATCCAGCCTACGGTTCCCAGCAACACCTTGTTTTCAGTATCCAGCCTACAGTTCTCAGCAGCATCTTGTCTCCAGAATCCAGCCTACGATTCCCAGCAACACCTTGTTTTCAGTATCCAGCCTACAGTTCTAAGCAGCACCTTGTCCCCAATACCCAGCCTACAGTTCCCAGCAGCTCCTTGTCGCCAGTATCCAACCTCCAGTTCCCAGCAGCTCCTTGTCACCAGTATCCAACCTACAGTTCCCAGCAGCTCCTTGTCTCCAGTATCCAGCCTACTATTCCCAGCAGCCATCTGTATTCCTATATCTTTCAGACTATCAGCCTCCTCCTGAAAGTGTATCGCTCAGTACCTCGGCCATCAAGGCCACATTAATTACAATAGAAATTATATTGGGAGGTAGAAAGTACCAATCCTACCTCCCTGCCCCAGGTACTTTTCATTTGAAATGCTTCTGAATAAACTTTATATGCACTATAGTTATCCTTTAAAGTTCCTTTGGGATAACTGATCATGTAAATGAAGATAAAATGTTTTGCCTCTTTTTCTAAAGCTGGGTTGACACAGTACCGATAGAAGGTGGATCCCGTTGGGTCCAATGGGATGAGTTTTTATTAACGGTCTGAAAGAAAAATGAGCCAAAATCGTCTTTTGTACCATGCTTAGAATTAATGTCCACTCTTGTTTTGTTTACAACTGAGTCATTCATTTTAAACCTCATTCCTGCCACAGGAACATACATTATTTGCAGAACTGGTAGAAAAAGCAATGTACATTTAAAGTAGGTTTGAAACACTGCAGGCATATGTTGTTATTATTAAGAAAATCACATAATTTGAGAAAAAGAGGAAGAACCTCAACAAAGGCTGGAGACCTATAATTTGAGGAACACAAGCGTAAAAAAAAAAGTGCATCATGTCGCTACATTCAACTACTGCTCAACTAAAGGTGTCAGTAAGTCGTTAAAATGCTAGGTGTTGTACTTTAATAGTTGTTTGCGGGATGTCATTTGTAATAATAATATAACAAATATGATTTTGTGGCCACGGTAAATACTTTATGGACCTTGCAATGTAAATTGATGGTCGGTACAGAAGCACTAACAAACATTAGGTCCCTAACACTCACACACTTATTGTGGGGTACATTGAGTATTTCTGGTTTAATGGTTGGTCACTCTGTCACTTTACACTGCCACTTACTGGAAAGTCTCTCACCCCCTCCAAAGTCATGTCACTTGGATATCAAATGTGAAGAGTGGTGGTCGGGAGGAACCATTGTGTGTACTATGCTTTAGTGAAAGACTGGGAGATTTCCATAGAGGGTTTCTAAATACATATATATCCGCAGAGAGGCACATTATCCATTGTAAACACCAATATAAAATACAGGTCATCTTGGAGATTGGAGACAGTAATAAGTGAACACAAATGTCCTTGTGTAGTTTTAAATGTGAAACATATTATTACTTCACCCAGATGTTAATTGACATATTTGGTATCATATGGGGATGGATATCCAGTATGAAAAAATCATGAGCTGAGGAATAATAAATGGCCAAAAGTGATCAGCTTTACAGAGTTAACATCAATAACAGAACGTCCTGACGTAAAGAATTATCCTCTATTACACAGACCAAAAATGCAGACTGTTCACAAAATGTTCACTCATCCCATCCAACCTGCCCCATTCAGGCTGCCCTACATGGGACAGTGCTTCATACAAGGGATAGTGCTGGCTTTCTCCATATATAAAAAAAGAACCAATGGCAGGTAATGTGATGATCATCTGTGGATATTAAGGCTGCAGATCTTTTCAATTCAATTCTCAGTAAATCAAAAATACCAAAAACATGTCCAGAAGCAACAATCTAGCGATATCAGGATAAACATGATCTTATCTTATTAGACAAGTACAGTACTTATGTATGCAATTTATTTTCAGTGTTTATTTTGTATAGTTTTGAAGACATTTAAATTTTTCTATCTGATATGGCAGCATCATCATCAAGTCCCCTGCACTTCCTGCTCTGAAACCTTGTGACAGTCGATCTGCGATGTGTCGCCTCCTCCCCTTGTATGCACCCCTGGTCCCTCCCACTCATGGATCCTATTTGCAGGCCCCCCTTGGCCCCTTCCCTTACAGCCCCATGTGGCCCCGCCCACTAGTGAGACCTTAACCCCCTTGTGGGTGCCTTGGCCCCGCCCACCCACGGATGCCTTAGCCCCACCCACAGGTGTCTTAGCCGCGCCCACTCATGGGTGCCATAGCCCCGCCCACTCACGGGTGCTGTGAGCCACTCTGTGTGAAAAAAGCCTTTTGAAAAGAGGCTGTTTTCACATAGTGGGAGAGTAGGGCTGTAGACTCCCTTACCTTCCCTGTGGGGATCTTCACACAGCAGGGAGGAGAAGGGATTTCCTGTCTCCCTTACACACTGAAGTCTGAGGCTGTGCTCGCCGGCGGCAAGGTGGAGGAGCAGCCTTAGGAATGTCACGTCAGCCTCCCACCCATTAACTTTCTGGTCAGTAATTTCTTTATATCTTGGGCTGTGGAGCACATAGAGAGGTGGTTGATGGCTCATTTTAAAGGTAGGAAACTGGCCTTTCATATAAGTCCCCCTTTAAAGTGTATGTCAACCCCCCCAAAGTAAATGTGTCAGGAAATGGCTATAAACCTCGAC
Organism: Hymenochirus boettgeri; assembly: GCA_019447015.1. Taxonomy (NCBI): domain Eukaryota; kingdom Metazoa; phylum Chordata; class Amphibia; order Anura; family Pipidae; genus Hymenochirus; species Hymenochirus boettgeri. The sequence continues at coordinate 289,129,400 of CM033470.1, read as the reverse complement.
CTCGCAAGGTTTATAGCAATCACAGCTGTCCCCAAATGTATTCTTAAAAAAAAACAAAAAACTTACCACTGGCATGGACACCGTTGACAGGAAAGCCTCAAGTGCCTTTGTTTCTTCATCTTTTTCTATGACAAAATAAAAAGAATTGTTTCATGTTTTATGTTGTAGAAAGAGAACATAATTTTGGTGTTACCAGGTAATTGAAGTCTAATTATTAGCACACATGGCAGACTGTGTTTTCATGCTCCAAAACAACAAACATTTACAAGAAAGAGAAAAGGTTTAGCATTGACCTTAAGGCTGGGTACACACCAGCAGATATTTCCGGCCTATCTGTTGGTGCGGGGTGGCCGTCCACGACCGAGCTTGGTCACCCATTGGTAAATCATGCCAATCGGTCCCGCCACTATTGCTGCAACCGACAGTCATTTGTCCTGGCCGAGCGAGCAGGGAATGCAGCAATTGCTCGGTCAGGACAAATAATAGCCCCATGTGTACCCAGCCTTAGTTTTCCTTTCCTTGTGAATGCCACCCAAAACATGTTGTGTGTATAAATTGTTGCTTGTCTATTATGAACTTGCACTTTGATCCCTGGAGTTTAGTTGCTCAGTAGAGTTCTGGGCAAGTTTGACTCAAACAGCCAATCAGTAAAAACTATTATTAGGTACATTCCAAAAAAATGAGAATCCTGGAAAGAAAAAGGACTGTGGCAGAACCTGAAATGGCAGCTCACTACTAACAAAATATATGAAATCAAGCAAAGATAATATGTAAAATACCTAGGTATGCTTAATATAAATAAATCATTTATTTAGTTATTATATGTATTTATCAGTGACATTTTTAACACATGGACAAATAGAGCAATTGCTCAGGTCCCCAACTCCCAAAGAGCACCCCCAAACCATAGTCTTAGTATGCCTGAGGGTTGATGGGGGCCTAAACTCTATGTTTTGTCCTTGGGTCCCCACATTTTTTAAACTGTCCTGCACCCTGTTTATTATATTGTTGTATTTTTTGTGCCATTAAAAGGTTTGCTTTCTTTGCTACTCCCCAACACTTGCTTTATGAACTGACAACCTCTGCTTCGTGCCTTGGATACAAGAGAATGACTCTCCAGCAAACCTTGGGAATTGGAAAGATTATTAAGAAATAACTAGTTGTTTGTGAATTGAATGTGCACTTTAACATACAGTTTATTGGCTTTTATATTTGTATATATACAAACAATGTCACACAAGTGACACAACCCGGTTCAGTAGTCCAAATGGGCAGTTCACTGTTAACTGAAAGGACACAATTATCTCATAGATTGCAGGTTATTGGGAAAAACATAAGTGTGGTAAAGAAAGCTTTGGGAACTAAAAGAAAGGAGCTATGTATTAGGTAAATTATGTTGATTTCTCATTGGGAACCTAAAGACGTATTACTGAACCTAGCTAGCACCATTTTACACTGGCTAGGGAAGGAGTTTCAATTATATTTCCCACTGCAGAGAGCATGTGTATGAGCACAATTACCTTGTGTTTCTGCTTCCACTTGAGACCCAGATTTGCCTTTGTGCTTGTTCTTTGACTGTCCTGTATTTAATCCTGGATTCTGCACTTTAACAAGTCCATTAGATTCATTTATAGGCGAGCTGCTTTTCTTGGGAGAGAAAGGTGGGCTGTTCAGTTTATCTTTCTGCACTACGTGCCGGTCTTTCAGTTTCTTCTGTAGCCTTTCATGTATCTTGTTGGATCTTTCATCTCTCAGGTTGGATCGCCCATGTGTTGAAAGAGTATCTGAAATGCAAAGAAAGAATCAAGAATTAGGTCAAAGAATACCTTGTCCCAAGAGTAAATCTAACTAGGCAAGAGTTTACTAGATTACCCGATAAATCTGAAGCAAATTTAATAGCAACACGTCTCAACTAGTATTTTCTAGACTAAAGAAGGCAAGGTAAAGCTACATTGCTTAAGTTTAATTAATGCACAAAGTAGCAGCTTTAGGGACTTTAAAATATCATGCACATTCCTTTGCCATGTTTGTATTAAGCAAAAGATTTTATTAGTTGGAAGATTTAGGGACACTATACTTATGCAATAATCAACTACTCTCTCCCAATTATCTTATCTCTGACAAAGGCAGGTCTATGCTAAATAAGAGTAGGGCAGACTGAAGGAGGAGCCAGAAAGATGCCAGTTATTGCACAAATATATTGTCCCTTTAATCACTCCAGTGTGCATATGTTATTAGGATTAAGAAACTACATAATGACAACATATTCTGTGATTTTTTATTACATTAATAAATATGCATAAAATTCTGACTTGAATATACATACAGGGTTATATACCGAGAGCCACTATTGCTCTTCATTGCCCCCTTTAGGCAATGCACCGAGCCAATAGTGGCTCTCAGTGCATTGCGAATGGAGTTTGCCTTTTGCAAATGTTTACCTTTAATCTTTAACGCCAGATATCTGCTGGCGTTAGAGATTACATCTCAAAGCGGTAGCAAGGAAGTCGGAGTGAGATTACAAATTAAAATACAGTTGGGACCTGTAGCTAATGGAAATCTTTTCTAGATGAGAATACTGGATTCCCAGTAGTGGAGGTGAAATGTTTTAGATTCACAGAATACGAAATAATAAGCTAAAATAGCAAAAATGTCCTTTATGGTGGCCATAACTGTTATCCAGTATGTTTTAGGCAAATCTTATGGTATGGAAAGACCAATCCTAGAGATTTCTATTGAATCTGTAAATTCTATTGCAAAAATGCTAAAACTGCTTACTAAAATATTATCACTTCTTCCTATGTAATCCTTAGTCAAAGATATACTGTACCTATTCTAAACAGACAAAAATAGATTCTGCCTGCTGACGTAGAGAGATTCTCATTTACCCCAGAGGCACAGTTCTAAACATATGTTTTGCATGAACAAATATTACCAGGTGATTTCCCAAATAGAATGTTACATTGCATTAATACAAGGCAGCGGCATGCCTTTCATCTTCGGTTTAGCTCTCCATAATTTGAAAATGTCAGAATTGTAAATAAACGCCTTGTTTAACAAACAGTAGTCTGCATTAAAGAAGCAAAACCAGTGACTAGCTTTTGTGAGCTGTAAAGCCCCGTTCCTGTCTCACAGGGCAGAACAAAGGACAGACATGTGAGGTCACAGACTGAGGTCATAAACCCCTGCAGTTGAGATCTATGGCTTGTGGTGACAAATGTTAATGTGGCAATAACATGGAGCCCCTGCCTTAATGAGAAGAGGCACTTTTTTTGCATTTGATTGATCAGGCCAAATGTTCAATTGCTTCCATCCAATAGATCCAAAATGTATTTTTCTATTTGCATTTTATCCACCCTAAGTAATCTATATTGAGTGTAGAACTGATCAAACCTCGACCAGTCCTGTCAGAAAATGTTGGTTTACTGTACAAGGTTTATGAGACCTCATTTTCGATTCTTGTTCGATAAAATTAACTAGCATGCACGCCTATGACTAAGAGCTTGTGTGCTTCAAACATATCAGGTGATATTGTAATTTGATCCCCACCAAAAAAGTTTTTTTTGATGTCCACTTTTATGGCTGTTTATACAGGTGTGCACTGCATCTCCCTTTGTTCTAGCTGTCTTACGTGCTGCATTAAGGTTCGAGCCACAGTCCCGGGGCTAGTAGCACCTGAGCCATCAATGAGGAGCAGTTATATATCATATTTATAAGTGTATAAGGAGGAAAGTTTGAATTTTGCAAAATGCTTGGGACTGGAGCATCCAGGACACTGAATAGTTTGGATGACATCTCAGAGTTAATTGTAATATCATAATTTTCTGTTCAAAAAACCTGATTTCTGAAGTAATTTTATGGGATTAGTGCAGGGTAGGCTTCTTATAACCCTTTAAATCTGTTTAATGCAATTATTTGCTTTTTTTTAAAAGATAATTGAGAGTATGATTGCCCTTTAAGTTCATTTTGCAAAAGCAGCTGGGGGGAGGCATACACTCAAACTTTTCTAAGAACTGAGAAACAAAATATTTAAAACAGGAAAAGGTTAAACTGGTAATAATACTTGTCTTGCAATTTGCTAAATGCCCCTAGAGACTTATTTTTTTAGATCACGCCTAGTTCATAAACAATGTTTATAATCCAATTTTACTGCCCAAGAGACCAAGGATAAATTGTTTTGCTCAAAGATACAAACGCACACCAATGCTTGATTTAATCCCCAAAACACCTCTTTGTGTCTATGAACGATCAGTGCACACAAAGTCCATTTAATAGGTTTATACACCATCTGTAGACAAGCAACATTTCTGTCTTTGTTACAGAACTTTGTCAAGCCATATAACCTTGCAGGACATAAATGGTGTTTGAAAACACAAAATGTTTGATTTCACCCAAACAATGAAATCAAAGATTAGTTTGACAACTAAAGGGATAGGGTATGTTAACCACACCCCCAAACCCCCCCCACACACACAAAAGAAAAAATGAGTACCCTGCATGTAATCCCCCCATTTGCTAGATTTAATTGTGCCCAATACGACCCTAAATATACTTACCAGCCTTCCTTCCATTGTCGGGGCAATTACTGAGCATCTAGGTATGGGGGTGATTACAAACTAGATACTCATTTTTTTTACCCTTTGAAAGAGGGACAGTTATAGTTGGAAAAGGATTACACCACGCAAAGGCTCCTACTCTTCAGTTTCCAGTGTTGTCTTTTGGCAATGCAGGACAACCATATGCAGCAGAAGAGAAAAGTAGGGGTCATTTAATTCTACACAGTGTGCTCAGCATTGGGGCATATTTCAGTTGGGACATGGACATGCCCTTTAAAGAGATATAGTCAAAAATATGTGAAATATTAAAAATTAGGGGGAAATGCCTGCTAACCGGCCAATCCTATATACTAAAAGACAAGTGTAAATCACATGAATCAAGGATGCAAAAGCTTGAGCGCTGTGTCATCAAACTCCTCCCACTGTCTATGCACCTTTAGGGAAGCTGACGCTCTCCACAGTGGGAGGAGGATTGATGATGCGGCGCTTGCGCACTTGCACCCAAGAAAGGAAGAGGAGGGGGGAGATAGCCCGGTAATGGTAAATGGAGAGAGAAGGGAGAGAGGGAAAAGGAGGAGGAGAGGGAAAACGTGAACTGTTCAAATATTAACTGTACCGCAGGGGCATCAGATTTTTTATAAAAATGCGATGGGCTGTAAATAACCTGTGGTGGTTTATAAATGGGATGGTATTGACAGCAGCTCCTGCAAATCCAGGTGCCCCTGGGCACATGCCTACTGTGCTTAATGATAAATTTGGCCCTGTGTATGAAAAAACGTTTTAAACTGTTACTTTATAATATACAGTATAGATGGCTAACTGCCTGTTGGGGCATAACATTATTTAAAATATAGAATTATGGCCCTGATGGTCCAATTCATATAAGAGTCCTGTTTTACATTTGCTGTTTTACAAATTTTTGCGGTTGTGTTAAAGAGGCATATCCTGACTGTTGTGGTACTAGGTATAGACCACATTACTATTATAATACAATAAATCATGGCTAACTACACCGGTGGTTCTGTTCATTTATATCAATAAATGTCAAGGTTTTTTTTATTGTTTAAACTCTTCAAAAGTTCTAAATACAACAATAGCCTATAAATGTGGGATGGATGCAATGCCTCAAATATATTTGCTAAAACAAAATTAATTTTTTTTTTAATTAGTTGTCTTTTAAAACCAACTATACAACCAGTATTTCAGTGTATTCACTAACTTTATTTAACTATTACCTACTTTGATGGAGGTTTTATTGAAGTTGGGTACACATTGTCTGACAATTCGACAGTCAGTGGGAAAGTTCGTACAGTCCACTGGAAACAACATTTACTGGTTTGTCTAATCAATGTATCATCTTATGTGGCCGGTAGCAACTAAAACCAGTTATCGCCAATATTTCAACTCTTTGGATCCAAATTTCATCCACCCTTTCTCACAAAAAGGCAGTTAGGAAGACCAGGTAAAAGACACACTTAAGCCGACAAAAATTGACATACATAAACCAATAAATTTTATTATAAGAGAAAAAAAGGTCTTCAAGTAGTTACTAGTAATAGGGAATAAATGGCATAAGCAGGACTATACCAACTTAATAAATAATTAAAGGACCATAGCAAGTAATAGTTTGTGTAGCTGGCAACAAGGAACCCCACAATGAATCTTAGAACCGCAGGATTCCATCAGCATATAAGCCCAGCTTTTTATGATAAGGTCCCAACTGTAAACCACAAATCTGCAGGAGATCTTTAATTTTCATTCCCAAGACTTTAAAAGTCAGTGCAGGCAGAAAAGGTGACAAATAGAAGCCTTGCTTGGTTCCCCTCTGTAACGTAACCAGCTTTCAGGCTGCTGTACAAAAGTAGAAGCCAGGACATGTATCTTGGTCCAAACCCAAAGTGTTGCACTGTCTCCCACAGAAACTTCCACTCCATGAATGCTTTATGAGCATCAAGAGACAACAGTATCTTATGTCCTTTATTATCACGATCAACTTGAGTTTGAATTAGCACTCGCTCAAATTAATAGCGTTCTGATGCCATCAGAGATGTAATAACCCTGTTTGCAAGCAACTTAGCTGGATTTAATCATTGTAGTTTAAAGGGCATGTCCACAGAAAAAAAACCTTTTCTCTAAATTGTATATTACCCCTCAAATCCCACTTTCATGTTATTGCCAGCTTTCAAAAACGCTCCTGAACTTGCTTACCTGACCCGGTCCCTCGCCGCTCCGACACTGCCTCTGCTGCTGACAGCCACTCCACTTCCTGGTCATGGCATATTATGGCAGCATAATATGATCGGGAAAACATACAATTTTTGGGCAATCATTGGAAATGTCTACTTGATTGTCGGATTGATCTTAATATCGGCCCAGTGTGTGTAAGTGTGGGGAATTGTAAATCAAAAAATAGGGGATAATATCTGCAGTAGTAAATTGAGTAGTTCAATTGAGTTGTGCAGAGCTCCTAATAGTAACATTTAAAACTATAAGCAATGTCTAGCAGCTGGGTCAAATCCCCTTTAATAGGATCATTTATTTTTAGTATTGAATTAGGAATGCAGGTAGATTGATTACCAAGTTTATCAAAGAAGGATTTATGTTGCTCTTCTCACGTAACAGACGGGTATGTGCTCACACTTTAATTGCCACTGACAATTTTCCTGGGTGGGACATTGTACATTTTTCTGTTCTGATTGCATTACAGCTGTTGTTACTGCATCTTCTTCCTTTCTGGACAGTCTTTTTATATAGGACACTGCATTTGGACCCTATTTCATTCTTTTTATATGTTCCCAGTGTAAAGTATTGTCATTGCATCTGCCAAAATAACTTGTTGGGTGGTCCAGAAAATGTGCCTGTACAGTCAAGTTTGATAAAATATTACAATTTTGAAGAGGCAGCGTAACAAGCTGCAGTATGTCCTCACATGTATAAACACATTGGTTAACCATATTTTATCCACTTCTTCTCCTTGCAAGAAACACACAATATTCATCACTAATACATTACTATAAAATTAATGAAAATTACTTACCCAGATCTCCATATATCTGTGCAGGGTGATACTGTGGAGTATACTGGGAAGTCACATCTCCTGCTCCAGGTGAGTATATGTGACGAGGTGGTGGAGGCATCATAGCTGGAAGAGGAATAAATCCTGGTATGGGGGGAGGAGGCCGGTGTATGACAGCATGACTGCCTGTATGAAAATCAGGGGGTTGTGGAACCACAACTACTCTACGAACACCATTATCCTCAATAACCTACAGAAACAAACATTCCCACATTATTTTAAATCATTTTCTCCAATAAAACATTTAATTAAAATTTTTTATGTATTTATCTATTTGTTTTCATTCAAGCAAACATATAATACAGACTATAGTACAGACATACACAAAATAGAATACTAATGCACATCCAATTTAATTCAAATCGCGTCCACGCTACATTCCCATTACAATGTTGCTTTAAAGCCTGCCGTTCTCTATCAATAAATGAAAGTAAATAGTTCAATAAATTGATCTAATCATTTTAAGCCCAGTTAGGATTGGAGGGTATTTTAGCTCATACTCTATCAGTACTTACCTTGGAGAGCCAGCTGGGATTTAATATATTATTAAACTAATTGCCTTAATTTATCGTTAGAGAATAGTAGTATTTTGAAGCACTGCAATTGGAATATAAGGACTTGTTGGGTAACTGCTAGATGAAGCAGCTGATTGATATTACCTGATCAAGTATCAATTGAACTATACCACCTTGCACCATCTATCTTTAGCAGACTACTAGAAATGTAAGAAATGTCAAGTTATTAAACTTAAAGGATAACTATTGTGTATACAAAAAACAGTTAAAATGAAAAGTACTTGGGACAGGGATATAGGACTGGTAATTCCTACCTCCCAATATTGTTTCTGTGAAGAGAACCAGCCCAAAGAAAATTGACTCTACCAGTCTTCCTCCTGGCTTCAGCACTTTAATATCTTTAATACATCTCTAATACAGGACTAGTCCAGGACAAACCTTTAACACATCTTTAATACAGGACTAGTCCAGGACAAACCTGGCAAATGAAAACTGTACGTGCTGTAGTTCCTCAAAGAAACAACATTGTGAGATAATCAATCCTACTTACCTGCCCCAGGTACTTCCCATTTTAAAAAGTTATAGTTATCCTATAAGGAGTGAGGAAAAAAAGGAGATAAAATATTGGGCCTCTTTCTGCTTTCTGATGGGCACTTGGTCTATTGTATTAAGATTAATGAATGCAAACATCCTATATAAACAATAGCATTTTTACAGTGTTTATACATATGAAGATACAGTAAGTAACATTGTTGCACTGTATTTCATATAACCTATGACACAATCAGTGGGGAAAAAGGGGAAAAGAGAGGAAGCATCCTGTCATCAGAATTTATTACATGTAAAGCCGACCATTTGTACCAAGAGCCACTTGGCCTCTTTAACCTCTGACTGATGACTGGATTATACTGTAGAGGACCTTGGGCAGTAGGGTTGCTGCAATAATAGGTAGAGAGATGATGATTGGGGTGATGTTGGGGGAAGGTCAAGGAAGGTCTTGCAGCATTTTGTGCATATTGCACATTAATGCTGTAACATTTCACTATGAACTGCTTTTCTAAAACAACTTTTATGAAAAGAAGCCTTAAATAAACATTACCTCTGTTCAAAGTGTATGTTAAGTTTAAATGTAATAAACTGCATTGAAATGTTTAGTACTTTACCCACAGGCTGTATTTACCTTTTAAATCTTAAAATAAATACAGAGTAGAATATGAAACGTGGAAATATGTATTTGGATGTTTTATTCAGCAAAGCTGTCCAGGCTCATTTAAATTTCCATTTTTATCTTAAAGGACATTTCTATTTACCGACCCCCATGCCCTACTCTTCTTTCCATTAAAAGTATCTAGGGTTTACTCTCAATCAGCTTCTTCCCTATCAATATTTCCCTCACCAGTCTGGTCAACTTCTGCCCAGGACCTGAGCAATGGGTCTTGTCGCTGACAGCACTGACTGCATTGTTCTCCTTTAAAGCCCAATTTGAATTTAGCTTGAAGTATGGGTGCTAGAGGTGATCGCTACTGATCGCTGAGATGAGGCGATATACCTTGCAGTACCATCTGCTGCAGGCAGCCTAGAGAGCTGGCAAAAGCACAGAGTAGCTCAATTTGCTGCTGACCCAACTAGAACAGAGGAACAGCACTACTGATAGAGGCCCAGTCAGATATTTAGAGTGGGAAATTCACAAACCATCAGGTGAAAAAGTCACAATGCAGGGATGTGAAGGTTTCATATTTGTATTTCTTTTTTACTAACAATTTTGCATAGTACAGATAGTGTTATTTTAATTATGATTAACTAAAATATTATTATTTTGGAATTTTAGTAGCTATCTGCTTTACTAGGGTCAACTAAACAAGCATCCATAACTATTTAAATGTTAAAGGGGAAATGCTTATGCTTTTGGTGTTACAAATAAAGGGGAATGTGGATGAACTTCTACAAAGAGATAGTGGAGGTGCTACCTACATATCTGGCCTAATACTAGTACAAACAAATAAAAAAAAAAAGACAATGATCAATGCACATTCCAGGTTCCCTGGAATGTGCATTATAGTATAAGAAACTAAATGGCTGATAAACTGATGCCATATAAGTGAGAGAGAAACATTTGTCAAGGAAATGCAACCAAGTGGTGGTGGGGGGGGTCAGAACAGAGAAATGAAGCAAGGTTGATTACAGAAGTAATTAGTTACTAGTAATTAGTTAGGACCTACTATAATGGGGGTTACCGGTACCTTATGGATGGGAGGCTTTTTATTTTTATGATCATGTACATAACTAAAACCTCTTGTATTTTTATATCAGCACAGACAAGTCACAATAAATGTTGAATCCAGTATACAGTTTCTGACAAAAGTCTTGTCGCTTGTGTACAAATAGACCTGAAGTGCCGTCTAACAATAATTCTAATGCAGATTTTGTTTCAAGAAATGGTTCGTTTTACCCCAAACAGCTTTTGTAATAATGTTTCAATGCAAAACGAAACTAACAAAAAGTATTCTAATATTCACAGCTTGGTAAAGCCCATTGAGTCAATTTTTGCAAAGACATAAGTGTTGTTGCCTTGTCATATGGGCTTCACCTGTGACTAATAATGGTTCAATTAGGTGACAGGTGTGTATAAAAAGAACCCCAGTACACTAGACCTTCACATGAACTGCAAATAGACCTCTGCACACATGCCTAAGATTCACCCTGAGACTAAAGTGTTGATTATGAAGAGGCTGAAGACCAAATCCACTGCTGATGTGGCGCACACCTTCAATGTCTCTCAGTGTCAAGTTCAGAGGATTAAGAAAAGATTTGAAGAGACAGGAGAAGTTTTTGACAAGCCCAGGTCAGGCAGACCCCGCCAGACAACTGCTCGAGAGGACCGTTTGTTGGCTCGAAAATCCAAGACAAGCCCATTTTCAACTGCAGCAGAGTTCCAAGAGACCTGGTCACCTGAAATCCCTGGGTCAACCAGAACAGTTTGTCGGATTCTGTCTCGAAATGGCCTCCATGGTCGAATCAGTGCCCATAAGCCAGCACTAAACAAAAGACAATTGAAAAAACGTGTGGCATTTGCCAAGTCCCACAGCCTGCTAAAAGGATGGACGCTGGAAAAGGGGCAAAAGGTGGATTTTTCAGATGAATCTTCTGTTGAATTACACCACATTCGACACAAACATTGGAGGAGACCTACTGGATCCTGCATGGAGCCGAGATTTACCCAGAAAACAGTGAAGTTTGGTGGAGACAAAATCATGGTCTGGGGTTACATCCAATACGGGGGTGTGCAAGGGATCTGCAGGGTGGAAGGCCACATCGATAGTGTAAAATACCAATAAATCTTAGCTACCTCATATATTCCCAACCATAAAAAAGGCCAAATTCTGTAGCAGGATGGTGCTCCGTCACATACTTCCATTTCCACATCAAAGTTCCTTAAGGAAAAGTAGATCAAGATGCTCCACGATTGGCCAGCCCAGTCACCTGACATAAGGATCATTAAGCATATGTTGGGTAGGATGAAAGAAGAAGCATGGAAGACGAAACCAAAGAATATTGATGAATAGCCAAGACTGTTTTCTTGGCTATTCCTGATGATTTCATCAATAAATTGTATGAATCCTTGCCAAACCGCATGGATGTTGTCCTTCAAGCTCATGGAAGTCATACAAGATATTAAATTTGGATCTAAGAAACAGAAGAGTGGTCAGATGCAAGCCAAAAGTGATATAAATAGCACTCTCCTCACAACATACTAATATATACTTACAAAAGAAAAAATAGAAGGAGGAGATACGGTGCAAATATCATATATTTATTGTTAAACAAAAGAGAGCCCCGAACTGGGGTACTCCCACACCTGCATCCCCCCTACAGATCTATTAACCAGAACAACATATGCCCCTCAGAACAATTATAACAAGTGAATAACATGAATAACATTGACACCTGTTATTCATTTCTTATAGTTACTGTAAGTTACTGAGTTACTGCAAAATACACAGGCAACAAGACTTTTGTCAGAAACTGTATAAAGAGTTAATCATCTGTAAATGGTTAACCAAACCTTCTTCTGTATGCACATCTGTCTTGCTTTACTCAAGTAGTAGTAGTTATTTTGGTAAACATCTTCTGTAGCGCTTTACAATTACATGTATTCATTCACATCAGACCCTGCCCCGAGGAACTTACAATCTAAGGGCTCGTTCACACTAGAAACTGACACACAGCATGCGTTTGTCAGTTTCTGTCCATTTTTTGCATGCATTTGTGTCCATTGGTTTCACAATGCATTTTCCATAGACTTATCTAGAAAACACAAGACAAAATCATACAAACTTATGTCCAATGGTGGATTCGATCTCAGGACTACAAGACCTTAGGGCAGCAAGGCATCAGTGCTAACCACTGAGCCCCCGTGCTGCCCAGATAATAAATGTCATCAGTAACATAAGTTGTGACCAATTATGGAACTTTTACAGTATAACCTAAGCTACTGTAGAGGTAAGTAATTTGTTTGAACTCACACACAAGACCGACAGGCAGACACACACACACACCCTAATCGACTAATTATGCTTAAAGTATATGATATTTATTATCTTTTGTAGGCTGTCTCTAATACACCTGACAGGCATTTTAACTTTACTCCATAAAATAAACCCTTGTTTAATATATCGCCTTGGTGAGTGGTATTGTTAACCATAAAGTACTTACACTTAATTAAAGGGACACTTTAAACAACTAAACAATTTAAAAAGTACATAAAATCTCTTACCTATTATTCACAGGGAGGTGAGGATGCTTTTTCACATCTCTTTGCCAACTTGTGGCTTCTTCTCAGCTGACAGGCATGCTGGTCCCAATCTTTTGTCTTGGTGCGCATGCGCCGAATATAGGCACTCGTTTGGGACAGCGTGCCTGACAGCTGAGAAGGAGCGGTGAGTGGAGTGCCAGTAAGGTAAGTGTTGCAGTTTTCCCCAGGTGTTCTATTATTTACAGGGATGTGGGAATAAGCATTCTCACCTCCCTGTGAATAATAGATACAGATTTCATGTACTTAAAGTTCATAAAATCTGTTTAGTGTCCCTTTAAAGAAGTAGATGTGTTATAAAAATACACATATTTTTACAATATAATACTATATTGGCCCCCTGAGATGTGCATTGATCATTGTGTTTTACTTTGTATTACAGTAGCTTCAAGGTTAAAGGGCATGTCCACCCCCATAACTATAATTTCTCCCACTACTGGCCCCACTCTGTAGTGCATAAAAATCCTTACATCCCTGCTCCAAATGGCTGCCCTGCTATGTCCCCCCAAAGTCCCAAAAATTGCCCTAGCAGAGTCCATAAATGTCTCTGCCTCCTGTCTCTCCTCCTGTAAATTGCAAAAATTCTCAGGGGAGCAATTCCTATCAATTTACCTAAAGTCATTTTTGGACCACAGTTTCCCTTTAAAGGGTATGTCCACCCCATAAACTTATTTTTAATATGCTGCCCCCCCTGGTCCCGCACAAATATTTTTTTCAGAAAGCCCCCCAAACTCTTACTTACCTCCCCTCGATCCTCCGCCGCACTGCCGGCCCTCTGCTTGCGAGAATGCAAGCAGAGGGGCGGGACCGGCAGTCGCGTCTGTGATTGGCTGAGCGGCAGCCAATCACGGACGCGGCTGCCGGTCATTCAGTGCAGCGGAGGAAAGCGGAGAGATAAGTAAGAGTTTGGGGAGCTTTTTGAAAAAAAAAGATGCGGTTGGGGCTGGGGGACATGGGGGAGCAGCATATTAAGGGGGATTGAAGCTAGGGGGATAGTAGAACGGGAGGGAGAGGGAGGGAGAGGGAGGGGGGAGAAGGGCTGCAGTGCGCATGGCAAATATCTACCGGAGGCAAGATAGCAGGCAGAGCCCTGCTATCCTCCTGGTGGTTAGTTTTGGGACTTTGGGGGGGGGGGTTTACAGGAGAACCCTATGGAGCTGGGATGTGAGGTAAGGATTAAACTACACTACATGGTGGGGCCAGTAGTTGGGGGGATTATAGTTTTGGGGGTGGACATGCCCTTTAATAGATATACTGTAGTTCTGGTTGGTACAGGGATACTATATAATATTGAGAATTACTTGTATTAATACATATACTGTAGTTCTGGTTGATCCAGGGATACTATATAATATTGAGAATTACTGGTATTAATACATATACTGTAATTCTGGTTGGTACGGGGATACTATACAATATTGAGAATTACTGGTATTAATACATATACTGTAGTTCTGGTTGGTACAGGGATACTATATAATATTGAGAATTACTGGTATTAATACATATACTGTAGTTCTGGTTGATCCAGGGATACTTTCTGTTTACCAGTTTGCCTTCCTGTGGATCAATTGTTAAGGTAGGGTTAATGAGGAGGGTATAAATGTTGGACTACATGGATGTATATTTTTATTTAACCTCAATTACTGTGTTACTACTATCCACTACAATTGCCCTGAAGAATTGCCCTGTTCTACCTGAGGTAGCCACCTACTCCCTGTGCTATACAAGCTTAAGCGTGCGCAGAGGAAGCATAGTCATGATTCACTGCACAGAGGGAGACAGCACCTCTTTAAATATAGTTACTATACTTCACATAAAAAATTTACCTTGTACTAAGATGCTGAATAAGGATGGAGGGCAGGTAACAAGCACCAGAGAAGCTATAGTTTTAAGGGTAGGCATCCTCTTTACCTTTCACATAATGAATTGGATTCCTCAACCTTTCCCAGTACTGTGCCTCAAAACTGTTTATATTGATTGTAGTAAGATAGGAACCCCCCCTGGCAATCTGATTTAATAGTTGGTAATTAATAAATACCTGCTGAGCATATCCTGGAGGCACATATATCGGGGGCACAGAGCCATTTGGAGACATCATTGGAACCTGAGCAGGGCCTGTTCAACACAAAAACAGAAATTAATTTTATCACACAGCAGTTCATTATTTAAAACTAGCAGAGTATCCGGCGTTGCCCGGTTTTTCTAAAGATCCGACCCAAACCTGCATCCAAAATTCAACAGACCCACCGCTTTCTAACAAAACCTGACCCATTCCAACTCACTGAGGGTTAGCTGAGACACAAATCTGGTAAACCTCAGGTGCCCGACACAATGCAGGATTCTAGACCAGATCTCATCCTCAAGTAACCTACCTCACATCATTTGGAAACATACCTCCAAAAATTTTAAAATGCAAAAGAGGGACATGCTGGGAGAAGAGATGGAGCAGACCACGCCTAGTTTTTTTTAGGTTACATCCATTTTTAGGACCATTATTCACATTTTACATTGTTATCTGCAATATTTTCAAGTGTATGATGTGGCTAAATGATTAGTTCACTCAGAAAGTGAATTATTCCATTTTTACATTAATTAAAGTATGGGAGGTAAAGGAGCTATGTCTTACCTCCCATTCTTCAATTAATGTAACAGGATCCACCATTGGCTAAGTTGCCTTAATGCCCATTCCTTTAAGATAACAGTAGCAGACTAATAAACTGGAGGGCTAACAACACTGGCTAATGAACTGGAAGGCTGGCAACCCTGGCTAATAAACTGGAGGGCTCACAGCACTGACTAATGAACTGGAGGACTGACTACAATGGATAATGAACTGGATGGCTGAGGACTTGCTGGAGGTGAATCTCATTTGGTCAGTTAGTCAGCACTGTCCTGCTAGCTGTATATTACACTTAAAGTTAAACCTGGAATGGAAAGAAGACTGACTGGATTAGCAGTGTTTTCCTTTTGCATGTGTCATTTTGTTTTGCAAGGATTAATTAAGTGAAGCATCTGAATTGTGTTTTCTGGAGAACATTTTGAGTCAATAATTCATTTTGGTTGATTGCAGTAATTTTAAATGTAGGGGTTGTTGTTGTGCAACATAGTCATTATTAAGGGGATATTGCAAACTGTCCAGATTTTAGGCAAAATCAGTATTTACCCAAAAAGATAAATTAATGTGAGATGTACCCCAATATTAAAGGGGAAGTTGAAATGATGCGCTTTAAAGTTAAAGGAGAACTTTAAAGTGTACCACCCCAACTTCCCCATAACGCATACCACACCAACTTCCCCTGTAACGCGTATCACACCAACTTCCCCTGTAATGCGTAACATACCAACTTCCCCTGTAAAGGGTATCACACTAACTTCCCCTTTAACGCGTACCACACCAACTTCCCCTGTAACCGTACCACATCAACTTCCCCTGTAACGCATATCACACCAACTTCCCGCTTAATGCCTAACATACCAACTTCCCCTGTACCGTACCATACTCAACTTCCCTGTAACGCATATCACACCAACTCCCCTGTAACAAGTACCACACCAACTTCCCTGTAACAAGTACCACCACCAACTTCCCCTTTAACCCATACACACCAAATTCCCCTGTAATGCCTAACATACCAACTTCCCCTGTAAAGGTATCACGCCACCTTCCCTACCACACCCAACTTCCCCTTTAAATCCGTAGCACACCAACTTCCCGTAACCCATATCACACCAACTTCTCCAATAACGCGTATTACACCAACTTTCCCCTTTAACGCGTACCACACCAACTTCCCCTGTAACCGTACCACATCAACTTCCCCGGTAACGCATATCACACCAACTTCCCCTGTAACAAGTACCCCACCAACTTCCCCTTTAACCCGTATCACACCAAATTCCCATGTAATGCATAACATACCAACTTCCCCTGTAAAGGGTATCACACCAACTTCCCTACCACACCCAACTTCCCCTTTAAATCCGTAGCACACCAACTTCCCGTAACCTGTATCACACCAACTTCTCCAATAACGCGTATTACACCAACTTTCCCCTTTAACGCGTTCCACACCCACTTCCTTGTAACCTGTATCACCCCAAATTCCCCTGCAACGTGCATCACACCAAATTCCCCTGTAATGTGTACCACACCTACTACCCCTTTAATGCGTACCACACCAACTTCCCTACCACACCCAACTTCCCCTTTAACCCGTATCACACCAACTTCCCCTGTAACGCGTATTACACCAACTTTTCCCTTTAACGCGTTCCACACCAACTCCCCCTATAACCCGTAAAACACCACTTACCCTGTAACGCGTACCACACAACTACCCTGTACACGTACCACACAACACTTAACACCACCACACCATTACCCTGTAACACGCACCACACCAGCTTACCCTGTAACATGCACCACACCAGCTTACCCTGTAACATGCACCACACCAGCTTACCCTGTAACATGCACCACACCAGCTTACCCTGTAACATGCACCCACACCAGCTTACCCTGTAGTGAGTAACACACCAACTTCCTCGTAAAGCATACCTAACCAACTTCCCCTTTAATGTGTACCACACAAACTTCCTCTTTAATGCATGTCACACCAAATAATGTGTATCGCATCAATGTCCCCTTTAACAATGGGTTGCAACATCTCAGATTAATTTTTTAATATACACAAATTTAGACATATAACCCCTACATTTTGTATTGCAATTGATTAGCTTGAATTATTAACACACAAAGTCCCCCAGAAATTGAGAAAACACACTTCAGATGTCACAAACATAAAATGTTATGCTTGCAAAACAATGACACATGGAAAAGAAAGGTTAGTAAAAAGAGTGTACAATAGGAACTACATAATTCCTTAGCTTTCTTTGACCTCTGCACCAACTGCTGCAAACTGTGATCTCCATAGCTGCCTGCCCAGCCCCCAAGACAAGAAACTTATCTTGGGTTGGCCAGTTTACCTCTCAATCTTGACTCTGGGTGAACCACAAGTGAGAGGAGGAGAGTGTCTGCTCCTCATGATTGAAGGTTCTATCCTCCAATCACAGCAACGAAAGAACAAGATGAAGTATATTAGTGTTTTGATAGGGGGAACTAATGGACAATTGCCATACATGGGCTGACAATTGTTGTGTAATTTTTAGTCGATAGGTATTGCTGCATGTATGGCCTCCTAAGGGCTACTGGTACAAAAAGTATTCATCCAAGGGTGCTGGCATATACAACAGGCATATAACAGCAGTTTTGAGATATTGCTATGTGTACAAGCAGCCCAAGGCCTGGTACACACTAGTCGTTTATGCCTCAATAATTCAGGCTGGCAGATTTATCAATATATTGATCAATCAAAATCGATAAAATCTTTTAGAACAGAAAGCCTGGCATGTTATTGCCTCATTTCATAGCTCTGTGAGAATAGACCTTCTTGCGACACAGAAATAAATTATTCAATACCGTAAGCTATTTTGTCACCCTGAGGGTGAATGAAGAGTAAAAATGCTGGATCGTAGTAAAGGCACATATCTTTGGTTTGAAATTACTTTCATTAACATTATTTTAATCAGCAGAAACTTAAATGTTCACTTTTTGTAGAACTATAACTACAAAGCAACTTCCCCTTTTTTATCTGGAAAAATAACAGTAAGGACCATGCAGTAAAAAGGTTCAGCACAATGTGTTGTTATAAGTTAGTAATAAATCTGCCTCCTGGTACACACAGGTAGAGCTGATCTTTAGCTGAAATGTTAACCATACACTGCAGGGATGTGTTTTTAATGAAATGTATTGATGCTTAGCTGGGTGATTCAGCAAATGGTTGAATGAGTCAGATTGACAGCTATGCTTCGTGATCTTCCAAGGCACTTGCCGATCACTTGCTAGCAGCTGCTTCCTTCATTCTGCAGATCATAATAGCCCCACACACATCTTGTGCCCTGAGTGAAATATTTGCTCATTACAGCATTGGAATGAACGCTGTGCAACCACATATGAAGGCAATAAGTGTGTCCCTCCAAGCCTATGGACAACAAGACATATTGAATGATAATATTTTCCTTGTTTATGAAAATCCTCTTTGAATGAGCATTTTTGTACCGTCCGTGTGCATGTTTGCTATCACCATGGGTAAACCTTACCACTCATATCTGTGTAACTGTAATACTCAACTCAAACAAATCCAGGGGATGAAGTAGGTGCTGTGGAGGTAAGAGCAAGCCTGTGTACCACATGACCTAGTCATGTGACATACTGTAAAGGCGGTCAGATGATTCCTGCAAAAAAAAGGACAAGGGAGCTAGGGTACTACTAGTTTACTGCTGCAATACAATCTTTGTGACCCATCATCAATCAGTGAACTCTATCAAGAAGGGGGGTCAAGTGCAGCCTTATCTCTGCAGTCAAAGCTACCTCTCTCCCCTGCTAATGTGCTAATTGCTGTTTGTAACAGAGCAGGGAGGAGGGAGGACTGAGCAGGGAAGAGGGTGACGTCACAGGGATTTGATTGACAGTACAAGTAGGAGTAGATGAATGCAATCGTCTTTTACTAATTTGTGTATTTTAGGACACAGAGGGAAGCTAAAGAAAGTGAAGACGCTCTAGGGGTTGGGGAGAAATATAGAACACATGGAAGGAAAGAAGAAAAACGTTCATTTTCCCACTATAATGCCCTTTAAACTAAAACTCATTGTTTACTATTAAGCAGAGCCCTGTTTTTTTCCTTTTATACAATAACATATCTGGACGGTTTCTTTGATAAGGCTATCACCCAGATCCCAGAACCAGGAAACAAATTTATCCACAGGCCTCTGGGCATCACCCCACAGTCTGCTAGCAGCCACATGGAAACAACCGGCTCCTAGTGATGAATGACAGCTGGCCACCAAGGTACAATAACAAGAGAAGAAACATGAAAACTAATATTCTGGTTCACAAAAATCTTAATTCAGTAGTTCCTTTGTAATAGACTCGAATAGTAGATTTTCTAGGCAAGATCAAAGGACACTGTTCCTATCTATCTATCCATCCATCTATCTACATATAACCCATCATATATTGTATACACCTATTGGGAACCCTGAATTGGAAACAGCAAATGCTTTTTTTAAAGCGCATGTCCACCCCCAAACTATAATCCCCCCAATAATGGCCCCATCATGTAGTGATAAAATCCTTGTAAAAGCAGTAAAACAACGAACATCAGCGCACCCGGAAAAAGTTAATCCGTGCAGATTAAAAGCAAAAAATTTTTTTTCGGAACTACTAAAAACATCACGGCAGACCACTAGGCGCCTACGTGGATGTCTGCCGTGATGTTTAATAGTTATTCCGAATAAAGATTTTTTGCTTTTAATCTCTGCACGGATCACTTTATTCCGTGTGTGCACCGATGTTCGTTTGTTTGCTGCTTATACATAATACGGTAGCACCCGGATCATCCGAGGGAGCGGGTGAGATCATTACAATTACATGTGATATTTACAGACATAAATGTGAGTTCTGTGGTTGCAGAGCTAAGAAATCAGTGCCGGGTTCAGGGTGTGTACACCTGAACCACAAGCACCTATAAGCGAGTGTCAATTTCCATAGCGTGCTGTTTGATTGTTTATTCTATTGTATAAAATACATATCTGCTCCTTAATAGAGGAAGCACAGCCTTCTTACTACTATATGTTTTAATAAAATCCTTACCTCACATCCCAGCTCCATATGGTTCTCCATATGGACTCTGCCTCCTATCTGGCATCCGGGAGAAGTTTGGCATGCGTACTGCAGCCCTTCTCCCCCTCCCTCCCCCTCCCGATTAGGATTCCCTCCCCCTAGCATAAAAGCCTTTACATATAATATTCCCCCTTTCCCCCCAGCCCCAACCGCTATATTTTTATTATTAGAAAGTGCCCCAAACATTACTTACCTTCCCTCTTTCCTCCGCCGCACTGAACTCCCAGCAGCCGCATCCGTGATTGGCTGCTGCTCAGCCAATCACAGACGCGACTGCTGGTCCCGCCCCTCTGCTTGCATTTTCTCGCAAGCAGAGGCCTGGCATGCGGCGGAGGAAAGAGGGAAGGTAAGTAAAGTTTGGGGCACTTTCTAATAATAAAATATAGTGGTTGGGGCTGGGCAGGGGGAATGTTATATCAAAAAAAAATTTCAAGGGTGGACATGCCCTTTAAAATTGGATATTGATTTATATTATAGCTTTCTGTTCTTAAAAAGAAAGCTAAAAAAGACAGACAGTAATAATGCAGTCTATAGAATCACACAGGGAGATTCAATAAAGGTTCATATCATTAAAATTATTAATTTTAATAATTTTGCCCCAACCAATCAGATTTTAGCTTTCAAATGTTAAATAAGATCTGATTGGTTGGGGCAAAATTAACACCATTTTTAATGATAAGAACTTTTATTGAATCTCCATGACGGTGTCTAAACCCTAATGCATGACTAAGCTACTATTATCACATCTGCACACACCCTAACAATAAAGGGACGATACCATTGAATTCGATCGCTTGGCAGTAGAGATGGACTAGAAGCCGAACTATTCAAGTTCGAATGGTCTCGGACTTCTCGAACTATCCCGACCAGGATTTTCGATATTTTCCGGTGATAATTTGATAATTATCGAATGTTCCAATGTTCGAGGCAAGCGAATATGCGAGTAAAATATCTATAATACCTGTACCGAGCATCGATCCATGAGTAAAATGTCTATTAAACCTATTTGCGAGCATCGAATCCATGAGTAAAATGTCTATTATACCTATTCGCGAGTAATATCAAATCCGCAAGTAAATGTCTATTATACCTATACGCGAGCATCGAATCTGCGAGTAAAATGTCTATTATACCTAGACGCAAGTATATATTGCATTATCGAATCCTCAAGTCGTTCATGGGATAATTATCGAATGTTCGAACTTGAAAGCTCGAATAGCGCGCGGAGAGCAAAATCTATTTTTTGATAGTTCTGGATATTCGAACATGTTCCCCAGACCATTTCCCAGGTCCACAGCCATTTACATTAAGTTACCATGATATTTTAATTGTATTTCATTCGAAGTTTTCGAACTATTTGACTCCCATTGACTTTAATGGGTCTGTTTTCGAACTTTCCATATAGTTCGAAAGGGGACCGAACTTTCGAAAGTTTGGCCATCTCTATTTGGCAGCAGTCTTCTCCCTTTAAATAAAGTATAGGGAGTCTCCCATGGTTGAGGGATGGCGTTCTCCATGCTTGTTTTTTGTTTTGTTTTTTATTTGTTTTATTTTCTTAAAACTGCATATGTAGTCATCATATTTATAGATATTCACATATATATTCTCAACATTATGCATTTACCAATAAATGTTACTCTTCTTCTTGCTAGATTTCCTAATAAAGAATTATATCCAAGAATGTGTCTTTTTATGTTGATTTTTAAAGATTGTTCATTTGCGTACCCAGCTTAACTTACCATTATATTCTTGATTTAGCACACAATAAAAAGACCCACAAAACAACAAATTAGTGAACATAAACATCATATATGCATTCAAAATCCCCAGTGCTTTAAGAACAGAATGTATTATAAATAACATACAGTGAGTCTGAACTTGTGGGGAGAACAGGCCTGTATGGCTACGTCTGTAGCACCAAGGTACATTGCACATGTCATTTTCCTGCAATCCAATAAAGCAAAGCCTGAATATTTGTAAAGCTTTGGTTACACTGGTAAAAAATGAATCCGTTTAACATTTAAACTTTTCATGGTCATGTTTCAGTCCGTTCTTAAGTGCAGCTTTTTACCTGGTTCATCGTGTTTACTTAGAGCATTTTTTCCATTCATGTTTATTAATGCAAGCATTTTTGGCAGTCTCAATTTAGCAAGCACAGATATAATCCACGGGAAGTGCAGGTCGTGAATGGTTCTATACTTAGCACTGGACTAATGTGAACAGCGATGAATCACTCTTGTTGTTATTCCCCGGGAGGAAACAGTGCTGGATTTTACAGCAGCGCATTAGATGAACTGTGTCTCTCTAACTAAACACCCACACTTTGACATCACATCAGAAATGATATGTACCACTGACGCAGGCATGACAGGATCAAATACAAAGGCCACAGCAGTAGAAACAATAAAGATTCAGGCTGAACTTAAGTCTGAAGTGGATCAATAGCCTTGACTGCCATAGTCACTGTGTTACTTCTTTTACATGTACTGCTGCTAAATGTGTTTAGTTTCCCTTGTAGCCAAAAAGGGACCAACATTTTTTCCTGGGCTCTAAATAACCCAACCTCATAAGTATATCTATAAATACATTTGAGTAATAGAAATGGGCATGCTCCTTGTGTGATTCCTTGCACTGGTGCTACCTACAAGCCCTCAGAGTATATCCATACATAAAAGGAGCCTAGAAGTATTTTCTGATTAAAGCATCTAACTGCTGATTCTCAAAACAAATGCAAACAATTTAACTCTCCCAACTGTAGTAGGATGTATAAGGCTGAGGCCACACAATGACAGACTGCAAAGCATGCGAGTTTCATGCATTATTGTTCGTTTGTGCTGTGATCCACACAGTGTTGAGGATTTTTTCTAGCAATGATAACATTACTGGAACACAACTATTCATACTTTACTACAGAGGTATAATGGGGGTTGTAGTTTAGCATCAGACTGCTGAATTCCAATTTGATTTTCATTAAGGGTATCTCCACCCAATTTTCCATCTTACACTGACGATCTTATGCAGATTTCAGCTTCAAAACTTATGGAAGATGGGACCGGAAGATGGGATAGATTGAAATTTGGATGTTTTTTATTATTAAAAAAAATCGTCAAAACAGACTTCAAAAAAAAAAGATTTTAGTTGAGTCGGACCGTAATAATGCAGTCACAGGCTGATCACATGACTACAAGCTGCTAAAAACAGGAAGTGTTTCTGAAGTTATATTGATAACATTCCAGCAATAGAACTTATCACAAGTTTTAACAAGAGATGCAATCCAGGTTTCATTTTAAAGGTACGATGGTAGGAGGGCTTTAATTTATATTAGTGTGACCATCTTTGCTTCTAATTATATAGTGAATAAACTGGGGCATATCCTTGAAAAATAAAAGGATATTAGAATTCATCTTGAAGTTTCATGACCAATAAAAGTAAGGGGCTACAAGTTCTTTTATATAGTTCATCAACCTTCAGGCAAATTTATGGGAGTCGCAGCAGTAAAACTGGGTTACCGTCTCAGTACTGATTACTGTGACTTAAACCGCGTTTCTTCGGCGGTTGTGCAGGTATCAAAAAAGACACCCACAATACCACAGCAAGTGATTCAATATCTGTTGTATACAGTTAAATACAACTGGACTTAAGTTCAGTTCTTGAAAAATTTGATAGTCTCCGACTGGATCTCTCAATTCAGAATGACTTGTACAAGAATCTGTTGGCAATATAAGTACCCTTGAAAGTCCCAATTAGCATATGACAGCCAGGTGTTAGGGACCTTCTGAATGCAAAGTGTGGATGCATTGAGGCTAAGGGGTGTTATCGAAACAGGGTAAGGTGTAAAACAACATTGCACATGGCAGACAGTTGGTGTCGAAACCCCACCACCTCTATTCAACCAGTAATGTTCCTTGCCAAGGTGCTGACATTACAATCTTCAAAGCTTTGTCCTTTTTCCTTAAGATGCAGGTACACAGCTGACTCCTGACTGAGGAATTGGCTCTACTGTGCAGGGCCATACATTGGTGCATTTGCTGTTTGGTCTCCCCCACATACAAATCAGACCACTCTTCACTGCATTGCACTACAGTGCTTATATGATGTCGCTTTCCTGTGTTTCGGTATTGGGTCTTTCGTATGTACCAATTGCTGCCTCAGTGTGTTGTTTGGTTTAAAGCAGAACGGGATATGATGTTTTTTGAAAGGTCTTAATTTTTCGTAGATCCCTCTACATATGGGATGACCATATTCTTTCTCCTCTTGCTTTCCCGCTTGACTGTTGGTATTTGTGTTCTTTCTTTCCTTCTATTCTTTTGACAAGGCCCAGTCCGCTATCCACAAGTTTTAAGGGCTCCTCTGAGATGTTTCATTTCTTTAGCCTTCACTTCTGTGCTAGTGGAAATGTCCTCTGCTCTGTGTTGCAGGGTTCTGATGACACCCAACATGCCAACAGATTCTGTACAAGTCATTCTGAATTTAGAAAGCCAGTTGGTGACCAGCGAAATGTCTTCAAGTCCATTTGATCTAACTGAATACAACAAATATACCATGACCTGGATAAATGAAAACCTTCACAAGCAAGTGATTCATATAGACTATTAATGCTAGTTAATATAATCAGGGATAAAATCCCACTTGGAATTTATCTTGACTCCAGTATTGAATACCACAAAGCCATATTGAATCTCTGGAAGAGATAGGGGCTCTGGGTAAATTTCCCTGCTTATGTTTTAAAACAGGGTACATTATTTCACTGAGTTATGTGACACTTGGATAGCTAAGCTTCAACAATAATTAATGTCATAGTAAACTGTGCTTATAAAAATATAAAACACAGGATTTCATGTTTGTTTAGGATATAACATTTTATTTTAAGCTACACGTCCAGCCATTTGAATCATTAAAGCACAAAGAGAATTACCGTTTCACAGAAATCCTCATTAGGGATAAATACAAAACCAAAAATCTCCATTTAAAAAAAAAAACACAGTTTGTACAAGGCTCTTTAGGGTATATTGTTATTAATTTTTTTAGACTTTAATTATGTGTGACTCATGCTCATTTGCATTGTGATTTTCCATTTCTTAATGCATGTGGCAATTTCCTCTCAGCCAAACAATTTTTAATATGGCTTTCCTTGTGGTCAAGAAGAATTTAATGGTCCTTAGCAGCAGCTTGGGACTGTGCCCTGGATGAGTCATCTTCATTCAGAAATTCTGCAGTGCACAGATTTTCATGAACGGATTATTCAGCTACAAATGGTGCCCATTCATATGTTCACTAACCTGATTCACTGTCATACAGCTGACATTTCTATTTCAAGACAAACTAAAATAAAAAAAACATATTTGTTTTGCATGAGCAAAGGAATATAATCTTGTCTGACTTTTTATATAAATATTTTGTTATGGTGTTACAAAATGTGTTTTTGAAAACATTATAATTGAACAGATGGGCTTTTGTAGAATATTTGTTGCACAGCTGTTTAAGGGACCATCATAACCTACAGTCTATAGTTACAATAATTTTGCTAACAAATTTTAAGCATGTTGAAAACAAATTCTGCTGCGTAAGGTGTTTCCTTTCTGACACTGCTAGTACCATTTTATAATATAATATACTGAATATTCATGGATGAAGTGTATTATGAGATATTATTTCCAAGTTATTATACACGTCGTGGAACACATCTCTAATTATTTATTTTACTACCCATTTTATTTTATTTTTTGTAAATTACTGTAGGAGATAAAATAAACTGTTTTTTTTCATACACGCAAAAGAGAATGTCTGTGCAAGCACAGGGACCTTTCCCAACTTGAGTTCCTGTTTTGTGCATGTTTGAATTGAGTATTTAATACAGTGATGTCCAGCGTTTTTGTTTAGTTTAGACTGGACACACTGGCTTCTTTTACTAAGACCTAATTCTGTATTTGAGAACTATAAATATATAAAATCTAAAGATTTAGACGTCATTCTATCAGTCATTTTGGAAAGATCGTGCTACTCACACTCCTGATCGTTCTCTATATAGAGTATAGCATATGGAGAACACTTGGGACGGCAGATTTTCCACAGCCGCGGACGACTCCCTATACTTAAGAACAGGAAGATGACCTCAGCGAGGGACATTTTTGGCCATTTCCAAACGATCCTGAGGCTATCTGTGAAGGTTCAACAGCCTCGGGAGTGCTTTAAGATTTGCTACACACAGTAACAAGAAAGGGATGATACCGTATCATCCCTTTCTATTACTGTGTGTACCCACCTTAAGTCCTTAGTGAACATGCTCTGCCCCGGGGTGGAGTGGAGGAGTAAAGGGTCATGTGATGTTACTCAAACAAATGGAAGCAGAAGTTTGAATTCTCCACAATAGAATTTTTTCACAGTCTGCTGCCAGAGTTGCGATTCAGGTCTAATTTTAAAGGAGAAACTGCAGACTTTTATTTACACTCTAACTTGTTTAGACTACAGTTGCCCTTAAGTTAAAACCGTCACTTCCAGGGTAGAGGGTCAGCTAGTGGGTTCACAGCATTTAGGTCTTGTCTAAAGCCTCACTTGAAGCACTTCTAATGTCAGCATGTGCATGTGCTGGTCAGGTGCGGAACCAAAAAGTTGTCTTAAACCGGTATCTCTGTACTAATAATCTCCTCATATTTCACAGTAAAAGATACAATTTCTTAATAAAAAGTTAGACAAAGGTGGTTCATTTTACAGGTATATAGTTAAATACAAACCTTAATTTGGTATTCAGCAAAAAAAGTGAAAGGGCCAAAAGAAGGTAATATACCAACTTGCATTGGTTCCACTACACATGCAATAGCTTAGTTATATCTAATACGTCCAACAAAAACCCAACCAAAAAAATGTAATTGTACCACAAAATAACCAGACTAATTAAAAGGTTGATAACCCTCAATGTAATAAATATGGTGGATTACACATTGGTGTATAAAACAGCCTGTAAAATCCTCATCTTACGTGGCTGCTAATGGCAAAAAGTACCAGTTATGTTACACTACTCTGTTAGAATGAATGGCAGGTGGTATGTAATGTGCCCTACAGTCTGCAAAAGAAAATGTTCTATTTATGAGATATTGGGGAGCTGAAAATATGGCAATGCAAGCAATATTCTCCAGCATGTCTTCCATAAGGAAGCTCCCACTCACAAACTGGCAAACTTATATCCATTGCAGACAGAATACAAACTAAAAAGCATTATTTATTAAAAGGGTTTACTTCCTTATTAGGTGAAACACCATTAATTGTTATATAATAATATTATATGTTTAAGAAAATATTAAAGCTACCTGTAATGCACTGAAACTGTCCATCTTCTCTTCTTATTGTAAAAGCTTCTCCTGGATTAACTTGCACCAGATAACCTGAAATAAATTACAGTGAGACAATTAATAAATCATTGCACTGAAAAAATATTGCCAAAATACTTGTCAAAATGATGCCCTTGAGTTCATTTATTATAAAAACAAATCCTAAAAATGAAGTTTTGTTGGCAATATAGAACACTGTAAATGAAATATTTTTCTAAAGCTGGCCATACACTGGCAGACTGGATGGAAATGATCAAGCTGAAAATCAATCTGCTACTGTAAGTGCTTATTGCATGATCTAGTATTTTCCTACTGAATGTGTGGTACTGCAAAAGCGGTCAAGATCTTCAGGACAAAAATAATAATTTGTAACCAATAAAAGGGTTGTTTGTAGTGTATAAAAAAAAAAAAAACAATATGTTGAGGTATCTGACTTATTTTGCATTTGGGGAGAATGAAGAAGAATGCAAAAAAACACCAAATTATGAAGGGGGAAAAATTCCTTCCTGACTTTCAGTGAGATCTCATGGAACTATGGCTATAGTCTCTACTTGGTCAGTGTGTCAGTGCTTAATTGAATATTAACAAAATTGTGGAGCCGGATTGATCTGCTCTAAGGTTTTATCACTTTCTAATAGATACCGTATAAACCGAATAAATTTTACCTTTAAAATCATCCTGAAAGTTTGCCCTTGTTTTATATACCAGTCTGGGAAGTAACAGGATTCATAAAACATCTCCAATGGAGGGTCTTTATGTATTCAGGCTGCACAGAAAGGTATGCAGGGCACATCTGTGTATGGGGCTGTGTACGGAACTTCTATGGGGCTGTGTATAAAACTTTCTATGGGACTGTGTATGGGGCTGTGTATTGGACTTTCTATAGGGCTTGTGTATGGGACTTCTATGGGGCCGTGTATGGGACTTTCTATGGGACTGTGTATGGGACTTTCTATGGGGCTGTGTATAGAACTTTCTATGAGGCTGTGTATAGAACTTTCTATGGGGCTGTGCATAAGGCTTTTTATGGGGCTGTGTATGGGGCTTTCTATAGGGCTGTGTGTAGGACTTTCTATGGGGCTGCGTATGGGACTTTCTATGGGGCTGCGTATGGGACTTTCTATGGGGCTGCGTATGGGACTTTCTATGGGCTGGTAATGGGACTTTCTATGGCTGCGTATGGGAACTTTCTTAGGGGCGGCGTAGGGACTTTCTATGGGGCTGCTATGGGACTTTCTATGGAGCTGCGTATGGGACTTTCTATGGGGCTGCGTATGGGACTTTCTATGGGACTGAGTATGGGACTGTGTATTGGACTTTCTATGGGCTGTGTATGGGACTGTGTATGGGACTTTCTATGGGGCTGTGTATGGAACTTTGTATGGGGCTGTGTATGGAACTTTCTATGGGGCTGTGTATGGGACTTTCTATGGGGCTGTGTATGGGACTTTCTATGGGACTTTCTATGGGGCTGTGTATGGGACTTTCTATGGGGCTGTGTATTGGACTTTCTATGGCTGTTTAGGGACTTTCTATGGCTGTGTATGGACTTTCTATGGGGCTGTGTATGGACTGTGTATTGGACTTTCAAGGGGCTGTGTATGGAACTTTCTATGGGCTGTGTATGGGACTTCTATGGGGCTGTGTATTGGAATTTCTATGGGACTGTGTATGGACTTTCTATGGGGCTGTGTATGGAACTTCTATGGGGCTGTGTATTGGAATTTCTTGATGGGGCTGTGTATTGGAATTTCTATGGGACTGTGTATTGTACTTTCTATGGCTTGATGGGACTTTCTATGAAGCTGTGTATTGGACATTCTATGGGCTGTGTATGGGACTTTCTATGGGACTGTGTATTGGAATTTCTATGGGGCTGTGTCTGGAACTTTCTATGGGGCTGTGTATTGTAATTTCTATGGGGGGGGGGGGGGGGTGGGTGTGTACGGGACTTTCTATGGGGTTGTGCATGGGACTTTCTATGGGACTGTGTATGGGACTTTCTATGGGACTGTGTATTAGAATTTCTACGGTGCTGTGTATGGAACTTTCTATGGGGCTGTGTAGAAGGCTTTGTATGGGGTTGTGTATGGGACTTTCTATGGGGCTAGGCAGAATGATTTTTATGGGGCTGGCGGGGGTGAACCTCATCTTAAAATTACAGGATGTGTGGACAGGCACTTTAATTATAAATTAAGATGAAGCAAGCTCAATTCTTTAAAATCCAAAGTGAATACAACCTTCACCTAGTTTTTTGTAGCCCGTCATACATAAATTTGCTTCAATCAAGATTTTAAGACACTGAAACATTGGAATCCGCACTAACCGATAACACACAAGACGCTCCACAATGAAGTTTTTGCAATTAAAGCCTTTATTGTCTGGACGCCTAACAGGCGTCCAGACAATAAAGGCTTTTTAATTGCAAACTTCATGGTGGAGCGTCTTGTGGGTTCTCGGTTAGTGCGGATTCAATGTTTCAGTGATCCTAGAAGATTCATTGCCTTGCGACGGCTTGGGGCGTCCTGCACCCGGGCCACAGTGACGTTTGGGTAAGAGTTTCACCCACAATATACATCTTGATATAAGAAAGTTTCCTATCTCCAGACACACATTAATTGAATGAAGCGACGGACCCAGGGTGTGCACACCTGGTCACAAGGCTTACATAGTAAGCAGGTGTTAATCACCTTTTCAAATTATAAACAAGTGCATTTATGGTGTACAGTTCTTGAGCCCATATGATTATTTGTGTAATCAAGATTTTAAGGTAACAATGTTCAGGAACTTACCCAAGTTAATAATAAAACACTGCAGAAATAAAAGGGGTGGTAGCCCAATGTTTAAATCACCTGATAACAAATTAACAATCTACTCTATCACCATATCCTTATTTGCATAAGTCAGTATTTGGTAGATTTGTTCTCCCACACCATCTAATTTCTATTAGATTATGTAAACCATACCTAAAGTGCTCCCTTTTTTAGGAAACTAAGTCTAAAATTGATTATCTATAGTAATGTTTGCAAAAGTGTTGACTGATGGAACTAAAGGCTGAGCCTCGACATTGGATTAACTGCACAGCTGCTATTTTAGGGCTTTATAAGGTCATTTTTAATTTATGATGACGTCTGAAGTTTGCAACATAGACATGCCTGAAGGACAAAATTGCCCTGTGGCATTATCACTGCACACAAATTCTAACATTACCAGAGCATTCATAGGAGCATGGCAGAGCTGTCATTAGCACAAGGGATCTTGCTGAATTCACAGATGACTAAAACATAGAGTTCAATGTAGGATACACATACCTTCCCTATAAGGGACCCTCATATCAGCGTATGAAAACTTCCCAATTAATTTCTCTGCAAACTGGGATGTATTTACTGTAATTATATTAAATGTAATAGTAGTAGGTGCATTTTTCTTTATAAACTACAAGCAGTTTAAAGGTTGTGAGCCTTTCGTCCTTTTCCGTTAAGCAGCAATTTCATAATGAAAGGTCTCTCTAGGAATTGGCCCTACTCATGAAGCCAATCAAAGACCAACTTCCCCTGTAACAAGTACCCCACCAACTTCCCCTTTAACCCATATCACACCAAATTCCCCCGTAATGCCTAACATACCAACTTCCCCTGTAACCGTACCACATCAACTTCCCCTGTAACGCATATCACACCAACTTCCCCTGTAACAAGTACCCCACCAACTTCCCCTTTAACCCATATCACACCAAATTCCCCTGTAATGCCTAACATACCAACTTCCCCTGTAAAGGGTATCACGCCAACTTCCCTACCACACCCAACTTCCCCTTTAAATCCGTAGCACACCAACTTCCCGTAACCCATATCACACCAACTTCTCCAATAACGCGTATTACACCAACTTTCCCCTTTAACGCGTACCACACCAACTTCCCCTGTAACGTGGCGGTACTTGTTACAGGGGAAGTTGGTGTGATATGCGTTACAGGGGAAGTTGATGTGGTACGGTTACAGGGGAAGTTGGTGTGGTACGCGTTAAAGGGGAAAGTTGGTGTAATACGCGTTATTGGAGAAGTTGGTGTGATATGGGTTACGGGAAGTTGGTGTGCTACGGATTTAAAGGGGAAGTTGGGTGTGGTAGGGAAGTTGGCGTGATACCCTTTACAGGGGAAGTTGGTATGTTAGGCATTACAGGGGAATTTGGTGTGATATGGGTTAAAGGGGAAGTTGGTGGGGTACTTGTTACAGGGGAAGTTGGTGTGGTACTTGTTACAGGGGAGTTGGTGTGATATGCGTTACAGGGGAAGTTGATGTGGTACGGTTACAGGGGAAGTTGGTATGTTAGGCATTACGGGGGAATTTGGTGTGATATGGGTTAA
Organism: Hymenochirus boettgeri; assembly: GCA_019447015.1. Lineage (NCBI taxonomy): Eukaryota > Metazoa > Chordata > Amphibia > Anura > Pipidae > Hymenochirus > Hymenochirus boettgeri. The sequence goes on along the minus strand of CM033470.1, from coordinate 289,097,008 downwards.
AGGGGAAGTTGGTGGGGTACTTGTTACAGGGGAAGTTGGTGTGGTACTTGTTACAGGGGAAGTTGGTGTGATATGCGTTACAGGGAAGTTGATGGGGTACGGTTACAGGGGAAGTTGGGTGGTACGCGTTAAAGGGGAAGTTAGTGTGATACCCTTTACAGGGGAAGTTGGTATGTTACGCATTACAGGGGAAGTTGGTGTGATACGCGTTACAGGGGAAGTTGGTGTGGTATGCGTTATGGGGAAGTTGGGGTGGTACACTTTAAAGTTCTCCTTTAACTTTAAAGCGCATCATTTCAACTTCCCCTTTAATATTGGGGTACATCTCACATTAATTTATCTTTTTGGGTAAATACTGATTTTGCCTAAAATCTGGACAGTTTGCAATATCCCCTTATAATAGACTATGTTGCACAACAACAACCCCTACATTTAAAATTACTGCAATCAACCAAATGAATTATTGACTCAAAATGTTCTCCAGAAAACACAATTCAGATGCTTCACTTAATTAATCCTTGCAAACAAAATGACAACATGCAAAAGGAAAACACTGCTAATCCAGTCAGTCTTCTTTCCATTCCAGGTTTAACTTTAAGTGTAATATACAGCTAGCAGGACAGTGCTGACTAACTGACCAAATGAGATTCACCTCCAGCAAGTCCTCAGCATCAGTTCATATCCATTGTAGTCAGTCCTCCAGTTCATTAGTCAGTGCTGTGAGCCCTCCAGTTATTAGCCAGGGTTGCCAGCCTTCCAGTTCATTAGCCAGTGTTGTTAGCCCTCCAGTTTAGTATGTACTGTATCTTAAGGATGGCATAGGCACTAGCCAATGGTGGATCCTGTTACATAATTGAGAATGGGAGGTAAGACATAGCTCCTTTACTCCCATACTTTAATTAATGTAAAAATGGAATAATTCACTTTCTGAGTGAACTATCATTTAGCCACATCATACACTGAAAATAGCAGATAACAATGTAAAATGGGAATAATGGTCCTAAAAATGGATGTAACCTAAAAAAAACTAGGCGTGGTCTGCTCCATCTCTTCTCCCAGCATGTCCCTCTTTTGCATTTTAAAATTTTGGAGGTATGTTTCCAAATGATGTGAGGTAGGTTACTTGAGGATGAGATCGGTCTAGAATCCTGCATTGTGTCGGGCACTGAGGTTTACCAGATTTGTGTCTCAGCTAACCCTCAGTGAGTTGGAATGGGTCAGGTTTTGTTAGAAAGCGGTGGGTCTGTTGAATTTTGGATGCAGGTTGGGTCGGATCTTTAGAAAAACCGGGCAACGCCGGGTACTCTGCTAGTTTTAAATAATGAACTGTGTGTGATAAAATTAATTTCTGTTTTTGTGTTGAACAGGCCCTGCTCAGGTTCCAATGATGTCTCCAAATGGCTCTGTGCCCCCGATATATGTGCCTCCAGGATATGCTCAGCAGGTATTTATTAATTACCAACTATTAAATCAGATTGCCAGGGGGGGTTCCTATCTTACTACAATCAATATAAACAGTTTTGAGGCACAGTACTGGGAAAGGTGAGGAATCCAATTCATTATGTGAAAGGTAAAGAGGATGCCTACCCTTAAAACTATAGCTTCTCTGGTGCTTGTACCTGCCCTCCATCCTTATTCAGCATCTAGTACAAGGTAAAATTTTATGTGAAGTATAGTAACTATATTTAAAGAGGTGCTGTCTCCCTTGTGCAGTGAGATCATGACTATGCTTCCTGCGCACGCTTAAGCTTGTATAGCACAGGGAGTAGGTGGCTACCTCAGGTAGAACAGGGCAATTCTTCAGGGCAATTGTAGTGGATAGTAGTACACAGTAATTGGGTTAAAAAAAATATACATCCATGTAGTCCAACATTATACCCTCCTCATTAACCTACCTTAACAATGATCCACAGGAAGGCAAAAACTGGTAAACAGAAAGTATCCCTGGATCAACCAGAACTACAGTAATGTATTAATACCAGTAATTCTCAATATTATATAGTATCCCTGTACCAACCAGAACAAGTATATGTATTAATACCAGTAATTCTCAATATTGTATAGTGATCCCGTACCAACCAGAATACAGTATATGGATTAATACCAGTAATTCTCAATTATAAGTATCCCTGGATCAACCAGAACTACAGTATATGTATTAATACAAGTAATTCTCAATATATATAGTATCCCTGTACCAACCAGAACTACAGTATATCTATTAAAGGGCATGTCCACCCCAAAACTATAATCCCCCAACTACTGGCCCACCATGTAGTGTAGTTTAATCCTTACCTCACATCCCAGCTCCATAGGGTTCTCCTGTAAACCCCCCCCCAAAGTCCCAAAACTAACCACCAGGAGGATAGCAGGGCTCTGCCGCTATCTTGCCTCCGGTAGATATTTGCCATGCGCATGCAGCCCTTCTCCCCCCTCCCTCCCTCTCCCTCCCTCTCCCTCCCGTTCTACTATCCCTCCCCCTAGCTTCAATCCCCCTTACCAACTTCCCCTGTAACAAGTACCCCACCAACTTCCCCTTTAACCCGTATCACACCAAATTCCCATGTAATGCATAACATACCAACTTCCCCTGTAAAGGGATCAACCAATTCCATTCCCTACCACACCAACTTCCCTTTAAATCGTAGCACACCAACTTCCCGTAACCTGTATCACACCAACTTCTCCAATAACGCGTATACACCAACTTTCCCTTAACGCGTTCCACACCCACTTCTTGTAACCTGTATCAACCCCAAATTCCCCTGCAACGTGCATCACACCAACTTCCCCTGTAATGTGTACCACACCTACTACCCCTTTAATGCGTACCACACCAACTTCCCTACCACACCCAACTTCCCCTTTAACCCGTATCACACCAACTTCCCCTGTAACGCGTATTACACCAACTTTTCCCTTTAACGCGTTCCACACCAACTCCCCCTATAACCCGTAAAACACCAACTTACCCTGTAACGCGTACCACACAAACTTACCCTGTAACACGTACCACACCAACTTACCCTGTAACACGCACCACACCAACTTACCCTGTAACACGCACCACACCAGCTTACCCTGTAACATGCACCACACCAGCTTACCCTGTAACATGCACCACACCAGCTTACCCTGTAACATGCACCACACCAGCTTACCCTGTAACATGCACCACACCAGCTTACCCTGTAGTGAGTAACACACCAACTTCCTCTGTAAAGCATACCTAACCAACTTCCCCTTTAATGTGTACCACACAAACTTCCTCTTTAATGCATGTCACACCAAATAATGTGTATCGCATCAATGTCCCCTTTAACAATGGGTTGCAACATCTCAGATTAATTTTTTAATATACACAAAATTTTAGACATATAACCCCTACATTTAAAAGTATTGCAATTGATTAGCTTGAATTATTAACACACAAAGTCCCCCAGAAATTGAGAAAACACACTTCAGATGTCACAAACATAAAATGTATGCTTGCAAAAACAATGACACATGGAAAAGAAAGGTTAGTAAAAAGAGTGTACAATAGGAAACTACATAATTCCTTAGCTTTCTTTGACCTCTGCACCAGACTGCTGCAAACTGTGATCTCCATAGCTGCCTGCCCAGCCCCCAAGACAAGAAACTTATCTTGGGTTGGCCAGTTTACCTCTCAATCTTGACTCTGGGTGAACCACAAGTGAGAGGAGGAGAGTGTCTGCTCCTCATGATTGAAGGTTCTATCCTCCAATCACAGCAACGAAAGAACAAGATGAAGTATATTAGTGTGTTTGATAGGGGGAACTAATCGGACAATATGCCATACATGGGCTGACAATTGTTGTGTAATTTTTAGTACGATAGGTATTGCTGCATGTATGGCCTCCTAAGGGCTACTGGTACAAAAAGTATTCATCCAAGGGTGCTGGCATATACAACAGGCATATACAACAGCATGGTTGAGATATTGCTATGTGTACAAGCAGCCCAAGGCCTGGTACACACTAGTCGTTTATGCCTCAATAATTCAGGCTGGCAGATTTATCAATATATTGATCAATCAAAATCGATAAAATCTTTTAGAACAGAAAGCCTGGCATGTTATTGCCTCATTTCATAGCTCTGTGAGAATAGACCTTCTTGCGACACAGAAATAAATTATTCAATACCGTAAGCTATTTTGTCACCCTGAGGGTGAATGAAGAGTAAAAATGCTGGATCGTAGTAAAGGCACATATCTTTGGTTTGAAATTACTTTCATTTACATTATTTTAATCAGCAGAAACTTAAATGTTCATCTTTTGTAGAACTATAACTACAAAGCAACTTCCCCTTTTTTATCTGGAAAAATAACAGTAAAGACCATGCAGTAAAAAGGTTCAGCACAATGTGTTGTTATAAAGTTAGTAATAAATCTGCCTCCTGGTACACACAGGTAGGAGCTGATCTTTAGCTGAAATGTTAACCATACACTGCAGGGATGTGTTTTTAATGAAATGTATTGATGCTTAGCTGGGTGATTCAGCAAATGGTTGAATGAGTCAGATTGACAGCTATGCTTCGTGATCTTCCAATGCACTTGCCGATCACTTGCTAGCAGCTGCTTCCTTCATTCTGCAGATCATAATAGCCCCACACACATCTTGTGCCCTGAAGTGAAATATTTGCTCATTACAGCATTGGAATGAACGCTGTGCAACCACATATGCAAGGCAATAAGTGTGTCCCTCCAAGCCTATGGACAACAAGAACATATTGAATGATAAATATTTTCCTTGTTTATGAAAATCCTCTTTGAATGAGCAGTTTGTACCGTCCGTATGTGCATGTTTGCTATCACCATGGGTAAACCTTACCACTCATATCTGTGTAACTGTAAATAGCTCAGACTCAAAACAAATCCAGGGGATGAAGTAGGTGCTGTGGAGGTAAGAGCAAGCCTGTGTACCACATGACCTAGTCATGTGACATACTGTAAAGGGCGGTCAGATGATTACTGCAAAAAAAAGGACAAGGGAGCTAGGGTACTACTAGTTTACTGCTGCAATACAATCTTTGTGACCCATCATCAATCAGTGAACTCTATCAAGAAGGGGGGTCAAGTGCAGCCTTATCTCTGCAGTCAAAGCTACCTCTCTCCCCCTGCTAATGTGCTAATGTTCTGTTTGTAACAGAGCAGGGAGGAGGGAAGGACTTGAGCAGGGAAGAGGGTGACGTCACAGGGATTTGATTGACAGTACAAGTAGGAGTAGATGAATGCAATCGTCTTTTACTAATTTGTGTATTTTAGGACACAGAGGGAAGCTAAAGAAAGTGAAGACGCTCTAGGGGTTGGGGAGAAATATAGAACACATGGAAGGAAAGAAGAAAAACGTTCATTTTCCCACTATAGATGCCCTTTAAACTAAAACTCATTGTTTATCTATTAAGCAGAGCCCTGTTTTTTCCTTTTATACAATAACATATCTGGACGGTTTCTTTGATAAGGCTATCACCCAGATCCCAGAACCAGGAAACAAATTTATCCACAGGCCTCTGTGCATCACCCCACAGTCTGCTAGCAGCCACATGGAAACAACCGGCTCCTAGTGAATGAATGACAGCTGGCCACCAAGGTACAATAACAAGAAGAAGAAACATGAAAACTAATATTCTGGTTCACAAAAATCTTTAATTCAGTAGTTCACTTTGTAATAGACTCGAATAGTAGATTTTCTAGGCAAGATCAAAGGGACACTGTTCCTATCTATCTATCCATCCATCTATCTACATATATACACATCATATATATGTATACACCTATTGGGAACCCTGAATTGGAAACAGCAAATGCTTTTTTTTAAAGCGCATGTCCACCCCCAAAACTATAATCCCCCCAATAATGGCCCCATCATGTAGTGTAATAAAATCCTTGTAAAAGCAGTAAACAAACGAACATCAGCGCACACCGGAAAAAAGTTAGATCCGTGCAGAGATTAAAAGCAAAAAATTTTTTTTCGGAATACCTATAAAACATCACGGCAGACACCTAGGCGCCTAGGCGTGGATGTCTGCCGTGATGTTTTATAGTTATTCCGAATAAAGATTTTTTGCTTTTAATCTCTGCACGGATCTAACTTTATTCCGGTGTGCACCGATGTTCGTTTGTTTGCTGCTTATACATAATACGGTAGCACCCGGATCATCCGAGGGAGCGGGTGAGATCATTACAATTACATGTGATATTTACAGACATAAATGTGAGTTCTGGATGTTGCAGAGCTAAGAAATCAGTGCCGGGTTCAGGGTGTGTACACCTGAACCACAAGCACCTATAAGCGAGTGTCAATTTCACATAGCGTGCTGTTTGATTGTTTATTCTATTGTATAAAATACATATCCTGCTCACTTAATAGAGGAAGCACAGCCTTCTTACTACTATATGTTTTAATAAAATCCTTACCTCACATCCCAGCTCCATATGGTTCTCCATATGGACTCTGCCTCCTATCTGGCCAATGGCAGTGTGGCCCTTCGGGAGCCCCAGACAGCGGTGGAATTCCGGATGCTGACTTTGTATTGTACGTCATTGGGATGACCACGGAGAGATGCAGCCAGGAGAATATTGTGGCTTACGCGGCTTACTGCCAGCTAGAGGCGGAAATGGACAGGTGATTCAGACAGACTGGGCTGCACTATGTGTCTTTAATAAACTGCGTCAGGCTCTTCCCGATTTGTCTCGGTTTCCTTATTTATTCATGTATTTTGCAGGCCCATTGCAGGATATGCTCATTTATGCCCGAATATGATTTCTACCCAGCCGCAGGAGTTCCTGGGCATGTTATCCATAGTAAGGGCTAGGCCACACTAACGTGTTTTTGCGTGTTTACGCACGTTTTGCGCACGTGATTTTGTTTAAAATGGAAATCGCAGGTGCATCCTGGGAAGAAGAAGCTAAAATGGCGGCTCAATACTGCCCACATCAGAGCATAGCAAAGTGTGGGAAATCGGTTGGTTTTTGAAAATGAAGACAATATGTAGAATACCAGTGTCAGATGATACAGATAAATCACTTAAAGGGCATGTGCACCGCCAAAACTATAATCCCCCCCACTACTGGCCCCATCATGTAGTGTAGTTTAATCCTTACCTCACATCCCAGCTCCATATGGTTCACCTGTAGTCCCACCCCAAAGTCCCAAAAACTGCCCACCAGGAGGATAGCAGAGTCCATATAGGACACTGCCTCCTGTCTGGCCTCCGGGAGAAGTTTGGCATGTTCACTGCAGCCCTTCTCCCCCTCCCTCTCCCTCCCGATTAGGATTTCCTCCCCCTAGCCTAAATCCCTTTACATATAGTATTCCCCCAGCCTCAACCGCTATATTTTTATTATTAGAAAGTGCCCCAAACATTACTTACCTTCCGTCTTTTCTCCGCCGCACTGAACTCCCGGCACCCGCGTCCGTGATTGGCTGCCGCTCAGCCAATCACAGACGCGACTGCTGGTCCCGCCCCTCTGCTTGCATTTTCTCGCAAGCAGAGGGCCTGGCAGTGCGGCGGAGGAAAGAGGGAAGGTAAGTAAAGTTTGGGGCACTTTCTAATTATAAAAATAGAGCGGTTGGGGCTGGGGGGACAAGGGGAATGTTATATAAAAAAAAACTTTCAAGGGTGGACATACCCTTTAAATGAAAAACATTTTTCCACTGAACCTTTCCTTTTAGTAGCTTGTCCATTTGTGTCTTAAAGGGGTTTTCAGCTGGTCTGTTTGAGTTTTACTATGACGATGACGGTAACCCACTTACACAGAGATACATCAATGGCCTTCCGTACTTTAACGAGAGGTACGTCCTGGGAAATCTCGTCCCCTTCCGAAAAAAGATGTGTAACGGCCAAGTTCAATGTTCATTGAGTAAACACGAACCATCCAACGAGGTATGATATAGGGGTACAGGAAGTGACAAGATATTGGGGTACGTAACGATGTATGATCTGCGGTTACAGGAAGTGACAAAATATTGGGGTACATGATGTATGATGTAGGGGTACAGGAAGTGACAAGATATTGGGGTACACAATGATGTATGATGTAGGGGTACAGGAAGTGACATATATTTGGGTACCCAACGAGGTATGATGTAGGGGTACAGGAAGTGACAAGATATTGGGGTACCCGACGAGGTATGATGTAGGGGTACAGGAAGTGACAAGATATTGGGGTACCCGACGAGGTATGATGTAGGGGTACAGGAAGTGACAAGATATTGGGGTAAACAACAATTTATGATGTAGGGGTACAGGAAGTGACAAGATATTGGGGTACCCGATGAGGTGTGATGTAGGGGTACAGGAAGTGATAAGATATTGGGGTACCCGACTAGGTATAATTTAGGGGTACAGGAAGTGACAAGATATTGGGGTACCTGATGAGGTGTGATGTAGGGGTACAGGAAGTGACAAGATATTGGGGTACCCGACTAGGTATAATTTAGGGGTACAGTAAGTGACAAGATATTGGGGTACCAGACTAGGTATAATTTAGGGGTACAGGAAGTGACAAGATATTGGGGTACCAGACTAGGTATGATGTAGGGGTACAGGAAGTGACAAGATATTGGGGTACCAGACTAGGTATATCTGATTGGTTGGGGCAAAATTAACACCATTTTTAATGATAAGAACTTTTATTGAATCTCCATGACGGTGTCTAAACCCTAATGCATGACTAAGCTACTATTATCACATCTGCACACACCCTAACAATAAAGGGACGATACCATTGAATTCGATCGCTTGGCAGTAGAGATGGACTAGAAGCCGAACTATTCAAGTTCGAATGGTCTCGGACTTCTCGAACTATCCCGGACCAGGATTTTCGATATTTTCCGGTGATAATTTGATAATTATCGAATGTTCCAATGTTCGAGGCAAGCGAATATGCGAGTAAAATATCTATAATACCTGTACGCGAGCATCGAATCCATGAGTAAAATGTCTATTAAACCTATTTGCGAGCATCGAATCCATGAGTAAAATGTCTATTATACCTATTCGCGAGTAAATATCAAATCCGCAAGTAAAATGTCTATTATACCTATACGCGAGCATCGAATCTGCGAGTAAAATGTCTATTATACCTAGACGCAAGTATATATTGCATTATCGAATCCTCAAGTCGTTCATGGGATAATTATCGAATGTTCGAACTTGAAAGCTCGAAAGTAGCGCGCGTGAGAGCAAAATCTATTTTTTGATAGTTCTGGATATTCGAACATGTTCCCCAGACCATTTCCCAGGTCCCACAGCCATTTACATTAAGTTACCATTGATATTTTAATTGTATTTCATTCGAAGTTTTCGAACTATTTGACTCCCATTGACTTTAATGGGTCTGTTTTCGAACTTTCCATATAGTTCGAAAGGGGACCGAACTTTCGAAAGTTTGGCCATCTCTATTTGGCAGCAGTCTTCTCCCTTTAAATAAAGTATAGGGAGTCTCCCATGGTTGAGGGATGGCGTTCTCCCTATGCTTGTTTTTTGTTTTGTTTTTTTATTTGTTTTATTTTTCTTAAGAACTGCATATGTAGTCATCATATTTATAGATATTCACATATATATTCTCAACATTATGCATTTAACAATAAATGTTACTCTTCTTCTTGCATAGATATTCCTAATAAAGAATTATATCCAAGAATGTGTCTTTTTATGTTGATTTTTTTAAAGATTGTTCATTTGCGTACCCAGCTTAACTTACCATTATATTCTTGATTTAGCACACAAATAAAAAGACCCACAAAACAACAAATTAGTGAACATAAACATCATATATGCATTCAAAATCCCCAGTGCTTTAGAGAACAGAATGTATTATAAAATAACATACAGTGAGTCTGAACTTGTGGGGAGAACAGGCCTGTATGGCTACGTCTGTAGCACCAAGGTACATTGCACATGTCATTTTCCTGCAATCCAATAAAGCAAAAAGCCTGAATATTTGTAAAGCTTTGGTTACACTGGTAAAAAATGAATCCGTTTAACATTTAAACTTTTCATGGTCATGTTTCAGTCCGTTCTTAAAGTGCAGCTTTTTACCTGGTTCATCGTGTTTACTTAGAGCATTTTTTTCCATTCATGTTTATTAATGCAAGCATTTTTGGCAGTCTCAATTTAGCAAGCACAGATAATAATCCACGAGGAAGTGCAGGTCGTGAATGGTTCTATACTTAGCACTGGACTAATGTGAACAGCGATGAATCACTCTTGTTGTTATTCCCCGGGAGGAAACAGTGCTGGATTTTTACAGCAGCGCATTAGATGAACTGTGTCTCTCTAACTAAACACCCACACTTTGACATCACATCAGAAATGATATGTACCACTGACGCAGGCAATGACAGGATCAAATACAAAGGCCACAGCAGTAGAAACAATAAAGATTCAGGCTGAAGCTTTAAGTCTGAAGTGGATCAATAGCCTTGACTGCCATAGTCACTGTGTTACTTCTTTTACATGTACTGCTGCTTAAATGTGTTTAGTTTCCCTTGTAGCCAAAAAAGGGACCAACATTTTTTCCTGGGCTCTAAATAACCCAAGCCTCATAAGTATATCTATAAATACATTTGAGTAATAGAAATGGGCATGCTCCTTGTGTGATTCCTTGCACTGGTGCTACCTACAAGCCCTCAGAGTATATCCATACATAAAAGGAGCCTAGAAGTATTTTCTGATTAAAGCATCTAACTGCTGATTCTCAAAACAAATGCAAACAATTTAACTCTCCCAACTGTAGTAGGATGTATAAGGCTGAGGCCACACAATGACAGACTGCAAAGCATGCGAGTTTCATGCATTATTGTTCGTTTGTGCTGTGATCCACACAGTGTTGAGGATTTTTCTAGCAATGATAACATTACTGGAACACAACTATTCATACTTTACTACAGAGGTATAATGGGGGTTGTAGTTTAGCATCAGACTGCTGAATTCCAAGTTGATTTTCATTAAAGGGTATCTCCACCCAATTTTCCATCTTACACTGACGATCTTATGCAGATTTCAGCTTCAAAACTTATGGAAGATGGGGACCGGAAGATGGGATAGATTGAAATTTGGATGTTATTTTTATTATTAAAAAAAAATCGTCAAAACAGACTTCAAAAAAAAAAAGCATTTTAGTTGAGTCGGACCGTAATAATGCAGTCACAGGCTGATCACATGACTACAAGCTGCTAAAAACAGGAAGTGTTTCTGAAGTTATATTGATAAGCATTCCAGCAATAGAACTTATCACAAGTTTTAACAAGAGATGCAATCCAGGTTTCATTTTAAAGGTACGATGGTAGGAGGGCTTTAATTTAAGTTAGTGTGACCATCTTTGCTTCTAATTATATAGTGAATAAACTGGGGCATATACTTGAAAAATAAAAGGATATTAGAATTCATCTTGAAGTTTCATGACCACATAAAAGTAAGGGGCTACAAGTTCTTTTATATAGTTCATCAACCTTCAGGCAAATTTATGGAGAGTCGCAGCAGTAAAAACTGGGGTTACCGTCTCAGTACTGATTACTGTGACTTAAACCGCGTTTCTTGCGGCGGTTGTGCAGGTATCAAAAAAGACACCCACAATACCACAGCAAGTGATTCAATATCTGTTGTATACAGTTAAATCAACTGGACTTAAAGTTCAGTTCTTGAAAAATTTGATAGTCATCCGACTGGATCTCTCAATTCAGAATGACTTGTACAAGAATCTGTTGGCAATATAAGTACCCTTGAAAGTCCCAATTAGCATATGACAGCCAGGTGTTAGGGACCTTCTGAATGCAAAGTGTGGATGCATTGAGGCTAAGGGGTGTTATCGAAACAGGGTAAGGTGTAAAAACAACATTGCACATGGCAGACAGTTGGTGTCGAAACCCCACCACCTCTATTCAACCAGTAATGTTCCTTTGCCAAGGTGCTGACATTACAATCTTCAAAGCTTTGTCCTTTTTCCTTAAGATGCAGGTACACAGCTGACTCCTGATCTGAGGAATTGGCTCTACTGTGCAGGGCCATACATTGGTGCAGTTGCTGTTTGGTCTCCCCCACATACAAATCAGACCACTCTTCACTGCATTGCACTACAGTGCTTATATGATGTCGCTTTCCTTGTGTTTCGGTATTGGGTCTTTCGTATGTACCAATTGCTGCCTCAGTGTGTTGTTTGGTTTAAAGCAGAACGGGATATGATGTTTTTTGAAAGGTCTTAATTTTTCGGAGATCCCTCTACATATGGGATGACCATATTCTTTCTCCTGTCTTGCTTTCCCGCTTGACTGTTGGTATTTGTGTTCTTTTCTTTCCTTCTACTTCTTTTGACAAAGGCCCAGTCCGCATATCCACAAGTTTTAAGGGCTCCTCTGAGATGTTTCATTTCTTTAGCCTTCACTTCTGTGCTAGTGGAAATGTCCTCTGCTCTGTGTTGCAGGGTTCTGATGACACCCAACATGCCAACAGATTCTTGTACAAGTCATTCTGAATTTAGAAAGCCAGTTGGATGACCAGCGAAATGTCTTCAAGTCCAGTTGATCTAACTGAATACAACAAATATACCATGACCTGGATAAATGAGAACCTTCACAAGCAAGTGATTCAATATAGACTATTAATGCTAGTTAATATAATCAGGGATAAAATCCCACTTGGAATTTATCTTGACTCCAGTATTGAATACCAGCAAAGCCAGTATTGAATCTCTGGAAGAGATAGGGGCTCTGGGTAAATTTCCCTGCTTATGTTTTAAAACAGGGGTACATTATTTCACTGAGTTATGTGACACTTGGATAGCTAAGCTTCAACAATAATTAATGTCATAGTAAACTGTGCTTATAAAAATATAAAACACAGGATATTCATGTCTTGTTTAGGATATAACATTTTATTTTAAGCTACACTGTCCAGCCATTTGAATCATTAAAGCACAAAGAGAATTACCGTTTCACAGAAATCCTCATTAGGGATAAATACAAAACCAAAAAATCTCCATTTAAAAAAAAAAACACAGTTTGTACAAGGCTCTTTAGGGTATATTTGTTATTAATTCTTTTTAGACTTTAATTATGTGTGACTCATGCTCATTTGCATTGTGAATTTTCCATTTCTTAATGCATGTGGCAATTTCCTCTCAGCCAAACAATTTTTAATATGGCTTTCCTTGTGATGTCAAGAAGAATTTAATGGTCCTTAGCAGCAGCTTGGGACTGTGCCCTGGATGAGTCATCTTCATTCAGAAATTCTGCAGTGCACAGATTTTCATGAACGGATTATTCAGCTACAAATGGTGCCCATTCATATGTTCACTAACCTGATTCACTGTCATACAGCTGACATTTCTATTTCAAGACAAACATAAAATAAAAAAAAAACATATTTGTTTTGCATGAGCAAAGGAATATAAATCTTGTCTGACTTTTTATATAAAAAATATTTTGTTATGGTGTTACAAAATATGTGTTTTTGAAACATTATAATTGAACAAGATGGGCTTTTGTAGAATATTTGTGCACAGCTGTTTAAAGGGACCATCATAACCTACAGTCTATAGTTACAATAATTTTGCTAACAAAATTTTAAGCATGTTGAAAACAAAATTCTGCTGCGTAAGGTGTTCCTTTCTGACACTGCTAAGTACCATTTATTAGAATATAATATACTGAATATTCATGGATGAAGTGTATTATGAGGATATTATTTCCAAGTTATTATACACAAGTCGTGGAACACATCTCTAATTATTTATTTTACTACACATTTTATTATTATTTTTTGTAAATTACTGTAGGAGATAAAATAAACTGTTTTTTTCATACACGCAAAAGAGAATGTCTGTGCAAGCACAGGGACCTTTCCCAACTTGAGTTCCTGTTTTGTGCATGTTTGAATTGAGTATTTAATACAGTGATGTCCAGCGTTTTTGTTTAGTTTAGACTGGACACACTGGCTTCTTTTACTAAGACCTAATTCTGTATTTGAAGAACTATAAATATATTAAAATCTAAAGATATTAGACGTCATTCTATCAGTCATTTTGGAAAGATCGTGCTACTCACACTCCTGATCGTTCTCTATATAGAGTATAGCATATGGAGAACACTTGGGACGGCAGATTTTCCACAGCCGCGGACGACTCCCTATACTTTAAGAACAGGAAGATGACCTCAGCGAGGGACATTTTTGGCCATTTCCAAACGATCCTGAGGCTATCTGTGAAGGTTCAACAGCCTCGGGAGTGCTTTAAGATTTGCTACACACAGTAACAAGAAAGGGATGATACCGTATCATCCCTTTCTTATTACTGTGTGTACCCACCTTAAGTCCTTAGTGAACATGCTCTGCCCCTGGGGTGGAGTGGAGGAGTAAAGGGTCATGTGATGTTACTCAAACAAATGGAAGCAGGAAGTTTGAATATTCTCCACAATAGAATTTTTTCACAGTCTGCTGCCAGAGTTGCGATTCAGGTCTAATTTTAAAGGAGAAACTGCAGACTTTTATTTAACTCTAACTTGTTTGAAGACTACAGTTGCCCTTTAAGTTAAAACCGTCACTTCCAGGGTAGAGGGTCAGCTAGTGGGTTCACAGCATTTTAGGTCTTGTCTAAAGCCTACTTTGAAGCACTTCTAATGTCAGCAGTGCATGTGCTGGTCAGGTGCGGAACCAAAAAGTTGTCTTAAACCGGTATCTCTGTGACTAATAATCTCCTCATATTTCACAGTAAAAGATACAATTTCTTAATATAAAGTTAGACAAAGGATGGTTCATTTTACAGGTATATAGTTAAATACAAACCTTAATTTGGTATTCAGCAAAAAAATGTGAAAGGGCCAAAAGAAGGTAATATACCAACTTGCATTGGTTCCATCTACACATGCAATAGCTTAGTTATATCTAAATACGTCCAACAAAAAACCCAACCAAAAAAATGTAATTGTACCACAAAAATAACCAGACTAATTAAAAGGTTGATAACCCTCAATGTAATAAATATGGTGGATTACACATTGGTGTATAAAACAGCCTGTAAAATCCTCATCTTACGTGGCTGCTAATGGCAAAAAGTACCAGTTATGTTACACTACTCTGTTAGAATGAATGGCAGGTGGTATGTAATGTGCCCTACAGTCTGCAAAAGAAAATGTTCTATTTATGAGTATTGGGGAGCTGAAAATATGGCAATGCAAGCAATATTCTCCAGCATGTCTTCCATAAGGAAGCTCCCACTCACAAACGTGGCAAACTTATATCCATTGCAGACAGAATACAAAACTAAGAAAAGCATTATTTATTAAAAGGGTTTACTTCCTTATTAGGTGAAACACCATTAAATTGTTATATAATAATATTATATGTTTAAGAAAATATTAAAGCTAACCTGTAATGCACTGAAACTGTCCATCTTCTCTTCTTATTGTAAAAGCTTCTCCTGGATTAACTTGCACCAGAATAACCTGAAAATAAATTACAGTGAGACAATTAATAAATCATTGCACTGAAAAAATATTGCCAAAATACTTGTCAAAATGATGCCCTTGAGTTCATTTATTATAAAAACAAATCCTAAAAATGAAGTTTTGTTGGCAATATAGAACACTGTAAATGAAATATTTTTCTAAAGCTGGCCATACACTAGGCAGACTGGATGGAAATGATCAAAGCTGAAAATCAATCTGCTACTGTAAGTGCTTATTGCATGATCTAGTATTTTCCTAGCTGAATGTGTGGTACTGCAAAAGCGGGTCAAGATCTTACAGGACAAAAAATAATAATTTGTAACCAATAAAAGGGTTGTTTGTAGTGTATAAAAAACAAAAAAAACAATATGATTGAGGTATCTGGTAGCTTATTTTGCATTTGGGGAGAATGAAGAAGAATGCAAAAAAACACCAAATTTATGAAGGGGGAAAAAATTCCTTCCTGACTTTCAGTGAGATCTCATGGAACTATGGCTATAGTCTCTAACTTGCTCAATGTGTCAGTGCTTAATTGAATAATTAACAAAAATGTGGAGCCGGATTGATCTGCTCTTAAGGTTTTATTTACTTTCTAATAGGTACCGTATAAACTCAAGAATAAACCGAGAAATTTTACCTTTAAAATCATCCTGAAAGTTTGCCCTTGTTTTATATACCAGTCTGGGAAGTAACAGGATTCATAAAACATGTCCAATGGAGGGTCTTTATGTATTCAGGCTGCACAGAAAGGTATGCAGGGCACATCTGTGTATGGGGCTGTGTACGGGACTTTCTATGGGGCTGTGTATAAAACTTTCTATGGGACTGTGTATGGCGCTGTGTATTGGACTTTCTATAGGGCTGTGTATAGGACTTTCTATGGGGCCGTGTATGGGACTTTCTATGGGGCTGTGTATGGGACTTTCTATGGGGCTGTGTATGGGACTTTCTATAGGGCTGTGTATGGGACTTTCTATGGGGCCGTGTATGGGACTTTCTATGGCACTGTGTATGGGACTTTCTATGGGGCTGTGTATAGAACTTTCTATGGGGCTGTGCATAAGGCTTTTTATGGGGCTGTGTATGGAGCTTTCTATGGGGCTGTGTATTGGAATTTCTATGGGGCTGTGTATTGGAATTTCTATGGGACTGTGTATTGTACTTTCTATGGGGCTGTGTATGGGACTTTCTATGAAGCTGTGTATTGGACATTCTATGGGGCTGTGTATGGGACTTTCTATGGGACTGTGTATTGGAATTTCTATGGGGCTGTGTCTGGAACTTTCTATGGGGCTGTGTATTGTAATTTCTATGGGGCTGTGTACGGGACTTTCTATGGGGTTGTGCATGGGACTTTCTATGGGACTGTGTATGGGACTTTCTATGGGACTGTGTATGGGACTTTCTATGGGGCTGTGTATGGAACTTCTATGGGGCTGTGTATGGAACTTTCTGGGGCTGTGTATGGAACTTTCTATGGGGCTGTGTATGGAACTGTGTATTGGACTTTCTAAGGGGCTGTGTATGGGACTTTCTATGGGGCTGTGTATGGGACTTCTATGGGGCTGTGTATTGGAATTTCTAT
Source organism: Hymenochirus boettgeri (assembly GCA_019447015.1). Classification (NCBI taxonomy): domain Eukaryota; kingdom Metazoa; phylum Chordata; class Amphibia; order Anura; family Pipidae; genus Hymenochirus; species Hymenochirus boettgeri. Next base: position 289,079,959 of record CM033470.1, on the reverse strand, counting down.
GGGACTGTGTATGGGACTTTCTATGGGGCTGTGTATTGGAATTTCTATGGGGCTGTGTATTGTACTTTCTATGGGGCTGTGTATGGGACTTTCTATGGGACTTTCTATGAAGCTGTGTATTGGACATTCTATGGGGCTGTGTATGGGACTTTCTATGGGACTGTGTATTGGAATTTCTATGGGGCTGTGTCTGGAACTTTCTATGGGGCTGTGTATTGTAATTTCTATGGGGCTGTGTATTGGACATTCTTTGGAGCTGTGTACGGGACTTTCTATGGGGTTGTGCATGGGACTTTCTATGGGGTTGTGCATGGGACTTTCTATGGGACTGTGTATTAGAATTTCTACGGTGCTGTGTATGGAACTTTCTATGGGGCTGTGTAGAAGGCTTTGTATGGGGTTGTGTATGGGACTTTCTATGGGGCTTGGCAGAAGGATTTTTATGGGGCTGGCGGGGGTGAACCTCATCTTAAAATTACAGGATGTGTGGACAGGCACTTTAATTATAAATTAAGATGAAGCAAGCTCAATTCTTTAAAATCCAAAGTGAATACAACCTTCACCTAGGTTGCCCGTCATACATAAATTTGCTTCAATCAAGATTTAAGTACACTGAAACATTGGAATCCGCACTAACCGAGAACACACAAGACGCTCACACACATGAAGTTTGCAATTAAAGCCTTTATTGTCTGGACGCCTAGACAGGCGTTCCAGACAATAAAGGCTTTTAATTGCAAACTTCATGGTGGAGCGTCTTGTGTTCTCGGTTAGTGCGGATCAATGTTTCAGTGATCCTAGAAGATTCATTGCCTTGCGACGGGCTTGGGGCGTCCTGCACCCGGGCCACAGTGACGTTTGGGTAAGAGTTTCACCCACAATATACATCTTGATATAAGAAAGTTTACCTATCTTCCAGACACAATTATATTGAATGAAGCGACGGACCCAGGGTGTGCACACCTGGGTCACAAGGCTTACATAGTAAGCAGGTGTTAATCACCTTTTTCAAATTATAAACAAGTGCATTTATGGTGTACAAGTTCTTGAGCCCATATGATTATTTGTGTAATCAAGATTTTAAGGTAACAAATGTTCAGGAACATTACCCAAGTTAATAATAAAACACTGCAGAAATAAAAGGGGTGGTAGCCCAATGTTTAAATCAACCTGATTAACAAATTTAACAATAAACTCTATCAACCATATCCTTATTTGCATAAGTCAGTATTTGTAGGATTTGTTCTCCCACACAAATCTAATTTCTAGATTATGTAAACCATACCTAAAGTGTCCGTTTTTTAGGAAAACTAAGTCTAAAAATTGCTTATCTATAGTAATGTTTGCAAAAGTGTTGACGTGAGGGAACTAAAGGCTGAAGCCTCGACATTGGATTAACTGCACAGCTGCTATTTTAGGGCTTTATAAGGTCAGTTTAATTTAAGATGACGTCTGAAGTTTGCAACATAGACATGCCTGAAGGACAAAATTGCCTGTGCATGATCACTGCACACATAAAATTCTACATTACACAGAGCATTCATAGGAGCATGGCAGGGTGTCATTAGCACAAGTGGATCTTGCTGAATTCACAGATGACTAAAACATAAGTTCATGTAAGGATACACATATCTTCCCTATAAGGGACCCTCATATCAGGCTATGAAAACTTACCCAATGAATTTTCTCTGCAAAACTGGGATGTATGTACTGTAAATTATATTAAAAATGTATAGTAGTAGGTGCATTTTTCTTTATAAACTACAAGCATTTAAAGGTTGTGAGCCTTTTCTGTCCTTTTCCGTTAAAAAAGCAGCAATTTCATAATGAAAGGTCTCTCTAGGAATTGGCCCTACTCAGTGAAGCCAATCAAATCTTCACATCCATGAAGAAAATCATAAGGACAACTCCCACTAACAGCTCAGAGATCACCTCCATTGGAACTTTCTGAACATTGTCCTTCCCCGACAAAGAAACAAACCTGAACAGATCTGTCCCTAGAGTAGCATGGTGGCCTGCTTCATAAATAATAGGAAAAATACCATAACATAATAGTTTGATTGTGATGTACACATCAATATGTTCCATTTAAGTAATGATATACTGTATGTCTTATATTTAAGACATAGAGAGGGTGGGTGGATTTGGGGGTAAGTCAGTGCAGAAGTGGGTGTTGTTGTGCTGGATTAGAGGCAACCTGGTAACTAGGGCCACTATTAAGGACCTTATTACTAAAGAGCAATTCCAGCCCTCAAATTTGGATATAGGTAAATCAAACTATAAAAATGCAATAGTTAAAAAGATGCCTCCCTTTCAGATTCCTAGTTCTTCCAGTTAGCAACTGTCAGTCATGGATATGACAGTTGCCATCACTCACAGCCAATGACAAAATGTTATATAACTGAGCATGCTCAAGCTCATAACCAGCTCACATAATTTCTGAATGGTGTATGAATAAATATAGCCATTAACACACACTACTCCATAGTTTCCACAAGGTATACATGTGCATAGCTAATGATTTCAGAGGACAATAAATGATATCTTAACGTATATTAAAAAAGGGCAATTCTATCATATTATTATTTATGGATTTATATAGCGCCAACATCTTGTGTAGCCTTTACAATTACATAGCCACACATTACACACAAGGTAATACATATTATACAAAGTCATACAAATTGCATACACAGTTAATACACAATATAAGTACACAGAGTGATGAATTACTTGTAATAATACTGTGATACAATAGGATAGAAGACCCTGCCCAAAGAGCTTACAGTCTAGAGCAAAAAAGGTTTAGACATAAGGTGACGTGAATCAGTAGGCTGTAAATAGATTGGCAGTGGAGTGTGAAAGGTGGTTTGGATCAGGTTGGGTCAGTGAGAGGGGTAATGTCTAGGCCAGGTTATATGCTGGTATAGCTCAGGTGAAAAGTCTTCATACATGATTTTCTCCTACCTTTAAATTTACTGATTGATATCATATGTAAAAAGGTTGAATTAGATGGATTTAAGTATTTATTTAGTTTAAACTACTTTGTTACCATGTACCATGTTGGAACGGAGAGGTATTTTACAACCGTGTTAAAATGGTGACCAAATAAGAAAAGAGTTTTTGCAAATGAAACAGCCCATGGTATCATTAATGTAACAGGTGTTTCTCAATTGTATTCATATACACCATCCATCTAGTATTAATTATGGTAAGTAGATTTAGTAAATAAATGATTAACTAAAATTGCTTTTACTTTATCTCTTTTTAATGAAAAAACCTGTTAATTTTATATCTGATTTTGTCCATATAAATAAAAAAGTCTGCAAATGACATGGTTGGCTTAGTATGTATGTATGTATAATTTAATTTATAAAGGGCCACTTGGGTACACAGCGCTGTACATTATAAAATACAGAGTATACAAACAAGGGGATAACTGCAAGACATTATACAGAGAAAAAATACAATTTCATACATGGGTTAAGAAAGCATACATTTAATTTGTTTATTTATGTATAAATGGATATAAGTGCAACAAGCCTCGACACATTAGGAATAAGATTGCACCGAAGAGCTTACAATCTATGTATTTGCTTACAATCTTAATATTTGATAATGTACTAAACTATGGGAAAATGTAAACAGGTTTTATTAAATACTTATATATTTCATAAAAGAATGACATTTTAAATAAAAATAGAAAATACTACTTGAAACACTTACATATAACCTGTAACCGGTCTAGCTGTTTCAAAACTACAGTTCCCAACACCCATTGAAGCTGAAGCTAGATGTCATTGCATTCAAAAAAAAAAAAAATACATAAAAAAAATGCCGGCAACTGCAAAGGCTTTTTTATTTCAAATAGCTGGAAGGTTTGTCGACATATTAATGGTTAATTGGTAGGGAACAAAACCTGCTATTTTATGAATCATTAGAATTTCTGTTAAGTCAAAAAGTAAGTGAACGCACTGCAGGGCTTAACGCAGACACAATGATAAAAAGCGAGTGCTCTCACAATGAAAACATAACACATGGCATGGACATTCTATGTCTTGGTGTCACAGACAATTCACCCTCCCCTTCTCATTATCTCCCTCTACAAGGCACATCGGCAAACAAACCCATAAAAGCATTGTAGCCTGGTAGCATGCAGGAGCTAGCAAAACATCTGCTTAAAACCCTTTGCACTTCCACTTACTGTTGCTCGCATCCTTTGATGTCGCTCATTCAAGAGGCGTTAGCAAGCTGACAAAGGCTGCAGGAAGACTCAATAGTCACTGCTCCTGATGTTCCAATCTGTCCCATTCAATATATAGAGAAATGTTCAGCACTGACGTCTAGGTCATCAGGCCTCCTTCTACTGAATAGGACAGTCTAACCCCTGATTTTAGATAGCATCGACTTTTCTTTGTTCTTTATCTCCAAGTCCATGGATAATGTATGTGCAGACTGAATGTTAAAAGGTATGACCAATTATCAGTGCAGTCATCAATACCTACCTCAAGACTTGCTTCCTATCAAATCAGCCAATGTGCTCGGAGCTTCCTGTGGCAGACGAATGTATCAGGTTTCCATAGAAACTAAATCAACAAATAGCTTCAGCAGCATCTGTTTCTGGATTAGCCAATGTCAGCTAGCAGAAGGTTAGGATTTAAGAGAACTGGAGCATTGAAATGTTCCCCCCACACCTTATGCTGCATTTTATGGTTAGTAATGATTCCCAAATAAAAAAGTCAGAGGTTTGCTGGTCTACTTGCGTGTTGTGTGCGAATGGAGAATTAGTAGGATTCCATGGCAACAGACAATCTGGAGTTTCAGACCCTGCTATATACCCAAAGGTCATGTGGGCAGTATACTTTCTGATATTTGCATCATTTGCTTTGCATCAATAACTAGTCATGATGGACTCGTTGAAAGTATCTCTGCTAACAGGGCCCATTAAATATACAGCTATTATCTCACCATCAGTCCTCAACATTCTAAACGCACTGATATGAAAGATATTTCTTGTTGACTTTTAGGAAATTTTAGGAATATTCTGGGTAATAAAAAGGCACAGAATTGATCAACAACAAAAGATAAAAGAGAAGCTACATAAAAGAAAGATGGCATATCCAATCGTATTAAGCACAATAGTAGATTCAGGTTTTCCTGATCATGATACTAGAATTAAAAACGTCTAGCTGTCAAACATTTCTATTGATCAATAGGAGCCCCCCCCCAAAAAAATGCTTTTTTTACGGGCCTATTGGTACACCTATTAAACCTACATCTAAATTCTTTTAAATCACAAGTGTTCTCTGAAGAATTTTTTTCCAGCTGGGTGGGCCGCCCGGCTAAAAGACCCTAGGGAGAACACTGCACTGTACAACAAACCTTAAAGGGCATCTATACCGAAAACCCCATGTTTCTTTAGATATCCAATCTAAAACTTCTTATATTTCAGCTGTCAATCAAGTTCCTTGCTCTCAGTAGTTTTACTGTAGCTGGAATGGTGACAGAGTTTGGAATGCTGTATGCAGGCTTGACAGTTGGTTTGTGGGGAAAAAGTCAGGTCAGATGGAAATGGGAGTGGTTAAAAGAGGGAGGGGGGACACTGCTCCTAATTTTTCTGCCACACACATGTCCAATACCCAGCTTTACTACGAAGAATAACTGCCTTATTTTTAATTAAGTTTATGATTTTTGTGTTTAGTTTTTAAAGAAACACACACACTGAAACCAAAAAAACAACTTAGACTTATCTACTTATGTAACCTTTCATTTTTCAACATATGATCACTTATTAGTATTTAAAATTCACTATAGTGACAGGTTGAAAACGTGTGTGTGTGGGGGGGGGGTTTCAACGATTTGAAAATAACTATCTGGACAACAATAATGGAATTTTTATACAACACCTAAATCTGATGGAATGCAGTAATGTTCTAGCAGTAATATTTTTTCCTTTCATATCTACTTCTGTTCTACCAAATATTTACTGTAGCTTCATCTGAATGGTGACTTTTCAAACCTATTATTTCTTTAGAACTAAATATCCATCTAATTTCTTCAAATAAAATGTAACAGAATCTTTGTGGAAATGTGCAGTACACAGATAAGATAGTGGCTTTCTGATTGTAATACTTAGGCCTGGGTAAAAAGCAGTAAACTACCTTTAAATGTCTCTTCAGTGAAACATTCAAAAGCTGAAATGTTACTTTATCAGGCAATGCAGTAATATATCCTTGTGGTTTTTTTATTATTGGGATTTTTTAGGTACTAATATGAAATTTCCCCATGAAATAGACTTCCTTAAAGGAGAACTAAACTTTTTTTTAATCCTAACGTGAAAGCTTTTCTACCCAGAACACCTGTACATGGTAAGATAGTAAATTAACAAAATTTATGTATGTGCAGGAAGTATACGGTATTCTGTAACTAAGAAGGCTTTCATGTTGTTCCGAGTACAACTCACAGCGCATGTAGTCTTTAAAGTGCCTTGTAAGCATGCACATCTATTAACGATGCCCCATAACCCCATTACTCACTGTCTCAATACACAGACTATTTTCTATACAGATGTCTCCACATCAGTAAGGAAGCCCCAGCTGTTTATTTTCCAGCCAGTGAAAGGTCTTGCGAAAGGAACATTTCTTTAATCTTCGTTCCTGACTCCACAGAAATAGTTTGATGAACAGAAAAGTCATAGCTCCTTAACCTCCTGGACTTCAATTAATGCATTAAAGGACAACTATACTGTAAAAATTAACTTTTTAAAAATGAAAAGCACCAGAGGCAAGGAGATAGAATTGATTATTCCCCTGTTTTGTTGAGGAGCTACAGCAGATACAGTTTTTATCTGCCAGGTTATGTCCCTGGGCCATTCTATATTAAAGATGGTGCTGATGCATTCAGGAAAACTGTAAGAAGCAGTTTATCTTCGTCCTGCTGCACCTCATAGAAAGGATATTGGGAGGTAAAAAGTACCAATCCTACCTCCCTGCCTCAGGTACTTTTTATTGCAACTGTTTTTGAAAAAAACTTTATATGCATTATAGTTTCCCTTTAAAGGAATAGTTCACTTTTCCAGTAAACTATTCCTTTAAGTCTGTCCTTCTAATAATGACCATTAAAAGTAACCAGGATGAGGGCCTAAACTGCTAAGTCTTTACATAGCCATGTGTGACCTTATTAGGAGATTATGATCATTAAAGGTGTCCACCCCTCTATACAAAAAAACATTACCTGCTTCAAAACCCCCCAAAAGCAGGACTTCGTTAAGTTTAAAATGACCAATTCCGCACCCACACTGAGCTATTATACTTATAAGCTCCAGGGTAAGGCAGTCAGTGTCGGCCATGACAGTGGCGTCACAGCCAATCACTGACTGCAATTCCCGCAGCAGTCTCCACTGCGGCTGCGCAAGAACAGAAAAAAAACATAGCAGTCTCAGTGGACACAGAGTGAGCGACGTTGGAGCGAGTGGCTTGTAAGTATAATAGCTGTGTCTGGGAGCGGAATTGCTCATTTTCAACTGAAAAAAGTCCTGCTTTTGGGGCGTTTTGAAGCAGGTAACGGTTTTTGTATAGAGGGGTGGACATTCCCTTTAACAGGTATTTATATGGCTATACCAGAGGTGCCCTACATCAAAACCACTGCATCCATTCCAACTGCGCAATGGGCAGAGTTGGGGACATGAGTAGGTGGAGATTGATTGTGTGAGTAATATGGCTTACCTGTAAGTCATTTTAAAAAACTTGATTTTCTGAAGAAAATCAGCACTAAATAAAACTGCTTATATATTATACAAGATACAGGGATATGTAAGCATTCCATTAAAATATAATCATATTATTTCAAATATTGGTGCATCATTTCCCCATAACATGTTGCCTGTTCTGGCAGTAAACCCTCTGATTTAAAATGCAGTATCGCTTACAGTGGCGTAACTAGGAATCACTGGACCCCCAGCAAAACTATAATGGGGCCCCTATGCGTGCATCATCCACAGTGATTTTCTATTTGAAAAATAGGAAGATGGTTCCCCCTTGGCTCCCAGGCCCCTCTGGTAGTTACGCCTTTGTTTGCCCCCAAATAAATAAATAAATATATATATATATTTTTTTTTACTCAATTAAAGTAAGCCCCACCCACTCCAGAGTTATGATCCAAAAGTTCTCCTATACTCTACACAACTCTTGCTGCTTCTGTCTGCACTTAATCAAGACTATGATACTGAATGCACATGCTGAAGCTTGTAGACAGGGGGCGGACATGGTGACCTAGGGAGAGAAGAGAATTTGCTGGGGTGATGCAGGTTACAAGGGACAGTACAATAACAGTGTAGTAATTGGGGCTTAATTAAATTGAGCAGAAGGTTAGACGTTTTCTATTTTGAGGCTGGACATGCCCTGAAAAATCAACCAAATTTCCTTATTCTATCTGTCAGGGATAACCCCACTGCACAAAAGCAAAATATCCTTTTTTAAAGGGCAAAAAGAGAGTTGACGATGGGGGCCTGTTTTGTGCACAGATCATTCAATTTCTGCCTCAAGCATGTGCAGTCAGTCGTACCTTGCCTGATAATATCTTAGTTATCATGTGTCAGCGTTTAGGGCACTGCTCAGCAGAGATAACTATTTCAGTGGTGCAAGCATGAGTCACCAACTGACAGCATAATTTATGACAGCATGCAGCCTAAACAACAGGATTAGTGATGCACCATTTACCTGGAACAATAGGTATGGATTTGTTAAATAAAGATATTAAAGGAATACATGTTTTATAATTTGCAAATATCTCTTTACCAAAGAATTAAAAAAAACAAATGTTAATGTGGCACATACTGCTTCAGTTTTACATTCCGGAAGTATGATTTGATTTAAAGGGCATGTTCACCTCCCACACAAATGTTTATATTTCAAGTAATCACACCCCCCCATCCCAATATTTACCTTTCTAAGTGACTGCTCTGGACACTCAACACTCTCTGAATACTGGTGCACTACTTGCCTGCTTTATGGCTGCTCAAGCTCACCTAGAGCTCACAAAGCCATAAAGAAGTCAGAAGATAGCAGCAAGGGACTGGAGTTCAATGTAAGATATCTGGACTCAGGAGTGCCCAAAAATTAGGTTGGGGGGGGCTGGACATGCCCAAAAGTACAAAAGATCAACAGCTCCCTTATCTATTTCCGATTGGGGAATCATTGATTGTTTGTATCATCAGAACCACTTGTTATTTTTCTCCATAAACTCTTCACACTTGGCAAAAGACAGACTAAAAGGAAAGAACAGTCAAGTATCAGTGGTGGCCAACACATGGACCACTATAAATTATTATATAAATTAGAGGTGGGTGTGCTCAAGTTGAAATGGGTGGAGCTACAAATATAGCCAATTCCTTTGCAAAGTGCTACTTATGCATCCCTCACAGAGCCCCAGTTTGGGCACCCCTGGTATACAAAATGCTTTAGTTATCAACTAAACGTAATGAATTGTTTTTATATTTAAGATTCATCTCTTTTTAAATTGTCATATGAACATTACCATCTACAACAGTGTTTTTCGACCCCTAAGAAAACGTTAAGGGAACTGTACAGATCCCCCTTGTGTTGAATTGGAGTGCATTTTATTTTATTATAGATGTCTGTATTGATCTCTCAGTTATATCATTATATGTTGTATTTTAATGAATGGGAAAGAAAACAACTAATTTTTATCTAGAGGTTCCCAGAGACACGAAAATAGTTTCAAGGGTTCCGCAAAGATAACAAGGATTAGAAACAGACATTAAAGGAGAACTATACTTTAATACTTACCTCCCCCTTGCTCCAAACCACTAGCCTTCCCTGCTAGTGGGGAGCAGGTCCAGCAACCGCATGGGGGGGTGGGCAGTGATTCCTAGTTACACAACTGCTCTGGGTTTTTCTTAGAAAGCAATGTTACTTACCTAAAGTTTTCTTTGGTGATCAGGTCCTCCTTGCAAAGTGTGTCTTCCTACAGGCTCCATTGTGAAGCCAGTAGAGTGAAGTATTGCTGCTTATTTATGGTCCTCAAGCTAAGTAAAATCAATAGAAAGAAGAAGATGAGCTGGGGGGTAATTTAAAGGGCAACAGTGGTTTCCAAACAAATTAAGGTTAAATTAAAATGAGCCCTGGGTCACATCTCTGAGTGCAGCCTGCGAGAATTTTAATAATATTGGGATAAATGTTTAAATTTCCAGCTTCAAGTAGCTTGAAAGACATTACCTGAACCTCTGATCCTCCTCTGTCCTCTAGAGCACACTTATTTAAGACTTAAAGGATAACTATACTCTAAAATGTAACTTTTTAAAAATGTAAATTACCTGGGGATGGAAGGTAGGATTGATTATTCCTACCTCACAATGTCATTTTGTTAAAGGGCATGCCCAGCCCCAACCGCTATAAAATAAATTTAAGAAAGTGCCCTGATGTTTACAAACCTTCCCTCTCTCCTCCGACGCCCGGCCTTCTGCTTGCAAGATAATGCAAGCAGGGGGCAGGACTGGCAGCCGCGTCCGTGATTGGCTGAGAGGCAGCTAATCATGGACGCGGCTGCCGGCTTCTCAGAATGCCAGGGGAGAGAGGGAAGGTAAGTAGAGTTCGGGGGTCTTTCTTAAAATTATTTTTTAGCGGTTGGGGCTGGGGGAAGATATACTAATATATGGGCAAGGGGTTTAATGGTACGGGGAGGGATCGCAAAACGGGAGGGAGGGGGAGGAGAAGGGCTGCAGTACGCATGCCAAACTTCTCCCAGAGGCCAGATAGGAGGCAGAGTCCTATATGGACTCTGCTATCCTCCTGGTGGGCAGTTTTTGGGACTTTGTGGGGGGGGGGCTACAGGAGAACCTTATGGAGCTGGGATGTGAGGTAAGGATTTTATTACACTACATGGTGGGGCCATTAGTGGGGGGGATTATAGTTTTGGGGGTGGACATGCCCTTTAAAGAGCTACAGCACTAACAGTTTTAGCTCGCCAGGTGAGTCATTGACTAATCCTTTATTAAAGATAGTGCTGAAACCAGAAGGAAGACTGAAAATTGTATTTTAAAAAAAACTTTATACACACAATAGTTATCCTTTATTTTTATTTTTTTTATGTCTGTGCAGATCATTCTGTCTTTGCCTGCATTAAAAGGCTTCCAATCAACTGTCAATGCTGAAAGAGGCTGATCACATGACTACAAGCTGGTCACTTGCGTACACACTGTGTTCAGGAAGTTATAATGCTGAAACTTTCCAGCAGTAACTTCTCACAATTTTATTTAGAAATGTAATTAAGGGTTCATTTCGAAAGTATGGTGGAATGTTTTTTGTTTAATCTAGAAAATGAAGAATTCTTATTACATAGGAAAGGGAGATGAACTACTAAGGCATTTGATTCATAGACTTTATAATAAGTTTCTATGCTGTAATACAGGATTTTTTTTTTAATACTTCTATGGGAATGAATTATATATATATATAAATACGATGTGCATAATATATGTATATAATATATTAAAAACTGATATATATGAAAAATATTGAAAACTTTAATATATAACAAAGTGCTATGTGCTATATAAATAAAATTATAACAACAATCTGCATAAACCCAATAGGGCTAGGCATAAAATAATTTTAAAATTAATAGATATTATGTCTCGTAAGGACCAACACTGGTCAAGGTTAAACAAAGTTAGTCCTACAAGAATCTATGATAGTAACTAGAATATTGCAACTAATTGTTATGCACTAGAATAAATAATGTGTGTATAAGTAAAAATATAGTATATACTATACAATAATACTCATAAGTAAGTTATAATCTTACAAAGGTTATTTCAAATCCTCATATGTAAAACGAAATACTATTTCTGATACCAGGCACATCAGATGAATACATAACATGTGTTTTCTTATATTTCCAAACTCCTACGTATATCTCTTAGGTGTCCGACTAAATATACTTTAAATTCATACAAAACAGGCTATATCAAAAATGGAGTTTAACCCATTAGGGGTCCGTGTTCCCAGTCTAAAGATCCATTTGACCTCTGCTTTTCGTTGGGGGGCTATTCTGTCTCCCTTCCTTTTCTTAATGGGTATCCACTGTAGTACCTGTACAGTTACATATATATATCTTAGTGGATATGGTATGGTATCAGAAATAGTGGTATGGTATCAGAAATAGTATTTCGTTTTACATATGAGGATTTGAAATAACCTTTGTAAGATTATAACTTACTTATGAGTATTATTGTATAGTATATACTATATTTTTACTTATACACACATTATTTATTCTAGTGCATAACAATTAGTTGCAATATTCTAGTTACTATCATAGATTCTTGTAGGACTAACTTTGTTTAACCTTGACCAGTGTTGGTCCTTACGAGACATAATATCTATTAATTTTAAAATTATTTTATGCCTAGCCCTATTGGGTTTATGCAGATTGTTGTTATAATTTTATTTATATAGCACATAGCACTTTGTTATATATTAAAGTTTTCAATATTTTTCATATATATCAGTTTTTAATATATTATATACATATATTATGCACATCGTATTTATATATATATATAATTCATTCCCATAGAAGTATTAAAGGGTATCTCCACTGAAAAATATGACATTGGCTAATATAGCAGATTATATTAACATTAACTCATACCCGGAATTTCAGCTTAATCTGTGCCATATTTCTTCCGATCTGCTGCTTCTGCTGCCTAAACACTGTACAGCCATCTGATCCCCCTCTTTGACATGCCCGCCTGCCTCTTAATCGCCCGACGCGCGCACTCCCGTTGGACATGCGCGCTAAGTCATTTCCTCAGTCGGGACACGCTAACCCTGCTAACTACTGCCGAAGCCAATGGGAACATTAGCGTAGTGTTCCCATGGCTACCAGCACTATCAGAGCCGCACGCAACAAGCACACTGGATCTTATGTTCTGTTAACCCCACCCAGCTAGTAGAAGGTCTGCTGTCCCTACTCTCAATATCACGGAGCTTTCCAGTTCACCCCCCTCAGTGATGACAGCCCCCCTTCTGTTACCTCCCCCCCTCTGCCTTGTAGAGGGTCTGCTGTACCTACTTCAGTGTCACGGAGCTTTCCGGTTCACCCCCCTCAGTGGTGGGACCGGATGGAATACATCCTCGGATCTTAAGAGAGCTTAGTTCAGTCTTAGTTACCACTCTTTCTTATCTTTTCAGAATCACTTTTGTCTGGTGATGTGCCGCTGGAACAAAAAAAAAAGCTAATGTAATACTGATATTCAAAAAAGGTAGTCGTTCCCAACCTGGAAACTATAGACCTGTAAGCCTAGCATCGGTGGTAGGGAAGGTGATGGAAACTTTTTTACGGGATCATATCCTTGACTTTGTCTCCAGAACTGATCATAGTAGTAGTAGTCAGCATGGATTTATGAGAAATAGAAATATACTCCCTCTTTCCAAGGCACTGGTAAAGTCTCATTTGGAATATGCGGTGCAGTTTTGGAATTCCTATATACATAAGTGACATCTTGGAAATGGAAGCAGTTCAGAGAAGGGCAACTAAAATAATAAAGGGAATGGAGAGGCTTGATTATGCAGGCTGCCCATCACAGTCGCAGAAACGAGGCAGAACTTCTCCTGGCTTCTGCAATGAACAGAAGTGATTTTTGTCAAAACAAAAGGTAGGAGGGGGGGGTTGGGGAACGTGAACTTTCATATAGAGAAAGAAAAAAAAAACGATTTTCCACATGGAGATACCCTCTTAATTCTGTCCTTCTAATAATGAACCATAACAGTAACCAGGATGAGTTGGCCTAAACCTGCTAAGTCTTTACATAGCATTCTGTGACCTTATTAGGAGATTATGATCATTAAAGGTGTCCACCCCTCTATACAAAAAACACTTACCTGCTTCAAACCCCCCCAAAAGCCAGACTTCGTTAAGTTTAAAATGACCAATTCCGCCACCACACTGGCTATTATCTTAAAGTCTCCAGGGTAAGGCAGTCAGATGTCGGCCATGACGTGGGCGTCACAGCCAATCACTGACTGCCACTCCCCAGCGTCCCACTCGGCTGCGCAAGAACAAAAAAAAACATAGCATCCTCAGTGGACACAGAGTGAGCGACGTGGAGCGAGTGGCTTGGTAAGTATATAGCTGTGTCTGGACGGAATTGCTCATTTTCACTGAAAAAAAAAGTCCTGCTTTTTGGCGTTTTGAGCAGTTACGGTTTTTTTGTATAGAGGGGTGGACATTCCTTTAACAGGTATTTATATATGCTATACCGAGGTGCCCTACTTCAAAACCACTGCATCCATTCCAACTGCGCAATGGGCAGATTGGGGACATGAGTAGGTGGAGATTGATTGTGTGAGTAACTCATGGCTTACCTGTAAGTCATTTTAAAAACTTGATTTTCTGAAGAAAAATCACACTAAATAAAACTGCTATATATATACAAGATACAGGATATGTTAGCATTCCTTAAATAAATAATATTATTTCAATATTGGTGCATCATTTCCCCATAACATGTTGCCTGTTTCTGGCAGTAAACCAACCCTCTGATTTAAATGCAGTATCGCTTACGTGGCTAAACTAGAATCACTGGACCCCCAGCAAAACTTAATGGGGCCCCTATGCGTCATCATCCACAGTGATTTTCTATTGAAAAATAGGAAGATGGTTCCCCCTTGGCTCCCAGGCCCCTCTGGTAGTTACGCCTTGTTTTTGCCCCCAATAAAATAAATAAATATATATATATATTTTTTTTTACTCAATTAAGTAAGCCCACCCACTCCAGAGTTTTGATCCAAAAGTTCTCCTATACTCTACACAACTCTTGTCTGCTTCTGTCTGCACTTAATCAAGACTGATACTGAATGCACATGCTTGAAGCTTGTTAGACAGGGGCGGAACATTGGTGACCTAGGGAGCAAGAATTTGCTGGGGTGATGCAGGTTACAGGGACAGTACAATAACGTGTAGTAATTGGGGCTTATTAAATTGAGCAGAAGGTTCGAGACGTTTTTCTATTTTGAGGCTGACATTGCCCTGAAAATCAAACCAAATTTCCTTTGCTATCTGTCATGGATAACCCCACCTGCACAAAAGCAAAATCCTTTTTTAAAGGCAAAAAA
Organism: Hymenochirus boettgeri; assembly: GCA_019447015.1. Lineage (NCBI taxonomy): Eukaryota > Metazoa > Chordata > Amphibia > Anura > Pipidae > Hymenochirus > Hymenochirus boettgeri. The sequence goes on along the minus strand of CM033470.1, from coordinate 289,064,822 downwards.
GAGTTGAACGATGGGGGCCTGTTTTGTGCACAAGATCATTCAATTCTGCCTCAAGCATGTGCAGTCAGTCGTACCTTGCCTGATAATTCTTAGTTATCATTGGTCAGCGTTTAGGGCACTGCTCATCAGCAGATAAACTATTTCAGTGTGCAAGCTGATTCACCAACTGACACATAATTTATGACAGCATGCAGCCTAACAACAGGATTAGTGATGCAACCATTTACCTGGACATGGTTATGGATTTGTTAAATAAAGATTAAAGGAATACATGTTTTATAATTTGCAAATATCCTCTTTACCAAAGAATTAAAAAAACAAAATGTTAATGTGGCACATACTGCTTCAGTTTTACATTCCGGAAGTATGATTTGAATTAAAGGGCATGTTCCCTCCCACACAATGTGTTTATATTTCAAGTAATACACCCCCCCCCCATCCCAATATTTACCTTTCTAAGTGACTGCTCTGGACACTCAACACTCTCTGAATACTGGTGCACTACATGCCTGCTTTATGGCTGCTCAGCTCACCAGAGTTCACAAAGCCATAAAGAAGTCAGAATATAGCCAAGGGACTGGAGTTCAATGTAAGATATCTGGACTCAGGAGTGCCCCAAAAATTAGGTTGGGGGGGGGGGCTGTGACATGCCCAAAGTACAAAAACAAGTCTATCTTTTCCGATGGGGAATCATTGATTGTTTGTATCATCAGAACCACTGTTATTTTTCTCCATAAACTCTTCAACACTTGGCAAAAGACACCTAAAAGGAAAGAACAGTCAAGTATCAGTGGTGCCAACACATGGACCACTATAAATTATTATATAAATTAGAGGTGGGTGGTGCTCAATTTGAAATGGTGGAGCTACAAATATAGCCAATTCCTTTGCAAGTGCTCCTTATGCATCCCTCACAGAGCCCCAGTTTGGGCACCCCTGGTATACAAATGCTTAGTTATCAACTAAACGTCATGAATGTTTTATATTTTAAGATTCATCTCTTTTTAAATTGTCATATGAACATTACCATCTACAACAGTGTTTTTCGACCCCTAAGAAAACGTTTAAGGGAACTGTACAAGATCCCCCCTTGTGTTGAATTGGAGTGCATTTTATTTTTTATAGATGTCTGTATTGATCTCTCAGTTATATCATTATAATGATGTATTTTAATGAATGGGAAGAAAAAACTTAATTTTTATCTTAGTTCCCAGAGACACTAAAATAGTTTCAAGGGTTCCGCAAAGATAACAGATTAGAAAAGCAGACATTAAAGGAGAACTATACTTTAATACTTACTCCCCCTTGCTCCAACCACTAGCCTTCCCTCTCGTGTAACTACCAGGAGCAGTCCAGCAACCGCATGGGGGGGTGGGCAGTTGATTCCTAGTTACACACTGCTCTGGGTTTTTTTCTTAGAAGCAATGTTACTTACCTAAAGTTTTCTTTGGTATCAGGTTCCTCCTTGCAAGTGTGTCTTCCTACAGGCTCATTGTGAAGCCAGTAAGTGAAGTATTGCTGCTTTTTATGGTCCTCAAGCTAAGTAAAATCAATAGAAAGAAGAAGATGAGGCTGGGGGGTAATTTAAGGGCACAGTGGTTTCCAAACCAAATTAGGTAAATTAAAATGAGCCCTGGGTCACATCTCTGAGTGCAGCCTGCAGAATTTTAATAATATGGGATAAATGTTTTAAATTTCCAGCTTCAAGTACTGAAAGACATTACCTGAACCTCTGATCCTCTCTGTCCTCTAGAGCACACTTATTTAAAGGGCAATCTATAGTGAAAAAAAAAAACACTTGCACTTTGCAAAGTTAAATTCATGTACTCTGTGCTGCCTTAATCCTTAATTTCTGTCACTGACTCTGTTTAACACGGTGTCAGATCGATTGCAGCATTCCCCCCTTCTCCCTCCCCTCGTTACCTCCCCATGTCTTCAGCTCTCCGGGCTAACCGACAAGCTTTTATGTGGCAGTAGATTAAAGTTCAACATCCCTGAAAAAAAACCACCCACGCACAGTGGCCAATAGAAAGAAGCTGTCTGGAGACACGGAAGAAGGAGATCAGTACAGTTACGATCTCTCACTTTGTGACATCATCAATGCATTTAAAGCTATTAAGAAAAGGGGGGGTCAAGCGCAGCCTTATAATCTAACATCTATCTACCTTTCTCCCCCTGCTATGCTGTTATCTCTATGTTATTAAGAGAGCAGGAGGGGGGATCAAGTCACAGGATTTGATTCCAGTCCAATCGAGTAGAGGAAAATGCAATCACGTATTCTTCTAACTGGTGTATCTCAGGACAGAGAGGGAATCTGCCACAAGTGAAGACAACTCTGGGGGTTTTGTAGGGAATTATAGAACACATGGAAAAGAAAGAAAAAAAAGTTAATTTTTCCCACTATAGATGCCCTTTAAAGACTTAAAGGATAACTATACTCTAAATGTAACTTTTTAAAATTAATTACACCTGGGGATGGAAGGTAGGAATTGATTTTCCACCTCCACAATGTCATTTTGTTAAAGGGCATGCCCAGCCCCAACCGCTCTAAATAAATTTAAAAGGCCCTGATGTTTACAACCTTCCCCCTCTCTCCCCCTCCGACGCCCGCCTTCTGCTTGCAAGATAATGCAGCAGGGGGCAGGACCGGGCCAGCCCCGCGTCCGTGATTGGCTGAGAGGGCGCTAATCAGGACGCGGCTGCCGGCTTCTCCAGAATGCCAAGGGGAGAGGAGGGAAGGTAGTAGAAGTTCGGGGTCTTTCTTAAAATTATTTTTTAGCGGTTGGGGCTGGGGGAAATTATACTAATATATGGGCAAGGGTTTTTAATGGACTGTGAGGGATCGCAAAACGGAGGGAGGGTGAGGAGAGAGGGCTGCAGTAACGCATGCCAAACTTCTCCTCCCATAGGCCAATAGGAGGCCAGTCCCTATATGGACTCTGCTTATCCTCTGGTGGCATTTTTTTTTTGGGACTTTGTGGGGGTGGGGCTACGGAGAAACCTATGGACTGGGATTGAGTAACGATTTTATTAACACACTACATGGTGGGGCCATTATGGGGGGGATTATAGTTTTGGGTTGGACATGCCCTTTAAAGAGCTACAGCACTAAAGTTTAGCTCGCCAGGTTGAGTCATTGACTAATCCTTTATTAAAGATAGTGCTGAAACCAGAAGGAAGACTGAAATTGTATTTTAAAAAAACTTTATACACACAATAGTTATCCTTTATTTTTTTTTTTTATGTCTGTGCAGATCATTCTGTTTTTGCCTGCATTAAAAGGCTTCCAATCAAACTGTCAATTGCTGAAAGAGGCTGATCACAACTACAAGCTGGTCACTTGCGTACACACGTGTTCAGGAAGTTATAATGCTGGAAACTTTCCCCAGCAGTAACTTCCTCACCATTTTATTAGAAATGTAATTAAGGGTCATTTCGAAAGTATGGTGGAATGTTTTTGTTTAATCTAAATGAAGAATTCTTATTACTAGGAAAGGGAGATGAAATACTAAGGCATTTGATTCATAGACTTTATAATAAGTTTCTATGCTGTAATACAGGATTTTTTTTGTACCAGCTTAACTGTCACAACACAGTTTTATTATAATAAGGCAGCTAAAACTTAAGGGAGGGGCAAATCATTTTAAATAGTACAGCGGTAGTTGGAAAGATTAGGGGGTGATTCAGTATGCCAAAATCTGTCAAAAACACACGATAATTCAGGTTAACGTGGGTTTTAGACAGATTTTAGAGCACAGTCGCCATTTCCGAATGTTTTGGAATTAGTGCTGTGCTACCGATCCAAAACCCCTTTCGTTACATTTTGAGCTACCTCATAGCAGAAAACTTAACTAGTAACATAGTAATTGATGTTGAATAAAATACATCGTCCATCAAGTCCACACCTTTTCACCCCCCTTTTTAACCCTACCTTAGGGCTAGGCCACACTGCTGCGTTTTTTTTTTGCGCTTGCGTTTTAAAAATCATTGAAAACGCGTCAACGCAAAAAAAAACGCATGTTTTTCGGTGCGTTGCGATTGCGTTTTGCATTTTTAATCGCAATCGCATTCGTTTCCTATACTTATTGAAGAATCGCAAACCAAAAAAAATCGCACATGCGTTGCAGTGTGGCCGTGCCCTTACATTGATCAGAGGAAGGCAAAAAAAAACGTTTAACAAAAAGAGGGGGGGGCCCTGACTCCAAATGCAATAAAAAGTATCCCTGTACCAACCAGAACTACAGTATATATATTAATACCAGTAATTCTCAATATTATATATATCCCCTACCACCATAACTACAGTATATGTATAATACCAGTAATTCTGAATATTATATAGATCCCTTACCACCACAAACACAGTTATGTATAATACCAATAATTTTCAATATAATAGTACCCCGTTCCAACCAGAACTACAATATATGTATTAATACCAGTAATTCTCAATATTTATAGTATCCCTGTTCAACCAGAACTACAGTATATGTAATTAAACCAGTATTCTCAATATATATAGTATCCCCGTACCAGCCAGAACTACAGTATATGTATTAATACCAATAATCTCATATTTATAGTATCCCTGTACAACCAGAACTAACATATATGTATTAATACCAGTAATTCTCAGTATTATATAGTATCCCTGTACCAACCAGAACGACAGTATATGTATTAATACCAGTAATTCTCAATATTATATAGTATCCCCGTACCAACCATAACTACAAGTATATGTATAATACCAGTAATTCTCAATATTATATAGTAATCCCTGTACCAACCAGAACTACAGATTATATTAAATACCAGTAATTCGAATATTATATAGTATCCCTGTACCAACCACAACTACAGTATATGTATTAATACCAATAATTCTAAATATTATATAGTATCCCGTACCAACCAGAACTACAATATATGTATTAATACCAGTAATTCTCAATATTATATAGTATCCCTGTACAACCAGAACTACAGTATATGTATTAATACCAGTAATTCTCATATTATATAGTATCCCCATACCAACCAGAACTACAGAATATGTATTAATACCAGTAATTCTCATATTATTATTTATCCCCATACCAACCAGAACTACAGAATATGTATTAATACCAGTAATTCTCAATATTTATAGTATCCCTGTACAACCAAACTACAGTATATGTATTAATACCAGTAATTCTCAGTATTATATAGTATCCCTGTACCAACCAGAACTACAGTTTATATATAATACCAGTAATTCTGAATATTAATATAGTATCCTGTACCAACCACAAACTACAGTATAGTATTAATACCAATAATTCTCAATAGTATATAGTATCCCTGTACAACCAGACTACAGTATATGTATTAATCCAGTAATTCTCAATATTATTAGTATCCCGTACCAACCAGACACTACAGAATAGTATTAATACCAGTAATTCTCAATATTATATAGTATCCGTACTCTCCCGTCCCAACCAGAACTACAGTAGATGTATTATACAGTAAATCTCAATTATTATATACTATCCCCGTACCAACCAAAACTACTGTAAACATATTAAGGGCATCTAAGTGAAAAAAACACATTGCCCCTTTGCAGTTAAATTCATGTACTCTGTGCTGCCTTATTCTATCTCATCTGGCGTTACTTTGTTAACCATGGTGTCAGATCTCTGTGCGCACTCCCCCTCCTTCCCCCTCCCCTCTGTTACCTCCTCATGTCTCAACTCGGCTAACCGACAAGCTATCATGTGCAGTAGGAGTTGAAAGTTCACATCCTGAAAAACACACCCACGCACAGTGGCCAATAGAAAGCAAGTTGTCCTAGAGACATGAAGAAGAAGGAGAACATTACAGTTTACGATCTCTCACTTTGGACCCATCATCAATCAGTGAAAGCTATAAGAAGTGGGTCAAGTGCAGCCTTATATCTACCATCAAAGCTACCTCTCTCCCCCTGCTAATGCTCTTATCTCTATGTTTATTACAGAGCAGGGAGGAGGGATTACGTCACAGGAATTTGATTGACAGTCCAAGTAGGAGTAGAGGAATGCAATCAGTATTCTTTTAACGGGTGTATCTCAGAACAGAAAGGGAATCTGAAAAAAAGTGAATACACTCTGGGGGTTGTGAGGAATTATAGTACAACTGGAAAAAAGAAAAAAAAAGTTAATTTTCCCACTATAGATGCCCTTTAATACCAGTATCTCAATATTTTTGTAGTTTTAGAAACTTATCCAGCCCACTTTAAAGCTATCCCATGAACTTGCGCCATTACCACATCTGCTGGAAGACAGTTTCAGCGTTCTCACTGTAAAGAACCTTTCCTAACCTAAGATGAAACTTCTTTTCTTCCAACCTTAAAGGTGTCCATGTGTCCTCTCATATGACCGATTAGTGAACATGCACCAGAGAGTTTATTGTAGGCCCATTAAAGGAACACTAAACCCAAAAAATTAACTAAGTGGCATCGTTTCTATTATTCACAGGGAGGTGAGAACGCTTATTCTCACCTCCCTGTGATAAAGGACGATCGGGGGCCTGGAACTACCTTACACGCGCTCCACCGCACGCCGCTCCTGCTCTAAACAGCTGTTCTGTCCCGATCGCGCGCCCTATCTTTTGAATTGGCGCGCTCATCGCAACAAGATAGGGCGCGTGTCGGGACAGAGCGGCTGTTAGAGCAGGAGCGGCTGCGAGTGGAGCGGCGTGTAAGGTAAGTTCCAGGTCCCCCGATCGTCCTATTATTCACAGGGAGGTGAGAATAAGCGTTCTCACCTCCCTGTAAATAATAGAAACGGATGGCACTTAGTTTATTTTTTATTTAATATGAGTTTAGTGTTCCTTTAATATATTTATTAAAGTGACAATTTCCCCCATGCAAACGCCGCTTTCTCTAAGTTACCACAGCCCCTAGACTTTCTAATTCTACCTGCATAATCAGCTCTCTGGTGACAGCCCCCCCTCTGTTAAACTCGCCCCCTCTGTCTGTAGAGGGTCTGCTGCTCCTACTCAGTGTCCACGGAGCTTTCCGGTTCACCCCATTCAGTGGTGACGCCCCCCTCTGTTACTCCCCCCCTTGCCTTGTAGAGGGTCTCTGCTCCTACTTCGTGTCACGGAGGCGTGGTCAGGTTCACCCCCCTCAGTGGTGACAGCCCCCCTCTGGAAACTCACCACCTACCTCTGTCTTGTATGTGGTCTGCGTGTCCCCTACACTGTGTCATGTCACGGAGCTTTCCGGTTCACCCCCCTCAGTGGTGACAGCCCCCCTCTGTTAACTCCCCCCCCTGCCTTGTAGAGGGTCTGCTGCTCCTACTTCAGTGTCACGGAGCTTTCAGGTTCACCCCCCTCAGTGGTGACAGCCCCCCCTCTGTTAACTCACCCCCTCTGTCTTGTAGAGGGTCTGCTGTCCCTACTCTGTGTCACTGAGCTTTCCGGTTCACTCGCACATAGCCGAGACACTCCGCCTCGCGTATGTGCATTAACAAAAGCCGCACACATACGCGGAAAGCTCCGTGACACTGAAGTAGGGACAGCAGACCCTCAACAAGGCAGAGGGGGAGAGTTAACAGAGGGGGGCTGTCACCACTGAGAGGGGTGACCCGGAAAGCTCAGTGACACTGAAGTAGGGACAGCAGACCCTCAACAAAGCAGAGGGGGAGAGTTAACAGAGGGGGGGCTGTCACCACTGAGGGGGGTGACCCGGAAAGCTCAGTGACACTAAAGTAGGGACAGCAGACCCTCTACAAGGTAGAGGGGGGGAGTTAACAGAGGGGGGGCTGTCATCACTGAGGGGGGTGAACCGGAAAGCTCAGTGACACTGAGAGTAGGGACAGCAGACCCTCTACAAGGCAGAGGGGGGCTGTCACCACTGAGGGGAGCTGTCACAGAGGGGGGGCTGTCAAAGGGGGGGGCTGTCACAGAGGGGAGGCTGACAGAGGAGGGGACTGTCACAGAGGGGGGGGTCTGTCACAGGGGGGCTGTCAAAAGGGGGGCTGTCACAGAGCGGGGCTGTCATGGGAGGACTGTCACAAAGGGGGGGACTGTCACAGGGGGGGAGGGTTGTCACAGAGGGGGGAATGTCGCAGACCCCCACCCACACACACACACAATTTGGTTCCTATGAATTCCATTACTTTTGAAGTTGATTAAAAAAAAAAAGCAAGTTCTCCTAGCCTTCTTACATAAAGCTGTGTGGCTGAACCTTATAAATCCCCCTCTCTGTCTCTCCCTGCACTATCAGCTGTGATTCCTGTGAATAGATTATAGAGACAGGAAGGAAAGGCTTTGTTTACATCAGGCATCACTGGGGTCAAGTGGGCGTGGCAGAAATCATGAATATGCATGTGATGATGCACATTGATTGACAGCCTGCCCAGCACAGTAGCAGAAACGAGCAGAACTTCTCCTGGCTGCTGCAAAGGAACAGAAGTGATTTTTGAGAAAACAAAAGGTAGGAGGAGGGTTGGGGGAAAGTGAACTTTCATATAGAGAAAGAAAAAAAAAACGATTTTCCATCAGTGGAGATACCCTTTAACATATCTATCTACTTATTCGTCCACTTGTTTATCTATAGGTATCATAGACTTTATAATAAGTTTCTATGCTGTAATACAGGATTTTTTTTGTACCCAGCTTAACTGTACAACACAGTTTTATTATAATAAGGCAGCTAAAATGTAAGGGGAGGGCAAATCATTTTTAAAAATAGTACAGCGGTAGTTGGGTAAGGGGAGGGCAAATCATTTTTAAAAATAGTACAGCGGTAGTTGGAAAGAATTAGGGGGTGATTCAGTATGGCCAAAATCTGTCAAAAACACACGATAATATCAGGTTAACGTGGGTTTTAGACAGATTTTAGAGCACAGCGCCATTTCCGAATGTTTTTGGAATTAGTGCTGTGCTACCGATCCAAAACCCCTTTCGTTACATTTTGAGCTACCTCATAGCGCGAAACTTAACATAGTAACATAGTAATTGATGTTGAATAAAGACATACGTCCATCAAGTCCAACCTTTTCACCCCCCTTTTTAACCCTACCTTAGGGCTAGGCCACACTGCTGCGTTTTTTTTGCGCTTGCGTTTTTAAAAATCATTGAAAACGCGTCAACGCAAAAAAAAACGCATGTTTTTCGGTGCGTTGCGATTGCGTTTTGCATTTTTAATCGCAATCGCATGCGTTTTCCTATACTTATTGAAGAAATCGCAAACGCAAAAAAATCGCACATGCGTTGCAGTGTGGCCGTGCCCTTACAGTTGATCCAGAGGAAGGCAAAAAAAAAACAGTTTAAAAAAAGAGGGGGGGGGATCCCTGACTCCAAATGGCAATAAGAAAGTATCCCTGTACCAACCAGAACTACAGTATATATATTAATACCAGTAATTCTCAATATTATATAGTATCCCCGTACCAACCATAACTACAGTATATGTATTAATACCAGTAATTCTGAATATTATATAGTATCCCTTTACCAACCACAACTACAGTATATGTATTAATACCAATAATTCTCAATATTATATAGTATCCCCGTACCAACCAGAACTACAATATATGTATTAATACCAGTAATTCTCAATATTATATAGTATCCCTGTACAACCAGAAAATACAATATATGTATTATACCAGTAATTCTCAATTATATAGTATCATACAACCAGAACTACAATATATGTATTAATACCAGTAATTCTCATATTATATAGTATCCCTTCAAACAGAACTACAGATATATGTATAATACCAATAATTCTAATATATATAGTATCCCCGTACCAACCAGAACTACAATATATGTATTAATACCAGTAATTCTCAATATATATAGTATCCCTGTACAACCAAACTACAGTATATGTATTAATACCAGTAATTCTCAATATTATATAGTATCCATATACCAACCAAAACTACAGAATATGTATTAATACCATAATTCTAATATTATATAGTATCCCTGTACAACAGCAACTACAGTATATGTATTATACCAGTAATTCTCAATATATATAGTATCCCCGTACAACCAGAACTACAGAAATATGTATTAATACCAGTAATTCTCAATATTAAAGTATCCTGTTACCAACCAGAACTACAGTATATGTATTAATACCAGTAAATCTCAATATTATATACTATCCCCGTACCAACCAGAACTACTGTAAACATATTAAAGGGCATCTATAGTGAAAAAAACACATTGCCCCTTTGCAAAGTTAAATTCATGTACTCTGTGCTGCCTTAAAGGGCATGTCCTCACCAAAACATAATCCCCCCAACTACTGGCCCCACCATGTAGTGTAGTTTAATCCTTATCCTCACATCCCCAACTCCATCTGGTTTCTCCGTAGTCCCCCCCCAAAGTTCCAAAACTGCCCACCAGGAGGCTAGCAGGTCCATATAGGATACTGCCTGCTACCTGGCCTCCCGAGATTCCTGCCATGCGTGCTGCAGCCCTTCTCCCCCCTCCCTCCCCCTCCCTCTCCCTCCGTTTACTATCCCTCCCCTAGACATTAAACCCCCTTAATATTCTGCTCCCCAGTCCCCCAGCCCAACCGCATGTTTTTTAATAAAGCTCCCAAACTCTTACTTACCTCTCCGCTTTCCTCCGCTGGCACTGAATGACCGGCAGCCGTGTCCGTGATGGCTGCCGCTCACCAATCACAGACGCGACTGCCGGTCGTCCCGCCCCTCTGCTTGCATTCTCGAAGCAGGGGCCGGCAGTGCGCGGAGGATCGAGGGAGGTAAGTAAGAGTTGGGGGGCTTTCTGAAAAAAAAAAAATATGCGGTTGGGGCTGGGGGCATGGGGAGCAGCAATATTAAAATTTTTTAGGGGTGGACATAGCCTTTAATTCTATCTCTGGCAGTACTTTGTATAACCATGGTGTCAGATCTCTGTGCAGCACTCCCCCCTTCCCCCTCCCTCTGTGTCTCTCCTCCATGTCTCAACTCCGGCTAACCGACAAGCTTATCATGTGCAGTAGGAGTTGAAAGTTCAACATCCTGAAAAACACACCCACGCACAGTGGCCAATAGAAAGCAAGTTGTCCTAGAGACATGGAAGAAGAAGGAGAACAGTACAGTTTACGATCTCTCACTTTGTGACCCATCATCAATCAGTGAAAGCTATAAAGAAGTGGGGTCAAGTGCAGCCTTATATCTACCATCAAAGCTACCTCTCTCCCCCTGCTAATGCTCTTATCTCTATGTTTATTACAGAGCAGGGAGGAGGGATTACGTCACAGGAATTTGATTGACAGTCCAAGTAGGAGTAGAGGAATGCAATCAAGTATTCTTTTAACGGGTGTATCTCAGAACAGAAAGGGAATCTGAAAAAAGTGAATACACTCTGGGGGTTGTGAGGAATTATAGTACACATGGAAAGAAAGAAAAAAAAAGTTAATTTTCCCACTATAGATGCCCTTTAATACCAGTAATTCTCAATATTTTTTAGTTTTAGAAACTTATCCAGCCCACTTTTAAAGCTATCCCATGAACTTGCCATTACCACATCTGCTGGAAGACAGTTTCAGCGTTCTCACTGTAAAGAAACCTTTCCTAACCTAAAGATGAAACTTCTTTTCTTCCAACCTTAAAGGATGTCCATGTGTCCTCTCATATGACCGATTAGTGAACAATGCACCAGAGAGTTTATTGTATGGCCCATTAAAGGAACACTAAACCCAAAAAATTAACTAAGTGGCATCTGTACACCAGGATGAGTTGTGCGGCCTATGAACGGTTGTCCTAGTTGCTTTTTCCCCTTCCTCTTTCACCCCTTTAGCTCCATTCTGGTGAACCCTTATTAGGAGATTATGATCATTAAAGGTGTCCACCCCTCTATACAAAAAACATTACCTGCTTCAAACCCCCCCAAAACCAGACTTCTTCGTAAGTTAAAATGACCATTCCGCACCACACTGTGCTATTATCTTACGCTCCAGGGTAAGCTCAGTCGTGTCGGCCATGACGGTGGCGCCAGCCAATCACGAACTGCTACTGCCCCCATGCAGTCTCCACTGCGCTGGCGCAAGAACAAAAAAAAACATAGCATCCTCAGTGGCACAGAGATGAGCGACGTTGGAGCGAGTGGCTTGTGAAGTATATATAGCTGTGTCTGGGCGCGAATTGCTCATTTTCAACTGAAAAAGTCCTGCTTTTTGGGGCGTTTTGAGCAGTACGGTTTTTTTGTATAGAGGGGTGGACATTCCCTTTAACAGGTATTTTAATATGCCTATACCATGAGGTGCCCTACTCAAAACCACTTGCATCCATTCCAACTGGCGCAATGGGCAGATTGGGGACATGAGTGGTGGAGATTGATTGTGTGAGTAATATGGCTTACCTGTAAGTCATTTTAAAAACTTGATTTTCTGAAGAAAATCACACTAAATAAAACTGCTTATATATTATACAAGATACAGCATATATGTAGCATTCCTTAAAATATAATCATATTATTTCAATATTGGTGCATCATTTTCCCCATACATGTTGCCTGTTCTGGCAGTAAACCATCTGATTTAAATGCAGTATCGCTTACAGTTGGCTTAACTAGGATCACTGGACCCCCAGCAAAACTATAATGGGGGCCCCTATGCGTCATCATCCACAGTGATTTTCTATCGAAAAATAGGAAGATGGTTCCCCCTTGGCTCCCAGGCCCCTCTGGTAGTTACTACCTTTGTTTTCCCCCCAACTAAATATAAATATATATAATATATATATTTTTTTTTTTTTTTTTTTACTCAATTAAGTAATCCCCACCCACTCCAGATTTGATCCAAAAGTTCTCTATACTCTCACACAACTCTTGCTGCTTCTGTCTGCCCTTAATCAAGACTATGATACTGAATGCAATGCTTGAACCTTTGTAGACAGGGCGGACCTAGGTACGTGGGACAAGCATGCTGGGTGATGCAGGTTACAAGGGACAGTACAATAACACGGTAGTAATTGGGTCTTATAAATGGAGCATAAGGTTAGACGTTTTTTCTATTTTGAGGCTGACATTGCCCTGTAAAACAAACCAAATTTCCTTATTCTATCTTCATGGATACCCCCCTGCACAAAAGCAAAATTCCTTTTTTCAAAGGCAAAAAGAGAGTTGAACGATGGGGGCCTTTTTGTGCACAAGATCATTCAATTCTGCCTCAAGCATGTGCAGTCAGTCGTACCTTGCCTGATAATATCTTAGTTATCATTGTCAGCGTTTAGGGCACTGCTCATCAAGATACTATTTCAGTGTGCAAGCATGAGTCACCAACGACAGCATAATTTATGACAGCATGCAGCCTAAACAACAGGATTATGTGATGCAACCATTTACCTGGACAATAGGTTATGGAGTTTGTTAAATAATGATTTAAAGGAATACATGTTTTATAATTTGCAAATATCCTCTTTACCAAAGAATTAAAAAAACAAATGTTAATGTGGCACATACTGCTTCAGTTTTACATTCCGGAAGTATGATTTGAATTAAAGGGCATGTTCCCTCCCACACAATTGTTTATATTTCAAGTAATCCACACCCCCATCCCAATATTTACCTTTCTAAGTGACTGCTCTGGACACTCAACACTCTCTGAATACTGGTGCACTACATGCCTGCTTTATGGCTGCTCAAGCTCACCATAGAGTTCACAAAGCCAAAGAGTCAGAATATAGCAGCAAGGGACTGGATTCAATGTAAGATATCTGGACTCAGGAGTGCCCAAAAATTAGGTTGGGGGGGGGGGCTGGACATGCCCAAAGTACAAAAAGATCTATTTCCGATTGGGGAATCATTGATTGTTTGTATCATCAGAACCACTGTTATTTTTCTCCATAAACTCTTCAACACTTGGCAAAAGACATACCTAAAAGGAAAGAAAACAGTCAAGTATCAGTGGTGCCAACACATGGACCACTATAAATTATTATATAATTAGAGGTGGGTGGTGCTCAAGTTTGAAATGGTGTAGCTACAATATAGCCAATTCCTTTGCAAGTGCCTACTTATGCATCCCTCACAGAGCCCCAGTTTGGGCACCCCTGGTATAAAATGCTTAGTTATCAACTAAACTACATGAATGTTTTTATATTTAAGATTCATCTCTTTTTAAATTGTCATATGAACATTACCATCTACAACAGTGTGTTTTTCGACCCCTAAGAAAACGTTAAGGGAACTGTACAGATCCCCCTTGTGTTGAATTGGAGTGCATTTTATTTTATATTATAGAGTCTGTATTGATCTCTCAGTTATATCATTAAATGATGTATTTTAATGAATGGGAAGAAAATTAATTTTTACTTAGTTCCCAGAGACACGAAAATAGTTTCAAGGGTTCCGCAAAGATACAAGGATTAAAACAGACATTAAAGGAGACTCATACTTTATACTTACCTCCCCCTTGCTCCAACCACTAGCCTTCCCTCGGGTCGGTGTAACTACCAGGGGAGCAGTCCAGCAACCGCATGGGGGGGTGGGCAGTTGATTCCTAGTTACACACTGCTCTGGGTTTTCTTAGAAAGCAATGTTACTTACCTAAAGTTTTCTTTGGTGTCAGGTTCCTCCTTGCAAAGTGTGTCTTCACAGGCTCCATTGTGAAGCCGTATTAGTGAAGTATTGCTGCTTATTTATGGTCCTCAAGCTAAGTAAAATCAATAGAAAGAAGAAGATGAGGCTGGGGGGTAATTTAAGGGCACAGTGGTTTCCAAACAAATTAGGTAAATTAAAATGAGCCCTGGGTCACATCTCTGAGTGCAGCCTGCGAGAATTTTAATAATATTGGGATAAATGTTTTAAATTTCCAGCTTCAAGTAGCTTGTAAAGATAATTACCTGAACCTCTGATCCTCCTCTGTCCTCAGAGCACACTTTTTTAAAGACATTGAAGATAATACTCTAAAATGTACTTTTACAAAATGTAAATTACCTGGGATGTAAGTGGTTGATTATCATTACCAATTCATTTGTTAGGGCATCCCAGCCCCAACCGCTATTAACATAAATTTTAAGAAGTGCCCTGTATGTTTACTTACCTTCCCTCTCTCTCCTCCCGCCGACGACCCTGCCTGCTGCTTGCAAGTAAGTGCAGCAGGGGGCAGGACTGGCATCCGCGTCCGTGCATTGCTGATAGCAGCTAACATGGCGCGGCTGCTCACCCCCCCCGCTTCTCAGAATGCCGGGGGAGAGTAGGGAGGTTAAGTTAGAGTTCCGGGGGTCTTTCTTAAAATTATTTTTTAAGCGGTTTGGGCTTGGGGGAAAATATACTAATCTATGGGCACGGGTTTAATTGGCGGGAGGGATCGCAACAAGGGCGGGAGGGGGAGGAGAGGGCTCCAGTACGCATCCAACCTTTCTCCCAAGGCCAGATAGGAGGCAGAGTCCTATATGACTCTGCTATCCCCTGGGTGGGCAGTTTTTTGGGACTTTGTGGGGGGGCTACAGGATAACCGCTTATGAGCTGGGATGTGAGGGTAAGGATTTTATTAATACTACAGGTGGGTGGGGCCATTATGGGGGGGATTATAAGTTTTGGGGGTGGACTCCTTTAAGAGCTACAGCACTAACAGTTTTAGCTCGCCAGGTGAGTCATTGACTATCCTTTATAAAGATAGTGCTGAAACCAAAGAATCTGAAAATTGTATTTTAAAAAAAACTTTATACACACAATAGTTATCCTTTATTTTATTTTTTTATGTCTGTGCAGATCATTCTGTCTTTGCCTGCATTAAAAGGCTTCCAATCAACTGTCAATTCTGAAAGAGGCTGATCACATGACTACAAGCTGGTCACTTGCGTACACACTGTGTTCAGGAAGTTATAATGCTGAAAC
This sequence comes from Hymenochirus boettgeri, assembly GCA_019447015.1. Taxonomy (NCBI): domain Eukaryota; kingdom Metazoa; phylum Chordata; class Amphibia; order Anura; family Pipidae; genus Hymenochirus; species Hymenochirus boettgeri. Next base: position 289,048,976 of record CM033470.1, on the reverse strand, counting down.
TTTCCAGCAGTAACTTCTCACAATTTTATTTAGAAATGTAATTAGGGTTCCATTTCGAAAGTATGGTGGAATGTTTTTTGTTTTCTAGAATAATGAAACTTCTTATTACTAGGAAAGGAGATGAACTACTAAGGCATTTGATTCATAGACTTTATAATAAGTTTCTATGCTGTAATACAGGATTTTTTTTTGTACCCACTTAACTGTACAACACAGTTTTATTATAATAAGGCAGCTAAAAGTAAGGGAGGGCAAATCATTTTAAAAATAGTACACGGTAGTTGGAAGAATTAGGGGGTGATTCAGTATGGGCCAAATCTGTCAAACACACGATAATCAGGTTAACGTGGGTTTTAGACAGATTTTAGAGCACAGTGCCATTTCCGAATGTTTTGGAATTAGTGCTGTGCTACTAACCGATCCAAAACCCCTTTCGTTACATTTTGAGCTACCCTCATAGCGCGAAACTTAACATAGTAACATAGTAATTGATGTTGATAAAGACATACGTCCATCAAGTCCAACCTTTTCACCCCCCTTTTTAACCCTACCTTAGGGCTAGGCCACACTGCTGCGTTTTTTTTTGCGCTTGCGTTTTTAAAAATCATTGAAAACGCGTCAACGCAAAAAAAACGCATTTTTTTTCGTGCGTTGCGATTGCATTTTTGCATTTTTATCGCAATCGCATGCATTTTCCTATACTTATTGAAGAAATCGCAAACGCAAAAAAATCGCACATGCTTGCAGTGTGGCCGTGCCCTTACAGTTGATCGAGGAAGGCAAAAAAAAAACAGTTTAAAAAAAGGGGGGGGGATCCCTGACTCCAAATGGCAATAAGAAAGTATCCCTGTACCAACCAGAACTACAGTATATATAATTATACCAGTAATTCTAATATTAATATAGTCCCCCGTACCAACCATAACTACAGTATATGTATTAATACCAGTAATTCTGAATATTATATATATCCCTTTACCAACCCACAACTACAGTATATGTATTAATACCAATATTCTCAATATTATATATCCCCCCGTACCAACCAGAACTACAATATATGTATTAATACCAGTAATTCTCAAATTATATAGTATCCCTGTACAACCAGAACTAATATATGTATTAATACCATATAATTCTCATATTCTATAGTATCCCTGTACAACCAGAACTACAATATATTGTATTAATACCAGTAATTCTCAGTATTTATAGATCCCTGTACAACGCAAACTACGTATATGTATAATACCAATAATTCTAAATATTATATAGTATCCCCGTACCAACCAGAACTACAATATATGTATTAATACCAGTAATTCTCAATATTTATAGTATCCCTGTACAACCAGAACTACAGTATATGTATAATACCAGTATTCTCATATTATATAGTATCCCATACCAACCACGAACTACAGAATATTATTAATACCAGTAATTCCTTAATATTATATAGTATCCCTGTACAACCAGAACTACAGTATAGTATTATACCAGTAATTCTCAATATATATAGTATCCCCGTACCAACCAGAACTACATAATTGTATTAATACCAGTAATTCTCAATATTATATATATCCCCTGTACCACAACGAACTCAGTATATGTATATACCAGTAATCTCAATATTATATACTATCCTCCGTACCAACCAGAACTACTGTAAACGTATTAAAGGGCATCTATAGTGAAAAAAACACATCATTGCCCCTTTGCAAAGTTAATTCATGTACTCTGTGCTGCCTTAAAGGGCATGTCACCCCCAAAACTATAATCCCCCCAACTACTGGCCCCACCATGTAGTGTGTTTAATCCTTACCTCACATCCCAACTCCATCTGGTTCTCCTGTCATCCCCCCCCAAAGTTCCAAAACTGCCCACCAGGAGGCTAGCAGGTCCATATGGATACTGCCTGCTACCTGGCCTCCCGAGTTCCTGCCATGCGTGCTGCAGCCCTTCCCCCCCTCCCTCCCCCTCCCTCCTCCCTCCCGTTCTACTACCCTCCCCCTAGCATTAAACCCCCTTAATATTCTGCTCCCCCTGTCCCCCAGCCCCAACCGCATTTTTTTTTTTTTTAAAAGCTCCCCCAAACTCTTACTTACCTCTCCGCTTTCCTCCGCTGCACTGAATGACCGGCAGCCGTGTCCGTGATTGGCTGCCGCTCACCCAATCACAGACGCGACTGGCCGGTCCCGCCCCTCTGCTTGCATTCTCTCAACAGAGGGCCGGCAGTGCTGCGGAGGATCGGTGAGGTAAGTAGAGTTGGGGGGCTTTCTGAAAAAAAAAAATATCGGTTGGGGCTGGGGGACATGGGGGAGCAAATATTAAAATTTTTTAGGGTGGACATAGCCTTTAATTCTATCTCTGGCAGTTACTTTGTTTTAACCATGGTGTCAGATCTCTGTGCAGCACTCCCCCCTTCCCCTCCCCCTCTGTTACCTCCTCCATGTCTCAACTCCGGCTAACCGACAAGCTTATCATGTGCAGTAGAGTTGAAGTTCAACATCCTGAAAACACCCACGCACAGTGGCCAATAGAAGAAGTTGTCCTGGAGACATGGAAGAGAAGGAGAAACATACTTTTACGATCTCTCACTTGTGTACCCATCATCAATCAGTGAAAGCTATAAAGAAGTGGGGTCAAGTGCGCCTTATATCTACCATCAAAGCTACCTCTCTCCCCTGCTAATGCTCTTATCTCTATGTTTTTATTACAGAGCAGGGAGGGATTACGTCACAGGGATTTGATTGACAGTCCAAGTAGGAGTAGAGGATGCAATCAGTATTCTTTTAACGGGTGTATCTCAGACAGAAGGAATCTGAAAAAAGTGAATACACTCTGGGGGTTGTGAGGAATTATAGTAACACATGAAAGAAAGAAAAAAAAAGTTAATTTTCCCACTATAGATGCCCTTTAATACCAGTAATTCTCAATATTTTTAGTTTTAGAACACTTATCCAGCCCACTTTTAAAGCTTCCAATGAACTTGCCATTACCACATCTGCTGGAAGACAGTTTCAGCGTTTCTCACTGTAAAGAAACCTTTCCTAACCTAAAGATAAACTTCTTTTTCTTCTTCCAACCTTAAAGGATGTCCATGTGTCCTCTGATATGACGATCTATTGAACAATGCACCAGAGAGTTTATTGTTGGCCCATTAAAGGAACACTAAACCCAAAAATTAACTAAGTGGCATCTGTTTCTATTATTCACAGGGAGGTGAGAACGCTTATCTCACCTCCCTGTGAATAAAAGGACGATCGGGGACCTGGACTTACCTTATCACGCCGCTCCACTCACAGCCGCTCCTGCTCTAACACTGTTCTGTCCCGACGCGACGCCCTATCTTTTGAATTGGCGCGCATGCCCGGCACAAGATGGGCGCGTGTCGGACAGGAGCGGCTGTTAGAGCAGGAGCGGCTGTTAGAGCAGGACGGCTGCGAGTGGAGCGGCCGTGTCATATTATTACATATATAGTCCCTACTATAAGGACTAGGATTCTCTAAAGTGAATACAGGGGGTAAAAAATGGTTTAGCACATTAGCCTTCTCTGCATCCTCTATAACCATCTCAGCCTCATTATTTAATGGTCCCGCATTCTCAGTCCTCATCTTTTTACTATTGATATATTTAAAAAAAAAATTGGGGTTAAACTTGCTTTGTTCTGCTATCTGTATTTTATTTTCTATTTTAGCTATGCTGTCTACCATCTGTGAAAGAAAATGCTCATAAAGGAGATTTAAGGACTTGATACCTTTTGAGGTGCTGGCAGTTCCCTTACTCAAATCTCAGGGTAATTGGAGAAACGGGACTGTGTATGTGGCTTTAAACTCGCACTTCTTACCTGTACGCGTTCCCGCGATGCAATACCAGACTTAATCTGTTTCCGTCTGGTATCCGTATCGCTGATTGGTCTAAGGTAAGTAATGCGATAATTCTTATTGATCTCCCGTAGTTTTCATTAATGAGCAATTTAAACAAAAAATAATTCTAGATTAGAAACCCTTTAAGCATAGGGAAGATTGTTCAGGGGAAAGTCTCACTCCCTATACTATGATACAGGGAGATGACCACAACAGGGAAATATTCTCTTAGTACAGACCTCTTTCCCGTACCCACAACCAAGGCAGGGGGCAACCCCGGTGGAATCTCCCAGTTATTGTTCCAGTGTGCTATCCTTTCTAGATCTCATTTGCATTTGTCATAATTTAAAAACCATGGCCAAAAAGGAGGGTGCATTAGTCAAATAAGCATCTAAATTATCTAATGAAATAAGACAATAGCGAACATGTCAAACAAAAACAAATCTCCGCCAGCAAAAAAAAAGGGTGTCCCTGCTCTATTTATTTCCAGTAATTAAACTTCATCACTCATGGCTGATGACTAATTAGACCTATGCAGATCACAGCCTGTACTGTTTATTATGCAGCACACATCAGAACTAACTACAGATCATCTTTGTGGATCTGGTTGTTAGTTCTTTTAACTGTAGAAGATTAAAGGAGAACTAAAGCTTTGTCAACATGTAAGATTTTATGATTTTGTAAGATTTTTATCGTACGTGTATGTGGTGGCTCCTTGGGCATTTTCCGCACAGATCTACACGTCTTAAAAGACTGTTTAAAAAACTCCAGTGTAATGTCAGGTTAACGTGCGTTTTAGCCTTACTTTAGAGGTCTTACCTTTCTGCAATCCCACAATGCAAATTGCATTGCGAAAAGGTAATAGAATGGTTTTCGCATTACTGAATCTCCCTGAATGTGTTTTTCATCAGTTTTGCATTTTAAATATTGTCATGTAACAATATGCCCTTTAATTTAGTCTCTAAAGTTCCATGACTACAAATTGCAAGATCTTTGGGACAATAACCTTTTTACATATGTAAGCCCTTTAATTTTGAGGTTTGCATTCTTTGCATTGTACAGTGCTGAGTATGTGAGTGGCGCTTTAATAATAAAAATATCAAAAAGGTTAGTAAATACCTAACTAATCCTTATCCTAACTGATTGTGTGGCCTTGCATCAATATCATTGTGAGGTGAATAATAACTCAAATTTAGTTGATTCCCATGTAAAACAACTCTAGAAACCTTTGACCATTTGGCTAGCTTAAAGGGCATGTTCCACCCTCTACAATATATTTCAAAATGGAGTCTTCAGCCAGTCATTTTAAAGGTTTTAAGCCTCCTCTGAAGGCTGGAAGACCAAGGCATTTATTGCAGTTTTAGGGTTGGGGGGGGTCCTGCTTCTGTGTAAAATTTCTGTGGGAGTTAGACATGCCCGTTAGAAAATAAATACTTTAGACATCAGACAACTATGTGACAAACTGAGCTCTTAACTGAGCATGCTTCTCCCCCGGGGCAAACGGGCGGGGCAGAGGTCAGGTGATGTCACTCACCTACTGATCTGAACATTCACCCCAATGTAATTTCTCACAGGCTCCAGCCAGAGATGCGATTGTTGTCTCATTTTAAAGGAAATACTGCCAGCTTTCATTCACTGTAACTTGTTTTGAGACCACAGTTGCCCTTTAAGTTCTAAGGAGCAAGAACTCTTTATCTTGTCTATTAGGAATATTAAACAAGCCTTACTTGGCATAGTATATATTCGTGTTACGCATTTTTTGTCTGTCTCCATTGTGACTGATGTAATTCTATATCACAAATTAATGTAGAATCACGCACAACTCCTTTAAACCCTTATGGAACACTAAAATCAAGTGGTGCTCAGGGGGATACTCCAACATATCATAATATACAAATATATTATATAAATAAGTCATTGTATGAAGGGGAACGCTATTTCTGAGCCGCCCACACCTGATCAGTCTATTAGAAGGTAAGATGCCTTTAAGATGGAAGGTATTGAAACACCAACTCAATACACCGATCATGTGACCCTGATGAAGCCGTTGCGTAAAAACGCAATGGCGAAACACGTGTAGGTTTGGCAGCTCCCCCAGCGCTTGATTCATAGCTCTGTTGTAAGGGTACACTCAGGAGCAGGTTTGCTAGCTTCTGTGGATAACAGTGGACTTCCGGGCAGAACCGAAATGGACATTGAAGTCGGATCACTAGAGACAGTGCCACCATGAAGCGGAGAAAGCTATATCATACCCGGGGTGAAGAGTGTGGTCCGTCCACGAAGAGGTATCGTATGAAAGTCGGACATGCTTCTCACTATTAAGTCCCGATAGCATATGATACATTGTGGTCTTTATTGCTGTTACAGTACCAGGAGGAACGGGGCATGGGAAGCGAGCCTTGCTTTTTAACTAACCTGGGGAGCCCGGTATTTTGGTGTATATGTTTTATATGAGGGTGTGGGGTATTTTTAGTAATATGTGATGTATCCATAAAGTATCTTTTGTATTGAGACCCGGATATGGTTGTGCCATTTGTGGGGATCTAGGTGACGGGTAGTTTTTCCCCCAGACACTATATTTTGTATATTATGACTGATGAATTCTGCATCTACTATTTACTTTTTGTAGCTTTAGAAATTTCTACCAGCATTACTACTCTCCTGTGTATATTCTAGTATATACGGTACATACACAACATACATAAATTAGATATAGAATAAAAGAGATCCCACAAATTACAACATTGCTCAATGCCCCAATACTGACAGATTTTGACATCATTACCATACTGTACATAAAGACACAAAAAATATTTAAGAAACCACATTATTATGGATAGCAATAAATGGATAGATATGGTGCAGTTTTCGGAATCCACATACAAAAGGGACATCTTGGAAATGGAAGGAGTTCAGAGAAGGGCAACTAAAATAATAAGGGGAATGGAGGGGCTTGACTATGCAGGTGGATTAGACAAGTTTGCGTGGGGATATGATTACTTTATACAACTATATTAATAGTGTTATATCAGGGAACTCGTTTGGGGTTAAACTTGCTTTGTTCTGCTATCTGTATTTTATTTTCTATTTTAGCTATGCTGTCTACCATCTGTGAAAGAAAATGCTCATAAAGGAGATTTAAGGACTTGATACCTTTTGAGGTGCTGGCAGTTCCCTTACTCAAATCTCAGGGTAATTGGAGAAACGGGACTGTGTATGTGGCTTTAAACTCGCACTTCTTACCTGTACGCGTTCCCGCGATGCAATACCAGACGTAATCTCGTTTCCATCTGGTATCGCATCGCGTGATTGGTCTAAGGTAAGTAATGCGATTAATTCTTATTGAATCTCCCGATAGTTTTCATTAATGAGCAATTTAAACAAAAAATAATTCTAGATTAGAAACCCTTTAAGCATAGGGAAGATTGTTCAGGGGAAAGTCTCACTCCCTATACTATGATACAGGGAGATGACCACAACCGAGGGAAATATTCTCTTAGTACAGACCTCTTTCCCAGTACACACATAAAAAGCAGGGGGCAACCCCGGTGGAATCTCCCAGTTATTGTTACAGTGTGCTATACTTTCTAGATCTCATTTGCATTTGCCTATTAATTTAAAAACCATGGCACAAAAGGAGGGTGCATTAGTCAAATAAGCATCTCAAATTATCTAATGAAATAAGACAATAGCGAACATGTCAAACAAAAACAAAATCTCCGCCAGCAAAAAAAAGGGTGTCCCTGCATCTATTTATTTCCAGTAATTAAACTCTCATTCATCATGGCTGATGACTAATTAGACCTAATGCAGATCACAGCCTGTACTGTTTATTATGCAGCACACATCAGAACTAACTACAGATCATCTTTGTGGATCTGGTTGTTAGTTCTTTTAACTGTAGAAGATTAAAGGAGAACTAAAGCTTTGTCAACATGTAAGATTTTATGATTTTGTAAGATTTTTATCGTACGTGTATGTGGTGGCTCCTTGGGCATTTTCCGCACAGATCTACACGTCTTTAAAAGACTGTTTAGAAAAAATCCCAGTGTAATGTCAGGTTAACGTGCGTTTTAGCCTTACTTTAGAGGTCTTACCTTTCTGCAATCCCACAATGCAGAATTGCATTGCGAAAAGGTAATAGAATGGTTTTCGCATTACTGAATCTCCCTGAATGTGTTTTTCATCAGTTTTGCATTTTAAAATATTGTCATGTAACAATATGCCCTTTAATTTAGTCTCTAAAGTTCCATGAAACTACAAATTGCAAGATCTTTGGGACAATAACCTTTTTACATATGTAAAGCCCTTTAATTTTGAGGTTTGCATTCTTTGCATTGTACAGTGCTGAGTATGTGAGTGGCGCTTTATAAATAAAAATATTCAAAAAGGTTAGTAAATACCTAACTAATCCTTAATCCTAACTGATTTGTGTGCCTTGCATCAATATCATTGTGAGGTGAATAATAACTCAAATTTAGTTGATTCCCATGTAAAACAACTCTAGAAACCTTTGACCATTTGGCTTAGCTTAAAGGGCATGTTCACCCCTGACAATATATTTCTAAATGGAGATCTTCAGCCAGTCATTTTAAAGGTTTTAAGCCTCCTCTGAAGGCTGGAAGGACCAAGGCATTTATTGCAGTTTTAGGGTTGGGGGGGGTCCTGCTTCTATGTGTAAAATTTCTGTGGGAGTTAGACATGCCCGTTAGAAAAATAAATACTTTAGACATCAGACAACTATGTGACAAACTGAGCTCTTAACTGAGCATGCTTCTCCCCCGGGGCAAACGGGCGGGGCAGAGGTCAGGTGATGTCACTCAGCCTACTGATCTGAACATTCACCCCAATGTAATTTCTCACAGGCTCCAGCCAGAGATGCGATTGTTGTCTCATTTTAAAGGAAATACTGCCAGCTTTCATTCAACTGTAACTTGTTTTGAGACCACAGTTGCCCTTTAAGTTCTAAGGAGCAAGAACTCTTTATCATTGTCTATTAGGAATATTAAACAAGCCTTACTTGGCATAGTATATATTCGTGTTACGCATTTTTTATGTCTGTCTCCATTGTGACTGATGTAATTCTATATCACAAATTAATGTAGAATACCGCACAACTCCTTTAAACCCTTATGGAACACTAAAATCAAGTGGTGCTCAGGGGGATACTCCAACATATCATAATATACAAAATATAGTGCATATAAATAAGTCATTGTATGAAGGGGAACGCTATTTCTGAGCCGCCCACACCTGATCAGTCTATTAGAAGGTAGGATGCCTTTAAGATGGAAGGTATTGAAACCAACTCAATACACCGATAATGTGACCCTGATGAAGCCGGTGCGTGAAAAACGCAATGGCGAAACACGTGTAGGTTTGGCAGCTCCCCCAGCGCTTGGATTCATAGCTCTGTTGTAAGGGTACACTCAGGAGCAGGTTTGCTAGCTTCTGTGGATAACAGTGGACTTCGCGGCAGAACCGAAATGGACATTGAAGTCGGATCACTAAGAGACAGTGCCACCATGAAGCGGAGAAGCATATGCATACCCGGGTGAAGAGTGTGGTCCGTCCACGAAGAGGTATCGTATGAAAGTCGGACATGGCTTCTCACTATTAAGTCCCGATAGCATATGATACATTGTGGTCTTTATTGCTGTTACAGTACCAGGAGGAACGGGGCATGGGGGAAGCGAGCCTTGCTTTTTAACTAACTGGGGACGCCCGGTATTTTGGTGTATATGTTTTATATGAGGGTGTGGGGTATTTTTAGTAATATGTGATGTATCCAATAAAGTATCTTTTGTATTGAGACCCGGTATATGGTTGTGCCATTTGTGGGGGATCTAGGTGGACGGGGTAGTTTTTCCCCCAGACACTATATTTTGTATATTATGACTGATGTAATTCTGCAATATATCTATTTTACTTTTTGTAGCTTTAGAAATTTCTACCAGCATTAGCTACTCTCGGCTTATATTCTAGTATATACGGTACATACACACATACATAAATTAGATATAGAATAAAAGAGATCCCACAAATTACAACATTGCTCAATGCCCCAATACTGACAGATTTTGACATCATTACCATACTGTACATAAAGACACAAAAAAATATTTAAGAAACCACATTATTATGGATAGCAATAAATGGATAGATATGGTGCAGTTTCGGAATCCCATATACAAAAGGGACATCTTGGAAATGGAAGGAGTTCAGAGAAGGGCAACTAAAATAATAAGGGGAATGAAGGGGCTTGACTATGCAGGTGGATTAGACAAGTTTGCGTGGGGATATGATTACTTTATACAACTATATTAATAGTGTTATATCAGGGAACTCGTGGACATCCTTTATGATTAGAAGAAAAGAATTTCATCTTCAGGTTAGGAAACGTTTCTTTACAGTGAGAATGGTGAAACTGTGTCTTCCAGCAGATGTGGTAATGGCAAGTTCATTGAATAGCTTTACAAAAGTGGGCTAGATAAGTTTCTAAAACTAAAAAATATTGAGAATTACTGGTTCTAATACATATACTGTAGTTCTGGTTAATCCAGGGATACTTTCCGATTGCCATTTGGAGTCAGGAAGGACCCCCCTTCCTTTTTATCTGTTTTGTTTTTTTGCCTTTCTCTGGATCAACTGTTAGGTAGAGTTAAAGAGGAGGGTATAAAGGTTGGACTAGATGGACGTATGTCATTATTCCACCTCAATTACTATGTTACTATAAATATAGATGGATAGAGACAGAGAGTTGCTCATGCACTAAAATATCACACAACTCCTACCAGATGAGGTGTCAGAATCTTAACAATAAAATCATTTAGGGAAACACATCTCCCACCAAACGGCACAATTCTGTTTTCCTAATGCTAAGAAAAATCATAGAAAACATATATCACTTTATTTGATTCCACCTGGGAAAATTTAATATTTCTTTGAAGCTTTCTATTGACTGACACATTTCCAAAATAATCACATTCATTCTATTCATGTAGCATACCATGCTCACACATAATAACACAAAAAGAGAGAACCGTGGACAAGGACAATTAAAAAAAAAAGTAACACCATATCTAACTGGTTGCTGCACGTGCAAGAATTTTCACCTCCATCAGCACCTTTATCTTTTAACTATTGTTCCAGGTTTTAGCCTCTATATCATTTCCAGCAAATTGTAAGGACTCCTAGATTTCCTGTGGTTTCCCGAAATGAAGCTCCGCCCCCTGTATGTCTCCCTGGATTCCCCCTCCTCTAAAGCGACCGTGTCCTGAAGGGAAACTAAGGGTCACCGTGGGTACCATTTGGGAAGGAAGGGTTATTAAAAGCCAGATATCCAATCACAACTATACTATGGATAGTTACTATCCCTCACAAAGACACTTTAAGGGTAATTCAGTTTGTTCAGTTGTCTTTGAAGGGGAACTGTGGTCTCTATACAAGTGGTCTTTATTAAAAAGAGCAAACTCCTACCTTTAAAAGGACTCCAGTTTAATGCCTCTAGGTACAGTCTACCCAAAGGTACAGCAGTATAAAAAAAAAATCCTGCTAGCCCTAGGAGTTGTGACATCACCAGCACCACTGATTTTGCCCCCAAGTCTCAGGTTTGAGCTTGGTGTCAGACAGACAGAAAAGACAATGAAGTGTAAGTTTTCAGTATAGGTTTGTACACACGTAGTATTGCACAATGTGTATAAATGTTTCCGATAATCATGCGGTGTCGGGGATCGTTGCCCGACTGGACGGATGAATCTTCGAACAAGCGGCCATTTCGGCTGAGAAAGTGGCCATAAACGGCACGATTACTGAGTGAAACGACCGTTCATACACATTGTGCGTCGCGGGTCGGCACGCGCGATCGTATGTGTGTACGAAATATGTAGTTACAAGTAACATACCATACAACATTCAATGAAACAAGTGGAACATGTAATGAAGAAGGAAATGTGCTCCTGAAAATATATATGGTATTCAACTAGATCAACTCGACTTATTTCAGTAGTTCTTGAAGATATTTCACTAGTTATCTGAATAGCTTTATCAATTTAGATTGAAATGGTTTTGTACAAGAATCTTTTGGCAAAAATTCTTATACAAATCCATTTCAATCTATTCAGACTGGGTTTCTTTATATTGACTTAAATGGGTTCATTCAAGGGTTCATGGGTTCAGTGAGTTAATATTACAGTCTTTAAACTTGTGTCCTTTTTCCTTAAGATGTAAGTACATTAGACAAGGCTTGTGAAGGTTCTCATTCATCCAGGTCATGGTATATCTGTTGTATTCAATTAGATCAACTGGACTTGAAATGTAGTTCTTGGAGACGTTTCGCTAGTCATCCGACTGGCTTTCTCAATTCAGAATGACTTGTACAAGAATCTGTGGCAATTATCATCACACCCTTAACACCTGGCTGTGATATGCTAATTGGGATTTTCCAGGGTACATAATTGCCACAGATTCTTGTACAAGTCATTCTGAATTGAGAAAGCCAGTCGGATGACTAGCGAAACGTCTTCAAGAACTACATTTCAAGTCCAGTTGATCTAATTGAATACAACAGATATTAGACAAGGCAGCTAGAAAGCTTAGGGAGAGGTGGACCAAAAGGAGCAAAAAGCCCTCCACTGAGCATAAAAATGGAGCAGAACCTTGTTATAAAAATGGAGCAGAATCTTGCAGTCTCATTCTATATGAATAGCATTGCCCACAAAATATAAGAAACAAGAAGTAATTTGTTACTCCCAGGTTCCCCAGAGTAAGGGGCTGAGATATGCAACATTTTCCTTTATGTCCCTTGGCTTTTGCATGTGTTTTGCAAGGCTTAATAACATGCAATATAGCCTATTGTATAGAGCCAATCATCCGACCTGCAGACATGACATGTTTCGATCTTGTTATATATCGTCAGTGCAAGATACGGATTCATGGCTCTATGGGATGCAAGTACAATCCTGACCTTACAAATATGTCTGCAAACCACATAAATATGCATAAGTCCATAAGTGCATGCTATAAACAAAGGCAGGTACGTTATTCACATTGTTGAAGATGTAATTGGGTTATAATATAATCCCTTTAAAAAATATATAAATTAGAGCACTGTTTACCATTAGCACATCTTAGCTGATATGTGAAAATCCTTATGATTAGAACAGTGCTGAAAGGGTTCTTTACGGTAAGATGGCAAAACTGTGCAACTGTCTTCCAAAAGACATTGTGCAGCCATTGTACATGTTCACAAAATAGTTAAATAGCCAAATTTAATGTTAACAATATTAATACATAAAGCTCTAAGTTGACCTAAAATATTTTCCATTTTTGGTGCAAATCATATGCACCTTCAAATCATGGGTAGAGTGAAAGTAGGAAACAGATTAAAAACTATTAACACAACAGGAAAGTATTAAATTCTACAATATTTGATGGTTATTACCTGTTGGCCTCCTTCTCCGTTGACAATAGGAGCAGGTAGAAGAGGAATCTCTGTAGTCAGGAGTGCAGTGCTGTCCAGAGTGGAAGGATGATCCGCCATCATGGATAAAACATTAATTTACAAGATGGTCTTCAAATGCTGATGTAATAAATAATACAGGTAACTGATTATTTTTTGTTTTTAATTAACATTCAATTCAATCACATTAGAGGCAATTAAGCAGAAACAAATTCTGATACACAATGCATTTCTAACATAACATTTGTCATAAAAAATCTCATATTTTTAAAGACAAATTAATATTATTATATAGAAATCACAACACCAGAAAGATTAAATATGTCTGCCATTAAAGGGAAAGTTCAGTGGAAGATATCATTATTTTTAAAATTCTTCGTTTATATTATGCACATCTAGTGATTCTACATATTCTCTTCCATTTTGAAAAATATATTGAATTTATACCCCTGCTGTTGACATTAGTGAGCTGACATTTCAGGTTCTAACGGTCCTTCTTCTTCCCAGGATGCATCACATCCTTGGAATGTTCCTAACAGTAATTTCTACTGATTGGCTGTTGGATGGGTCAAAGATGCTCTACTGAGCAACTGAATCAACCCAGGCACTGGGTCAAGAGCAAGACCATAACGGTCTCTACTAGGGATCCAAACAAGTCAGTATATCAGAACTATTTGTTTATTCACAGATAAAATGTTGAATTGGCAAGTTAAGGTCATTAGGATTGAAAAATACTGCTCTTTTTTCTTAAAAGCATATGTATTTGCACTGAGCTTCCCCTTTAAGACAACCAATAAACCCCCAAGATAGTCATCACTTAAAGGGATAATCCAATATTCAATTCAATGACATTTACCACAGAGCTAGATTAAATAGAAACTGATAAGAATAGGAATGTTCGAAAGCACAATGTGTGTGTAAATATTCCAAATTCTTACCCTAAAATATATATAATTACATCCAGTCCTGCCAGAAATATATGTATGTTCATAAACTATGTATACCGGTAGATATAAATACAACTATTTAACGCATCATGCAGTTTACCTTGTTGGTGCTCATGAATTTTCAAACATCACCAAGTTTAGCTACCCTTTCATAGAGTAGAGATGTTGAAAAGCATGAAACAGTGAGTGTGTATGTGTGTTTGTGTAGTGTGTGTGTAAATATCAAACCATTCCAAATTCTTACCCTAAAATATATATAATAATTACACCCAGTCCTGCCAGAAATATAACCATGTTCATTAACTTTGTATAGATATAAATAAAACTATTTAACACAAAATTGATGTGAAGAAGAAAAAAGAAAAAAAGATGAAGAAAGACCACAAAATCTTCCTGAAAATTTTTATTTGTAGTCTTTGGGACAAGGCTGCTTTCTTCCTTTTATCGTGCGGTTTTCCTTCAAATGTCACAAATACCATTGACAAAACTTTATACCCCACAACCACCCAAAACCTTAATTTCACAATAGTTACCTTAAAGTCCACCAGTCCTTTGCAGGGTGTTAGCCATCAGTCACAGCCAATGACTCGTGACGGCAGCATAAGCTGACATCTTTACGTTGTGCAAGCTTGCCAAGAGCTTGTAAAACTGTAAGGAAGGTGGATACAATGTAACAAGAGACAAGTAGAATTCAAGGAATATACTCAAAGGTACTGTATGTATTGTGAAATTAGTGTTTTGGGGAGTCCTTGTTGTTGGGTATAAAATTTGTTAGTGGGGAATGCTCTTTAAATCTCCTTTATAGTAACTTTTTTATTTGAAGATGGCAGCTTGTCAAAAGACAAAGCAACAATCCTGTAGTCTGATTGGCCAGGAACATGGGATTTAGTTTGGCATGTGCTCCATTGTGGGCAACCGAACGGGGGGAAACAAATTTCTGATCAAATTGGGGGACACTAGCTCTCCAGTTCCATCAAAACTAGCTTGATTTTTAAAGCTGCAACAAGGGAGCAATGCTTAGTGATGCTCATTACAACTCTTTGTGATGAGACAACATTACAGGGATTTGCTGGTATAAAAACCTTTTAAAATGATTGCTGCACACAATAAAACACTCATTTTATTACTCTAGGAAGAGGAATAGGGAACTCGTGTTTTCTTTCTGCAGGTCTTGTGCATCATCAGCTAAACAGCATGGATGCCTCTTACAAGGGTGATACCTTTGTAATAATATTCAACTGAAAATATAGGATCAAGACTAAAAACCTGACCTTAATTTATTTGCAATAGATAATACATTCCTCTTGATAAGAGCAATTTACTTAATTTCCTGGCTTGGTTTGATGTATTGATAACATTAAAGCTAAATAATTAATCACTGATAACAAATAGAAGAAGCTACTCTAAAAGAAAATTCTATATTTTGCCAGCTGGGACCTGGAGTTTTGGGTCACATGGGAACAATAATCACAGAATACATTAGAGATGCACAAAATAAAATCACCTGATATCTTAATACCCAATTCTCATAAAGAGCTATAGGTAATTTAATTTGGAAGTGTAATAGAATTGCCATTGTTTATAAACAGGAAACCAGCAACAATATTGTCCTTGTAACAACTCCAAGTCAGCAAATACAAGGCTTGTTTATTTTATAACCCCTATATGGTATAAGGGAGCACACAGAGGCTGCTCAGTGTGTTTCTACACATTTACCGATCAATTCTACATAGTCCCTTTAATCTTGACCTTAAAAATATTTCTAAGAACTGGGTCACACTGTCGCGTTTATTTATTTTCCGTTTGCGCATGCGTTTTTTCTATCATTGAAATCGCAGCAATGCACTGAAAATCCACTTTTTCGGGTGTGATGCAAATGCGCATGCGTTTTTTATCGCATGCGTTTTTCTATATCTAATGAAAAAATGCATACGAAATCGTACATGAAATCGCATGCGATTCCGTGTGCGATTGCGTTTCCAGCGCAGTGTGGCCGTGCACTAATTCTTAATTAATGTGAAATCTTTACTCCCCCAGAACACTTTTACATTGTAATATTCTTCTCTGAGTTGCCTCTTAATTTAAGAAGTAGATTTTGTAGGTTGTTGCCAGTACAAATCACAGCATGTGCATTTATTTGTCATGACCCCACTAATCACTGTCTCTATACACACATTTTTCTATACAGATGTCGCCACACCAATATGGAAGTCCCTGATTAGACTTTGAAAGCTGCTTGTTACCCAGCCAGAGTGCATTTCTGATAACCTGCCAAGAACAATAGTCCACTTATTTAGTGCCCCCTTTTTTTTTTTGCTTACATTTTGTTCCTAGCAAAATATAAAGTTTCTAAATGTAGAAACTCAGTAGTCTAAAGCACTCCTTTTATTTTTTCAGCAAACTTGGATAGGAAATAAACTGCAACATTACTTATGTTTTATTTGTTTATTAAATGAAAAGGCATGTGTGGAAAGGAATCTCAACACTGTTTTAAACACAGCTCTTTTGTATCTCAGAGACAGGATCTGCTGTAGCATGAGCTGTGACTAAAGGTGGCCATACATATGAACGATAATAGGTAATAACTAAATTTCCGTCGGTTGGTATCGACTCCCTTTACTTGAAGTAGAAGGAGCCAATATGATCATGCGGTGTAAGGGTCGGGTCGGTGTGTGCTTTTTCCACAGCATGTGGATGGCCACCTTTACAGAGGTAGGTTTCTATGCTGTGAAATGATCTGTTGTGCAATAGAAAGCATGTGAAGTGTAATGCGTATATTTAAGCTAACACAGGAGTGCATTGTTGATCCCAGTGGATAACATGCTGGATCACCAATTATGCTCAATGAAACACCCATACATTAATAAATTAGGCAAAAAGGCAGGAAGACACCAAGGCGCAAAGCTAAGTTTGCAAACGATTTAGTCACCAACTAAACACAACATGTTTAGAGCGCTCATGCGTTTCAAGTGGCACTTGAAAAAGAACGCATGAGCGTTCGAAACATGTTGTGTTTGGTTGGTGAATAAATCGTTTGTAAACTTAGCTTTGTGCCTTGGTGTCTTCCTGCCTATTTGCTATTTGAAGGATTTAATTCAGTGTGGATGCAGCCACACTGCAGGAGTGGACACCAGAGAACTTAGCAGCAGCTGGAACACTTACCTGGTTTTGGAGTTCCATTAACAAATTATGGGTAGGATTATGGGAGCTGACCCCTAGTGCGCATAGGTTAAATTCATAAACCAACAGCCACAGCACAAAGACTTTAATTCACCATTTAGCTCAATAATGATGTAACAATGTGGATCGACCCAGGAAAGCCAGGCTTGTTGGTTATCCCACCACACATACAGGGTTATTCAACAAAAGTTCTTATCATTTAAAATGGTGCTAATTTTGCCCCAACCAATCAGATGTTAGCTTTCAAATGTTAAATAAGATCTGATTGGTTGGGGCCAAATTAACACCATTTTAAACCTTAAGAACTTTTATTGAATCTCCCAGCTTTGCATATTTCCCAGCATCAGAGTCTTCTCTATCAAGCCTTTCATTCACATTATGCTACCAAAGGATCTAAGTTTTAGCATTTATTCTTTCAGTGAGTTTTCTTGGTTTAAACCCATGAACCTTGAACTATTCCATGTCAAATAAACTCTCTTCAGTTTATCCAGCACCACAGTTCAAAGGCAAGTTTGTTCTTTCTGACATTCCAACTCTCACTGCCATATGTAACTATTTCAAAGATAACAGCTCTGTGATATCTGTTCTTTCCCCAGATTACAGTCAACTATTCTCCCACAGCTGGCTAGGAAGGTCTAGCGTGCAAGTGGATTTACAAATGGAAATAAATTCATGGCAGATTCAATTTGCAACATTACCTTAACCAAATGTTATCCTGACATTTCATGCCTATCATTCTTCCATATTTTAGTTGTTTTGACCTCCATTTCCTTTACAATTTAACTTGAAAAGGGTTAATCCCAATCTTTTCTATATATGTCAATCAGCAAGTTCTTTCAGTTTTTAAATATTTCTTTTGGTCAGGGATATCGGGCTTTTGTCAACCTATTTGTACCAAGCCTTAAACCAATTATTTCATTAATATTCAGTAATTACTGTTGCTTCTTAGCCAGCGCAGAGTTTCTTCAAGAGGCAATAGCATTAGTGGAGGTCTTCATATAAATCTAATTTATGATTCCTTGACCAGTTAAAACCTTTACAGCAGCAACAAAGTAAAAATCTAAAAATCTTGTATTTTTTCCTTTGCTTGATCTATTATATAATGCAGGGATTCTCAGTGTGCCTCCAGATGTTGGAAAACTACAACTTCCAGATACCCCAACTACAGAGGGAAACCAGGAATGTGAGTTGTAGTATTCAAACATCTGGAGGCGTACCGTTTGAAAATCCCTGATATAGGTTGATGGTAGTTTGGCTCCCACAGCCCTCCCTTTTTGTTTATGTAATGTAGCCGAGTTTCTCTGCAGGAATATAGACCAAGCTTCCATGTGGTAGTAGCACCCCCAACACATCCCTTTAATTGGAGGTTTTACACCTTGACTACTAAGCACTGGATGGCAGGTCTCTTCCCTCCCTGTTATAAGCCAGTAGGCGGTGGGAAGTGATAGCCTTCAATACTAATCCAATGCAAGGTCAGGGAGACATTCTTCCCACGAAAATGCAACCAAGCAGGGAGTGTCAGCCCAGATAAATGACCCAAGGTAATTTGTTAGGTCCTTCCATACTGGGGTTACCTTGACGTGGTTGGAATGCTTTTTACTTTTATGCATAAAATTATAACTAAAAACCCCATGTTTTTACTGTTTGCACTAGCACAGATATTATGATATATGGGGCTAAGAAATGTGCATTGATCATCTCTTTTCTTGTTTGTTACCCCTAGATTTTCTACCATTTCTTTCCTAACATTATAGATTAATGCAAATATTTGATCATTAAAACATTTATTATTATAAGCAATATACCCTATATACTTGAGTATTAGCCGAGGTTTTCAGGTTTTAAAATTAGCCTGAAAACCTAACCTCGGTCAAGTTATTATATAATAAATATAAAGTCTAGATGCATACACCATAAAATAAAGTGGGTATAGGAATACCCTTATTAAGGGGGTGCTTGGGGAAATATAACTTAAAACACATCATTATAGGAATAGACCTAAAAGAACCCCTTATACCAGCACTCCTTTCCCTTGAAACCCCATTGTGAAAATACCATCAGTCACATAACCCCTTACAATCCATAACTAGTGGGAATGAACGGATCAATATACTATAATATTAAAAAGCATACATCTTTATTGAAACATAAACAAATGCATCATAAAAATCGGGCGTCCCCGATACGTGGCTGAAATATCATCTAAGCGCCTGGTGCCTAATGCCAAACCATAAGTCCAATGTCCTGTATAGTTGGGTCAAGTTACTTACTTGCAAGAAATGCGGCCGGAGCAGTCAGTCAGATGCGGCCGGTAGAGGAAGGAACATAGAGCATGCGGGCCTACGTACGTGCATCTTATAGCACCATTACATACCACTTTGCATACCAGCAGCAACAGTGTGGATCTGGGAAAGACTGGGGACTCAGTCTCAACCGAAGTGAATTTATTAAAGTTTATTAAGTGTTTATTACCAAGGCCAGACTGGAGTGGCAAGTTTATTGAACCTTGCCACACCACATGTTTAGAAACTACAACTCCCAACAACCAAAGCATGTGGGGAGTTGTAGTTTCCAAAACATCAGGAGAGCCAAGGAATTGGGGGTTACTGTATGGGATTACTGTCTATTTAAAGGGCAACAAAAGCCTCAGAACAATACTGAAACAGAAGGCAGTAGTGGTCATAATTTCTACCCTCTACTTTTACTCATTTTTCAGGTAAAAATAGGTACCTCGACTTATTCAAGTATATATGGCACATTGATCTAGTCTATTCTGTTCATTCAATGACTACTTGCTGTATTATTTTAAAAATGCTAGCATAAAGGAGGGGACACTAGAACAGAAACTTTGCAGGGATTCTTTAAGCCTCAGCAATGGCCTATTTAAGATATATGGCTCTAGCTCAGTCTATCTGCCATCAAATAGGTCAAATGTGTAATTTACCCTCTCACACTATTCTATGTAATACTGCCATGTATTTGCTCTTTCATAAGCTTCCTTCTATCTTTAGGGCTCCTTCACACTAGGTCAGTTTTTGTCCTTTTCCAGACAGAAAGATGTGCCCCAGTGAGTTTATTTAATGGATCAAAAGCAATGCTGCACGCATTCCTGTCCAGAAATGTTTTAAAGGGTATACCCACCCTTAAAGAGCATGTCCAACCTAATAAAAACTTTTTATATAAATGCACAGCAACCCCCCCCCCCCCCCACCCCAGTTTCGCATTATACATAATCCCAAAAGACCTGGTCGCTACCTCCTGCTATTGTTTTGAGCGAGAACAGGAGCATTGAGGTGATGTCAATCAAGGTGCAACATGAAGCCCAATTACCTGACAGCCATGACCAGGAGGACGCGACGACTAGCAGTGGAGTAACGCAGCAGAGCGGCGAGGGACTGGGTCAGGTAAGGGGAGGACTGGCCCAGTGCCCCCCGGGCTGGTCTCCAATTAAAAATTTGGGCTGAAACAGAAGCTATTTTAGGCGCTCAAATGGCACAGCGTGTGCCTTTAGCTCTAACATTGGCAAGGAACCAGAAACTCCTACTCTGCTGCTGAACCTCTTTACTGACACTGGGGGCTGACATGCACCACAGCCTATATTAAAAAAAAAAATGAGAATGGTAGGTCAGTAATGAGGTTTTGGAGACGCTGCCTCAGCTTAAAGCTTAACTATGTGCTGTCTGCCTTGGCTGACATGCTAAAAGATGATGGGGGGGGGGGTAGCATGTGCTTTTCTATAATACATATTCTATATGACATATATTGTTCTCCTCTTGACTCCTTTCAATCCCTTCAAACACCTGCCCACACTGTCAGATTAATAGAAGCAGCACAGCAGTGTCTAAAGTTTAACAGATTACTTACTGACAGTCTGGGCAGCACACTGAAGGATGCTGAGTGCAAAGCAATATATGGGATTCTTATGAATATGATCAACTTTATTTTTAGTCAGCCCTCCAGGTCATTACCCAGTGTTATCAGCCCCCCTGATCATTACCTAGTGTTTTAAGCCCTCCAGATCATTATCCAGTGTTATCAGCCCTCCAGGTTCCCTCAGCTAAATCAATAGCAGGTATTTGCATCAGTGATTGGCTGACTCTTAGCCAATCACAGAAGCAGCTGCCGGTCAAGCCCCTAATGCAATTCCGTTCCTGGAAGTTGCATTAGAGGCTGAAACTGAGGGAACCCGGTCTGGTAAGAAAGTTTCTGGGGACTTTTTTAGAATATAAACCATGCAGTTAGGGTTGGGAGGGGGATGCCTACACTACAGAAAAATATTAATTTTGTGGTGGATATACGCTTTAGGTAAAAAGGTAGGGCTACACAAGGACCAAAATGCACCAGGAGGTAAAAATCACTTGGCTTTTTAGAAACTTTTTAGAAATTTAACAATCAAACATTGATTCTAAAGTCTAGTGTATGGGCAACATTACAGATCAGATACGTGAGCCTGTGTCTCCCCTCTGTTTCTTATTCATGCCTATTACTAAATTGTGCTAAAGTTTGTTTCTTTTCACTTAAACTAAGCAATAAGCTGCTAGTTTTCTACCCAATTTGATCCAATTACTGTTTCCGCTTTTCTAAATTGCCTACAATTTATATATCAGATTTTATTATTAACTATCTTGTGATGTCCATTTATAGAACAGTTTCTGTTGGAAGATCTTTGCTAAGACCAATTAATAAATGATTGCTCACAATTCTACTCCTTAATTACCAGTTACTGCAATGTGTTCTTTCATCCTGTAATGAAAACATTTTTTTCATATTGTTTGTTGAAGTCAAAAAAAAAATGTCCCTACTTAGCTTCTACAGTTAAAGTCTGTATACAGGTGCAATTGCGGGGCCCAACACATGAGGCATGATGGTGTACAAACGCCTGTTGTGGCCCACTATCGGTTAACGTATGGGCGCTTGTTGATCACATCGTTGATGATGGGCAGTTACCAGGCACTATCGAAATACTGTCCAGTATTTGCTCTTCAATAAATTTCTCCTAGGTTAAAAACAATACTGACTGCTGTAAACCCTGATTATACCAAACCGTTATATGTGATGGCTTGCCATCTACTTGGATTAATCTCTAAAATACATTTTTGGGTCGGATGAGTGCAGGAAATAGATTTTAATATGCTTTTATTTATTAAACAGAATATTGTAGGTTTTGTTCCATGTTTCTGGTCTTTGCTAGAAGGGATTTGCTGATGTGAAACGGACCAACGTATACCAGTGTACAGTTCCTTACAGCACTTCTCTGGTATCCTTATAACTTTTATAACTTACAGGGCAAAAAGGAAAGATAATGATGCAATATGAAGACTGATACAAACTATACACAGCATCTGCTTAACCCAATTACAACTCAATACCTGTGAGACTAAATATGCAAGAGATATAAAAGGATATACATATTCCTAGAGACATATTTGGAAGTTTCAGCAGCCTTGCATACTTATGGAATCCTTAAGGGAAAATGTATGTTTTCACAATTTTACTTTACATGATGTTAAACAGCTTGTGGGGGAGTAAGTCTGTGAGCACAATCAATGACGTATATTTGCATAATCTAAAACTTGCTGTGAGTAAATATTATTTTAAATTCCTAATATGGATAATTTTACCTAAAAAGTTCGCTTTGTGGATTATATGTTGTCAAGAAGATCTTAAAAATTGGATTTAAAAAAATTTAAAATTCACACGCTCTGTGAGCTTTAAGCCTGTGATGTATCTAGAAACCAAGCAGTATCTTAATTCTTTTAGATTTTTCAGCATTTGTTATTATACCTACGGTTACAATATTTTTGAACATATTTTAGAAGTTCAAAAAGAGGAAAGGAATGCTTATGTCCTTGAATCTGGTGTAGTGGTTTCACTCAGGTCACAATGTACTCATTTTTAGAAAATACCGGGGGGTATATTTAACAGGTGTCAGGTGTTTAATAGGGGGAATGGCATACCAAACATGTTAAAGCCTTATAATCAATGGCAGTAGAGGTTTTTACATCAACCCTTCAAAAGTAAACTTACAACCCAATGACTTATTACTATAGCCCTTCAGACAGATCCATCTGACATGCCATTTAATATGCAAATCTGCCAGCAATTTGCTGGTATTTTAAATTTACCATCAAGGTACTGATCAAAATAATCAATTATTTTATGTATGTTGTGGGATTATCTGAGCGTTTCTTAAGGCAATCAGACTTTTCCCAAATCGATATCAAGGTGCCTTGATTATAAGGGGGGAGGTTAAGAGCTCTGCCAAGCCTTTGTCCAAAGAAGATCCAAAGAACCCAGCTCTACCCACAGGTTGAGCTGGGAATAGACCAGTGATGTGCAACTTCCAGGTCTCCAGTATACCTTGGCTGCACTCTGCAGTACTTCAGTTATAGTTTTTAAACATCTGGAGTGCTGAAGCTTGGACATTCCTGACATAAACACCTGCTCCTACTGTACGGTGTTATTAAATAAGTTATTATATACTAACATTTTGTAACTGACAAAACTATGATCTGGCCAGGAAACATTGCGGGAATGTTGATGTTACAATGAGAACAAAAACCAAAAGGACTTAATAGAAATAATAAACAAATACTAAGCTATGCATAATATTAAATTAACTTACCTGCTTGGTACTCATTCTTGATGTTCTTCCACTGGACACTCAAATAGACAGCAATCGGCAAATCAACAAGATAAATCATTCATATTCAAACATCATAGAACCTAGAAAAAAAGGTTTAAGATAAAAATGAAAGATGTGTGGGGGAAGGTGCCAATTCAAAGTCAAATATTACATTTTGACACCATTAATGCAGTTGACTTAAAATTGTTGTAACATGATTGTTTACAGTACTTCAAAAAAGGGCACAGAAGACTCATAAGACGACTTTTATCTTTGGAAAGTCACAAACTGACAAATTTGTAATGAGAGACCAGTAATATATGGCTGCATAGTTCTGAATGCATAGCCATTGCCACAGCAACAAAGATGTGATTAGCAGAAATCTTACCGAACAGTGGATGACTACGACTAAATATGAAATCTGGGAGAAATATTAGAACCCTAAATGGAACCTTGTTTCCATGCATATAACTTCAATTGAGTTTGTTGAATGGTTGTAGAAGTGTACAAAGGGATCTTGGCTAACCCTTAGAATCATTTGGGGGCATTTACAGAGTTTTAATTTTTTAGAGGTTAGTAACTTTAACAGGCTTCTCCACCCTTAAGACAAAAAAATGGTCACATGTCGGTTACCTGTCCCCCAACCCCAACTGATATATTCAACTTATTATAAGATGTATTATAAATCAGATATTTATGTTTAATTATTGCCTCCATTCTGGCTGAGTAAGCTGGCTCCGCTGTCCCATTTTTCTTCTTGTATGTCCCATTTTTTAAGCTAAGCCACGGATTTCTAAGTGCCCCTGACAGCAGTGTCTGGTGTAAATTAAGTTTTTTTTTTGTTTGTTTGTTTGTTTTTTAAACTGAACTTCCTTAAAAAAAACAACAACAAAATAACCTTATATTCATACCTTTCAGTGCAGACCGGAGAAAAAAAATGACTTTAAGTAAATTGATAAGAATTGCTCTCCTGAGAAGTTTTGCAATTTATTTTCATTGTTTATTTTGCATAGTTTTGAAAATATTTACATTTTTGTGTGTGATATGGCAGCAGCAGCACCAGGTCCCCTGCATTTCCTGCTTCCTGCTCTAAAACCATGCCAGTGGATGACCATTTTCCCTGTGTCTCCTCCTTCCAATGCAGCCCCCCTCCTTTTGCAAGCCTCCCATGTCCCTCCTACTCACAGACCCCCTTGGCACCTTCCCTTATAGCCCCATGTGGCCCCGCCGCAGATGCCTTAGCCCCACCCACTCACAGGTGCCACGGCCTGCCCACTGGCAGGTGCCGTAGGACACTCAGATTCCCCCCCCATTTTCAGGCAGAATGAGAACAGAGTGAGAACTGTTTTCACATAGTGGGAGAGTAGGGCTATAGATTCCCTTACTTTCCCTGTGGGGATCTTCACACAGCAGGGAGGGGGAGGGACTTTCTGTCTCCTGTCCTGTCACTGAAGTCTGAGGCTGTGCTTACCGGCGGCGAGGTGGAGGAGCAGCCTAAGGAATGTCATATCAGCCTCCCACCCATTAACTTTCTGGTCAGTAATTTCTTTATATCTTGGGCTGTGGAGCAAGTAGAGAGGTGGTTGATGGCTCGTTTTAAAGGTAGGAAACTGGCCTTTCATTTAAACTCTTGTTTGGAGACCACAGTTCCCCTATAAGGAGTAAAGGTATGGACACCAGTGGTCAGAGAGACAGTGCCTATCACTGCTTAACATTAACTAGTAAGGAAGCACATAGTTAAATCATAAACAGTGGCTGACAGTCTGGAAAATGTGCGTGTGGTGTGGTGGGAGCAGTATTTTTGAAACATCCCCCACCCCCCCATACATTGTTCTGTTCTGGCTTCCTATAAATTTCTGCCCAGACTGTGAAAGTAATAGAAGCAGCACAGCATATTCTGTTTATTACTTTGTCTGACAGACTGGGCAACACTTTTGCAAGGAAACTGAAGGCAGAACAATGTATGGAACCACATTTAAACACTGTCAGTTATTAGTTTAAAACTATCAACCCTCTACTGGAATGTTAAACCAGCCTTTCAGCCAGTGTTGTCAGCCCACAGTGTTAAGCCCTCCAGCTCATTGCCCAGTGTTGGTAGCCCTCCAGTTCATTACAATTTTGTAAGCCTTCCAGTTTAATCCCAAATCTCTCAAAGTCTGCTCTATATTTCACCTCCGCCTTAAACGGCATGTAAACTGAGGCAAATCATTTTTTAACTAATCACACAGTAATTAGGATTAATTTCCACCAATCTTAAATCTGCTTTTTATTTTCCTTCTCTGACCTTCCTATCCCTTGATTTTTAGCTCTGGGAGATTTACTTTATAAAGAGGGCGGGACAAAGCTAGTCAGTAAAGGGCTGTCAATCACCCAGACCCTCCCACTGGCACACTACCTGTAGAAACTATCCACTCTATAAAAGTAACGCTTATTTCTCTATCACTGCATGGCTAATTGATTCAGCATTAAGATCAGGAAAGGGAATAAGCATTATCTGTTACTCTGTACAGATAAACCCAATCCTGCAGTTAGCTGCTGTCTGTGTTAGTTAAGTCCCAGTGTAGCACTGTACCTAAAGAAATCAATTACAAAGTCCCCACACACATTCTCCCTTTCAAACTCCTACAGCTAAACGAGAAATTTACTTGATTCAAGCAGTGACTACAGCTCCCAGTGCTGCTTACCTTCCCATAGCAAAGCAGTTCCACTTTCACTATAACACAAAATGACTGGGTCAATGCTATTGGCTGTAGTGAGGCACAGATCGTCACCATTGCACATGCTCCACAATCTATCTGTGCCCTCAGTTTTGGGAGGGGGTGGATACATAGAGAGGAGACATGCATACTAACTAGGAATGAGCTGAACAGGACATGAGGAGATCTAGTGACGGAGCACTGAGAGCAAAAAGGATGTCCCTTTAAACTCAATCTATCTAAAACTGAATTAATAATTCCGCCCCCAAACTAGGACCTTGTCCTTTTCCATCTCTTTTGACAATATGGTTTTTAAAACAGCTGAATCTGCACGCTGACTTGGAGTAAACTTTGACTCCTCTCTTCCTTCCATCATCACATTAACAATGTCACTAGGACGTGTTATTTTCACCTTCGCGATATTGACAAGATCTGTCCTTTCCTCTCTCACTTCACTACTAAAATAATCGTGCAAACCATTATAATCTCCCGTATGGCTACTGTAACATTCTGCTACCTGGACTCCAGGCATGTCATCTCTCTCCTATCTTAAACTAGGCAGCACTCTCCTCCAAAAGAGAACCTGCAACCCTGATACTTCAGTCCATAGGGTTGCTTCCCATCAAACAAAAAATCATATTCAATACACTTTTTTAACCTTTAAATCCCTTCACTCTACTGCACCTCCCTATTTATCTTC
Organism: Hymenochirus boettgeri; assembly: GCA_019447015.1. Classification (NCBI taxonomy): domain Eukaryota; kingdom Metazoa; phylum Chordata; class Amphibia; order Anura; family Pipidae; genus Hymenochirus; species Hymenochirus boettgeri. The sequence goes on along the minus strand of CM033470.1, from coordinate 289,021,493 downwards.
TCTCTTGGTCCCCTGTGTTCCTGGCTGTGCCTTCCATTCCTCAAAAGCAGAAATCTTGTATGTAGGTATGTATGTGCTCACCTCACAGCCACACCTCTGAATGGGGTCAATCACTGACTGCCATTCCCGGAGCAGTCTCCACTGTGGCTGCTCAAGAACAGAAAAAGAGAGGGAGTGAGGAGACCGGAAGCGGCGGTGGAGCGAGGAGCTTGTAAGTATAATAACTCCGTCTGGGAGCAGATTTGGTAATTTTAAACATAACGAGGTCCTGCTTTTGGCTGGTTTTGTAGCAGGTAAAGATTTTTGTGTAGAGGGCTGGACAGTCCCTTTAAGGTCTAAAACACATTACAATTTGCTCCTGGAAGGTTTCAAATATTAACCCTGGAAAGACTATGTTACTATTGGTGAAATGAACCACATTTGCGGTTCTTTGCGGTTATTGTCATGCTAAGAAATTAAAAGCAGAGCATCCTGGAATGTGACCACGCCCCCAGATATTGATGTCATGGCCACACCCCCAAACATCACGGTCATGCTCATACCCCAATCATCAAGGCCACGCCCCCAAAGATAACTGCCATGCATTGCAACCATGACCCAAAATGTTGTGACCACGCTACCAGATATTGCGGCCACTCCCCCCCCCAAAAAAACAAAACATTATGCCCACATACATCATGGCCACACCCCCAAACATCCCAGGTCTGTTCCCGAATCACACCCACATACACAAACACCCTGTCCATGCCCCCAAACATCACAGGCACACCCCTAAACACCACACCCACACATGATATGCCCACGCTTTGAAACAGCGTGGCCATGCCCCCAAATATCGCAACCACAAAATGTCACGTCCAAGCCTTCTGGACACCACAACAGTCCACACCCTAGAATGCTGTGCCCCCACCACAACATCGCAGACATGCCGCATCCACCTATTCAAACCGGGATGGTTAGGGGTATCACTGCACAGGAATTACCTGCATTACCTGGACTTAAGAAACCGACACACACTGCCCACATGTCACACACTTCACAGATATTTACAACTAAAAGAACAAAGACATCATGGCACTTTCATTTTGGACCAGAAACTAACTTCATTGATTGGGATCTAATAGTCAATATAAAGTGGTCCTTGAGCAAGGATAAAGTGTTAAAGTGCAAACAAGTTGACCTACTGCTAACTAATGTGCAAAAAATTGAGCAAACTTAATAAAAACACACAGAGCTCTGACAGCGCAACAGAATGAAGCCCGACTTTAAAAACACAGACAAAGAGCAACACATGATCAGAGACACGGACGCCTGTCAGTCACTCAAGTGCTGCGGTATTCAGTTGCAATCAACATGTTTTCCCAATGGCAAATTCCATGTAGCATGTTCACGAGTAGGTTCACCACAACATTGGTATATTTACGCTCCAGGAAAACTGATAACGTTGTATGAAGGTTTTGCAATAACATATGTGCTATACGCTCCTTAAGCAATGTCACCTTCTCAACTCATAACTATTAAATACATGAGTACATTACCAACTTGTGCACTTCTTTCTTCTGCTGTCGGCTTCCATCTAAGCCAAACACAACCTGCGTGTAAAAAATACTTTACCCACAAGTATACACGGGCAACGCCAGGTACAACTGCTAGTCTAATTATAAAAATGTTCTATGGTTCCGGTAAGCTATAGAAAAATAATGCCATGGATAAATGGTAACAACCTATTGCAAATATTGTATTCATTTTCTATAAATCCTTTTACTTTGAGAATGATCCAGTCTAACTGTTCAGAATAATCAAACCATAGAAGCCATTTCCTAGACCCTTCAATTCAATGTGTGTAAAAACAAGCATAGCCCTAAACCCATAGGAGCTGAACATGTCATCACTGCCAAGAACCAGGTTCAACACTATGATAAAGGGGGAAAAAACAGCAAAGGAAAGTGTTCAGCTTTCCCAATAAGCCAGAATTAAAGTAAGAAAGCCCTAATAAAAATAGCATTCCTAGCCTTCTGTTTAACCAAAAGGACTTTTTTTGCTTTCGGTTCATCTTAAATTAAAGATGAACCTATTTAGAAAAAAATGTTCTAACACTTCTACAATACGCTATTTGGAAAAGGAAATCCATGTTAATGTAAGCTCCATTAATTGACTGAATAATAAATAGGCACAACTCAAACCATCATTTGGTAAACTGTTACTCATAGAGCATAAATGAACCATTTCCCATTTAGAACCTGATTAACTATACATGTGCAGTCAACATTTATAGGCAGAAAAACAGCTACAGAACATATTACAGAAAAAAAACATCCAAAGAAACCTACAAACACATAAAGTCTGAATTTTAATACTGCCAAGTAGTTTACAGTGAAATGATTCATTATTGTACAAACCGGCAGGAACTACTGTTCAACAGGTTTCCCCAGCAGCAAGCCCAGGTATGAAAGGACATCCATATGTTACTAGTACAGGAAAGGTTTTGTAACGCATGTTATCCCCATCTGCTACTAAAAGCGCGTGTTTGTCTTGCAAAACAGGCTGCCAAGCAGGAAGAAGAGGGGAAATGCAGATCAGTTCAGTTTCTCATTACTAAGCTCCCATAGAACACAGCATGTGTTCTTCTACTACATAGTCCTAAACATATGATCTCATCCTTATACTTCTCAAAGTATAAAAGTCAATGCTCTAGTCCAGACATACCACCCTGCTGAATCTGGCTTCTGGGCAGGGTGGGGAGAAGGGGGCAGAGCGGACTGACGTGACGTCAATAACGCCACAAAGGTGGTGGGGCTAGGGTGGACGGGCTTCAATGATGTCACAAAGGGGCGGGGTTACGGGAAGGCCACTACATGTGACATAATGTATGTCACAGAAGAGGCGTGGTTAGGGGAAGCGTGACATAAATTACGTCACAGAAGAGGCGTGGAGAGGGAAAGAAGGCGTTCTGAAGGGCGGAGCTGTCAGGTAAGTTCATGTCGCTGGAGTTTGTGGTGGTCTTGCGAGAGACCACCCCAAAATCCTGTAGACTCCCGCGACTCCCAGGAGGGGTGGGATGCTAGCCTAGTCTGCCTGAAAACCAATGCAGACATTACTTACAAACAAAAGGTAGACAATACCTACTATCTCCTTAAGAAGCTCAAATTCTGTGGAGGGAATTAAAGGGTATCCCCACCCTAACAATTTTGTTTTTTTATATACTGAAGGGGCCGGACTGGAAGACGTGTCTGAGTGGCTGAGAGGCAGGCAATCACAGACATGGCTGCCGGCTATGCAAACATCCACGGAAATGAAGGCACGTAACTGTTTCTGCTAACTTGGCGGTTGGGGGTGGGCAGGGGTGAGCTACGCTACAGAAATTGTATTTATGCGTAGGGATGAGGCAGCCGTGTAGGGATCTGGAGGGTGTGAGGAAGGGGGTGAAAAGGGCTCCCCTGTGCATGTCAGAGTCCTCAGTGAGGACAAGAAAGAAGCAGGGACCAGATGACACACAGACAGCTCCTACTCTTCAGTTTCCTTCCTGAACTTTGAACAGACAATGCAGGAGAACCATAAGGAGCTGAAGAGTGAGGTAAGGATGTCTTACCCTACACAGTGGGGCCAGCACTGGGGCAAATTTTAGTTTGTGGGATGGACATGCCCTTTAAGAAGTATAAGGCAAAAAAACTAAATAAAACCATGATGTACATAGAAATAGATAGGAGCATACCTACAGTGAAACTTCCATAGGAAGGATGCACACACATGGGGCTGGTTGTTCCCCCACACATCATGCAACTGTAACTGAATAACTTTATCCTACCATTGCAACTTCTATGAAAGAAGCCATCACATTAAAGGCAACCCTACAGAGAATGGACATTATGCAATTAGTCAGCAACATATAATGTTCAGCATTTGCTAGCCAATCACACTTTTTTTTTAGATAAACATATTTTTATTACTCCAGATCTGCACAAATATCTGCATAAATATTTTTTTACAGTGTCTGTGGATCACTAAGGCTGGGTACACATGGGCAGATAACAGCATTTAAACTTTTCGCTATTCTCATACTTCCCTTGCTATGGAGTATATACTGTCCTTACAAAACACACACTTATTAAGGGCTAGGTCCTAGGTTCTAAATGCGTTTTGCCCTCCAATGCAATGCTATTGGAGTTCTTACAGCGTGTGCGGTGCACTTTAGATCAAAAGTAGCCATCAGTATGCCGCATTTGGTTTGAATAAGGAAGCTAGTTTAAGGATCAAGGCAACATTTAAAGGCAAATACAGGCTGGGTCAAATATACAAATAGTCAACAGGTCAAGGCTAGCAATAAAACAGAAGAAGCGAAGGCCAAAAAAACATATGTATGATCAGAACCCAGGCACTAAAGCAGAAATAGCAACATTATCCTATTCATCCTATTCATCCTATTTTTTTATTTTGTCCTATTCAGGATAAAGTTGATGCCAATATGCATTGTATTTCACACTGGGCCCATCCCAATGGTTTTTTTCCAGTCCAGACACTTGGTGAGACAACTACCCACCCCGAATGTATTGCTGAAAATATATATGCTGACAAATAGTAATCCGCAAATCATGAAATACCTTTAATCCTGCATATTATGTGTAGATTTTAATTCCCTATAGTTTTGAATAATCGAATATGGAAACCTTACTGTCCGTACCAACAGTTGCTGATTTACAGATTTAATGGAAGAAACACAATGTTAAACCGTGTGTTATACTGAGCATATACTGCCACAATGTTACGTCGACATCCAACATGAACGTTGAATCATGTAACATTGGTGTCAACGGTGGTTCTTACCTTCTGATGTTCTAGCGATGTTTTCCAGGAGGATCACAGTTGGTTTGCGATCAACATTACAGTCAAAATGTCTGTCCAAAATATCGGACAAGGCAGTTTTATAAATGTGGCAGAGCTGCAGGTGAGAGCTTCACAGCAAGCTATACACCAACTGTGCTCCACATAGATGACACTCCATTGAGTTCTTCCTGATCATTATCTTTCATGATATTTTTACTTGCTGCCATATTACAGACACTTCCTTATTTCCTATGACTTAAGAAAATGTTTCTGTCAAATCAGGAAGCTTAGCAGAGCATTTGCCATTTAGAGATTAAAGGTCAAATAAGTAAATCCTGTACAACCAGGATATAAGATGTTTATTTTGGCAACAACAGAACTTCTCTGCAAAGTTTTATTTTTCTAGCAACAAGTAATATTATTGTCCAAAGTCAAGTGTCAATAAAATTCTATTTAAACCTACATTATGCTAGTTTTCTTTATGTGCACACAAAATATTTTTTGGCTGTAAAACAACAACTACAAAGTTGGTTCATTATCCTTCAACAGTTAATAACTTTCATTGATAAACACTTAAAACTGCGGTACACACATAGTACCGATGGGATTAACCTTTATCGCTAATGTACCAAGCTTAAAAATTTCATACAGATTTCCCATGAGGAAAAGTATTATAAGAACATCTTATATTTATTTTGTGTTTTTGGTTGTATATTGCATTAATACACATTGCAAAGTATAAAGCAACCATTCCAAAAATTATTTTGTAAATGTGCTATTTTGAATCTTTACATGGGGGTGGAGTGTGTGGTCTATGGTGTTGTATATATAAGTATATTTATTATATATATATATATATATATATATATATATATATCAGTGTACATCATATATGTATATCCGTGTATATCATAATGTAGATCAGTGTATTTGGGGAGTTTATGGAGACAGGATATATATGTTTGTCTGTAGTATACTGTACACTTTGTAAGTGTAATTATCAATGTAAATCATAGTTTATATGGAACATAACAGAGATAAAAGCTGAAAACCAGCAGTTGTTTATATAATCATTTTAAACAGCTGCTTGATGCAGTAAAGGCATTTGGGCAATATTGTCACCTTCAGTTAGCATAAACTGTCCACCACACACATTGTCGATATTCAGCACGTCTCTTCGGATCTGATGGGATTTGCTCATTGATCCCAATGCCAACATAGGGAAAATGTCCTCTGCATCATTATTGGCTTAATTTACTAAAGGGATCCTATAAAATTGCAATGTTTGTGGCGAATCATTTCTCCCCATACACAATAAAGAGAACAACTGTTTATATTTGCGAATCACTGCAAATTCACAATCAGATTCCAATAGAATCTAACTTGAATTTGCTGTAGAGTTACACATGTAAAGCCTCCTATAGTTACAAGTCGCATGTGTATGACCTATAGTTATGAGTCAAATGTGAACGACCTCCTACAGCTATAAGCCACATGTGTTCAGCCTCCTATAGCAATGAGTCACATGCAGTGTCGGACTGGCCCACAGCGCTCTTACAGATTCCGTCTGTCATTATCAGAGATTGGTACTGTATGTACACAGCTTAAGGCCTCCTCATTTGTAAATCAGTCATCCATATGCAATAAGAGAGATTCATAAAGAAAACAATAACCCTAAAAACATCATGATCAAAGTGTTCACTTTATTATGTGATCTGGTTCAGGAAATACATATATAGGAAGAAAAATCTAATTGTATAAACAACCTATAAAAAGCCTTATCCCCACTAATGTGATTAAAAATAATTGCTGTGCTCAGACTGTGCATGAAAATGTTTTAGGAATGCTCAGGACAAAGAGATGAGGGCAGAGATTTTGAGATCTTTTAATCACACTTTGTGCGCTCTCTTTCAAATTATTGTTGTCAGCCACAGGAGTGATTAACAAGTAGAGTTGCACAAGCCAAAAAGAGATTAGCAATGTGAGCACAGCCAACATACTCTGTAGACACGGGGTTGCATGCAAGTAAATTGTAAAATCTACCAGAGACTGACATACCTGTCTATTTTACATGTAGGATTCTGGAAGGGTTTTAGGTATTCTGCTTGTGAAGGTTCTCATTCATCCAGGTCATGGTATATCTGTTGTATTCAATTAGATCAACTGGACTTGAAATGTAGTTCTTGAAGACGTTTCGCTAGTCATCCGACTGGCTTTCTCAATTCAGAATGACTTGTACAAGACTCAGCCGTCAGGGTCAGGACTCAGCCGTGTATCTGCATCTTAAGGATAAAGGACATACCTTTGAAGATTGTAATGTTAACATACTGGCGAAGGAACGTGACTGGTTCAAGAGAGGTGTTAAGGAGGCCATTTATGTGAAAATAAAGAAACCAAGCCTAAATAGAGGTGGGGGGGTTCGACACCAACTGTCTGCCATGTACAATGCTGTTTTAACACCTTACTCTGGGTGTTCCTATAACACCTCTTAGCCACTATCCAATCACAACCCTTAACACCTGGCTGTGATATGCTAATTGGGATTTTCCAGGGTACATAATTGCCACAGATTCTTGTACAAGTCATTCTGAATTGAGAAAGCCAGTCGGATGACTAGCGAAACGTCTTCAAGGACTACATTTCAAGTCCAGTTGATCTAATTGAATACAACAGATATATTTTAGGTATTCTGTTTTAAGAGTAACCAGGGGCGTAACTACCAGGGGAGCAACCGCAAGGAGGCCTAGGAGCCAAGGGGGGCCCATCTTCTTAGGTTTTCCTATGACAGCCTCCTCCCGAAACCACTGTGGATCAAGCATTGTAGGGCCCATCATAGCTTTGTAGGGGCCAGGATCTTGTTATACCACTGGGAATACCTTGTCTACAGTTATCATTTTGTACACACAGCACTGTATGGAAACTAGTCAAAGAGCCCACTACCTTAGGTCTATGAAACTGTTCTATAACAAATTCATGTTGGAAGTTGATCCTTCTGTTAAAGAAAGTACCTGCACACCAAAAAAACAACAAAAACCCTTTAAATTTTATTTTATTTAAATTGGCTCGAGTTCACATGCTATACTATGAAAGTGCACAGTCCACCCTGACAAGAAGTTCTTGTCAAATGGAATGTACACATGGTTAAGGGAGAGAATGGAACATTAAACAAGTGTAAGTTGAAGTTTAAGCAAACAGAGGAGGAGTTTGTTTGACCACTTATGAAGTGTTTTATAGGCCAGACATCAAGCACTAGGCAGACAAGGTCACAATCAGCTTAACCCCACAACTACCTAGGTAGGTACTGTGAACACTGGGGTCCTATACAAAATATGCAATTATGTTTCTTTATTTAAAATTTTACACTGAAAATACTTTGGCTCAGTGAATCAAGGGGTTCAAACCCTACCATGGCTACATCTGCAAGGAGTCCGCATGACATGGCTGATAGTCTTATGTGTTTTAGGCTCAATAAACAGAAATAACATCAATACTATCCCACCCAGAATTGTATAAATGATAAATGGGATGTAAACAAATACCATAATACATCTTTTAGTTTTTATGTAAGGCAAATTAAATGTTATACCAAAAATCCTAAACCAAGGTAATGGCGAGTATTATGAAGTCAGGAGGCAGTCTTGGTAAAAATAGCTTTAATAAAATGATGGGGTTCTGTGCCCAAACATTTATGTGCTTGTAGTAAATGAGTGCTCTCAGGCTGAGGCCACACTGTAATGCGCACAAGAGCGATGTTGCGCAATCGGGGTGCATGTGATTGCACGAAAAAATGTGGCTACACTAGTGGGCGTTTTTATAGCGTGATCACAATCATGATCGTGCATAAAAGCGCATTAGTATAGCCTAGCCCTTAAGGTGCCCGTTCACTGTACCTTTTGACCTTTAGAACCACTGCCTGGAGGATGCGATCTTTAGACATTAGATATAATAGATCAGGCTTTGGCAATACATTTTTACAGGGGGCCGCATTAGAAACTTGAATTGTCGTAAAGGGCCAGACCAATTGGTTCAACTCAATTATCATAGTAGAGATTGTAAAACTGGATTTTGAAAAAACATTAAACATTATCACTGGTTCATTGGATTTTTTTTTATTATTAGTTGCAATTTTTAATACGTTTTAGAAAACTAAATGAATTATCCAGCCTTACTTTGGCCAGGTCTGAATTAGATGTATTTAATGTCTGCCTAGTGTAGGAGCACTAGCAGGTGTAAAGCAAGTACGTATATACTCGAGTATAAACCGAGGTTTTAGGCTTTAAAAAAAGCCTGAAAATCTACCTCGGTTTATACTCGAGTCAATGTTTCCCTTACCTTGTCCGGCGGCCGCCCGATCCGCATCCTCGCTCCACCGCCTCTGCGCATCCGGATGATGTCACTACCCGGCGCCGCAAAGTGAGAGGCGCCGGGTAGTGACATCATCCGGATGCGCGAGGCGTGGAGAAGGATGCGGATCGCGTGGCCGCCAGACAGGTAAGGGAAACATTTACTTATTTACACAGGGACACACTTAAGTAGAAAATACATACAATAGGAGAAAAACCTTCTTTATTTGTGCAACTGTATGCACAAATATAGGAGGATTTACCCTTATTGCAAGTATTTGCCACTTAAGATGTTTGAATACCAGCATGCTTTATTGGTGGGAGTTGTAGTTTTCAAACATCTTAAGTGGCAAATACTTGCAAATAGGGTAAATCCTCCTATATTTGTGAACGTATGCACAAATAAAGAAGGTTTTACTCTTATTTGTAAGTATTTGCAACTTAAGATGTTTGAAAACTACAACTCCCAGCAATAAAGCATGCTGGGAGTTGTAGTTTCCAAACATCTTTAGTGGCAAATAATACCCCCTCGATTTATACCCGGGTCAGTGTGGTTTTCCTACTTTTTTCCCTAAAACTAGGTACCTCGGTTTATCCTCAGGACGGTTTATACTCGAGTATATACGGTACTTTGCTTTTGTCAAGGTGTGCGCATTTACTCTGCTTTAGCAGTTTGAGGATTATCTGTATAATGCTGGGCATACACTAGTAAGATGTTTGATAGATTAGACGTTTATCGAAAGACGAACGTCTAACCTATCGAACGTCTAACTAACGCACTTAACACACAGTCCATCTTATATTGCACTCTTAGGGTTTTCAGAGATGGGGGAAAGTAAGTATAAGTAAGTATAAGGTTGACTTTCTCCCATATATAGTTCCATAGACAGTCCTATAGAAAGCCACCTACACAGCCCCATAGAAAGTCCCATACATAGATGTGCCCTGCATACCTTTCTGTGCAGCCCGTTTGTTGAATCATGTTCCTTATGTAATTTTTTCCCCTTTCCCTGGCAGTCTGGGCTGATCTGAGTGAGCAGGACAACAATTGCCTACAATTTAGAGGATTCTGTGTTTTACAGGGTACAGCTTTTGTTTTGCCAGGGCAATGTAATTTTGTCCAGCTGCTCCTTCAAACATCCAAATCAGCCCAGAGGGGAGACTTTCAGGATGATTATAGATGTAACATTTTTCGGCTTATACTTTAGTGTATACGGTATCATTTTTCATGGGGGTGTGTGGGTTGGACATGGGTGGGTGGGTTTAAAAACACATTTTTCTGAGGCCCTGTTTTTTTACATTTAGACCTAGGGTAATCCTAAATGACTTGTGGTTGCTTCCTAAGCCTACTCTTACAGCTTTACAAGCTTGTGCATCTGTAGAGGAAGTGGCAACATTCAGGATGGGGGCCAGTAACAAGGAAGAAGGAGAAAGGACAGGCTTGTTACCTTAATTTTATATTAGCTTTGTGTTTAAAGGAGAATGAAACCCAAAATACAAAGGCAGCTCCACAGACTCTATAACTGTCACTTAGTAAAACCATTTCTCTCTCACCTCTGAATCGTACACACGTGTGATCGTGGGTCCCAATCCGCGACGCACGATGTCTACGAACGAACGTTTCGGCCTGTATGTAGGCGATTTATCGTCCAAAACAGTCATACATTCGGGGATCGTTGAATGTCCGACTTGGCGGATCTCCGAAGGAACAACCGTTTTTGCAGATAAAGCGCCTACACACGGGCTTATTTTTGGCCGAAACGTTCATTCGTACACATTGTGCGTCGTGACCCACGATCGCACGTGTGTGCGAGCCTTTAGTGAAGAAATCATTTATAGAACATTTTAGGGTACTGGCAATCTATGATGTCACTGCTGGTTTCTAACGTCTCTTCCTGGTGGTCCTGGACCCAAAACAACTACGGCTTAGCTACATGTAATAGTTGACCTCAGAGTCCCCACCAAGAGTCTCAGGCAATCATCAGAGATAGCAGTAAATATGATAAGCTAATTTACTTCTCAAACAGAGGGGGGGAAGGTGTTAACCCTTTTTATAAGTATTTATGAAGCAACCTGTTAACCCTTTATATTTGTGAGTATTTCTGCAAGACACGGTTACTTTTAATGTGTTTATTTCTGCATTCCACCATTTTTATTAGTGGGTATTACCACACCTTCAGGGAGATTCAATAAAAGTTCTTATCGTTTAAAATGGTGCTAATTTTGCCCCAACCAATCAGATGGTAGCTTTCAAATGTTAAATAAGATCTGATTGGTTGGGGCAAAATTAGCACCGTTTTAAACGATAAGAACTTTTATTGAATAGCCCTGTTTATATTTAGAAGTGTAATGCTAGCTGCACTGATTTTAGCGTAGCCATACAGCATTTATTTAATGCCTTATCCTCTCTATGCTCATTTTATGTTGCATTCTAAAAGTGTACTGATTAAGGTTGAGACCACACTACAGCAGATAGCACCGCACACATTACCATCCGTTTGTGCAGCGGTCTGTGCAATGTTGTGCAATCGTAGCACATTTTATCAGCAAAACAAAATGGTGATCGCAGGCACTCCAAAAATCAGATTGCAGTGCACCAAGTGTGGCCACACAGCCAACACTAGCATCTGCTTTTTCACACGCCATCGGGGGGGCAATTGCGACCAGTTTACAGGTTAAAGCGAATAAGTGTGTAATGTTGGAGAGTTTGTGATTGCAATTAAAGGGTATGTCCACCCTAAAAATATTTTTTTTAATATATGAGAGATACCCTCTGCCAACCCCCAACTGCCATGTTATGAAACATGGCAGTTGGGGGCGCACTGATCCGGCTCCCTGCTTGCCGGAACTTGCAAGCAGGAGGGCAGACCAGCCGTCAATGGAGAGCACCATGGGAACGAAGGGCTGTAAGTACATTTCTGATTGTTTTTTTAAGAAATACCGTAACTCGGCGGTTAAAGGTAGGCAGGGCTTATCTACCATATGTTAAAAAGACTTAACACTAGGTGGAACGACAAGCAAGGATGGATCCGGATAGTGGGAGACATCCCTTGCGCATGTCACAATACCCCCAGAGGTTGCAGAAGAGGCAGAAACCTTTAGACAGGAAGACAGCTCCTACTCTTAATTTTCTGGGACTTTGGACAAGCATTGCAGCAGAACCTTAAGGAGCAGAGATGTAAAGCAAGGATTTTTTCCCAGCAGGGCCAGTTGTGGGTTAAATTTTAGGCCCTATAAACAGTAATAATTCTAAAGCTGGGTACACACATTAGCAATATAGGGACGAACGTTTGGCGTCGGCATCATAAACTGTTGTTCTGACTGAAAAATTTCCCTCTGCTGCAGTCGGCCCCTGTACTAAAGTATAGGGATTCGACTGCCATCGTAGGAAGTATGGCCGTCACAAAAGTTCTACCTATACTTTGTTGAGGAAAGTACTTTCTTACTCAACTTCATTCTCATTTAAACACTATAAAAAGATATAGAATAAGAAGTCGCACCAAGTGCAATGCTTTTTTTGGGTCAAAATCCAAATCTGTACAAAATTATGATTTCATGCTGTCATAGTGACATCACTAAAAAATGCACCCAGATACATTTAAACACATTATTAAAAGATATAGAATAAAAAAAATCACACCGAGTGCAATGCTTTTAAGAGTCAAAATTCTGAACAAAATTCTGATGTCATAGTGACATCACTAAAATGCACACAGACACATACATATTTGAACACTATTAAAAGATATAGAATAAGAAAATGCACTAAGTACAATGCTTTTTTGGGTCAAAATCCAAATTTGTACAAAATTATGTCATTTTGATAGTGACATCATTAAAGGTATAGTTCACTCTCAAAGTGAACTATTCTTTTAATATATTGATTGAAGATCAGGAGGTTCAGGAACTATGCCTTACCTCCCGATCTTCAATCAATATTGCGGGGCCCAAAAACGAAGATGGGAACAAACTTACCTTTTATGCGATCCACCACGGGAAAGCTGGAATCTCCGACCGCTTCACTCTCCTGTACAGCTATAGCGACCAATGAGCGCCCCCATGTGTATAAAGCTTAAGAAATCACACCAAGTGCAATGCTTTTTAGGGTCAAAATCCAAATCTGTGCAAAATAGTGATGTCATGTTGATAACATGGTAACATCACTAAGAAATACAACCAGATACATTTGAACACTTTTAGATATACAGGGAGATTCAATAAAAGTTCTTATCCTTTAAAATGGTGCTTATTTTGTCCCAACCAATCAGATTTTATTTAACATTTGAAAGCTTACATCCGATTGGTTAGGGCAAAATTAGCACCATTTTAAACGATAAGAACTTTTATTGAATAACCCTGATAGCATAATAAGAAGCACTAAGTGCAATGCTTTTTTGAATCTAAATCCTAATTTGTACAAAATGATGAGGTCATGCTGATGTCATAGTGATATCTCTAAAAATGCACCAGACATGTTTGAACACTATTAAAAGATATACAGGGTTACCGTATATACTCGAGTATAAACCCACCCGAGTATAAACCGAGATACCCAATTTCAGCTAAAAATCCTAATAAAAGTTGTTGACTCGAGTATAAACCGAGGGTAGAAACTTGGCATTCAAGATGTTTGGAAACTACAACTCCCAGCTAATAAAGCATGCTGGGAGTTGTAGTTTCCAAACATCTTGAATGCCACCCTCACTTGGCATTCAAGATGTTTGGAAACTAAACTCCCAGCATTGCTTTAATTAGCTGGATGGATTGCGCAAAAGGTACGTTCCTGGAATCTTCGTTCCTGGATCCTGAGTTATTGATTGAAGAATGGGAGGTAAGGCATAGCTTACCCATCACTTTGGGAGTGAACTATTCCTTTAAGGAGCTATTCCTTACCTTCCGTTCTTCAATCAATACATTTAGAGCCAGGAACAAAGATAGAAAAAAACGTACCTTTTGCGTGATCCTCCAGTGCAGCACTGAAGGGAGAATGTCAGCTTCATCTTCGGGGAACAAACAGAAATGAGCTCATAGAGTAAAAAGAATGGCACCTGAGTGGAATCCTCCAAGGTTGTTGAGGCAAGTACTTTAAACTTTGATTTATTTTTTGGGTTTCATTTTCTTTTAAAATAAAATTTTGTGTGCTATACATTACATATATTAACCCAAAGTTGTTGTACTTTAACCTCTGTACACTGGCCAAGTTATGTGTGTACAATTTAGAGGGTAAATTGTGGGCTGCTGTCAGGCAACAGTGCTCCCAGAAATCTTCAAATACTGCAACTCCACTTACAGATAATAATAAACAGGGATACCTGCTACTACATTTATACTTTCAGGTAAATGTATATTTTTGGGCACATGTACCCTTTTTTAAGAGATGGAAATGTTTGCCTATGCTATCAATCTGCAACAACCAATGAGACATAAGGGGGGAGATGCAATATATTTCGCTATCACAACCTACGTGCACTCGTTTCCTCAATGTATTAATCACTTTGCGACCGTTAACAGATTGCGAAAACGCTAGCGTTAAGTTGCGACCTTTTGTGCATATTTTAAAGACACCATTGAAGATGCGTTAATTGTTGCGCAAAAAACGGAGCAAAATTTATTGCACCACTTTGCGCTGTGCCAAAAAAAAAATGGGTTAGCGTGTTTTTAGCGCTTTTTTTTTCGTTAGCGCGGGATATTGCATCTCCCTGTAGATTTTTTACTGGTCTATCTGCTGTCAGATTACATTCAGACTAAAATTTATGCACCTCTTATTAGTATAGTATTTAAGGGTTGAAGACGTCCATCCAGTCCAACCGATTGAGCAATATCCTTCCTGACTCCAAGTGGCAATTGGAAATATTCCTGGATACTCTACTTTATATATAAATACCAGTAACTTGCAACATTCCTTATTTGCCATCACAACATCCACTGGAAGACAGTTCCATAGCTTAAAGGGCATGTCCACCCCCAAAACTATAATCCCCCCAACTACTGGCCCCACCATGTAGTGTAGTTTAATCCTTACCTCACATCCCAGCTCCATAGGGTTCTCCTGTAACCCCCCCCCCAAAGTCTCAAAACTAACCACCAGGAGGATAGCAGGCAGAGACCTGCTATCCTAGCCTCCGGTAGATATTGCCATGCGCACTGCAGCCCTTCTCCCCCCTCCCCTCCCCCTCCCTCCCTCCCTCTCTCTTACTATCCCTCCCTAGCATTAATCCCCCTTAATATATGCTCCCCCATGTCCCCCAGCCCCAACCGCATGTTTTTTTTTTTTTCAAAAAGCTCCCCAAACTCTTACTTACCCCCGCTTTCCTCCGCTGCACTGAATGACCGGCAGCGTGTCCGTGATTGGCTGCCGCTCAGCCAATCACAGACGCGACTGCCGGTCCCCCCCTCTGCTTGCATTCTCGCAAGCAGAGGGCCGGCAGTGCGGCGAGGAGTCGAGGGGAGGTAAGTAAGAGTTTGGGGACTTTTTGAAAAAACGATACATGCGGTTGGGCTGGGGACATGGGGGAGCATAATATTAAAAAACTATTTCAGGGTGGACATGCCCTTTAATCGTTCTCACAGTAAAACCTTTTCCTAACTTGAAGCCTAAAATCTTTTCTTTAGTCTTTAGGGACATCCACGTGTCCTCTGACATGTTCTATTGGTGAGCAATGCCCCAGATAGTTTAATGTATGGCCCGTTAATTATTTATACACAGTAATCATATCCCCACGCAAGCACCTTTTCTCTAGCGTACATAGTTGTAACTTATCCAAAATTATTATTAAATACGCCCCATCGTATTTAGGTTCACAAAGAAAGGAATCCTTTAAAGGGCATGTACACCTCCAAAAACAAAATTTAACCCAATACCGGCCCCACTGTACAGCAGAAAAAAAATGCTTACCTTACATTCCTGCTCTTTATGGTTCCCTTGTAGTCCATGTCCAAAATCCAGGAAACTGATGAGTAGTGGCCGTCTTCCTAGGCCGTCTTCCTATAAAAACTTCTCTGCCTCCTGTATTGCCTCCGGGAGGGATGGTGACATGCCAAGAGGAGCCCTCCCTCCCAATCCCTCTCTTGCCTCTCGTCACCTAGCGTAAAAACCTTAATACATATTGCAGGGCATACCCTCCCACCACCAACCGCTAAGTTAGAAGTTTAAAAATCGATTCCAAACTGTACTTACAGCTCCTGGCTCCATATAAAGTATTATTCGGTGTAGCATACAACTTGCAACGAGCTATTGCTGTGTATAAAAGCTTTATTTAGACAAACCACATGCAACATTCTCGACCCACTGGTCCTTTCTGGAGCCTGAGAAAGGACCATGAGTCCGAAACATGTTGCATGCGTATTTTGTCTAAATAAAGCTTTTATACGCAGCATTAGCTCTATGCAAGTTGTATGCTACCCCGAATAATACATTATACTGACGAATGATCCAGAACATTGGCAACTGGAACAGTGTGGCCTACTAGCATTTCGTGCCTTGGTACCTGGGTACCTCTAACTAAAAAGAAAAGCTCCTGGGTCCAGCATCTGCTGGCAGTCGCAGTTGTGACTGTGTGCCTCTCAGCCAATCAGAGCTGGGCTGCTGGTCTGGCCCAATGCTTGTAGTTCCGACAGGCAGGGGAGCCGGACCAGAGCGACGCTGGAACCAGGAGCTAGTAGAGTTTGGGATCGATTTTTTAACTTCTAACTTGGTGGTTGGGGGTGGGAGGGTATGGCCTACAATATAGATAAAAGTTAATATGGAGGGTGGAGGTGCCCTTTAAGAAAAATCTAATAATTATGATTTTTCTTTCAGAGCTATGTTTTAAACGTCATACGTTTCCCACCAAGGGGCATTTTTTAGAATGTCAACAGTTATTTATTAATGCTGAAATATCTAAATAAAGATTGGAAATAATCTTCTAGGTTCTATTCTTCAAAGCTACACACATAAGCATTTAACAGAGAAATTCTGACTCTCTAATTGTAAAAAGTAAATAAAGTATGAAAGCATGATATTGTGAGCTACGATTTTAGCACGTGTTTTACTGATAAATTAACATGTGTAATAGAGGTGATAAGCATGTAGACCAATAAAACACAAACTGGTTCTTCTTATGTTATATGTCCCCAAAATAACCACAGATCAAGTCTAGGGTTGGACTGGCACACCAGGACACCAGGGAAACAATAGTGGGTCACCCATAAATACATGTTACAGGGCATGTCCACCCTAAAAATTTACTTTTAGTATAAGGTAGTTGACCCCTGCTCACCCCCAACCACCTATTTATTTCTTTAAAATATGCTAAAATCGTTACTTACAGCCCCTTCTCTCCCCCATTGTCTCAGATTCGGCGCCCTGCATGCAGAAGTTGCAAGCAGGGGCCAATTACAGACGTGGCTGACGTCATTGAAGACGCCGCGGGAGAGAAGGGTCCGTAACTAGCAATCTAAGCAATTTTTTAAAGAAATAATTTGGAGGTTGGGGGTGGGCAGGGGATACCTACCTTGTGCCAAAGGGATTCACGCTAGGTGCCACGGCTGCAGAGGATGGATCCGGAAGGTGGGGGGAAAGGGCTCCCATGCGCATATCACTGCCTTGTTGAGGTTAGGGGAAAAGTAGGGACCGGATGACTCACTGACAGCTTCTACTCTTCACTCTCCTGGAGCAAAGATGTAAGGTAAGGGTGCGGCCAGTATGGGGTTACATTCTAGTTTTGGGGTGGACATGTCCTTTAAAGGGCATTTCCAACACTAAAACAAAAACTGATTACATGTGGGTTTCCTGCCCCCAACCCTAACTGATATATTTAGCAAGATTATTTAAATTAGCAGCTAAATATACTTACCAGCCCTCATTTCCACGGCTGCATTCTGCTCGTCTTCCGTGTCTCTTCCATGCACGGAAGTAAGCAGAATGGACTGGACCAGCAGCCGTGACACTGAGGGGGTGGACGTAAACTTTAAGTATAATTAATGCAATCAATCAAGGCTGTGACTGCTGACATCATAACCAATGATTGACTGCTGTTTCACCAGCTGCCTTTACTGCACATGCTCAAGCTCAAGCTTATAAAAAGCACATTAAGCAGAGAGAGGAGGCAGATACCTTTGCCAGAAGATGTGCAATCGTTGCAGGTGGATTTGGGCTGCAGATGAGATAAAATGTAGATAAATGTAAAGTAATGCATTTTGGACTTAAAAATCTTTGTGTTGCTTATACTATAAATGGCTCTGTCTTTGAGTATAGTATAGTATAGTGAATCCAAGTTGGAAAAGGATCTTGGAGCTTAGGTGGATAACAAACTGAAGGTAGCAAGCAGTGACAGGCAGCAACAGCTAGAGCCAGCAAGATATTGTCTTGTAGAATGAGAGGTATGGATTCAAGGCATTGGTAAGGCCTCATTTGGAATATGCAGTGCAATTTTGGAATCCTGTATACAAAAAGGACATCTTCGAAATGGAAAGGGTTCAGTATAGGGCAATTAAAATAACAAGGGGAATGGGGGAGCTTGAATATGAAGACAGATTGGATAAGTTACTGTTATGTACGCTGGAGAAAAGGTGCTTGCGTGGGGGATATGATTACTGTGTATAAATACATTACCAGACCATTCAATACAAAAGAACATGTCAGAGGACACACACACATCCCTTAAAACTTGAAGAAAAGAAGTTTAGTCTTCAAGTTCAGAAAAGGTTTTTCACTGTGAGAACATTAAAACTATGAAATGGTCTTCCTTCGGAAATTGTGATGGCAGGTTCATTGGATGAATTCAAAAGAAAAATGTATAAGTTTCTAAAAACAAGGAATGTTGTGAGTTACTGGTATTGATACATAAAGTTAGAGCAGATACAGGGATATTTCTGATTTCCTTTTGGAGTCAGAAAGGAATTTTTTCTCCTTCATTATTCTGGTGGGGATTTTCTTTGCCTTCCTCTGGGTCAACAGATAGGCAGGAAAGGTGGTTATTGCTGAGTAGGTTGAAATGGATGGTCATATATCTTTATTAAAGCTCAAATAATATACTATACTAACCAAAGAGAGCTTTTTTTAAATATATGGTTACAAATGCTTGTAATAAACTGGTAAAAACAGCAGTTGGGATTGAGGGCAGATAAATGACAAATCGCCATTTTTGATTGATGATGTGGCACACCAACAGGGAGATTTAATAAACGTTTTTATCGTTTAAAATGGTGCTAATTTTGCCCCAACCAATCAGATCTTATTTAACATTTGAAAGATAACATCCGATTGGTTGGGAAAAAATTAGTACCATTTTTAACGATAAGAACTTTTATTGAATTGTGTATGCAATTTACTTTTGCTCTCTAGAACACAGCAGATCAAAACAAGGAAGCTGTAAGCAGCCTGTCCTGTGCACTACTCTTTTAACACTGCAGTTAATTTCACTTTCACTACTTCACACAAAGAAATAAAAGAATAATCAGAAGCTGCTCTATTAGGCTCGGCCGCTCGGTAGACACAGGCTGATTTGTCCGTAGGAAACCGCACAAACAGCGGTGATTTACCGGCATGTCTTGGAATGGAATAGTTAAAAATGAAAAGTAAACAATAGGAAATGTTGGGATAGAATAATAAGAGTAGAAATTATGTTTAATATATCCCTGGACAGGTGGATTAGATTATCCGTGATTTACAGACGTGTCCGGTTGCCGTTTCGTCTGATTTGGATGAAATGACGACCAGCATAGGTCGCCCATGACTGAAAAATTACAGCACATATTTCAGCCTGACCAACCAAACTACGGCAATATGGGTTGGTCAGCCTGATCATTTCTGTACTTGTGTGGCTAGCACCTGTGTGTATCAAAACTTTACTGCTTTCTAAGATAATGAAAACGAAACTCACTCTAGTCAGGCATCAAGTGTAGAGTCTATAAATAATTAACAACTTATTTACATTGCAGCTTTGATCACTAAAACTTCAGCCATGTGAATATAGTTTTAAACAGTTAATCAGGGATTAGAGAGGACAAACCTTAAATCTCCAGTTTTTATAACAAGCTTTGGCTAGGGACACACAGGCTGATTTTTCAGCCTGACCGACCGTTTCGGTATTTTGGTTGTTCAGACCGAAATATCAGCAGTGCTTTTTGGTTGAAAGGTTCCAAATTTCAATTCAATACAAAAGCGGACACTAGTGTGGCCAATTGGTGTGGCCACACTAGTGCACTGGCGTACATTGCCGCATGTGGTCAGCTAATCGTAGCGCATGCGATCTGCAATTTTTTTCACAATCGTCCTTTTGCACAATCGTATGTACTCCGATTGCGCAACGCTGTTCAATTGCAGCGCACGTGCGCGCCAGTAACATATGCACGTGCGTTTGCGTGCACGTTGCCGTCACGAAGGTGAGCGCTTAAGTGTGGCCTCAGCCTGAAAAAACTTCTTCGATGTGAGATATTCTGTGCCAGCAGCATAAGGTTGAAGTTTTGGTGTAATGTAGTTATATGAACTAGCAAAGAACATAAGAAAAAATTCATACTAAAATAAGAAAGGGAAGTAGGTTAAAATTAATTAGGTGGTTCCACAATTATGCAGAGCAGTTTAGTTGATGTGCCAGCTCGGAAATACTGGACAACCCCTGACAGCACACCCGAATGCAGTACTCATTATTATTATTATTGTAGCCTGACCTGAAGTTACTAGATAATGACATTACTAAATACTATAACTATCATTATCACAGAGAAAGCTGCTCTACCTGAACAGAGCCAATGATCTTTTCCCTTCCTCTTCAATCTCCACAAATTAGCACAATCACCAGGGGTTTAACTACCAGGGATGCAGTGGGAGCAACTGCTGGGGGGCCCAAGAGCCAAGGGGCCCCCATCTTATTTTTCCTATGACTGATATAAGTGCATAATATGTGCAGCATGCCTTAGGAATAAGATTCCTTCCCCAAAGAGCTTACAATCTAAGTGGGTGGGACAACATACAGATACAAGTGGGGGGATGGATACAAAGTGATTAAGGAGGCCAACAACCATTGGTTGTGCTGGTGTTCAGACAGGTAGGATAACAGTCTTCATGAATACATTAAAGTATTAATGGATGTCACCAGGCGAAGCGAGAGAGGGATAGAGTTTCAAAGATAGGGAGCAGCAAGAAAGAGCAGTTTAAGATGGGAGGAGCCAGTATTGGTTGGAGGTTTGTGGAGAAGATTTCCTTGTAAGGAACGGAGGGCAAGGCCAGGAACATAAGGGACCAAGAGAGAAGATAAGTAGGGAGGTGCAGTAGAGTGAACAGATTTAAAGATTAAAAGAAGGGTTTGAAAATTATTTTTTGTTTGATGGGAAGCCACCTTATAGACTGATGTATCAGGGTTGAGGGTTCTTTCAGAGGGGAGTGAGATGATAATAATGTATCTACGTCATTGTAAAGCACCACAGAAGATGCTGGCATACATTTTTATTATTATATTAGTATATTATTATGTGATGTATATGGCGCCAACATCTCTATGGTGCTTTACAATTACATAGATCATTATTATTGTTATTGTGGATGTATATAGTGCCATACCCCCCCCCCCCCTACACCATTTTGTTTTTTTAATTACTGAAGGGGCCCGGACTGGAAGACGTGTCTGAGTGGCTGAGAGGCAGGCAAGTCACCAGACATGCTGACGGCTATGCAAACATCCACGCGGAAATGAAGGCACGATAACGTTTCTGTCTAACTTGTTAGTCACGCGGTTGGGGTGTGGGCAGGCGGTGCGCTACGCTAAGCAGAATTGTATTTATGCGTAGGAGATGAGAGCCAAGCCGTTTGTAGGGATCTGATGGCTGGTGTGAGGAAGGCGGGTAGATCCGCACTCCGAGCCTCAGTGCATGAAGCACAGGCTGTGCAACAAGAGTTACCTTCAGTGAGATTCACGCAACAACTGACCAGTACCAATCAGCCTACTCAGTTTCCTGATGAACAGGGGCACAAGAGGTACCTAAGGAGCTGTGAGCGTAAGGATGTACCTAACCCTACACAGGGTGGGCAAGCACTGGTGCAATTGTTAGTTGTGGAATGGAATCTGCCCTTTTAAGGAAGTATAGGAAACAAAACTAAATAAACCATGATTAATAGAAATAGATAGGGAGCTATCCTACAGTGAAAAAACAACTTCCTATAGAAGAGATGCACACACATGGGGCTGGTTGTTCCACCCACCTCATGCAACTGTACAGACCAAACCCAACATGCTAACTACACTTTATCCTACCATTGCAACTTCTAATTAAAGAAGCCATCAACCCATATTCCAAAGGCACAACCTACAGAGAATGGGACATAGCAAATTAGTCGAGCAACATATAATGTTCAGCATTTGCTAGCCAATCAACACACTTTTTTTGAGTCAAAAACATTATGTATTTTACTCCAGATCTGCACAATTCATGCATAAATATTTTTTACTGTATGTGGATCATAAGGCTTGGTACCATGGGGCAGATAACAAGCATTTAAACTTTTCACTCTTATCCACTACTTCCCTTGGCTATTGGAGTATATACTGTCCTTATTAAAACACACACTTATATCTAGGGCTGGTCCTAGGTTCAATGCGTTTGCCCTCGAACAATGCAATGCATTGGAGGTCTTACCGCGTGTGCCGCGCACTTTAGATCAAAAAGCTACCCCATCAGTATGCCGCATTTGGTTTGAATAAGGAAGCTAGTTTAAGGATCAAGGCAACATTTACAAGGCAATACAGGCTGGGTCAAATATCAAATAGTTCACCCACAGGTCTAGGAATAAAAACAGAAGAAGCGAAGGCCAAAAAAACATATGTATGAATCACCCCAGGCAACTAAGCGAAAATAGCCATTATCCTATTCATCCTTATTTTTTATTTGTCCTATTCAGGATAAAGTTGATGCAAATATGCATTGTATTCACACTGGGCCCATCCCAATGGTTTTTTTCCAGTCAGACACTTGGTGAACAACTCACCACCCCCATGATTGCTGAAAATTATATGCTGACAAATAGTAATCCGCAAATCATGAAATACCTTTAATCCTGCATTTATGTGTAGATTTTAATTCCCTATATTTTTGAATAATCGAATATGGAAACCTACGGTCCGTACCAACAGTTGGCTGATTTACAGATTTAATGAAGAAAAACCACAATGTTAAACCGTGTGTTATACTTAGCATATACTGCCACAATTTCCGTCGACATCCAACATGAACGTTTGAATCATGTACATTGGTGTCACGGTGGTCTTCTACCTTCTATGTTCTAGCGATGTTTTCCAGGAGGTCACAGTTGGTTTTGCGATCAACATTACAGTCAAAATGTCTGTCCAAATATCGGACAAGCGTCGTTTATATAATGTGGCAGAGCTCAGGTGAGAGCTTCACAGCAAGCTATACACCAACTGTGCTCCACATAAGATGACACCCCATTGGAGTTTTCCTGATCATTATCTTCATGATATTTTTACTTGCTGCCATATTACGACACTTCCTTATTTCCTATGACTAAGAAATGTTTCTGTCAAATCAGGAATCTTAGGCAGAGCATTAGCCATTTAGAGATTAAAGGTCAATAAGTAAATCCTGTACAACCAGATATAAGATGTTTATTTTGGCAACAACGAACTTCTCTGCAAAGTTTTTATTTTTCTAGCAACAAGTAATATTATTGTCCAAAGTCAAGTGTTACAATATCTATTTAAACCTACATTATGCGTAGTTTTTCTTTATGTGCACACAAAATATTTTTTGGCTGTAAAACAACAACACACTACAAAGTTTTGGTTCATTTCCTTCAACGGTTATAACTTTCATTATAAACACTTAAAACTGCGGTACACATAGTACCAGATGGGATAACCTTTATCGCTAATGTACCAAGCTTAAAATTTCAACAGCATTTCCCATGAGGGAAAGTAGTATAAGAAATCTATATTTATTTTGTTTGTTTTTGGTTTATAGTACATTAATCACACTGCAATAGAAGCAACCATTCCAAAATTATTTGTAAATGTGCTATTTTGAATCTTTACATGGGGTGGTGTGTGTGTCTAAGGTGATTATATTGAGTGTATATCATGTATATATATTATACTTAGATTTTAGATATTATATCAGTGTACATCATATATGTATATCCGTGTATATCATACTGTAGATCAGTGTATTTGGGGAGTTTATGGAGACAGATATATATATTTGTCTGTAGTATACTGTACACTTTGTAAGTGTAATTATCAATGTAATATCATAGTTTATATGAACATAACAGAGATAAAAGCTGAAAACCAGCAGTTGTTTTATAATCATTTTAAACAGCGGCTTATGCAGTAAAGGCATTTTGGCCATATTGTCAACCTTCATTAGCATAAACTGTCCACCACCACACATTGTCGATATTCAGCACGTCTCTTCGGATCGATTCGGATTTGCTCATTGATCCCAATGCCAACATAGGGAAAAATAGTCCTCTGCATCATTATTGGCTTAATTTACTAAAGGGATCCTATAAATTGCAATGTTTGTGGCAATCATTTCTCCCCATACACAAAATAAGAGAACAACTGTTTATATTGCGAATCACTGCAAATTCACAATCGATATCCAATAGAATCTAACTTGAATTGCTGTAGAGTTACACATGTAAAGCCTCCTATAGTTACAAGTCGCATGTGTATGACCTATAGTTATGAGTCAAATGTGAACGACCTCCTACACTAAGCCACATGTGTTCAGCCTCCTATAGCAATGTCACATGCAGTTGCGGACTGGCCCACAGCGCCTTACATGACAGATTCCGTCTGTCTTTATCAGAGATTGTTACTGTATGTACCAGCTTAAGG
Source organism: Hymenochirus boettgeri (assembly GCA_019447015.1). NCBI lineage: Eukaryota > Metazoa > Chordata > Amphibia > Anura > Pipidae > Hymenochirus > Hymenochirus boettgeri. Next base: position 288,996,496 of record CM033470.1, on the reverse strand, counting down.
CCTCCTCATTTGATAATCATCATCCTATCGCAATAAGAGAGATTCATAAAGAAAACAATAACCCTAAAAACTCATGATCAAAGTGTTCACTTTATTAGTTCTCTGGTTCAGGAATACATATATAGGAAGAAAAATCTAATTGTATAAACAACCCTATAAAAAGCCTTATCCCCCACTAATGTGATTAAAAATAATTGCTGTGCTCAGACTGTGCATGAAAATGTTTTAGGAATGCTCAGGACAAAGAGATGAGGCAGAGATTTTGAGATCTTTTAAATCACCACTTTGTGCTCTCTCTTCAAATTATGTTGTCAGCCACAGGAGTGATTAACAGTAGTGAGTTGCACAAGCCAAAAGAGTTAGCATCATGTGACACACCAACATACTCTGTAGACACGGGGTTGCATGCAAGTAAAATTGTAAAATCTACCAGAGACTGACATACCTGTCTATTTTACATGTAGGATTCTGGAAGGGTTTTAGGTATATCTGCTTGTGCAGGTTCTCATTCATCCAGGTCATGGTATATCTGTTGTATTCAATTAGATCAACTGGACTTGAAATGTAGTTCTTGAAGACGTTTCGCTAGTCATCACGACTGGCTTTCTCAATTCAGAAGACACTTGTACAGACTCAGCCGTCAGGGTCGGACTAGCACGTGTATCTGCATCTTAAGGATAAGGACATACCTTGAAGATTGGTAATGTTAACATACTGTGGCGAAGGAACGTGAACGGTTCAGAGAGGTGTTTAAGGAGGCCATTTATGTGAAAATAAAGAAACCAAGCCTAAATAGAGGTGGGGGGTTCGACACCAACTGTTCTGCCATGTACAATTCTTTTTAACACCTTACTCTGGGTGTTCCTATAACACCTCTTAGCCACTATCCAATCACACCCTTAACACCTGCTGTGATATGCTAATTGGATTTTCAGGGTACATAATTGCCACAAGATTCTTGTACAAGTCATTCTGAATTGAGAAAGCCAGTCGGATGACTAAGCAAAACGTCTTCAAGGACTACATTTCAAGTCCAGTTGATCTAATTGAATACAACAGATATATTTTAGGTATTCTGTTTTAAGAGTAACCAGGGGCGAACTACCAGGGGAGCACCGCAAGGAGGCCTAGGAGCCAAGGGGGGCCCATCTTCTTAGGTTTTCCTATGACAGCCTCCTCCCCAGAAAACCACTTGGGATCAAGCATTGCTAGGGCCCCATCATAGCTTTGCTAGGGGGCCCAGTGATTCCTTGTTATACCACTGGGAATAACCCTTGTCTACAGTTATCATTTTGTACACACAACGCACTGTATGGAAACTAGTCAAGGCCCACTACCTTAGTCTATGAAACGTTTCTATAACAAATTCTGTTGGAAGTTTTCCTTCTGTTAAAGAAAGTACCTGCACACCAAAAAAACAACAAAAAACCTTTACATTTTTATTTTATAATTGGCTCGAGTTCACATGCTAACTATGAAAGTGACACAAGTCCACCCTGACAGAAGTTCTTGTCAAATGGAATGTACACATGTTTTAAGGGAGAGAATGAACATTAAACAAGTATAAGTTGAAGTTTAAGCAAACAGAGGAGGAGTTTGTTTGACCACTTATGAAGTGTTTTATAGGCCAGACATCAAGCACTAGGCAGACGGTCCAAATCACTTAACCCCACACTACCTAGGTAGGTACTGTGAACACTGGGGTCCTATACAAAATATCCGTACATTTGGGGTGCAAACTGTACGGCAACTGTTGCTGCTATCCGTAGTATTTTTATAATTAAGACAACTTACAAATTATAAATAGTGGTTATGCAATTGATGTTTCTATTTAAAATTTTCACTGAAAATTTGGCTCAGTAATCAAGGGGTTCAAACCCTACCATGGGCTACATCTGCAAGGAGTCCGCTGACATGGCTGATAGTCTTATGTGTTTTAGGCTCAAATAAACAGAAATAACATCAATCAGCGCTATCCCACAAAGAATTGTATAAATGATAATGGGAAATAAACAAATACCATAATACATCTTTTATGTTTTTATGTAAGGCAATTAAATGTTATACCAAAAATCCTAAACCAAGGTAATGGCGAGTATTATGAAGTCAGGAGCAGTCTTGGTAAAAATACTTTAAAAAATGATGGGGTTCTGTGCCCAAACATTTATTGTGCTTGTTAAATGAGTGCTCTCAGGCTGAGGCCACACGTAATGCGCACAAGAGCGATGTTGCGCAATCGGGGTGCATGTGATTGCACGAAAAAATGTGGCTACACTAGTGGCGTTTTTTAGCGTGATCACAATCATGATCGTGCATAAAACGCATTAGTATAGCCTACCCTTAGTTGCCGTTCACTGTACCTTTTGACCTTTAGAACCACTGCCTGGAGATGCGATCTTTAGACACTTAGATATAATAGATCAGGCTTTGGCAATACATTTTTACGGGGGCCGCATTAGAAACTTGAATTGTCGTAAAGGGCCAGACCAATTGGTTCAACCTCAATTATCATAGTAAGAGATTGTAAAACTGGATTTTGAAAAAACATTAAACATTTCACACTGGTTCTGGATTTTTTTTCTTATTATTAGTTGCAATTTTTAATACGTTTTAAGAAAACTAAATGAATTATCCAGCCTTACTTTGGCCAGGTCTGAATTAGATGTATTTAATTCTGCCTAGGTATGGACACACTAGCCAGGTGTAAAGCAAGTACCGTATATACTCGAGTATAACCGAGGTTTTCAGGCTTTAAAAAAGCCTGAAAATCTTACCTCGGTTTATACTCGAGTCAATGTTTCCCTTACCTTGTCCGGCGGCCGCCGATCCGCATCCTCGCTCCACAGCCTCTGCGCATCCGGATAATGTCACTACCCGCGCCGCAAAGTGAGAGGCGCCGGGTAGTGACATCATCCGGATGCGCAGAGGCTGTGGAAGGAAGGTCGGATCGCGTGGCCGCCAGACAAGGTAAGGGGAAACATTTACTTTATTTACACAGGGACACACTTAAGTAGAAAAACATACAAATAGGAGAAAAACCTTCTTTATTGTGCATACTGTATGCCACATATGGAGGATTTACCCTTATTTCAAAGTATTTGCCACTTAATGTTTGAAACCAGCATGCTTAATTGGTGGGAGTTGTAGTTTTTCAACCATCTTAAGTGGCAAATACTTGCAAATAGGGTAAATCCTCCTATATTTGTGCATAAAGTATGCACAAATAAAGAAGGTTTTACTCTTATTTGTAAGTATTTCGCAACTTAAGATGTTTGAAAACTACAACTCCCAGCAATAAAGCATGCTGGGAGTTGTAGTTTCCAAACATCTTAGTGGCAATAATACCCCCCTCGATTTATACCCGGGTCGTGTGGTTTTCCTACTTTTTTCCCTAAATATACCAGTAACCAACTCGTTTTTATCCTCAGGACGGTTTATACTCGAGTAAATACGGTACTTTGCTTTTGTCAAGGTGTGCCATTTACTCTGCTTTAGCAGTTTGAGGATTATCTGTATAATGCTGGCATACACTAGTAAGATATGTTTGATAGATTGACGTTTATCGAAAACGAACGTCTAACCTATCGAACGTCTAACCTAACGCACTTAACACACAGTCCATCTTATATTGCACTCTTAGGTTTTCAGAGATGGGGGAAGTAAGTTAAGTAAGTAAAGGTTGACTTTCTCCCTATATAGTTCCATAGACGTTCCTATAGAAAGCCAGCCATACACAGCCCCATAGAAAGTCCCATACATAGATGTGCCCTGCTACCTTTCTGTGCAGCCCGTTTGTTGATCATGTCCTTCTGTAATTTTTTCCCTTTCCCTGGCAGTCTGGGCTGATCTGAGTGAGCAGGCACACTTGCCTACAATTTAGAGGATTCTGTGTTTTCAGGGTACAGCTTTTGTTTGCCAGGGCAATGTAATTTGTCCAGCGCTCCTTCAAACACCAAATCAGCCAGAGGGAGAACTTTCAGGATGATTATAGAGTAACATTTTTGCGGCTTATACTTTAGTATACGGTATCATTTTTCTGGGGGGTGTGTGGGTTGGACAGGGTGGGTGGGTTTAAAAACACATTTTTCTGAGGCCCTGTTTTTTTACATTTAGACCTAGGGTAATCCTAAATGACTTGTGGTTTGCTTCCTAACGCCTACTCTTACAGCTTTACAACGCTTGTGCAATCTGTAGAGGAAGTGCGCAACATTCAGGATGGGGGCCAGTAACAAGGAAGAAGGAGAAAGACAGGCTTGTTACCTTAATTATATTACTTTGTGTTTAAAGGAGAATGAAACCCAAAATACAAAGGCAGCTCCCAGACTCTATAACTGTCACTTAGTAAAACCATTTCTCTTTCACCTCGTGAATCGTCACCACGTGATCTGTCGGCCCCAATCCGCGACGCACGATGTCTACGAACGACGTTCGGCCTGGTAGTATAGGCGATTTATCGTCCAAAACGTCATACATTCGGGGATCGTTGAATGTCCGACTTGGCGGTCTCCGAAGGAACAACCGTTTTTGCAGATAAAGCGCCTACACACGGGCTATATTTTTGGCCGAAACGTTCATTCGTACACATTGTTGCGTCGTGACCCACGATCGCACGTGTGTGCGAGCCTTTAGTGAAGAAATCATTTATAAACATTTTAGGGTACTGGCAATCTATGATGTCACTGCTGGTTTCTAACGTCTCTTCCTGGTGGTCCTGGACCAAAACACTACGGCTTAGCTACATGTATAGTTGACCTCAGAGTCCCCACCAAGAGTCTCAGGCAATCATCAGAGATAGCATAAATATGATAGCTAATTTACTTCTCAAACAGAGGGGGAAGGTGTAACCTTGTTATAAGTATTTATGAAGCAACCTGTTACCCCTTTATATTTGTAGTATTTCTGCAAGACACGGTTATCTGTGTTTATTTTTTTTACATTTCTGCATCCACCATTTTATTTGGGTATTACCACACCTTCAGGGAGATTCAATAAAGTTCGTATAGTTTAAATGGTGCTAATTTTGCCCCAACCAATCAGATGGTACTTTTCAAATGTTAAATAAGATCTGATTGTTGGGCAAAATTACACCCGTTTTAAACGATAAGAACTTTATTGAATAGCCCTGTTTATATTTAGAAGTGTATGCTAGCTGCACTGATTTTAGCGTAGCCATACACAATTTATTTAATGCCTTATCCTCTCTATGCTCATTTTATGTTGCATTCTAAAAGTGTACTGATTAAGGTTGAACCACACTACAGCAATAGCACCGCAAACACACATTACACTCCGTTTTGTGCAGCGGTCTGTGCAATGTTTTGCAATCGTAGCACATTTTATCCACAAAAAATGGTGATCGCAGGCACTCCAAAAAGCAATTGCAGTGCACCAAGTGTGGCCACACAGCCAACACTAGCATCTGCTTTTTCACACGCCCATCGGGGGGCATTTGCGACCAGTTTACAGTGTTAAAGCGAATAAGTGTGTAATGTTGGAGAGTTTTTGCTTTGCAATTAAAGGGTATGTCCACCCAAAAATATTTTTTTTAATATATGAGATACCCTCTGCCAACCCCCACTGCCATGTATAGAAACATGGCAGTTGGGGGCGCACTGATCCGGCTCCCTGCTTGCCGAACTTGCAAGCAGGAGGGCAGACCAGCCGTCAATGGAGAGCACCACTGGGAACGAAGGCTGTAAGTACATTTCTGATTGTTTTTTTAGAAATACCGTAACTCGGCGGTTAAAGTAGGCAGGCTTATCTACCATTTGTTAAAAGACTTAACACTATGGTGGAACACAAGCAAGATGGAGGTATCCGGATAGGGGAGACCTCCCTTGCGCATGTCACAATCCCCCAGAGGTTGCAGAAGAGGCAGAAACCTTTAAACAGGAAGACAGCTCCTACCCTTAATTTTCTGGTGACTTGGACAAGCATTGCAGACAGAACCTTAAGGAGCAGAGATGTAAAGCAAGGATTTTTTCCCAGCAGGGCCATTGTGTGGGTTAAATTTTAGGCCCTATAAACAGTAATAATTCTAAAGGCTGGTACACACATTAGCAATATAGGACGAACGTTGTGCGTCGCATCATAAACTGTTGTTTCTGACTGAAAATTATTCCCTCTGCTGCAGTCCCCCTGTACTAAAGTATGGTCGATGCCATCGTGAGTATGGCCCGTTCAAAAAGAATTCTCTGCCATACTTTGTTGAGGAATACTTTCTTACTCAACTTCATTCTACATTTAAACACATATAAAAAGTATTAGAATAAGAAGTCGCACCAAGGCATGCATGCTTTTTTGGTCAAAATCCAAATCTGTACAAATTATGATTTCATGCTGTCATAGTGACTACATCACTAAAATGCACCAGATACATTTAAACACATTATTAAAAGATATAGAATAAAAAAAATCACAACCGCGATGCAATGCTTTTAAGAGTCAAAATTCTGAACAAAATTCTGATGTCATAGTGCACACACTAAAATGCACACAGACACATAACTATTTGAACACTATTAAAGATTAGAATAAGAAAATGCACAAGTACAATGCTTTTTTTGGGTCAAAATCCAAATTTGTACAAAATTATGTCATGTGAGTATGACATCATTAAAGGTATATTTTCACTCTCAAAGTGAACTATTCTTTAAATTATTGATTGAAGATCAGGAGGTTCAGGAACTATGCCTTACCTCCCGATCTTCAATCAATATTGCGGGGCCCCAAAAAAACGAAGATGGGAACAAACTTACCTTTTATGCGATCCACCACGGAAAGCTGGAATCTCCGACCGCTTCACTCTCCTGTCCAGCTATAGCGACCAATGAGACGCCCCAATGTGTAAAAGCTTAGAGAAATCACAAATGCATGCTTTTAGGTCAAAATCCAAATCTGTGCAAAATAGTGATGTCATGTTGAAACATGGTAACATCACTAAGAAATACAACCAGATACATTTGAACACTTTTAGATATACAGGGAGATTCAAAAAAAGTTCTAATCCTTTAAAATGGTGCTTATTTTGTCCCAACCAATCAGATTTTATTTAACATTTGAAAGCTTACATCCGATTGGTTAGGGCAAAATTAGCACCATTTTAAACGATAAGAACTTTTTATTAGAATACCCTGATAGCATAATAAGAAGCACTAAGTGCAATGCTTTTTTGAATCTAAATCCTAATTTGTACAAATGATGAGGTCATGCTGATGTCAATGTGATATCTCTAAAAATGCACCGACATGTTTGAACACTATAAAAGATATACAGGGTTACGCATATACTCGAGTATAAACCCACCCGAGTATAAACCGAGATACCCATTTCAGCTAAAATCCTAATAAATTTGTTGACTCGAGTATAAACCGAGGGTAGAAACTTGGCATTCAAGATGTTTGGAAACTACAACTCCCAGCTAATAAGCATGTCTGGGAGTTGTAGTTTCCAACATCTTGAATCGCACCCTCACTTGGCATTCAAGATGTTGGAAACACAACTCCCAGCATGCTTTATTAGCTGGATGGATTGCGCAAAAGGTACGTTCCTGGAATCTTCGTTCCTGGATCCTGAGTTATGATGAAGAATGGGAGGTAAGGCATAGCTTTACCCATCACTTTGGGAGTGAACTATCTCCTTTAAGGAGCTATTCCTTACCCTTCAATCAATACATTTGAGCCAGGAACAAAGATAGAAAAAAACGTACCTTTTGCGTGATCCTCCAGTGCAGCACTGAAGGGAGAATGTCAGCTTCATCTTCGGGAAAACAGAAATGAGCTCATAGAGTAAAAAGAATGGCACCTGAGTGGAATCCTCCAAGGTTGTTGAGGCCAAGTACTTTAAACTTTGATTTATTTTTTGGGTTTCATTTTCTTTTAAAATAAATTTTGTGTGCTATCATTACATATATTAACCCAAAGTTTTGTACTTTAACCTCTGTACACTGGCCAAGTTATGTGTGTACATTTAGAGGGTAAATTGTGGGCTGCTGTCAGGCACAGTGCTCCCAGAAATCTTCAAATACTGCAACTCCACTTACAGATAATATAACAGGGATAACCTGCTACTAACTTTTATACTTTCAGGTAATGTATATTTTTGGGCACATGCCCTTTTTTAAGAGATGGAAATGTTTGCCTATGCTCAATCTGCAACAACCAATGAGACATAAGGGGGGAGATCATATATTTCGCTATCACACACCTACGTGCACGTTTCCTGTTCCTCAATGTATTAATCATCTATCTTGCGACCGTTAACAGATTGCGAAAACGCTAGCGTTAAGTTGCGACCTTTTGTGCATATTTTAAAGACACCATGTGAGATGCGTTAATTGTTGCGCAAAAAACGGAGCAAAATTATTGCACCACTTTGCCTGCTGGCCAAAAAAAATAGGTTACGTGATTTTAGAGCGCTTATTTTCTCGTTAGCGCGGGATATTGCATCTCCCTGTAGATTTTTTACTGGTCTATCTGCTGTCAGATTACATTCAGACTAAATTTATGCACCTCTTATTAGTATAGTATTTAAGGGTTGAAGACGCCATCCAGTCCAACCGATTGAGCAATATCCTTCCTGACTCCAAGTGGCAATTGGAAATATTCCTGGATACTCTACTTTATATATAAATACCAGTAACTTGCAACATTCCTTATTTGCCATCACAACATCCACTGGAAGACAGTTCCATAGCTTAAAGGGCATGTCCACCCCCAAACTATAATCCCCCCAACCTACTGGCCCCACCATGCAGTGTAGTTTAATCCTTACCTCACATCCCATCCAGCTCCATAGGGTTCTCCTGTAACCCCCCCCCCAAAGTCTCAAACTAACCACCAGGAGGATAGCAGGTCTCTGCCTGCTTCTAGCCTCCGGTAGATATTGCCATGCCCACTGCAGCCCTTTCTCCCCCCTCCCTCCCCCTCCCTCTCTACTACCCTCCCCCGCATTAATCCCCCTATATTAATGCTCCCCCATGTCCCCATGTCCCCAGCCCCAACCGCATGTTTTTTTTTTTCAAAAAGCTCCCCAAACTCTTACTTACCTCTCCGCTTTCCTCCGCTGCATGAATGACCGGCAGCGTGTCCGTGATTGGCTGCCGCTCAGCAATCACAGACGCGACTCCGGTCCCGCCCCTCTCTGCATTCTCGCAAGCAGAGGGCCGGCAGTGCGGCGGAGGATCGAGGGAGGTAAGTAAGAGTTTGGGGAGCTTTTTGAAAAAACGATACATGCGGTTGGGGCTGGGGACATGGGGGAGCATAATATTAAAAAACTATTTCAGGGGTGGACATGCTTAATCGTTCTCACAGTAAAAACCTTTTCCTAACTTGAAGCCTAAAATTCTTTCTTTAAGTCTTTAGGGACATCCACTGTCCTCTGACATGTTCTATTGGTGAGCAATGCCCCAGATAGTTTAATATGGCCCGTTAATGTATTTATACACAGTAATCATATCCCCACGCAAGCACCTTTTCTCTAGCGTACATAGTTGTAACTTATCCAAAATTATTATTAATACGCCCCATCGTATTAGGTTCACAAAGAAAGGATCCTTTAAGGGCATGTACACCTCCAAAAACAAATTTAACCCAATACCGGCCCCACTGTACAGCAGAAAAAAATGCTTACCTTACATTCCTGCTCTTTTGGTTCCCTTGTAGTCCATGTCCAAATCCAGGAAACTGATGAGTAGTGGCCGTCTTCCTAGGCCGTCTTCCTATAAAAACTTCTCTGCCTCCTGTATTGCCTCCGGGAGGGATGGTGACATGCCAAAGGAGCCCTCCCTCCCAATCCCTCTCTTGCCTCTCGTCACCTCGTAAAAACCTTAATACATATTGCAGGGCTACCCTCCCACCACCAACCGCTAAGTTAGAAGTTTAAAAATCGATTCCAAACTGTACTTACAGCTCCTGGCTCCATATAAAGTATTATTCGGTGTAGCATACAACTTGCACAGAGCTATTGCTTGTTATAAAACTTTATTTAGACAAAACACACCATGCAACTTCTCAGACCCACTGGTCCTTTCTGGAGCCTGAGAAAGGACCAGTGAGTCCGACACTGTTGCATGCGTTTTTTGTCTAAATAAGCTTTTATACCGCAGCATTAGCTCTATGCAAGTTGTATGCTACCCCGAATAATACATTATACTGACGAATGATCCAGAACATTGGCAACTGGAACAGTGTGGCCTACTAGCATTTCGTGCCTTGGTACCTGGGTACCTCTAACTAAAAGAAAAGCTCCTGGGTCCACATCTGCTGGCAGTCGCAGTTGTGACTGTGTGCCTCTCAGCCAATCAGAGCTGGGCTGCTGGTCTGGCCCATGCTTGTAGTTCCGACAGGCAGGGGAGCCGGACCAGACGACGCTGGAACCAGGAGCTAGTAGAGTTTGGGATCGATTTTTTAACTTCTAACTTGGTGGTTGGGGGTGGGAGGGTATGGCCTACAATATAGATAAAAGTTAATATGGAGGGTGGAGGTGCCCTTTAAGAAAAATCTAATAATTATGATTTTTCTTTCAGAGCTATGTTTTAAACGTCATACGTTTCCCACCAAGGGGCATTTTTTAGAATGTCAACAGTTATTTTAATGCTGAAATATCTAAATAAAGATTGGAAATAATCTTCTAGGTTCTATTCTTCAAAGCTACACACATAAGCATTTAACAAGAAATTCTGACTCTCTAATTGTTAAAAAGTAAATAAAGTATGAAAGCATGATATTGTGAGCTACATTTTGCACTGTTTTTACTGATAAATTACATGTGTAATGAGGTGATAAGCATGTCAAATAAAACCAAACTGGTTCTTCTTATGTATTGTCCCCAAAATAACCACAGATCAAGTCTAGGGTTGGACTGGCACACCAGGACACCAGGGAAAACAATAGTGGGCACCCATAATACATGTTACAGGGCATGTCCCCCCTAAAAATTTACTTTTAGTATAAGGTAGTTGACCCCTGCTCACCCCCAACCACCTATTTATTTCTTTAAAAATGCTAAAATCGTTACTTACAGCCCCTTCTCTCCCCCATTGTCTCAGATTCGGCGCCCTGCATGCAGAAGTTGCAAGCAGGGGCCAATTACAGACGTGGCTGACGTCATTGAAGACGCCGCGGGAGAGAAGGGTCCGTAACTAGCAATCTAAGCATTTTTTAAAGAAATAATTTGGAGGTTGGGGTGGGCAGGGATACCTACCTTGTGCCAAAGGGATTCACGCTAGGTGCCACGGCTGCAGAGATGGATCCGGAAGGTGGGGGGAAAGGGCTCCATGCGCATATCACTGCCTTGTTGAGGTTAGGGGAAAAGTAGGGACCGGATGACTCACGACAGCTTCTACTCTTCACTCTCCTGGAGCACAGATGTAAGGTAAGGGTGCGGCCAGTATGGGGTTACATTCTAGTTTTGGGGTGGACATGTCCTTTAAAGGGCATTTCCAACCTAAAACAAAAAACTGATTACATGTGGGTTTCCTGCCCCCAACCCTAACTGATATATTTAGCAAGATTATTTAAATTAGCAGCTAATATACTTACCAGCCCTCATTTCACGGCTGCATTCTGCTCGTCTTCCGTGTCTCTTCCATGCACGGAAGTAAGCAGAATGGACTGGACCAGCAGCCGTGACACTGAGGGGGTGGACGTAAACTTTAAGTATAATTAATGCAATCATCAAGGCTGTGACTGCTGACATCATAACCAATGATTGACTGCTGTTTCACCAGCTGCCTTTACTGCACATGCTCAAGCTCAAGCTTATAAAAAGCACATTAAGCAGAGAGAGGAGGCAGATACCTTTGCCAGAAGATGTGCAATCGTTGCAGGTGGATTTGGGCTGCAGATGAATATAAATGTAGATAATGTAAAGTAATGCATTTTGGACTTAAATCTTTGTGTTGCTTATACTATAAATGGCTCTGTCTTTGAGTATATAGTATAGTTAGTGAATCCAAGTTGGAAAAGGTCTTGGAGCTTAGGTGAAAATAACAAACTGAAGGTAGCAAGCAGTGACAGGCAGCAACAGCTAGAGCCAGCAAGATATTGTCTTGTAGAATGGAGAGGTATGGATTCAAGGCATTGGTAAGGCCTCATTTGGAATATGCAGTGCAATTTTGGAATCTGTATACAAAAAGGACATCTTCGAAATGGAAAGGTTCAGTATAGGGCAATTAAAATAAAAGGGAATGGGGGAGCTTGAATATGAAGACAGATTGGTAAGTTACTGTTATTGTACGCTGGAGAAAAGGTGCTTGCGTGGGGGATATGATTACTGTGTATATACATTACCAGACCATTCAATACAAAAGAACATGTCAGAGGACACACACACATCCCTTAAAACTTGAAGAAAAGAAGTTTAGTCTTCAAGTTCAGAAAAGGTTTTCACTGTGAGAAAATTAAAACTATGAAATGGTCTTCCTTCGGAAATTGTGATGCAGGTTCTTGGATGATTCAAAAGAAAAATGTATAAGTTTCTAAACAAGGAATGTTGTGAGTTACTGGTATTGATACAATAAAGTTAGAGCATATACAGGGATATTTCTGTTTCCTTTTGGAGTCAGAAAAGGAATTTTTCTCCTTCATTATTCTGGTGGGGATTTTCTTTGCCTTCCTCTGGGTCAACAGATAGGCAGGAAGGTGGTTATTGCTGAGTAGGTTGAAATGGTGGTCATATATCTTTATTAAAGCTCAATAATATACTATACTAACCAAAGAGAGCTTTTTTTAAATATATGGTTACAATGCTTGTAATAAACTGGTAAAAACAGCAGTTGGGATTGAGGGCAGATAAATGACAAATCGCCATTTTTGATTGATGATGTGGACACCAACAGGGAGATTAAAAACGTTTTTATCGTTTAAAATGGTGCTAATTTTGCCCCAACCAATCAGACTCTTATTTAACATTTGAAAGATAACATCCGATTGGTTGGGAAAAAATTAGTCCATTTTTAACGATAAGAACTTTATTGAATTGTGTATGCAATTTACTTTTGCTCTCTAGAACACAGCAGATCAAAACAAGGAAGCTGTAAGCAGCCTGTCCTGTGCACTACTCTTTTAACACTGCATTTAATTTACTTCACTATTCACCCAAAGAAATAAAAGAATAATCGAAGCTGCTCTATTAGGCTCGGCCGCTCGGTAGACACAGGCTGATTTGTCCGTAGGAAACCGCACAAACAGCGGTGATTTACCGGCATGTCTTGGAATGGAATAGTTAAAAATGAAAAGTAAACATAGAAATGTTGGGATGAAATAATAAGAGTAGAAATTATGTTTAATATATCCTGGACAGGTGGATTAGATATCCGTGATTTACACGTGTCCGTTGCCGTTTCGTCTGATTTGATGAAATGACGACCAGCATAGGTCGCCCTGACTGAAAAATTACAGCACATATTCGCCTGACCAACCCAACTACGGCATATTGTGGTCGCCTGATCATTTCTGTACTTGTGTGGCTAGCCCTGTGTGTATCAAAACTTTACTGCTTTCTAAGAATGAAAACGAAACTCACTCTAGTCAGGCATCAAGTGTAGAGTCTATAATAATTAACAACTTATTTACATTGCAGCTTTGATCACTAAAACTTCAGACCATGTGAATATAGTTTTAACAGTTAATCAGGGATTAGAGAGGACAACCCTTAAATCTCCAGTTTTTATACAAGCTTTGGCTAGGGACACACAGGCTGATTTTTCAGCCTGACCGACCGTTTCGGTATTTTGGTTGTTAAACCGAAATATAGCAGTGCTTTTTGGTTGAAAGGTTCCAATTTCAATTCAATACAAAAGCGGACACTAGTGTGGGGCCAATTGGTGTGGCCACACTAGTGCACTGGCGTACATTCCCCGCATGTGGTAGCTCTAATCGTAGCGCATGCGATCTGCAATTTTTTTCACAATCGTCCTTTTGCACAATCTTATGTACTCCGATTGCGCAACGCTGTTCAATTGCAGCGCACTTGCGCGCCAGTAACATATGCACGTGCGTTTGCGTGCACGTTGCCGTCACGAAGGTGAGCGCTTAAGTGTGGCCTCAGCCTGAAAACTTCTTCGATGTGAGATATTCTGTGCCAGCAGCATAAGGTTGAAGTTTTGGTGTATGTGTTATTGAACTAGCAAAGAACTAAGAAAAATTCATACTAAAATAAGAAAGGAAGTAGGTTAAAAATTAATAGGTGTTTCCACAATTATGCAGAGCAGTTTAGTGTGATGTGCCAGCTCGGAAATACTGGACAACCCCTGACAGCACACCCAATGCAGTACTCAATTATTATTATTGTAGCCTGACCTGAAGTACTAGATAATGACATTACTAAATACTATAACTATCATTATCACAGAGAAAGCTGCTCTACCTGAACAGAGCATGATCTTTTCCCTTCCTCTTCAATCCCCACAAATTCCACAATCACCAGGGGTTTAACTACCAGGGATGCAGTGGGAGCAACTGCTGGGGGGGCCAAGAGCCAAGGGGCCCCCATCTTATTTTTCCTATGACTGATATAAGTGCATAATATGTGCAGCATGCCTTAGGAATAGATTCCTTCCCCAAAGAGCTTACAATCTAAGTGGGTGGGACAACATACAGATACAAGTGGGGGGATGGATACAGTGATTAGGAGGCCACCAACCATTGTTGTGCTGGTGTTCAAACAGGTAGGATAACAGTCTTCATGAATACACTTAAAGTATTAATGGTGTCACCAGGCGAAGCGAGAGAGGGTAGAGTTTTCAAGATAGGGAGCAGCAAGAAAGAGCAGTTTAGATGGGAGGAGCCAGTATTGGTTGGAGGTTTGTGGAGAAGATTTCCTTGTAAGGACGGAGGGCAAGGCCAGGAACATAAGGGACCAAGAGAGAAGATAAGTAGGGAGGTTCAGTAGAGTGAACAGATTTAAAGATTAAAGAAGGGTTTGAAAATTATTTTTTGTTTGATGGGAAGCCACCTTATAGACTGATGTATCAGGGTTGAGGGTTCTTTCAGAGGGGAGTGAGATGATAATAATGTATCTACGTCATTGTAAAGCACCACAGAAGATGCTGGCACTATATACATCCACAATAACAATAATAATGTATCTATGTAATTGTAAAGCACCATAGAAGATGTTGGCCATATCATCCACAATATAATAATAATAATAATAATACTAAATATGTATCTCTTCATAATAATAATAATAATAATAATGTATCTATGTCATTGTAAAGCACCACAGAAGATGCTGGCGCTATATACACCCACAATAACAATAATAATGTATCTACCGTATGTCATTGTAAAGCACCATAGAAGATGTTGGAGCTATATACATCCACAATAATAATAATAATAATAATAATAATAATGTAGCTACGTCAATATACTGGTTCTATGTCATTGTAAAGCACCATAGGAGATGTTGGCACTATATACATCCACAATAACAATAATAATGTATCTACCTCATTGTAACGCACTACAGAAGATGCTGGTGCTATATACATCCACAATAACAATAATAATGTATCTATGTCATTGTAAAGCACCATAGAAGATGTTGGTGCTATATACATCCATAATAACAATAATAATGTATCTACGTCATTGTAAAGCACCACGGAAGATGTTGGTGATATATACATCCACAATAACAAAAATAATGTATCTACGTCATTGTAAAGCATCACGGAAGATGTTGGTGATATATATATCCACAATAACAATAATAATGTATCTACGTCATTGTAAAGCACCACGGAAGATTTTGGCACTATATACATCCACAATAACAATAATGTATCCACGTCATTGTAAAGCACCACAGAAGATGCTGGCGCTATATACATCAACACTAATAATAATAATAATGTATCTACGTCATTGTAAAGCACCATAGAAGATGTTGGCACTATATACATCCACAATAACAATAATGAATCTACGTCATTGTAAAGCACCATAGAGGATGTGGGCGCTATATACATCCACAATAACAATAATAATAATGTATCTACGTCATTGTAAAGCACCACGGAAGATGTTGGCGCTATATACATCCACAATAACAATAATGTATCTACGTCATTGTAAAGCACCATAGATGATGTTGGCACTATATACATCCACAATAACAATAATAATGTATCTACGTCATTGTAAAGCACCACAGAAGATGCTGGTGCTATATACATCCACAATAATAATAATAATAATAATGTATCTAAGACATTGTAAAGCACCATGTAAGATGTTGGTGATATATACATCTACAATAATAATAATGTATCTACCTCATTGTAAAGCACCATAGAAGATGTTGGCACTATATACATCCACAATAACAATAATAACGTATTTACGTCATTGTAAAGCACCATAGAAGATGTCGGCGCTATATACATCCACAATAACAATAATAATGTATCTACGTCATTGTAAAGCACCACGGAAGATGTTGGTGATATATACATCCACAATAACAAAGATAAAGTATCTACGTCATTGTAAAGCCCCATAGAAGATGTTGGTGTTATATACATCCACAATAACAGTAATAATGTATCTGCGTCATTGTAAAGCACCATAGAAGATGTTGGCACTATATACATCCACAATAACAATAATAATGTATCTTCGTCATTGTAAAGCACCATGGAAGATGTTGGCACTATATACATCCACAATAACAATAATAATGTATCTACCGTATATCATTGTAAAGCACCATAGAAGATGTTGGAGCTATATACATCCACAATAATAATAATGTATCTACGTCATTGTAAAGCACCACAGAAGATGCTGGCACTATATACATCCACAATAATAATAATAATAATAATAATAATGTATCTATGTCATTGTAAAGCACCATAGGAGATGTTGGCACTATATACATCCACAATAACAATAATAATGTATCTACCTCATTGTAAAGCACTACAGAAGATGATGGCACTACATAAATCCCCAATGATAATAAAAATAATAACAATAAAGATGATTTGGGGGTAATGTTATATTCAATACTCACTACAAAAAAAGTGAAATGTTTCACCAAGTCTATTTATACATCATAGGAATACAAGACAGGGGCAATGACAAGTCCTGTACAGTGGAGGGCCCCATTACTGTTGTTTGGCAGGGGCATCAATGTAGGAACTGTTTCCTGTTTCTATGGTAACTGTGTGGCCCAATGAAATGACAGGGGATGCTTTATGTCTAGTTGACTGTGGCTAGGACTAGGCTTCGCAATAGGAAAACCATCACCAGAAGTTTATCAGCACTATGTGATGTTTTTACAGACAAATCCATTGTATGGCCAATCAGAATTAATGTCATATCCTGCTTGAAATGAAGTGTAGTATGTCACCAATACATATAAGGGGTGTGTGTGTGTAAGGGGATCAGGTCCCACCCACCATCTTCTGCACATGCTAATTACCCAGATGTCCTCACATGACACTATGCAGCATATTGACAACCCATAATAACCCCCACAATGTACTTACACTGGCGCCAGATCCATTCTCCCCTCATTTCCTGGTATTTCCAATTATCAGCCTGACCATCATAAGCAGGAGAAAGTACAACCCAGCTGTGCAGCGGGCACCCAATCGGAGGCGAGATCCTGTGTCACGTGTTCAGAATCCCCAGCCAATAGAATGGTTATTGTTTTATGGAGGAGTGGCTTTCTTTGGAGGAAGCTTGTACACAGCACACTGGAGCTCTCAGTCCCTCCTCCGTGGTGACGACATATACCCAGCAGCCAATGTGTTTTGTAGGAAAAGGTTTAACCCTTCTAATCCCCGTAACTACATCTCGTGACTGCCACCTGTCATCAGAACGCCCGGACGCATGATAAATCAGTATGTTACAATGTCAACAGTGAACATGGTGTCCTGAGACCAGTGAACTATGAATACATGCATTGTAGCTGTTTCTGGATGGTTGTTGTTAACATACAATCTCTTTGCCATCAGTGCAGCCCTACTATTTATAAGTGGATTGGATGATCCAAATGCAGACTGATCTATTAACCTCTATTAGTGCTAGGCCCCTAACCACACTTTTGCCCTACCCTGTTCTTGTCACACCTAGCTGAACTTTTTAAAGCCACCCCTATATCTTCCTGCTTTGCATGCCACCATAAAAAAGTGGACATAGCATGTGGATATGGGTGTAGTGGGCTAACTAACACTCGCTTGTGAATTGGAGGGCTGACTTGACACTAACTGGTGAACTGGAGGGCTAGCCTAGCCTAACAGTGGCTGCTGAACCCTCCAGTTCAGCAGACACTGTTCGTTCAGCCCTCCAGTTCAGGAGACACTGCTCAGCCCTCCAGTTCAGCAGACACTGTTTGTTCAGCCCTCCAGTTCAGTAGACACTGTTCAGCATTCCAGTTCATCACACACTGTTAGGTCAGATGGCCAGTTCACCAACCAGTGTTGACAGTATTTATATATGTCACATGGATTGTGCCAAGCAGAGTGCCCCCTGAACAGAGACTGATACATGTAAAAAAAAATGGAAATCTTCTGAATCAAAAGGCTTACTCTGCCTAATGGGAGAAGCGCACCTGGAGGAGGGTTTGACTGTCCTGCAGGCCTTGTAGCAGAATGTGTGCATCTAATCAGGATGGGTCATGAACATACACATCTATACACCCCAAACTTTTTTTTTTCACCAAGACAGATCTGTTCTGAAGGGTGTGTCAGGGTGTTCTGAATCACCCAGATTTGTACTGCGGATGGGGGAGATGGGTTTAACTAGCCCTCAGACCTTGTAGCAGAATATTTGGGTCCGATATGTGTGGATCTGGACAGGTTCTTGTCTATGTCACATCTGTCATTGGGAGGAATGCAATTTCACAGATGCTCTGTGATTAATTGTGCAATAAAACCTGTCACATGAAGATGAGGATTTTAAGTCCTGATGTAACAGGTCAGTTCCAACACTCATGTCTGCGCCCCCCAATAGTTTGTTACATCTTATTCCCTCAATCTTCCCTAATCTCTTATCCCTTGCATGTCGTCGTATTTTGCTACTTCGTACTGCAGTTCTTTATTCTGTTTTTAAACACTGCTATTACACCATTATTTAAATAGTACCTTACAGATAATAATAACTCACATTATTCCCAGTCCCAGAGGAGGATTCTCACTTAAAGATTTAATTACCTGGGCTCATGGGACACCTTCCAAAGGCTCAGCAGTGGTAACAGCATGTTCACCTTCTGTAAGTACTGGGGGAATTTTCGGAGAGCTGCAAGTGCACAGGCAGTGCGGGTGCAACATGATTTTGTCTTCCACTTGCTAGAAATGGGTTATTAGATCATTAGTGGTAGATGTGTGTGCAGTTGCTGCAATTCCTGTCTTTAAGTCACACTAAAGCCTCGTACACACGTCAGATAATTTGCGTACAATTTGACCCTTCGTGTAACATTCATGCGAAAATGAAGCTTTAACGATCTTCTAAGACCAATGATCCTTGGCTATTCTCTGCTTTTTCCGACGATCACCCGGGCGGATTCCTTCTGCCGATTGTCGTTTGTTTGTACATAGTCGGCTGATTATTGGTAGAGTGTAATGGAAGATTGAATGAAATACACATGTGCAACATTTCGAGGTCACGTGATATTCTTAACGTCACTTAATACATACGTCACGTAACACCTTTACCAACGAACATTATCTATCCACTATCATTGATGTGTGTACAGGCATCGTTGGCAGAACTAGGGTATAACAAGACGATAGCTGAACGTTCGTCAGGCAAATCGTACGAAAAGGATCTGACGTGTGTATAACACTTTGTGTAATTTTAACACGGGGTTTTCATTGTGGCTCTGTGAGAAGTGTGTAAATATAATGCATATTCCACCTTTACATATGATATAAAATCTGCACAAAGTAAGCAATATAATACACTAAGGATCAAAATACCGGTACACTGCCTGTGCATCCCATATGAAAGCCTACGGTTAAGTTAGACATTAACAGGACCAAGGGAATACAATGGGCATAGCGTCTGTTTAAAATATTCATTTTAAAGGGCATGGGGTGTGTGGGTCCTGCATTTGAGGAAAACAAATCTGGGGGAGGACATGCCTATTGAACATATTGTTGAGGAAAGTATACTTATCTTCTAAAGTAGGAGAAATGTATTTATCTGTATTTACCGGGGTATTTGTGTTTTGCAGTAAAACATTAGTCAATTAATCATAGTCATAGTCAACTGAATTATATTTATTTTATACCTTGTCCTCTGAAACAAGTTATTTAGTAGTTAAAACAGAACCATAAAAAATATTAGTACTTAAATATGTTGTTAATTTCTTACAATTGTACTAGTATGACCCCTGGTGGAACGATATCAAAAGAGCACAAATGGCTTTTCTGTGCTTTGCTGTTTAAGTTTGCCCCTGCTGTGAATTTACAGAAGGCAGAATTTGGCACCTCTTATTAAATAAGCCCATATGGGCCTCATTGACTGAGAAATGCCATCGCTACTTGTCTTAAAGTCACATTTACAAAGGTACAAAGGGTTAGCGTAATTTTAAGAAGATATTTTGGAGGTTTGTGGAGGCAAATAGCTGGTGTCATAGTCATGCTAGGGATAAAGCAAGTTGGTATTTATCCAAATTTGCAACCACTGAACATGCCTGAATTAGCCAGTGGCTCAACTGTGGGGTTTATTTCCCTAATTATTAATGATGGGGTATAAATGAATTACACAATTCTTAATTTGTGAAGGTTCCCATTCATCCAGGTCATGGTATATCCGGGGGATGGATTTACACCTCTGGAGCCTGTAGGCCCAAAGAGCCTAGCGCCCTTAGCCCCACCCCTACACACAGACCACACCCCTAAACCACATCCATTTCCTCTTTTTTTGGGGAAGAAAATAGACTATAAAGGGATTGGATTGGTGGGGGAGACTGACAGCTGCCCCTCCAACTACAGGCGTCCCTAGGCGTGCCTAATGGTAAATTCAGCCCTGGGTATATCTGTAATATTCATTCATCCAGGTCATGGTATATCTGTAATTTTCATTCATCCAGGTCATGGTATATCTGTAATATTCATTCTTCCAGGTCATGGTATATCTGTAATATTCATTCATCTAGGTCATGGTATAGCTATATTATTCATTTATCTAGGTCATAGTATATCTGTAATATTCATTCATTCATGTCATGGTATATCTGTAATTTTCATTCATCCAGGTCATGGTATATCTGTAATATTCATTCATCCAGGTCATGGTATATCTGTAGTATTCATTCATCCATCCGGTCATGTATATCTGTTATATTCATTCATCCAGGTCATGGTATATCTGTAATATTCATTCATCCAGGTCATGGTATACTGTATCTGTTGTATTCAGTTAGATCAACTGGACCTAAAGTTTATTTCTTGAGGACGTTTCGCTAGTCATCCAAATGGCTTTCTCAATTCAGAATGATTTGTATAAGAATCTGATTGGGACACAGTCCAGGTTATTATTCGCAAGCAGATTGTTGTACAAGTCATTCTGAATTGAGAGATCCAGTTGGACGACTAGCGAAACGTCTTAAAAACCAAACCATTTAGATCAAGTCTAGGTTGGAATGGCACACCAGGACACCAGGGAAACAATAGTGGGTCACCCATAAATACATGTTACAGGGCATGTCCACCCTAAAAATTTATTTTAGTATAAGGTAGTTGACCCCTGCTCACCCCCAACCACCTATTTATTTCTTTAAAATATGCTAAATCGGTTACTTACAGCCCCTTCTCTCCCCCATTGTCTCACGATTCGGCGCCTGCATGCAGAAGTTGCAAGCAGGGGCCAATTACAGACGTGGCTGACGTCATTGAAGACGCCGCGGGAGAGAAGGGTCCGTAACTAGCAATCTAAGCAATTTTTTAAGAAATAATTGGAGGTTGGGGGTGGGCAGGGGATACCTACCTTGGCCAAAGGGATTCACGCAGGTGCCACGCTGCAGAGGATGGATCCGAAGGGGGGGGGAAAGGGCTCCCATGCGCATATCACTGCTTGTTGAGGTTAGGGAAAAGTAGGGACCGAGACTCACCTGACAGCTTCTACTCTTCACTCTCTGGAGCAAAGATGTAAGTAAGGGTGCGGCCAGTATGGGGTTACATTCTAGTTTTGGGGTGGACATGTCCTTTAAAGGGCATTTCCAACACTAAAACAAAAAATGATTACATGTGGGTTTCCTGCCCCCACCTAATGATATATTTAGCAAGATTATTTAAATTAGCAGCTAAATAACTTACCAGCCCCTTTCCACGGCTGCATTCTGCTCGTCTCCGTGTCTCTTCCATGCACGGAAGTAAGCAGAATGGACTGGCCAGCAGCCGTGACCATGAGGGGGTGGACGTAAACTTTAAGTATAATTTAGCAATCAATCAAGGCTGTGACTGCTGAATCATAACCAATGATTGACTGCTGTTTCACCAGCTGCCTTTACTGCACATGCTCAAGCTCAAGCTTATAAAAAGCACATAAGCAGAGAGAGGAGGCAGATACCTTGCCAGAAGATGTGCAATCGTTCAGGTGGATTTGGGGTGCAGATGAGATAAAAGTAGATAAATGTAAAGTAATGCATTTGGACTTAAAAATCTTGTGTTGCTTATACTATAAATGGCTCTGTTTTGAGGATCGTATGTATAGAATCCAAGTTGGAAAAGGATCTTGGAGCTTAGGTGGATAACAAACTGAAGGTAGCAAGCAGTGACAGGCAGCAACAGCTAGAGCCAGCAAGATATTGTCTTGTAGAATGAGAGGTATGGATTCAAGGCATTGGTAAGGCCTCATTTGGAAATGCAGTGCAATTTTGGGATCCTGTATACAAAAAGGACATCTTCGAAATGGAAAGGGTTCAGTATAGGGCAATTAAAATAACAAGGGGAATGGGGGAGCTTGAATATGAAGACAGATTGGATAAGTTACTGTATGTACGCTGGAGAAAAGGTGCTTGCGTGGGGGATATGATTACTGTGTATAAATACATTACCAGACCATTCAATACAAAAGAACATGTCAGAGGACACACACACATCCCTTAAAACTTGAAGAAAAGAAGTTTAGTCTTCAAGTTCAGAAAGGTTTTTCACTGTGAGAACATTAAAACTATGAAATGGTCTTCCTTCGGAAATTGTGATGGCAGGTTCATGGATGAATTCAAAGAAAAAAGTATAAGTTTCTAAAAACAAGGAATGTTGTGAGTTATGGTATTGATACATAAAGTTAGAGCAGATACAGGGATATTTATGTTCCTTTTGAGTCAGAAAGGAATTTTTTCTCCTTCATTATTCTGGTGGGGATTTTTCTTTCCTTCCTTGGGTCAACAGATAGGCAGGAAAGGTGGTATTGCTGAGTAGGTTGAAATGGATGGTCATAATCTTTATTAAAAGCTCAAATAATATACTATACTAACCAAAGAGAGCTTTTTTTAAATATATGGTTACAAATGCTTGTAATAAACTGGTAAAAACAGCAGTTGGGATGAGGGCAGATAAATGACAAATCGCCATTTTTGATTGATGATGGTGGCACACCAACAGGGAGATTTAATAAACGTTTTTATCGTTTAAAATGTGCTAATTTTGCCCCAACCAATCAGATCTTATTTAACATTTGAAAGATAACATCCGATTGGTTGGGAAAAAATTAGTACCATTTTTAACGATAAGAACTTTTATTGAATTGTGTATGCAATTTACTTTTGCTCTCTAGAACACAGCAGATCAAAACAAGGAAGTGTAAGCAGCCTGTCCTGTGCACTACTTTTTAACACTGCAGTTAATTTCACTTTCACTACTTCACACAAAGAAATAAAAGAATAATCAGAAGCTGCTCTATTAGGCTCGGCCGCTCGGTAGACACAGGCTGATTTGTCCGTAGGAAAACCGCACAAACAGCGTGATTTACCGGCATGTCTTGGAATGGAATAGTTAAAATGAAAAGTAAACAATAGGAATGTTGGGATAGAATAATAAGAGTAGAAATTATGTGTAATATTCTCCTGGACAGGTGGATTAGATTATCCGTGATTTACAGACGTGTCCGGTTGCCGTTCGTTGATTGGATGAAATGACGACCAATAGGTCGCCCATGACTGAAAAATTACAGCACTATTTCAGCCTGACCAACCAAACTACGGCAATATGGTTGGTCAGCCTGATCATTCTCTGTATGTGTGGCTAGCACCTGTGTGTATCAAAACTTTACTGCTTTCTAAGATAATGAAAACGAAACTACTCTAGTCAGGCATCAAGTGTAGAGTCTATAAATAATTAACAACTATACATTGCAGCTTTGATCATAAAACTTCAGCCATGTGAATATGTTTTAAACAGTTAATCAGGGATTAGAGAGGAACAAACTTAAATCTCCAGTTTTTTATAACAAAGCTTTGGCTAGGGACACACAGGCTGATTTTTCAGCCTGACCGACCGTTTCGGTATTTTGGTGTTAGACCGAAATTCAGCAGTGCTTTTTGGTTGAAAGGTTCCAAATTCAATTCAATACAAAGGGACACTAGTGTGGCCATGGTGTGGCCACACTAGTGCACTGGCGTACATTGCCGCATGTGGTCAGTAATCGTAGCGCATGCGATCTGGCAATTTTTTTCACAATCGTCCTTTTGCACAATCGTATGTACTCCGATTGCGCAACGCTGTTCAATGCAGCGCACGTGCGCGCAGTTAACATATGCACGTGCGTTTGCGTGCACGTTGCCGTCACGAAGGTGAGCGCTTAAGTGTGGCCTCAGCCTGAAAAAACTTCTTCGATGTGAGATATTCTGTGCCAGCCAGAAGGTTGAAGTTTGGTGTAATGTAGTTATATGAACTAGCAAAGAACATAAGAAAAAATTCATACTAAAATAAGAAAGGGAAGTAGGTTAAAATTAATTAGGTGGTTCCACAATTATGCAGAGCAGTTTAGTTGATGTGCCAGCTCGGAAATACTGGACAACCCCTGACAGCACACCCGAATGCAGTACTCATTATTATATTATTGTAGCCTGACCTGAAGTTACTAGATAATGACATTACTAAATACTATAACTATCATTATCACGAGAAAGCTGCTCTACCTGAACAGAGCCAATGATCTTTTCCCTTCCTCTTCAATCTCCACAAATTAGCACAATCACCAGGGGTTTAACTACCAGGGATGCAGTGGAGCAACTGCGGGGGGCCCAAGAGCCAAGGGGCCCCCATCTTATTTTTCCTATGACTGATATAAGTGCATAATATGTGCAGCATGGCTTAGGAATAAGATTCCTCCCCAAAGAGCTTACAACTAAGTGGGTGGGACAACATACAGATACAAGTGGGGGGATGGATACAAAGTGATTAAGGAGGCCAACAACCATTGTTGTGTGGTGTTCAGACAGGTAGGATAACAGTCTTCATGAATACATTAAAGTATAATGGATGTCACCAGGCGAAGCGAAGAGAGGGATAGAGTTTCAAAGATAGGGAGCAGAAGAAAGAGCAGTTTAAGATGGGAGGAGCCAGTATTGTTGGAGGTTTGTGGAGAAGATTTCCTTGTAAGGAACGGAGGGCAAGGCCAGGAACATAAGGGACCAAGAGGGAGAATAAGTAGGGAGGTGCAGTAGAGTGAACAGATTTAAAGATTAAAAGAAGGGTTGAAAAAATATTTTTTGTTTGATGGGAAGCCACTTATAGACTGATGTTCAGGGTTGAGGGTTCTTTCAGAGGGGAGTGAGATGATAATAATGTATCTACGTCATTGTAAGCACCACAGAAGATGCTGGCACTATATACATCCACAATAACAATAATAATGTATCTATGTAATTGTAAGCACATAGAAGATGTTGGCGCCAATACATCCACAATAATAATAATAATAATATAATATAATAATAAGTATCTATGTCATTGTAAAGCACCACAGAAGATGCTGGCGCTATATACACCCACAATAACAATAATAATGTATCTACAGTAGCATTGTAAAGCACCATAGAAGATGTTGGAGCTACATCCACAATAATAATAATAATAAATAATAATAATAATGTATCTACGTCATTGTAAAGCACCACAGAAGATGCTGGCACTATACACATCCACAATAATATAATAATAATAAAATAATGTATCATGTCATGTAAAGCACCATAGGAGATGTTGGCACTATAACATCCACAATAACAATAATAATGTATCTACCATTGAACGCACAGAAGATGGCTGGTGCTATATACATCCCCAATAACAATAATAATGTATCTAGTCATTGTAAAGCACCATAGAAGATGTTGGTGCTATATACATCCATAATAACAATAATAATGTATCTACGTCATTGTAAAGCACCACGGAAGATGTTGGTGATATATACATCCACAATAACAAAATAATGTATCTACGTCATTGTAAAGCATCACGGAAGATGTGGTGATATATATATCCACAATAACAATAATATGTATCTACGTCATTGTAAAGCACCACGGAAGATTTTGGCACTATATACATCCACAATAACAATAATGTATCCACGTCATTGTAAAGCACCACAGAAGATGCTGGCGCTATATACACAACACTAATAATAATAATAATGTATCTACGTCATTGTAAAGCACCATAGAAGATGTTGGACTTATACATCCACAATAACAATAATGAATCTACGTCATGTAAAGCACCATAGAGGATGTGGGCGCTATATACATCCACAATAACAATAATAAATGTATCTACGTCATTGTAAAGCACCACGGAAGATGTTGGCGCTATATACATCCACAATAACAATAATGGTCTACGTCATTGTAAAGCACCATAGATGATGTTGGCACTAATACATCCACAATAACAATAATAATGTATCTACGTCATTGTAAAGCACCACAGAAGATGCTGGTGCTATATACATCCACAATAATAATATAATAATAATGTATCTAAGACATGTAAAGCACCATGTAAGATGTTGGTGATAATACATCTACAATAATAATAATGTATCTACCTCATTGTAAGCACCATGAAGATGTTGGCACTATATACATCCACAATAACAATATAAAGTATTTACGTCATTGTAAAGCACCATAGAAGATGTCGGCGTATATACATCCACAATAACCATAATAATGTATCTACGTCATTGTAAAGCACCCCGGAAGATGTTGGTGATATATCATCCACAATAACAAAGATAAAGGATCTACGTCATTTGTAAAGCCCCATAGAAGATGTTGGTGTTATAACATCCACATAACAGAATAATGTATCTGCGTCACTTGTAAAGCACCATAGAGATGTTGGCACTATATACATCCACAATAACAATAATAATGTATTCGTCATTGTAAAGCACCATGGAAAGTTGGCACTATATTACATCCACAATAACAATAATAATGTATCTACCGTATATCATTGTAAAGCACCATAGAAGTGTTGGAGCTATATACATCCACAATAATAATAATGTATCTACGTCATTGTAAAGCACCACAGAAGAGCTGGCAATATATACATCCACAATAATAATAATAATAATAATATAATGTATCTATGTCATTGTAAAGCACCACGGAGATGTTGGCACTATATACATCCACAATAACAATAATAATGTATTACCTCATTGAAAGCACTACAGAAGATGATGGCACTACATAAATCCCCAATGATAATAAAAATAAAACAATAAAGATGATTTGGGGGAATGTATATTCAATACTCACTACAAAAAAAGTGAATGTTTCACCAAGTCTATTTATACATCATAGGAATACAAGACAGGGGCAATGACAAGTCCTGTACAGTGGAGGGCGCCCATTACTGTTGTTTGGCAGGGGCATCAATGTAGGAACTGTTTCCTGTTTCATGGTAATGTGTGGCCCAATGAAATGACAGGGGATGCTTTATGTCTAGTGACTGTGGCTAGGACTAGGCTTCGCAATAGGAAAACCATCCACCAGAAGTTTATCAGCACTATGTGATGTTTTTACAGACAAATCCATTGTATGGCCAATCAGAATTAATGTCATATCCTGCTTGAAATGAAGTGTAGTATGTCACCAATACATATAAGGGGTGTGTGTGTGTAAGGGGATCAGGTCCCACCACCATCTTCTGCACAATGCTAATTACCCAGATGCCTCACATGACACTATGCAGCATATTGACAACCCATATAAACCCCACAATGTACTTACACTGGCGCAGATCCATTCTCCCCTCATTTCCTGGTATTTCCAATTATCAGCTGACCATCATAAGAGGAGAAAGTACAACCCAGCTGTGCAGCGGGCACCCAATCGGAGGCGAGATCCTGTGTCACGTGTTCAGAATCCCAGCCAATAGAATGGTTATTGTTTTATGGAGGAGTGGCTTTCTTTGGAGGAAGCTTGTACACAGCACACGGAGCCTCAGTCCCTCCTCCGTGGTGTAGGACATATACCCAGCAGCCAATGTGTTTTGTAGGAAAAGGTTTAACCCTTCTAATCCCCGTAACTACATCTCGTGACTGCCACCCTGTCATCAGAACGCCCGGACGCATGATAAATCAGTATGTTACAATGTCAACAGTGAACATGTGTCCTGAGACCAGTGAACTATGAATACATGCATTGTAGCTGTTTTGGATGGTTGTTGTTAACATACAATTCTTTGCCATCATGCAGCCCTACTATTTATAAGTGGATTGGATGATCCAAATGCAGACTGATCTATAACCTCTATTAGTGCTAGGCCCCTAACCACACTTTTGCCCTACCCTGTTCTTGTCACACCTAGCTTGAACTTTTAAAGCCACCCCTATATCTTCTGGCTTTGCATGCCACATAAAAAAGTGGACATAGCATGTGGGTATGGGTGTAGTGGGCTACACACACTCGCTTGTGAATTGAGGGCTGACTTGACACTAACTGGTGAACTGGAGGGCTAGCCTAGCCTAACAGTGGTGCTGACACCCTCCAGTTCAGCAGACACTGTTCGTTCAGCCCTCCAGTTCAGGAGACACGCGTCAGCCCTCCAGTTCAGCAGAACTGTTGTTCAGCCCTCCAGTTCAGTAGACACTGTTAGCATTCCAGTTCATCACACACTGTTAGGTCAGATGGCCAGTTCACCAACCAGTGTTGACAGTATTATATGGCACATGGATTGTGCCAAGCAGAGTGCCCCCTGAACAGAGACTGATACATGTAAAAAAAAATGGAAATCTTCTGAATCAAAAGGCTACTCTGCCTAATGGGAGAAGCGCACCTGGAGGAGGGTTTGACTGTCCTGCAGGCCTTGTAGCAGAATGTGTGATCTAATCAGGATGGGTCATGAACATACACATCTATACACCCCAAACTTTTTTTTTCACCAAGACGATCTGTCTTGAAGGGTGTGTCAGGGGTTTCGAATCACCAGATTTGTACTGCGGATGGGGGGAGAGGGGTTTAACTAGCCCTCAGACCTTGTAGCAGATATTTGGGTCCGATATGTGTGGATCTGGACAGGTTCTTGTCTATGTCACATCTGTCATTGGGAGGAATGCAATTTCACAGATGCTCTGTGATTAAGTGCAATAAACCTGTCACATGAAGATGAGGATTTTAAGTCCTGATGTAACAGGTCAGTTCCACACTCATGTCTGCGCCCCCCAATAGTTTGTTACATCTTATTCCCTCAATCTTCCCTAATCTCTTATCCCTTGCATGTCGTCGTATTTTGCTACTCGTACTGCAGTTCTTATTCTGTTTTAAACAATGCTATTACACCATTATTTAAATAGTACCTTACAGATAATAATAACACTCACATTATTCCCAGTCCCAGAGGAGGATTCTCACTTAAAGATTTAATTACGTGGCTCATGGGACACCTTCCAAAGGCTCAGCAGTGGTAACAGCATGTTCACCTTCTGTAAGTACTGGGGGAATTTTCGGAGAGCTGCAAGTGCACAGGCAGTGCGGGTGCAACATGATTTTGTCTTCCACTTGTAGAAATGGGTTATTAGATCATAGTGGTAGATGTGTGTGCAGTTGCTGCAATTCCTTTAATCACACAAAGCCTCGTACACACGTCAGATAATTTGCGTACAATTTGACCCTTCGTGCAACATTCATGCGAAATGAAGCTTTAACGATCTTCTAGACCATGATCCTTGGCTATTCTCGCTTTTTCCGACGATCACCCGGGCGGATTCCTTCTGCCGATTGTCGTTTGTTGTACATAGTCGCTGTGTATTGGTAGAGTGTAATGGAAGATTGAATGAAATACACATGTGCAACATTTCGAGGTCACGTGATATTCTTAACGGACTTAATACATACGTCACGTAACACTTTACCAACGACATTATCTATCCACTTCATTGATGTGTGTACAGGCATCGTTGGCAGAACTAGGGTATAACAAGAGATAGCTGAACGTTCGTCAGGCAAATCGTACGAAAAGGATCTGACGTGTGTATAACACTTTGTGTAATTTTAACACGGGGTTTTCATTGTGGCTCTGTGAGAGTGTGTAAATATAATGCATATTCCACTTACATATGATATAAAATCTGCACAAGTAAGCAATATAATACACTAAGGATCAAAATACCGGTACACTGCCTGTGCATCCCATATGAAGCCTACGGTTAAGTTAGACATTAACAGGACCAAGGGAATACAATGGGCATAGCGTCTGTTTAAAATATTCATTTTAAAGGGCATGGGGTGTGTGGGTCCCGCATTTGAGGAAAACAAATCTGGGGGAGGACATGCCTATTGAACATATTGTTGAGGAAGTAACTTATCTTCTAAAGTAGGAGAAATGTATTTATCTGTATTTACCGGGGTATTTGTGTTTTGCAGTAAAACATTAGTCAATTAATCATAGTCATAGTCAACTGAATATATTTATTTTATACCTTGTCCTCTGAAACAAGTTATTTAGTAGTTAAAACAGAACATAAAAAATATTAGTACTTAAATATGTTGTAATTCTTACAATTGTACTAGTATGACCCCTGGTGGAACGATATCAAAAGAGCACAAATGGCTTTTCTGTGCTTTGCTGTTTAAGTTTGCCCCTGCTGTGAATTTACAGAAGGCAGAATTTGGCACCTCTTATTAAAAAGCCCATATGGGCCTCATTGACTGAGAAATGCCATCGTACTTGTCTTAAAGTCACATTTACAAAGGTACAAAGGTTAGCGTAATTTTAAGAAGATATTTTGGAGGTTTGTGGAGGCAAATAGCTGGTGTCATAGTCATGTAGGGATAAAGCAGTTGGTATTTATCCAAATTTGAACCATGAACATGCCTGAATTAGCCAGTGCTCAACTGTGGGGTTTATTTCCCTAATTATTAATGATGGGGTATAAATGAATTACACAATTCTTAATTTGTGAAGGTTCCCATTCATCCAGGTCATGGTATATCCGGGGGATGGATTTACACCTCTGGAGCCTGTAGGCCAAAGAGCCTAGCGCCCTTAGCCCCACCCTACACACAGACCACACCCCTAAACCACATCCATCCTCTTTTTTTGGGGAAGAAAAAGACTATAAAGGGATGGATTGGTGGGGAGACTGAAGCTGCCCCTCCAACTACAGGCGTCCTAGGCGTGCCTAATGGTAAATTCAGCCCTGGGTATATCTGTAATATCATTCATCAGGTCATGGTATATCTGTAATTTTCATTCATCCAGGTCATGGTATATCTGTAATTCATTCTAGGTCATGGTATATCTGTATATCATTCCTATAGGTCATGGTGAGCTATTTATTCATATCTAGTCTAGTATATCTGTAATTTCATTCATTCAGTCATGGTATATCGTAATTTTCATTCATCCAGGTCATGGTATTCTGTAATATTCATTCATCCAGGTCATGGTATATCTGTAATATTCATTCATCCAGGTCAGGGTATCTGGTAATATTAATCATCAGGTCATGGTATATGTTATATTCATCCATCCAGGTCATGGTATATCTGTAATATTCATCCATCCGGTCATGGTATATCTGTAATATTCATTATCCAGGTCATGGTATATCTGTAATATTCATTCATCCAAGTCATGGTATATCTGTAATATTATTCATCAGGTCATGGTATATCTAAATTTCTTCATCCAGGTATGTATAAGTAATATTCCTCATCCAGTCATGGTATATCTGTAATATTCATTCATCCAGGTCATGGTATATCTGTAATATTCATTCATCAGGTCATGGATATCTGTATATTCATCCCAGGCATGGCTACTGTAATATTATATCATCCAGGTTTCATCTGATATCTGTAAATTCATTCATCCAGGTCATGTATATCTGTAATATTCATTCTCAAGGTCATGGTAATCTGTAATATTCATCATCAGTCTGGTTTCTGTAAATTCATTCATCCCGGTCATGGTATATCGTAATATGATTCATCCAGGCATGGAATCTGTAATATTCATTCATCCAGGTCATGGTATATCTGTAATATTCATTATCAGGTATGGTATACTGTATCTGTTGTATTCAGTGATCAACTGGACCTAAAGTTTATTTCTTGAGGACGTTTCGCTAGTCATCCAAATGGCTTTCTCAATTCAGAATGATTTGTATAAGAATCTGATTGGGACACAGTCCAGGTTATATTCGCAAGCAGATTGTGTACAAGTCATTCTGAATTGAGAGATCCAGTTGGACGACTGCGAAACGTCTTAAAAACCAAACATTTATGAGATTACATATCATATACTCTATGGCCACATTCACTCTTTCACCATTCTATAGTGTTATTTTTTTAATGAAAAACTACATTTGCATTCTGTTTTTTGCCGTAGATGGCAAAGTTCACCACAAATCATTCCTCCCAACATGACTTTTCTGGAGTATAGCTGTATAGCTGGTTTTAAGTGGAAGGTAAAAGCTTTGGGCAGAACAATAGACAAACACTTCACTTGTGATCTAAAAAAAATGCTATGAATGAACAAATGCCTACAGATCATCCATACTAGTTTTTCTGAAAAGGTAGAATACTGCTGATGCCACAAATATTATATAGGGTAAACCATACTGCAGATATTCCACATAATATTCTGATAGGTACACAATACTGCTGATCTCCAGAATGTTGTTCTAATAGGGTACACATACTGCTGATACCCAAAATAATATTCTGATTGGGTACATACACATACTGCTGATACCCAAAATAATATTCTGATAGGGTACTCATACTGCTAATAAACGTGAATAATATTCTGATAGGGTACACATACTGCGTGATCTCCAGAATTTGTTCTAATAGGGTACACATATCTGTACCCAAATAATATTTGATGGGTACAACACATACTGCTGATACCCAAAATAATATTTGATAGGGTACTCATACTGCTAATAAAAGTGAATAATATTGATAGGGTACACATACTGCTGATCCCAGAGTTGTTCTAATAGGGTACACTACTGCTGATACCCAAAATAATATTCTGATTGGGTACAACACATACTGCTGATACCCAAATATAATTGATAGGGGACTCATACTGCTAATAAACGTGAATAATATTCTGATAGGGTACACATACTGCTGATCTCCAGAATGTTGTTCTAATGGGTCACATACTGCTATACCCAAATAATATTTGATAGGGTACATACACATACTGCTGATACCCAAAATAATATTCTGATAGGGTACTCATACTGCTAATAAACGTGAATAATATTCTGATAGGGTACACATACTGCTGATCTCCAGAATGTTGTTCTAATAGGGTACACATACTGCTGATACCCAAAATAATATTCTGATTGGGTACTCATACTGCTAATAAACGTGAATAATATTCTGATAGGGTACACATACTGCTGATCTCCAGAATAATGTTCTAATAGGGTACACATACTGCTGATACCCAGAATAATATTCTGATAGGGTACACATACTGCTGATACCCAAAATAATATTCTGATAGGGTACACATACTGCTAATAAACCTGAATATATCAGATAGGTACTTCATATGCTATAAACGTGAATAATGTTTCAGATAGGGTACTCATACTGCTAATAACGGGAATAATATTCTGATAGGGTACACATACTGCTGATCTCCAGAATAATATTCTGATAGCGTACACATACTGCCGATACCCAAAAATAATATTCTGATAGGGTACAACATACTGCTGATCTCCAGAATATTGTTCTAATAGGGTACATACTGCTGATACCCAGAAAATATTGTGATAGGGTACACATACTGCGATACCCAGAATAATATTGTAATAGGGTACACCTACACTGTGATACCCTCAAAATAAATTCTGATGGTACACATACTCTAATAATAAACCGAATAATACTCTGTTTGGGTTCACATACTGCTGATCTCCAGAATATAATTCTAATAGGGTACACATACTGCTGATACCTAACCCAGAATAATATTCTGACTGATACCCAGAATAGTAGAATAGAATAATGCAGATGAAATTGCTGAATATTTGCTCTCGAACTCCCTTCCTCACTTTATACGTCACTCACCATCACTTCATATCTTCAAACGCAACCTCAAAACCCACCTCTTCAGGCAAGGTTACAATCTGGACCTGGACATTCCTACCCCTCTTACTGACCCCTCGTTGACCCACTAGTTATACTCCACTGACAACTTAGTTACAGCACTATCTTCTTCACCTTATGTTTTCATCCCATTCTACTCTAGACTGTAGATCTTTTGGGCAGGGCCCTCCTTCCATTGTACCACAGTAATGCTGTAACATACACTGTAACACTGAATGCTACTGGACCAGCACCAAAATTATTTGCACTTTGTATTACTTGCACTACCTTTGTATGTAACATGTATGTTTTCCATATGTATATTAATGCAACTGTAAAGTGCCACGGTAGTTGTTGGCGCTATATAAATCCACAATAATAGTAATACTTTGGCAAGATTTATTAATATGGCCCAATCTTACTATACAGTGTTAAGCTCAGTAAATTAGAAAATGAAACTATACAGATCCTATTTTATACCAATTCACATTCACCTTCTTAACATATTTCTTCTTCCTTTTTCTTTTGCCCAACTCATCCTCCTCTCACTCTAGAGCCCTTCCTATTTGTAAGTTACCGGGAAGCCTGTAGGAGCGATTCTGTAATTAGAGCTCCCTTACTGGAATTGGTAGCTTGCACAGTGAGGGGCCTTTCACAGCACTTGTGAATACAGTTGCCAGCTGATGATAGAAGCACACCAAAGAATGCATGCCACCTGTCAGTGACGCATTGTCTGACTACAATACACAGGATAAACATAAGGGTCACTGGAAGCTTTAAGACTGTGTACACACTAGGAAATTTTCATATCAGACAGACAATTTCTTTCTATTATCTGGTCCTACATGATTAAAGTCTCGTACACATGTACGATTTGTGCCGCGACCCACAAACCCCAAGCATGTTCACGCGTGTGACTAATGTTCATTTCGGCAGATAATCGGACATGTGTATGAGTTCAGTCGGGGGTCTATTATCAGCCTAAAACCGTTTGTTGCACGAATAAACGTGGTCAGGGGTCATGGTCAATGCACAAATTGTACGTGTGTACGAGGCTTAAGATGGAAGCCATGTTGAATCTACTAGTGGACTATTATAGATTAATTAAGAAGTTAAATTAATAAAGAAAATAAATTAAGCAGCTAAGGCTGTGTACACCACGGTCCAATATTCTGTCATTGACCGACGCAACCGAAAACCGGCAACTGCCACAAGCCCGTTACCTGCTTAAAAACAGCTGATTGCGCGCATGTTTCATTCTTATGCGCAATCCGCCGTTAAATAGCTGATTGTGAAGGGGGTGGGTCAGGGGCCCAGGTTCCTATCTCACAGGGGGGCCCGGGCCCCTGCAGTTACACCCCTGCTGCATACATTCTTTATTTTAGTTGGTACTAGCTCTGAGACAGGAGGATTCTTTCGTTCTACTCTTATAATGCCAGTGAGTGACTTGACGCTGTTATCTTTGGTTTTTGCTGTAGAATTAATTAGGTATTTTCTTGTGTCACTGTTACTAGTTTTAATGCCTTCCCATGTGGCCTTTTATAATGCTTTACTGGCTGGATGACTTGCTTATTAGGACAAAAACAATGTTACAGGCTATAAAAAGAAAATCTAAGGGCAACTTCAAAGCATCATAAATCAGTTTTCATGTGGATCCACATGATGTAGTAATCCCCCAGGGAATTCATGTGAGCTGCCTTCTAGTCCCAAAGATATGTGAGACAATACCTCTCTGATCTGATCAAATCACATTCAACAAAGCAGAGGTTTTTTTTCATGATCTGCTTTGGCTGGTATATTGGAATAAGGAATATTTTGACACAACCCACCAATATTTCGGTATTTTTGTTGATTGGGTCAAAATATTGGGGTGCGTTTTTGAGCGTGACCGACCAATGTCTGTTGAACCGTTGTTCCAAACTAAGCTAGCCATACAGAAGCAGATGTTCTTCCGATTTGGAAAATCTTTAAGATGATATTTAGGCCTGATTCACTGAATGGTGAAATTTCAGTGGATTGGGTTGAAATATTGTCAATTTTTTTTTACGACAACCAAACAAATTGCCAATTTTTTTACCCTAATTTGCTGAAAATTTAATTGGACATGTCAGTAAATAATGTTGGAACATGCGGTCTTCTAGCCCTGTGGTCAGTGGTGGCCGCAATATCAGTATATTGATTAGCAGTCTGAAAGCACGTTGTGTGTACAAGGCCTAATGGCTAGCCATACCACTTGATTAAATTGGATCTATTGATTGACATTTAAGTGATTTTAATTTGAAGTTTGATTGTCGATTCTATAAATGTGGTAAAGATAGACTTAAATGAGCATTTACAATCAGGAGCTCTACTGCAATAAGGAGGGGCCAAGCGGGTTCCAAGAAATGACGGGAAAATAGCAAAAATGGCCGGAACGAGCCCAAACCCATAGGAGCGGAACATGTATCACTGCAAGAACCAGGTTCACACTTGATAAAGGGGGAAAAAAACAGCAACGGAAAGTGTCAGGCTTTCCAATAAGCCAGAATTAAAGTAAGAAAGCCGAGTGACGACTAAGACACCTAATAAAAAATAGCAATCCTAGCCTTCGTTTAACCAAAAGGACTTTTTTTGCTTGCGTTCATCTTAAATTAACGATGAACCCTATTTAGAAAAAAAAATGTTTATAAACACTTAGACAATACGCTATTGGAAAAGGAGAATCCATGTATGTAAGCTCCATTATAATGACTGAATAATAAAAGGCAACTCAACACCTCATTGGAATAAACTGTTACTCAAAGAGCAATAAATGAACGCCATTTCCCATTAGAACCTGTTAACTATACATGTGCAGTCAACATTATAGGCAGGAAAAAAAAAAAAACAGCTACAGAAATATACGAAAAAAAAAATCCAAAGAAACCTACAAAAACATTAAGAGTCTGAAATTTTAATACTGCCGCTAAGTTTACAGTGATCTGATTCATATGTACAACCGGCCAGGAGAAACTGAATGTTCAACAGGTTTCCAGCCCTCAGCAAGACCCGGTATGAAGGGAATCCATTATGTTACTAGTACAGCGAAAGTTTGTAACAATGTTATCCCATTGCCTACTAAAAGCCGATGTTTGTCTTGCAAACAGGCTGCCAAAGCCAGGAAGCGAGGAGGAATGCAGTAGTCAGTTCAGTTCTCATTACTAGCTCCCATAGAACAAGCATGTGTCTTCTACTACATAGTCCTTAACATTTATGATTCATCCTACTATACTTCTAAAAGTATAAAAGTCATATGCTAAGTCCAGACATTACACCCCTGCTGATCTGCTCTGCGCAGGGAGGTGGGGAGAAGGGGCAGAGCGGACTGAAAGGACGTCAATAGAGCACACCAAAGGTGTATGGTGGTGGGGGCTTATTGAAGAAGGGTAGGGCCGGGCTTAAATGAAGTGCTCACAAGGAGGCGGGGAGGGTGGGGTACGGAAAGGCCACCAATGTGACATAAGTATGTCAACAGCGAAGAGCGTGGTTAGGGAAGCTATGACATAAATTACGTCCACAGAAGAGGCGTGAGAGAGGAAGAAAAAGTAAAAGGAGCGTTTCTGAAGGGGCGGAGGCTGTCAGTAAGGTTCATGATCGTGGAGGTTTGTGTGGTCTTGCGAGAGAGACACACCCAAAAATCTGTAGGGACTCCCGCGACTACCCAGGAGGGAGTGGAGATGAGCCCCTAGCCTAGTTGCCTGAAAAACCAATTTGCAGAATACTACAAACAAAAGGCTAGACAATACCTCAGTATATCTACCTAAGAAGCCAAATTCATCTGGAGGAATTAAAGCGGTATCCCCCACGCCTAACAATTTTGTTTTTTTATAACTGAGGGGCCGGACTGGAAGAGTGGTCTGAGTGGGTGAGAGGCAGGCAATCACAGATCGCCTGCCGCGCTATAGCAAACATCCACGAGAAATGACGGCATCGTAACTGTTTCTGCTAACTTGGCGGTTGGGGTGGGCAGGGTGTGAGCTACGCTACAGAAATTGTATTATGCGTAAGGCGATGAGGCAGCCTGTGTAGGGATGCGGGAACGGTCTGTTGTGAGGAAAGGGGGTGAAAAGGGCTCCCCTGTGCATGTCAGAGTCCTCGGATGAGGACAAGAAGAAGCAGGGACCAGATGACACACAGACAGCCTACCTACTCTTCAGTTTCCTCTCTGACACTTTTGAACAGACAATGCAGGAGAACCATAAGGAGCTGAAGAGTGAAGGTAAGGATCGTCTTACCCTACACCAGTGGGGCCAGCACTGAGCGGCAAATTTAGTTTGTGGGCATGGACATGACCTTTAAGAAGTATAAGGCAAAAAAACTAAATAAAACCATTGATGTACATAGAAATAGATAGGAGCCATACCTACAGTGAAACTCATAGGAAGGATGCAACACACATGGGGTGGTTGTTCCCCCCACACATCATGCAACTGTAAATGAATAACTTTATCCTTACCATTGCAACTTCTATGAAAGAAGCCATCACATTAAAGCAACCTTACAGGAGAGAATGGACATCTAGCAATTAGTCAGCAACATATAATGTTCAGCATTGCTAGCCAATCACACTTTTTTTTGAGATAAACATATTTTTATTACTCCAGATCTGCAAAAATATCTGCATAAATATTTTTTACAGTGTCTGTGGATCACTAAGGCTGGGGTACACATGGGCAGATAACAGCATTTAAACTTTCGCTATTCTCATAATTCCCTGCTATGGAGTATCTTATACTGTCCTACAAAACACACACTTATTAAGGGCTAGGTCCTAGTTCTAAATGCGTTTTGCCCTCCAATGCAATGCTATTGGAGTTCTGACAGCGTGTGCGGTGCCACTTTAGATCAAAAGTAGCCATCAGGTATGCCGCATTTGGTTGAACAAGGAAAGTAGTTTAAGGATCAAGGCAACATTAAAAGGCAAAATACAGGCTTGGGTCAAATATACAAATAGTCAACAGGTCAAGGCTAGCAATAAAACAGAAGAAGCGAAGGCCAAAAAAAACATGGTATGATCAGAACCCAGGCACTAAAGCAGAAAAATAAGCAACATTATCATATTCATCCTATTTTTATTTTGTCCTATTCAGGTATAAAGTTGATGCCATATGCATGTATTTCACACTGGGGCCAATCCCAATGGTTTTTTTCCAGTCCAGACACTTGCGATGAGACAACTACCACACCCCGAATGTATTGCTTGAAAATATATATAGCTGACAAATAGTAATCCGCAAATCATGAAATACCTTTATCCGCATATATGTGTAGATTTTAATTCCCTATAGTTGTGATAATCGAATATGCAGAAAACGTTACTGTCCGTACCAACAGTTGCTTGATTTACAGATTTAAGGAAGAAACACAATGTTAAACGTGTGTTATAATGAGCATATACGCCACAAGTTACGTCGACATCCAACATGAACGTTGAATCATGTAACATTGCGTGTCAACGTTGGTGGTTCTTACCTTCTGATGTTCTAGCGATGTTATTCCAGGAGGATCAAAGTTGGTTTGCGATCAACATTCACAGTCAAAATGTCTGTCCAAAATATCGGACAAGGCAGTTTTATAAATGTAGGCAGAGCTGCAGGTGAGGAGAGCTTCACAGCAAGCTATACACCAAATGTGCTCCACATAGATGACACTCCATTGAGTCTTCCTGATCATTATCTTTCATGATATTTTACTTGCTGCCATATTACAGACACTTCCTTAATTTCCTATGACTTAGAAAATGTTTCTGTCAAATCAGGAGCTTAGCAGAGCATTTGCCATTTAGAGATTAAACGGTCAAATAAGGTAAATCCTGTACAACCAGGATATAAAGATGTTATTTTGGCCAAACAACAGAACTTCTCTGCAAAGTTTTATTTTTCTAGCAACAAGTAATATTATGTCCAAGTCAAGTGTCAATAAAATTCTATAAACCTAATTATGCTAGTTTTCTTTATGTGCACACAAAATATTTTGGCTGTCAAACAACAACTACAAAGTGGTTCATTATCTTCAACAGTTAATAAACTTTCATTGAATAACACTTAAAAACTGCGGTTACACACATAGTACGATGGATTAACCTTTATCGCTAATGTACCAAGCTTAAAATTCATAACAGATTTCCCATGAGGAAAAGTATTATAAGAACATTCTTATATTTATTTTGGTTTTTAGGTTGTATATGATTAAGTACACATTGCCAAAGTATAAAGCAAACATTCCAAAAATTATTTTTTTGTAAATGTGCTATTTTGAATCTTACATCGGGGGGGTCGGAGTGTGTGGTCTAGAGGTGATGTTATATTAGTGGATATCATGTATATATATAATATATATATATATATATATATATCAGTGTACATCATCTTGTATTTATGTATATCAGTGTATTCTTATTATAATGTAGATCAGTGGTATTGGGGAGTTTATGGAGCAGGATATATATGTTTGTCTGAGTATACTGTACACTTTGTAAGTGTAATTATCAATGTAAATCATAGTTGATATGGACAATAACAGAGATAAAAGCTGGAAAACCAGCAGTTGTTTATATAATCATTTTAAACAGCTGCTTGATGCAGTAAAGGCATTTGGGCAATTTGTCACCTTCAGTAGAGCATAAACTGTCCACCACACACATGTCGATATTCAGCCACGTCTCTGCGATCTGATGGCGATTTGCTCATTGACCCAATGCCAACATAGGGAAAAAATTCCTCTGCATCATTATTGGGCTTATTTACTAAAGGGATCCATAAATTGCAATAGTTGTGGCGAATCATTTCCCCATACACAATAAAGAGAACAACGGTTTATATTTGGAATCACTGCAAATTCACAATCAGATAGATAATGAATCTAACTTGAATTTGCTGTAGAGCTACACAGGTAAAGCCTCCTATAGTTACAAGTCGCATTGGGTATGACCTATAGTTAGGAAGTCAAATGTGAACGACCTCCTACAGCCTATAAGCCACATGTGTTCAGTCCTCCTATAGCAATGAGTCACAGCAGTGTCGGACTGCGGCCACCAGACGCTCTTACAGATTCCGTCTGTCATTATCAGAGATTGGTATATGTATGGTACACAGCTTAAGGCCTCTCATTTGTAAATCAGTCATCCATAGCAATAGAGAGATTCATAAGAAAACAATAACCTAAAAAACATCATGATCAAAGTGTGTTCACTTTATTATGTGATCTGGTTCAGGAAATACATATAATAGAAGAAAAAATCTAATTGCTATAAACAACCTATAAAAGCCTTATCCCCATATGTGATTAAAAAAATTGCTGTGCTCAGACTGTGCATGAAAATGTTTTAGGAATGTCTCAGGACAAAGAGATGAGGGCAGAGATTTTGAGATTTTAATCACACTTTGTGCGCTCTCTTTCAAATTATTGTGTCAGCCACAGGAGTGATAACAAGTAGAGTTGCACAAGCAAAAAGGATTAGCAATGTGAGCACAGACAAACATACTCTGAGACACGGGGTTGCATGCAAGTAAATTGTAAAACTACCAGAGACTGACATACCTGTCTATTTTAATGTAGGATTCTGGAAGCGGTTTAGGTATTCTGCCTGTGAAGGTTCTCATTCATCCAGGTCATGGTATATCTGTTGATATTCAATTAGATCAACTGGACTTGAAATTGTAG
The DNA here is from genome assembly GCA_019447015.1 of Hymenochirus boettgeri. Taxonomy (NCBI): domain Eukaryota; kingdom Metazoa; phylum Chordata; class Amphibia; order Anura; family Pipidae; genus Hymenochirus; species Hymenochirus boettgeri. Next base: position 288,954,265 of record CM033470.1, on the reverse strand, counting down.
TTCTTGAGACGTGTTCGCTAGTCATCGACTGGCTTTCTCATTCAGAATGACTTGTACAAGACTCAGCCGTCAGGGTCAGGACTCAGCCGTAATTCTGCAATCTTAAGATAAAGGACATACCTTTGAAATTGTAATGTTAACATACTGGCGAGAAGGACGTGACTGGTTCAAGAGAGGTGTTAAGGAGGCCATATTGTGAAAATAAGAAAACAAAGCTAAATAGAGGTGGGGGGGTTCGACACAAATGTCTGCCATGTAACAACTGCTGTTTAACACCTTACTCTGGGTGTTCCTATAACACTCTTAGCACTATCAAATCACACCTTAACACATGGCCTGTGATATGCTAATTAGGGATTTTCCAGGGTACATAATTGCCACAGATTCTGTACAAGTCATCTGAATTGAGAAAGCAGTTCGGATGACTAGCGAAACGTCTTCAAGGACTACATTCAAGTCCAGTTGATATAATTGAATACAACAGATATATTTTAGGTATCTGTTTAAGAGTAAACCAGGGGCGTAACACCAGGGGAGCACCGCAAGGAGGCCTAGAGCCAAGGGCGGGCCCATCTTCTTAGAGTTTCCTATGACAGCCTCCTCCCGAAAACCACTGTGGATCAAGCATGCTAGGGCCCATCATAGCTTGCTAGGGGGCCAGATGATTCTGTGTTATACCACTGCAGGAATAACCCTTGTCTACAGTTAATCATTTTTTACACACAGCACGTATGTATGGAAACTAGGCAAAAGAGCCCACTACCAGTAGGCATATGAAACTGTTCTATAACAAATTCATGTTGGAAGTTGATCCTTCTGTTAAAGAAAGTACCTGCCACACCAAAAAAAAAACAACAAAACCCTTTACATTTTATTTATTTTAAATGGCTCGGTTTCACATGCCTATACTATGAAAGTGCACAGTCCCACCCTGCAGAAGTAATCTTGTCAAATGGAATGTACACATGGTTAAGGGAGGAATGGAACATTAAACAAGTTATAAGTGAAGTTTAAGCAAACAGAGGAGGAGTTTGTTTGACCACTATGAAGGGTTTTTCGGCCAGACATCAAGCACTAGGCAGACAAGGTCACAATCAGCTTAAACCCCACAAATACCACTAGGTACGGATGGAACACTGGGGTCCTATACTAAATAGATTGCCGTACATTTGGGGTGCAAAAAACTGTTACGGCAACTGTTCTGCTATCCGTTAGTATTTTGTAAATTAAGACAACTTTAACAATATTATAAATATGGTTATGCAATTATGTTCTTTATTTAAAATTTACACTGAAAAACTTGGCTCAGTGAATCAAGGGGTTCAAACCCTTACCATGCTACATCTGCAAGGAGTGCCGCATGACACGGCTGATAGTCTTATGATGTTTAGGGCTCAATAAACAGAAATACATCAATACAGACGCTATCCCACAAAGAATGTATAAATGATAAATGAGGAAATAAACAAATACCATAATACATCTTTTAGTTTTTATGTAAGGAAATTAAATGTTTATATACCAAAAATCCTAAACCAAGTAATGGCGAGTAGTATTATGAAGTCAGGAGGCAAGTCTTGGTAAAAAATAGCTTTAATAAAATGATGGGGTTCTGCTGCCCAAAACATTTAGGTGCCTGTAGTAAAATGAGTGCTCTCAGGCTGAGGCCACACTGTAATGCGCACAAGAGCCGATGTTTGCTGCGCAATCGGGGTGACAGTGATTGCCACGAAAAAAAATGTGGACTACATAAGTGGGGCGTTTTTAAGCGTGATCAACAATCATGATCGTGCATAAAGCGCATTAGTATAGCCTCGCCCTTAAGGTGCCCGTTTCACTGTACCTTTTGACCTTAGAAACACTGCCTGGAGGATGCGATTCTTTAGACATAGATATAATAGATCAGGCTTTGGCAATACATTTTACAGGGGCCGCATTAGAAACTTGAATTGTCGTAAAGGGCCAGACCAATTGTGTTCACCCAATTATCATAGTAAGAGATTTAAAACTGGATTTTGAAAAAAACATAAAAATTATCACTGGTCATTGGAATTTTTTTTATTATTAGTTGCAATTTTAATACGTTTTAGAAAACTAAATGAATTATCCAGCTTACCTTGCGCCAGGTCTGAATTAGATGTATTTATGTCTGCCTAGTGTATGGACAGCACTAGGCCAGGTGGAAAGCAAGTACCGTATATACTCGAGTATAAACCGAGGTTTTCAGGCTTTAAAAAAAGCCTGAAAATCTTACCTCGGTTTATACTCGAGGTCAATGTTTCCCTTACCTTGTCCGGCGGGCCCCGCCGATCCGCATCCTCGCTCCCAGCCTCTGGCATCGGATGATGTCCTACCGGGCCGCAAAGTGAGAGGGCGGCCGGGTAGAAAGTGACATCATCCGGATGCGCAGGGCTGTGGAGAAGGATGCGGATCGCGTGGCCGCCAGACAAGGTAAGGGAAACATTTACTGTTATTACACAGCGGACACACTTAAGTAGAAAACATACAATAAGGAGAAAAACCTTCTTATTTGTGCATACTGTATGCACAAATATAGGAGGATTTACCTTATTTGCAAGTATTGCCACTTCAGATGTTTGAATACACGCCAGCATGCTTGATGGTGGCGCCGTTGTAGTCTTCAAACATAACTTAAGGGCAAATACTTGCAAATAGCGGGTAAATCTCCTATATTTGTGCATACGAGTACGCACAAATAAAGAAGGTTTTACTCTTATTTGTGAAAGTATTTGCAAATTAAGATGTTGAAAACTACAACTCCCAGCAATAAAGCATGCTGGGAGTTTGTAGTTTCCAAACATCTTTAGTGGCAAATAATACCCCCTCGATTTATACCCGGGTCAAGATGTGGTTCCTACTTTTTTCCTAAAATAGGTACCTCGAGTTTATCCCTCAGGACGGTTTATATCGCGAGTATATACAAGGTACTTTGCTTTTGTCAAGGTGTGCGCATTTACTCTGCTTTAGCAGTTGAGCGATTATCTGTATAATGCTGGGCATACACTAGTAAGATGTTTGATAGATTAGACGTTTATCGAAAGACGAACGTCTAACCTATCGAACGTCTAACTAACGCACTTAAACACACAGGCCATCTTATATTGCACTCTTAGGGTTTTCAGACTAGATGGGGGAAAGTAAGGTATAAGGTAAGTATAAGGTTGAACTTTCTACCCATATATAGTCCATAGACAGTCCTATAGAAAGCCTACCTACACAGCCCCATAGAAAGTCCCATACATAGATGTGCCCTGCATACCTTTTGTGCAGCCCGTTGTTGAATCATGGTCCTTCTGCTAATTTTTTCCCTTCCCTGGCAGTCTGGGCTGATCTGAGTGAGCAGGACAACAATTGCCTTACAATTTAGAGGATTCTGTGTTTTACAGGGTACAGTTTGGTTTTGACCAGGGCAATGTAATTTTGTCCAGCTGCTCCTTCAAACATCCAAATCAGCCAGAGGGAGACTTTCAGGATGATTATAGATGTAACTTTTTCGGCTTATATTATGTGATACGGTATCATTTTTCATGGGGGTGTGGGGTTGGAACATGGGTGGGTGGGTTTAAAAACACATTTTCTGAGGCCCTGTTTTTTACATTTAGACCTAGGGTAATCTAAATGACTTGTGGTTGCTCCTAGCCTACTCTTACAGCTTTACAAGCTTGTGCATCTGTAGAGGAAGTGGGCAACATTCAGGAGGGGGGCCAGTAACAAGAAGAAGGAGGAAAAGGACAGGCTTTTACCTTAAATTTTTATTAGCTTGTGTTTAAGGAGAATGAAACCCAATACAAAGGCAGCTCCACAGACTCTATAACTGTCACTTAGTAAAACATTTCTCTTTCACCTCTGAATCGTACACACGTGTGATCGGCGGTCCCATCCGCGACGCACGATGTCTACGAACGACGTTTTCCGGGTGTGTAGGCGATTTATCGTCCAAAACGGTCATACATTCGGGGATCGTTGAATGTACCGACTTGGCCGGATCTCCGAAGGAACAACCGTTTTTGCAGATAAAGCCGCCTACACACGGGCTAATTTTTGCCGAAACGTCATTGTACACATTGTGACGTCGTGACCACGATCGCACGTTGTGTGCGCAGCCTTTAGTGAAAGAAATCATTATAAGAACATTTTAGAGGTACTGGCTATCTATGATGTCACTGCTGGTTTCAACGTCTCTTCCTGGTGGTCCTGGACCCAAAACACTACGGCTTAGCTACAATGTAATAGTTGGACCTCAGAGTCCCCACAAGAGTCTCAGGACAATCATCAGAGATAGCAGTAAATATGATAAGCTAATTTACTTCTCAAACAGAGGGGGGGAAGGTGTTAACCCTTTCTATTTTATAGTTATTATGAAGCCAACTGTTAAACCCTTTATATTTGTGAGTATTTCTGCAAGACACGGTTACTTTTAATGTGTTTATTTCTGCATCCACCATTTTTATAGTGGGTATTACCACACCTTCAGGGAGATTCAATAAAAGGTCTATCGTTTAAAATGGTGCTAATTTTGCCCCAACCAATCAGATGGTAGCTTTCAAATGTTAAATAAGATCTGATTGGTTGGGGCAAAATTAGCACCGTTTTAAACGATAAGAACTTTATTGATTGAAGAGCCCTGTTTATATTAGAAGTGTAATGCTAGCTGCACTGATTTTAGCGTAGCCATACAGCATTTAGTTATGCCTTATCCTCTCTAGGCTCATTTTATGTTGCATTCTAAAAGTTGTACTGATTAAGGTTGAGACCACATACAGCAGATAGCACCGCACAACATTACCATCGTTGTGCAGCGGTCTGTGCAATGTTGTGCAATAGTTAGCACATTTATCAGCAAAACAAATGGTGATCGGCCAGGCACTCCAAAAATCAGATTGCAGTGCACCAAGTGTGGCCACACAGCCAACACATAGCATCTGCTTTCACACGCCATCGGGGGGGGGCAATTGCGACCAGTTTACAGGTTAAAGCGAATAAGTGGTGTAATGTGGAGAGTTTGTGATTGCAATTAAAGGGTATGTCCACCCTAAAAATATTTTTTTTAATATATGAGAGATACCCTCTGCCAACCCCCAACTGCCATGTTATGAAACATGGCAGTTTGGGGCGCGCACTGATCCGCTCCCTGCTTGCCGGAACTTGCAAGCAGGAGGGCAGACCAGCCGTCAATGGAGAGCACCATGGGAACGAAGGGCTGTAAGTACATTTCTGATTGTTTTTTTAAGAAAATACCGTAACTCGGCGGTTTTAAAGGTAGGCAGGGCTTATCTAACCATATGTTAAAAAGACTTAACACTAGGTGGAACGACAAGCAGGATGGATCCGGATAGTGGGAGACATCCCTGCGCAGTCACAATACCCCAGAGGTTGGGAGCAGAAGGAAGAAACCTTTAGACAGGAAGACAGCTCCTACTCTTAATTTTCTGGTGGACTTGGACAGCATTGCAGCAGAACCTTAAGAGCAGAGATGTAAAGCAAGGATTTTTTCCCAGCAGGGCCAGTTGGGGTTAAATTTTAGGCCCATAAACAGTAATAATTCTAAAGCTGGGTACACACATTAGCAATATAGGGACGAACAGTTTGGCGTCGGCATCATAAACTGTTGTTCTGACTGAAAAATTTCCCTTGCTGCAGGTCGGCCCTGTACTAAAGTATAGGATTCGACTGCCATCGTAGGAAGTATGGCCGTCACAAAAGTTCTACCTATACTTTTGAGGAAAGTACTTTCTTACTCAACTTCATTCTCATTTTTAAACACTATAAAAAGATATAGAATAAGAAGTCGCACCAAGTGCAATGCTTTTTTTGGGTTCCAAAATCCAAATCTGTACAAAATTATGATTCAATGCTTTTCATAGTGACATCACTAAAAAATGCCACCCAGCATACATTTAAACCACATTATTAAAGATATAGATAAAAAAAAATCACACGAGTGCAATGCTTTTAAGAGTCAAAATTCTGAACAAAATTCTGATGTCATAGTGACATCACTAAAATGCACACCAGGACACATACATTATTTGAACACTATTAAAAGATATAGAATAAGAAAATGCACTAAGTACAATGCTTTTTGGGTCAAAATCCAAATTTGTACAAATTATGTATTTGATAGTGACATCATTAAAGGTATAGTTCACTCTCAAAAGTAACTATTCTTTAATATATTGATTGAAGACAGGAGGTTCAGGGAACTATGCCTTACCTCCCGATCTTCAATCAATATTGCGGGGCCCAAAAACGAAGATGGGAACAAACTTAACTTTTATGCGACCACCACGGGAAAGAGGAATCTCCGACCGCTCACTCCTGTACAGCTATGCGACCAATGAGCGGCCCCCATGGTATAAAGCTTAAAATCACACCAAGTGCAATGCCTTTTTAGGGTCAAAATCCAAATCTGTGCAAATAGTGAGTCATGTTGATAACATGGTAACATCACTAAGAAATACAAACCAGATACATTTGAAAACTTTTAGATATACCGGAGATTCAATAAAGTTCTTATCCTTTAAATGGTGCTTTTTTCCCAACCAATCAGATTTTATTAACATTTGAAAGCTTACATCGATTGGTTAGGGCAAAATTAGCACCATTTAAACGATAAGAACTTTTATTGATAACACTGATAGCATAATAAGAAGCACTAAGTGCAATGCTTTTTTGAATCTAAATCCTAATTTGTACAAAATGATGAGGTCATGCTGATGTCTAGTGATATCTCTAAAAATGCACCAGACATGTTTGAAACCTATGTTAAAAGATATACAGGGTTACCGTATATACTCGAGTATAAACCCACCGAGTATAAACCGAGATACCATTTCAGTCTAAAAATCTAATAAAAGTTGTTGATCGAGTATAAACCGAGGGTAGAAACCTGGCATTCAAGAAGTTTGGAAAATACAACTCCCAGCTAATAAAGCAATGATGGGAGTTGTAGTTTCCAAACATCTGAATGCCACCCTCACTTGGCATTTCAAGATGTTTGGAAACTACAACTCAGCATGCTTTATTAGCTGGATGGATTGCGCAAAAGGTACGTCCTGGATCTTCGTTCCTGGATCATGAGTTATTGATTTGAAGAATGGAGGTAAGGCATAGCTTACCCATCACTTTGGGAGAACTATTTTAAGGAGCTATTCCTTACCTTCAATCAAATACATTTAGAGCCAGGAACAAAGATAGAAAAAAACGTACCTTTTGCGGTGATCTCCAGTGGCAGCACTGAAGGGAGGAATGTCAGCTTCATCTCGGGGAACAACAGAAATGAGCTCATAGAGTAAAAAGAATGGCACTGAGGGAATCTCCAAGGTTGTTGAGGCAAGTACTTTAAACTTTGATTATTTTTTTGGGTTCATTCTTTAAAATAAAATTTTGTGTGCTATACATTACATATATTAACCCAAAGGTGTTGTACTTTAACCTCTGTACTGGACCAAGTTATTGTGTGTACAATTTAGAGGGTAATTGTGGGCTGTGTCAGCAACAGTGCTCCCGAATCTTCAAATACTGCAACTCCACTTACAGAAATAATAAACAGGGCTACCTGCTACACATTTATACTTTCAGGTAAATGTATATTTTTGGGCACATGTACCCTTTTTAAGAGATGGAAATGTTTGCCTATGCTATCAATCTGCAACAACCAATGAGACATAAGGGGGAGATGCAATATATTTCGCTATCACAACCTACGTGCACTCGTTTCCTCAATGTATTAATCACTTGCGACGTTAACAGATGCGAAAACGCTAGCGTTAAGTTGCCGAACTTTGTGCATATTTTAAAAGACACCATGAAGATGCGTTAATTGTTGCGCAAAAAACGGAGAAAATTTATATGCACCACTTTGCGCTGTGCCAAAAAAAATAGGTAGCGTGATTTTAGCGCTTATTTCTCGTTAGCGCGGGATATTGCATCTCCCTGTAGATTTTTTACTGGTCATCTGCTGTCAGATTACAATTCAGACTAAAATTGACACCTCTTATTAGTATAGTATTAAGGGTTGAAGACGTCCATCAGTCCAACGAATTGAGCAATATTCCTCGACTCCAAGTGGACAATTGGAAATATTCTGGATACTCTACTTTATTATAATACCAGTAACTTGCCAACATTCCTTATTTGCCATCACAACATCCACGGGAAGACAGTTCCATAGCTTAAAGGGCATGTCCACACCCCAAACATTAATCCCCCCAACTACTGGCCCCACCATGCAGTGTAGTTTACCTACCTCACATCCCAGCTCCATAGGGTTCTCCTGTAACCCCCCCCAAAGGTCTCAAAACTAAACCACCAGGAGGATAGCAGTCTTGCCTGCTATCTAGCCTCCGGAGATATTGCCATGCGCACTGCAGCCCGTCTCCCCCCCCCCTCCCCCTCCCTCTCTACTATTCCCTCCCCTAGCATTAATCCCCTTAATATTATGCTCCCCCATGTCCCAGCCCAACGCATGTTTTTTTTTTTCAAAAAGCCCCAAACTCTTACTTACCTCTCCGCGTTCTCCGCTGCACTGAATGACCGGCACGCCGTTGTCCGTGATTGGCTGCCGCTCAGACAATACCACAGACGCGACTGCCGGTCCCGCCCCTCTGTTGCATTCTCGCAAGCAGAGGGCCGGCAGTGCGCGGAGGATCGAGGGGAGGTAAGTAAGAGTTTGGGGAGCTTTTGAAAAAAACGATACATGCGGTGGGCTGGGGGACATGGGGGCGCATAATATATAAAAAACTATTTCAGGGGGGACATGCCTTTAATCGTTTCTCACAGTAAAAAACCTTTTCCTAACTTGAAGCCTAAAATTCTTTTCTTTAAGTCTTTAGGGAATCCACGTGTCCTCTGACATGTTCTATGGTGAGCAATGCCCCAGATAGTTTAATGTATGGCCCGTTAATTATTTATACACAGTAATCATATCCCACGCAAGCACCTTTTCTCTAGCGTGACATAGTTGTAACTTATCCAAAATTTTATTAATACGCGCCATCGTAATTAGGTGTCACAAAGAAGGAATCCTTTAAAGGGCATGTACACCTCCAAAACAAAATTTAAACCAAATTACCGGCCCACTGTACAGCAAAAAAAAATGCTTACCTTACATTCCTGCTCTTTATGGTTCCCTTGTAGTCCAGTCAAATCAGGAAACTGATGAGTAGTGGCCGTCTTCCTAGGCCGTCTTCTAAAAAACTTCTCTGCCTCCTGTATTGCCTCCGGGAGGATGGTGACATGCCAAGAGGAGCCCTCCCTCCCAATCCCTCTCTTGCCTCTCGTCACCTAGCGTAAAAACCTTAATACATATTGCAGGGCATACCATCCCACCACCAACGCTAAGTTAGAAGTTTAAAAATCGATTCCAAACTGTACTTACAGCTCGGGCTCCATATAAAGTATTATCGGTGTAGCATACAACTTGCACAGAGCTATTGCTGTGTATAAAAGCTTTATTTAGACAAAAACACATGCAAATGTCTCAGACCCACTGCGTCTTTCTGGAGCCTGAGAAAGGACCAGTGAGTCCGAAACATGTTGCATGCGTATTTTGTCTAATAAAAGCCTTTATACGCAAGCATTAGCCTATGCAATTGTATGCTTACCCCGAATAATACATTAATACTGACGAATGATCCAGAACATTGGCAAATGGAAAAAGTGTGGCCTACTAGCATTTCGTGCCTTGGTACTGGGCTACCTCTAACTAAAAAGAAAAGCTCCTGGGTCCAGCATCTGCTGCGAGTCGCAGTTGTGACTGTGTGCCTCTCAGCCAATCAGAGCTGGGCTGCTGGTCTGGCCCAATGCTTGTAGTTTCCGACAGGCAGGGGAGCGGACCAGAGCGACGCTGGAACCAGGAGCTAGTAGAGTTTGGGATCGATTTTTAATTCTAACTTGGTGGTGGGGGTGGGAGGGTATGGCCTACAAAATATAAGAAAAGTTAATATGGAGGGTGGAGGTGCCCTTAAGAAAAATCTAATAATTATGATTTTTCTTTCAGAGCTATGTTTTAAACGTCATACGTTTCCCACCAAGGGGCATTTTTTAGAATGTCAAACAGTTATTTATAATGCTTGAAATATCTAAATAAAGATTGGAAATAATCTTCTAGGTTTCTATTCTTCAAAGCTAACACATAAGCATTTAACAGAGAAATTCTAGACTCTCTAATTGTAAAAAGTAAATAAAGTATGAAAGCATGATAGTGTGAGCTACGATTTTAGCACGTGTTTTTACTGATAAATACATGTGTATAGAGGTGATAAGCATGTAGACCAATAAACACAAACATGGTTCTTCTTATGTTATGTCCCCAAAAAACCACAGATCAAGTCTAGGGTTGGACTGGCACACCAGGACACCAGGGAAACAAAGTGGGTCACCCATAAATATGTTACAGGGCATGTCCACCCTAAAAATTTACTTTTAGTATAAGGTAGTTGACCCCTGCTCACCCCCAACCACCTATTTATTTCTTTAAAATATGCTAAAATGTACTTACAGCCCCTCTCTCCCCCCATTGTCTCGATTCGGCGCCCTGCATGCAGAAGTTGCAAGCAGGGGCCAATTACAGACGTGGCTGACGTCATTGAAGACGCCGCGGGAGAGAAGGGTCCGTAACTAGCAATCTAAGCAATTTTTAAAGAAATAATTTGGAGGTTGGGGGTGGGCAGGGGATACCTCACTTGGCCAAAGGGATTCACGCTAGGTGCCACGGCTGCAGAGGATGGATCCGAGGTGGGGGGAAAGGGCTCCCATGCGCATATCACTGCCTTGTTGAGGTTAGGGGAAAAGTAGGGAACGGATGACTCACTGACAGCTTCTACTCTCACTTCCTGGAGCAAAGATGTAAGGTAAGGGTGCGGCCAGTATGGGGTTACATTCTAGTTTTGGGGTGGACATGTCCTTTAAAGGGCATTTCCAACACTAAAACAAAAACTGATTACATGTGGGTTTCCTGCCCCCAACCCTAACGATATATTTAGCAAGATTATTTAAATTGACAGCTAAAATACTTACCAGCCCTCATTTCCACGGCTGCATTCTTGCTCGTCTTCCGTGTCTCTTCCATGCACGGAAGTAAGCAGAATGGACTGGACCAGCAGCCGTGAACACTGAGGGGGTGGACGTAAACTTTAAGTATAATTAATGCAATCAATCAAGGCTGGGACTGCTGACATCATAACCAATGATTGACTGCTGTTTCACCAGCTGCCTTTACTGCACATGCTCAAGCTCAAGCTATAAAAAGCACTTAAGAGAGAGAGGAGGCAGATACCTTTGCCAGAAGATGTGCAATCGTTCAGGTGGATTTTGGGCTGCAGATGAGATAAATGTAGATAAATGTAAAGTAATGCATTTGGACTTAAAAACTCTTGTGTTGCTTATACTATAAATGGCTCTGTCTTGAGATTAGTATAGATAGTGAATCCAAGTTGGAAAAGGATCTTGGAGCTTAGGTGGATAACAAACTGAAGGTAGCAAGCAGTGACAGGCAGCAACAGCTAGAGCCAGCAAGATATGTCTTGTAGAATGAGAGGTATGGATTCAAGGCATTGAAGGCCTCATTTGGAATATGCAGTGCAATTTTGGAATCCTGTATAACAAAAAGGACATCTCGAAATGGAAAGGGTGTTCAGTATAGGCAATTAAAATAACAAGGGGAATGGGGGGAGCTTGAATATGAAGACAGATTGGATAAGTTACTGTATGTACGCTGGAGAAAAGGTGCTTGCGTGGGGGATATGATTACTGTGTTAAATACATTACCAGACCATTCAATACAAAAGAACATGTCAGAGGACACACACACATCCTAAAACTTGAAGAAAAGAAGTTTAGTCTTCAAGTTCAGAAAAGTTTTTCACTGTGAGAACATTAAAACTATGAAATGGTCTTCTTCGGAAATGTGGATGGCAGGTTCATTGGATGAATTCAAAAGAAAAATGTATAAGTTTCTAAAAACAAGGAATGTTGTGATGTTACTGGTATTGATACATAAAGTTAGAGCAGATACAGGGATATTTCTGATTTCCTTTGGAGTCAGAAAGGAATTTTTTCTCTCATTATTCTGGTGGGGATTTTCTTTGCCTTCCTCTGGGTCAACAGATAGGCAGGAAAGGTGGTGTATTGCTGAGTAGGTTGAAATGGATGGTCAATATCTTTATTAAAGCTCAAATAATATACTATACTAACCAAAGAGAGCTTTTTTTAAATATATGGTTACAAATGCTTGTAATAAACTGGTAAAAACAGCAGTTGGGATGAGGGCAGATAAATGACAAATCGCCATTTTTGATTGATGATGTGGCACACCAACAGGGGATTATAAACGTTTTTATCGTTTAAAATGTGTGCTAATTTTGCCCAACCAATCAGATCTTATTAACATTTGAAAGATAACATCCGATTGGTTGGGAAAAAATTAGTACCATTTTTAACGATAAGAACTTTTATGAATTGTGTATGCAATTTACTTTTGCTCTCTAGAACACAGCAGATCAAAACAAGGAAGCTGTAGCCAGCTGTCCTGTGCACTACTCTTTTAACACTGCAGTTAATTTCACTTTCATACCTCACACAAAGAAATAAAAGAATAATCAGAAGCTGCTCTATTAGGCTCGGCCGCTCGGTAGACACAGGCTGATTTGTCCGTAGGAAACCGCCACAAACCGCGTGATTACCGGCATGTCTTGAATGGAATAGTTTTAAATGAAAAGTAAAACATAGGAAGAATGTTGGATAGAATAATAAGAGTAGAAATTATTGTAATATATCCCTGGACAGGTGGATTAGATTATCCGTGATTTACAGACGTGTCCGGTTGCCGTTCGTCTGATTTGATGAAATGACGACCAGCATAGGTCGCCCATGACTGAAAAAATACAGCACATATTTCAGCCTGACCAAAAACTACGGGCAATATGGGTTGGTCAGCCTGATCATTTCGTACTTGTGTGGCTAGCACCGCTGGTGTATCAAAACTTTACTGTTCTAAGATAATGAAAACGAAACTACTCTAGTCAGGCATCAAGTGTAGAGTCTATAAATAATTAACAACTTATTTACATTGCAGCTTTGACATAAACTTCAGCCATGTGAATATAGTTTTAAACAGTTAATCAGGGATTAGAGAGAACCCTTAAATCTCCAGTTTTTATAACAAGCTTTGGCTAGGGACACACAGGTGATTTTTCAGCCTGACCGACCGTTTCGGTATTTTGGTGTTCAGACCGAAATATCAGCAGTGCTTTTTGGTTGAAAGGTTCCAAATTTCCATTCAATAAAAAAGCGGACACTAGTGTGGCCAATTGGTGTGGCCACACTAGTGCAATGGCGTACATTGCCGCATGTGGTCAGCTAATCGTAGCGCATGCGATCTGCACAATTTTTTTCACAATCGTCCTTTTGCACAATCGATGTACTCCGATTGCGCAACGCTGTTCAATTGCAGCGCACGTGCGCGCCAGTAACATATGCACGTGCGTTTGCGTGCACGTTGCCGTCACGAAGGTGAGCGCTTAAGTGTGGCCTCAGCCTGAAAAAACTTCTCGATGTGAGATATTCTGTGCCAGCAGCATAAGGTTGAAGTTTTGGTGTAATGTAGTTATATGAACTAGCAAAGAACATAAGAAAAAATTCATACTAAAAATAAGAAAGGGAAGTAGGTTAAAATTAATTAGGTGGTTCCACAATTATGCAGAGCAGTTTAGTTGATGTGCCAGCTCGGAAATACTGGACAACCCTGACAGCACACCCGAATGCAGTAATCATTATTTTATTATTGTAGCCTGACCTGAAGTTACTAGATAATGACATTACAAATACTATAACTATCATTATCACAGAAGAGCTGCTCTACCTGAACAGAGCCAATGATCTTTTCCCTTCTCTTCAATCTCCACAAATTAGCACAACACCAGGGGTTAACTACCAGGGATGCAGTGGAGAAACTGCTGGGGGCCCAAGAGCCAAGGGGCCCCCATCTTATTTTCCTATGAATGATTAAGTGCATAATATGTGCAGCATGCCTTAGGAATAAGATTCCTTCCCCAAAGAGCTTACAATCTAAGTGGGTGGGACAACATACAGATACAGTGGGGGGGATGGATACAAAGTGATTAAGGAGGCCAACAACCATTGGTTGTGCTGGTGTTCAGACAGGTAGGATAACAGTCTTCATGAATACATTAAAGTATTAATGGATGTCACCAGGCGAAGCGAGAGAGGGATAGGTTTCAAAGATAGGGAGCAGCAAGAAAGAGCAGTTTAAGATGGGAGGAGCCAGTATGGTTGGAGGTTTGTGGAGAAGATTTCCTTGTAGGAACGGAGGGCAAGGCCAGGAACATAAGGGACCAAGAGAGAAGATAAGTAGGGAGGTGCAGTAGAGTGAACAGATTTAAAGATTAAAGAAGGGTTTGAAAATTATTTTTGTTTGATGGGAAGCCACTTATAGACTGATGTATCAGGGTTGAGGGTTCTTTCAGAGGGGAGTGAGATGATAATAATGTATCTACGTCATTGTAAAGCACCACAGAAGATGCTGGCATATATACATCCACAATAACAATAAAATGTATCTATGTAATTGTAAAGCACACCATAGAAGATGTTGGCGCCCTATCCATCCACAATAATAATATAAATAATATAATATTAAAGTATGTATATGTATGTAAAGCACCACAGAAGATGCTGGCGCTATATACACCCACAATAACAATAATAATGTATCTACGTATGTCATTGTAAAGCACCATAGAAGATGTTGGAGCTATATACATCCACAATAATAAAATATAATTATAATAATAATGATCTACGTCATTGTAAAGCACCACAGAAGTGCTGGCACATACAATCCCCAATAATAATATATAATAATAATATAATGTATCTATGTATTGAAAGCACATAGGAGATGTTGGCACTATATACATCCACAATAACAATAATAATGTATTACTACATCTGTAACGCACTAAGAAGATGGTGGTGCTATATACATCCACATAACAATAAATAATGTATCTATGCATTGAAAGCACCATAGAAGATGTTGGTGCTATATACAATAAAACAATAATAATGTATCTACGTCATTGTAAAGCACCACGGAAGATGTTGGTGATATATACATCCACAATAACAAAAATAATGTATCTACGTCATGTAAAGCATCACGGAAGATGTTGGTGATATATATATCCACAATAACAATAATAATGTATCCACGTCATTGTAAAGCACCAGGAAGATTTTGGCACTATATACATCCACAATAAATAAGTATCCACGTCATTGTAAGCACACACAGAAGATGCTGGCGCTATATACATCAACACTAATAATAATAATAATGTATCTACGTCATTGTAAAGCACCATAAAGATGTTGGCACTATATACATCCACAATAACAATAATGAATCTAAGTCATTGTAAAGCACCATAGAGGATGTGGGGCGCTATATACATCCACAATTCAATAATAATAATGTATCTGTCATTGTAAAGCACCACGGAGATGTTGGCGCTATATACATCCACAATAACAATAATGTCTACGTCATTGTAAAGCACCATAGATGATGTTGGACTATACACATCACAATAACAATAATAATGTATCTACGTCATTGTGAAAGCACCACAGAAGATGCTGGTGCTATTACATCCCCCAACTAATAATATAATAATGAATCTAAGACATTGTAAAGCACCATGTAAGATGTTGGTGATATATACATCTACAATAATAATAATGTATCTACCTCATTGTAAGCACCATAGAAGATGTTGGCATATATACATCACAAAACAATATAAACGTATTTAAGTCATTGTAAAGCACCATAGAAGATGTGGCGCTATACATCCACAATAACAATAATAATGTATCTACGTCATTGTAAAGCACCACGGATAGGTTGGTGATATATACATCCACATAACAAAGATAAAGTATTAAGTCATTGTAAAGCCCCATAGAAGATGTTGGTGTTATATACATCCACAATAACAGTAATAATGTATCTGCGTCATTGTAAAGCACCATAGAAGATGTTGGCACTATATACATCCACAATAACAATAATAATGTATCTTCGTCTTGTAAAGCACCATGGAAATGTTGGCACTATATACATCCACAATAACAAAATAATGTATCTACCGTATATCATTGTAAAGCACATAGAAGTGTTGGAGCTATATACATCCACAATAATAATAATGTATCTAGTCATTGTAAAGCACCACAGAAGATGCTGGCACTAATATCACTCCACAATAATAATAATAATAATAATAATAATGTATTATATGTCATTGTAAAGCACCATAGGAGATGTTGGCACTATATACATCCACAATAACAATAATAATGTATCTACCCTATTGTAAGCACTACAGAGAGATGATGGCACTACATAAATCCCCAGATAATAAAAAATAATAACAATAGATGATTTGGGGGTAATGTTATATTCAATACTCACTACAAAAAAAGTGAAATGTTCACCAAGTCTATTTATACATCATAGGAATACAAGACAGGGGCAATGACAAGTCCTGTACAGTGGAGGGCCCCATTACTGTTGTTTGGCAGGGGCATCAATGTAGGAACTGTTTCCTGTTTTCTATGGTAACTGTGTGGCCCAATGAAATGACAGGGGATGCTTATGTCTAGTTGACTGTGGCTAGGACTAGGCTTCGCAATAGGAAAACCATCACCAGAAGTTTATCAGCACTATGTGATGTTTTTACAGACAAATCCATTGTATGGCCAATCAGAATTAATGTATATCTGCTTGAAATGAAGTTGTGTATGTCACCAAACATATAAGGGGTGGGTGGTGTAAGGGGATCAGGTCCCACCCACCATCTTCTTGCACATGCTAATTACCCAGATGTCCTCACATGACACTATGCAGCATATTGACAACCCATAATAACCCCCACAATGTACTTACACTGGCGCCGATCCATTCTCCCCTCATTTCCGGTATTTCCAATTATCAGCCTGACCATCATAAGCAGGAGAAAGTACAACCCAGCTGTGCAGCGGGCACCCAATCGGAGGCGAGATCCTGTGTCACGTGTTCAGAATCCCCAGCCAAAGAATGGTTATTGTTTTATGGAGGAGTGGCTTTCTTTGGAGGAAGCTTGTACACAGCACACTGGAGCTCTCAGTCCCTCCTCGTGGTTGACGACATATACCCAGCAGCCAATGTGTTGTAGGAAAGGTTTAACCCTTCTATCCCCGTAACTACATCTCGTGACTGCCACCTGTCATCAGAAAGCCCGGACGCATGTGATAATCAGTATGTTACAATGTCAACAGTGAACATGGTGTCCTGAGACCAGTGAACTATGAATACATGCATTGTAGCGTTTCTGGATGGTTGTTGTTAACATACAATCTCTTTGCCATCAGTGCAGCCCTACTATTTATAAGTGGATGTGGATGATCCAAATGCAGACGCCTATTAACCTCTATAGTGCTAGGCCCCTAACCACACTTTTGCCCCTCCTGTTCTTGTCACACCTAGCTGAAATTTTAAAGCCACCCCTATATCTTCCGCTTTGCATGCCACCATAAAAAAGTGGACATAGCATGTGGATATGGGTGTAGTGGGCTAACTAACACTCGCTTGTGAATTGGAGGGCTGACTTGACACTAACTGGTGAACTGGAGGGCTAGCCAGCCTAACAGTGGCTGCTGAACCCTCCAGTTCAGCAGAAACTGTTCGTTCAGCCCTCCAGTTCAGGAGACACCTGCAGCCCTCCAGTTCAGCAGACACTGTTTGTTCAGCCCTCCAGTTCACAGTAGACACTGTTCAGCATTCCAGTTCATCACCCACATGTTAGGTCAGATGGCCAGTTCACAACCAGTGTTGACAGTATTTATATATGTCACATGGATTGTGCCAAGCAGAGTGCCCCCTGAACAGAGACTGATACATGTAAAAAAAAATGGAAATTTCTGAATCAAAAGGCTTACTCTGCCTAATGGGAGAAGCGCACTGGAGGAGGGTTTGACTGTCCTGCGGGCCTTGTAGCAGAATGTGTGCATCTAATCAGGATGGGTCATGAACTACACATCTATACACCCCAAACTTTTTTTTTTCACCAAGACAGATCTGTTCTGAAGGGTGTGTCAGGGTGTTCTGAATCACCCAGATTTGTACTGCGGATGGGGGAGAGGGTTTAACTAGCCCTCAGACCTTGTAGCAGATATTTGGGTCCGATATGTGTTGATCTGGACAGGTTTTGTCTAGTCACATCTGTCATTGGAGGGATGCAATTTACGATGCTCTGTGATTAATTGTGCAATAAAAACCGTCACATGAAGATGAGGATTTTAAGTCCTGATGAACAGGTCAGTTCAACACTCATGTCTGCGCCCCCCAATAGTTTGTTACATCTATTCCCTCAATCTTCCCTAATCTCTTATCTTGCATGTCGTCGTATTTTGCTACTTCGTACTGCAGTTCTTATTCGTTTTTAAACACTGCTATTACACCATTATTTAAATAGTACCTTACAGATAATAATAACTCAATTATTCCCAGTCCCAGAGGAGGATTTCTTAAAGATTTAATTACCTGGGTCATGGGAACCTTCCAAAGGCTCAGCAGTGGTAACAGCATGTTCACCTTCTGTAAGTACTGGGGGATTTTCGGAGAGCTGAAGTGCACAGGCAGTGCGGGTGCAACATGATTTTGTCTTCCACTTGCTGTAGAAATGGTTATTAGATCATTAGTGGTAGATGTGTGTGCAGTTGCTGCAATTCCTGTCTTTAAGTACACTAAAGCCTCGTACACACGTCAGATAATTTGCGTACAATTTGACCCTTCTGCAACATTCATGCGAAAATGAAGCTTTAACGAATTTCTAAGACCAATGATCCTGGCTATCTCTGCTTTTTCCGACGATCACCCGGGCGGATTCCTTCTGCCGATTGTCGTTTGTTTGTACATAGGCGGCTGATTATTGGTAGAGTGAATGGA
Organism: Hymenochirus boettgeri; assembly: GCA_019447015.1. NCBI lineage: Eukaryota > Metazoa > Chordata > Amphibia > Anura > Pipidae > Hymenochirus > Hymenochirus boettgeri. The sequence goes on along the minus strand of CM033470.1, from coordinate 288,935,232 downwards.
AGATTGAATGAAATACACATGTGCACATTCAGGTCACGTGCTATCTTAACGTCACTTAATACATACGTCACGTAACAACCTTTACCAACGACATTATCTATCCACTATCATTGATGTGTGTACAGGCATCGTTGGCAGAAATAGGGTATAACAAGACGATAGTGAAACGTTCGTCAGGCAAATCGTACGAAAAGGATCTGACGTGTGGTATAACACTTTGTGTAATTTTAACACGGGGTTTTCATTGTGGGTCTGTGAGAAGTGTGTAAATATAATGCATATTCCACTTTACATATGATATAAAATCTGCACAAAGTAAGCAATATAATACCTAAGGATCAAAATACCGGTACACTGCTGTGCATCCCATATGAAGCCTCAGGTTAAGTTAGACATTAACAGGACCAAGGGAATACAATGGGCATAGCGTCTGTTTAAATATTCATTTTAAAGGGCATGGGGTGTGTGGGTCCTGCATTTGAGGAAAACAAATCTGGGAGGACATGCCCATTGAACATATTGTTGAGGAAAGTATACTTTCTTCTAAATAGGGAATGTTTCTGTATTTTACCGGGTTTTGTTTTGCTAAAACATTAAATCATAGTCATAGTCAACTGAATTTATATTATTTTATACCTTGTCCTTGAAACAAGTTATTTAGTAGTTAAAACAGAACCATAAAAAATATTAGTACTTAAATATGTTGTTAATTCTTTACAATTGTACTAGTATGACCCCTGGTGGAACGATATAAAAGAGCACAAATGGCTTTTCTGTGCTTTGCTGTTTAAGTTTGCCCCTGCTGTGAATTTACAGAAGGCAGAATTTGGCACACTCTTATTAAATAAGCCCATATGGGCCTCATTGAATGAGAAATGCCATCGTACTTGTCTTAAAGTCACATTTACAAAGGTACAAAGGGTTAGCGTAATTTTAAGAAGATATTTTGGAGGTTTGTGGAGGCAAATAGCTGGTGTCATAGTCATGCTAGGGATAAAGCAGTTGGTATTTATCCAAATTTGAACCACTGAACATGCTGAATTAGCCAGTGGCTCAACTGTGGGGTTTATTTCCCTAATTATTATATGATGGGGTATAAATGAATTACACAATTTTAATGTGAAGGTTCCCATTTCCAGGTCATGGTATATCCGGGGGATGGATTTACACCTTGGAGCCTGTAGGCCCAAAGGCCTAGCGCCCTTAGCCCCACCCTACACACAGACCACACCCCAACCACATCCATTTCCTCTTTTTTTGGGGAAGAAAATGACTTAAAGGGATTGGATTGGTGGGGGGACTGACAAGCTGCCCCTCAACTACAGGCGTCCCTAGGCGTGCCTAATGGTAAATTCAGCCCTGGGTATATCTGTAGTATTCATTCATCCAGGTCATGGTATCTGTAATTTTCATTCATCCAGGTCATGGTATATCTGTAATATTCATTCTTCAGGTCATGGTATATCTGTAATATCATTCATCATCAGGTCATGGTATAGCTATATTTATTCATTTATCTAGGTCATAGTATATCTGTAATATTCATTCATTCATGTCATGGTATATCTGTAATTTCATTCATTCCCAGGTCATGGTATATCTGTAATATTCATCATCCAGGTCAGGTATATCTGTAATATTCATCATCCAGTCATGATACTTAATTCATCCATCCAGGTCATGGTATATCTGTTATATTCATCCATCCAGGTCATGGTATATCTTAATATTCATCATCCAGGTCATGGTATATCTGTAATATCATGCATCCAGGTCATGGTATATCTGTAATATTCATTCATCAAGTCATGGTATATCTGAATATTCATTCATCCAGGTCATGGGATATCTGTAATATTCTTCATCCAGGTCATGGTATATCTGTAATATTCATCCATCCAGGTCATGGTATATCTGTAATATTCATTCATACAGGTCATGGTATATCTGTAATTATCATCATCCAGGTCATGGTATATCTGTAATTTATCCTCCAGGTCAGGTAATCTGTAATATTTATTCATCCAGGTCATGATATCTGGAATATTCATCATCAGTGGTACTAAATTCATCATCCAGGTCATGGTATATATACGTAATTCATTCATCCAGGTCAAGGTATATCTGTAATATTCATTCATCCAGGTCATGGTATATCTGTCTAATATGCATTCATCCAGGTCATGGTATCTGTAATATCATTATCGTCATGGTATATCTGAATATTCATTCATCCAGGTCATGGTATACTGTATCTGTTGTATTCAGTTAGATCAACTGGACCTAAAGTTTATTTTTGAGGACGTTTCGCTAGTCATCCAAATGGCTTTCTCAATTCAGAATGATTTGTATAAGAATTGATTGGGACAAGTCAGGTTATTATTCGCAAGCAGATTGTGTCAAGTCATTCTGAATTGAGAGATCCAGTTGGACGACTAGCGAAACGTCTTAAAAACCAAACCATTTATGAGATTACATTATCATATACTCTATGGCCACATTCACTCTTTCACCATTCTATAGTGTTATTTTTTTAATGAAAAACTACATTTGCATTCTGTTTTTTTGCAGGTAGATGGCAAAGTTCACCAACAATCATTCCTCCCAACATGACTTTTCTGGAGTATAGCTGTATAGCTGGTTTTAAGTGGAAGGTAAAAGCTTTGGGCAGAACAATAGACAACACTTCACTTGTGATCTTAAAAAAAATGCTGATGATGAACAAATGCTACAGATATCCATACTATTTTTCTGAAAAGGTAGAAATACTGCTGATAGCCACAGTAATATTATAATAGGGTAAACATACTGCTGATATCCACAGTAATATTCTGATAGAGTACACATACTGCTGATCTCCAGAATGTTGTTCTAATAGGGTACACATAATGCTGTACCCAAAATAATATTCTGATTGGGTACATACACATACTGTGATACCCAAAATAAATTTGATAGGGTACTCATACTGCTAATAAACGTGAAAATATTCTGATAGGGTCTACACATATGCTGATCCCAGAATGTTGTTTAATAGGGTACACATACTGATGTACCCAAATAATATTCTGATTGGGTACAACACATACTGCTGATACCCAAATAATATTCTGATGGGTAACTCATACTGCTAATAAACTGAATAATATCTGATAGGGTACACAACTGCTGATCTCCAGAATGTTGTTCTAATAGGGTACACATACTGCTGATACCCAAAATAATATTCGATTGGGTAATACACATACTGCTGATACCCAAAATAATATTCGATAGGGTATCATACTGCTAATAAACGTGAATAATATTCTGATAGGGTACACATACTGCTGATCTCCAGAATGGTTTTTAATAGGGTACACATACGCTTAATACCCAAATAATATTCTGATTGGGTACATACATACTGCTGATACCCAAATAATATTCTGATAGGGTACTCCACTCTTATAAACGTGAATAATATTCTGATAGGGTACACATACTGCTGATCTCCAGAATGTTGTTCTAATAGGGTACACCTACTGCTGATACCCAAAATACTATAGATTGGGTACTCTACTGCTAATAAACGTGAATAATATTCTGATAGGGTACACATAATGCTGATCTCCAGAATAATGTTCTAATAGGGTACACATACTGCTGATACCCAGAATAATATTCTGATAGGGTACATACACATACTGCTGATACCCAAAAAAATATTTGATAGGGTATCATACTGCTAATAAACGTGAATAATATTCAGATAGGTACTCATACTGTAAAAACGTGAATAATTTCAGATAGGGTACTCATATGCTATAACGTGATAATATTCTGATAGGGTAACATACTGCTGATCTCCAGAATAATATTATGATAGCGTACACATACTGCCGATACCCAAAATAAATTCTGTAGGGTTACACATATGCTGATCTCCGAATATTGTTCTATAGGGTACACATACTGCTGATACCAAGATTATTTGATAGGGTACACATATGCTGATACCCGAATAATATTGTATAGGGTACACTATACTTGTGATACCCAAATATATTATGATGGGTACAAATACTTAATATAAACCGAATAATACTCTGTTGGGTTCACAAACTGCGATCTCCGAATATAATTCTAATAGGGACACATTACTGCTGATACCTAACCCAGAATAATATTCTGACTGATACCCAGAATAGTAGAATAGAATAATGCAGATGAAAATGCTGAATATTTGCTCTCGACACTCCCTTCTCACTTATACGGTCACTCACCATCACTTCATATCTTCAAAACGCAAACTCAAAACCCACCTCTTCAGGCAAGGTTACAATCTGGACCGGACATCCACCCCCTCGTATACTGACCCTCGTTGACCCACTAGTTAAATCCACTGACAACTTAGTTACAGAACTATCTTCTTCACCTTATGTTTCATCCCCATCTACTCTAGACTGTATAGCTCTTTGGGCAGGGCCCTCCTTCCATTGTACCACAGTAATGCTGTAACATACATGTAACAATGAATGCTAGGACCAGCCAAAATTATTTGCACTTTGTATACATGATTGCTACCTTTGTATGTAACATGTATGTTTTCCTATTGTATATTAATGCAACTGTAAAGTGCCCACGGTAGTTGGTTGGCGCTATAAAATCCACAATAATAGTAATACTTTTGGCAAGATATTTAATATGGCCCAATCTTATATACAGTGTTAAGCTCAGTAAATTTAGAAAATGAAACTATACAGACCTATTTATACAATTCACATTCACCCTTCTAACATATTCTTTCTTCCTTTTTTCTTTTGCCCAACTCATCCTCCTCTCACTCTAGAGCCTTCCTATTTGTAAGTTACCGGGAAGCCTGTAGGAGCGTATTCTGTATTAGAGCTCCTTACTGGAATTGGTAGCTTGCACAGTGAGGGGCCTTTCACAGCACTTGTGAATACAGTTGCCAGCTGATTATAAGAGCACACCAAAGAATGATGCCACCTGTAGTGACGCATTGTTGACTACAATACACAGGATAAACATAAGGGTCACTGGAAGCTTTAAGACTGTGTACACACACTAGGAAATTTTCTCTATCAGACCGACAATTTCTTCTATTATCTGGTCCTACATGATAAAGTCTCGCACACATGTACGATTTGTGCCGGACCCACAAACCCCAAGCATGTTCACGGTGTGACTATGTTCATTCGGCAGATAAGGGACAGTGTATGAGTTCAGTCGGGGTCTATTATCAGCCAAAACCGTTGTTGCACGAATAAACGTGGTCAGGGGTCATGGGTCAATGCACAAATTGTACGTGTGTACGAGGCTTAGATTGGAAGCATGTTGAATCTACATCGTGGACTATTATAGATTAATTAAAGAAGTTAATATTAATAAAAGAAAATAAATTAAAGCAGCTAAGGCTGTGTACACACGGTCCAATATTCTGGCTCTATTGACCGACGCAACCGAAAACCGGCAACTGCCACAAGCCCGTTACCTGCTTAAAAACAGCTGATTGCCGCGCATGTTTCCTATGCGCAATCCGCGTTAAATGCTGATTGTGAAGGGGGTGGGTCAGGGGGCCCAGGTTCCTATCTCACAGGGGGGCCGGGGCCCTGCGTTACACCCTGCTGCTACATTCTTTTATTTTGGTGTATAGTTGGCGACAGGAATTCTTTCTTCTACTTATAATGCAGTAGGACTTGACCTTTTATTTTGGTTTTTGCGTCGCTGGGGCCCGTAGAAAAGGACAAGTTTCGGTGGGAGCATTTTGTGTCACTGTTACTAGTTTAATGCCTTCCCATGGCCTTTTTTATGCTTTACTGGCGGGGGACTTGCTTGTCATGTTAGGACAAAAAAAGTGTACAGGCTATTAAAGAAATCTAAGGGCAACTTTCAAGCATAATAAATCAGTTTTCGTGGATCCACATGATAGTAGAAATCCCCCAGTGGAATTCATGTGAGCTGCCTTCTAGTCCCAAGTATTGTGAGTACATCTCATCTCATGTATTCTGTAAATCACTATTCACAAAGCAGAGGTTTTTTTTCATGATGCTTGCTTTTGACTTTTTTTTAAACCACTGTCGAACCGACATTTGGTATTTTATATGATTTTGCAACGATCAAGAAGGTTTTTGTTATATACGGTCGGCTGCTGTTTCCGTGCGTTTTTTGCGCGTCCGACCAAGTCTGTTGAACCTTTGTACAAACTAAGCTAGCCTAAGAAGCAGATGTTCTTCGATTTGGAAAATCTTTAAGATGCATATTTAGGCCTGATTCACTGAATGGTTGACAATTTCAGTGGATTGGGTTGAAATATTGTCAATTTTTTTTACGACACCAAACAATATTGCCAATTTTTTTACCCCTAATTTGCTGAAAATTTAATTGGACATGTCAGTAAATATGTTGGAACATGCGGTCTTCTAAAGCCCTGTGGTCAGTGGTGCCGCAAATATCAGTTATATTGATGTAGCAGTCTGAAAGCACGTGTGTGTGACAAGGCCTAATGCTAGCCATACACTTGATTAGACATTGATCTTATTGATTGACAGTTTAATTGATTTATGTTTGAAGTTTGATTGTCGATTCTTCAAATGTGGTAAAGATAGACTTAAATGAGCATTTACAATAGGAGTCTTACTGCAATAGGAGTGGGCCAAGCGGGTTCCAATGAAATTGACGGAAAATAGCAAAAAGTTGAAAGGAAAAGTGAGGTTCCTACCAAGTTAAAGTTTAGTGGGATCACATTTAATATGCTATTAAGGTTCCGTACAAATGTGCGATCACGGGTGCCAAAACCCGCGGCGACCGAGCGTAAGAACATACGGCGGATGTTCGTACACGTCGTGCGCCGCGGGTTTGCACCCGTGATCGCACATGTGTACGAACATCCGTTTCGGTAATCTTTATCTGCCGATCTTTATCACTTTATCAGCCTAAACGGCCATTTGGTCGGGAATCGTTGACCGGCCGGGCGGATCTCCGAAACGAGCAGAGGTTTTGGCCGATAAAGTGCCCATGCATGGCACTATTATCGGCCGAAATGGCTGTTTGTACGCATTGTGCGTCATGGGTCGGCGCCTGCAATCAAAAGGGTGCACAAACCTTTAGTCTCCCGCTGTACCTTTATATTGTTCTATAACTCCATGATGAACTTTATTATCCTTATATTACACAAGGGTTACATTATAACAAATATAATCCAATGTGAAGGCCGATACACACATCAAATGAACGACTCTTGTCCGAGCGCACATACAGAGGCATTTCTCAGCCAGAACGCCAGTAGCCCTTCGGGCATTCCACTAGAGAAAAATTTAGCACGTGTATGGGCCTTTACTTTAAAAATGTGCACATTTATGTATTATTTGTGCCCATTTGTCATTTGTTTCATTGTGCCTCTGTTGGGTTTAACAGTTTTACACAATGGAACTCACTTTATTTGGATTAATTTTCTGTTTTATTTAACATGCTTCTTGTTGTGAAACAAGATATGGTTGGAGATGGGAAGGCTCAGATGCTGACCAGGCCATTTTTTCCATGTTGCCAGGCAACAAACCAGATGCTAGTTTAACCCTTTCACTGCCAGGAGAATTTCATTTTTTTTGCGTTAACTGCCAGAAGAATTTTAGATTTTGCCCTTAGCGTTAGACTAATTTTACATTAAGAAAACCTTGCAGTAAATCAGGAATATTATACATTGTTTTTTTTCAGTGCAAAGTGTACTTTAACATGGTAACAGGTTTTGTAACTTTTCTGGAAATTTTACTGGAATTATGGGTAAAATATGTAAAACAATTAAAATTTGCAAATTTTCATGGATTTTTCCCATTTTTACTTATAGTTATCTTAAGGTTCCACACAAAAATCTTACGTTTTCTAAAGCTCTTCATACTCCCAGTACAACGATACCAGATATATGTAGGTACCACCACTTTTCCTGTACGGAGACCCCCCCCCCAAACTAACCTGCACCTTCAAGAATATTACACCAAATTAAAATGTATAACCACTTCTCACGGTTAACATAGAATATCTTCCAAATTAACTAAATATCCCCACAATGAGATATTTTTAGAAACTACACACCCGCAGGATTTTATGAGTGAGGTTAGTTTCGATCAAATGCAGATACCCGGACGCAGCTCAATTGTAGTTATTTTCTCACATTTTCCTTTTTTTCCTCACTGTAAAATCAGAGACAAATCAAATGCGAATTTCAGCTAAAAACTGTGGAGAGTTCATACGCATCTCAAATATGAAAGCCTAACCCCTCCCGAATAAAACGGTATGCCACAATCATGGGTGTACTCAGAGACATGGCTACCAACTAACATAGAGTGTGACCAGTGCCAAATGTCAGTAGCAAAAAAAAATTAGCCAGTTTTGTATTTGAACAGTCAATCTCCCAAATGTCCTGAATCAAACGGTATGCCATATGTGTGGTTACACATGCAGACGTGGAAGCGAATAGCCACGAAGTGAGACAATGCATGATGGCTCACAATAATCAAAAATATTTAGCCAACTCTGAATTTGAACAGTCTGCAGTTTTTTCCACAGAACACCCCCGTAACTCAGAAATACCCCACACAAACTATATATTGTTGAAATCTACACACCTTCAGCTGTGTAATGCTGTAGTTTGTTCATTCATACCATCAATGGTGTGGGCGCAGTTCTTCGTAGAATTTCGCATTTGTCTGAAAAAATTAACAAAAAACAACTTCAAAATGTAGAAATCATGCCAAAACCTGATGGAATGTAAAAAAAAGTTACTAAATATCAATTTCCCAATGTCCTGAATCAACGGTATGCATATTGTGGTTACACACGCGTACGTGGAATCGTAAAGCCACAAGTGAGTCAACGCACGGGGTGTTGGCACCCTGAATGAGTTATTCAATAGATATCTATATCGGCCTTCACAGAATAAAGTGCGGTCTCTAGACAGTCCAATGAAATTTTTAGTATTGTACAGTTTGCAGTAAACTTTACAGTGTATATTGTTATAGAATTTGCATATAATCTAGTATAATAATAGTTAATAATTGACAAAATATAAAATTAGGCATATGAAAATATTTTTATTGTCAAATGTCCCAGGCACATCTCTGTCCCTTATGAAGTTACACTGTCTAAGCTATTAAGGAATAATGGTCAGGGAGGACCAGAAGGTATACAGCTTCTGCTTCATTGTAACAGTAGTAGCATAATATCCTGCAGTCATGAATAATATATTGATTTTCATGTAAGTTACAGGATCTGGTTAAAAATGAATGATTTATTTAGCAAATGCAGGTGACAGATCAACTCCTTATTTATGTGTGTGTGTGTGTGTGTGTGAGCGCACGCGCGCTGGAAAAGAAAATGTTATATATTCAAAGGAAACCTAGCTTTAGGGCTAGGCCACATCATGCTGTTTTAATACACATTATGACGCGTTTGCGATCTGATCGCGTGTTAAAAAGCTCACACTAGCTTTGCGATCACAATTTTTTATGCAATTCGCATGCGCTCCGATCCCCGAAAATGACAGGGATCGCAGCGCAAGCGGCAACCAACGTGTGCACAATCGCATGCAATGCTTACGATCAGTGTGGCCTCGGCCTTAGGCTGGGTACACATGGAGGAACTATTTGTTCCTACCGAGCGCTCGCCACGAGCGAGTGCTCGGCCGGGACAAATGTCCGTCGGTTGCGGCAAATTTGTCCCCATAGGGAACCGCACGATCGGGATTTTCCGACGCATCAGATCTGGACGATCGAGGTCGGTCGCAGCCGGCTGCCCCACACTAGGAGATATTTTCAGCCGACTGACCAAAAGTGCCGTGAATTGGTCGGTCGGCTGAAAATATCTTCTGCCGTGTACACAGCCTTAGACACGTTTTAAATATACTCTGATGGTACCCATGTTTATCAGATTTCGTATTCTCATGCAATTGTTTTATTACATTCTTAAAAAAGCTAAAGGGAGTCAATTCAGAGCTGACAGTTTTTCTGGCGTAAACATGAATTCACTAGGATTATTTTTTTTAATCAATATGGTTGAAACCCTCATTTTCCAATCTACATTTTCACAAGATTTCAGGCAGAAATAGGATACACATTTCGAATCCTTTGACTTGGGTATGGTTAGCCTTGGTATAGTTAGGTCAATCAATTATATAGTGATACCTTGTGTCTCAATTGTGGCTTGGGAGTACTATTGGTAATGAGAAAAGTAACCCAGTGATACAAATACAGACACAGTATGTAACTTAGTAGTAGTGAAATTTTTTTTTTAATCCGTTTTTATTTTTGTGCTCAAATAAATATAACATTTGTTACATCACAATATGGCAGTTATATACAATATTTAACAATATACTTTTTTTTAATTGTCCTTTCGAATAGTTTTACTTATATTTATTTTAGAACAAGGATATATAAATTATTTATATATAACTACAATACAATACATATGGTTATTCAAGTTGATCTTAGGTTAGCCTGGTTTGTATACTTTTAGCAGAGTACATTATCCTCAATTTTCAGAAAGCAAGAAAAGGAGAAAGTGAAGGTAAGTAGTAGTCATTAGTTATTGAGTGAGGGTCGACCGTCTCATATAATATTATAAATTACTGTATTGTAGTTGCATCTGATTGAATCCAGGTGTCCCAGAACTTTTGGTATTTGTTTGGACACTTTCTGTGTTTGTATAGAGTCTTGTGTTATATGCTAGGTCATTGTTAACTATTCAAATCCATTGTTTCCGATTCGGGGGGTTGTGGGACATCCAGTTTATAATAATTGTTTTTCGGGCATAAAATAGTAACTCCATTAATAGTATTCTTTGGAATTTGGGACAGTGTTCTTCATCAAGTACTCCTAGGATGTACTCCTCTGCCTTTTGGGGTACATGTAGTGACAATTGTATGGATAGGAATGACGTGATTTTATGCCAAAATTTTTGATTGGTTGGAAAGGTCCATATCAGATGCCAGAAATCCGCGTCCGGTGACTTGCATCTGGGGCATAGTGCTTCTGTTGTTTGTCGCATATGTGCAATGCGTTTTGGAGATAAGTAGGCTTGATGAATGACATAAAATTGTATTTGTCTATTGTTTGCAGTGGGGGAGGCTAGCATGGGAGATTCTGCTATATCTTGAATGAGGGATAGGTCCAGGGTTGGGATCTTCTGTTTGCATTTGTCAGTTAGCGTGGACATTTCGGGTTGTGTTTTATCTGTATCAGCAGTTTATAAATGAGAGATGTTGTTCCCCTAGGCGTTGTATTTAGTAGTTATAAGGATCTTACCTGCTGCGCTCCCTCGATGTTCAGGGACATGTGACGTCACCGGCGCCGGACGTCAGCATTGTGGCGTCACCACGTCCAGACGCCAGCCGGCGAGAAGATTCAAATAGGCACTCGCAGAGGGAGCGAGTGCCTATTCGTAGACCTCGCTACCGGACTGTCAGGTTGTCAGTCGGTAACGCTCCTTTCCTGCTTTTTAGTATCCACCAGTGTTTGCAGCCATATTGTTCCAGCTATTGTATCCAGCCATTGTTTCAGTCATTAGTGTTCCCAGCCATATTGTTCCAGCTATTGTATCCAGCCATTGTTTCAGTCATCAGTGTATCTCAGTCCATGTTCAAGCTTTGGTATCCAGCCATTGTTCAGTCATCAGAGTATCCAGCCATTGTTCAGCTATTGTATCCAGCCATGTGTTCAGTCATCAGTGTATCCAGCCATTGTTCCAGCTATTGTATCCAGCCATTGTTTCAGTCATCAGTGTATCCAGCACTGTTTCAGCTATTGTATCCAGCCATTATTTCATCATCAGTGTATCCAGCCATTGTTCCAGCTATTGTATCCAGCCATTGTTTCAGTCATCAGTGTATCCAGCCATTGTTCCAGCTATTGTATCCAGCCATTGTTCAGCCATCTTGTATCCAGCCATTTATATCCAGCTCATATTGCTTCAACTCCTCCTAAAAGGTACAGTGAAATGTGTATCCAGCCATTGTTCCAGCTATTGTATCCAGCCATTGTTTCAGTCATCAGAGTATCCAGCCATTGTTCCAGCTATTGTATCCAGCCATTGTTTCAGTCATCAGTGTATCCGCCACGTTTCAGCTATGTATCCAGCCATTATTCAGTCATCCGTGTATCCAGCCATTGGTTCCAGCTATTGTATCCCGCCATTGTTTTTCAGTCTCAGTGTTATCAGCCATTGTTCCAGCTATTGTATCCAGCCATTGTTTCAGCCATCTTGTATCCAGCCATTATATCCAGCATCATTGCTTCAACTCCTCCTAAAAGGTACAGTGAACTTCGTCCCTTTGGGACTCGATTCATTACAGTAGTATGGATATCACTGGGTGTGCAGAGATAAGGGGAATTTGTCCTTCGAATTCTGAGATTAGGCAATGCTTTAGATGCAGGTATCTGAACCTGTAGGATAAAGGTAAATTATATGTTGTAGCTAGGGATTCATAGGATAGTATTTGATTTTTTTGTATCCCTTGTTCAAATGAGATTATTCCTTTATTTGTCCAATCGGCATGATTCACCCATATCCTCCCAATCCCATAACCCCAAACAGCTCTTTAAAGTATTCAACTCCCTGCTCTGTTCGCCACCTCTTCCGCCTACCCCATTTATCGGCTGATGAAATAGCCTCATATTTCACAGAGAAACGAGCTTCACCACTATAACAAAACAGGGACTTTCATCTATCCAGGACACGTCTCACCACCTGCCCCCTTGACCCCATTCCCTCTCATCTTATTCCCCTGCTCTCCTCTTCCTTCATTCCAGCCCTAACCCCTCTCTTTAACTTGTCCCTATCAACTGGTATTTTTGTAAACATGCGCGGTATCCCCTATACCTAAAAAACCCCCCCTTGACCGTCTGCTCTTTCAGCTACCGGCCTGTCTCCCTTATCCTTTTGCTTCCAAACTACTGGAAAGACATGTCTATGCTGACTGGTTAGTCACCTGTCGCTAACTCTCTCTTGACCACTCCAGTCAGGCTTCGCCCTAACCACTCCACAGAAACTTCCCTCAAACGTAACCAATGATCTACTTAGTGCTAAATCTAAAGGTCAATACTCTTTGATCTGTCCTCTGCTTTTGATACTGTTGATCACCCTCTACTTCTTCAGATCCTGGCCTCCTTGGGTATCCATGACACTGCACTTTCTTGGCTATCCTCCTATCTCTCTGGTAGAACCTTTAGTGTTTTTCACTCTGAAATTAGCTCCACTCCTCGCCCCCTCCCTATGGGGGTCCCACAAGGCTCGGTCCTCGGTCCTCTTCTTTTCTCCATCTACACCTATGGCGTTGGACAACTCATTAGTTCATTTGGGTTCCAGTATCATCTGTATGCGGACAATACCCAAATTTACACCTCCGCCCCAGATCTCCCTACACTGACATCCCAGGTCCCCGACTGCCTTAGTGCCCCCTCTACCTTCATGTCCTCCCGCTTCCTCAAACTAAACATGGACAAGACTGAACTTGTCCTTTTATCAACACAATCTGTTCCCCTCCCTAGTTTTACTATTAATATTAACAACACACCCATATCCTCATGTCCGCTGCCTGGGAATAACACTAGATTACGATATTTCCTGTCAATTCACTTGCCAACTCCTGTCGGCTCCAACTCAAAAAACATCTCCCGCATTTGACGCTTCCTCTCAAATGAAGCTACAAAAATCCCAGTCTATGCCCTAATCATATCCCGGCTAGACTACTACAACACACTCCTGTGTGGTTTACCAAACAACCACCTGGCACCACTTCAATCCATTCTCAACTCTGCTGCCCGGCTCATTCATTTCTCTTCTTGCTTCTCTAATGCCTCTCCTCTCTGTCAGTCCCTCCACTGGTTGCCCATCATGCAAAGGATCCAATTCAAACTGCTTGCCTTATCCTATAAAGCACTATCCAACAAAGCCCCTCCATACATCTCAGAGCTGATCCAGCGATACCATCCCAGGCGCAACCTCCGCTCCGCAAACGATACCCTCTTCTCATCCACCATGGTCACCTCTTCGCATCATAGCATCATTGGCTTTTATTAGATGGAAATATAAAGTGTTTGGTCCATAGAAGTAAATTATTTACCCCAGCAGGGGCGATGTAAGAGCTAATCTTTAACCCAAGGTAAATGCCAGTATTTTAATGCAGCATGGTTGCAGGCTAGGAGTACATTCATTAAAGCTTTGGATAACTCTGCTTTGCGTGACTATATTTGTCAGTTTTGGTGATATACTATACATGAAGACCCCTTTAGTGATAAGGGACTGATGCAATAAGAGGTTCAAAACTTTGCACCTGCTATTAAGCTTCGTACGCATGTACAGTCTTTGTCCTGACGCACATGGGCGTTGATCGGACGTTACGGCCAATAATCACACTTGTGTATGCGTTACGTCGGTTGTCGCTCATTGATCTGCCTGAACGACGCTCAACTGAAGGCATACACACATGCAATTATCGGCGCGTGCTTGCATGTGCTCGGGGATCATTCGCTGGGGCAAAGATTGTACATGTGTACGGAGCTTTAATTTGCAACATTCTATCAGATGTTATCTAACTGCAGTAGCCCAGTAAAAAGCCAACATTTGGTTGGTTGCTGTAAGCAAATAGCACAGACAAAGTTTTGCACCTGTTCACAAGCTCCAAAATGTTCCTAGTTCCAAACACAGGTGTGTTCATGGCACATTCTGCAGATTCGCCTCTAGGTGTCTCTGGAATGCTTACTAGTTTAAAATCCATTAAATCACTAGAGCCACGCCTTGTTATTGTCACATGGTAGGTGCAGTTTACAGGTGGGAAAGTCTAAGGGGAGTAGCAGGTGAGTGAGTAGTCTGTAATTGGAACTCGAGGTATTGGATTACTGTGTTGGAGATTGGGAAGATTTGGTTCTGCCAGAATATCTAAGACGGATAAAAGGACTGCAGGTCAGTGAGGTATTACAGGTCCTTGGCATGGGATACTGTCTCAGGGAGGGCTGTGAAATGCTATATGGGGTATCCTTAATAAGGAGCATTTTACCTATATACTGAAAAATTGTCTCATTGGCTATACCAATGTATATATAAAAACCTTCCTAGGCTTGAACTACTTTACCTCATTATGTTTGTAATTGTCTAAGTAAAGTTAGTTTGATATGTAAACTTAATTGGGTTTCTTTCTTTCTATTATTTACTATAGCTTTATCTATTAAAAGTTTGATGGTGAACCCTGAACCCAAGGTACAGCTAAGGTTGATGGGTTGGGCCAGAGAGCACTATGGGTAGGGTTTTCCATATCTAATTATTTCCCTTGATATCGAGTACTATGGATAGGGTTTTCCATATCTAATTCTTACCTTGGATATAGAGCACTATGTATAGGGTTTCCATGTCTAATGATCACCCCAAATCTAGAGCACTACAGGTAGGGTTTTCCATATCTAATTATTACCCTGGATATAGAGCACTACAGATTGGGTTTTCCATATGTAATTATTACCCTGGATATAGAACACTATGGGTAGGGTTTTCCATATCCAATATATTCCCTGGATATCTAACACCTCAGTAGGTTTTCCATATCTAATTATTACCCTGGATATAGAACACTATGGGTAGGGTTTTCCATATCCAATTATTACCCTGGATATAGAACACTACAAGTAGGGTTTTCCATATCTAATTATTACCCTGGATAAAGAGCATCTATGGGTAGGGTTTTCCATATTTAATTCTTACCCAGGATATAGAGCACTACGAGTAGGGTTTTCCATATCTAATTATTACCCTGGATATAGAGCACTATGGGTAGGGTTTTCCATATCTAATTATTACCCTGGATATAGAACACTATGGGTAGGGTTTTCCATATCCAATTATTACCCTGGATATAGAACACTACAATAGGGTTTTCCATATCTATTATTACCTGGATATAGAGCTCTATGGGTAGGTTTTCCATATTTAATTCTTACCTCCCAGGATATAGAGCACTACGAGTAGGGTTTTCCATATCTAATTATTACCCTGGATATAGAGCATCTATGGGTAGGGTTTTCCATATCTAATTCTTACCCAGGATATAGAGCACTATGAGTAGGGTTTTCCATATCTAATTATTACCCTGGATATAGAGCATCTATGGGTAGGGTTTTCCATATCTAATTCTTACCCAGGATATAGAACACTACGAGTAGAGTTTTCCATATCTAATTATTACCCTGGATATAGAGCACTATGGGTAGGGTTTTCCATATCTAATTTTTACCATGGTTATAGAGTAGTATGAGTAGGGTTTTCCATATCTAATTATTTCCCTGGATATAGAGCACTATGGGTAGGGTTTTCCATATCTAATTCTTACCCTGGATATAGAGCACAATATAGAGTACTGTGTGTAAGATTTCTATGCCCAGTGTAAGTATACTTGTAGCCTGCTTTAGGTGATCATGTATATGTTCTTTCACACCCTAATGAAAGCAGGGGCTCCTGTCTTCCTTACTATCTTCACCATGACTGTACATGAAGTAGGGAGAGAGGCCCCACTACAGTCTTGCCTGTCCGTAAAAATTTGCCCTGGTCATATTTTAGTCTCCTGAGCGGCTCTGCAACTAAGGTTGGCAGGCAGAACCTGAGAACAGCAAACTCCTCCTCCTGGTCAGGTACTTGGTGTATAGAATGGTGATGGGGCAGATCTACTCAGTACAGCCTGGAGACCAGTGCATGATTACGCTGGGCCCGCTGGGAATAGGATAGAGCATTGATGACAGAAATGTTGGCTTCATGGGCTTTTATCAGATTCAGATGGAAATTGTTAGGTCCATATATGTAAATTATTTACCTCTGCACCAGCGTTTGTAGGAGCTATTGTTCACCCCAAAGGTTTTAATGCAGTATAGTTGGGAGCACATTAAATCTTTGGATAACTTAACTGATGCTTCAGCTCAGGTTTGAATGCTAAATTCCCAGCACTGAGCACTAGTGTGTTATGGGCGCTTTCTGCAGATTCACCTATAGGTGTCGCTAGATCGCTTAGTCATTTAAAATCCCTTTACCGGAGCCACACCTTGTTGTCGTCATCACGTGGTAGGTGCGGTTTACAGGTGGGAGATCCTGAGGGCGGTAGCAGGTGAGTGAATAGTCGGTAATCGGAATTCGATCGGCCGGGTTGTTGTGTGGGAGACTGGGAAGGTTTGATTCGTTCAGAATAAGACGGATAAAAGGACTGCAGGTCAGTGAGGTATTACAGGTCCTTGGGATAGGTTACTGTTTATTGGAGGGTTGTGCAATGCTATGGGGTATAGTGATGTTCGTAGCCACATACTGAACCTTTCGCAGTGGGTTATCATGGGGATTGTAGTTTCTGTCTCCTTATATAGTAACTGTATACCCTATAATATACCAGTACACTGTATACCCTATAATACACCTGTACACTGTACACCCTATAATATACCTGTACACTGTATACCCTATAATATACCTGGTGTAACATCGCCGCTGCCTCTCTGTGTGTTCCTCCGATCTTCAATCCCTTCCGGATAAATGTCTAATAGAAGGGAATTTGACCAAAAAAGAGAGAAAAGCATTAAGAAACCTGGAATCCAGGGATGATTTGATTGTACGCATTGCAGATAAGGGGGGAAATGTAGTGGTTATGACAAAGGACCAATATAAAAGGGAGGCATTATGCCAATTATCGAAAAAGGAACAATATGAAGTCCTCCCGTCTAACCCTCTGAATAGTATACAAAAGAGCTTATGGGAACTGCTGTCAGGAGCCTTGGGGGATGGTGTGATTGAGAGGGAAGAAAGGGACTATATGTATGTAGGCATTTTTTTCAGCCAGAAAACGGCCAGTAGCCCTTCGGGCATTACCACTAGAGAAAATTAGCACGTGTATTGGGCCTTACTTTTCTTTAAAATGGCACTTTATGTATATTTGCTGCCATTGTGTCATTGTTTCCATTGGCCTCTGTGTGTCAACAGTTTTTTTTTTAACTTTTTTAACGTTTTACACAATGGACACATCACTTATTGGGATTAATTTTTGTTATTTAATCATGCTTCTTGTGTGAAAACAAGATTAGGTGGAGATGGAAAGGCGCTCAGATGTGACCAGCCATTTTTCCATGTGCCAGGCAAAAACCAGATGCTAGTTATTTAACCCTTTCACTGGCAGGAGAATTTCATTTTTTTTGCAGTTAACTCGCCAGGAAGAAATTTCAGGATTTGCCTTTCTTTTAGGCGTCAGGTAGTTCAATTTTACATTAAGAAAACCTTTGCAGTGTAAATCAGGATATTATACATTGTTTTTTTCAGTGCAAAGGTACTTTAAACATGGTAACAGGTTTTGTAACTTTTCTGGAAATTTTACTGGAATTAGGGTAAAAATATGTAAAACAAAGTAAATTTTGCAAATTTTATGGATTTTTCCCATTTTACTTATAGTTATATTAAGGTTACACAAAAATCTTACTGTTTCTAAAAGATCTTCATACTCCGAGTAAAACGATACCCCCAAGGGGGAATTTAGGTACCACAACTTTTCATGTACAGGAGACCCCCCCCACCACCAACTAAGACGCACCTTCAAAGAATTACACCAAATTAAATGTATAACCACTTACTCACGGTAACATAGAATATCTCCAAATTAACTCTAAATACTCCCACAAGTGAGAATTTTAGAAACTACATACCCGAGGATTTTATGAGTTGAGGTAGTTCGATCAAAATGCAGATACCCCGGACGCAGCTCAAATTAGTAAGTTATTTCTCACATTTTCCTTTTTTTCCTCAACTGTAAAATCAGAGACAAAATCAAATGCGAATTTCAGCTAAAAACGGGGAGGAAAGTTTCTACGCATCTAAATAGGAAAGCCTACACCCCTCCCGAATAAAACGGTTATGCCACAACAATGGGTGGTACTCAGGAGACAGGCTACCAACTAAATAGAGTGTGAGCAAGTGCCAAATGTCAGTAGCAAAAAAAAAATTAGCCGTTTGTATTTGAACCCAGTCAATCTCCCAAAATGTCCTGAATCAAAACGGATATGCCATATGTGTGTGTTACACAGCAGACGTGGAATGCGATAGCCACGAAGGTGAGACAATGCATGATGGCTCACATAAGTGCAAAAATATTCTAGCAAACATCTGACATGTGAACAGTCTGAAGTTTTTCCACGAAACCCCCGTAAACTCAGAAATACCCCACCACAAACTTAATTTGTTGAAATCTACACATCCTTCAGCTGTGTAATGCTGTAGTTTGTTCATTCATATACCATCATGGTCGTGGGCGACGGTCTTCGTTGGAATTTCGCATTTGCTGAAAAAATTAACAAAAAACAACTTCACAAATGTAGAAGAAATCATGCCAACAACTGATGGGAATGTAAAAAAAGTTATAAATATCATTTCCCAAATGTCCTGAATCAAAACGTATTTGCCAAGTGTGGTTACCACACGGTACGTGGAATCGTAAAGCCACAAGTGAGTAACGCACGAGGGGGTGGCCACCCTAGATGAGTTATTTCAATAGAATCTATATCGGCCTTCACAGAATAAAGCGGTTCTCTAGAAGTCAATAAATTTTTAGTATTGTACAGTTTTGCAGTAAACTTTACAGTGTGATATTGTTATAGAATTTGCATATAACTAGTATAATTGAATAGTTAATTAAATTGACAAAATATGAAAAATTAGCATATGAAAATATTTTTATGTCAAATGCCCAGCACATCTCTGTCCTTATGAAAGTTAACATGTCTAAGCTATTAAGGAAATAATGGTCAGGGAGCGGACCAGAAGGTATAAGCTTCTTGCATTGCATGTTGTAACAGTAGTCGCATGATATCTAGTACATGAATAATATATTGTTTTCTGTAAGTTGACAGGATTGGTTAAAAAATGAATGATTTATTAGCAAATGCACGCGGTGAGACAGATCATACTCTATCTTATGTGTGTGTGTGTGTGTGTGAGCGCAACGCGCGTAAAAGAAAAGATTATATATTCAAAGGAAACCTGCTATGGGGCTAGGCCACATCATGCTGTTTTAATACACATTATGAGCGTTTGTTGGATTCTGATGCGTGTTTAAAAAGCTCCACTAGCTTTGCGATCACAATTTTTTATGCAATTCGCATGCGCTCCGATCCGAAAATGACAGGGAGTCGCAGCGCCAAAGCGGCAACAACGGTGACACAATGCATTGCAATGGCTTATCGATCAGTGTGCTCGGCCTTAGGCATGGGGACACATGGAGGAAACTATTGTTCCTACCGAGCGATCGCCACGAGCGAGTGCTCGGCCGGGACAAAGTGCCGTCGGTGCGGCAAATTGTCCCCTAGGGAACCGCACGTCGGGGATTTTCCGACGCATCAGACTGGACGATCGAGGTCAGGTCGGCAGCCGGCTGCCCCCACACTAGGAGATATTTTCAGCCGACTGACCAAAAGTGCATGAGAATTGGTCTCGTCGGCTGAAAATTGAACATATCTTCTTGCAGTGTACACAGCCTTAGACAGTTTTAAATATACTCTGATGGGTACCCATGGTTATCGAGTATTCGTATTCTCATGCAATTGTTTTAGTACATTCTTAAAAAAAAGCATAAAGGGAGTCAATCAGAGGCTGACAAGTTTTTTTCTGGCAGTAAACATGACAATCACTAGATGATTTTTTTTAATCAATATGGTTGACCAATTGAACGCATTTTCCAATCTACATTTTCACAAGATTTCAGGCAGAAATAGGATACACATTTCGAAATCCTTTGGATTGGGTATGGTGAGCCTTGGTATAGTAGGTCAATCAATTATTACTAGTGATTACGGTTTCAATGTGGCTGGGAGTACTATTGTAATGAGAAAGTAACCCAGTGATACAAATACGACACAGAGGTATAACCTTAGTAGTAGTGAAATTTTTTTTTATCCGGTTTTTATTTTGTGTGCCAAATAACATATAACATTTGTTAACATCACAATTATGGCAGTTATATACAATATTTAACATATACTTTGTTTTAATTGTACTTTCGATAGTTGTACTTTTTTATTTTGAGAAAAGGATATATAAAGTATTTATATATTAACTACCAAATACAATCATATGGTTATTCAAGTTGATCTTAGGTTAGCCTGGTTTGTATACTTTTAGCAGAGTTACATTATCCTGCAATTTTCAGAAAGCAAGAAAAAAGGAGAAAGTGAAGGTAAAGTAGTAGTTCATTTAGTTATTGAGTGAGGGGTCGGACCGTCTCATATAATATTAGTAAATTACTGTATTGTAGTGCATGTGATTGAAATCCAGGTGTCCCAGAACTTTTGGTATGTTTGGAACACTTCGTGTTTGTATAGAGTCTTGTGTTATATGCTAGGTCATTTTAACTATGAACTCATTGGTTTCCGATTCGGGGGGGTTGTGGGACTCCAGTTTATATTTAATTGTTTTTCGGGCATAAAATGCGTAACTCCATAACTAGTATTCTTTGGAATTGGGACAGTGTTCTTCATCAAGTATCTAGGATGTACTCCTCTGCTCCTTTTGGGGGTACATGTCAGTGACAATTGTTGGATAGGAATGACGTGATTGTTATGCCAAATTTGTTGGTTGAAAGGTTCCATACAGATGCCAGAAAATCCGCGGTCGCGTGGACCTGCATTGGGGGCATAGTGCTTCTGTTTGTTTTCGCATATGATGCACTGCGTTTGGAGATAAGTAGGCTTGATTGAATGACATAGAAATTGTATTTTGTCCTATTGTTTGCAGTGGGGGGGCTGCATGGGAAGATTGCTATATCTTGAGAGGGATAGGTCCAAGGGTTGGGACTTTGTTGCATTGTCAGTTAGCGTGGGAATTTCGGGTGTGTTTTACTGTATCAGAGTTTATAAATGAGGATGTGTTCCCCTGGCGTTGTATAGCGTAGTTATAAGGATCTACCTGCTGCGCTCCTCGATGTGTTGCGGACAGTGTGACGTCACCGGCGCGGACGTCAGACATTTGGCTCACCACGTCCAGACGCAGCGGCGAGAAGATTTCAAATAGACATCGCAGGAGGGAGCGAGGGCCTATTGTAGACTCGACTAACGGACTGTCAGGTTGTCAGTCGGGTTAACGCTCCTTCCTGCTTTTCTGAGATCCACAGTTTTGGCAGCCATATTGTTCCAGCTATGTTATCCAGCCATGTTGTGCAGTCATTAGGTTCCCAGCCATATGTTCAAGCATTGCTATCCAGGCCATTGTTTCAGTCATCGTGTATCCAGCCATTTGTTCCAGCTATTGTATCAGCCATTGTTTCAGTCATCCAGAGTATCCGCCATTGTTCCAGCTATTGTATCACAGCATTGTTTGCAGTCATCGTGTATCAGCCATTGTTCCATGAGCTATTGTATCCAGCCATTGATTTCAGTCATCAGTTATCCGCCACTGTTCAGCTATGTATCCAGCCATATGTCGTCATCCGTGTATCCCAGCACATTGTCCAGCTATTGTATCCCGCATTGTCTTCAGTCTCAGTGTTATCCAGCCATTGTTCCAGCTATGTATCCAGCCATTGTTTCAGCCATCTTGTAATCCAGCATTTATCAGCATCAGGCTTAACTCTCCTAAAAGGTACAGGAACTTCGTCCTTTGGGACTCGATCATTACAGTCAGTAGGATATCATGGGGTGTGCAGAGACTAAGGGGAATTTGTGCCTTCGAATCTGAGCATAGGGCAACTGCTTTAGATGCAGGTATCTGTAACCTGTAGGATAAGGAAATTACTATGTTGTAGCTCGGGATTCATAGGATAGTATTTGATTTTTTTGATCCCTTGTTCAAATGGAGATTATTCCTTATTGTCCAATCGCATGATTCACCCATATCATCCAATCCATAACCCCAAACAGCTCTTTAAAGTATTCAACTCCTGCTCTGTCGCCACTCTTCCGCCTACCCCATTTATTCGGCTGACTGAAATAGCCTCATATTTCACAGAGAAACGAGCTTCACCACTATTATAAACAAAAAACAGGACTTTAATCTATCCAAGGATCACGTCTCACCACCTGCCCCGTGACCCCATTCCCTCTCATCTTATTCCCATGCTTCCTTCCTTCATTCCAGGCCCTAACCCCTCTCTTTAAATGTCCCTATCAACTGGTATTTTTTCTCCTATTAAAACAGCCGCGTGTATCCCCATATACCTAAAAAACACCCCTTGACCGTCTGCTCTTTACAGCTACGGGCCTGTCGTCCCTTATCCTTTTGCTTCCAAACTACTGGACAGACATGGTCTATGGCTGACTGGTTAGTCACCTGTCGCCTAACTCTCTCTTGGACCCTCCAGTCAGGCTTCGCCTAACCACTCCAAACAGAAACTTCCCTCACAACGTAACCAATGATCTACTTAGTGCTAATCTAAAAGGTAAATACCTCTTTGATCTAGTCCTCTGCTTGATACTGTTGATCACCCTCTACTTCTTCAGGCCTGGCTCCTGGGATCCATGACACTGCACTTCTTGGCTATCCTCCTTATCTCTCTGGTAGAACTTAGTGTTTTTCACCTGAAATTAGTCTCATCCTCGCCCCTCCCTATGGGGGCCACAAGGCTAGGTCATCCGGTCTCTTCTTTTCTCCATCTAACCTATGGCGTTGGACAAATCATTAGTTCATTTGGGTTCCAGTATCAGCTGTATGCGGACAATACCCAAATTTACACCTCCGCCCCAGATCTCCATACACTGGACCATCCCAGGGTCCCGACTGCCCTTAGTGCCCCCCTCTCCTTCAGTTGTCCCCCGCTTCCTCAAACTAACAGGAACAAGACTGAACTTGTCCTTTATCAACTAACAATCCTGTTCCCCCTCCCTGTTTTACTATTATATATAAAACCACACCCATATCCATGTCGCATGCCTGGAATAACACTAGATTACGAGTATTTCGTGTCAATCACTTGCCAAACTCCTGTCGGCTCCAACTCAAAAAAACATCTCCCGCATTGACGCTTCCTCTTCAAATGAAAGCTACAAAAATCCCAGTCTCTGCCCTAATCATTATCCCGGCTAAGACTGACTACAAACACACTCCTGTGTGGTTTACCAAAAAACCCACCTGGCACCACTCAATCCATTCTCACTCTGCTGCCCGGCTAATTCATTTTTCTCCTTCTGTCTCAATGCTTCCCTCTCTGTCAGTCCCTCCATGGTTGCCCATTCATGCAAAGGATCCCAATGAAAACTGCTTGCCTTATCCTATAAAGCATATCAACAAAGCCCCTACCCTACATCTCAGAAGGCTGATCAAGCGATACCATCCAGGCGCAACCTCCGCTCCGCAAACAGATACCCTCTTCTCATCCAACCCCCCATGGTCACATCTTCGCATCATAGCATCATGGCTTTTATCGATGGGAAATATAAAGTGTTTGGTCCATAGAAGTAAATTATTTACCCCAGCAGGGGCGATGTAAGAAGCTACTTAACCCAAGGTTAAATGCCCAGTATTGTAATGCAGCATGGTTGCAGGCTTAGGAGTACATTCAAATTAAAGCTTTGGATAACTCTGCTTTGGCGTGCTATATTGTCAGGTTTGGTGATTACTATACATGAAGACCCTTTAGTGATAAGGGACTGAGCAATAAGAGGTAAAAACTTTGCACTGCTTATAGCTTACGTACGACATGTACAGTCTTTGTCTGACGACATGGGCGGTGATCGGGACGTTTACGGCCAATTAATCACACTTGGTATGCGTTACTTGTCGGTTTGTCGCTCATTGATCTGCCTGAAACGACGCTCAACTGAAGGCCATACACACATGCAATTATCGGCGCGTGCTTGAATGTGCTCGGGGATCATTCGCGGGGCAAAAGATTGTACATGTGTTACGGAGCTTTAACTTTGCAACAATTCTATCAGATGGTTATCTACTGCAGTTAGCCAGTAAAAAGCAACATTGGTTGGTTGCTTGTAAGCAAATAGCCACAAGTTTGCACCTTGTTCACAAGCTCCCAAAATGTTCTAGTTCCAAACACAGGTGTTCACTGGCACATTCTGACAGATTCGCCTTTAGGTGTCTCTGGAATGCTACATAGTTTAAAAGCCATAAATACTAGAGGCCACGCTTGTTATTGTCAAATGGTAGGGCAGTTTACAGGTGGGGAAAGTAAGGGGAGTAGGAGGTGAGTGAAGGTCTGTGAATTGGAACTCGAGGTAGTTGGATTACTGTGTTGGAGTTGGGAAGATTTGTTGTTCTTGCCAGAATATCTAAGAACGGATAAAGACTGCAGGTCAGTGAGGTATTCAGGTCCTTGGCAGTGGGATACGGTCCAGGGAGGGCTGTGAAATGCTATATGGGGTCCTTTAATAAGAGCATTTACCTATATACGAAAAAATTAGTCTTACATTGGCCTATACCAAATGTATATATAAAAACCTTCCTAGGTTTGAAACTACTTACCTCATTATGTTTGTTAATTGTTAAGTAAAGTTAGTGATATGTACTAATTGGGTTTCTTTCTTTCTATTATTTTACTATATAGCTTATATTTTTTATTTTCTTTTATAAGTATTTTTTGTTGGACTTCTTTGTATTTGATGGTGAACCCTGAACCACAGGTACAGCTAAGGTTGAGGGTTGGGCCAGAGAGCACTAGTGGGTAGGGTGTTACCATATCTAATTAATTTCCTTCGGTCTATGGTCCTATCTATTTCCTTGAAGGCCAGTAGTTCATGTATGACAATATAAGTAGGTAGTTCCATATCTAAGATTACGGAATAGGACTCATTGTCCAGATTTTACCGGATAACACTAGGAGTCATATCTATATGATAATATAGGGTTTCCATATCTAAGTGTCACAATGATTAGATTGGGTAGTTCATACTTACTGTTAACACATGGGTAGGGTTTTCCATATCTATTATTACCCTGGATTATAGAGCACACAGTTGGGTTTTCCATATCTAATTATACCTGGATAAAGAAGCACTATGGGTAGGGTTTTCCATATCTTAATTTTACCCTGGATATAGGTAAGAGCACTACGAGTAGGGTTTTCCATATCTACATTTATGACCCTAGGATATAGAGCACTATGGGTAGGGTTTTCCAGATCTAATTATACCCTGGATATAGAACACTATCATGGGTTAGGGGTTTTCCATATCCAATTATTACCATGGATTATATGAACACTACAAGTAGGGTTTTCCATATCTAAGTTATTACCCTGGATAACGAGCACTATGGGTAGGGTTTCCATATTTAATTCTTACACAGGATCATAGAGCACTTAGAGTAGGGTTGTTCCATATCTAATTATTACCCTGGATATAGAGCCTTATGGGGAGGGTTTCATATCTAATTCTGTACCCAGGATATAGAGCACCTATGAGTAGGGTTTCCAATCTATTCTTACCCTGGCATATAGAGCATCTATGGGTAGGGTTTTCCATATCTAATTCTTACCCAGGATATACCGAGACACTACGAGTAGAGTTTTCCATATCTTTAATTATCCGGATATAGAAGCACTATGGGTAGGGTTTTCCATATCTAATTTTTACCATGTTATAGAGTAGTATGAGTAGGGTTTCCATTATTAATTATTCCTGGATACTAGAGCACTATGGGTAGGGTTTTCATATCTAATTCCTTACCCTGGATATAGAGCACAATATAGAGTACTGTGTGTAAGATTTCTATGCCAGTGTAAGTATTACTGTAGCCCTGCTTAGGTGATCATGTATATGTGTCTTTCACACCCAATGAAGCAGGGCGATCCGTGTCTTCCTTACTATTTCACCAGGATGTACAGGAGTTAGGGAGAGAGGCCCCACTACAGTCTTGCCTGTCCGTAAAAATTGCTGGTCTATTTTAGTCTCCTGGCGGCTCTGCAAACTAAGGTGGCAGGCAGGAACCGAGAACAAGCAAACTCCTCTCCTGGTCAGGTACTTGGTGTTAAGAATTGGTGATTGGGGCAGATCTACTCAGTACAGCCTGGAGGACCAGTGCATGATTACGCTGGGCCCGCTGGGAATAGGATAAGAGCATTGATGACAGAAAATGTTGGTTCATGGGTTTTATCAGATTCAGATGGAAATTGTTAGGTCATTATGTAAATGCTATTACCTCTGCACCAGCGTTTTGTAGGAGCTATTGTTCACCCCAACGGTTTTATTGCAGTCTAGTTGGGAGAACATTAAAATCTTTGGATAACTTAACTGATGCTTCAGCTCAGGTTGAATGCTAAATCCCAGCACGAGCACTAGTGTGTTCTGGGCGCCTTCTGCAAGATTCACCTATAGGTGTCGCTAGATCGCGTTAGTCATTAAAACCTTTACCGGAGCCACACCTTGTTGGTCGTCATCAACGTGGTAGTGCGCGTTTACAGTGGGAGATCACTGAGTGCCTGGTAGCAGGTGAAGTGAATGTCGGTATAGCGGAATTCGATCGGACCGGGTCGGTTGTTGTGTGGGAGATGGGAAGGTTTGATTAGTTCAGAACTAAGGAGGACTAAAGGACTGCAGGTCAGGGAGGTATTACAGGTCCGTTGGGATAGGCTTACTGTTTATGGAGGTGTGATGCAATTTATGGGGTATAGTGATGTCGTAGACCAGATCTGAACTTTCGCAGTGGGTTATCATGGGGATTGTGTTTCTGTCTCCTTATGATAGTAACTGTATACCCTATAATATACCAGTACACTGTATACCCATAATACATTTACCATAATAACTCACGGTAACTTATTAGTACGCCTATAATAACCTGTACTGTCTCCTATTACTTACATGTATACCCCTATATATACCTGGACACTGTATTTATATACCCTTGTTCAATGTATACCCTTAAACTGTAATACCCAATGTAAACACTGTACACTACCTATAATATACCTGTTAACGTACCTAAATGTACTGTTACCTGTATACACCTCATAACCTTACATGTACCACCCTATAATATAACTGTACTACACTATATAATCACCTGTACACCCTATACTATACCTGTACCCTGTTAAATTGTCTCACTGGCTATTAAGTTCAATTATCTTTCTAGACCTGGACTAAATAATCATTGGAATATCTCATTCTGTCCAGTAGGCACGGCCAAATTTGCGAACGGTTCTAGGGACCATGTACTGTGA
This sequence comes from Hymenochirus boettgeri, assembly GCA_019447015.1. Lineage (NCBI taxonomy): Eukaryota > Metazoa > Chordata > Amphibia > Anura > Pipidae > Hymenochirus > Hymenochirus boettgeri. The sequence continues at coordinate 288,907,073 of CM033470.1, read as the reverse complement.
CCAGGGCCATTTAACCCCTGCCTCTCTGCGGGGAACGGTTCGGCACTGAGAAGGGTTCATGGTCAGTACTGTGGGGATGGTTGTGGCACTGAATGTTCACTGGATACTTGGGTATTTCTACTGGCATTGTAAGGGTCACATGGCAGTACTGTAGGGAATGCTTACTGCACTGTAAGGGATCACATGGGCAGTACGTGGGGGAGTCTACTGGCACTGTAAGGGTTTATGGCAGTACTGTGGGGATGTCTACTGGCACTGAAATAGTTCATGCCAGTACTGTGGGAATGTTTACTGGCACTGAAAGGGTTCATGGCAGTACTGTGGGAATGTCTACTTGCACTGTAAGGGTTCATAGCAGTACTATGGGAATGTCTACTGGCACTGACATAGTTCATGGCAGTACTGTGGGAATGTTGGCCTAAGGGCTGTACCTATGCTATGCTGTAAGGGTCCATGGCAGTACTGTGGGGATGTCTACTGGCACTGTAAGGGTTCATTGGCGTATGTGAATGTCTACTGGCCCTGTAAGGGGTTCATGGCAGTTACGTGGGATGTTACATGGCACGTAAGGGTTCATGGCAGTACTGTGGGAATGTCTACTGGCACTGTAAGGGTTCATGGCAGTACTGTGGGAATGTCTACTGGCACTGTAAGGGTTTATGGCAGTAATGTGGGAATGTATGCTGGCACTGAAGAGGTTCCATTAATAATTAATGTAACTAGTACAGCAGAGGTTAGAGACCTTTAAATCCACTAATTAAAAAAAAAAAGAAAAAACTTGCAGAGAAGCGTTAAGTCTGTTCACTATCGGCTATGACTGTGCACACGCAGCCCCGTCAAAAATTATCGCATGCAGCAGATGTGGTTCTTCAGTAGAGAACTAAAGCTCACTGTGCTGACAAAGTCAAATAATCAGGTTATCTTGCAAGAAGCGTGGGTCGCCAGTTTTTTTTTTTTTTAAAGATACACTAGCAGGGCGCTTAGACCCTAAGTCTGGATCTCCTTAAGTTTTCAGGGATTTTAAAATAGGGGGCTGTCCTGGGAAATCTGTGACCCTTGGCAACTATGAAAAGTCTATTAAATCCCTATTTTATATGAAGTGAACTGAATTTAGTTATTTAATTTCTATTTTTTTATAATATAATGTATATACTTAATATAGATTAAAGTATTTCGTGTAATTTTGATTGTCTCTTACTGATGTTAATTACCGCGCATTGTTGGTTTATTTTTTTCACCTTTTGTAGTGTTTCTTTGTGTTTCTCATACCTCACTGATTTATTGCTGACAACAAGTGAGTCACATTGAGTCAGACATGTCAGCCTCGCCTCTACATAGAATTCTGTAAAGTGAATTTAGCTTACTGCGTCTGGTAGTCATGCGCAAGTCTAATTTTCCAGACCTGCGCACCACGACCTGCAACCTGCTTTTCTGACAGTTTCATACCCCCTACTTGACCCGCAAGTTTTCAGGCCGGAAACCCGACTGAAGTCTAAAAGTTAAAATAAATATTTTATTCATAATCAAAAATGTTTATAGAAACCAAATTACCATACCAATAAAATATATACCAATACAAATCAGGTGGACCACAAGTTCCCAAAGTACACTTATCAGGGCACAGGCATGTTAGACAGCTACGTGAAAGAAATTTATTGATTCCATATACATCCACAATACACAGTTTACACATAATATGACACAATAACCATTGGAATACGATACATGTGCGGGGCGTCCCCGAACCAAACTTTAAAATTCTAAAAAATATGGAAATCTCCTTTCCCGATGCCCACAAAAAACACAGTGTAGGTGTGGGGAGCTACGAGTCTCGAACCAAATCAAAAACCAGCTGTAGGACAATTGGTTATGTTGTAGGTGACTCACAAACCCCCGGGTTACAGGTGTGAGAACGGGACTGCGTTCCCACTGCAGGCAAAAAAGGAATTGGAAGGACTTCCCCCCCCCCCGCCCCAGATTGAGGGAGAGGAAGGAAGGGGGTGTAAACCCAGAAGAAATAAATCCCGTGGTGTCCAATATAGTTTGCGAAGTGATAAATTATAGCAATATACAGCTGGATGAACCAAACTATTTCAGTTTTGAGGTAAGGGTAAACTTTGCACCTACAATGCAATGGTAAATTTGATTTATTAAGGATCGTAAATTTATTCACTCGCAAACAATCCTCCCCAAAATAATGTTAAGGATAGCGAAAAAAGCGACACGGGGATATGGGTTTGAATAGTGAAAGAGATAAAAGGGCGGCTAGGGATTTGGGAGCTGCTCTTGAGTGAGGAAACAAGCGAGGACTGGGGTATCAAGACCAGAAAATGGTAACTTGGTCCAAAAGTTTCGCAAACAAGTCCCATGGTATCCAATATACAGATGGCCCCGAAATATAGGGATGTGTTCTGAAAATTGGTCACAAATGAGGTTCAATCCCTTCCGGACAAATGTCAATAGAGGGAATTTGACAAAAGAGAGAAAAAGCCATTAAGAAAACGTGGAATCCAGGGGATGATTTGATTGTACGGCATTGCAAATAGTATCAAGGAATAAGGGAGGATATGGATAAAAGATGTCCCGCTCCTTAATAGTACAAAAAGGGACCTTCAGGAGTTGAGTGTATAGAGGGAAGCAGGGACATATAGGTCGAACTCCAACCTTTAATGCAAGCCAAAAAAAACAGGTAGCGACCATAGTATCGGCATGGCCCGACGAATATCAGCCCTTACGACACTCAACCTGAAACTTGAGTTCTACCGATTCCTCTATTAAGAACTCCAGTATGTTGAATAGTTACAAACATGGTAGTGGACGGAATGTATGTCAGGGTCACATTACCGGATGGGTTGGGTGTAAAGAATAGGGATATACTACTACTGTCCAAACGCACTCAAATTTACCCTAGTTCCCGGACACTAAAAAAGCAACGTTTTCCCCCAGTCGGACGGTGCAGAATTACCGGAACGACGGACAGGGCACGATCGGAAAATACTCAGTTTACTTGTGGTCAACATTGGCTACTAAACAAGAAAACCTTGCTACAAACTTACAACTTTAGTTCTGCAATAATATATAAACGTCTGGATGGAATAGACTTGGCATAAGGCACCTGAGATAACGTTTCTATGCATAGAAATTAGGACGGACATTGAGAAACAACTGTATTGTGCAAATATGTGGCGAAACACATGGCTATGCTTAGTGGCCATTGGAGTACAGAAGTTATATCACAATTACCACATATGGTTGGTCTATCGGCATGTCGAGCACTTCCTGAATCGAGAGGGACAGAGGTACGCTGCCCAAATGAGTGTTTGTGTGTTATTAAGTTCATATTGACCAAAATGTGTTCAACTTTAACAACAAGGATTACAACAGGGGAGAAGGCACGGCGAGGGGGCGGCTGCAGTCGCCCTATATACGCCTGTTCCAATTAGGTCGGTGGGGAGCATCTAGACGTACCAGACATAGTCTCCAAACAGGGTGTGGAATGTGGAAAGTACATGCCTGATGTGGATACGGTACATAGACGACGTATTGTTCTATGGAACGGTCCAAAGAGGAGTTGGAGACATTTGTCAAAATCTTATAGTAAATAACCGCAATATCAAAACTAACATATGAGCGAGTGAACAGGACGAAATCAATTTCCTAGATTTGAAAATAAGAAGGTGGGTGACAGGCTGATGACGTCCACATACCGAAATCAACGGCAGTCAATCGCTGTACATGCAAGCAGCCCACATCCGGGCCAGCACCATTAAAAAGTGGGGTCCAGTGGGGCAGTTCCTCAGGATAGGAGGAATTGATCAGGAGACAGACCTTTGAAAACACAGGCCCGAGATTTGGGAGAAAGAAAGATTGAAACAAAGAGGTTATAGTCAGGAGAGTCTACAAAAAGGTTGGAAAAGGGCCAAAACAACACAACAGGACCTGTGTTGGTAGAAAGCCATTAACGCCAACAGCAAAATAAAATTAGATTGGTTTTCCCTTACAACCAGGAGTGGGGGGATACATTAAAAGATCGTAGGCAAACACGGTACCTGTTGGCGGAGGATTACCGAAATACGGGGAACAAGGTGGGAAACCCCCTGTTAACAGCAAAGAGGTCCGCACCTGGGGATAAGGTCTTAAGAGTCACCTATGTGGACCAATCCCCACCAGACAGACCTGGTTAAAACAGCATGGCCTATTAGGGGGTGAAAGGAGATGTGGGAGTGCACATGCGTGCCTGCATGGCAGGATAAAAGGATTGTGTGACAATACCTAGTGTAAAAACATATAAGATCAATGAGTTGATCACATGTCAGACCACACAGGTAAGTATACATGGTTACCTGTGAGTGTGGCTCAAGATATGTAGGGAAAAACACGAAGGAAGTGTGTGTGCGATAGGAGAACATATCCGATTGACAATTAAGAAAGGGGACACTCGACGCAGCAGTGTGGCCAACATATGGTTGAGGTCCCACAAAGCAGACAGAACCCCGAATGTGAAATTTAGGGAGTGCAAAGGATCAAGTTTAGATATGAGGGAGGTAATTAGACAGAAGTGTTTAGCGAAGAGAAACAAATGGATATATTTATTAAACACTGTACTTCCTTTCGGTATGAAGAGAGATATCGTATGCTTGTTAACCTGTAAAAAATGGTTACCAGTAAACAAATCCATCAGTGGAGTGGTAGTAAGATGGAATCCACAGGGTGGATTCTCCGAGAGTGATAATGGTCCCAGTCGATTATCAAAATTATTAAAAATTAAAATTAATGTACAATGTATATTGGTATGTATATGGTGGGTAATGGATATTACTGTTCAAACCAACTACCTTGCCGAGGTGTGTACAATTAAAAGCCTGGTATTATGGACAATGTGGCGTTATTGGAACAGATCTAAGGAGGATAAGGGATATTGAAGTAGCCCCTGAGGAAGCCCTGGTGGGGCAAAAACCCTGGGGGGTGAAAGTGTAGTGTGCAGTGGAAATCCTGAGTAGCGATTTGCCTCCAAAAGGTGGGAAACTGAACACAGAATACCCTTAGTAGCACGATATCTGGCCGAAACCCCTGGCGGAGACAGGGCTGTGTGGCAGGGTGTGAAGATCGAGGGGAAACACAGTGAGGCAGCGGCCGATGGCTACCCAGGTGAAGATGAAGGTGAGAGACGAGAGCCCCTCAGACACGTGGGAAACGCTCGCAACAAGTCCGTTTCACCAGCCGTAAACCGGGGTGGGGTTGTGAGTATCTACAACATAACACTGGTCTACCGGGTTTTGATATTATAGGTTCGAGACTGTAGCTCCACACCTACACTGGTTGTTTTTTGGGAAGGGGAAGGAGTTCCATATGTTAGAATTTTAAGTTGGTTCGGGGGGGACGCCCCGCACAGTTGTATCGTATTCCAAAATGGTTTATTGTGTACTATTATGTGTTACGATGTTATTGTGTATGGTATATGAATCAATAAATTTTCACGTAGCTGTCTAACAGTGCCTGTGCCCTGAGAAGGATAAGTGTACTTTGGGGAACTTGGGTCCCCTGATTTGTATTGGTATGGTAGTATATGCACTAAGGAGCACCACCTCATAGGTGTGGCACGACAGCCCATTCAATAGTTGTGCAGCTAGGATACTGGGTTGGATACAATAAAATATATAGCAGTTGTCTTCAACTTGCAGACGTCCAACTCCCAGCATTCCCTGGATGCCTTCTGATATTGCACTCTGTAGCTAAGGAATGCAGGGAGCTTTTGTTTTCAGACATCCGGAGATCTACTGGTTACCTATCTATGATTTTATAACTATGTCCTGCAGAATATACATTTTAATCTCAACCCACTGCCTAAACTTGCATTATGAGACAGTAAAGTTACAATAAGCAGTTGCCATAACAGAGGATTATTGGTAGGTAGCAGGTGGAGCTGCAGTGAAATATCTACACCTTTTAAATAGGTGTATATATTCATGCTGTTTTGAAAAATACAACTTCCAGCATTCCCTGTCAGCATTCTGCTGTTGTACAATGCTTGGGAGTTTATATGTCAGTCATCTAGGGCTCTGCATACCTGCTGTAGTTCTAGCTTAACCTCATTAAATGGTAGATTGATCCTATCATCACTAGAATCATCCACATCTCATAGATCATTATGGCCAGAATGATTTACAAAGACCAATGAAATTACATTTCATCTGTTCCCAGGTAGAAATGTGTTACTTTGTTCTATGGGAGATTTTTACTTTGCTGGCTCTGACCTCTGCTAGTAAAACCAAGGTCAGAAGTTAAAGGGCGTGCCCACCCCCAAAACTATAAAACCTACCATATACTCTATGGCCACATTCACTCTTTCACC